>JAQSUU010000393.1:0-1454001 GCA_038087645.1 Saccharum hybrid cultivar R570
TTATAGTCCTGGGAGACTTAGCCCCTAAGCAATCTAATCTTGTCCTCCAAGCAAGCAGATCCTATCCTCCCAGATCTAGATGTTGGCGGCGCGGCGGGAGGCCGCCCCTCCGCTGGTCGCGCCCCCCTCCTGGTGGCGCGGTCAGCCCAGACCTAGCCAGCCTGGGCCCTCTCCTGGGCCCTCCATTAGACGTATAACATCTCTTCCCCCTTCTCTGGACGCGTTGCGGCTTTGCTTGATCGTTGATAGGGCTTGAGGAAGACGGCTGCTCCAACTCCTTTGTACGTGATCTCCGGAGTGGGTATCTCTGGTTGAGGTGGATCTGCTATTGGTGGAGAACTATCGAGGCGAGCGAAGAACTCGTCAAACATCGTCTTCCAACGATTGGTCATGTTGCGGATGTCGAGGTCCTCCTTGGAACGTGCATGCTCGCTGTTGCTCAGGCGAGCGGCGTTGTCCATCAGCTTGGTGGCGAGGCCGCTGTAGGGAAGGCTGGCGGCGACGCTGCTTGTTGCATGGACGCTGCGGGGTGCAGCAAGCAACAAGGGTGCGGCGGCATCGAGCAGCAGCAGCTGCTGCTGGTGTTGACGGCGAAGAACTTGTCGCCCAGTTTCACCAATTGATCGATGATGTTGTGGGAGCTGTTGCAGACTTTTTGTATATTGATGATCTTGGTGGTGGTGGCCATCGGATCGATATGGTCTCTGGATACCAGTGTCAGAGCCCGGCAGGGAGGGGGCCCTGGGTGGCGGCGGCAAGGGTTTTGGGGGGACTAGAGGCGTTGGCACAGGGGAGAGAGAGAGAGAGGCACAGGGGAAGAGGACCAAGGATTAGAAGGGAGAGGAGGGGATAGAAAGCCCTTGGCCTATTCTACTCTTGCTTAAGATTGAAAGGTTACATCGCCCCTGTATTTATAGTCCTGGGAGACTTAGCCCCTAAGCAATCTAATCTTATCCTCCAAGCAAGTAGATCCTACCCTCCCGGATCTGGATGTCGGCTGCACGGCGGGAGGCCGCCCCTCCGCTGGTCACGCCCCCCTCCTGGTGGCGCGGTCAGCCCAGACCTAGCCGGCCTGGCCCCCTCCTGGGCCCTCCATTAGACGTATGACAATGGTGCATACAGTCCAGACAAAACTAAAGTGAAACTACTGATTGGAATATGCCACATATAGTGATCCCCCACATATATTCCAATGATTTACACATAACCAGTGAAAAGGATACCAGCATACACTGAAGAGAGGTAATGTGATAAGCTCATGCAAATATTTCTGAGGGAAATAAAATTGGGCTAACACAGTTTCAAAACTATGGACTATGCAACTAGCACCATGCATGTCTTGTTCAGCAGCAACCAGATTACCAGAAATATGAATATTGCACGTGTATTTTCCCGAGAAGAAGATATTTGTGTACCAAGTATTGGTGACACCAGCTAAACGATGAACCAACATCACTTGGTAAGTTTCCTGTGCCCTTATTTTGTCAGGATTTGACAGAAAAGGGTGGATTCATTAATCATGGAAACCAATTTGGCGAGCAAATATTTACTTCTTTTCAGCTTCAAGTGCAAGTTTACATACTCCTCAGATTGCTTAGTGAATGATTTTCCTAGAAGAGGCAAACTTTTTTTGCACAAGTCAACAACAAAGAATATGGTAAACCATCCTACTTAACCAAACTGTGTATGTCTATGAACGTTTACTTTGAAAAAACTAGATTGAGGAAAAGACTACAGATATTATCACCCATGCATGAACCAAGTCCTCAACAGCAAGGACATGCCATTTATATATCTACCAACCCCTTTGGTTCTGTCACAGATAAATCAAGCTACCAAATTCATTAACCAGCCAAGATTTTGTCAATGGCAATAACAAACACAGAGTAGGTCACATTATTGGAGCCAGTTGTATAAATTCTGCAACGCTGAATTGATACATGTTCAAGCATTGACCAACGAAGGCACTGACACCATCCAAACTTTGCCAATTTGGCAGCTCTACCCGTAAATGTCAAGTAAAATCTAAACAGCTGCAGCTCGAACATAACTTGACAAGAAACCCAGAATTTGAATTTGATGAATCATAACCATGCTAAAGTTATCGAAGCTTTCACTGCTTCTCATCGTTGTCCATCTACTATATATTCAGTAAAACACGAGACAGCAACCAAGCAAAAGTAACAAATCCAAATTTCACCACAGGAATTGAGAATCTGCAGTCCAGATTATATTACCCTCCAATATATTTACAACATATGAATTTAGACTTCCAATACTGGTTAGCCAAGATCAATCTGCCTATTTCCCCACTTCCCAAGTAAAATCTGAGCAAGTTAACCAAATTCGCATACTAATCCACCATCATTTTCTATCAAACAACCGAATAAACCGTGGAAAAAAAATAGGCTGCAGGACCCCATAAAAGCAGATGGAGACATCAACCCACTCGGCAACTCAGATCACCCCGAAAAGATAAGCCCAAGAAGCCTACCCAGAAAGGAACGCAACCAAAATACCTTTGGCAGCTAATTATCACGCTTAAATCTAAATTTTGCTACGAGCCTATGTAAGCCTCACTAATGATGGCGCAAAAACATTACCTCCGAGTCTCCGACACGGCCAAAATAATCATCATACCAACAGCAGGCCAAAATAATCACCACACCAACAGCACGATGGTGTATACTCCACGTATATATCAGAGAAACACAAAATCGACGCGCGTGATCGACGCAAAGGGCTCGGCCACATTGAGGGGCAGACAGTGACCGTGCTTATTATCGGAGTAACTACCTTGTGGAACGCGAGGTTTTTGGCGTTGTCCGCCCCCGCGAGCGAGCGCAGGCGGCGGATGACGAGCTCGGAGGAGTTGGCGAGGCTGTCGAGGACGACGACGCGGAAGCCCGCCGTGAGCAGCTGCAGCACGGCGTGGCTGCCGATGTAGCCCGCCCCGCCCGTCACAAGCACCGCCCTGCTGCTCGACCCCGCCTCCTTCGCCGCAGACATCTCCTCCCACCCCCGGCCCCGCGACCCTCCCTCCGCTCCGTCTCCCTCTCTCTCTCTCTGTCTAGTGTCTAGTGCGTGCCCCGGCGCTTGCGGATCTGCGGGGACGAAGCGACGACCAAGTGTCCGAATGGGAGGGGAGGAGGCGTGGACGAGAGGGGGAGGCGAGGAGTGGGGAAGGGGAGGAGAGAGAATCGAGCAAGAGGGAGAAATTTGAATCCGCCCGGGGTTGCCGCACGCCCGACGACAGGAGGAGGGCCAATCGCGCCGGGGCCCGCGCGCTCCTGCACCGCCGGGACCACTGCCACGTGTCCGCCTGGGGGAACTGATGGGGGTGTCGGTGGGGTTGTTGCATGCGTGCTCAGTGGTCAGTGCTCTGCTCCCGGCCGGGCCGAGGCAACGACTCGTCGGCAGGAGGATTCGATTCGCCGCTGCATTTGTCTGCAAGGGCATGTACAACCCACAGACAGGGGCGGATCCACGGCCCGGGCTGCCCGGGCAGCAGCCCCCCCGGGAGCTGGATTTTACATGTAAAGCACTATAGCTTAGCCTCTAATCCACCATTAATCAACAGCTTAAAGTCTGATCCTTCATTATTTAGCCCCCCCGGTTGCTTCATCCTGGATCCGCCCCTGCCCACAGACGAGGGGTTGTCTGCAAGTGCCTCGAATTAAATATACAGACAACTATAAAGACGGATCATACAACCCATAGACATAGATCATCTGCAAGCTGTTTAATACTGTACATGTAGCCACAAGATCAGTTATGAATACTATTTTATGTACCACCATGTTGCTATTTGATATATAATAGATCACAGCTACACTCAATTCACACTAACAACATTTACATGACCATAGATCAGCATATCACGTGACAGGATTTGCCAATTTGAACCAAAAGCAAGCTGCCCCATATCGAACTGAAACGCTTCAGGTAATATTCAAGCAGCATTACACAGATACACCATACCGGTCAACCGAAATCAATTGCATCAGTGTATTCTGTACAATGGCAAGGAAGCAACATGGATAATCAGTGTGTTCTGTAGGGAGGAACTACTCCAATGGATTGAATGATTTTTTTAAAAAAAAAATTACGTCGCCTGAACACTTCGGCACTTCATCAATGGATGCCTTCCCTGCAGCGTGGCTCGCGGCGGCCAGGGCAGAGGTCGTCGTTGAGGTTAAACATTTTCCATGTATTGGTCAGAATCTGAAAGCATACCAAATCATTTTCATGAGCTTCAGCATGCAACAGACCTTTTTTTACGATGAAAATCATGTAAGAGCAGCGCTGATTCTAGTTTTCAATTTTTCATCATCATCATAACAGCTGAATGAGAGCTGCCAAACTTACTGGAATGGGCAAACGTCCAACAAACTCTAGGATTAAACCATATCTAACACCATTCAGTACTTGACCAGCAAGATAAGCATTTGGGCATTCAAGAAAGTTTCAGTTTTTGGATATAACTGGAAAACAGTAAACCATCTATGCAGTCCATAACATTTTGCTTCTAGTAAATATAACTGGTTCAAGTATATGTGATTTTGCACCTATTCAGTCTTCTCAAAATAATAAGGAGTTTTTATGGGATCGGACAGACATGTTGACATGCATCTCATCTCAATCTTACCCAAATCCAAAAGAACTATGAAATTTCAATTGCATTCTGCAAGAACAAATTAAAGAACAACTGTTAGATAAAATCAACTATGTTCAGCAGCCATGAGACCTCAATTTTATTGGTCCAAGTGCATATAGAAGATGCAGGCAAAAATCATTATATGCCATAATGCCAATGAAATATTATCAGCTTATGTCATTATGTTCTTTGTGATCTGATAGTTCAGTTTGACTGAGAAATAGAGTAAGAAGTAGACAATATTGCTAAGGCATAAACTCAATTCATACTGAATTAGTAGACACGATTCAAATTCGTTTGAACAAGTACTAACCCCAGGCCTGACTAACCCATTGGATTTTAGCAATGTTTGCAACAAAAGCAACTAACAAAGGCTAAAATCCAGAAGTTACCATGTCCATAAAACAAGATAAGTTCTAAATTCAGCAAACACTACAGGCTAAAATTAGCAGACATTAATCAGGAATGTTTGGTGGAAATAGACTCATTAACATCTGGTAAATGTGCGTGCTTGCCTTCCCACGTACAGAAGAAGCAAACTTCGATGCCAACAAGAACGAATCAGTTGTTGAGGATTCGTCGCCCCAGCTGCCCCATTGCGAGGAGGTTGGATCTCTTCCACTGCCTGAACGTGAGCGCTGCCGCCGCCGCCCTTTCCGCCGGCACTTGCGATAGATTAGAAAGAGGCGAAGAACTGATAGATTTAGAAGAGGAGATACATTACCAAAAGATTTTGGCATGCATCTGGGATCTCGTCGCTTGGAACTTGGAAGGGTCCGGCCCGCCAGATGTGCTTCCAACGCTGAGCCACTACCACAAACGAGGGAGCGAACATCAAAGCCACCGTCGCTGCTACGGATTTTGGCGCGCAACACCATCCCGCGCGCGCCCACACCAAAATCAGCGAGCGCCCGCGTGGGATCCGAGCGAGCCGTCGATTCGAGAAGACGACGTTGTACAACGCTGCTCTAGCCGACGATTCGGCCTCGGAGCACGGGCCCTCGCCGTCGTCTCGCGAGGCGACGAGGACACCGTCTCCAGGGCAAAGAAGGGTGTTTTTTGCAAAAAGATCAAGACGGAGACGATAAATAGACGACCGTTGTACGTGCCCTTAACAATCTTCGCCCTCTTCTTCACCACTACTGTACCAGTACATTTTAACGAATGAACAGTATTTTCTTCTCCCAACAAATCAGCACAAGCATCAGAATAAACCAAATTTCAGTGAAAAGGCTAGTGTTGCTCAGTCTGATGAGCGTCTTCCAGTCACTTCCTCCATTTAGGTTGACATTTTGGCCTTTTGGGTGTGTGCTGTGTGGTTGGTTGCATAACATGCATACACGTTGCTATTTTTGTGCTGCTCGCTGATCAACTTTGAGCCAGGGAATTGCGATGCACATTTTGTCTATGCTTGGACCATGCATGCTGCAAAGTTGCATATGCTCCGTATAATAGAAGTGGCAACAAATTATTTGATGCCAGATCCGGATCTTCTTTTTAGGGGCATGCTGATTCCATTCCAAATATGTGAGTTTCATCGAAGCATCGATCACGTCTGTTAATGAAGTCCAGTTTGCGTGCACCCCTGACCCCTGGGTAAACAGCGACCGTTAGAGAGACCACAACAAGAGGCACAGTGTTTGGTTCGTGGAATAAAGTAGTTCATCATCATCTTAGAGCAGCTCCAGTATTGATCACAAACAATTGAACCGAGGGAAGAAGAAAGCGAACCATCAACACTGGAGCATTCGGACGTTCAGTGTCAAAACCAAGAGCGGTGCTTGCAGATGAGCCACACCTAGAGCAATAAAAAATTGGTTTTGGACGCATCACCCACCCAGCCAGGCACGGACTCCTCTGCTCTCATCGAATAAATGTGGTTTTTTAAATTCCATTTGCATGCAAAAGTTGCTGCCCACACTGGAGACATCGAACTGCTTTCGTTCGAATTGTATGGTTCGACGAGACACTGGAGGTGTCCTCACTTTTTAGCTTTTTGTTTAGTTTGTGGAACGGAACGAGTTGACCTATCACCACCTTATTCCTCATAAGCTAATAATCAATACCGGTATGACATACCGTGGTTTCTTCGGTTACATCTACTTTAGTGGATTAGTCTTCAGTTATATTAGCTAGATTAATCATTGTCTGTACTGCTATGACCTAATATTTCCAACACTAATTTTCGAGTGAATATGAAAGCCAAGACTCTTTCATAGAGTTGTCTATTCATCAGCGTGTCAGATATAGGATCATTGGAGCATGTGATTCATCAATCTAGGTATCTCGTTCTTTGATAAACATGCCTACTAACAAAAACAAGAACCAAAAGAACTATTGCTAGGTTTAAATTCCATTGGTACATTATTTAGTCAACAAGGCTACATACATTCTAATTGATATCAGTGGAGTCTACCACTCGATCTCTCTGTTCCAAATTATTGTAAGTCGTTTTAGCTTTTCTATATACATATCTCTGGCTATGTATCTAGATATACCTTATGTATGCATATATAATTTTTACTATGTATCTAAAAAAACAGGATGATTTACGGTTTGGAATGAAGAGAGTAAGTCCTTTTTCTTTCTCTGCCTACCCTTGACTAGATCCACTCCATCACCACGTCAAGTTCATGTCATGGGCATTGGCCATGCTAGCTCATTTGTTGCTCCTCTTAGTCATTCGTCTCCTTTGATAAACATATGCCTACTAACAAAACAAGAACCAAAAGAAATATTGCTAGGTTTTAAATTCCAGTGGTACATTATTTAGTCAACAAGACTACGAACATTCTAATTGGAGTGGAGTCCAGCACTCCCTCCATTCCAAATTATTGTAAGTTATTGTAGCTTTTCTATACATACATATCTCTTGCTATGTATCTAGATATACGTTATGTCTGGATATATAATTTTTACTATGTATTTAGAAAAGTTAGAATGATTTACGGTTTGGAACGGAGAGAATAAGTCTGTTTTCTTTCTCTGCCTACCCTTGACTAGACCCACTCCATCACCACGTCACGTTCATGGGCATTATTGGCCCTGCTAGCTCATTTGTTGCTCCTCTTAATTAGGCATTCGTCTCCATCGTAGTAAGCCAACCTACGAGTGCTTACAGGTACACCTGAATACTTGGTCCGACGAAAATGCCATTAGTTCAGTCAACAAATTGCGCATGGCTCTTGACTTTGTTTAAGCAAACCTTTTTTTAGTACGGAGTACTTGGTATAATAGACTACTAGTGATATAGTATTGCGTAGAAATTAGGTCGCTTCCTTTGTCGGTTCCTCGGTTCTAATTAAGAACCAACATGGGATATCAGGTTTAATATTTGCACGTAGCTGCTTCACATCAACGCGTCGCTCCTTTGCCCTAAACTATGGCCTTGTTCGGCTGGCTTAGCCAGCCAGCAGTGCTTTTCTCTAATATCATTTCAGCACCAGCCACCAGCCAGTCAGCAGTATTTTTTTCTCACAATAAATCAGCACCAGCCACCAGCCGAATGAGGCCTATATGCGTAGCAATTAGTCAACACGTCAAAAGATTGGCCACTAAGATTAAGAATATGTTTACGATTGGTAAGAGCACATGATGTTTAGTAGATCTATTCATCGGAGACACTCCCGTCCTTGCATTTTAGCAGCAACTTTTGCTAATGTATACGATTAGGAAAAAGTAATAGAAAAGCACCTGCTACCAATGTCCAAACACTGCGTAAACCAGTGGCCTGTTGCTGACTTGCTGTGCACTGCAGAATCTTTCTCTACGGAGAATGTGCCACCGAAAAGAAATTGGATCGGAAGATGGAGGCGTTGACCATCCAAGAGCAACTTGGCATTCAATGGATGTGCTCCTAACCCCTTGCGTCAAAGTCCAACTTGGAGTTTATGCATACTCCGTATTTCAGTATTTACTGGCACCAGGTGACCTCCCTTACGTTACGTCCAGGCATCCAGCAAGCCAACCAAGTTTTAGGGTGTTCACGAATCATGAGTCATGACTGGATTTGCCAACCAAACCCATGACATCTGACTATCTGAGTATCTAACATGAACACCTGACATCACGCAGGTCACCAAAAAACCAAAAACCAAGCGAAGTCATGTGATGATGCCTATACCAGGTGACACCAAGTCAGAAACTAATGGTGTCACAATAACTCGTATCCTCAACCTCAAGCTCACTTGTTACAATGGCCCATATCACTCTTCCTCTAGGTTATAGTTTTATTCCACCTGTTTCTAGTCAAGTGACATACAAGAACCAAGTAGACTTCATTATCTAAAAAAAATGAACCAAGTAAACTTCAATGTATATTCTGAATTTCTGATGAAAACTTGCCACAATAAGTAATGCATGTCAGAAACGTTAGGTTTGCTCTCACCCAAAACATATAATAGGACCTCAAAAGCAACAAAATACATACAAAATGGGGCTTCGAGGCATTGGGCTCGATAAATAGGTTATTGCCTTTTTATTTCATGTTTTACCAAGCCTGCAGTGCACTGCCGTGATAAAGAGAATCACAGAACTAGCAGTAAAGAACACCAAGACCGATGCTACAACACATGTGAAGTTGCTTGCCTGGCAAGTGAACTTCATGTTCCTCATTTACATCCTTGGAAAAATATTACATCAGAGTATAGCAGCACGCCAGCACCTTAGGTCCTTCACATTTCTACATAAACTTGCCCCTACAAGCATCAGGTCTCCACCAGGTGTCATTGTCTTGAAGTCAAGCAATCAAACCATTGCAACAAATGAGCAGGGCTCTTTATGCATAAGAGAGGATATCACAGAAAAGCAATATTGTTCTATACATTGAATCTTGAGCTAGCTACACCTCTTCCAGCCATCCTATCAACACGGCGGCGGCCAAATGGCAAGCCGAAGAAAGATCGAACCACACCCCCAATCTCTGTTTTGCAGAGTGGGCACACCGCATTTATCTTGAGCCATTTATCTACACATTGAACATGAAAGAAGTGTGTGCAAGGAAGCTCACGGAGCTCATCATCATCTCCATATTTTGTAAGACAGATGCAGCACACCTGCATCAATATCAGTAGACGTTACATTTAACATGCTATGGAAGAGGGGAAACTATGTGATTAGATATATACTACTCCCTCCGTTCCAAATTATAAGTCATTCTGGCTTTTCTAGCACACCTGCATCAATATGTATCTAGATGCGTAGCAAAAGCTATGTATCTAAAAAGCCAGAACAACTTATAATTTGTAATGGAGGGAGTATTAACTAAGGGTAAGATTTGTTATGAGTGAGCTCACTAATAAATGATCGAGTAGAAAATACAGAATACAACATTGACTACTCTAAAAGAGTGATCAGTTGCTGAATAAATATCAATGTTTTGAAATGGAGTTGAAACAAGCATGAGCACATAACTATAACACCCCTCCCATTTTGCAATGTTAGTCCCTAATTATCATGTGCACAGACGACAGACCAAATTGCCACTAGGCCAGAAAAGAATAATGAGAAATGGCAGTAGCCGCTATTAAATGACATGCAAAAGAACCTCTTCATCTCTTTCACATTTCGCTAGTGGTAATGTGCGGAAATATTGATGAACATCTATCATTAAACAGACTCGTGATTAGAAGCACCAATAATGTGAAATGGACAGGGTAGTCACAGTATCAGAAGAATACAAGGACAGACTAGTACAAGGTATTAGTCATTGTCACCATAACGCATGAACCGATTCACAGTTTGTGGTAAACTGAATTCCACCAAAACGCAAGTTGGTACATGGGGCTGGACTGCTGGAGCGATCTCAAATGGAACAAAATGTGAGGAGATGGAGGTTTTACCCAAGGAGCTACAAAGCAGTTACAGCATCAGTATCCTCCCCACAGTTGTCTTGAATGCCGTCAGGAGAACTGACAACAAGAGGTAAAGCTGCAGCCGTATGAGGACGAGCACTAGGAGCAGGGCCAGGCAGGGGAGCACGAGTATAGCTTTTGCTGCTGGAGCAGAGAAGCACAGATGGCAAAGAGGATCATGATCAAAGTGTTAGGCGGTGGCAACACTCTGTAGTGGCTGGAGTTGGGAGTCCAGAGACTCAATAACTTGACAGGCGGCTAGGTTACAGATGATGTATGTGGGCTGGATTGGTGGGCTTCACAGCCTAGCAGCCTACTCCTAGAAAACATCACATTTTTGGTAGTGAATTGCAAACCCGTGCCATGAACCCAACCAACCACGATTCCGGTAACTATGGTATTACTCACAGACCAAGAACATTCACCTAGAGCACTTCAGAGAACTATTTATGTTTAAAATTGAGAATAATAGTAAGTATTCATGCATCACTGGAGAACATGTCTACAAACAGCATCACAAATTCACAATCATATAGGCGTCATTTCTGTGGTAATAGAGATGTTAACAGATAATAAATCTAAAGAATATCACTAAAGCAAACCCTTCAATTACACATAGGATATTGTTGTAAGACAGCAAAACGATGTGAAATATACTCACAGCATCTTCAGCTGAAACAACTCTTTCCTTCTTAGTTCCTGGGCCGAGGATGCCACCCTCATCAAGATGCTCTGAGCTTGAAGCATGGTCAATCGCCCAGTTTTTGTTACGTTTTGGTTTGAATTTGTAGGTTGGCAATGCATCTATTAGCTCTTGAGTAGCTCCTCTATTTTGACCCAAATCTTCTTGAAGGCGCAAAACAGAAATCAAGCACGGAAAGCAGCAGCATATTGCTGCACACATGATAAAAGGAATGGCATATCCAACACAACTAAGCGCGAGGAATGCCAAACATAACCTGGTGAAAGGGAGCAAAGTCATGTGTGAGTTCAACAGACTAAAAAAGAAACAGAGAGCAATGCACATACCTGTACATATTGGGAGCGTCCTGAGCATCTGATGAAATACTGCGCCCACCAAAAATCCACACATTGCCAACAACAAACCATACAGCAAAGAAACAGTCAACAGCTGTCTTGAAGTGATAAGCCAGCACACTAAGCCTGTAATGCATAATCACTTCAGAGTTCAGACAACAATGTTCATTTCAATTTCCAGATAAAAAAATATATCGGACCACTCAATTCTTCAAGAAGCTACTCCCTCCATTCCAAATTATAAGACGTTTTGGCTTTTTTAGATACATTGCTTTCGCTATGTATCTACTATCTAGACATAGTGTATATCTAAGTACATAAGTACATAGCAAAAACTATGTATGTAGAAAGGTCAAAATGTCTTATAATTTGGAATGGAGGCTTTGAAACTATCAAAAGTTCAATTTTCAGGTGAACACTGAAGCAGACATACTTTGTCTGCTGCTTTTCCTCACTTAATATGAGGGGATATACTTCTGAAGCGATAAGGTGGGAATGACCATGCTATATGCTATGTAAGTACGAAATTCAAAATTTCCATGTAAAAAAAGTCTTAGATGGCTCCAGAACACGTGAATAGATGGCAAAACTTGACTCAAGATTGTACAGATGTGTTGTAGAATCCTTCCTGTGGAACTTACTACATGCCTAAAAATGACAAAACTTGATTCCAGATTGAATATGCTATAATTTGTACCTTTGAAATTTTTAGTGACTATGGTACACTAAAATCGGTACATGTGTCTCATGCGAACACAGTTTCAACTGCTTCACCCAATTCAACTAAAGCAAATGAGTATGGAGAAAAAAGAAAGTATGTGTGGAGAGACATCCTAGAACTAACCAGGCAGCAAACTCACACTAGATTAAATAAAATAATGTCCCTGCAAACAACGCTACCTTGTAATAAACAAACAAAACATGTAAAGAAACCAATAAGTTCATTTGCTTCTATTTTTTTCCCCCAGTTATGTTATTTTTCTCTTTTAATTGGTTGCATTGCATCATGGACCATTAGACTTGTACGGTTGTACCATTGGTTGAGATAGGCCATGGCCCACAGAACCACAGGACTAGGTATTTTAGTTATCGAACTTTGGTCAATGCCTTAAATGAGATTATCAAGTAGGTCTGATGACTGGTATGCTACTCTTGTGCCATCCACGAGGATGACTGGTATGCTACTCTTGTGCCATCCACGAGGCGTGGGCATATCCATCTCAGTAAGCATCTACAACTCATATGACAAAATAACCAGTGAACCATCAAGATAAGTCTTGATTTACTCTCTTCAAAACTTTGTTCCATATTGTAGCTTTTCAAATAACTAACAAATAATGTTATGTAAACTAAACAATTGCTCAAAATAAATTAATTCTTGGACACCCTGGTGATAATAACCCATTCAATTAAACTAACAATTTGTTCACTCATCTACCAGGTTTTCTTATAAGTCTTGTAATAAATTATAAGATTCACAAAACATACAGATTGCGAAGAAGCACTGCACACCTAGTGGGCTCAGGATATTCTAGTTGGAATGTGGCATGGACTAAAAGTTACCTTGGGCAAGAAACTGCAATACATCCAAGACGCAAGACAACACCACTGGTACGATGGTTGCGTCCTTCTGATGACTGAGAGGGAGTCAAAGTAGGATATGTTGTAGGTGGCTGCTGAGGTTCTTGGTCCAAATGTCTGATTCGATGAACATACCGCCAATAAATAAGAGGAAGACTAGCAATGCAGGCAACTGTATATCCAATTATCCATGCGAACAAAGGAGCATGGGGATGTTCATGTCTTGAAAATACGAGGATGACAATAGCAGCTACAACCTGAGCAATGTACAGGACAATTTCAAACGAGATCCACAAACCAGAATTCCAAGGACTTCTTCCATGACCATATATACTATCCCTTCTAGGAAAAGATAAATTTCTGGAGCTATATGCAGTTGGTGATATTGACGGCGAAGACTCTGATGACGGGGTTTGTGTGCTTGTTGATGGCCTATCTTCCTGATGCGGTTCATCCGAGTCACTGTACATATCTTGATGACTGGTTGATGTTGATGCGGTTTCCCCATGTGCTACACTTATAACATGCTCATGTACATCATCACAGGAAGCGTGCTCCATTAATAACTTGGATCTATCAATTTCCAGCTTAGTTCTTATGCCAAAAGGGCACTACCATAGTCATTATAGCCAACCATCTGTAGCGCGATAATGAGTTTCTATCTTTCTAACCAGATGTTACCATTGGCCATCATATACGTTAACTAAAATACAGATGGCTGAAATGTTGATCCTCAATAATCTACTGAGCTTTGAGTTGTGTGCTAGGTAACTTCCCTTGCTTCATAGAAGATCCCCACAGAGGTAACCTAAGCTACAAATTCGAAACAAAGGATTTCTCATGTACCTTTTGTCATATACATACATACAAAGATAGTGGATTTATTCACAAATATACTGAACCGCTATACAAAAAATATTAGTTCGCGTGATAGACTAAGCTGAGATTAGTAGATATTAGAGTCTATTACTGTGAAAGGCCATGATTTATGAGTTTAACCCTATTAGGAAGTGTCTAAGAAAAAAATATAACTGTTATTTGGTTTCATGCTGAGGCTGAGCCGACTGGGTAAAAGGCCCGATATTATTTGCAAAAAAAAAAAAGAAAATCGAAATTAGTGCGCATAAATTAAAACATGTAAGCATTTGTAATTAGATCAGATCCGGATACAAATAGCCAAACAGTTTAATTTAGGGTTTGGGTACTGGGTTTTGTAAGGTACGGAAGAGGAAGGGGTGGGCATACCTGGTGGGTGCTCGTCGCCGGCGAATACCTAGGCACGGCACCCTGGAGTAGGGCCGCGGCGGCGGTCACCCCAGACGTCGCCACGAGAAGGGTAGCAGCGCCCGCACGCGGGGTGAACGGAGAAGAAAACGCTGGGGTGATCGGGCCAGCAGGTGCGGATGCTCAGCGGTGCCTGAGCCTGACCACGAGGAAGGAGTGGAGGAGGAAGGGGAGGCAGTCAGGCAGAGCAGAGCAGCGGTCCCTTTCGTTTCGCCCACACGGCCACACCGACCCGGATGACATGACATAATATGTGAACTGGTGAGGGTGGGCCTATGGACCTGGTGTATGCAGCGTGGCTCACCTCGCTTCGAGCACGAAGAACGTGTCCGCCATGGGCCACGGCGATTTTCACAATCTTTTTATACATTTTCTTTGTCTCTTCTCTAATACTATAAGAAACTAAAGCGGTTTTGTAATCTATATCTAATAATAATAAAGAGATAAAATTTTAAGCTCTTTTTTTCGTCCATCCATTCTTTTTGGTCTGTTTTCCTCTAACTACCGAACAATGGAGAGTTTCTTTTGTCCGGACTTATATATATAACCAGTGCTCATACGAGTTAGAATAGCTCGCGTCTAGACCAATATGGAGTAGGAATCCTAATCTAAATAAATTCCTCAGATCCTGAGTACTCTAAATACAACTCTTAATAATAAATAGAAAAGGATATAAGAATTACGTTCTTTATTTTGCACCGCTTTCTTTATTTACGTACGAGTTAGAATAGCTCACGTCTAGACGAATATGGAATAGAAATCTGAATCCAAATAGATTCCTCAGATCTGAGTATATAATATATAGATACACTTTTTATTCGAATCATGTATGGCAGCAGGTACAAAAACCAGCCATAATGGGCATGATGATGAACGAAGTGGGAGCGGGACTAGCAGCTGCATCAAACAGCCACTGAGACAGGTCCTTGCCTTCCTGCCTTTGCTCGTCTATGAATACAAGGATGCTCTCCTGTTGTACGTTCATCCAGCAGACTATACTACTGCTGCTACCACAATCACAAAGATGGTCATAGATAACCTATCTGAGGCTCCGAGTGGAGCATCTCGTCTACGCGACGCACGAAAAACAACTCCTGCTTCAGGACGACTCAAGGATGGCTGCTCATCCTCGGACAAGTCTCCGACGCCTCGCTGTGGCATCCACTCACAGGAGAAACCAGCGTCTCCCACCGATACACGACGAGCACAGACCACTACATCCCCGTCGAATGCAGGTGCCTGCTCACCCACAGCTCCGCCGCCCACTCGGACAAGTATGAGTGGAGATGACTTGATTGCGAGCCAATAAAGATGAGTGGTGAGAGGACATCATCTACGGCAAGGTGTCAAGAGGAAGCTACGATCGATCTATGAAGGCCCATCGTTAACGGAGTCGACGCCGATCGGTGGCAAGAAGGGGTGAGGCTCTGTGCATCATAGCCAGGAGTTCACGTACATGTATGGCATATTAGCCCTGGGCGTTCGGTCTGACCGAACCGATCGGTCTCGGTCTTCGGTCATTTCGAAAGTTCGGTCATCTAAAAACGGAGACCGATCGGTTAGTTTCAAAACTCAGGACCGAGCAAGTTCGGTCTCGGTTAGTTCGGTTCGGTCTCGGTCATGACCGAACTAACCGAACTTCACAAAACAACTATTAAATATTGTAATGTGTAGCAAATTTTACCAATATTTTTTCTATTTCAAGGCAAAAATACAATACAAAATATAGATTAAACATAGTGATAAGAGTGATGGTCGATATAAACCCACTAGAATAAAAATTATATCACTAATAATAGTCTAAATTATATATTATGTCAACAAAATTCAAATGTTCGGTTAATTCGGTTAGTTCGGTTACCCGAAGGTAATGACCGAACTAAGTCCGGTTAGTTCGGTTACTTCAAACTGAAGACCGAACTTGTGACCGAAATTTTCGGTCTCGGTTAGTTCGGTTCGGTCTTCGGTCTTCGGTTAATTATGCCCAGGGCTATGGCATATACTGTCACATGCACATAGCTCGTCTACACAAGCATGCAATCGCTAGCACGATCAATGCGTAATAAATCGTATGTCCCGTTGTAATTTCTCATATCTGACGACAACGATGTGCATTTATTTTCTTTTGACGGGATATATACGGTAGATTATAGGGAGCGGTTTCTTTTTTTTAATGCTGGGAACTTTCTTTCCCCCAGAAAATATTGGAAACTTTCATAATAGACCAAAGCCCGACATTTTTTTATGGTGGAAGACCGAACAATATAATCAGAAAAATAGAAAAGAAAAAAAGTACTATGGTTATGTCATCTTTTTTATCCACCTTACTTTTTCTCTCTTTTGCCCTAACATGTTCTCTTTTTTTTCATCCTTGCAAGTGTGTGCCGTCCGAGCATCCGTGAGAGCATTTTACGGGGCATTCACACGTACCCGTTCATCTAAGCGACTGTTTTTTTTGTTTCTCCTATAAATATAAAAGACAAAAGGACTAAATTCAACTGTCAGGATGTTTGAACCGTTGATCCTTCCCTATATAAAATAGAGAAATATTTTCTATACGAGTTAGAGCACCATGCCATACATGGTATGAAGTCTGATTCCAAAATAAATCGAAATGGATGATACAATTTGTAGAGTATGAATCAAAAACGAATTGGAACACCTGATGTAATTATTGGATAAATATCAAGTCTCCAATATACATACGAGTTAGAACAGTGCACATCTAGCAATAGTATGGGGCCTCATTCAAGACGAATCATAACATGATGAAACTTTTATTGAACAAATTTCTTAGGGGGTATTTAGTTCCTGGGTGAAAAATTTTGGGGTGTCATATCGAATGTTTCGTAGTATGTTACATAACTCGCCTGGAAATCGCGAGACGAATTTATTGAGTCTAATTAATCCGTCATTAGCACATGTTTACTGTACCACAACATTGTGAAATCATTGATGACTTAGGCTTAAAAAATTCATCTCGCAAATTTATCGCAATCTGTGTAATTAGTTATTTTTTCATCTACATTTAATACTCCATACATGTGTCTAAACATCCGATGTGACGGGGTGAAAAATTTTAGGGGGAACTAAACACGGTCTTAGAAGTCGAAACGGACAAGAACTTAGACTGAACACAACAAAATAAAAACATAAAAAGGAAACATGCAACAAAAAAGAAACGAAAGGCTAAACAAAGACAAGGCATAGAGTTCGATGCAAAGATAAACTTAAATATACGATGCAATCTCAATTACTATTCAAAATCCGATGCTCGATCATATATGTGTAGCATCACACGTTTGTTAAATAAATTTTCAACCTACAAATCATCTAAATAAATTACACAGTTGCGTCTTCCGTTGCAACGCACGAGCACGTTTGCTAGTATATATAAAATAAAAAGACGTTGTACTTGCCCGCGTATCAGTGTATCACCCGATCATAAGGTTCTTCCGACTATTATTAATTCTTTTTGCGTACTGTTTCTTCTACGTGATTACGTGAATTACGACTATTCACCGCTCAAATCAATAATTTATATACATTATATATTTTAATAAGCGTCAATAATTTTTGAAAGCCCCCCGATTAATACCAAAGTCTTGTTTCATAAAAAAAGATTTTGAAGTTAAATGAATTATTACTATATTTTTATTATGTTTGCTCCACACACGACACGATACACGAATATCTAAAGCTAACAAACATCACAAGTCAACGTCTACTCAGGACAAAGTCTCTCGTGCAATTTCCATCTCCCATCGCAGCAGTCAATCCTCCGATTTTTTGGGGAGCCGACATGTACATCCACCACGACCTCTCATGCTAAGCCTCAACCTGCAATCGCGTGGAACACCCCATCATTCCTGAGATCTCACGCGTGTAAATCCTTTGCTCGCCATCCACACGACATCCACCCCCTACCCCCTCCTCTCTCTCTCTCAAGCGATATCAAATCAAGATCACCGTCGTGCCATGACCTTCTCCATCTTGATTGTTTTGTCTTGCTCTTGCCCTAGACCATTGCATCATCATTTTCGTTGGGGTTTTTTTGGGTGTCAGCATACTCACAACTGGAAACGGGAATATTCCCTAATGGTGTGGTTACCGATAAGAAAGTCAGTTGGCTATGTGGCTGGGCTTCTAACCTTAATGAACACTACGAGGCCAGCTCAATCTACATAGCAGGAGGCTTCCTAAGCATTAAAACTACAAAAACAAAGGTTATTGTAGTTTTTTTTTTCTATCAATCTATATTGTAATGTTGTAAAGTCATATGACGGAATAGAGACTAGCTAGGTTGAGCAAGCACCAATTTCCACTGCCAAGTTTTTTTTTTTTGTAATTCAAGTTGACTTCTTTGAATTTTGTCTATTATGTAAGGAAACAAATAACATATTCACAACTTATTGATACTACTCACAATAGACAGAAAAACATAGTAAGGAAATGACTTCAAGATAGAAGGAGGGCCCTTTCTTGAGCCAAGATTTAACATTGCATAATATATAGAAGAAAACAACAATGAAGATTATCGTCCCTCCACATTCGTGAGAGTAAGAGAATTCATAGAGTTATCAGTTCTATCTCTTGTTAGCTCCATATCACTACTCCCATGTCCATAATGCCCAGGGTTATTAGGTGGTGGCAATGTAGTGCTTCCATTCTCCAAGGCCAACACAACAGATAACATAACTGGCCTATCATCAGGGTTTTCTTGGGCACACAAGAGTGCCATATGACTACAAAGTAGCACTTCATCCAATGAACAAGTATCTACAATACAAGGGTCTGCCAAATCTTTTCCCTTCCCTTCTTTCCACATATTCCATGCCTAAAATAACCAAAACAATTATTTAGATTGTGGTAATTATAACGCTTTTCATTGAAAAAATAGACTACACTACCTTAATTTAGAACTGTACAGAAGTCATATACTCACATAGATCATAAGGTTGGGAAAATTCTTGATTTTGTTAAAAGTGCTTCTCCTTATACCAGTTACAAGCTCCATGATTAGGACACCAAAGCTATACACATCAGACTTGATAGAGAAGACTCCTTCCATTGCATACTCAGGAGCCATGTAGCCACTATTTTGACCATTCACATCTAAAAGTTATCGCAAAAACGTTGAATCTAATCACATTAATTTTGAGCAATTAACTTAAATGTATACTTACTATGTTCCCACGACTCGTCGTGTATTTGCATTTTTCTGGTTGTCATTGAAGATCCTTGCCATGCCGAAGTCTGCTATCTTGGGTCTCATCTCTGCGTCAAGCAAAACATTGGCAGCTTTGAGATCTCTATGAACTATGGTCAATCTTGAATCTTGGTGCAAGTAAAGAAGTCCTCTTGCAACCCCTTTGATTATGTTAAATCGCGTTGGCCAATCTAGCAACACTTTTCTTGAATTATCTGTTTATTACATATTCAAATAAAAGCATTGCATGTAAGATGTTTGTTATGAGAATAATAAAAAGATTCAAGTTACGGTGTGTATTATCAAATCATACCAAAAAGGATAGCATCTAAGCTTCTATTAGGCAAATACTCATATATCAGGATCTTTTCACCACCCTCCACGCTGCAACCAAGCAGCCGAACCAAATTTCTATGTTGCAATTTGGCAATTAGGATAACTTCGTTCCTGAATTCCACGGTTCCTTGTTCTGAATCTTTACTTAGCCTTTTGATAGCAACTTCCTGACCACCAATCAAGGCCTTCGCAAAATGTAATAAAAAAAGATTAGTCTGTCATATGGACAATTCAATCTAATCAGGTAAGTCGAACTGATATGAGAAATCTACTACTAGTAGATACTACTAAATGGGGGCCAAATACCTTATACACTTTCCCAAAGCCTCCTTGTCCAATCTTACACACCTCTGAGAAATTGTGGGTTGCAGCCTCAATGTCCTCAAATTTGACGAAGGGAAGTTCGAAATCTTGTGCTGAGCTTCCTTCAGCGAGGTCATCAGAGATACTCGTAGCACCATGACTTATCTTGTTGTTATCCTCCTTATTCCTCCTCTTACCTACACCAAAGTTTCAGTAACCAATTCTCATCCGACTAGTGCCGTATTAGATGCCTACAAATTTGAAGTTTATTTTTACCTTTGAATTTAAACCAGGCAAGGAAAATAATGGCTGTGATTATCAAAATGCTACTTGTCAAAACCGTTGGCAAAGCAATCCTCAGTGCATTATTGCTCTTCCGTCTGATACCTATGCAAAGCCAGTATATACAAATAAACCTCAGAAGAAGTCATCATCAATTGTTACTGGTGGAGAAGATAAAATAATGGTTACAGACCTTTCATGACTGCATCCAAGTTTGAAAGCCGGATGTACAGCGTGTCGGAGCCGACCACGTTACCTTGCTTCTCCGTGTCGATGAGGTCGCCGGCCCACACCAAGCACCTCGTCACGTCCCCCGTCTTCTTGGTGGTGCTCAGGTTGGCATAAGCGTACGCCACACAGGAACAGTTGCCGGTGCACTCCGCCCGGCACTCGTCAAAGGTTCGGTTCGCGACGAGCACGAACCTGTCCGGCGATTTCATCCCCTGCAAGGGCAAGAAGTTGTCGCCGTCGGCGCACAGCAGCGGCTCCTGTTGCCGGCAACCCTGCGAGAAGACGCCGCGGGTCCACTCCTCCGAGTCGGCAGGCTCGAAGCCGTCGAGGCACCGGCACGTCGGCGCAGCCATGGTGTTGTCGCAGTAGCCGTAGGGGCCGCAGTGGCCGTACCGGTTGCACTCCCAGGTCGGCCAGGAGCCGAGGACCGCCCACGCCGACGAGCTGGCGCTCCAGCTCTGGAGCTGGTACTGGCCTGCGGCCGTGACGACGAACCTGGTGCGCGCGGCGCCGTCGGAGAGCGTGTAGGTGAGGTAGATCTCCTCGTCGGTGCTGACGACGGCCTGGTAGACGAAGACGCTGGCGTTGGCCTGGTACTTGCTGGTGACCGAGTAGCCCGTCCATGGCCCGTCGCGCATCAGCGGGCGCGTCCCGTTCCAGAGGAAGATCTGCAGGGCCGTGTTCGGGTCCCCAGCGTAGGCGAAGCTCCCCGGGGAAGGGTCGTCGGGGGCCCTCCACGACACCAGGCGCTCGCCGGCGCGCGTCCCGTAGTTGATCCGGAGCTTCATGCCCGGGAGGAACGAGTCGGCCGGGTGCTCGAAGCTCTGCCACAAGGTGCTGCCGTTCGGGTGCCGGACCACGAGGTTCCCGGTGTCGAGAAGCACCGCGGTGGTGGAGGCCGGAGAGGAGCTGGGGACGACGACGCCGGTGACGTTGGTCGTCCAGAGGACACGGCCGCCGCCGTCCGACAGGACGAGGTTGGCCGTGTTGGTCAGCGACAGCGTAGGTGCGGTGGTGTTCGTGGCCGGGGCGTCTCTGTTGGCCACCCACACCACGGTGCGCGTCGGCACGTCGGCGTACCATATGCCGAGGTACAGCTTGTTGTTGTTGGCCGGAGTGGAGTTGGTGGTGGGGGAGAAGAAGCCCAGGGCGAAGCCGCCGCCGTCGGAGACTATGGTGGTGCCGACGGAGAGAGGCTTGTCGAGGGCCAGCCGATCGTCGGGTGCACATGGCGGCGGCAGCAGGAGGAGGAGGAGCAGGAAGACCGCGGCTGACCAGTCCATTGGACACTTGTTTCCTCACAGATACACCGTGGCCCGGCTTTTTCCTTTCCTGAAAAGAATGTGCTGATTAGGATTTAGGAATGTCTGTGTACAAGTAGAAGCAACAAAAGATGTCAAAGCAGTTCTCTACTCCCCGTTCGTCAGTCGAATATAGGAGCAAGTAACCACCACAGCGACGTCATGTCTTAACAGAGATGATGATGGAGACAATGAAGGAATGGCAAATTGACAACGGCTGTTGCATGATGCAGTGAAAATGGGAATGGGCATGGAATGAATATGATGCAGCTAGCATCGTCCTGGAAGCTCCCTACTGCAGAAGTTACGAAAGCAGATGCAGAATAATGCAGAAGTTTGCAAGTCCGGTGGAACTGTGCGTGGCACAACGATTCAGTCAGGCTACTCAAGGTATGGTTGACATTTTCAGCTGTCCACGTCGGAGCGCGCGCGCGGGGGCGGTGGTAGTTAGGATGGCGTCGTCACGGGCTCACGGCCGCCGCCGCACATACCAGCGACACAAAATCATATTCAGGAATGACAAGAAGATGTGAAAGATAAGGAAGGATTAGTACACAGGACTTTGGTTAGTAGCGAGCAGCGACAATACGATGTGCTAGTTCTCTCTTGTGCGCATGTTATAGGGTTATAGTCAGTGTTCAGTAAAGTAAGGTTTGCTTACGTAACACTCATATGTAAAACTAATTTTTTTCTTGTTTTTCCATGATTATTTTCAATTCTAGTACATATACCTAACCATGTTTATTGAATTATACTTTTGTACATTTTTACACATGCTTTAACATTCTTTTAGGTGGCATGTTCCAAAATCTAGTTTGAGATTTAAAATTATTAAACACTTTGGTTATCACCCTATTCCCCGAATATAAGGCGGGCATGTATTTTAAAATTCAAACTTTGTTATATTTGACTAACAACTAGTCTAATTATATCAAAAGTTTGTATTACAAAAGTAGTTACATTAGATTTGTATTTAGAAATACTTTCTAATAATCAAATTTTTGTTCATATAAATTATATATTATAGGTCAAAATATGTTCTTGAAGACCGTACCAAGTCAAATCATGCCTTATATTCAGAGGCGGAGGGAGTGTCTACTAGCTATGTCCATTTCAAAATTCAAATTACAAGACTGTTTTGACTTTTTCTGGATACATTGATTTTACTATTGTATGTATCCACTTGAATGTGTGTAACTGTGTATAGCTTCTCACCTTCTAGATCATGCATCCAAACGCTAAGCTAAAACATGCAAAATTATCAGGCCCAAGGGTGCACGGCCCATGCGAGGACTTTCTTGTCCATGAAACCATGACATCAATACTTGTCCGGGAAAATTTACTACTACGCTCCATACTTCACAGCCGTTTCTGTTGCGTTAAGGATAATAGGCATTGCAAGTTACGAGTATGCCAACTAGTCTATCAATACACCTTTCATGCACATTTTACAACCTTATATAGCTAGGAGACTTAAGTTTTAAAAGTTCATGATGATTTAGTTTTAGATCTTAGGGGCTGAACAATGGATCAATTGTTCATATTAGGACATCAGAAGTTGATTAAGACTAGTATATCTTTGTTACCGTTTGAGGTGGCCATGTTTACTACACCTTATAAATTGGATCGGAGGGAGTATGTTGCTTAACTTCATGATGTGCTCTCTTATGTCATCCCCATCATACTTATCATTAGTTCCTTATAAAGATGATGTCATGGACCTTTGTAGAACCTTTAAATTGTTCTTCAACTTTGCTAAGGTATTACTTAGCAGTCTTAGAGTCTAGGGTGCTCCCCTTATTCCCTCTTGAAGGGAGGTTTTTATCACCATAATGCACTTTCGATTGGAACCCTTTCTTCCACTACCAAGCCAAATTGGTGTGGCCAATTTCACAAATGGTCTACAATCAGCTTGGTTTGTACTGGGAAGGCCAAAATTATCTTTATAGCGACAAAATTTGGTCTTCAACCAAATGGTTGCCAACATGCTAGAGCATGATTAATATTTGACTTGACATTCTGCCTAGAACCAAACAAACTCTTTATATGTCAATATATTTTCATAATCATGGTTAAATGTTAGAGAAGTTTAACTTATGATAAAACTTAAATCTCTTGCAATTTGGACGAGAGGGTGTATACTTGTTTCTAGTTGTCTGGTTATTAAAGTGACATTTTTTTTGCTTCTAGTGCAACAAAAAGGTTGTTTTAGGTGAAATGAGCGTAGGCCAGTCTATTAGGTTTCTTGGTGGTTAAACTTACTCAATTGAGTATGAGTCTTTGACTTAGTGAATGCTCATACTTTGAGCTAAATATTCTTCAATGGATAGTGAAATGAATGTCTCTCTTGTAATGCTCCTCATCATCTTCACTAGGTAGAGCTTTAGCCAAAATGACAAATGGCCTCTCTCCTGGCTCTCACAACATCGACAACTTCTCCACAACATAGATGGGGTATTTCAAAAGACACAAGCCCTAGATTACAACCGTTGGTGCACACAAACACCTACAAGCATAGAGATATATGCAAACCTCATCACCTAAACCTAAGGTGGCACATTTATCAGCGTAAATTAGCACTAAACCTAGCACCAATTGCCTTAGAGCATCTCCAACAGCTCACCAATACTTCATTCCCAATAGAATGATATTGGTGATCACCAATACTATTTTTTCAAACTATTGGGGGAGATGCTCCGATAGATCACCAATAATCTCTCCCAATATATGGGGCCCACCTCCCTCCACCTCAGGTCCAGGATGACCATGGCTGCCGGAGCAAAGCTTTTCATGAATGCGTCTCCCACCGGCCACCAAGCCATCTCCGACGAGCGTCGCAGGAGAGAGAAATGACAGTTGGAGGTGGGTCCTGACTATTGGGGGAGATGCAACTCCCCCTTTATTTGAGGGGAGATGGGGGGAGATATTGGTGATCACCATAAAAAGGGGGATGAGAAAGGGGAGCTGTTGGAGCATCGAATTTGGCTTATCTCCCCCAATATGACAGGTTTATGGGGATAGAGGATGAGAAAGGGGAGATGTTGGAGATGCTCTTAATGTTCACTTGATCAAATTTAGTGGATAGAGATCTCAAATATAGTTTGAACCTTTCCTATGGCAATAAATGCTTTAACCAACACCAAATGGCATGTCAAAGGGGTATAAATAGTCCCATGATAACAAACTAATTGCTGCACTATTGTGCATTTTCTGCACTCAATGTATGATTCGGTGGTTAAAAGTTTCCCTCATTGGATCATTGGGTAGGTGCCACGTGGCTACCATTTGGCATTTGCATGCCATTATGCCTATGTCCATGTCACTGGATCGCCACCTTTCTTTTTGGTGCCTTAGAATAAATAGATAAATATAGTGTCTTGTTCCCTCATTTCACTACAATATACGATGAGTCTCAGTCAATGTCGAGGTCTGTAGACCTTGATCTAGGGATACTTGGAGTTCGATAGTGGGGTTCACACAATGGTGATGGTCTCCCAACTCTCACGTATGAGCACACAAAGACTTACCTAGGTTCAGGCTCTCGGGCACGCGAAAACTTTACTTCTTGCTTTGAGTTTGTGCATTGAGGTCCGGAGGTTCTGACAATTTATTAGTGCCCCTCCTCCATTTTTACAGATAGAGAAAGCAAGAGTGGAACCTTGAGAGGTCAATTACATACAACAGTCCATTAGTAGCGCCAGGCAAGACATCGTGTTGTCTTGCCTAGCACTATCTTGTTTGATTGAGGGTCGAAGGGCGATAGGGAAATCCCGCTCCTATTGCGATTACAAGTCTTGGCACCTTTCTTCTTCTCCATGAGACAAAGGTCCGTGGGCTTTAATGAGTCATTGGTCCATGGCCACCGCATATAGTAAAAACGGCAAGAAACGTGACCATGTTGAGATGGCTCGCTGGTTCAAATTATTCAAACATTATGCACAACATTTTCACAACCGGAACACTTACGTTCAAGCGCACACGGTGCTGTCAAAGATGCTACAGTACAGTTGTTTGCTTAGGGAAATACGCTTCTGCAAAATCTTTTTTAAGGGTCCTATGTTTTCCAAAAAAAAATGTTCATCTACTGTATGATTACATGTACGAGTAAAAGCTACAATGCAAGCACGAGGAAAAACAGGCTAGCACGAGGATTACATAATAAAAATATAAAAGAGTTCATAATACACCTATGTGGTGAATCAGCCACTCGATAAGTATTATGTCATAAAGTTTGACCGAGATTAGCGAAACTGGAGTTCGATAGTCCACTGTGCTCACTTAGTGATGTCACTAAATAAATCATGACTATAGTGGTAAGTGGTACAGGCTAGCTACTTCACCCTAACCATTAAAAGGTGCTCTAGAGCGTGAAGTTAGTCCTGTCCGAAGGGGCAGGGGCTCCAGTAACTTGTCCACCTACATGTTTCTCCGTTACATTATCGGTTAATCATATTCCTCCACTTATCCTTCAAGTCCACCTACAATACATCGTACCATTCATACATAAAACCCGTCAGTACCTTGATTGGCAACCACAAAAACTTCACTGTAATAACCAAGTACCTTCTCCGTTACATTATCGGTTAATCATATTCCTCCACTTATCCTTCAAGTCCACATACAATACATCGTACCATTCATACATAAAACCCGTCTGTTCGCTTGAACTTATCAGCCGTACCGTTTCAGTGAAATAACAATGTTTTTCTCTCACAACAAATCATCATCATCATCAGCATCAGCATCAGCCGTTTTTCCAGCCAGCCGAACAAGGCCTGGCAACCACAGAAACTTCACTGTAATAACCAAGTACCCACCAGTGTTCTGCTGATGAAAACATCAGGATTGTTATTTAAAATGTCCTTCCAATTGCCACTACCATACCTACACATGAAACAAGCACAATATAACGATGAGGAACATACAACAACAGCAATCTAAACACCAGTGTTTCAGAACAAGAAAGCTAAGATGTCATCAAACAATAATACATGAACACCAAGACAAAACATACTGTTCAACACCCTTTCTTAGTGTTTCTTCTTCTAACAAGCTCCACTTCCTTGCCCTTCTATGCCTATTTTTGTTTTCTCCCTGTGGCAAAGGGGAAACTGGTACTCTCCTTGGGCTAGGTAATTGCAGTCTAAGTAACGATGATTCTGAACTCTCAGGACCAGGTGACTCCTCCCACTGCAAACAAGTGTTTTCTTTTCAGAAACATGACCAAAATCTAACATTTTGCGGTTGTGATACTAAGCTATCCTATAGGGTAACTAAAAAGTTATGAGGTATCTTGATTGAGATTAAATTAGACTATAGTAAGTTTACGTTAGAGTGTAACACAAAGTGGGACAGTAGTAGAGCATTCATGATCCGAAATCCAAATTTCAGTAGCTACCTTACTAAAGTGAAACGCATATATCCTCAAAATATTTCATAACACATATCAACCAGATTTTGCAGAAAACATAGAGACTGTAGGTAGGAGCAGAAAGTTGGCAATGTAGAGAACATTTCGTACCGAAAACTCAATCAATAGAGAAATGAATAAAATGTACACACACAATGTTTAATGCAAAATATTGACATGATATAGGCACTGATATCATTTTCAGTCACAACGAAAACAAAAGCTAGTTATTACAATCACAACTTCAATTTAGCAAAGTCCAAAAGCAAAGGTAACTCTTTCAAAAACAAATGCTCACCTGAAAGGTCCGTGCTGTTGGGTTCCAATCCATAAGGTTGTGAAGTTTACCTATACTTGGACCCTTGTCTTTATCATTATAGGAGCACTCGGGCCTGCAGTGCCACAAGTTATTGGTTGACCTCTTACTTCTTCAGCATTCAAACTAACGCCTTTCTCCAACCTTGCAGCCAATACCTCATCTGAAACTGCCTTCGCAGCTGGAAGCGGATCCTCCACAACACTGAAGGTCAGCACAGCTTGTTTTGAAAGTGTCAATTACCTTCTCAACAGCTGGCGTTAAAATTGGATTTGCATTGGTGGTAGGTTCTTCAAGTTTGCCGAGAATCTCACGTGTTTTTCTTCCCCAGTTGGAGGACGAAACACGTGGGATTCTCGACAAACTCGAAGAACCTACCTCGCGTGGCCGTTGGGGCGCGTGAAGAGCGCCCTCGCGGCGGCGTCGAAGTCGGACGCGGAGACTGCGAGGAAGGCCGCGACGGCGATGTGGGCGGAGGCGATTGGGGAGGCGGAGACAGGGAGCGAGGCCAGGAGTTGGAGCGGTTGAGAGAGGATGCGGAGAACGGGTCAGCGGCGAGGCGTTGGAGGAGGACCGCGCGGTGGAGGCACGGGGTCAGGTCGGAGGGGAAGGAGATAGAGGAGATAGATAGCAGGAGATGAGGGAGGAGCTCGCTGTGGTCTTGCTCTGCTAGACGAGGAAGGCGATGAGAGGAGCAGCTCGCAAGTCACGTGCTACGGTACCTGTGCTGTTAGCGGCGGCTGCAGGAAGGAGCGAGTAGACGGAGAAGGTAGCGTTAGGTTTACTCGAGCCATCTATACTCAGGTTTGGCTGTGGGCTTTTGTGGGCTATTAAAAGGCCTAGATTTATGCACATATGAAAACGGCTCGGATATACGGGGATTGGGTACCGGGGACGCTGTACCATCCCCGACCTGGTAGACCCGACGGGGATTTCCCCGTTTCCTTCCCCGTGCTAGACCCGACGGGGATACGTGGGATCAAATTCTTCTTATCCAAGGACATGTTTGGAACAAAGGAACGAAAAACACACGAATAAGGAAAAAAACGCAGGAAAGGTGTAGGGAAGGAATAGGAAGAGACGTTTGAACATAGGAATTTGTAACACAGGAATTGCAAAGCATATGATAGATAAAAGGTACTTAACACATAATGATGATTCTTTATAATAACACATAATAATAAACTAATTAATACCCACGGTGGTTGTTTTGTTTTTATTCTTACTTTTTAATATGGATAGGAGCTCGTTGTGTCCATGAGCTGTAACTTCGAGTGGTATAGACGTATGCCAGCATATGCCCGGCGGGAGCAAAGCTCGCATTGCAATTTGGCCTGGCTAATCACTCATTCTCCAACTGTGTTAGCGGCAGCGTGCCTCGGACTTCTGCGAAGCGGAGAAAACCAGCGCATGGAGTGGATATTTCCATTCCTGTGAAAATGTGAAGGGGCTACATGATTCCATAGGAAAGGAAGGGGTGTTTTTCTGTGTTTCCTTTCCTCTATTTTGGTTTCCTTCTAATTTCCTACGAAAATCCTATAATCCAAACGGTCCCTAATAGGGGAATTTTCCGCGGGAATCGGGGATCGAGTCCCGTTGCCATCTTTAATAGCACGCTGACAATGTCAGCGCCGAGGTATAGATCGTGCTGGCTGAGCCCACCCTCACCGACAACTTGATAGATAAGCTGGCTACACACATGCATACCTGTAAAAGCTAGGCCGAATCGACTAGTGTCCTCAAGCTCAAAATAGAACAACCGAAAAAAGAAGTGTCAACAAACCTGCTTTGCTGCAATCGCACAATATAACAGTGGAAGTGAAATAATATTGTCCAGTAAAAAGGCAGACTTACTCAGTAGATAACAGCGAAATAGGTTGCTTATGAAAAATTACAGTTAAAAAAGGCAATGGTTATTAGTTAACGGACATAATCAAGTTACATGTTCATTTCTGTAAAAAGAAAAGGAAAATATTTACTTGTCCAATGTGAAGTTTAGAACCGAAACACAATAGCTGATCTAACATAGCAGTTAAGCAACTCCAGCAGGGCTCCTACTTGAGCCCCAATAGCTAAAGGCAATGTATCAGGTGAAAACCGGATCACCTGTGCAAACTTGGAAACTTTTAATCTGGACCACAGGATGTTGATCCAAGGAGCGCAGGAGGATTGTGTAATTTTGCGCTTAACCACCCGCTTCTAATCACACTTTTGCAAATCCCCCTCCCACACTCCATTGTGCCCCCTTGGATCAACATCGTGTGGCCCAGATTAAAAGTTTCCAAGTTTGCACAGGCGGTTCGGTTTCCACCTGATACGTTGCCATAGCTAAATATGGGGGCTTAGGTAAAAAAATCCAACTCCAGCAAGGCCCTACTACGGACCCCAAATTTGTTGGGCCAACAAAATCCACCCCAGGGCCAACAAATCTGTTGGGTCAGCTTCAAGCCCCCATCCGGTCGTTGCTGCGGTTTCCTCCCCTGCGCTCGCATGGAAACTCCTCTGCTCCAGCGATCTCCTCCACTCCGGTGACCTCCTCTACTTCGGCGACCTCCTCCACTCCATGCTCAATGCTCCCAGAAGCAGCCATGGCCCACTCGACTGGTCGACGAAGGGGAAGGGCAGCCCCTGGCGTGACCGCGACGCTCGGCAACGGCATACTCACGGCGGCCACCCTCTAGTGCGGAGATTGAGCGGGTTCCCGTTCCCACCACCGCTGTGTGTCGTGCTCGCAGGTAGAAGAGCGCGCCGCGGCCGCTGGTTGCTGTTCCCGCTGCCGCGGTGCCGCGCTCGCCGCAGGGTGCACGGCCGGAAGCCATTCCCGGCGGTGCCGCTCTGCAGGCCCGCCCACGGGGCCATGCGGTTGGACCCGACGCCGGAGGCGCGAGGGAGGCGAGCTCACTCGCTGTCCCTGTCGCTCGCGTTGGCTTTGCCCTCCGTCTTCCTCCCCTGCATCTCCCCTTCTCACCGGCGCGGTTGCCCTGCTCTCTCCCCTTCTCACCGGCTCCCTTCTTCCCCGGGGCCGGCGCCCCCTCCTTCCGCCACGTCGGAGCGGCCCGGCCGCGCCTCCCTCTGCCGCGCGGGCGCACTGCCCTAGCCGCGCGAGCGCACTGCTCCACTGCGCCTCCTGCCCTGTGTGTGAAGAGGATGAGAAGAAAGGTACGGCTCAATGACACATGGGTCCCCTATGTCATTGGCTGCTGACGTAGATTTGGGGGGCTTTGTTTGGGGCTGCTGCTAGAGTAGAAGAAATTTGTTGGGCCAATAAAAGTAGGGGTGAGCACCCAAATGAAAAGTAGGGGCTCTGTTTTTTGCTACTGCTGGAGTTGCTCTTATACGGTGAAACGATCATAGAAGATGGATAGTAAGTTGACAGCGAACCTTAAATTTACTTTCAGCGGGCGAATGAACTCTACAAATTAAGCCCATTTTGGCTTCTTTATCTATTATGTACACAGGAAAAAACTGGGCTGCCTGCTTTTCTACTTGCGAACATGTGTATGGAGCCGTTTGGCTGGAATTATAAGCCGGCTGAAAAACACTGTTGGCTGATTTTTTGTGAGAGAAAAATACTGTTCTGGCTGAAAAAACAAGCTAAATAAGATGGATTATAAGCCAGATGAACAGGGCCTATAAATACCAATTATTTAGTCACTGGTCAAAAAACCGAACAGATAAAGGGAAAAACTATAGTTGAAAGAAGACAATGGTTATTAGTTAACTGACATAATCAAGTGTCATGTTTATTTCTGCAAAAAGAAAATCACAATAATTGATGTAACATAACAGTATATGGTCAAAGGATCATAGAAGATGGATGAATAGTAAGTGGACAACAAACCTTAAATTTTTTTGCCCACCTTAAACTGGACAGATAAAGAAAAAAAAAAAGGAGTTGCCAACCTTCCTACATGGACATCTGCCAAGCTGAAGAGGAGAAATATGTACTGTGCCGTTCCTCTAATCCTGTCATTGAGACAGTGCTCTTGATTGGTACACCTATTTTGCAGCACAAATACATCGAGTAAAGCAGAATAGCAGATATCTAAACAGAGGAGGAAGTATGTCGCAAAAAAAAAAAAAAAAACAGAGGAGGAAGTATCGTATTTACAGTATTGAGACTTGATGTCTTCTGCTTCAATGGCCTGAACAGTATCAAAAGCATTGGTCATACGAAAAAAGACCATAATAGTTAATAGAGGTTGGTTAAGTTGCATGCACTGAATCTTTTTTTTTTTTTTTGCTGCCTGGTAAACGCCCTACCTCGGCTGTGTTTACTTCCTCAAAAAAAAAAAAGTACTGTGCAAACAAAAGATTCCTCGTCACATCAAACTTGCGATACATGCATGGAGTAGTAAATGTAGATGAAATAAAAAACTAATTGTACAGCTTGGTTATACTTTGCGAGACGAACGTTTTGAACCTAATTAATCAACGGTTGGACACTATTTGCCAAATAAAGCTAAAATGTGCTACAATACTTTTTTTACACCTTTTTACACAACTAAACACAGCCCTCAATGAGACTGTTGTACAGGCTATGGAAAGTGCAGTATATATCACAATAATATCAAAAGTAAGGATTAGTTCCAAACGAGATCCAAGTCACATAAAATAAAACATGAGTTTACATCTCATCAAAAATAAAATAATTCATCCAATGCGAAGCTTTCTCTTTGGAGTCACTTTTTTGGTGGAGCTGCCGTAAGCATCCTCACAGGACTAGTGGTGTCGGTTTGTGAAGAGATGCCCTCTCCTAACAACATCGCAAGCTTGCTGCACATAAAAGTTTTGACGGAGTGAGTTTCAAAACCTAGTACCATTACAGAAAGGCAACATTCCATAGAGCATTGAATATAATATATTTAAATTAACTTGTACAGTAAATATGTCAATATTCCTTACCCTCTAGTGACCCTTCCTGTACTATCCCGTAGGATTTCTTCTCTAGTTAGCCTCCGTGGGGTGCTAGGTTCGGCTGGCGCAACTTTTGTAACATTCTTCCTAGGTTGCCTACGCTTCCTACAAGTAATAAAATAAATTAATAATGACATTTTCATTCAAGTTTGTGATAAATAAATAATTACTTACCTCTTTTTGGCTGTCCCATTGAGTGAGCACTTGGCACTAGCTTGCCTGTGACCTTTTTCACCGTATTTTGTTGCAAGTCATAGGTCCTCTAATCATCTTCTTTCCCTTTGCATTGGTTGGAGCAGTGTCGTTGTCACCTCCATTTTGACCTTCACCCTCGTTGGTACATTCATTATCTTTCGAACATTTCTTTTTGTGGCCACCTTCCATCCATCCATCCCTTCCTTCTTAGTTTTCTTCGTCTTCCAACGGGTAATTTAGCGAGAGGTGCACCAACTCAAAATGGTAGGTCAACTTGTGGCCATTGTGTTTTGTCTATCAAAGGCTCAATCTCTCTACCATAAGCAGTCCTGAATCTATTCGCCGAGTAATAGTCATGCACAAACTGTTCCAAGTCAACTACCCGTTGGCGGGTCACATAGGCCAACGCATGTTGACAAGGCTTATCAATGTGCTGCCAATTTAAGACAAGTACATGTCCTTTAATGTAACTTGACAATATGCCTCTCAACTATGCTGCTATGGTCCCACACCTATGCACTCCAATTAGAACATCCAGCAATTTTTAAGTGTCCTAGTCCTCTAGTATTTGCCTTTAGCTGATGCATAATAGCTAGAAGTATCCTGCCTTCAGGTAGCCTGTATGCAATATTCCTTCTCTTGTTCCAAAGTACCATGATCATTTCTCTAATCTTATCAGCAAGGTCAGCAATAGGTAAGTCTTTGTGGTCTCTAATCTAGCTATTAAATGTCTCAGCAATATTACTAGTTATGTAATCACACTTAATTTCTGGATTGAAAGCACACCTATACCATAATAGCTTATTGGTTTGTAACCATTTCACTGCATTAGCTGACTCACTTACCATTTTTGCTATATTGTCATAGAATATGTCTTCTATGTAAACCCTTGCCACAGGATATATCTGGCCGAACCCTCTAAATCTCTTCTGAAAATTTTTGACAAAATGATAAAAGCATTCTCTTTGCTCTGCATTTGGGAATACATTCTTCACTGCATTCTCCAAGCCCTTGCAAGCATCAGAACAAATAGTAAGGAGTGGAGGATCACCTATAGCCTTCTCGCTAGGGCTAGAGCATTGGACATGGTGTCGGCGTCGGCATGGGCAATCGCAGCACCCTCCGGCACGGCCACCCCAGAAGCCGGCATGGCCAAGCCCGTGGGCGCCGCGGCCACCCCTGTGACCGGCGCTGCCAGACCAGAAGAACCCAGCGTCGCTAGGGCTAAGAGCGCCGCCAAAGGATGTTTGGCCGAGTGGTTAAGACATTCGAGTGGCACTCCACAGGTCCTGAGTTCGAATCCCAGTGGGAGCGAATTTCAGGCTGTGGTTAAAAAAAACCCCTCGCTGGTCCCGTGTGCCAAAGCACTAGTGGTGCGGCCCGTTCCGCCTGCGGCAACGGAAGTCTGGGCAACGGATGACCCGGCCTACAGGCAACGGAAGTCACCGGCCCGGCACCGGCCCAGGTAACGGTCCCCGCGGTGTCCGCTCCTAGTGTCGGGACGGGGCCAGGGTTCGGGGGTTTTCTCGGCTCGGGGAACTGAGGTTTCCTTCTTATTTGAAAGCCGTGGGGGCGGTCTTTCCCCCACCGGGTCGAGTTTTAGGGCTAAGAGCGCCGCGGCCAAGGATGAGGCACGACCAGGGCTCAGGCCGCCATGGCCAGGGCTGAGAGCACCGCGTCCATCATCTACATCGGGTGTAGGATCTCCATCCATGGGCGACGTGAGGAGCGACGTCGGGGGTTAGGGCGGCATCGGGAGGGAGATGAAGGAGCAGGCACACAAAGCATCGGGCGGCGGCGTCGGAGGTAGATAGAACGTCGATCAAAGATGCGTAAAGGACAGAAGGGCAATACGGTCACATGGAGGCAAAATACATGTATTTGAGTTGAGAAAAGTGATTAAAGGGGCGAAATGTCATGTGTAACAAAGTGCTAATGTTTCAAGGGTCGTTTTAGCGAAGTCAACATTTGGAGTCCTATAATAACGAAGCCCATTATTTTGTATCCTGTAATAGCAATTTTCTCAGAGTGAGGGCATCGTCAATGGCGGCGGCGTGGTGCCCAGGCCACACGCTAGATTGAGGCAGCGCTGCGCGGAGGGCACTGGACCGCTGTTGTGGCCTCCGCGATGGCCTTGTCCGGGGCAGCGAGGCGCCGCCGCACAAGGTGAGGAGGCTGACACGGCCACGTGTGGCCAGGGCAGGAAACGCCGCTACCACGATGACCAAGAGACCTGCTGGCACTGGCAGAGGGAGACTCCTCAGGGAGAGATAAGGAGAGAGAGAGGGGGGAGGTATCAAACCGGCGAGAGGATGGTTGGGCAGGTCAGGTGTGGCCGTGGCCACCAGCGGGGCTTGCTGACATGGGTGCGCTGTAGCGTGCCTTGCCGGGAGGCGGCCACCGCCGGTGCACGTCCGTGCGTTTGAGCCGCAAAGCTAGGGCGGCACCGGTCCGGCCATCTGCTGTGCTCCCCTGCTGCGGGGCTGCGCCAGGGCGAGGTGCCAGGGGAGAGCACCAGGAGATAGACACAGGGGGACGATATCCTCTGCAATCGCCCTTGTCGACTTGTCTCTGTAGTCACTGGATGTGAGCCATTCAATTGAATTTGACTGTACACAGTTCCTACAAGGCTTCTAGGTGCTGCATCCCTTCACGCACTGGGCCTTGTCCCAACAAGAACGCTGCCGACAGCTGCTATCTTTGTTTTTTTGGCACGAGGGTGAGTGGCCCTGGGCATTTGGTCAGACCGAACCGAACCGAACCGAACTGATCGGTTCTTCAGTTACTTGGCAAGTTCGGTCATCAGATTTCAAGGACCGATCGGTCAGTTTGTTGTACATGGGCTGAGTTTCTTTTCATGGGCTTTTTTACTAGCAACAGTAAACTTCGGTTTTTTCGGTCAGTTCGATTAACCAAGGCCTAGCTGAACTAACAGTACAAAGTTTGGTTAGTTAGGAGTAGAGACCGAACTAATGACCAAAAAGTTTGTCTCGGTCAGTTCGGTCTCAGTCTTGGTTAGTTCGGTTCGGTTCGGTCATTGGTTAATTATGCCTAGGGCTAAGGTGAGGCAGCCGTCCGCCATGGCCGAGCACAAGAGATTCTGCCCACTTTTGTCCAAGCCCGGTCGAGCATCACTTCACCATCATCTCCTCTTCTCCCTAAGCTCACTTGACGAGTCAACTCGAGCCGCTTTGGTCCTCTAGTCTTTCTTCCCCTCTATCTGCTTCACCACCGCTCTGGACTGCTGCCATGAACGAGCTCTTGAGCACAACTCGACTCAGAGCGTACCCGCCAGAGCCGAAGGGAGCAACGTGAAGAGTAAGCCCACACGCAGATCGTGGACCCCTTCTCTGGCCTGGCTAGTCGATGCCGAAGCCGCTCCGTCGCGCACCGGTCAGCAGCCCATGTCCCTTGCCGTACACGTGGATAGACCCACTATCGCGCCGACAAGCTTGACGAGAAGCACCCCATCTAATGTGGAAGGTCAAGTTGAAGCTGGTCTTCGTGTGGCGGGAGGTTATAGCCGTGCGGGCGGTTGGAAAGGTGGGGAGAAGGTGGCCAATGCACCTGGCCATGGTGGACATTGTCCGCGGCAACGACCCCAAACGTCACGGTGGTAGGTGGAGGAGCACCAATCCGCAACGAGGAAGACGACGAGGACACCTGAGCACTGTGTTAGCAAGGAGAGAGAGAGGAGGATGGTGTCAGGTAGGGCGCATCAACGCAGACCGCTACGGCGATAGAGACGGTGGCGAAGGGGAATATGTGTTTTTGGGCTGAGATAGACCACTAGACTAGCCTGTTAGATGTGTTCAATTGGGATCACCGTTGGATCACAACGGACGTCTTCGATGCCTCGACTGCAGAAAGAAGTTGTCCTACCCGACTGCAGATGATCTTGTGGGGACGCAGGCAGGGTCGAAGACACCGTGGCAGCCCCCAGGCGGTGATGGCAAGCAGGGCCGACTCCGCAGAGCAAGCGAGGTGGGGTTTGTTCTATTTGAGAGAGAGGGCAGATGGATAACGACGACGCCGTGACCCAGTGTGGGGAGGAGCGCCGCATCGGTGGTTCTAGAAACATGTTGCGTGACTGGTATCTGATTGAGGCGTGCACAGGAACCGGAGGGCAAATCGGCTAGGATTGGTTCACTGTAGATAAACTGGGATATGAGTCTTGCATGCCGGTGGACTCTGTTGATCTTGGACGTCTTTATTTTGCCGATAGACAAGGGTGAGAGCAAGACTCATTCCTACAATTCTTCGAGCTTACTTATTAATAACAAAAAGTAAAGTTTGTTTAACATGGCGCGCTTATTAACAACATTAATTAGTCTAGCACGGCGACACATACAACCATCAGTGGCACGATTGCCTGCGCCTACCGTGCTGAGCACAGGCCGTCAAGCTTGGTAGCAAAGGCAGCTGAAACGGGTACGCCGTTCCGGCATACTTGTTCCTTCGGTGCTCACGCTCCACGTGCAACGTCTCGATCTCGACGGAGAACAGCCATGTCTTCTCACGCGGCGTCACGAGAACATATGTCTCATTCGCCGCGACGATCATAGCGTTGCGCTGGAAGAACCTCTGCTTGCGCCCCTCCAGCTTCAGGGTGGCCTCCGGCAGCCGCACGAGCTTCTCGACCACCCACCACTTATCGCCGCCCTGCTTGTGGTGTTGCACGAGGATAATGAGCTCGTTGCTTACCAGGCGGACGACACGCGGTGCGTGATCGTCCTTGCCGCCGCCAATGACTCGGAAGCTCCACCTGTCGTACGGTCCCCCGGTGTTGTCGTCGTCGGTCAGGAATGGGACGCGCGAGAACTCCATGGTGGCCTCGTCGAGAACCAGCATGGCGATGGCGCTGTCTTCTCCGCTAACCCAGTAGAGCGAACCGTTCACGCGCCCAGCGAGGCTTATGCAGTCGATCGCTCCCGGAAGGCTGACGGCGGCGCTGCTCGTCGAGGCGCCTGCTGGCAGGAGGACGCGCCAGCCGCCGTCGCTCCCCGACGTGAACACGCAGGCGACCGGCGTGCCGCGGCCCTCCTCCGACGCGTGGTCTTCGTGCAGCACGGAGACCACCCTGAAACTGGACATGGACATGCCGACGACGCGGCCGCCGAACCCGTCGTCGACGTGGCCACCGTCGTCGAGTAGGAACACGCCGAGGCACGTCGCGTGTTCCGGCGGGCGAAGGATCCCCTGGCACCGCCGCGTGAGTGGCTCGCACACGAGGAGGTCAGGGAAGCTGCGGCTCCGCACGTGCGCGTCCCAGCCGGTCGTCCTCCTGAAGAGGAGCAGGAGGCCGCTGCGGCTGTCGGCGAGCGCCCAGCCGCTGTCGCTGTCCGGGAGCAAGTCGTCGAGGGAGAAGTGGCGGCAGTCGACGGTAAGCGACGGAGAGGGGACGAACACGGGGGTGTCCGTGATCGGCGGCGACTCGTAGTCGACCCAGTCAGGGTCGAAGGCGTGGTAGTGGCCCGCGACGAAAGGCGCCTGCGAGTGGAGGGAGCGGTAGCGGGGAAGGAACCCGGCGGCCACCGCGATCCGGCGCCATCGCTTGCACGCGGCCGCGGCGCGCAGGAGGCACGCCGAGGACTCGAGGTGGAGAAGGATGAGCTCCAGGACGTGGTCGGGAACGTCGTTCACGCTTGTCGGCCCTGCTGTCGGGGTCGGGGGAACGTCTTTTTTCGACACGCGCTTGCTCTTGGGCTTCTTGTCCTTGCTCCGGCGATGACGCCTCCCGGTCGCCATGGCAGCTACTGATTCTTTTTCGGCGCGGCGGTACGCTAGTGTCTGGCTCCGGCGGACCGGCCAGCAGCCTGTAACATATATATATAATATGTACGGCGTTTGAGTTTGACGCAGCCTGGTTCTGGTCTGCAAAGCGTTCCGCGGCCTGCAAGTAGCTTAGCCGTGTGCCTGGACAAAAGTGATCCACTCCTCCAAGTAACTAACAGTAATTTGCGAAACGCGGGTTATTATAACTAATTTTTTTATGGAGGTAAACCCTGCTTTTAAAAAGGAAGAACTGAAACTTGCGTCCTAAGCAACTCGGCGAAGTGGGTTAAAATTCTGAAATTGAATATGAGCAGAGAATGGTTGGTGAAAGTGACTTTACAGAGGTCTGTGGGTAGCTAGGAACTAGGAATTGGTCCTGGTCAGTATAATGATGCCGCCTTTTTTACGTGTTTAGCACTAATGAGGAATCGGGTGAAATAGTTTATGCAAATGGTCTGACAAGAATTTAGTGCTAACAAAAAAAACCACGGCCCTCTTGGGTTCGGTGGATATCTCTCTTTCTTCAACCAGAGAACCAATGCCTAAGAAAAATGAAGTACACTTCCATGGAAGTGCTCTGACGCCTTGAAGGCTGCGGGAGAATCTACAAAGGCCCATGATTTCTCATGCGAGCACGTCATTGCCTTCTGTCAAGCAGATGGATCATTCCTCTACGAGCATGCATGAATCTCATCAATGGTCATTACAATGTGTGGGTGTATTCTTTTTTATTATTGGTTTTTTTTGCGAACATTTTTTATTATTGGTTGTGCACAAATGTATATCGTCTTGTCGGAAGTGTACTCTCGAGTTCTTGTATCTTGTCACCTCTGAGATTTTAATAAAAACTTTCTTTATTTTATTTTTTTTCTCATGTGTTTTAATTGTGCATCTGTCCGTGCGCGTGTGTAAGTCGTGTAACGCGTGCTCTTCAGCATATCCTCACATATGATATTGCGAAGATTGGCATCTCAGTTGGTACGGTAGCTAGACTTGCATCTTCGTCACTCACCTCACCGGTCCAGAACTCCCAAATATACATATTAGATTGGGCACCTATTTTAAGCGTGCAACAATGTCACCGAGATCATATGGAAGGCACACTGGAGCTCAACCCTATTAGAGCTAATTTGGAAACTCCAACCCTTTCGGGATCCTGGACTTCTCCAGTTGTTAGCCATCCGTGGACATTAATCAGCCACTTAATTTTCGGAAATGCTATGGATAGGGCCTCCGTTCGTTCGGACGCTTGCGTTGTTGGGTCTCGATGTCCGCCCGAATGGCCTAACAGTGTCATTCGCACGGCCACACCCATCCCAAGTTGCTAAAAAAAATCTCTGCTCTAACCTTCTTCTCAAAATGCCGTCGCGCCCACACCCATTCTCGAACTCACTCTCGAATCGCCGCTGCGCCCGCACCGCTGAGGAGTGCTCCACCGTGACTGCGCTGCTGTGCCCGCACCGCCACGACATGCTCCACCAGCCCGGCCGAGCCAAGGCCGGTGCTGCTGGCACTGGTGGTGGTGGTGCTCGCGTGCCGTCCCTGGTGCTGGTGGTGCTCGCTCTACCCGTCGCGCACGCCGCCCCCTCCCTCCCATCACGTGTGCCGCCCGCCTAGCCGAGCCAAGGCTAGTGCTGGTGCTGGTGGTGTGGTGCTCGCGCACCATCGCTGGTGGTGGTGCTGGTTCTGGTGGTGCTCGCACGGCGCCGCTCGCCGCCAGCTCCAACCCTAAGAGCTGGAATCGACCAGCCCCGCCCTCCCCCATGTTGCAAATAAAACACATGTTTCAAGTGTTTCATATATTTCATTGGTATGTTGCAAGTGTTTTTATATAGATGTTGTAAAAGTAGATTGGGATGTTGCATATGTTGCAATGGTTGTACACGTATGTTGCAAGCTTCTGTTCCTAATGTTTCATCTGTTTCTTTAGATGCATGTTGTAAGTGGGTTTATCTTGATGTTGCATATGTTTCACGTGTTTCAAGTGTTTTATCTCAATATTGTGTATGTTTACAATGTTTCAAGTGTTTTTCAGGTGTTTTTGTAAGTGTTTCAAACGCATGTTTCAAATATTTCATCTGTCTTTAGACGTATGTTGCAAGTGTTGTATTTGGATGTTCAAAAGTAGATCCGGTGTTGCATCTCTCTCCTCATCTTCTGTTGTCTTGCCTCGGTGTCTTCTTGTCCCATCCGATACGACGCATGTGCCACACCCCCTCCCCCTCTTCTCAGCGCTGGTGACGTTCAGGCGACATAGGCCTCCACATGGGGCACATGAAATGGAGTGCAGGCGCAGACGTCTGGACGCTAGCAGTGCTGCTTAATTTTTTCACAAGGTGTTCTCCATGTCTGAGTTTGTCTCCCTCATCTAAGTTGTGCACACTCTTTTGTTCATTCCTCACGTGAACTGCAGGAGACCAACGCCGGTTACCAATGCAATGCATGATATGGTGGATTCCACGTGGTGTGCACGTAGACCATCCTGTACTCTCATCAGCTTGAAAGTTTGATCAGGTTTCATCCAAAGCCTACGGTAATTACTAATTCAAAAGCATCCAGACTAGACTAACTGGGGCGCCGTTGGGAAAACTTCTATTCTTGTATCAGGTGCTCCTATATCTGGGTGTAACTGGTTGCTATACTTCCAGCACATTTTCTCTGAAGTCTAAGCATACTAATTAATTTAGTCTTACTTCCTTCTGGTGGTTATGTGTTTGTGTGATTATATGTTAATTGGGATAGCTGTCTTGTTGTGTCTTGTATTATGAGCTTCCACTATGAGCTGATCGATGACCAGAACAAAAGATGCTACAAAATAAATTTCTGTGCAATGCTTAGCGCTACTTGTATGCTATGTTAAATTAAATTGTTAACTAGAGATGCATGTATAGTTTATTATTTAAAGAACTGGTTTGTTGTCTCTTACTATAATCTAATTTTATGGATTGCATTATACTTTTCACGCCTCTCTAGTTTAAAATCCATAAAGTACTGGTGTTAGACTTATTTATTATATTATTTCTTTTTGTCTATTTTCTAGTGATTTCTTAGTCCACAAAAATAGTGATTTTGCTGGTCATGAGCCGGGGGGGGGGGGGGGGGGGGGGGGGGCGGTGTTTGCCCCCTTCCTCCCGGCCTCTACCCCTAATCATTAGTGTTGTTATGGTTCTTCTAATAGCAGAAGTATATTTGAGGCTAGCGTCGTTGCTGCTTCACATGAGGAGGAAGAGATGGTGTATGCACTCGCACAATGCTAAAGAAGTAAGCAACACTACCCAGAAGATTGTGTCGTCCCCTCTCTTGTTCGCTATGAGGCTTCTGCTTCACAAGGAGAGGAAGAGGTGGTGTATGCACTCGCACAGTGCTGGGACTCGAGCTCGTTCTATGAGAAGTGGATCTGTCTGTCTTGACATGGTGTGTTTGTCTTCCGTTACTGGAGCATGCTAGGATATTCTAAGGATATTGTGTTTCTTGAGAACCCTTCGAATAGGTTGCAAGGAGATTTGATATCACTTAATTAGGTATTAATTTACATCAGCAAATTTGATGCTGCTGCTGCTGCTGCTGCTTAGAAGCTAGTGGTAGTTGTGGCACACAGGAAAACAATCCTACTTTGCCACAAGACAGAAGGAGGTCGACAAACATGACTTTCATGTCACGCTCTCTGCAACCGCATAGTGTTTTCCATCCATGATTCCTCGAGACTGTCATTTGTCTGAAATCTGCTAGATGCTTTGCTTCTTTCTACTAATGAGCTGACTATTGATAGGAAAGCTATTGTGTTCGCTTGAACTTATCAGCCCAATTTATCAGTGATGGTATAGTGTTTTTCTCTCAAACAAATCAGCCTGCCTTTTTAGCGAAACGAACAGCAAACAGTACTATTGATAGGTTTGTGCTCTGTACCAATACATTTACATCCAAAAAAGGCTGAAACTATTATTCCCTCCTAACCCTTATAGACCATGCTTGTTTTTTTTTCTATCCACAGTTAGAAATGTGAAGACATATGCCATCCTCATGGTACAAACAAACTAAAAGGAATGCTAAAGTTAGTTAGTCAGTCAGCTCACCCCTGCAAACATATAATATGCTTTACTAGCCCATCATTTATAATCAAATCGTGTATTTTTCAAGCGAAACTTGCATCTCGCCGGTAAAGAAAAACTACAAACAGGACCATTGTTCACCGATCCTGCACCAGCGAGAACACACCAACACTTCTACTACGGGGAGTAGGGAGTAGGGACCATGGAAAATCAATGGTAACAGAATAGAAACGTCTATGAAATTCCGAAGATGATGGATCAACTGTTCACTCGCGAAGATACTGGACACGGGTCACCAGTGATAATAACTTTTTTAAGAATAGAGAGAAAAAGTAGCACAATTACCTAAATGTTTATGAAACCATACAGTGAAACTTGGGCCTGGTTTAGATGCACCCAAAAGTTATAATTTTTTCACTCTCTCTCCATCACATCAATCTTTGAAACCATGCATGAAGTAGTAAATATAGGTAAAAAATAATTAATTACACAGTTTAGTTGAAAATCACGAGATGAATCTTTTGAGCCTAGTTGATCCAAGATTGGATAATATTTGCCAAATAAGACGAAAGTTGTACTATTCATCAGGTTGAAAATATTTGCAATCTAAACGTGGCCTTGCCATTGAATGTCATTGGAAAAAGTCTACTTCACCCCCAACTATGGGGTGGTCTACTTTACTCTCCAAACTATGAAACGGTCTATTCTACCACTTGAACTTTGCAAAAACTGGTCAAATCACCCCCTCGAGCGGTTTTGGACGGTGGTTTTGCTACAGTAATAGCGGTTTTGTCTTTTTCTTTTTTATTTATTTCGTCTGAATTTTTAAAAAATCATAGTAAATCACAAAAAAATCATAAAATAGAAAATCTAATTTTGTTGGACTCCACATGAGTAGATCTACATAATGAACATATAATATAGTATGATTTAGTACAAAGTTTTTGTTGTATGAATTATTTAAATTAATTACAGAAAAAAATAGATCAAAATTTACGGCAAAAACTTGTACTAAAGCATACTATATTATATGTTCACTGTGTAGATCTACTCATGTGGAGTCCAACAAAATTGGATTTTCTATTTTATGATTTTTCTGTGATTTACTATGATTTTTCAAATATTCAGACGAAATAAATAAAAAAAAGACAAAACCGCTGTTACTGTAGCAAAATCGCTGTCCAAAACCGCTCAAGGGGGTGATTTGGCCGGTTTTGCAAAGTTCAGAGGGTAGAATAGACCGTTTTATAGTTTATGGGATAAAGTAGACCACCCCCATAGTTGGGGGTGAAGTAGACTTTTTCCAATGCCATTCTTGCACCGAGGCATCGCTCTCCCTGGGGAGCGACTCGGGCGGTGCTCTCCACCGCCCTCATCGGGCCCTCCCGCGCGCCTACCCGGTCTAACCGCCGCTGGAGCTCGATGCCGGACGCTCGGCGAAGGGCAAGGACAGTGGCGGCCGGGCTTCTTCTTCCTCTTTTCCCCTCTCCCGCAAAGTTCCTGTGCTAGTTCTGGCCCAATTCTTGGCAGGGACCTCGGTCGGCAGCACCTCCGGCACCAGGGCGGGCGGATCCTTCCTTCCCTCGCCAGGATCTGCTCTCCCCTGCTCGGATCTGCTCTTGCGTCTCCCCTGCTGGGCTCCTCTGCGTGCTCTTCGGGGGGGGGGGGGGCTCAACTGGCGGCGAGCGGATCCACCATCCCTGCCTCCTCTGTGCGTTTGAGACGAAGCAGGTCAGAGGTGGTGCTCTCTAGCCTTCACCGACGTTAGGGATAGCGGCCCGGTCCGCGGCGCCCTTCGGACCTGGTGGGGCCGAGAACGGATGAGGCGGGGGCAGTCGGCCTTGGCCTCCTTTGTCGGGGCTGGCGTTCCTCTGCTGGATCCGGCGTGCTGATGGCGGAAGTTCTTAACGGGGGCTACTAGAAGCTCTGCGTGGCGGGGATTGACGCTGGGACTGCTTGGCTGCGGTTGGGACGGTGGTGGACTGGGCAATTGAGGCTTGTTCTGATCCCGGCTAGAGATGGTAACGGGTACCCGAAACCCGAGTACCCGACGGGTATTACCCGATAAAAAGGCGGGTATGTGATGAATTTTCTACCCGTGGGTACGTTATTGGGCAAAATCCTATACTCATCGGGTATGGCGGGTATGGGTACGGGTGTATACTACCCATACCCACATACCCGCGGGTAAGACATACCCGCAAAAATAACTAGCCAACCTCAGTTATTTTAGCGCATATAAGTCATGAATTTGGCCCATTGAGACATCCACTATATTTCTAGTAGATTGCCTTTGTTGTAATGATGCTAATAATATTTGTTAGCATGTTTGTAACTTGTTGGAAGCTTAGAATGGTTTATTTTTGCATGTGACTATTTGATATTTTTAGGTAATTTTCGGGTATGCTATCGGGTACGGGTTACCCGTCGGGTGAGAATTACCCGGCGGGTACGGGTATGGAACTATTTTTTTACCCGCGTGCAGGTACGGGTAACCCGACGTGTAAAATTTTGCGGGTGCGGGTACGGGTACGGGTGGGCACTACCCGTCGGGTACGTACCCGTTGCCATCTTTAATCCCGGCCCTCTTCTCCCCACCACCTGCCTTCCCCTTGCTCCAGCTGGTTCCTCCGGTCAGGCTACCTCTGTGGACTTCGGCGGCGGTGATTGTGGAGGATGCATGAGGTCAAGGTGAAAGCTTGGATGACGACGTCCGTCGTGCCCTCCTTGCAGGCGTCCTTTACTACCTCTCCTCCTACCACGTTAGATTTTGCAGGTGAAAATCTTCTCTCATCGGATAGCTTGTTGACGCTCTTGGCATCGTTTCCTTCTTGAAGAATCTGCTAGGCGATCCAGCTTCCACTGTGGACCTCTTGCCGTCTATCATGGCGCTTCCTCTACGGTGATGGTGCTCGGTGCTCCTAAAGGTGTTGGTGCCCGTTTCTCCAAGTCGTCTTCTCTAGCCTGTCGTGGGATCTTACAATACTCAGCATCTTGAGCTTCAGAGTTTGAGCTAATGTGAGCAATTGAAGGTCGGAGCTTCGAGTGTGTAGGTTGTTGTAAATGATATCTTTTCTTCAGAGTGTCCACAAGTAGTTGACAATCTGAGAAAAGTTTGTACTGTTGTTGCTGCAAAGCTTTGAACACATGGGTTCCTAGCTGAACAGCGCGCTAGAGTTTCAGCCTGGAGAGGGCTGTCGACATCCATCACCTGCGCTTTGATCATCAAGGATTGATGACCTAGAGCCTGTAAATTATTAGACAAATAGATGCCCAGTCCAGCTGGGGTAGGCGCTGCAATCTGTGACTCCGGAGGAATGGATGCGTCCGTCGGTCCGTGTAATAGTCAGGGATGATAGATGATTGTGCAGGTTTGCTGGTTCCATCTCTAAATTATCAACAAGGATCACTGCTGTTGCCCAATTCTCGCCCGCCCCTCGAAGGTGGTTGGTGGGGAGCTCCGGCAGCAGGAACGGACAGAGAGAGCCGGACCAGACAGTAGGTAGTGGACTATTTTTTTTTATTACTGTCACCTGAGAAAGCTATAATTTTATAGGACTGCGAGGACAAAACACAGTCGATTGCTGGAATAGCTCAGTTGGTTAGAGCGTGTGGCTGTTAACAAGGTCGGAGGTTCAAGCCCTCCTTCTAGCGGATTTTTGTTGGTTTTGATCTTTTTTTTTGTCTTTTTAGATTTTTTTTAGATTCAAATTCATGCTAACTATGTTTGGACAAGCCTTTTTTTTTGTCTTTTTAGATTTAGATTAGATTTGGATTTTGTTGGTTTTGATCTTTTTTTTGTGTTTTTAGGTTTTGATCTTTTTTTTGTCTTTTTAGATTTATATTAGATTCAAATTCATGCTAACTATGTTTGGACAAGCTTTTTTTTGTCTTTTTAGATTTAGATTAGATTCGGATTTTTGTTGGTTTTGATCTTTTTTTTTTGTCTTTTTAGATTTATATTAGATTCAAATTCATGCTAACTATGTTTGGACAAGCCTTTTTTTTTGTCTTTTTAGATTTAGATTAGATTCAAATTCATGCTAACCGTTTTTAGACAAGCCCTTGTATTATTTTTGTTGGTTTTGATCTTTTTTTTGTCTTTTTAGATTTATATTAGATTCAAATTCATGCTAACTATGTTTGGACAAGCCCTTTTTTTTGTCTTTTTAGATTTAGATTAGATTTAAATTCATGCTAACTGTTTTTGGACAAGCCCGTGTATTAAATGTTAGTTTTGTTGGTTCTGATTTTTTTGTCTTTTTAGATTTAGATTAGATTCAAATTCTTGCTAACTCTTTTTGGACAAGCCTTTTTTTCTTTGTCTTCTTAGATTTAGATTAGATTCGAATTCATGCTAACTGTTTTTGGACAAGCCCGTGTATTAAATGTGCTATTGTTAATATTTGAAGTTTTTTTTGCAATGGGATATTGTTAGACTTTATTAATTTTTATCCACAAATATGGTCTCTTCTTCTCTTGCAGATCCAAATTCATGCTGACCTCAAATTATGGAAAGCATGCAAATTTTAGGTGCACATCGTTTTTTAGCAATTTTCTTTTATTTAACAAATAATTTTGTTTTTGGACATTGAGCTATTGCCGGAGTTTAACTTTGATAATAAAAAACTATATTGAAACCTAGCAAATTTGGTACTCTAGTTGGTATTAATGAGCTTTTCTATTTTCTAAAAATAATAAATCTAGTTTAATACAAAAAAAAATAATAATTAATTTGTTTAAATAAACAAATAAAAACATTTACAAATATTTTCAATGATATAACCTATCTGATACCCTTTTTAAAGTGTTCTAATAGTAACACCATAACTGTGATGCCTGCTATTTATTTAAATTATTATTTTGTGCTTTACTTTATATAAGTTGATCATATGTTTAGTTCATTGGCATGATGCTTAAAACCTCCTATTACTTGATTAACTACTTGATTAACATATAAAATATGATAAAAGTAAATACATATTACTGTAACTTATGATAATGTTTACGAAAATGTTATAGTAAATCACTTAAGAAGATTATAGTAATATCATAAAATAGTACAATCATTATTATCACTTAAAGCGGTCATAGAATAAGTTTTTTTTGGGTCAAACTACAGAACTTCTATGATCACATTGAGTTTTTTTAGGGAACCTATGATCACTTTGAGTTACAATATAGAAGTATATAAAAAACGACCTTTCAAGCCCCGCGCGGCCACACGGCTGGAGATCCATGCCAAAACGGCCTTTCAAGGTCCACGCGGCCACACGTCGGAAGGTCCTGGTCCTAATGCAAATTGACCTGTTGCACCTTGCACGCTCCAGCTCCACTGCCCGGGTCTCGTCAATTGATTTTATCGAAATATTCGGAGCATTGGCTTTCGGAGCGATGGAGACTGGGAGTACGCGATTCTTGAATCCTCTGGACCGAGCTGTTTGTATGCCACGGAGTAAGCTAATCACGGCCGTCGGCCCGCCTCGCTTAGGCGCCCAGGGTGTGATGAGACATCTCTATCTTTTCTTCTTCCTATAAATTCTTTATACTGACATCATCGAGTCGTCCCTCATACAGCAAGATCATGGATTCAACTAACGTCAGAGATGATCAATATTGATCAACAATTCAGTGTAGATCATGTGAGTGTTTGTATAATGATGTACTCACATATGGGGACTGAGAATTCAATTTGTGTATGTGCATTTTGTTTTATTGTTTGATATTATGTTTTTTAATAATTGTGTAGATATGAAGAAATAACAGGGGTGATAGTCTTTTGGATAATTATCTTGTCACGTTCGTTGAACCGGATATTTTATTTAAAAGTGGATGACGATGAGCAGTATTGTATGTCTCTAACTCTTCTTTGCCTCTAACTCTTCTTTGCCTCGTGATATTTTCTTTGAAGCAGATATTCTCAACTTAGCGTGTCTGGCACACGGCTCCTCCTGAGAGGCTCATCCGGAGGAGTCTGATCCATTTTGGAGAAGCCACGTCTGGCTGTGGCTCCTCCAAAATAGCTCCGGTTCCTCTACTTTTTACTGAAAAATGATTCCTCTAGGAAAATGTTTTGCAGGATTCTTCCGGAGAAGCTAGGGTCGAAGCCGGAGAGGAGCCTCATCAAACAGGTCCTTAATCTTGAAATTTAAGACTTATCAATTTTTAGTGCATGTATACCATTGCAAATTTTATAGGTGTTATCGAATTGTTAAATGGTTTTTACTGAATTGTATATGAAAATTTTTGGATGACATACTCCTAGTTAAAATTCTAGATCCACCATAGGTTCACCAAACGTTTTCTTAACCTGTGAACTGGAGCCAAAAAAAAAGTTGTTTCAACGAAGAACCTATAACTGCAACTAGGGGTGCAAATGGTACACATATTTTCCAACCATCGAGTCCAAATCCATTTAGAGGAGCTCAAATCCATTCGTACCGGAGTCCATATTCAATATCCAATATTTGTATCTATATTCAAAATACTCAAATTGAATATATATGATGTTGGTATACGTTTGGATCTTATGTTGCACAACTGACATTATTCATATATTTGAATTTCAATCTGAGAAACATTAATTGCAGCTGTCTGTATTCGTATCCGTAGGTATATACCACCGTATTTGACCGTTTGCACCTTGTTTTCTGGAGCTGGAGGTTTATTAAACATGCCCTTAATGTATATAGTACAACCACTATAGTGGCCACATATGGTTGGGAGCAGCAAACACCTAGCAACAACAATCACACATTTAGAGCTAGCTTGCTGTTGCTTCTCACGGCTCCCTGGCTCGATCTCGTTTTCGCACTATAGAGCACTGTAGCATAGATCAAAATGGCTTTGGTTCCATTTAAAACAACTGAGAAGATGAAGGAGCCGAAGGAGCTACAATTTTGCGACAATTTGCTACAGTGTTGTACAGTTTCAGAAGTCGAGCTACACGGAGCTCCTTCAAACACGCCCTTATTATATCCAGCGGACACAATACAAAGGGTGATGAAGCACACCACTAAGCTTTTAACGTTTACAAGATTCTGGCTGTTTGACTCTGCATCGTCTGTTTCTCTGAAGCACAGCCCTAGTAGAAAATATTATATGGATTAATTGGAAGTTGGAACCTCCCTAAAAAACCATATCCAAGTGAAAGAAAAAGGATGGGCCGATCGGCGTGTTTGGAAGCATGGGCGGAGCTATAGTCATGAGTGCGGGTGCCCACACAATATATATATATATATATATATATATATATATATATATATATATATATATATATATATATATATATATATATATAGAAATGGTCAATTTTTCACCATATTTGCACTTAGATATTATTTATCCTCGCACCCACAAGTCAAGCGCACCTCCTTCAGATTTGCTCTAGCTCCGCCACTGTTTGGAAGCCTGGTTTTGATATCAAAGCTGGTAAAAAAAACATGTCTGGATTGTTTTTTCATCATATTGAAAGTTCACCGAAGCCAAGCACTTTGAAAACAAAGCTCGTAGTTTTGAAAGCTGAGAGAACTGAGATAGTTGGACAAAAGCTAAGGTAATTTGTTGATTTAATTAAACAGACAAACACGACACCTTACTGACAAGTAATAAAGAGACTTATTGCCAAAATTTAAATACTGAAGCACAGACAACCAAACCAAACTAAAACACGGTTGCAGAAGCAGTAGGCATGCTCAACAGCAACTTCTTCCTTTCTTCACGCATGTACTCATGCAGGCGCTGTTGCAAGAGGTATCGCACAGTCGGCCAACCCCGTTTCGGCAAGCTTGGCATGCTAGATAGTTGATTCTGCATGCGAACATGCAATGACTCGAGACGACGGTGTCGCAGCTGTGACAGCCGCATGTCACGCAGTCGCCGATGCAGCCGTTGTCGCAGCAGGAAATGCTGCTGGTGCCATTACTGTTGCAGCAGTCCTGGCACCCATGGAGGACCTGGGACTTGCAGGCCTCGCACCCGGCTGGGATGCCGCAGGTACTGCTGCAGTTGGCGGCGACGATGGCACTGCAGTTGGTGTTGCACTGCGATGCGCAGTCGCTGCAGCATATTGACGTCTTCTTGGGATCATGCCCCTGGGAAGACATGACCAGCATGGCGAAAACGGCAACAGCGGCGGCCACCTTAAGAGCAGCTACACCTGAAGCCATTGCTGTGGACGATGTTATTGGATGCAGCAAGATTGCTATTGGGCAGGATTTGTAGAGCAAGAGATCGAACAATACGAAGATATGACGCGAACAAGCTTGGCTACTGATAGTGTGGCAATGCTATTTATATACAGGCTACTGCCATTGTAGGCCTTAATATCTAAAGTAAATTAATAGTACGCATTAACTGTTGTGACGAAGAGGAGGACCTGAGTATATGATATTCATCGGTATTAGCAGTTAAGAAAGGTAAACAGCTGGCCCTTGGATTCCCGTTGTGAAAGGAGGCTCGTTAGTATTTTCTCTTTTATCAGGATATTTGGTAGGGTTCCGCCAGAGGAGTCGGAGCGCTTGAGACGCAAAATGATTTTGGCTCCTCCACTATTTATAAGAGAAAGGGCACTCAGCTTTAAGTGTTTGGTACAGCTCCTCCAGCTCATTTGCAGAAACAAAAGCATTTGAGAGTTCACAAATGCAGTTTTCAGTGCACTGCTCACCTTTGCTATGTGCACTTTCTTGCTTCAAAAACAGTTCTCGAACACTGTCTTTGGTATGCTCAGACATTAATAGCAAGAAACCACCGAAAGCTAAAAGATCGGTGTTTAGGGGTTGTCAATTTGCACAATTTTGACGAAATCAAGGGTCACGCTGGAGCTGCGAGATTTGCAGTAGAAAGTTGACGTGTGGTGTAACATATATATACTCCATTTGCTTCAACAACTTTGTTCCTAACATGTCCCACTCAAATACTCCATCTGTCCCTTTTTGTTTGTCGCCCGAAAAACGTGTCTGTGAGAAAAACACGGTTTTTTAGAGACAAACATTTAGGGACGGATGGAGTATGTACTTTGGTCGGTTCCTCCAAAGCAAGAGTTGACAGTGGAGATTCTGTTGTTTCCATTCCCCATGCATCATGATGTAGACTAATCTTAGTGCTCCCTCCACCTCCATATATTTGAATGTGTACGATATATATTAGAATTGAAAAGGTCAAACACAGTAAACTTTGAGAATCGATTAGATAAAATATACATATGTTTAGTGCACAAAAAGATGCATATATAGATCATGACTAGTACACCTTAATCTATAACCAATATTAAAGCGCCAAAATTTACTTCATTTTTTTCATCCACTTCCCACGGTCTACCCAAACAATGGAACGTTTCTTCCATCTGCCTTTTTTTTACTATACCTAGTTGTACGATTGATACTCATACAAGTTGCAGCAAATCGTGTCTAGTGATGATGCATGCAGGTCCGATTACAATACGTATTGGGTCGCGTCCTTCATATCTCGTATATAACCTAGACTCATAACATGCGCTCGTCTATATATCTACACCTAAGAAGAGTCTCTAATTATTATTAATTATTAAATTTAAAAAGACTATAAAATCATCATCTACCCGGCAGGGCCGTCCCTGGGGGTGTGCAGGGTGAGCGACCGCGCAGGGCCTCCAAATACCATAGGCCTCCAAATATACAGTTGATTACCCATATACCTATATAGTTAAGCAGCAAGCAAAGCAGCCTTTGGCCCAATAACAACGTCGTCATCACCCATTAGCAAGCCAAACCCAATAGAAAATGATTCCTGGCCACCGGTGTCGTTTTGTATCCCGTGCGTCGTTCCCAATTCCTACATGTACGTCTCGATCTCCTATTCTTCTATCGCCCTGGCGGCTGGCTCGAGTCTGATGCCCTATCGGCCGCCGCTGCGTATCGTGATCGCCGTGACGAACTGACCTGACCGCTGACGGCGACGAGGCACCTGGCGACGCGAGACACTGAGGCTGAGGCCTAAAGGTAAACTAATCATTCGTATTTTTTTCAATTCAATATTCATTCACAATCACAGCAAACTATAGCGAGTAATTGGTAGATCTCTAAATTTTGTTCTTTTGATCTGTTCATCTAGACGCCTACTGCAATAATGTCCAAATATTGAAGCCATGTCTTCTGCAAATTGGTCTAGAAAATTTGAATCGAGTTGGGAAAAGCGTAAGAAAAAACAAAGAACAGAGGCTTTAGTCCAATCCCAGAAAGGAGCTATGGATAGGTTTGTTACAAAACCTACACAAGGGTCATCTGATAATCCGACACCTGATCATGGGCAAGCAGTTGACAATAATATTGATAATGATCCTATAAATTCTTTAGAAAATAATGTTGAAGTTCAGGAAGTTCTTCCTGACAACACAAAATACAAATACTCAGATGGACAATAGTAGTGATGACTTGAATCCTTCTCCGGATGCTAGTGATTCTTTTCAGCCTGATATATTTGATCCAAGATATTGTGATTCACTTGATCGTAAACAAGTTGACATTTTAGCGCAAAAGGGCCCTAAAAGAGACTTATCAATTCAGAAGGGTCCTAAGGATAGGTTTTCTAGAAGGTTTTCTGCACTATTTTATACTAGGATTCTATCAAATGGAGAAGGCTGTGACAGGGATTGGCTTGTCTATTCTAAGGAACTTGATAGAGTATTTTGCTTCAGCTGTAAATTATTTACAAAAGGGCATCGAAAAGGTCAGTTGGCAAATGAGAGTTATAATGACTGGGCACATCTTGGGAATAAACTCAAAGAGCATGAGACAGGTGCAGATCATGTTTTGAGCATGCCAACTTGGTATGAATTGCGTAATAGATTGCAAACTGATCAAACTATTGATAAAGCTGCTCAACGACAACTTGAGAAAGAAAAGGACCACGGGAGGAAAGTTTTATTTAGAATTGTTGGCATAGTAAAATTTCTTGCCAAGCATAATCTTGCATTTCGTGGAAGTAACAGCAAACTATATGATGATAGTAATGGGAATTTCTTGGGCTTAGTAGAGATGTTGGCTGAATTTGACCCAGTTATTCAAGAGCATGTTCGTTGTATTACGAATGAAGAAACTCATGTTCATTATATTGGTCCTAGGATTCAAAATGAGTTAATACACTTACTTGCTTCTGCTATTAAGTCTGAAATTATTAAGAAAATAAAGAGTGCAAAGTATTTCTCTGTCATACTTGATTGTACCCCTGATGCAAGTCACCAAGAACAAATGTCTTTAATTATAAGATATGTGGACTCATCATCAGGTCATGTTTCCGTTGAAGAATCCTTTCTAGGATTTCTAGAAGTAAATGACACGACAGTACAAGGACTTTTTGATGTGCTAGAGAATGAGCTAAAGTGTCTTGATCTTGACATAGATGATGTGAGAGGACAAGGCTATGATAATGGGTCAAATATGAAAGGAAAACATCAAGGTGTACAAAAGAAACTTTTGGATGTAAATCCTAGAGCTTTCTATTCCGCTTGTGGTTGTCATAGCCTTAATTTAACACTTTGTGATATGGCTACCAAGACTTGTGGCAAAGCTAAAGATTTCCTTGGAATCATCCAACGTATTTACACAATGTTTGCTAACTCTACTAAAAAATGGCAGATTCTAAAAGATAATATAACTGGATTGACTCTCAAGTCAGTTTCAGCTACACGATGGGAGAGTCGTGTTGACAGTGTTAAAGCCATCATATTTCAATGTGCAAAAATTCGGGAGGCTCTACCTCAGGTACCCAACATTTTCATATTGATAATGAATTAATGATGTAATTTTGTTGGTTATCTCATATATTAACAAATATTTTCCTTCTTTTAATTTTTAGGTATCTGATATTGATAATGATTTGGCAAAAAGCAGTGAGGCTAAAGGTCTGGCAAATAATGAACTTGGAGAGTATGAATTTATAATGGCAGTAGTCATTTGGTATGAAGTACTGTATGCTGTTAATTTGGTAAGCAAACAAATGCAAGCAAAGGATATGCTTATTGATGTTGCTATCGAGAAAGTACAAGGGATTATTTCTTTCTTCAAAGGCTATAGGGAAACTGGTTTCTTAGAAGCTTTGGAGTCAGCCAAAGAAATTGCACTTGAGATGGATATTAGTACAACATTTCGTAAAAAACGATAAATTAAAAGAAAGAGGCATTTTGATGAGAACCCAGAAGACACAAATATTGCTACACAGTCTCCAGAGGAGTCATTTAGAACTAGTTATTTTATACATATTGTTGATCAAGCTATTGTTTCTCTTACAACAAGATTTGAGCAGTACCAAGAGTACCAAAAAAAATTTGGTTTCTTATTTACTTCGGAAACATTGCAGTCATTGGATAACCAGAGCTTGAAGTCTTCTTGTGGTAATCTTGAGGCTGTCCTTAAAAAGGATGGAAAATCTGATATTGATGCTAATGAACTCTTTATGGAGTTGAAGTTTGTACGAGAATTCATTCCAAAAGAAAAAATGGGACCTATTGAAATTATGCAGTTTTTAAAGGAGCATGGTTGTTTTTCCAATGCAACTATTGCATATAGAGTTCTATTGACCATTCCTGTGACTGTTGCATCAGCGGAGCGAAGCTTTTCAAAATTGAAGCTATTGAAGACCTATTTGCGTTCTACAATGACACAAGGACTTAATGATTTGGCTATAATAGCACTTGAGACCGAAATATTAGAGAAGTTTGATTATGAGCATATCATTGAAGATTTCATTTCGAAGAACACTAAAAGATTGATGCTATTCAAGTAAAGAATATGCAATATAGGTACCATTCTTGAACTCCGCCTATGTTGACTGGAAGACTTTCTTAAGTCGTCTCAACATAGCCGGTCCCAAGCCCGGGTAAAGGAGGAGGGTGTGTTAAGGTCTGGCAAACCAACAGTAAAAAAACAGCCACTCTCATGGATTTGAAACCCACAAGAGATTCGTGGGGCGTAACCCTCTTAGCGACGCGCTACATCGGAACCCGGGTGTGGTGTTAAATGGGCAAGGGCCGGGTCGTCATCCCCTTAGTGGCGCGTCGTATCGTGACCCGGGTACGATGAAAAATGAGCAAGGGTCGGGCCGTCGCAACCTTAGTGGCGCGCTACATCTACGCCCGGGTGTAGTGAAAAATGAGCAAGGGTCTTCGCACTTCCCTCGACGGGTGCGAAGGGTAAGGAAGCTAGCCGAGCCAACTAGGATTCGTCTAGGTAGCTGGAATGTAGGGTCCCTAATGGGTAAGCTAAGAGAGCTAGTCGATGCAGCAATTAGAAGGCATGTAAATATTCTATGCGTTTAGGAGACTAAATGGAAGGGCCAGAAGGCGAAGGAGGTGGAGGATACTGGCTTCAAACTTTGGTACACGGGGACAACATCGGGTAGGAATGGTGTAGGCATCTTGATCGATAGGAGCCTTAAGGATGGAGTCGTTGATGTTAGGAGGCAAGGCGACCGGATTATCTTGGTCAAGCTGCTAGTTGGAGATTCGGCTCTGAATGTGATCAGTGCCTATGCCCCTCAGGTAGGTCTTAGCGAGGGCACCAAGAGACAGTTTTGGGAAGATCTTGATAGCATGGTTAGTACCGTGCCTATCAACGAGAAACTCTTTATAGGAGGAGACCTCAACGGCCATGTTGGTGCGACTAATGTAGGTTTCGAGCGGGTGCACGGGGGGTTCGGGTATGGTAGTAGGAATCAAGAGGGGGAGGATGTTTTGAACTTCGCGCTGGCCTATGACTTGTTGATAGCGAACACCCTCTTTAGGAAGAGGGAATCTCATCTAGTAACCTTTCGTAGTGGACAACACTCGAGCCAGATCGACTTTATCCTTGCAAGGAGGGAGGATAGACGTGCTTGCTTTGATTATAAGGTGTTACCTGGGGAGTGTGTTGTCCCTCAACATAAGCTTGTGGTGGCGGACTTTCGCTTTCGGGTACGTGTCCACCGGGACAAACGGGCCAAGATTGCGAGAACGAAGTGGTGGAAGCTTAGAGGGGAAGCAGCGCAGACGTTTAAGGAGAGGATGCTAGACGAGGGACCTTGGGAAGAAGGAGAAGATGGCGACGACATGTGGCTAAAGATGGCAACATGTGTCCGGAAGGTGGCTTCGGAAGTGTTTGGCGTGAGTAGGGGAGGCAAACGGGAAGCGAAAGACACATGGTGGTGGAATGACGAGGTGCAAAGGGCTATTAGGGAGAAGAAGGAGTGTTTCAAGCGTCTCCACCATGACAAGAGTGTAGCCAACATCGAGGGCTATAAAATAGCGAAGAGGGTTGCAAAGCGAGCTGTGAGTGTAGCAAAAGGTCAGGCGTATGATGGCCTTTATCAGCGGCTAGGCACGAAGGAAGGGAAGAAGGACATTTATAGGATGGCTAGAATCCACGAGAGGAAGACAAGGGACATCAACTAAATAAAATGCATCAAGGATGGGACAGATCGACTTCTGGTGAAGGATGAGGAGATCAAGGACAGATGGAGAGAGTACTTCGACAAGCTGTTTAATGGGGAGAATGAGGGTCCTGCCCTTGAGTTGGACGACTCATTTGACGATACCAATAGACGCTTTGTGAGGAGAATTCAGGAGGCAGAGATCGGAGAGGTTTTGAAGAGGATGAAGGGAGGTAAAGCGATGGGCCCTGATGGTATCCCCATTGAGGTGTGGAGATACTTAGGCGCCAGAGCGATAGTATGGTTAACTAAGCTTTTTAACCTTATTTTTCGGTCAAACAAGATGCCTGAAGAATGGAGGAGAAGTATATTAGTACCTATCTTCAAGAACAAGGGAGATGTTCAAAGTTGTACTAACTACCGTGGGATTAAGTTGATGAGTCATACGATGAAGCTCTGGGAGAGGGTTATCGAGCATCGCCTAAGGAGAGTGACACATGTGACCCAAAATCAGTTTGGGTTCATGCCTGGTAGGTCGACCATGGAGGCGATTTTCTTATTACGACAATTGATGGAGAGATATAGGGAGCAGAAGAAAGACTTGCACATGGTCTTTATTGACCTCGAGAAGGCATATGACAAAGTACCGAGAAATGTCATGTGGTGGGCCTTGGAAAAGCACAAAGTCCCAACTAAGTACGTTACCCTCATCAAGGATATGTACAGGGATGTGGTGACGTTTGTCCGAACATGTGATGGCGACACCAGTGACTTTCCAATTAAAATAGGACTGCATCAGGGGTCAGCTTTGAGCCCTTATTTATTTGCTTTGGTGATGGATGAGGTCACAAGGGACATACAAGGTGATATCCCTCGGTGTATGCTCTTTGCTGATGATGTGGTGCTAGTTGACGACAGTAGGGCGGGGGTTAATAGGAAGTTAGAACTATGGAGGGACACGTTAGAGTCGAAAGGGTTCAGACTTAGTAGGACTAAGACCGAGTATATGAGGTGCGATTTCAGCGCGACTAGGCACGAGGAGGGAGACGTTAGCCTCGATGGGCAAGTGGTGGCCAAGAAGGATACTTTTCGGTATTTAGGGTCGATACTACAAAAGGATGGAGACATTGATGAAGATGTTAGGCATAGAATTTCAGCCGGCTGGTTGAAATGGCGTCAAGCTTCTGGCGTTCTCTGTGACAAAAGGGTGCCTCAGAAGCTGAAAGGTAAGTTCTATAGGACGGCGATTCGTCCGGCGATGTTATATGGTGCTGAGTGTTGGCCTACAAAAAGGCGACATGTCCAGCAATTGAGTGTAGCGGAGATGCGTATGTTGCGTTGGTGTTGTGGGCACACAAGGAGGGATAGAGTACGGAACGACGATATTCGGGATAGGGTTGGGGTGGCACCAATTGAGGAGAAATTGATTCAACATCGGTTGAGATGGTTTGGACATGTCCAACGGAGGCCTCCTGAGGCGCCGGTGCGTAGTGGAGTTCTAAAGCGGGCCGATAATGTAAAGAGCGGTAGAGGTCGACCTAAACTAACTTGGGACGAGTCCGTTAAGAGAGATCTTAAGGAGTGGAATATCCCCAAGGATTTAGCTATGGACAGGAGCGCTTGGAGATTAGCAATCAACGTGCCTGAACCGTGACATCTTTTGTCTTGTGCCCTTTATGTCCCTTTATGTGTCTCCCTGTTTCTCGTCTCTTTTGGGTTTCATCTCTAGCCTACCCCAACTTGCTTGGGACAAAAGGCTATGTTGTTGTTGTTGTCGTCGTCGTCTTGACATACCTTATTGTAATGTAATATATTAAATCGTATATCTTAATTTAGTTCTATTTTTCTCAAGCTAGTAGGCCTATTTTTTTTAAGTAAAAAGTATTTTTTCTATATCTACACCTAAGAAGAGTCTCTAATTATTATTAATTATTAAATTTAAAAAGACTCTAAACTCATCATCTACCCGGTGATATCAAATCTTGATTCCTGCTCATGCATCCGCGTCAGATACGGATCATACTGCACTCAGCTCAACGTTCGCGTCCTACCCAGTTCTGATAAGAAGACCAGATCTATGTGTCGCGTCTGATAGGAAGTCCTTGGAGCTCACATGTCCCCGTCCAATTAATAAGATTCAATTCAATTCAAAAGTCATAACCCGGTGCAACGTACAGACATATACCTAGTACACCTAATAAAAGGACTATAAAGTTATCATCTATCAGTGATACCAAATCTTGATCCATACACATGTGTCCGCATTCAATACAAATCATCCTCCACCCGAATCTTATACAACCGCGTCCTATCCAATTCCAATAAAAACACTGGATCCTTGTGTCCGCGTCCTGCAAATTCGTTGTTATAGGTGTCCATAAATATTCTGTGATCCTAGTGCAACACACCTGTATTTATCTAGTACAATGTAAAAACTACTTAACGTGTAAGTACTAGGAAGTTCGATTTCTATATATACTATTAGTTTCATTACGGTGCACGGACACGTTACAAATACGCGAGGGGGTCAGGAGACGCCCACATGCCCACATGCCGCACCCGTCCGTCTCCTCGTCGGGCCTTGTGCTCGATCGCATTGATTCTACCAGTCCTGAGACGTTGTCGAATCCTGTGCCTCTGCGAGACTAGAGATGAAACTCAGCTACGATGTACAAACAATAATAGACTACAGAGCAGCAGTGGATCTAGGATGAAAAAATTTCATATAAAATTTGGTAAAACCATTTAATAATTAGGTAAACTTGACTCAGCATATATATACTAATAACATGGTACGTCTTAAATCCAAAGATTAAATTAAAACCATCAACAAATTACAATACAAATAATTCAAATGCCATATTGACAGTTGAGAATATACAAGTACGAAAGGAGAATAAGAGACTTTACGGTGCTAATACTCCCTCCGTATCGGATTTAGAAGTCGTTTTGGACAAGGTTTGGGTCAAACATTGGGAATATAAATCATCAATAACTTTTAAGTTGTTGAGTTTGCAAATGTAAAAATTATATGAGTAGATTTATCTTGAAAAATACTTTCATAAAAGTATACATATATCACTTTTCCATAAATATTTTTTTATAAAAATAAGAGATCAAAGTTGTATTTTGGAGACCGTGTCGCTGTCCTAAACGACTTCTATATCCGATACGGAGGGAGTACTGATTATCTAACGTTTTCGGCCGACGCTTCTAAGGAATATGAATATCTCGAATATATCATCCACTACAAGAAATCTTGACTTTTCGCTGTTCAATAAATCTAACTAGACAATTATTCATAACATTATCACCCATAAATCTTTATAGAAAATCCTCGATCTTGTTGCACAAGGGATGTCTGCAAAGACCGGTCGATTTGAGAGAAATCAAGAAGACGCCATGGCACTGGCGCTGAGACTCCGTCCCATTGTTGTTCCTATTCTCCGTCCACGTCCGTTTGCTCCTGAGGGCACTCACAATGCAGGTATCATCACGATTTCTATGTTTATTTATTGTCCCTCAATTTATTAAACTTTGCTGATGTGGCACTGCATTTACAGAAGAGAGAGAAAAAAACAAGAAATCGTTTCTAAGGTAGAAAAAAGTCGAAGAAACCACCCGTGTGCGTGTTGCGGAACACCACAGTGGTTTCCATCTAGGCTGGCAGAACCCGTGCGGCTTCCCTTTCCTCCCCATCGCCGCCGCCATCCTGTCCTCGCTGCTCCCGCGCGCCCCCCACCAGTTTTCCATGCGCGACTCGTGACTCCGTCGCCTCCCGCGCTAGCTGCAGAGGTGCTTGTACACGGCAATGGCGACGACAGCGGCAAGTAGAGCTCCGGGGTGGTGGTGCGGTGGTGTGAGCAAGCGAGAAGAGGGCCATGCAAGCAAAGAGAGAAACAGAGGGAGCAGTCCAGCTCCCCCACGCCACAACGCGTCCGCGGCCCCACTCCTCTGTGCCGTTACGACCATCGCGCCTGTGCGCCGCTACCCAACTAGGCAGGGCCGGCCCCTCGGAGCCTACGATTCGTGAGTCTATGTCGGTCCTCCAGGCGGCGAGAAGAAACGAGGAGGTGGCCGTGAGCCGGCGCAGCGTCGCAAGCGACTCTCTAATCTCTCCCTCTTGCGTGAGCTCCTGCACTGCCACCACCACCGTGCGAGGGCCGGCGAGTGTCGACGGCCAGCATTGGGGATCATTTTGCAGTGGCCCGAGCGGGCGGAGCGAAGGGGGTCGAGAGGGGAGCAGAGCAGAGACGGCGGCCCGGTCATCTCCGTTGGTCATCTCGTCGCAAGCGGGTACATGGGCCGATGCGCCAGAACTTTCACGAGTTTTCGGGTCAATGCCCAAGCAGATCCGCAATCCAATGGACCATATTGTTTCTTAGGCCGCGTTCACTTCCCCCTCCCAACCCAAAATATTTCCTCTTACACACATCACATCAAATCTTTCGACGCATGCATGGAGCATTAAACATAGGTAAAAAGATAACTAATTGCATAGTTTGTCTGTAAATGTCGGGACGAATCTTTTGAGCCTAGTTAGTCCATAATTAGATAAATTTTGCCAAATAACAACGAAAGATGTTACAGTAACTTTTCAGCTACTTTTCGCGAAGTGAACACACCCTTAGCTTGATCTAACGATTAGCAGGCTAAGGCCAGTCTCAGTGGAGATTTTTATTGCGTTAGTTTCCAAGATTGCCTCCCTATGTAATGTAATGAAATAAAATTTGAATGAAACGCCTACTCTCGATACAAAGTTTCATTTCATGGTTTCAAACACATTTAATTCTAAGACTTATAGATGTAGGTAATTATGCCAAGATGGTTTTTTATCTTCATGAAACTCATTTCTTCTCTCTCTTCATTAAAACATTACTATGTCATCAAAAATACATATGTGACAGACTATTAAATACAAATGAAACTCTCCTAAAACTCCCACCAAGGTAGGCCTAACTAGTGCCGTGGCTCGATGCCCGTGGTTTGCTTCAGGATTCCTATATAGAGATTATGTAGCGGCGTTCGTGCGTGGTGAACGGTGGCACAGCTTGATTTGTCCATGCCACTAATTAAATCTGATTAGGACATGGACTCGGCCACTATAGATTCAAGTATTCAACACAATTATCCGGGTTTAAGTCCTCGACTTGACAATGATGCTCGTATTTTCCTGGATTTATTTTAGGATTTAACGGCGCTATGCTTTCAATGGTAGGCGACGTCCCTATCGACAGCGAGGCGCCTGTGGTGACTTCGTGAATCTCATGATCTGCCGGCTCAGTCCTTTGGAGGTGCTCATAGGGGTAGGATTTGCATACGTGTGTTCATAGGGGTGAGTGTGCGTGCGTTGTGAGTATTTGTACTGTGTAATTTAAAAAAAGTATTCAACACAATTCAATACATGATTTGTACATGCTAGTCTCTCATAAGTTATGGTCTAAGAACCTTACTTTAGCGTTAGACTTTGTCGTACTCCCTCCGTCCCATAATATCTGCCGCTTTTGGTTTCTGTACCACAAGTTTGATTCGATTTGTAGAAAATATGTACAACATTTGTATCTCTAAATAAATTTATTAAAAAACTAGATTCAAATATCTTTTTAATAATAGTAATTATGTACCATAAATATTAATATTTTTTAATATATATTTTGTCAAAGTTGTTTCTCGGCAAGAAAAACGACAGATATTTTGGAACGGAGGGACTATTTGTTATGGGTATGGACAACGATAGGCCGCGACGGTCGCGCAGAAGCAGAGCGCGCGACCCCGCCTGACATCATCAATGCCACATGTACGGTCCCTCACCCGGTCTCCCTCGCTCCCTGCTGCTTGCGGCTTGGGTCCCCACCCCCGCTGCTAAATTCGGCATGACAACAAAAATTGGGTCCTATAGAGAACATTCAATGGGGGTGTCAATCAGGGCAGCTCCGACCATTGACTTTTAAGCTAGCTCTAAATATTTTTCTTATATTTTAATAGAAGAGAGAAAAAAGTTAGCTCTTACACTCAATCCAAAGATATATGGGCAAATTCCCTGGTATCCATTATAAAAGATAGTGATTCCCTGGTAAAAGTTCAAGTTCCTTATCAACCATCGGTTCACAAAATTTATCCCCTCCAAGCCACTGCCGTGATGTCCATCTACTGTTTGAGTTGTTTTGGTGCACGTGGCTGGCCCTTTTTTTTGGATAATGGCCATCTTGCCCTTGCCTGCATGGTGAACACAGCACGGCTTCTATTGCTCGCTCGACTTTCCTAGGAGTGGAGCGTTCTTTTCCCGACTTCTCCACCAAAACCCTAGAGGAGGCGGCGGCGCACGGGCTGTGTCGGGGACGGCAGCGGCGCGCGCGGGCTGCGTCGCGCGGGGACAGCAGCAGCGCGTGGCTTGCGGGCCGCGTCTGTGTCGCGTGGGTGCCAGCGGCGGCACGCGGGCTGCGGCGTCGCGCGGGCAGTGGTGGCGCGCGGGCTGCGTCATGGGAGCTGCAGGGCGCGGGAGGCAGCGCAGGCACCAGGGAATCCCCCACCTCTGCGCACCCATCTTGAACTGCAAGAATCCCCCACCTGAGCACCCTCATCTCGAACTGGAAGATGCTTCCAGAGGGGTAAGTCTTCCCTTGTACTCTTACAATTGATCTCTGGTTTCAGTAGATTAGATGTGTTATCATAGTCCGATCTCGAGTAGATTCACTGTTAAACTATGCCGTGTTCATCTGTAGGATGGACCAAGAGTCGAACTACAATCTAGAAATAATGATTATTTCTAGCAATACTCGATGCCGATGGTATAGCTTTAACAAAGTGGTAGATACGGACAGGACGAATTTCAAAGATTTTGTTGATGAGATTGTGGAGAAGTACCCACCTCGCTATAGAGAGGTAGTGAAAGTGTACTACTACTATCCTGTATCTAAAGCCAACATTGAGGTCAGCAAAGACCAAGAATTGGTTGCTATGTTTGCCAGGCATGTTGAAACCAAGTGCATTTACATGTGGATTGCTCATCACCTTCCTAGCTGTGAGCCACCTAGCATACCAGATTGGGAAGATATGCATCCTATATCCTTTAAAACCCCAAGCACACCTTCAATCAATGATCCATGCCTTGCACAAATTATCCAAGCCACATCTGAACCAGTGCCCCATATGAGGACAATATGGCCATCATTGGCATACTTGCAAAAATGGGGATCCAGCTGACATTGAGGCTATGAAGTTAGAGAGGTATGTAAGCATATTTATGTATGTACTACTATTTATGTATGTTCTACCATCATAAATTTGACTACCAAAAGCTAACTAAAATTTTGTAAAAATGACAAGGGAGAGCCAAAGAAAAAAGAAGAAGAAGGTAGCACCAACCCCTACATGTACAAAAGATACTAGCATTGTGCCATTCACGGCCCCATAGAATGACATTTCCAGCAACACTGTACACTTCAACATAGGTCCCTAGGTCCAACAAAAGGAAGAGAAAGTCCTCCTCTGTGACTCAATCATCTACTACATCTATCAAGTAAGACATTCTTCTGTGTTGCTTACTGTATAGGAAACCTAATAAGAACTAAATGTTCTTGCTGGACCAACAGATCAAGGAGAGGCTCCAATCAGGTGGACCCAATTCCATTGCCCATGTTGCTGCCTTCTCCACCTGAAACAACAACATAGGAAAAGGCACCAAAGAAGAAGAAATCTACAGCAGGGAAGAAGAGGACAACAGAAGTGAAGAAGAAGGCAGCATCAGTCAAGAAGAAGGTAGCAGAGAAGGAAGCTGACAAAAACACTAGTTCTCCGACCATGGGAACTAGAAGCAAGGTGCAGAATTCTCCATCCAGTCCTGCAATGGGAACTAGGAGCAAGAGACAGTTGCTGGTATAAACTGAAAGTTCCTGCAGCCATTTTGGAGTGATTGATTTTGGTATGTTAGTTGCATGTATGACCAAAACTGTAATAATGTGGTCCAACTTGATACCTATAGAATGGTTATTTGACCAAAAACTCTATTATGGTCCAACTTCTCTTAGCCTAAAATGGCCGTGACTAAACCTATGTGGTTAATGGGTGATCAGAACATTGTTGCCTTCATTTCCTATGATAATAGCTAGTTATGTTGCCTTCTTATGGGCTTGTTGTCAGGGTATTTATGTTGCCTTCAATGTGTGAGTTTTTTTAAGCACAGGCTTGCTAAAATGCTGCTGCTGCTGCTGCTTCAATTTGTGAGTTTTTTTTTCTGCTGCTGCAATGCTAGCACAGGCGCTAGTTGCAGCGCGATGGCATAGAAGGAAGCAGTAATTTTTTCCAATCCATGTTCATTCAAGGGTACTATGGACACTGTGTCTTCCTGTTAGCAGAGGCAAAGTTCACGGCAATGGCTTGGAGGGAATAAAATTTGTGAACTGATGATTGATAAGGAATGTGAACTTTTCTAGTGGCTACCAGGGAAACATCATTTTTTTATAATGGCTCCCAGAGAATTTGCCCAAGATATATGAGAGTGTCATGTGGGGCTATCCATATTAAAAGCTATGTACTAAACGTTAGTACTATTAGAGAAGTTGACTTAGAGCTAGCAACCAGCTCTAACCATTGCGGGTGGCCTCACCTTCGGTTTCGGATCTGGCAGTAGCATACTATATCGTTGCCAACATTAATTTGACTCAATTTTCAGAGTACATTAGTAAAACGTAATGAAGCATCTTTATTACTGAATTTTAAGAGTACATTAGTAAAAACCACATGATGCAACGTTGTCATTATTACTTGAAGCAATTTCACGTATTGATTTGACTAAGGCCTTGTTTAGTTTTCACTAAAAACTTTACACCCTATCACATCGAATGTTTGAACACATGCATGGAGTATTAAATATAGACTAAAAAAATAACTAATTACACAGATTGCGTGTAATTTGCAAGACAAATCTATTAAGCCTAATTAGTCCATGATTTGTTACCCAGATTGCGTGTAATTTGCAAGACAAATCTGTTAAGCCTAATTAGTCCATGATTTGATAATAAAGTGTTATAGTAATACATGTGCTAATGATGAATTAATTAGGCTTAACAAATTCGTCTTGTGGTTTACTGACGGATTTTGTAATTTATTTTTTTACTAGTATCCGAACGCCACATATGACACTCCCATATGACACCCGATATGACACCTCAAAATTTTATGCCCTCGAACTAAACAAGACCTAAATTTCCACAATTCTAATTTACTAGAGGGTAGGTCCTGCGCTTCGCGCGGAGACTGGTCTAGGATGTACAGTAACATGCACCGGGTGAGTATTGATAATCGGATCTGATATCGTGGATAACATGCGGTTAATGTTCACCGGATCTGGTACTGTAGATGAATAGGGGTCTATGAGAGGAAAAGAGAGGTGTGAACAGTGCATGATAAACAGTGACCGATCACCAGATTTGAAGATCCTTATAGATAGTGCCGGCCGGATTTGTTTCAATGGGTATTTCATTAAACAACTGAGCTACGTGCGTGCAGTAATACATCTCAATCTCATTTCCCTCCTCTTTCCCAAATTAATAATCCATCTCAATCCCAAACTCATCCATCTCAATCTAAGCACGCAGGACAGAGGAGGAAGACGAGTACGAGCTAGCACACATGTAGCTTGGGGGGCTTGCATGGTCGGTGTTCCTCGGTGACGGTGGTGAGGGAACTTGGATGGCGGTGGTGGGCATGAAAATGACGTTCCTCGGGGCAAAAACAACACAACTCAAGGAGCGGTTTTCCTTGCTGCTGGCAGCGGTGAGGGCACTTGGGTTTTGGCGGTGATAGCGGCGTTCCTCGGAGCCAGGCTTCGCTCCTTGTGCACGGGTAGCGTTCCTCGGGGACGGGCAGCATTGCTCGGGGATGAGCGATGTTCCTCGAAGCGAGACGGCGGTCCTTGATGAGCGAGTGGTGCTCTGGTGACGGTCCTTGGAGGCGATGGCGGGGAGAGGGAAGGGTGACGTGGGGAAGTAAAATTCGGTAGGGGCGTGCCGGTTGCTTTTATTGGTAAGGGCTTTTTACCGTCGTTCGTAACAACGCCCTGCAATAAGCAGTAACAGGCGTCTACCAGTGTCGGGTCACGGGTCTTCACGACCTGACAGTGATACTCCAATATCACTGCCGAGTTGCATTGACCCAACCGTGATACTTCACTGTGTATAACTGCTGGATTTGTGTGATCCGGCAATGATTCTCTTTCCAAGGAAATTCATTTAAACTAAAAGATGGTGAACTTTTCTAATTTTTTTTTGAAACCTTACATTTCCTTAACTTGGCATAAATTTAAGGTGATCTTAACTTTGAGGTGCATACGAGTTCAAAAATGATGTCACGTGTTCAAACTTCGAAATTCTAATTGAGTTATATGAAACTATGTTAGAATCTATACACACTACACCACAACACTAAAACAACATTTGACATTTGTTGCTAAAGTTAATAATTACCATTGAACGGTTGGTCACTAAAGGTTTCTCTTGGACCCTCAGTTGCTAATATCAAAAACTTCGATGGACGGTCCGTTGCTATAAGTATTTTGCTTTTGCGTTGGATTATCATTCACTATTTTGCACTAACTGAATCAGATCGTCAGTCACTAAATACAAGTATCCATTGCCGCGATGTTTTCGGCCCGCTCCCGCGAAAATTTTTGGCCCAAAACTGATATGTAAACCCTAAGTCACACATAAGCGTACCAAAACAGGGAAATACACATGCCTCCACACGCTGCCTCTCTGCTCCCGCTGCGCTGTGCCCTTCCGCACTATCAGTTGCTAAAGATGATGTACATTATGTGAATGATGTATATGCCCCTTTTCTTAAAATCATTTAACTTTTGTTGTGGCCAGCATACACACCCAAAATATACTTCCTGAAGACCATGTGGCACGTAAGAGGAGGGGCGAATTAGGCAACTTAAAAACTATTTTTAAAACTATGGTCTCTAACTTCCATCTAGTCAAAATCTATGCAATAAATAAACTATCTAGATGTGCAACTAAGGTTTTGCTAGGTGTGTTGCTATCTCTACCACAAAGGAGCTACACAACTTAGGTTCTAATCCGATCACTAGTCTGCAAAACTAAGCTAGGAATGTAAAGCACACAACCTAAGTACATAATATGAATGCAGAAGCTAAAGACTGGTAGAGATGCAAACTCCTGTCAATGACTCTGTTATTTTTACCGAGGTATCAAGAAGCTCCCCCCTTCTCCCAAGTCCTCGTTGGAGCCCTAACAAGAAGCGCTAGAAAGCATGGGTTGGAGTAAAGGTTGGATAAAATGAGTAGTAGATGTGTTTTTTGACGATTGGATATTGGAGACCTCAATTGGTAGTGATCCTCTAATATTTATAGAGGGCGTGGTCTTATCCTAGTAGAAAACATCTCCAAAAGAAAATCTACAAGTTTCCTATGACAAAAGCAAATTTCCATCAGGATAGATTCAACCTGGACTCAGAAAATGAAAAGCGGCCTGTGTAACACCCCAGGTGTTTGTCACTCACTAAGCAGTGGGTTTGAGCTCAAACATGACAGATTAGTGGAGATGACGATGCCAAAGTCAACCCTATGGAAATAAACCCTAATCTGAACTTGGATGTTGCACCCTTGCTTACATATAGGCTCAATTAAAAGATATATGCTTGGGTGTTGTTATCAAAGTATCTTCACATGTATCAAATCAATAACTATCTATATTGATCCCTGGAAAAGTTTCATGAAGTTTGGAATCAAAAAGTCACATGAAATGATAAGTTCCATTCCTGTTGGAATTTGTCCCATTAAGTTAATGGAACTATAAATCATCAACCAAGCTTTGCAACTTTGCCCAAATGACTCTAGATGAACTCTACAACAAAAGTCATGAATGGTTCATGTTGAGCAAAAGTCAAGAAAATGCCCCAATTGGCCTAAAACCCTAGTTTAGGCTTTACCGAGTTGATACTTTGACCAAAGTGAAAGTTTGACTTCTGTACCAGTTATGAGGGTTGACCTTAAACAAAAGTTATAGTCCATCTTATGTCGAGCAAACTTTGTTTAATGGTCAAGAGCTAGTTTAGCCTCTAACCTAGTCAAATAGAGCTCCCAAGATTCAATAAAGTGCTGATTTGGAGCCTCAAGAAATTGGCTAAGTCAAAACCATGTTTTAGTTTCAAGTACCCTAGTTGGGAGTCTTGTATCTTCCTAACCAGGCAGAACCAGTCCTTGACCCTTTAATAAAAGATGTAGTTTGGTTTATGTGCTGCAACCTTTGTTTAAGGACCTAGGTCTAAATCTATTTTTAAGTTTGTCAAACAGAGGCTTGAAGTTTGAATGTTCTACAGTTTTCAGAATTGAAAATATTCTAAGTCTAGAATCCATAGGCATCGACGATGACATTCCGCGTTCTCCAAAATTTTGTGAGAAACATGTTGGGTCCCAAAATAAAATATGGAGTTTACATCTTGGTGAAGAGCATGTAAAAAGTTGAAATCAGTTTGATCTTGTTTTGCCCATCAAATTTGGATTCTTGGTGATCGCTGTCAATGTGCTGACACTCTCCAATTAAGGCCTAATTATCCACTAATCCGATAGTCTAATAGCCAAACATCCTTAATAGATCTTGGAGAAGAACCTGCGGGCAACAACTTTGCTTCTTGCTGCATGGCCCAAATCCGAGCGGAAATAGCCCATAAACGTGTTCCAACCCGGCCACTTCGTGACCCACGAGCTGCTCGGGAAAATGCCTATGCGGGCAACGCGTGCCAGAGCGCGTGGCAGCCATGCCTAGCTCGCGCTTCCTCCTCTTGCCGCGTGCTCCTCCGCGTGTCCACGCCTCTGAGCCAAAGAAGAGAAGCACCAGAGTGCCCTCCCCATCCCTCTCCACTCGCTTGGCCTTCTCGCTCGCTCAGCTCACCGCGGGAGAGCGCCACCGCCATTGCCGAGCCGCTTGAGCTCCATGGAAGCTGCATTCTTCGCTACTTTGCGCCTCTTCATCCCTAGCCATCAGCTCCAGCGGCCTCACCGTCTCACGACGCCCCTGACACGCCCCTCCCCGGCCTCGCCTCACCGTCGTAGCGTGCGGCCACCGGTGCCGTGGCCGTCGTGGACGCCGGTGTGTGTGGCCAGGAGGCCTTGAGCCATCACCGCCCGAGCTGCAGCCACCATTGAGTTCCCGCGTGTCCCTTGGCACTTCCCCGCTGCACCACTATCACCGACGAGCCTCCCCGCCGTCCACAGTCCACCACTGTCGGAGCTCCGGCCGCCCCGTGATTCCTTGTCTCCGGCCTCCCTCCACCCGAACCGGACGCACCATCGTGTTCCTCATACCACGCCGCCCCTCCCACGCCTCTTCCCTGGCTCCGACCGCTGCGGCAGCGCCACCGCCGCCTGCAGTCGCCGCCGTGCCTCCGGGCTTGCGTGGCCAGAGGCCCACGGGCGGTCGCAGGCCACACTACGGGTGGCCGCAGGAGCGCCTCACCACCGTGATGCGTCCGCGCTGCTCCATCGCCGTCGGTCGCCGGCAGCCGTCCGGCGAGACCCCCGGCGGTCTTTCCTCCCCATTCCTCTGTTCGCCATCGAAGGAAGAAGAAGGCCCCCCCCTCTGTGCCTCTCTTTGGGTGACAGACGTGCGGGCCCGGCTGAACCAGGGGACCCACGTGTCGGTTTTGAATGGTTGAGTTGGGGTACACGACCGGGTATACCTAGCAGATCTAGGGTTAGGTAATTAATTGCGTTTTTGAATTTCAGAGGAATTATAAATCTTCCAAAAATCATATCTCTTGCTAGGTAAATCCAAAAATAGCAAAAGTGAACTTTTTGGAAACCTTGGGAAAAGATCTATGCAGTGGAGTCATAATATGTTACATGTTTGTAGGTATTTTCTGATGTTTTTATTTAAGCTTTAAAAATGCTCTAAAATGCTTATAAACTTGACCAGAGCAAGATCTGGAGTTTTAGAACTCCAAAAATAGTGATTCTTATTTGGTTAATTTTGTGATGACTTGTACTTGCTAGGAAAAATATTAAATACACTATTTGTTCACTGTTTTCTTAAGATTGTGATTTGACCTTGATAAATAAGGAGATCTGCATTTATATTGCTTGTCAAATTATATCTTGAGTTGTGTTGCTCCAATTGATGTGAAATTGTTATGGTAGGCGTGTCATGCTATGAATGCACTGTGGTATAAATTTCATGGCCATTGCTTACTGTATGCTCAAGTTATTGATTTAACTTGTTTATAGCTTGATAAATAGCTTATAAATAATATATAAATGATAAAATAGAAAATGTTGTTCCATTACCTTAGTATAATGTTTATCTATCATATTGATTCATAATATGGCCTTGTGTTCACAGAAAATATTGAGTTTTAGGTTTAACTTGCTCTCACATGATTTATTGCCATAGCTATTTGTCTTTTTCATAGAGGTTGAGATACATGTCCAATTAGCTTGAAATTTGTACATTAGACTTTTGAGAGTATTTGTAGACCCCTGTAATTTTGGTAGAATTTATTGAGTATCTTTATGATGTGGTCATAATTCCACCTAATGATCTAAATAAATTAAGAAAATGTATTAAAAGAATTTATTTAGTAATTGACACTAGGTTTTCTGGTGTTCATTAGTCATGTATGAAATGTTGGTAAAGTTGGTTTTGTCTAATTATATGTTTGCAATATAAGTTAATAATTATTTCTTGCAAATGAGGTTCTGGATAGATCTGGGAACTTAGCAAAGTTCTTCATGATAATGTGCTTTGTTATGAAACTTATTTATACAAAAGTTGAAGATAATTTATATATCTAGCTGCTATTAAGATTTGGTGGTATTTGGCCATGTGGTTTAGGAATTATAGCTGTTTAAAGTTGAGTTACAGAATTGCTTGCTCTCTGTCTTGTTAGACCAGTTTCTGTGTTTGTATAAATTCGACATGTTAGACCTTGGAATCATGCTATGATGATTATAAATGAAGTGTAGAGAATTCCTTAAGCTTTCTATGATGTCTTCTTGCAAGTCATTTGGATTTGTAGAACTTTAGATATGATTGATTTACCCAGCTACTGCATGTTTGTCCAGAATTATTGAAAATACATGATTGCTGGGTTACTTTGTTTGGGTATTGCTAAGTGTGATTCATGTCTTTGGTGATTAAGCTATTACACCTGAGACTTTGTAAATCTTATGTCGTGCTTGGTATTGCTTTCTTTGCTATTTAAGCATGTTTGTTTGTGTAAGGTTACTTAAGTAATGTGATGTGCTTACGTGTCTTTACTATAACCTTATACTTGCCTTGATTAACGTGTGATGCATCATCTATTGCATTTCCTTATATTCATGCACTTGCATCTTGCATTTCATTTAGGTACGCTAGATGCACCACGTGAAGGACGTGTGGTGGAGCCAAACCCGAAGATGGAGTTGGTGGGTCTATCCCGAAGATAGAAGGACCGGACAAGTGATAGATTGGAAGATGCTCGCCAAGCGAACTTATCTGACATACTCTAACTTGAGTCGGATCCTAGGCAAGTCCCAGAGCATTATAAGCCTCCTATCTTCAAAGCAATTAATTCTATATATGTTATAAGTATTGTTGCATTAAGTGATAGGAGTTGGTTGGAAACCCTTGCTGCATTATATCATTCCTTGTCTAGATATATGAATCCTTGAATCCTACGTAGACTAGGATCGAGTAGATGCTTAGCCCTGCTTTAAGCGGTAGAAGTCAGGTGATTTCCTGTCACCTGCGAGATATAGGGATATTCATATATGGCACGATTGGCTATATTTGCTATCGTGGAAAGGAACCATGTGTTAATAAAATGAAATGAGACCGGGCGGGATGATGATAGTGAAGCGACAAGGCATGAAGGTCTTGGGTGTGGATCTATCCCCGTCTGAGTCGTTTAAGGACCGATTCACTGTACGTCCTTGAGTCATGTTGAACGCAGTCTAACACTTAGTTAGCCAGATAAGTCGTTCCGACCGCGAATCCGAGTAATACAGTTCAGGTCAGGAATCGAATGGTAGGTTGCTTCTTGGAGGAGAGAAAGGATGTGCTTGGGGACATTGGCGTGAGACCAAGGGGGGGTTAGAGTCCCTATCACCTGGCAGAGTGTCGCCCTTGGGGTCGCGACATCATTCGGACCCGTGGCTCCTGAACTGTACCAAAGGTGACCTGAGCAGCCCTCGCCAGGCGTGACTCGGTGAGTGTTAGAAATACCTCTCCAGCTGGATAGGAATTTGATTCGAATCGCCGTCGCTCCCGGTTAGTGAGCACTTGACTTGAGCAGCGGCAACGTAGATTCCATTAAATTAAACGGATGGTTAATTGGATAACGATGGAAAGGTTGCCTCAATTTATACCTACTATGGTTAATATTGTTTGCTCCTAATAAAGTGAGTGCTCTAGTACAGGTTCTAATATAGATGATAGGTTAATGATAATTAACTTGATGCTTAAGCATTAATGATTACTTATCCATAATAAGCTTTTATGCAAAATGTGGTCAAGCTAGCCTACTTTATATCAGCCTTGCATGATCCTTGGTGTCACTTTATTTCTGGTTTATGACGGGTAAGTCTAGCTGAGTACCTTCTTATACTCAGGGTTTTATCCCCACTTGTTGCAGGTTATGAAGTATCATGGCTACTGTAAGAGTTGGTTGGCTCCTGCCATAGAGGCGGAGTGTGATCATGGGCATGATCCTTCTGAGCTACCTTATCTCTAATGCTTTTGTTGGAAGTCGACCGTGGTACTGGCATGTATTTGAAATAAGAATAATGTTAGTTTCAAATTACTTTGCTTCCGCTACTTTTGAACTTAAGTTGTAATAACTTTGTTGAACTCCGATGTATATTTAATTACTTATGAAATGGTTGTAACATGTGACTTGTTATGTTGAATCACTACGATCTTGGCTTGTATGTTGGTTGGTTTGAAATCTCTCGTGATTTCATTGGACTACCGGAGTTATATGGGCTCAAGTGTGAGAATTTGATCACTTCGGTGATTGTTTTTATACTTGTGCTCTTATAATTTGGACGGTTCCGTTACAGCTGGTATCGGAGCAAGATTCAACATTAAACTCGTCGTATGTGTATTTAAAACAAAGGTTTTGTTTTATAAAGTCAGTTTTATCAACTTATAGCTATATATAGGTTTGTAAAAATCTAAATTTTAAATATAAATATGCCAGTGGTCAATTTCCTTATGCCCATATAAGGATTATTAGGTGGCTTATATAAGTACTAACTTGGGGGTTTTTCATTTATGCATCTACGCCCAGGCCAAGGTATGTATGTGTGATAACTCTCCCACACTATGCTACCCAGTGTGTCAGATTAGGGGTAACCTTCATATATGAAATAACCATATATGTTGCTAGTTTACTTTTATGCAACGTCACACCTACGCTCAGGCAAGTGTGAGTTGTGAGAGCATGACCGTATAACCTGCGGTCTAGGGGAGAGCTAGTTTTGGTTACTGGATTATTTACATGTTACACACATGTATATATGAAGGTACTTAATTGTGGGAGATTGATGATTCAGGTAGTTTTGGTGCTACATGTATATATACGGGGGTATATGTGCATGGGAGTACTTAGAATTTTACTTCTCTGCTTTCATTGTGTGCTATATTAGAAAATGTTGGGCTGCAATGAAACTTTTCTGCAGGTACATTAACCACGAATGCGTAAGTCGAATGTAGCTGACGACTAGCTATATATCGAGAGAGTGCGTGTTATGCCACCGACATAGAACGTGATCGTCACCTTAGGTTGGCAATCTTGTGAGGACGAATAGGACGAAGTATGCATTATCATGATTGTTGCTTTTATGCACGACTATGTTCCTCTCACCCTTATTCTATATTAAGTAACTTGTGATCAATGTAGTACACTATCTTTCTTGTGAGAAGCTAACAAGAATGCCTTACTCCGTGTTGTTCATACAAGCATTTGTAAATGCTTTAGACTTTATTTCAGTAATTATGGATTCTCATAAATGAATTAAATTGGTGTTGGTCTAAGGTAACAATGTTTAGAGCAAATAGACTAACGTGTTTGTGTGCTCTCTTGTTAAGTAGAACAAAGGCAAGCTTTGTTTTGCTTATTAAACGTTGGCTGCTAGAACTGTTTCTGTTGTAGTGATGCTTTCGTGATCATAATGGTGTTTTCTGTGGTTATAGAGAATACTAAAGTTGTAGCTAACTTACTTATCTATCTTGTCCTAAAAATTTTATGACACTAGGTCTTATGTTTTAGGAGTTATAAATTTTAGAAGTTTGTTGTCAAAATCTGCTCATGTTCAGAATAGATCTAAATATTTGGTTTGTTTGACCTATGTGCATAAGGAATCATGTCTTGGAAATAATAGAAGAAGTGTAGTACTTTTTCTAATCTTTCCAAAATGTCATATAGCACTAATTTTGGTGGTCTAAATCTTTAGTTATAAGCTTATAAGGTGGAATGGAAGAATCTGTCCAAATCTGGGCAGAGATGTCTTCTTTGTCTTATTTGGCCTTGTTAGATATAGAATCATCTTAATATGATAATAAGAAAGTTATAGACAAATTAATAATCTTTACATAAAGTTAAGGCTCAGCCTTGTTGTGTCCCTAGAACTCCAGTTATGCATTTTTTTAAGTTCTTGTCAGTTTCTGTCCTTATTGGTACAGATCTGAAACATTAGCATTTCTGGTCATTTTAATCTATGAATTAGCTTTTGGTATGAGTAACTAAAGTATAGTCATCTTCCTAAGCTATCTAGAAAGTCTAGGATCACCTTTATAGAATGTCTACAACCTCAGTTATGGTTGAAACAAGTAACCATTGTGCTGTTGTCCAGATTCTATGCACATGTTAAGTTAGTCACCTTAGCTAGCGTTTGTTTTGAGCTAAACTTGTAGTTAGTTCGTGCTTGAGATGAATGCTTAGTTTAGGTGAGCCTTGTGCCTTGTATTGGTTGCTTAAGCCCATTCATTTGAATTTTCTCAAATGACTGCTTGATTGTGATGTTGTATGTATGCTTGTTATTTAGGTAGCCATAGTTGTCACCTCGTTTGTCCTCGGTGAGCATACGAGGGTCACATAGCTTTATCCTATAACAAAGTTCACATATGTAATTGTATGGTTGTTATCTTCCATTAGGTTCTCTATCTTAGGAGCCTGAGCCTGTAGACTTAGTGGTTAGCCTTTGAATGTTTGTATCCATGTCTTTGCTTGACCGAAAGCCTAAAGCTTAGTTCTCCTATATGTTTGTATGAGTCATGGATGTTTTGCAACCCTTTTTGTGAAGGCCTTTATCGACTGACCAACCAAGTTAACTTTCATCAATGCTAAGTGTGAGTGGAATCAAGCAAAAATCTCGTGCTTAGTCACCTGCGGTAATTGAGCTATGTTCTCTTGTGAGGTGTTTTGATCTACGGATCTCCTCCTCGTTGATTTTAAATCTTGTGACTACCTTTACTTTCTATCCCTCCTTGTATAATACTTGTTTTTACCACCCAAATTGTGTCACTTGAAATTTCACCTTGGTGGTGTGATCGGTAATGGTGTTATGAGTAGCAGCTAACGGTGCCGCGATGAAACCTAGGGCCTCCTTGTGACCGGTTGGCACATGGTTGTGCTACTGGGCACGCGCTGGTATCGTGGTTTCTAGTCATGATCCATTGCAGAACAACATCAACGTGTTATTCTCATGTGAACTTTTCCTTGGTTATCTTCCAATATCGCATCATAAGATCCATATCTTAGACCAAAAGTAGTAGAGCTTCCTCCTGAAGTTGCTAAGAGGATACCCTTTGAAGAACAGGCCACCGATATAAACTTTAACAGACTACAATAGGTGGTATACAAGTGACTCTACTTAGTTGTCCCAGTATTGATGAACGACATCTAGTGAGCAAAGTATCTCATCTTTGTTGGATAAAAAGGACACACAACACTTACTACTGGACAAGTCATCCGTTGGCTAAGACTCAATCGTTACAATATGCAAGTTTTAACCTTTGTATGCATAATGGCCATACCATCGAAATCAACCATCTCTGGTGTGACTCCTTATCTGCTGACTTCGATGGCAACCATCTGCTTTGTATCAACCACAATTATTGTGATCAAGAATGAAGATTTGAAACTTTTTAGTGTTGAGAGACAACTGATTAGTTACCAAGAGAAAGGTTAATCTCCAGCTAGATAACGACTCTTTGGTAGCTACGAAGGCTATGTCTAGCAGAGCAATAACCAACAAGAAAACAAGAAGTTAATCAACTAGCCAACAACTTGAGTGATGCTCTATCTTCTAGGGCTATTGTGATCAAGTCAATTCTGCCTTGGACAATCACACCGATAGTGCAAGGTGTCCTATCAGTTAAAGTGAAGAATTAGAGAAAGCATGTCCTTAGTTTCGATCATCATCCTTGTGCCTTAGGTGCCACAAACGGTTTGTTCATAACTTTACTGATCGAAGTGTTGAGATACTCGAAAGCAAATTGAGAAGTGTCAAACAATAGATTTCCTCTCTTAGAACTGCTGTTTGATCCCAAAGTGGTTGGCTTGACAAAGTTGTTATGCTGCAAGTCAACTCAACTTACAGTACAACTAAGTCACCAAGGAAAATTTTACTCAATCGCTTGGTGGTAAACTACGCTCTGCGGTTTAGTGAATTTTTACAACTTTTGTTGTCCTTAAGGCCTCATTACATCTTTCTTTGGGAATTATTTTCCAATGATGACATACTTTAGTACCTTATACATGTTTTTACCAAGAGGTTGCATCTGATTCAACCCAGATAACTGTTGTCTTTGGATAAAAGAATCTTATTAGGTAGCTGTTGGCAGGAATACGAAGCCGACAGAGTCAACCATCACATTCATTGACCCCTCGACAAACTTAGATAATACAGTGTTGTCGTCAGAGAAAGAGAACTGCACACATGGAACCTCAAGTAGTTTTCCATTAGTTGGTGTCTAAATGAATAAACATTTACGCCCAACGTAAACCGTGTCTATCGGTTAGTCAGTATCCTATAGCCTCAGAGTATATTTGTCGTCTATGATCTCACCCTTTTGGAAGGTTGTGTTCAAACCATTTTGGTAGAAGACTGCTTTTCAAACTTTGTGAACATAGAGTCATTTTGATGAGTATACTTCTGAAGATTTTGGTCTAATGTAAAGTTCATATGGACTATGCTGTGTTCACTAAAGAATCAGATACTTGTTAGTGGTTCACTCATGGACCAAATGATCTCCATACATTGAGAATGCAGTATGTGCTATCTTGGATTCCTCCCAAAGTAACAATGCTTCATGGAAGTCAATGAAGGAAATTCTTCAGACAAATTTTACCATAAAGAGTAAGTATCAAAAAGTGCCTTTGACCAAATTGTTCACCGACGTTGAAGCTTTTAGCTGAATGCTATAGCAGATGTTGGGAACTAGATAACGTGTCTCTCTTCCTTAAAAGATCTTCTATTCCGAATCTCGGGACGCGATTCTTTTAAGGGGGGAGGGCTGTAACACCCCAGGTGTTTGTCACTCACTAAGCAGTGGGTTTGAGCTCAAACATGACAGATTAGTGGAGATGACGATGTCAAAGTCAACCCTATGGAAATAAACCCTAATCTGAACTTGGATGTTGCACCCTTGCTTACGTATAGGCTCAATTAAAAGATATATGCTTGAGTGTTGTTATCAAAGTATCTTCACATGTCTCACATCAATAACTATCTATATTGATCCCTGGAAAAGTTTCATGAAGTTTGGAATCAAAAAGTCACATGAAATGATAAGTTCCATTCCTGTTGGAATTTGTCCCATTAAGTTAATGGAACTATAAATCATCAACCAAGCTTAGCAACTTTGCCCAAATGACTCTAGATGAACTCTACAACAAAAGTCATGAAGGGTTCATGTTGAGCAAAAGTCAAGAAAATGCCCCAATTGGCCTAAAACCCTAATTTAGGCTTTACCGAGTTGATACTTTGACCAAAGTGAAAGTTTGACTTCTGTACCAGTTATGAGGGTTGACCTTAAACAAAAGTTATAGTCCATCTTATGTCGAGCAAACTTTGTTTAATGGTCAAGAGCTAGTTTAGCCTCTAACCTAGTCAAATAGAGCTCCCAAGATTCAATAAAGTGCTGATTTGGAGCCTCAAGAAATTGGCTAAGTCAAAACCGTGTTTTAGTTTCAAGTACCCTAGTTGGGAGTCTTGTATCTTCCTAACCAGGCAGAACCAATCCTTGACCCTTTAATAAAAGATGTAGTTTGGTTTATGTGCTGCAACCTTTGTTTAAGGACCTAGGTCTAAATCTATTTTTAAGTTTGTCAAACAGAGGCTTGAAGTTTGAATGTTTTACAGTTTTCAGAATTGAAAATATTCTAAGTCTAGAATCCATAGGCATCGACGATGACATTCCGCGTTCTCCAAAATTTTGTGAGAAACATGTTGGGTCCCAAAATAAAAGATGGAGTTTACATCTTGGTGAAGAGCATGTAAAAAGTTGAAATCAGTTTGATCTTGTTTTGCCCATCAAATTTGGATTCTTGGTGATCGCTGTCAATGTGCTGACACTCTCCAATTAAGGCCTAATTATCCACTAATCCGATAGTCTAATAGCCAAACATCCTTAATAGATCTTGGAGAAGAACCTGCGGGCAACAACTTTGCTTCTTGCTGCATGGCCCAAATCCGAGCGGAAATAGCCCATAAACGTGTTCCAACCCGGCCACTTCGTGACCCACGAGCTGCTCGGGAAAATGCCTATGCGGGCAACGCGTGCCAGAGCGCGTGGCAGCCATGCCTAGCTCGCGCTTCCTCCTCTTGTCGCGTGCTCCTCCGCGTGTCCACGCCTCTGAGCCAAAGAAGAGAAGCACCAGAGTGCCCTCCCCATCCCTCTCCACTCGCTTGGCCTTCTCGCTCGCTCAGCTCACCGCGGGAGAGCGCCACCGCCATTGCCGAGCCGCTTGAGCTCCATGGAAGCTGCATTCTTCGCTACTTTGTGCCTATTCATCCCTAGCAATCAGCTCCAGCGGCCTCACCGTCTCACGACGCCCCTGACACGCCCCTCCCCGGCCTCGCCTCACCGTCGTAGCGTGCGGCCACCGGTGCCGTGGCCGTCACGGACGCCGGTGTGTGTGGCCAGGAGGCCTTGAGCCATCACCGCCCGAGCTGCAGCCACCATTGAGTTCCCGCGGGTCCCTTGGCACTTCCCCACTGCACCACTATCACCGACGAGCCTCCCCGCCGTCCACAGTCCGCCACTGTCGGAGCTCCAGCCGCCCCGCGATTCCTTGTCTCCGGCCTCCCTCCACCCGAACCGGACGCACCATCGTGTTCCTCATACCACGCCACCCCTCCCACGCCTCTTCCCCGGCTCCGACCGCCACGGCAGCGCCACCGCCGCCTGCAGTCGCCGCCGTGCCTCCGGGCTTGCGTGGCCAGAGGCCCACGGGCGGTCGCAGGCCACACTACGGGTGGCCACAGGAGCGCCTCACCGCCGTGATGCGTCCGCGCTGCTCCATCGCCGTCGGTCGCCGGCAGCCATCCGGCGAGACCCCCGGCGGTCTTTCCTCCCCATTCCTCTGTTCGCCATCGAAGGAAGAAGAAGGCCGCCCCCCCTCTGTGCCTCTCTTTGGGTGACTGACGTGCAGGCCCGGCTGAACCAGGGGACCCACGTGTCGGTTATGAATGGTTGAGTTGGGGTACACGACCGGGTATACCTAGCAGATCTAGGGTTAGGTAATTAATTGCGTTTTTGAATTTCAGAGGAATTATAAATCTTCCAAAAATCATATCTCTTGCTAGGTAAATCCAAAAATAGCAAAAGTAAACTTTTTGGAAACCTTGGGAAAAGATCTATGCAGTGGAGTCATAATATGTTACATGTTTGTAGGTATTTTCTGATGTTTTTATTTAAGCTTTAAAAATGCTCTAAAATGCTTATAAACTTGACCAGAGCAAGATCTGGAGTTTTAGAACTCCAAAAATAGTGATTCTTGTTTGGTTAATTTTGTGATGACTTGTACTTGCTAGGAAAAATATTAAACACACTATTTGTTCACTGTTTTCTTAAGATTGTGATTTGACCTTGATAAATAAGGAGATCTGCATTTATATTGCTTGTCAAATTATATCTTGAGTTGTGTTGCTCCAATTGATGTGAAATTGTTATGGTAGGCGTGTCATGCTATGAATGCACTGTGGTATAAATTTCATGGCCATTGCTTACTGTATGCTCAAGTTATTGATTTAACTTGTTTATAGCTTGATAAATAGCTTATAAATAATATATAAATGATAAAATAGAAAATGTTGTTCCATTACCTTAGTATGATGTTTCTCTATCATATTGATTCATAATATGGCCTTGTGTTCATAGAAAATATTGATTTTTAGGTTTAACTTGCTCTCACATGATTTATTGTCATAGCTATTTGTCTTTTTCATAGAGGTTGAGATACATGTCCAATTAGCTTGAAATTTGTACAGTAGACTTTTGAGAGTATTTGTAGACCCCTGTAATTTTGGTAGAATTTATTGAGTATCTTTATGATGTGGTCATAATTCCACCTAATGATCTAAATAAATTAAGAAAATGTATTAAAAGAATTTATTTAGTAATTGACACTAGGTTTTCTGGTGTTCATTAGTCATGTATGAAATGTTGGTAAAGTTGGTTTTGTCTAATTATATGTTTGCAATATAAGTTAATAATTATTTCTTGCAAATGAGGTTCTGGACAGATCTGGGAACTTAGCAAAGTTCTTCATGATAATGTGCTTTGTTATGAAACTTATTTATACAAAAGTTGAAGATAATTTATATATCTAGCTGCTGTTAAGATTTGGTGGTATTTGGCCACGTGGTTTAGGAATTATAGCTGTTTAAAGTTGAGTTACCGAATTGCTTGCTCTCTGTCTTGTTAGACCAGTTTCTGTGTTTGTATAAATTCGACATGTTAGACCTTGGAATCATGCTATGATGATTATAAATGAAGTGTAGAGAATTCCTTAAGATTTCTATGATGTCTTCTTGCAAGTCATTTGGATTTGTAGAACTTCAGATATGATTGATTTACCCAGCTACTGCATGTTTGTCCAGAATTGTTGAAAATACATGATTGCTGGGTTACTTTGTTTGGGTATTGCTAAGTGTGATTCATGTCTTTGGTGATTAAGCTATTACATCTGAGACTTTGTAAACCTTATGTCATGCTTGGTATTGCTTTCTTTGCTATTTAAGCATGTTTGTTTGTGTAAGGTTACTTAAGTAATGTGATGTGCTTACGTGTCTTTACTATAACCTTATACTTGCCTTGATTAACGTGTGATGCATCATCTATTGCATTTCCTTATATTCATGCACTTGCATCTTGCATTTCATTTAGGTACGCTAGATGCACCACGTGAAGGACGTGTGATGGAGCCAAACCCGAAGATGGAGTTGGTGGGTCTATTCCGAAGATAGAAGGACCGGACAAGTGATAGATTGGAAGATGCTCGCCAAGCAAACTCATCTGACATACTCTAACTTGAGTCGGATCCCAGGCAAGCCCCGGAGCATTATAAGCCTCCTATCTTCAAAGCAATTAATTCTATATATGTTATAAGTATTGTTGCATTAAGTGATAGGAGTTGGTTGGAAACCCTTGCTGCATTATATCATTCCTTATCCAGATATATGAATCCTTGAATCCTACGTAGACTAGGATCGAGTAGATGCTTAGCCCTGCTTTAAGCGGTAGAAGTCAGGTGATTTCCTGTCACCTGCGAGATATAGGGATATTCATATATGGCACGGTTGGCTATATTTGCTATCGTAGAAAGGAACCATGTGTTAATAAAAATGAAATGAGACCGGGCGGGATGATGATAGTGAAGCGACAAGGCATGGAGGTCTTGGGTGTGGATCTATCCCCGTCTGAGTCGTTTAAGGACCGATTCGCTGTACGTCCTTGAGTCATGTTGAACGCAGTCTAACACTTAGTTGGCCGGATAAGTCGTTCCGACCGCGAATCCGAGTAATACAGTTCAGGTCGGGAATCGAATGGTAGGTTGCTTCTGGGAGGAGAGAAAGGATGTGCTTGGGTACATTGGCGTGAGACCAAGTGGGGGTTAGAGTCCCTATCACCTGGCAAAGTGTCGCCCTTGGGGTCGCGACATCATTCGGACCCGTGGCTCCTGAACTATACCAAAGGTGACCTGAGCAGCCCTCGCCAGGCGTGACTCGGTGAGTGTTAGAAATACCCCTCCAGCTGGATAGGAATTCGATTCGAATCGCCGTCGCTCCCGGTTAGTGAGCACTTGACTTGAGCAGCGGCAACGTAGATTCCATTAAATTAAACGGATGGTTAATTGGATAACGATGGAAAGGTTGCCTCAATTTATACCTGCTATGGTTAATATTGTTTGCTCCTAATAAAGTGAGTGCTCTAGTACAGGTTCTAATATAGATGACAGGTTAATGATAATTAACTTGATGCTTAAGCATTAATGATTACTTATCCATAATAAGCTTTTATGTAAAATGTGGTCAAGCTAGCCTACTTTATATCAGCCTTGCATGATCCTTGGTGTCACTTTATTTCTGGTTTATGACAGGTAAGTCTAGCTGAGTACCTTCTTGTACTCAGGGTTTTATCCCCACTTGTTACAGGTTATGAAGTATCATGGCTACTGCAAGAGTTGGTTGGCTCCTGCCATAGAGGCGGAGTGTGATCATGGGCATGATCCTTCTGAGCTACCTTATCTCTAATGCTTTTGTTGGAAGTCGACCGTGGTACTGGCATGTATTTGAAATAAGAATAATGTTAGTTTCAAATTACTTTGCTTCCGCTACTTTTGAACTTAAGTTGTAATAACTTTGTTGAACTCCGATGTATATTTAATTACTTATGAAATGGTTGTAACATGTGACTTGTTATGTTGAATCACTACGATCTTGGCTTGTATGTTGGTTGGTTTGAAATCTCTCGTGATTTCATTGGACTACCGGAGTTATATGGGCTCAAGTGTGAGAATTTGATCACTTCGGTGATTGTTTTTATACTTGTGCTCTTATAATTTGGACGGTTCCGTTACAGCCTGACTACTCTTCATGGGGCTAGGCTCGGCCTATTGGACAGGCGCAAGCAGGAAAACCGGCCTATCCAGTTCTAGAATTCGATTAGGCATGTTTTGGCAAGTTCAGTGCCCAAAACCATATCTTTTTCGTTTGAACTCCAAAAGAGGCGATCCAAATATATTTTCTGATCCTCTCAACGAGAGGAGGAACATAATGGTGGAGTCTGCTATGCATTTTGGTACATTTTTGCTATCAACATATGCCCCATATTTTTAGGTGAGGTTCATACGAATCTAAAAACATAAAGCAACAAACAAGAATGATGTATAGAATAGTAACTTTTATTTTTAAGGGTGATACATGTATCATCAATTATTTGGGCAGCACTGAGATTGGAAATATTTCTTTAATTGCTTTTAGGAGACGATCACCTTGTAACATCTCAAACATATGTGAGTTTCCAAATATTTCTTTGACCACTTTATATTGACCTTGCCAAACTTGTTGTTCCTCGTCCCAAGCGGCAAAATAATTTTCCACACTAAATCCTCAATCAACTTGGAAAGAATTGTTTTTCACCATTTTGTTATAAGCCTAGGCAACTCGTGCTTTGTCTTTTTCCATTTCTCTCAAAGCTTTGATTCTTTCAGAGCTTTCAAAGCTCTACGGCCACGGCCATGACGGCGGAGCTTCAACGAGACCCTGCCGCGCCACGCGGGGCGGTGGGCACCTAAGGGGCGGGGCCAGGGCGAGGATAACCGTGACGACGGGTCGCGCGTTTTCCTGTCCTTTTACGTTCGGCGCACGTTGGCAGGAACACGAACAAGTGGGACTAAAACCACAATTAACTGGCTGTATACGTGTTGGCGTAGGAGTCCAATCTTGCAGTAGACGTACATAAATTATGTATTCTGGATTTCTTTTACATAAATTATGTATTCTGGATTTCTTTTTGGAAAACCTAACGGCTAAAGCATACCCGGTGCTGGTAACCTCTCTCTGGTCCGACTTCCATGGAGAGCAATAGGCGGCGGCGACAACGCAGGGACAAGTAGCCCAAGGCGCCCAAGCCGAAGACGTTAGAGTCGTCCCCGATCGGAGGGGCGACGTCGACCGTGCACGACGTCCTCGACCATGTCCTGGAGGTCATCCTCCTCCGCCTCGACTCGTACGTCTCCCTGGTACGCGCCGCGTCCGCGTGCAAGCGGTGGTGCCGCGTCGTGGCGGACGCTGGATTCCTGAGCCGCTTCCATCCGCTGCCCGCGCCCCTCATCCTGGGCCACTACTACTACCACACCAACCACGAACAGCTGGTGTTCGTGCCGTCGTCGACGCCGAGCATCCGCGAGCGCAGCCGCCAGTCCTTCTCCCTCGACTTCATACCCAAGCTCGACGGCGCTTGGGAGATCGCCGACAGCCGTGACACCCTGCTCCTCCTCTCTCGAAGGACTGGACGACACGGAGCAGCAGCAGCAGCTTCAGTAACCCCGACCTCGTCGTGTGCAGGCCGCTGACGCGCAGGTACCAGGCAATCAGTGTGCCGGAGCCGGATCGGCTGGCAGGCCGCGGGTGTCTCGGTTTGTTCCTTGTCGAGGGCGGCGGCGGTGGCGGAACCGGCAGGCCCATCGGCCTTTCCAACTTCAGAGTCATCGCCGTGCTGCTCAGAGACCACATGTTGGCTCCCGGCCGCGGCGTGCCGGTGGCCTGCGTCTACGAGGGCATGTGCGGCTGGCGCGACGTCAGCTGCACGTGGAGGGGCGACATCAACATCCCGAAGACGTCCAGCTCCTTCTGCTTCGCGGGGCGCGCCAACGGCTCTCTCTACTGGGCTATTCGAGGCGCCCGCGCCGCGCTTGTTATCGACGAGGCCACCACGGGGGTCTCGCGCGTTGATCTCCCGGTGGCCATCCACCCATGGTACCCGCGGTCGCGTTGCTTCCAGGTCATCGGCGGCGAAGACGGCGCGGTGTCACTGCGTGCCGTCCACATGATGGTCAACGACCTACGGGTCTACGCTCGGCTCCGCGTCGGCGACGAGTGGGTGTTCCAGAATCTGCTGCCGCTGCCGGTGCTGCAAAACGTCCATGGGGATCCGTGGAGCGCTATGATTGTGGCGGCGCATGAGACGTACGTCCTAGTGAAGCCACGGGACAGTGCGCGGCTCTTCTCCGTCGACCTCAGGACGACGGCGGTGGAGTTCGTGCGGCGGGGGATCATGGACTGCGGGGGCGCTGCCTACCCGTACGAGCTGCTGTGGCCGCCGACCTTGGACTTGGAGGCCACAGCGGACAATTCAAACCCAAATACTGCAGTACAAGGTCATGTTGAATCCACTTATGGCTTTCAGATCCCATATACCGAACTCAAAGCTACACAAAACATAGCGCGCCTCTCTTTTCGGAGTATACCGGTAGCGTGCCCGTGCGTTGCTACGGTACTAATTTTTTATTAAAAAACATATGAATCACACGATAAGATAATAATACTGTAAAAATTAAATACCAATATTAAGTGTCATTTAATCCTAAAAAAATAAAGTTTGTGAAATCAATATAGTCACGGAGAGCGCGGCATTGCATGCTTACAAACACGGACGGAGGACTGTGGAGGCGAAGCTGGGCACTGCCCCCCTCCTCCGCGCGGTCACTGCAACACCACCATGCGCACGTCTCATCTCGAGGCATAGGCCGAGCGTGATCTACACTATTTGTCATCTTTCCTACACAGCGTATCTTCTTTCTAGGTGTTGGCTGTCAGGGAGCTTCACTTTGGAGAATTAATTTTCTAGTTCCATCAGTGTCGCTACAGACTTTCAAGGTAAAACCTGCAACATCGATAAGTTGTAGAGTAGAAAAACATCACTGCAAATCTAAAACAGCTGTGACTGACGCGTCAGAAGCTAACGCGCCCATGTAAAACACAGCGCAAGTCTGCATCAGCTGCTGCGCTAGATGTAAACTCAGATGCTCACAGTTGTACAGTAACTCGTAAGCTAAACTGCCTCCCTTGGTTTGGCTCCGTGCTCCGTCACTGCTTACAAACTCTAGTTTATATACCTTTTCAGCGTGTTTTTTCTCCGGTCGGATCCACCGGAGAAGTTGATAGGTTTTTTTATCATGGTCCGTATCAATACTAAAACCCTGGCCATCTAGTAGAACTCTGTGGGCCATATGAATGCTTTCCAACCATTCAGAATCATCTATATGCTCACTGGAATTTTCTGTTTATACAATATATCTTCTAAAGGGCCTCCGTTTTTCTTCAAAACCTTCACATCTGAACTATCCATCGAGACCCTAAAGATAAACATATTAATTTTTTTCCTCATAATTAAGGTAGATCAAGCATGGATGTCATTACTTCAGAATTGAAATGATATAAAGCTATATAAAATTGTATTGTCTTTGTTCTACTTTGTTTTCTAAAAAATATTATATACTTTCCTTTCAGTAGAACTAATATTGAAATCATTTAGATTTGTTTTGTAGAATCGAATAACCAAACAGAAACAGCGATAATTATTTAGTTGATTTAATCCAACCCTAATTATGATGTACTTTTGTATTTGCACATGAATAAATTTATATGCTGCTAAACACACACACACACACACACACACACACACACACACACACACACACACACACACACACACACACACACACACACACACACAAATGACTCTTTCCCTTCTATCACCTTAGGTGGCGTTTGGATGGTGATCGGGTTAGGGAAATGGATATGAGCTGGGTTATGGAGAGGTAGGTTATGGATGGGGAAATGAAGACCTGAAACCCAGTGCTTTGGCTATTGGGTCAAGGTTTCCATTCACAAGCCCAACTCCATGGCGAGCCGTACCCGCCGTACGCTGCGAAGAGCCTCGCGGAGCGCGCGCTGCTGCTGCTCCGGGAGATGCTGGCGCGTCCGCCGTAGAAGGCGGCCTTGGGGGACCCGAAGCTGAGCGTCCGCAGCTGTAGCCTCCAGCCTGCTGTGGCCGGCGCGCGACGCGTCTGCGGGAGGGAGCAGAAGCTGCAGCGGGACCATGGTGTCTACTGGCGGCGAGCCGACGAGGGCGGTATAAATATCAATGAAAATGCATCTGGTGAGGCAGCGCCATTAGCAGCTAACCAACTCATCGTGTATCGCGCTCTACGTCTCGTTCTCGTGTTCATGCGTGCGGTGACCGCGCATCGCCGGGCATCACCGGGCATCGCCGGCAACGGAGTGATTCCAAGGACGGCGAGCCGCCGATCCTTTCATTCTGATATTAGAGCGAGGTTGAGAGTTCCGGTGGATCCAATGGTCCACCAAGAGAGCCGACGCGGAAGAAGAACGCGAGCTGTCGATCCTCCATTCACCATCGAACGCCATGGGCGACACTTCCAAGTCCACCATGAAGGAGAGCTCGCTCATGTGGCCGATGCTCACCAGCGACAACTACACCGAGTGGTCCATGTTGATGCAGTGCAACTACGAAGCGTTTGAAATCTGGGGGGTGATCGACCCAGGTACCGACCCAAAGCGTGCACAAGATCGACAAACGATGAGCGCACTCCTGCGCTCTGTACCCAAGGAGATGTGGCAGACGTTGGGGTGGAAGACATCGGTGAAGGAGGCGTGGGAGGCGGTGAAGACGATGCAGATCGGGGCCGATCGTGTCAAGGAGGTGAACACCCAGAAACTCTTGAAGGAATTTGAAAACATTCAGTTCAAGGAGGGGGAGTCCGTCGATGATTTTGGCATGAGAATTACCAATCTCGTCAGAAATCTCAAGACCCTGGGTGAGTCGATCGATGATGTCCGTGTCGTCAAGAAGTTCCTGCGTGTGGTGCCGCCCCGGTTCACCCAGGTTGTGGTGTCCATAGAGATGTTTTGTCATCTCAAGGAGTTGACGGTGGAGGAGTTGATCGGAAGGCTGCGAGCGGCGGAGGAGCGCTTCCATGATAAAGTCGAGCAGATCGTCGACAAAGCAGGCCGTCTTCTCCTTGCCAAGGATGACTGGCTTGAGAAGAACAAGCACCGTTTCCACTCCGGCCACAAGCAAGGCGGAGGAAAAACTAGTGCTGCTCCGAAGCAGGTCAAGTTGACCTCCATGGGCACGCCGAGGTGAAAAGGCCGATGTCGCAATTGCGGCATCTATGGCCACTGGGCGGAGGACTACAAACGCCCACCGAAGAAGGAGAAGAAGGATGTGGCACAGGCGGAGGCGAACATGGCCGTCCGCGGCGTTGATCACAGCGGCGCCCTGCTGTTGGCCACATGCGACGTGGTGCACGAGCCACAGCACTTAGTGCATCTGACCGAGAAGGTGGTACCTATCGATGTCCCTGAATGTGTCTGGGTACTAGACACTGGTGCCAGCAACCACATGACCGGCACCAGGTCGACCCTAACACAACTGAACGAAGGAGTTCGAGGCACAGTGCGCTTTAGTGATGGGTCTCGCGTCGAGATTCAAGGAATTGGCTCAGTGGTGGTGCAGGGTCGTCATCAACAACACAAGGTACTGACTAATGTGTACTATATCCCCAAGTTAAAAAGTAACATAGTCAATCTGGGTCAATTAGAAGGAAATGGATTGAAGGCTACTCTAGGAGATGGAAAATTGTGTGTTTTTTATCATGACAAATCACTGTTGATAGCTGCTCCAAGAACTGCTAATAGATTGTATACAGTAAAGTTTGGTCTCACCTCACCTATATGTCTGTTAGCACACTCTAATGATAAGGATTGGCAGTGGCATGCCAGATATGGCCATCTGAATTTCAGAAATCTAAGTGAGCTTAGTGGGAGGCAGATGGTAGATGGAATGCCAACTGTGAAAAAGGTGGAGCAAGTTTGTGATGGTTGTGCTCTTGGCAAACAGCATAGAAAACCTTTCCCAAAAGTGTCAAGTTTCAGAGCAGAAAATTGTTTAGAACTTGTACATGCAGATTTATGTGGGCATATCACACCTAAATCTCTAGGTGGTGCTTCCTATTTCTTGTTGGTGGTTGATGATCATAGCAGGTACATGTGGGTTGAGTTGCTCAAGTCAAAAGATCAAGGTCTTGACTATTTCAAGAAAATCAAGTTGAGGGCAGAATCTGAATCTGGTGTCAAGTTGAAGGCTCTGAGAACAGATAGAGGGGGTGAATTTACTTCTCATCTGTTCTCTCTTTTCTGCAATGAAGGTGGAATCAAACACTACACTACTACTCCTTATTCCCCTCAGCAAAATGGAGTGGTGGAAAGGAGGAATCAGTCTATAGTGGAAATGGCTAGATGCCTGCTGAAAACAATGCAGGTTCCACCTGTGTTCTGGGGTGAAGCAGTCTCTACTATAGTGTATTTGTTGAACAGGTCTCCTACCAAGGCCCTGAACAACAAGACTCCTTTTGAGGCTTGGGATGGAAAGAAACCTAGAGTGAGTCATTTGAAAAATTTTGGCTGTGTGGCTTTTGTAAAACATACTGGTCCTGGTCTGAAAAAGCTATCTGACAGATCATCCAAGATGGTGTTTATTGGCTATGAGTCGGGCACCAAAGGGTTACAGGTTCTTTGATCCTGCTACTGGTCGTCTTGTGATCAGTAGAGATGTCATTTTTGATGAAGGACAACCCTGGAAGTGGACCAATGCAGCAGATGAAACAGTGCAGCTGTCACCTGAATCTTTTGTTGTACACTATGAGTCTGATGAAAATCTGACAATAGATGGTGCAGATGTACAGCCAGCAGCAGAAGCAGAAGGGGAGGCATCTATTGGGCAGGGTGTTGTGGCTCCACATGAAGCAACACCATCACCACAAAATTCCCCAGATTCAGTGCAATCTCCACACCACAATCTGGCAACACCACCTAGCCAGGGATTTGACAGTTCAGAAGAGAGAACACCAAGATACAGAACTCTTACTGACCTGTTTGATCACACTAAGGAGATGCTTGACTATGAGTACAGTGGCATGTGTTTGTTGGCTGCTGATGAACCATTGGGTGTGGATGAAGCACTAGAGGAGCAGTGTTGGGTTGATGCTATGGAGACTAAGCTGGAGTCCATCAGGGAAAATAACACTTGGTGCTATGCTGATCTTCCAAAGGGACACTAGGCAATTGGACTGAAGTGGGTTTTTAAAGTCAAAAGGGATCCGGGGGGAACATTGTGAAATATAAGGCAAGATTAGTGGCAAAGGGATATGCTCATAAGCAGGGGGTGGACTATGAGGAGGTTTTTGCTCCAGTTGCAAGATTGGAGACTGTAAGACTGATCCTGGCTTTAGCTACTCAAGGTAAATGGGAAGTGCATGACATAGATGTGAAATCTACATTTATTAATGGAGACCTGGTAGAAGAAGTCTATGTTCACCAACCTCCAGGTTTTCAGAATTCCAAGTATCCAGGCAAGGTGATGAAACTGAGAAAAGCTCTTTGTGGGCTGAAATAGGCACCTAGGGCCTGGAATGCCAAATTAGATCATGAACTGCACAAGTTAGGTTTTGTCAGGAGTGAGGAGGAGCATGCTGTGTACAAGAAGGGCAGTGGCAGCTCACTGTTGCTGCTTGGGGTGTATGTGGATGACCTCATCATTTGTGGGCCTGACAAGAACAAGATTGCTAAATTTAAAGAGCAGATGTGCAGGATTTTCAGTATGAGTGATCTTGGCATGTTGAGCTACTATTTGGGAATGGAAGTGAAACAAAGTCCTGGGCAGATTACAATCTGTCAGAGAGCATATGCTACTAAGATTGTTGAGCAATGTGGTATGACTGGTTGCAATCCAGTTGATACTCCAATGGAACAAAACTGCAAGTTGCTTCTTGGAAAGCCTGATCTTGTCAGAGATGTAACCAAATACAAAAGCATTGTGGGGAATTTGAGATATCTGGTGAACACCAGGCCTGATGTAGCTTTTGCTGTAGGGATGGTGAGCAGGTTCATGGAATCTCCAACTTCAGAGCACTGGGCTGCTATCAAGAGGATTGTGAGATACATAGCAGGCACATCTGAATATGGTTGCAAGTTTCAAAAAGGATCCACTTCAGGCCTAAAACTGTTGCTGGTGACCTTGAGAAGAGGAAGAGCACTTCACGAATTCTGTTTTTCTTGAATGACAATGTGGTCACTTGGACTTCTCAGAAGCAAAGAGTTGTCTCTCTATCTAGTTGTGAGGCTGAGTACATTGCTGTAGCCTCGGCAGCATGTCAAGGTGTCTGGTTAAGCAGGCTCATTGCAGATTTGACAGGAGAGAAAATTCAGAAGTTCAAGTTGCTGATGGACAGTAAGTCGGCACTCGAGTTGAGCAAAAACCCAGTCTATCATGAACGAAGCAAACACATTGACACACGGTATCATTATATCAGAGAGTGTCTTAGTGATGGCATTGCAGAGGTTCAACACATCAGCACATCAGCACTGATAGACAGTTAGCAGATGTTCTGACGAAGCCGTTGGGGAGAGTCAAGTTCATCGAAATGCATCAGAGGCTGGGTGTCATCAGTGTCTGTCACGATTAGGGGGTGAAATGTTGGAGCTTAAACCTCTGTAATCGTGTCAAAGTTCTTGTATCCATGTTTAGGTGCATTAGCTTTGTTCATTAGGTGCATGAACATGTTTTGTAACTGCGTAGAATCGCGGGCAGGGGTGGAGACTTGCACACCACTGTGCCGTGACCGCAACCAGGAGGCTCACTCCGCCACGGGCTGTTCGCCGTGCTTGTCGCGTGGACGTTCGCAAATGACGGCGTATCACGCAGCAACAACCTGTGGCGGGGATGTCGGTCGAGCCGGTATAAATATCAATGAAAATGCATCTGGTGAGGCTGCGCCATTAGCAGCTAACCAACTCGCCGTGTATCGCGCTCTGCGTCTCGTTCTCGTGGGCATCGCCGGCAACGGAGTGATTCCAAGGACGGCGAGCCGCCGATCCTTTCACTCAAAGCTACACAAAACATAGCGCGCCTCTCTTTTAGGAGTATATGCCACCGTACTTGTGTCATTCTGTAGCAGTAGCATATGCAAGCGATTTACAGTATGCTCTGCTTCAGTTACCAACAGTGGTTTGCACTAAGATACACAGCAAAATCAAACGTTTTTAACGCCGACGTCCTACATAGCGTATATATGATATGATTGGTTTTACTACTCTGCTATGTTATGTGTGTGAAACTGTGAATGCAGAGACTGACAGAATCAATTCGATAAAATTGGAAGCCTATATATACTCTTGCCAAAGCAAAATACTGCAAACCACCAACGGTAGTTCTATACTTGGAACATATCATCGGCAGAAAGCTAAGCAGTGGCATACTGACAGTCCTAGTCCTCTGTCCTGTTATTCTGAACTTGGCATACTGACAGGTCTGCGGTCCTCCCCGTTTGTTCTCTAAAGTAAATCATTCATGTACTTCCACTGAGTTAGCAGAATTCCATCCTTAATCTTGTCAACTTGTAATACCAAGAATCTGTTATGAACTGTAGTTCAGGGGATAACCGTTGCCATGAAGACGTCCAGGCAAAGTTGGCTTAGAGGGAGACTAGAGTATTGGCAGATTTGGGATATTGTTCATTATTAGGGGATAACCACTGTAGTTCATTAGGGGATAGACAATGTAGTTCATTAGGAGATTTTTGTTCATTGCTTTCTTTCTTGATACATCGGCTCCCTTTACATAGAGAAGATTCCTAGCAAGCTAAGGAAGGCATAACGAAATCTTAACAAATCATATACAATCTTTCTCTAACGATAATGATAAGTCACGGTCATCTGTCCATGACTTCCGTGCGGACGCGGCTCCGCAGGAGCGGACCCCATCTCTCTATCTCTCTTAGAAACAAAAAAACGAATCCCCACTCGCTCATCCTTATCGCCCAGCGCCCGACGCAGCAGCATGGCCACTCATTCGTTCGCGCCCCTTCCCCCACCGCGTGCTCGTCGGCTGCCGCACCGTGCCCCACTGCCCCGCGCCCCATTGCCGACCGCGCCGCGCGCCCGTCCAAGACACTTGTGCCGCACGCTCCCTCGTCGTTCGTCCGTCTGTCGTCTCCCATCGTCGTCGCGCACACCGCTGACCCCACCATGCCCACTGGGACACATGTGTTGTGGCGCCTTAGGTCTTGCCCGGCCAAGCCAAGGGCACCCACGTGCGCGGGTAGTGCTGGTGGTGCTCGTGCACCGCGGCTCGACGCCGGCTCCATGCCCGACAGCCTGAATTGACCGGCCCGCCTCCCCTCCCCCTATGTTGCATATGTATGTTTCAAGTATTTTAGGCGTTTCTGATGTATGTTGCAATTGTTTAATCTCAATGTTGCAAAAATGAATCGAGGGATGTTGTACATGTTGCATATGTTGTAAGTGTTTCAGGGCATGTTGCAAGCGTTTGTTCAAAATGTTTTATCTGTTTCCAGACGTATGTTGCAATCGTTTTTGATCTGGATGTTGCAATAATATGTTCCAAATGTTTTAGTCTTATATGTTGCAGCAAGTGGTTTCATGTTGCAAGTGTTTTATTTTGGATGTTTCATGTGCTTCACACACATATTACAAAAGCATGTTCCAAATATTTCATCCGTTTTTGGTCTTATGTTGCATTCATCTTGTATGTGTTTTATGTTGTTCGGGCGGGGGCGAGCCGGGTGTCGGCGGATGGGGCACGCGGTGCGCCAGGGGGTGACAGATGGGTGCACTGGGAGGTGGCGGATGGAGGTGCTGGGGGCCGGCGGATATGGGTGCTACAGGCCGGAGAGCGCTGGGGCGTGCTCATCCTCAGCCGCTCATCCCGACTCCCGTGTGTCGCCCGTGCAGAGAGTTGGGGAGAGAGAGGAGGGGGTTAGGGGAAGAACCGGTGGGCGCAGAGAAGGGGGTGGAGCGCACTCGTGGGCGGGGCAAAGGCGGACAGGGGTAGGCTGCGCGGGCGTCCGGACGCGTGCTTCCGTCCGGACGTCCGGGCGCTAGCCACGCCGTTTCTCTAATTGATCCAGATCTAATCCTATCACTAATTGATCCAATACCTCTAATCAATCCTATGGGCCCCTAACTCCCCAGCTGATGCCCATAATAGATCCCATATCCATTGTTGCAAAATATATTGTTAATTCTGTATCAGCTTGTGCAGTAGCTCATGCAAATGAACTGACAGTGATAATACCATCTACTCTACATACAAGCATAATAGCATATACAAACTGACATGTGAATCATTAACTCAAAACTTGATGTATCTGCATTTGATGGAAAAAATTCCAAATTACTTTATTTTGGTGCTCAACCATGAATACAAGTATCTTGGAGCCTATTCTAAATCAGATTGCTTTCTATAGTCTGCATACAAACTCTGGATGCGTTTAAGTTTTAAATCTTGTAACTCAAGTGGTAGTATCATGCATACTTGTTCCTCTATTCCATGCAAGAATGCATTCTGCAAATCAGTTTTTTTTTTCTCTCAAGTTCCAACCTTTAACAACACCAACGGACAAAACACTGCACGCTGTTAGCTGTTTGACAAAAAGGGTTGAAGATGCCCATGCCATTGACTGAAACCTTTTGCCACTAAGCGTTATTTGTACTCCCTCCGTCCCTAAATATCTGTCGCTTTACGCTTCCCAAGAAACAACTTTAATTAAATATATATTAAAAATATTAATATTTATAGTATATAATTAGTATTATTGGAAAGATCTTTGAATCTAGTTTTTTAATAAATTTATTTGGAGATACAAATGTTGTACGTATTTTCTACAAATCGAGTCAAACTTGCGGGCACAGAAACCGAAAACGACACTTAATTGGGGACAGAGGGAGTATCTTTCAGATGAACCATCCAACTTGTCCTCATTGTCATGGCAGAAATTGGCAAGTTTGATTCTCTGAAGATGTTCAAATTCAGAGTCCGTCGCTTCCTTCCACCTACCACCTATAGTGGTTCAATCGGGCCTGGTTTAGATGCACCCTAAAGTTGAAATTTTTTCACTCTCTCCATCATATCAATCTTTGGACCTATGTATGAAGCAGTAAATGTAGATAAAAAAATAACTAATTACACAGTTTAGTTGGAAAATCACGAGATGAATCTTTTAAATCTAGTTGGTCCACGATTGGATAATATTTGCCAAATAAGACGAAAGTGGTACTATTCATCGGTTTGAAATTTTTTCAATCTAAACGTAACATGGTACTGTATTGTCAAGGAAAGCTCTCCGGTTTAAAGAATGTCCAACTGTTGCATCATTAAACCACATTATCCTTCAGCTGAGATGTCATATGATACTGCACGCGTTGCCGCTCTCCTTGTGCATGTTCCGCCAGCAACTCTGATTAGGGCCTTGTTTACATTTCAGAATTCACCCTAAATTTCATTATGTAAAAAGAAGATTCCCCATCACATCAAAATGCCCGTAAATGCATGGAGTACTAAATGTAGATGAAATCATAAACTAATTACACAGTTTTGTTGTACTTTACGAGACGGACATTTTGAGCCTAATTAATCAATAATTGAACAATTTTTTGCACTAAAAAACAAAAGTGTTATAATGGTTAAGGGTGGTACTGTGCAGAATTGGCCACCCCCGAGTTGGGTAACTAAACAAGGCCTAGACTGAAAACCGCATTGCTCCCCCAAATTTCACTATGCAAAAAGGAGATTCCCCGTCACATCAAAATGTCGGCAAATGCATAGAGTACTAAATATAGATGAAATCAAAAATCAATTGCACAATTTTGTTGTACTTTACGAGACGAACATTTTGAGTCTAATTAATTAATTTTTAGACAATTTTTTGCACTAAAAAACAAAACGCGCTACCGTGTTCCAATAGAAACACTGTAGCGCGTAGTGCTGAATTTGGGCTTTCAAATCGGCAACTAAACAAGGCCATTATTCAGATTAGTGACAGTCACATCATTATTCAGGTAGTAAAGTTCCTGTGCAGATGTGCAGCGGCCGCAGCAAGCAGAAGCGAGCTCTCTGAGATAGGCCCTGTTGAGTTCCTAGAAAATTTTGCAAATTTTTCAGATTTTCCGTCACATCGAATATTTGGACATATGCATGAAACATTAAATATAGATAAAAAAATAAAACTAATTACACAGTTTAGACGAAATAGGCGAAACAAATCCTTTAAGCCTAATTAGACCATGATTGAACAATATTTACCAAATAACAACGAAAAGCTCTACAATGTCATTTTGCCAAAAATTTCGAATCTAAACCGGCCCATAGTAGATGAATCAAGCAACGGCCAGTATGGGGCGGTTTAGTTGGCAAAATTTTTAGCGAAACGCTACTGTAGCAGTTTCGTTGTTATTTGGCAAATATTATCCAATCATAGTCTAATTAGGCTTAAAAGATTTGTCTCGTCAATTTGGTCTAAACTGTGTAATTAGTTTTATTTTTTATCTATATTTAATGTTTCATGCATGCGTTCAAAGATTCGATGTGACGGGAAATCTGAAAATTTTGGCAAAATTTTTTAGCATCAAACTCGCGTCCTTCAATCACAAGTCATCCATCCCTACTGTATTCTCTGACGACGCGTACTTCTCTGTCGTCGTCTCCGTTCTCCAATCTCCGACCCACGACCCACCTTTCCTCGGTTTGAACTCGTACTAGTAGAGTTAGGGTCTTGTTTACCTTCAAAAGTTAAAAATTTTTCACTCTCTCCGTCACATCTATCTTTGAACGTATGCATGCAATATTAAATATAGGTAAAAAAATAACTAATTGTACAGTTTAGTTGTAAATCATCAAACGAATCTTTTAAGCCTAATTAGCCCATAATTAGATAATATTTGTCAAATATAAACAAAATGCTACAGTTTCAAATTTTTCTAACATCTTCCATCTAAACCAGGCCTAGATAGATGAACCAGCACCAGGCGGCAAATAATTGTATAACTGTCGTGTTGGTGCACGTGCCGTGAATTTAACTTGATTTGTACTCCCTTTCCCATAAATTGGGTCGTTTGGGAGAGAGACGCTTCTACCAAAGAGAGTGGTGAAGGAGCTGGATGCCCCTACTAATATAGTAGGGGCAGCAGCAGGCTATCAGACAATACTCAAAACCCATTCGACGGCAGGAGTGAAAGGAAAGGGTGGGGTGTGGGTGAGTGGGCAGTGGACACGGACAGTTGCTGTCTGCTAGTACGGTACCTATGCATTAGGAGCTGAAACTAGCGCAGCGACACTTTTTATGGGACAAAATTTAAACGGCCTTGTTTAGATACCAAACTTTGGAGGCAAATTCTGCATAGTAAACATCGTGTCACACTGTAGCAATTTTATTTTTATTTGGTAATAATTGTCTAAATATTGATTAATTAGGCTTAAAATATTCGTCTCGCAAAGTAGAACAAAACTGTGCAATTAGTTTTTGATTTCATCTATATTTAGTACTCTATATATGTGCCCACATTTTATGTGATGGGGAATCTTCTTTTTGCATAGTAGAATTTAGGGGTAAATTTAGGTATCTAAACAAGGCCGTAGAATGACTCTTTTTATGGGACGGAGGGAGTAGGAGGATATGGGATGAATCCCAACGCTCATCATCCACTTGTCCCCGGTCAGGATTTGAGTTCAGATCTTGTTGATCGCACGGCCATCCACTTGGCCGGATCAGGAATTGAGTTCAGATCTTGTTGATCCTGTAATAAGAGAGACGGAACCATCTAAATCGCATCTTGTAATAACTACAGTTGAGGCTTGCAGGTTTATTGCAGACCCATCTAAATGTCTATTTGGATCCATTAATAATAATCATCAACAAAAATATTTTATTGTAATCCAAACAGGCTAGATATTAAGTCGTAGATTATTATAATCAAAATATCAGTATAATAATCTTATAATCTACCTCGAACCTGCTTTTGGTCATTATGAGTATTTGTTGCTTGAACCAAGAAGAATCCACCCCAATAAATAAGAAATCCAATGTAGTTCATAATCTAAATTATATGTATATATCGCAACAAATAAATAAATAAGAAATCCAATGCAATTCATAATCTAAATTATAATAATCCTGTATATGACGCAATAAATAAATAAATAAGAAATCCAATGTAATTCATAATCTGAATTATAACAATCTTATATATAATATAATTGGATGAGCGTTAGGAGATATGTTAATTTGTGAATAATGTTTACTACCACTTTGTCGGATGAAGAAATGACCAAAATAAAAGTTGTAGATCTCGATTAGTTCTACAACTTTTATGTTCATGACTTTTTCAGCTAAAATCATTTACTCTTTCAAAATATTGTTTCAAGCTGCCATTGTTTGAAATTCCAATTTTGATTTGATAAAACAAAGTCACATGAAAAGATGACCAAAATAATAGCCGCAAAAACACAATAAATTGATAGAGTTTGATTTTAGTAAATTTTTTAAAAAAACATCAAACTTAAAGTTAGTATGAGAGAGAAAGGCTAGTTACAAGTTTTAGCCAGAGATTAAAGAGAGAAATCAGAGTTCTTCAATAATTTTAAAATTAAATTTCAAATAGCATTTTGAAATAGTAAACGATTTTAAATAAAAAAGTTGTAAACAACAAAAATCTCTAAAATTTCGAGATCTACAACTTTTGGTTTAGTTATTTCTCTATCTGAGGTCGTTTGAAAATTTTAAATTTTATTACTTAATTTTTAATATTCAACGTCTATTTATAGGGGCGGCTCTATATCCTGCGGCCCCTATAACTCGGATTTTGCAGGGGCGACTGCATATAGAGCCACCCCTACAAATCGGACCATTTGTAGGGGTGGCCGATAACACCAACAAATCCAACAAATGGATTTGTGGGGGCGATTCATTTGGGAACCATGTGTAGGAGCGGCTCAATATAGAGCCGCCTCTTAGTATCAAAAAAATAGAGCCGCCTCTAAAAAAGGAGTCATTGTCATAAATCCTTTTTTTTTGCATTAGTACTCACAAAAAGAAGTTTCTTCTGTAGCAGGTTAAACAAAGTTACTGATGAGTAACCTCAATTATCCTGTTATTGCCTTATCCTCTTATTGCCATGATATATTATGTATATACGCGTAGTCAAATTCATACTTCATATTTGCAACTATAATAAGATTCTTTAAAGCAGCTTGGTAAAGCTTTGGAGGAAAATTCGATGGACATGGACCCAAGCCACACCACTTGCCTCCGTAAGCTGTCCAGATTCCACCGAGGAGCCTCTTCTCCAGGACGTTTGAACCAAGCTTGGTTTGAACTTCTGAAGGCACACATGGCAGCCATGGAAGCGGGGGTCGCAGTGATGATGTTTTGGATCTAGGGTCCATGTAATTTTCTTCCAAAACTCTGGGACCCGTTCACTACAGTTTTTTTAGGGCCATGGCTGCTCAACAATACACTTGCGTCGAATTGTTGGTAGTGCTGCATACAGCACAGGGATGGCAACAAGGCGGTTTTGGATTGGATGGAGTCTCTGTGCACCCGAACCCAAACCTGAAACCCGAAATAGAAACCCGAAACCGCATCGAACACCGATTCAGATGATAATCCATCTCCAAAACCAAACCCGCGGATACCCGAAACTTGCTTTGTATGGCAACATAGTAAGAGCAATAAGGACTTTCTATAAACATGTGCATAATATATATACACATATTCACATGTATAAACAACAAGCAACAAATTATAAATGTTTTTATCATTCAACTTAGAATAAATTTAATAATCTAAGCAAACAAGTTATTATTAGCATATTATAAAACATGAGTTTTAATTCCAAATGATTTATTTCGGATATCCATTGGATATCCACGGGTGGAAAACCAAACCCGAAACCGAACCTAATAGGTTTCGGGGCCCAAAACCCAAAAACCGTAAGCGAGAAATCATCCCCGAACCCAAATCCATAAGACCCGTAACCCGCGGATATCCGATTCGAAACCGCCCCGCTGCCATTCTTAATGCAACAGCTGCACCACCAAATATACCCTTTACCTCCTCTATCAATGGAAATTTAAATTTCTTTAAGCAAGTACTATAGACAAGGGATGAAAATGAGACGAATATTCTCCAACATCCGTCAATCCTAAAAGGGTTAAAACCATATATGGGTAGTTTGTATCTGACTCCGAACATTTAACATCTGTATCATAGCTGCCAAATACTCAAAATCGGATTTTTGATATATATATATATATATATATATATATATATATATATATATATATATATATATATATATATATATATATATATATATATATATATATATATATATATATATATATATATGAGATAGGTATCAATATTTGACGTGATCGTAGCTGAGATTCAAGAAAAAAAAACATAGGATAGAATACGAAATATGGGATAGAATGCAGAATCACTAATATCTTTTGTATCCAATCCAGTTTCATCCCTAGTATAGACCCAAGCCCAAGTGGCAACTCGAGCATGAACTCTATCCCATGCAGCTAGCAACCCCACGGCTCTACATTCCATCTCGCTGCCACTAAAGTTTGTAGGGATGCGACGACGGTGGCGATGGGCCTTGTTTCACATGATGCTTCATCTCCAACATTAGGGATTCCTCGACCGCTAATGTCAGTAAGCAATGGGTCTGATGTCCTCCTGGCAGATCTAATGCCTCGACTAGACCAAGCACTCTTGAGTTTTTCCTAAAGCCATGGTTTAGTGCCACACGAACTGGGTAGTGCAATATCTTAGGCTTCTCTGAAGAGCAACTTAATGCAAGATCTTATGGGTGGTGGTAAAAAGATGGTTTGGAGCAGCTTCAGAGCAAGCCGCATTTCAAAGGGGGGGAATATCTTGGCTCGGGCTGACAGGGTGGGTCCATCGGGCCAAGAAAGGGAAGGCGTTGGCAACGTTACAAGAGCAGAGTAGTCGGATGGGGAAGAGCGGATAGAACAAAATGGCTTTAATTCATCTTCCTCCTTTACCCAGAACCGCCTTGCTGTTCTTGCTACCCTATCCTAGTTTTTGCTATTCTAGTCCAAACTCTCCTTCTGGTTTGTTCCAAATTGTATCAGTTACTCATGAAGGTTTATGACAAATATCAATAATTAAAGTCACAAAAATAGTCAAATACTTCATTCTTGCAAAATAAATGTACGTCTCGCTTCTAGAGGAGTAAACCTTTTAAAGTTCAACCAAATTTATATAAAAGTATACTAATACCCCTGATATATAACAAGTATCATTAGATTGGGTATAGAGTGTACTTCCATAATAAACTTATTTGTGCATACAAATGTTGATACTATTTTTAATATTTCTACTCAAAATTAAAAAAAGTTTGACTCCTAAAAAATTAACGCGGCATGGAAACGCAACGGTCTGTTTCTTGCCACAATTGACACGGCCGAAATGACGGACGACGCAACTTTCCACAATGGTACAGTGCAACAGGCTGATTTTAGACTTATCCGTTTACGCTGCGCCATTGCCGAATTGTTGCAGATCACACAACTCAAAAAGAACTCGTCATCCACAAGATTCACAAAAGACGTTACAGTACGCCACAAGAGAACCCGGATACTCCAGAAATAACCCGAATGATACTTAAAAGCACTCAGACAATAAGAAAGGAGACAGAAACAGAGAAAGAAAGATTTTTATTACAATATCATCAAAGGGCATAAAGTTATATATCTTACAAGACCCAACAAACTCGATACTACGACGAGGAAGGTAGCAACAAAAAGCCTAGAAAGAACTCGGCTCTAGAAATGACTATGTGCTCCTAGCAACAACACGGCAGAAGACAACCAACCCGGATACACTGTTGTCTTCAAAGGAAGGACGCAGTGCATCCAAGACGGATATCAGCAGCACAACGGGGCAACTCGGACCAGACGAGGCTCATAGACATCAGTTTACCCAAGCCCGATGTAATCCTAGATCAGACACTGTTCTACACCGGACAGTCGCAAGGCAGTGTGGAAGGATCAACTCAAAGCTACTGGATGATGGAACGTATCCCACATCACAAGCCTTCTTTCACCTGCCACTATGTACTACCTAGTACAATGCTGCTGCGAGATTAGTCTACCTCTAATCTCAATCACAAGACTTCTTCCACCCGCTACAAAACTTACAAGACTCATAACTTACACCCGGGGCTGTTCTACTTCACAAACTATCATATTCATGGCTATGAAGGTTTCGGACTATACAATAAGACACTTGATGAATCGAGGCAGCATACCAGGAGGGTATTTATAGGCCAAAAGCGGCGTACTTATACCGGGAGCACCAACAGGACAAGCCTAACAAAGGTCTCAATGAAAGGACAGAAAGCAATAAGAAGAGGACACACGCGTGAAGGAATAGTACTCAAAGAAAAGCATATTCAAAAGAATATACCAACACTGTACACCTCATGACAACAGAGAATTCAATTCAACCGCCAACCACCAACAACTTTAGACATAAAAGTCGGCTACCTAAGAAGACAATAGAAGACCCTCTATCCAAGTTCTTAACGATCGAAAAGAACTCGAAAAGATGCTCGGGGCTGCAGGGTACATATCATCAGAAGAGTTTTTTAGTTTTTTTCAACAATCAAAATTCAAGACCCTCCAACTTTTTGTTCTAAATAGTAAGAGGCTTGGGGGTTACACTCAGTGAATGCGCTTTTTCTTTGAAAAAGTGCACGTCACTTAGAAGACCTCCTCAAGATAGGACCACTTGAAGGCTTCACGTCGAAAGAACCCGAAACGAGCTTGATTCATCAGGCATAGCCGGAGAAACGAGGAAGCTTTCGAGTTCAACCATGAAATACTCGGAGGCTTGTCGATGCAGGACCTACAGGGTCCCCCAGCAATGTGACTACGAGTCGTGAGCCCTGGCCCACAGACGGAAGCAGAAAGAGGTACAGTAACCGCTACACCGAATCCGAGTAGAATAAGCCAGACTAGCCAGACTCCGATGAAAAGTAACTTTTGAATTTAGTTCAGGACACCTTCTTTGGATCTGACTAGGATTGTAACCGCACCACAACTAACTCTACTGATATAAAGAGAGGTTGTGGGCACCCCTGTAAGGAGGGGATAAGATAACACAATCAATTAAACGCAAAGGCTAAACACCGACTAGATGTAAGGTTAATACTCGATCACGATCGAGGGCCCGAACCAGTATAAATCGACTGTCTCTGTGTTCGCCGTCGAGTTCTAGCACGCGCCGAAGCCCAAACAACTGTCCTAGGTACCGCCATGGTAGGCTATCGGTGGTCAAACACCGACACTCTTTGTTCTCGATCACCTCAAGAACTTGATCTTCGTCCACCTCAGTGTTCTTGCTTCTCGATACAACCAAGTTCTTGCCCTTGCCCTTGCCCTTGCCCATAAAATGGCAACGCTCTCCCAGAAAAGGGTGTATGACCGACGGACGGACGGTGGTGGACGGGCGGTGATGGATGAGCAGCGGCGGTGGCGGCGGCGCTCTGAGAGTGATGCTAGGGTTTGCAAACACTAGAATGCAGGAAGGCAAGAGTGAAAGTGAAGAAAAAGGAAGAAGAAGGGGGCCTTTATACGTTTATAACGGTAAAAAACACGGCCTATGCGGCCCATTTGATGCAGCTAAAAAGACAACGGTTGGATTTCCATCTCACATTAACTGCCTCACGCGGCTAAAATGACAACGGCACACCTTTTCACATGGAACAGTGCAACGGGTAGATTTCAGACTTATCCATCCACAGAAATAGTTGTCGAGTAGTTTCAACCTAGAAAGCTTAGAAAGAACTCAGCAATTATAATATAGGCAAAGAAGTTTCAGGAACAACCCGGAGATTAACCTAGAGCTGCTGGATGAGGAACGTATCCCGCATCACAAGACTTCTTTCATCTGCTAGAATGGACTACCTAGTGCAATACCGCTGAGAGATTAGTCTACCTCTAATCTCTATCACAAGACTTCTTCCATCTATTACAAGCAATACAAGATTTCAACTCACGCCCGAGGGCTGCTCTACCTCACAAACCATCGTATTCATGACTACAAGCTTCAAGCTCTATACCAAGACTTCACTGGTTAACAGCAGCTCGCTAGGAGGGTATTTATAGACCAAGGAGCGGTGTACATAGACCAAGTCCACCAACAGATTCAACCTGACAGCCACTAGAAAAAGAGTTCAGAGTAGTGATAGAAAGTCAGAAGAATAAAGTGACCACATGAGAAACTACAGTGCACTAGGATGACATATCCAAAGGAATATTCCAATACTATAAGACCCGTGACTATACTGCCTTTATTACGCAACGGCCAACCAGCAACTACCTCTGATAGAAAGACATTAAAAGATTCAAGCTACCTAATTAAACTACAAAAGGACTCTTCGTCCGAGTTCTTTTCATAAAAGAACCCGAACACAGACTCGAGGGCTGCAAGGTACATATCCTCAGGAGAGATTTTTAGTTTTTTTCAGTTTGGAAGATTCAAGACCCTCTAACTTTTTGTTCCAAATAGCAAGAGGCTCGGGGGCTACACTTAGTGAGTGCCCTTTTTCTCTGAAAAACGCACATCACTTAAGGATTTTTTTAGGAAAAACCACTTCAAGGTTTCTCTTCAAAAGAATCCTGACCAGGCTTGCTTCTCCTAACAAGATTTGAGGAAGTAAGGAGGCTTTCGAGTTCAACCATGAAACGCTCAGGGGCTTGTCGATATGGGACCCCCAGGGTTTCTCATCAGAGCAATTACTAGCAATGGGCCCTGGCCTAGCCCACCACCAGACAGAAGAGGCGTGATGATAGACAACGCCAATTCCGAGTAGAACAAGCTAAACTAGCCCGAACTCCTAATAGAAAGTACCTTCTATAATTAGATCAGGACATCTTCTTTGGATCCGATTAGGATTATAACTGCACCATAGCCATCTCTTCCTATATAATGAGAGGTTGTGGGCACCCCCTAGAATAAGATGATCATAACAATAAATCCAACGCAAAGGCTAACGCCAATTGGACGTAAAGGTTATTACCCCAATTACGAGGGCCCGAACCAGCATAAATCGACTATCTCTCGCGTTAATCGTCGAGTTCAGCATATGCCAAAGCCCGAATAACTGTCCTGGATAGCCCCGTGGTAGACGATCTGTGGTAAAGCATCGACACCCACCAAACTCGTCTGCTCCATCCCTTCACTACCCCTCTCCTTGGTCTTTGTGTCCAGTGCTGAAACGACTCATTGATTGGACGAAGGGAGTATATAATATCATCGCCATTAAACATGTGGATTCTAGAGTCGTCTCAATTTGATTTTGTTTCATTTTAATTGAGCTATTTTTTCTATGTGTGGTATATAGAGTAGTTACCACCACTAGGAGGTGGCATTGGTTATTATTTTTTTTTGAAATGTCACCGGGGGATTACTCCCCACCTGAATATATTCAAAAAATGGCCCAAAACGACTGATATACAAAAGGTTTGAGGAAGAAAAGGCAACAACATAGGACACCCCAGCTCCAGGGCGAAAAGTGACAGAAACCACGATAAAACAGTGAAGCTCTAGCGAGAGCATAGACTACTACACCAAGGCACAAAAGCACTTCAACGATGCCTCCAAGGAGGTGTTTGATGCCGTGACGTAATCATCGTCAGCCAAGCATAAGGTTGCCTAGGCTTTCGCCCGAGCCATGTGCCGAGGAGAAGCAGCTGCAAGGTTCTTCAGTGACGCCTTCGACAAGGAGAATCTCATCGCCGACTCAGAAATACCTGAGCTGAGCTTTCGCCCAGAACCTTTGCTCCCAGACTAAGGTGGTAGCCGGTCGCCGCCACACGCCATGGAGCCGTTCGGACTCGCCCGCGGTGACGAGAGGCGCGCACCGACATGGTCGGTCACCGCCACACGCCACGGAGCCGAACGGACTCACCCACGGCGATAGGAGGCACACACCGACAGGGCTGGCAGCCGCCACATGCCGTGGAGCCGAACGGACTTGCCTGCGGCGACGGGAGGCGTGCACCGACAATGTTGGTCGCCGCCACATGCCGTGGAGCCAAACAAACTCACCCGTGGTGACGGGAGGCGCGCACTGGCAGGGCCGGTCATCGCCACATGCCGCGGAGCTGAACGGACTCGCCTGCGGCGACGGGAGGCGCGCACCGCCAGGGCCGGTCGCCGCCACACACCGTGGAGCCAAATGGACTCGCCCGCGGCGATGGGAGGCGCGCACCGACAGGGCCGGTCATCGCCACATGCCGCAGAGCAAAACTGAAAGCCCAAGTTTGGTTTTGGTAATTAATGACACCAAGTTGCTAATACCATGTGTTAAGTGTTTTGAGTTAGGCATAAGCAACACATGTGATGAAGGTGTATGTGGCAAGGAGTGGTGGCCACAAAATCACAAAGAGATGGTGCATGGACATGAAATAATGATCATGGTGGAGATGCACATAAAAGGAAGGACATTATGATCAAGTGAAAGAGAAGGATCTAAGAGCGCAAGGCAAAGGTATAACCATAGAGTTTTCCTTTTGCCGGTCTAAGATGAGTAGAGAAGTGATTGACCGGGTTTAGGATACATAGCCGACTATCATGAGGGGCAATCACGGTTAGCTCGGGAATCAAGTGCCACTAGATCATTGTCTTGAGCATATGCATTAGGATCTAGTAAAAGAGCTAACATAACGCCTTGAGAAATGATTGTGAAATGCTAACACACATGCACATGGTGGTGTACACTTGGTGGTGTTAGCACATTTGCGAAGGCGGTGGAGTTCTAGCGGTAGAGAGGGCTTTTATGCAAGAAGGAGGAAGAACTCCTCTAAGAAGAATGAGCATACCATGAGATGTTTTATATGCCATAGCAAGGACCATCTCATTGCAAAGTGTCCTTATGATAGTGATGATGAAGATGCTATCAAGAAGGAAAGGAAGAAGCAAAAGAAGAAGCAAGAAAAGAATGAGAGCTCTCATAAAAGGAAGAATGATTCTCATGTTGCTACATGGAATAGTGATGATTCCTCAAGTGATGATGAGGATGACAACAAGATCAAGAAGAAGGGACATGCTAGCATTGCCATCTAAGAGAAAGTCTCCCTCTTTGACACTCCATCGTGCTTCATGGCTAAGGCCGCTAAGGTATCATCCGACGATGAGAGTGATCATGATCATGATAGTGATAGTGATAGTGATGAAGAAGAATTCACTAAAGATGAACTAATCACTATGCTAGAAGATTGCACTCAATATTTTAAAGAATCTAGAAAGGAGTGCAAGAGCTTGCTTAAGGAAAAGAAAAACTTTATGCAAGAACTTGATGAGCTTAGGGCATCTTATGAGAGTCTAAAGGTAGACCATAAGAAGCTTCAAAAGTCTCACACTAAGCTTGAAGAAGCTCATTCCTCTCTAGTTGAAAAATATGAAAACATACCAACTAATGTTGAGAAAGCTAAAACTTGCAACATTGGCATATCATGTGATATAATTGATGAAACTTTTCATAAGCCTATTATTGTTGCTCCCACTAACCCTTCATGTAGCTCATCTACATCATCCTCATCTAGTAGTGATGGTTTCACTTATGACTCCACACTAATAGTTGAGAATGAAAATCTCAAGGAGGTAAAAGAGCTCAATCACACATTAGCTAAGGCTTATGGTGGTGAGGACCGCTTGCTTATGTGCTTGGGTAGCCAAAGAGCTTCTCTCTACAAAGAGGGATTGGGCTATAACCCCAAGAAAGGCAAGGCCGCTTTTGCTCCTCACAAGACTCGTTTTGTGAAGAACAATGGTAGCTATTGCAAAAGTTGCAAGCAAGTTGGTCACATAGAGCAACAATGTATGAACAAGAAATCAAATGCTAATGTATCCTCAATTAAGTTTGATTCTTTCTATATGCTTACCAAGGGTACAAATGGTGTTCATGCTAAGTTCATTGGTGCACCATGGATGGGCTTAAAGAAGAAAACCATTTGGGTACCAAAGAGCTTAGTCTCTAACCTTGGAGGACCCAAACAAGTTTGGGTACCTAAAAAGAATTGATCTTGTCTTGTAGGTCAATTACAAAGCCGGAGGAAGGCATTGGGTGCTTGATAGTGGGTGCACTCAACATATGACCGGGGATTCTTGTATGTTCAAATCAATTGATACAAGTCAAAATGGTGGTTTTGATGCTATCACTTTCGGCAACAACAAGAAAGGCAAGGTCAAAGGGCTTGGTAAAATTGCTATCTCAAATGACATGAGCATATCTAATGTGTTGCTAGTTGAGAGCTTGGATTTCAATCTTTTATCAGTGGCACAACTTTGTGATCTTGGCTTCAAGTGCATATTTGGTAGTGATGATGTTGAAGTCATAAGTGTTGATGGATTAAATTTGATATTCAAAGGATTTAGACATGGTAGCTTATACTTGGTTGACTTCAATGATAGTGAAACACAATTGACATCATGCTTGCTTAGCAAATCTAGTATGGGATGGTTATGACATAGAAGGCTTGGTCATGTTGGAATGAAACAATTGAATAAACTCTTGAGGTATGACTTAGTTAGAGGCTTGAATGATGTCACCTTTGAGAAGGATAAACCTTGTAGTGCTTGTCAAGCCGACAAACAAGTTGGAAATTCACATCCTAGTAAAAGTGAAATGAGCACATCAAAGGCATTTGAGCTATTGCACATGGACTTGTTTGGGCCAACCACATACACTAGCATTGGTGGCAACAAGTATGGTTTTGTGATAGTGGATGACTACACTAGATACACTTGGGTGTTCTTTCTCTATGACAAGAGTGATGTTTATGATCTATTCAAGTCTTTTGTCAAAAGGGTGCAAAATGAGTTTGAGACTACCATCAAGAAGATTAGAAGTGACAACGGTAGTGAGTTCAAGAACACAAGAATTGATGAGTTGTGTGATGATCTTGGTATTGGACATCAATTCTCACCAACATACACTCCTCAATCCAATGGTGTAGTTGAAAGGAAAAATAGAACCTTGATTGATATGGCTAGATCAATGCTTAGTGAATACAATGTGAGTCATTTATTTTGGAGTGAAGCTATCAACACGGCTTGCTATTGTAGCAATCGTCTCTATTGCCATGGGAAGCTTGGAAAGACACCATATGAGCTATTGAATGGAAGAAAGCCCAACATTACATACTTTAGAGTGTTTGGTTGCAAATGCTATATTCTCAAGAAAGGCACTAGATTGAGCAAGTTTGAAAAGAAATGTGATGAAGGTTTCTTACTTGGTTATTCTACCACAAGCAAAGCATATAGAGTTTGGAATCTCACAAAGGGCACCTTGGAAGAAGTTCATGATGTTGAGTTTGATGAAACCCAAGGATCTCAAAATGAAGCTCAAAACCTTGATGATGTGAGAGGAGACCAATTGTCAAATGCAATGAAGAACATGGACATTGGTGATGTTAGGCCAAGGCAAGTTGATGATGATGATACTCATGTGATCAACCAAAGTGTGCAAATTGATACAAATCAAGCAAGCTCTAGTGGTACTCATGATGAAGCTCAAGTTCAAGGTCAAACAAGTGGAAGCAATCAACTCCCAATACTCCAACCTACTAGCATTGCAAGAGATCATCCATTGGACTAAATTATTGGTGGATTTCAAAGTGGTGTTCAAACTAGATCAAGGCTAGCATCCTTTTTTGAACATTACTCATTTGTGTCACTTGAAGAACCTAAGAAATTGGAAGATGCTTTGAAGGATTTCCGATTGGGTAAATGCCATGCATGAAGAACTAAACAACTTTGCTAGAAATCAAGTTTGGAAACTTGTTGAGAGGCCAAAGAACTACAATGTGATTGGTACTAAGTGGGTCTTTAGAAACAAGCAAGATCAAGATGGCATGGTTGTGAGGAACAAAGCAAGATTAGTAGCACAAGGATACACTCAAGTTGAGGGTCTTGACTTTGGAGAGATATATGCACCCATTGCAAGATTGGAGGCAATTAGAATCTTATTAGCATATGCTTGTGCACACAACATCAGGCTCTATCAAATGGATGTCAAGAGTGCATTTCTCAATGGCTACATCAATGAAGAAGTTTATGTTGAGCAACCTCCTGGTTTTGAAGATGATAAGAAGCCCGACCATGTTTACAAGCTAAAGAAGGCATTGTATGGTTTGAAGCAAGCACCTAGAGCATGGTATGAGAGGTTGAGGGACTTTCTTCTCTCTAAAGGGTTTAAGATGGGAAAGGTTGACACCACTCTCTTCACCAAGAAGCTTGGAAATGACTTGTTTGTGTTGCAAATCTATGTGGATGACATTATCTTTGGATCAACTAACCAAGACTTTTGTAAAGAGTTTGAAAATATAATGGCTAATGAGTTTGAAATGTCTATGATTGGAGAGCTTAGTTACTTCCTTGGACTTCAAATCAAGCAAATAAAGAATGGTACTTTTGTAAGTCAAGGCAAGTACATCAAGGACATGATCAAGAAGTTTGGATTGCAAGATGCTAAGCCAATGAGTACTCCAATGGGCACTAATGATCAACTAGGTATTGATGCTAGTGGAAACATGGTAGATCAAAAGCAATACCGGTCTATGATTGGAAGTTTGCTCTATGTCACCGCTTCTAGGCCAGATGTGATGTTTAGTGTGTGCAAATGTGCAAGATATCAAGCTTCACCTAGAGAAAGTCACTTGAAAGCAACCAAGAGGATATTGAGATATCTAAAGGGCACTCATGATGTTGAATTATGGTTTCCAAAGGGGTCTAATTTTGAGTTGATTGGATATTCGGACTCCGACTATGGTGGATGCAAGATTGATAGAATGAGCACAAGTGGCACTTGTCAATTGCTTGGAAGGTCTCTTGTTTCATGGTCATCAAAGAAACAAAATAGTGTTGCACTATCTACCACCGAGGCCGAATACATTAGTGCTGGTAGTTGTTGTGCACAATTGCTTGGGATGAAAGCCACCTTGAATGATTTTGGAATCAAGTTCAAGAATGTGCCATTGTTTTGTGACAATGAAAGTGCTATCAAGATGACTCAAAATCCGATTCAACATTCAAGAACCAAGCACATTGACATAAGGCATCATTTCAGAAGAGACCATCAACAAAAGGGTGATATTAGCATTGAGAGCGTTGGCACCGAAGATCAACTAGCCGACATATTCACCAAGCCACTTGATGAAAAGAGATTTTACAAATTGAAGAATGAATTGAATATACTTGACTTCTCCAACTTGAAATGAGTGCACCCCCACATTCTTATATGACATGCCTCTCCTCCAACATAGCAAGGTAAAGTTGTTTGGCATATCATTCATACTTTGCTAAGGACATGGTTAGAACATATAGACATATTTGCATGACAAATAGGCTCATTCATGAAGATCAAATGATTTTGATGTATATATGGTACCACTATTGCTTCTATGTTTGATTGATCTAGTGTTAGCATATAACATGTTTGTGGGCTTGCAAACCTAGTGTTGAATCTAGAAAATGAGCTCATGATGTGTAATTCAACATGGTCAAGATAACCCTTATACTTTATGAGGTGTGAAAAAGCTTGTCCTTGGATTGAACCGAATTACATATTCTAGGCAAGTGATCTAGATTGAACCATAATTTAGACTCCCTCATATTGATTGACTTAACTCTCACTAAAATTGGCACCTTTTTGGTGATTGTTGACAAAGGGGGAGAGAAAAGTCACAAAGATAAAAGGTTAAGTTACTAAGGGGGAGAGAATAGTCAAAGGAGGAGAGAAAGCACAAAGATAGAAAAGTCACAAAGAGAAAAAATTAAAGTTGAGCACATAAGTAGGGGGAGCAAGCTCATGAATTATTGGTTACATTTGTATGCGCATTAACATGATGAATTGTTGCACAAAGCTTAAATTCATATTAATGATTGAATGGTGAGTGCTAGAAATAGAACTTGAATGATGATTTGTTAAGAATAGCTTTACAAGTGGTATCTAGACACCCTTTGCTTATAATGTTGATCTCACAGGGTACTTTAGTGTTTGTGTTCTTTACAAGTGATGTATTACAAGTGGTGTCTAGCTACATCGATGCTAAGGATGGTATATAAAGGCAACTCCGATTGGTATCACGCTTCAAAGGTCCATTCTATATACCTTAGCATCAATTTGATAGTAGTAACTCTCCCAAAATTCAAATCCACACATATGTGCACAATTGAACCAAACTCATGGAAGCACATATGTAGGGGGAGCTAATACTATTGAAATTGAAAATTGATTTTATTTTATATCTTTGTGATGGTTGTCATCAATTACCAAAAAGGGGGAGATTGAAAGCCCAAGTTTGGTTTTGGTAATTAATGACACCAAGTTGCAAATGTCATGTGTTAAGTGTTTTGAGTTAGGCATAAGCAACACATGTGATGAAGGTGTATGTGGCAAGGAGTGGTGGCCACAAAATCACAAAGAGATGGTGCATGGACATGAAATAATGATCATGGTGGAGATGCACATAAAAGGAAGGACATTATGATCAAGTGAAAGAGAAGGATCTAAGAGCGCAAGGCAAAGGTATAACCATAGAGTTTTCCTTTTGTCGGTCTAAGATGAGTAGAGAAGTGATTAACCGGGTTTAGGATACATAGCCGACTATCATGAGGGGCAATCACGGTTTGCTCGGGAATCAAGTGCCACTAGATCATTGTCTTGAGCATATGCATTAGGATCTAGTAAAAGAGCTAACATAACGCCTTGAGAAATGATTGTGAAATGCTAACACACATGCACATGCTGGTGTACACTTGGTGGTGTTAGCACATTTGCGAAGGCGGTGGAGTTCAAGCGGTAGAGAGGGGTTTGGGTTCTTTTTGGAGAAGTGAAATGCCTATTTTCTACTGCGCTGGAAGTTGGAAAAGAAACGGAGGCGAACGGAGATCACAGAGATGACCGGACGCTGGACCGGACGCGGTCTCTGTATGACCGGACGCGTCCGGTCAGTATTCAATGTCTGCGCGGTTTTCAGTTTGATGATCGGACGCGCAGTGCGTCCGGTCACTGACGACCGGACGCGTCCGGTCATCCAGGGAGCTTACTAGACTCTAACCGGACGCGGGCACTGTCGCGTCTGGTCATTGCGAGGGACGCGTCCGGTCATTGTTTCATTGTGCGCTACTCCGGTTGACCAGCGCGTCCGGTCAGTTGCGGGACCAGCGCGTCCGATGAATACCTGGTTATGGTTAGCTATAATTGTTATCATGGAAAGTAACCAAGTGTTGATGAATAAAGGGAGACCGGGCGGAGTCCTATGGGGTTTTATACTATAGTGATTCCGTCTGTGTCGATTAAGGACCGATCATTGCTCGTCCCTCTTGTCATGTTGAACGCATGCCTCACATTTAGCTGGCCGAATAAAGTACCTTTCGACCACGAAGCTAGTGACACTATTCGAGCCGGGATAAACTCGGATTGGCAGACTGGTGCTGAAGGGGGTATGACAGGGACGCGAAGAGTGAGCCCAAGGTGCGTCCTGGCAGTCGGGTGGTCCCTGGGTAGTGCGATCCATGACTGTTATCCCGCGGCTACTTGGAAAGTGTCATTGGTGATCTAAGCAACCCTGACGGGGGAAGCATGGTTTGTGTGAGGAATAAATCACCAGCTAGTTAGGAATCGATTCGAATCGCCATCGCTCCTGGATAGTGAGCACTTGACTCGAGCTACAACATCGTAGTAACAATGATGGAACAATGTTGGTTACATGGATGATGTGGAAAATGCTAAACCTGAGATGGTAACCTTTGATGTTAATAGTTAATCAAGTGATTGCTCTAGCATAGGTGCTTACCTAGATTAAATAGGTTATAATAAAGATGATGCAAAAAGACTTAAATTAGTTCATTCATGATAACTTATGCTTTTCGCAAATGAGTCAAGCTAGCCCACTGAAAGAAAGCCTTGCATAATCCTTGGTGTCATTATTTCTGGTTTTGACGGGTAAGTCTAGCTGAGTACCTTCTCGTACTCAGGGCGTTGTTCCCATTGTTGTTGCAGATGGCTAGATGTACTATGGTTATTGCGTCAACTGTCTTTATCCAGCGATGGGCGACAACTAGGACCAAGGGCAATGGTCACTCCGGTTGTCTTATCTCATGCTTTTGTGGCTATGACTACCTGCTGGCACTGTAACTGAACTAAGTGTGTGTGTGGTTTAAAACTACTTGCTTTCGCTATGTTATTTTGTGTGCGTGTTGTAATAACTTTTTATTCTGAACTCCGATGTATTCAATGTAACAGAATCGCCCAATTATACGAGATTAAGTAGAAAAATCATCCAACGGGAGGACAATTTAACAAACTTAAGCCCATATAACCCGGTAGTCCGTGAAATCTCGATGGATTTCAAACCATTTCACATAACAGCCAAGATCATACTAAGTTTAGCGGTCACCATCATAAGTTACATAAAAGTTCGCGGCATAAAATACATCGGAGTTTAAACATAGTTATTACAAACCAGGTTCAAATAAAAGTAGCGGAAGCAGTAGTTTAAATCACGCACACACACAGCGTTTTAAAATAAAGTGCTAGCTTGTGATCATCTCCAGCAAAAGCATCAGACGAGAAGTAGAGAATGACCATTTCCCATGGTCCTAAGCTTCGCCCATCGCAGGATAGAGGCAGTTGATACAGTAGCCGTAATACATCTGCCCATCTGCAACAAGTGGGAACAAAGTCCTGAGTACGAGAAGGTACTCAGCTAGACTTACCTGACAAAACCAAAATAAAATGACACCAAGGATCATGATAGGCTTTCTAGTGGGGTAGCTGACTCATTTGCAAGAAAAGCATTTTTCAACTTAATAATTCTTTTCTAAAAGTATGCAGTAATTTAATCTTTATTACCCTATCAACTATGTTTGCATCTGTGCTAGAGTAATATATAATTAAGCAAATAAGGATTACCAATGCTTATTAACAATAATTTCTATGTCATCTTCCACATAACTATCCAAGTGTTTCATCAATATTACTACGATGATGTAGCTCAAGTCAAGTGTTCACTATCCAGTGAACGATGGCGATTCGAATCGATTATTAACCAGCTGGTAATTTATTCCTCACACAAACCTCACTCACCCGCTAAAGTGAGGTATTGGTCACCAAGTGTCGGTACCAACAGTACGGGGGTACCCGCACCTATCGCCAAAAAACTAACACGACCGAAACCGCAATAAAAGATAGCCCGCCTCAACCGCGTACCCGGCTCCGACTCGTACGAGGCCCGCTCGACGGGGCGCCTCGACTGTGCCCCGGCTCCGACTCGTACGAGGCTCGCTCGACGGGGTGCCTCGACCGCGCCCCGGCTTTGACTCGTACGAGGTCCGCTCGACGGGGCGCCTCGACCGCGCCCCATCCCGTGCCACAAGGTACCTCGACAGCGCTCTGACCCACGCGAGGCTCGACCGTCCGCTGGGGAGAACTCCGACTCACGTGAGCCTTGACCGAGCATCTCGACACCTTTTTTGCCTACCCCAGGACAAAAGCCATAACATTCAATGTGGTTACCCACTACCACCTACCGGCATGGCTGCGGCCAGGATCGACGTGGGAACAATACCCGTGTCAGACCTCACTGTTTTACCGCCCATCCCATGATGGGAGGTGAAACCCGTCACTATACCCACCTTACCGAGCACTGTTCACCATCAATCACCCTCGAGGGAGGATAAGACAAGGCCCGTTCTCCGCGATATCGGGGATTCGGCCTTATCATCCGGCCTCGACCCGGCCTCGACCCAGCCCCGACGCTCGACTTAGTTCAAAGGACGGTATGGCATGGCGCTCTGGGTCATTTCGCCATCTTGTCTCCCACAACGTCAGGGTGTCCAGGGATGGCCGGCCATTCCCAAGGCACGTCGCTACAGTCAACTCAACAGGAATCGACAAAACATCACCTCAAGGCTCCCCGTCGTCTTGGCCTCCCCTCATCCTATAAAAGGGCAGGCCAGGGTTCAACGGAGGAAAAACAAAAAAGACGGAACGAGAAACACAAAACAGAAGATCGACATCTCAAGCAACCGCCTTTTTCCTCTTTTCTCTTTGAGACTTGGGCTCGACACCCTCTCTCGCATGCTTGTAACCCCTACACGAGCACCTCGGTGCAAGGAAATACAAACATCTCCCCCTGCTGGACGTAGGGCCTTCCTTTGCCCGAACTAGGATAAACCCCCATGTGTTCTCCTTGCATCACCATCCAGGAAAGAGACACACAGCATTTACTCGTTGGTTTAGGACCCCCTCGGGTCCGAACACCGACAGTTGGCGCGCCAGGTAGGGGATCGCTGCGTGAAAACGTCGCTTTCTCGCCTTTCTTCCTGGATGGCTAACCCCGAACGCCCTATCCCGTTGGCCACGGTGATCTGGTTCAGGAGTTTGGAGTTCATGTCGCTCGGCTCTGGCTACGACATGGTCCTACTTCCGCCCAGGCACCCAACCGATGAGGACTACGAGCTCTCCCAGCCCGAGGGAGCAATCCACCGGCACCGTCGCTCCAGGCGGGCACGGCCCACCCGACGACGACAAGCCCAGCACAACCACCGTTTTCACCTTGCGGAGGGCGATGGGGTCCCCCAGTCCGGCACCCCCCAGCCAGGCGCCAGCCTAGATCTCCTTTTGGAAGGTTTGGGAAGGACGAGCTTGGCTGAGGGTGACATGCCGACGGAAAATCCCGCCGCTCCCCCGTCCGGTGAGACACCACTGTCCAGAGCATCCGTTTCAGCACGGACAGCGACATCTTCATCACCATTCCCGTTTGGGCTAGACTCGGCTGCCCGGGTGTACGCATCCTCCGTGAGCACCCGCATGAGTGCTTATGAGGAACTCCCCGGGCACCATCTACGCTCCACTCTGGACCTCGTTGCATCCACACCGGCTTCTGATTATCAGGACTCTACCGAGACACCGGAAACAGAGCCCCGTGTGACTGCTTCTTTACGTCGCTGCCTCAGTGACGATTGGCAACGACCACACATTCCCCCGTCATATTACTACTTTGGCGCTCCTGACTCCGACTCGGCTGATGACACCTATGATCCGACCCACGAGTGCTTCAACATCGACGTTGAAAGCACTTCGGAATCAGAGGACGAAGAGCCAGTCGAAGGAAGGCACACGCCACCTCATGTCGAGCTTCCTACCGAGCGAGACAAGCCTCAGTTCCTTGCGGATCAAGGAGCGCAGCTCGAACAGATTCACGAGTTGCAGGACAGGCTTGACGAGGAACGGGAAAACCTGGATCTACTCCAACAAACCCTCGAGCGCGAGCGTGAGGAACACGCACTTGGCGGGAGAGCTCGTGAGAGAGCTCGCGACGTCAACCATCGCATCAACGAGGACCGGGTGGTCGACCCCCCGGTTTTCGCTCGAGCCAGCCAGAACGTCGTCGCCGCCGCCATGCTCCTCCGCAACATGCCCGAGCCATCAAACCCCGACGCCCGTCGGGCTCGAGATGAAATCCGAGAACTCCTCGAGACCGCCGCCATGCAGCAGGCCGAGAGCTCTGCCTCGAGGCGACGTGAGGCAGCCTCGGAGCGGATCCTCGAGCCTTCCCGACAGGAGAGAGAAGCCTCGGTTCACCCCGAGCCTGCCCGGCGAAACCGGGTAGCACTGGCCCCTGAGCCCACCAGCGACGGTCGCGAGCCTCGAGACACCCGTGGCAACATCGTCGAGCGCCGCACGCGCAAGCACGGTGACGGTGTGGCTCGAGGCTACCACGTCCACAGGGGCGGACGCTACGACAGCTCGAAAGATCGTAGCCCTTCACCCGAGCCCCCGGGTCCTCAGGTCTTCAGTAAGGCAATCCGTGAGACGGTGCCCCCGGCTCGGTTCCGCCCCCCCCACGAGTCTCACCAAGTACAACGGCGAAACCAAACCCGAACTTTGGCTCGCCGATTTCCGCTTGGCGTGTCAGTTGGACGGGGCCACCGACGACCGGGTCATCATTCGACAACTCCCCCTGTTCCTCTCCGACACCGCCTAAGCCTGGCTCGAGGATCTCCCACCTCGGCAGATCCACGACTGGGACGATCTCGTGAGGGTGTTCGAGGGAAATTTCAAGGGGACCTACATGCGCCCCGACAACTCGTGGGACCTCCGGAGCTGCAAGTAGAAACCAAATGAATCCCTCCGAGACTACCTCCGACGCTTCTCCCGGCAGCGTACCGAGCTCCCCAACATCACCGACTCCAACGTAATTACGGCCTTCCTCTCTGGCACCACCTGTAAGGAGTTGGTCCGAGAATTGGGCCGTAACACCCCACTCACTGCCAACGGATTGATGGACATCGTCACCAACTTCGCCGCCGGCGAGGAGGCGGTTGGTGCAATCTTTGGCGGTGACTCGGAAAGGGGGGAGCAGAAGGTCGACGATCCCGCGAGTTCCACCCGAGGCCCCAAGAGAAACAACCGCAAGAAGAAGAAAGGCCAGCAGGGCAAGCTCGAGGCCCCGGCCGACGAGCTCGTCGCTGCTACCGAGCACAAGAAACCTCGAGGCCCCCCCGACGGGGGCGTCTTCGACAAAATGCTCAAAGAGCCGTGTCCCTACCACAAATGACTCACTAACCATAACCTCGAGGATTGTCACATGCTGCGCAGGTACTTTGGGGGTGCCGGCGCCAAGAAGGACGACAAGGAGGGCCCTAAGGGTGACGACAAGGACGGGGAATTTCCCGAGATCCATGACTGCTTCATGATCTACGGAGGGCCCTCGACCTGCCTCTCTGCGCGCCAGCGCAAGCGAGAACGGCGCGAGGTCTTCTCCGTACAAACGGCAGTACCCCGCTTCCTTGATTGGTCCGCGGTGGCCATCACTTTCGACCGTGACGACCACCCAGACTACATCCCCAACCCGGGGGTCTACCCGCTCGTTGTCGACCCCATCATCGCCAACACACGCCTCACCAAGGTGCTCATGGACGGCGGAAGCAGCGTCAACATCATCTACTCCCAGACCCTCGACCTTCTAGGGGTCGAGAGAGCGCGCCTCCAACCTAGCGTCGGGGGCTTCCACGGAGTCATGCTAGGGAAACGGGCGGAACCCCTCGGGCGGGTCGACCTGCCTGTTTGTTTTGGCACACCGGCCAACTTCAGAAAGGAGACTCTCACTTTCGAAGTGGTCGGATTCTGTGGAACGTACCACGCTATCCTAGGGCGCCCATGCTACGCCAGGTTCATGGCAATTCCGAACTACACCTACCTCAAGCTCAAGATGCCAGGCCCAAACGGTGTCATCACTGTAGGGCCCTCATATGAACATGCCTACGAGTGCGACGTCGAGTGCGTCGAGCACGGCGAGGCTGTTTTGGAGTCGGCGATCTTGGCTGCAGACCTCGACGATCTCGCCAATACGATTCCCGACCCAAAACGCCATGCCGGCTGCTTCGAGCCCGCCGAAGATATCAAACTCATACCCCTCGACCCCGCTGATCCCAAGGGAAAGGCACTGAGCATCAGTGCCACCCTCGATCCTAAATAGGAAGCAGTGCTCGTCGACTTTCTCTGCGCGAACGTCGACATCTTTGCGTGGAGTCCCTCGGATATGCTGGGCATAACCAGGGAAGTCGCCGAGCACGCCTTGGAGATCCGGGCCGGATCCAAACCGGTGAAGCAACGCCTGCGTCGCTTTAATGAGGAGAAGCGCAGGGTCATCGGCGAGGAGATACACAAACTGTTGGAGGCCGGGTTCATCAAGAAGGTTCATCATCCCGAGTGGCTAGCTAATCCTGTATTAGTTAGGAAAAAGAATGGGAAATGGAGGATGTGCATAGACTATACCAGTTTAAATAAAGCATGTACGAAAGTTCCCTTTCCTTTGCCACGCATTGACCAAATCGTTGATTCCACTGCGGGATGCGAAACTCTCTCATTCTTAGATGCATACTCCGGCTACCACCAAATCAAAATGAAGGAGTCCGACCAGCTCGCGACTTCATTCATCACCCCATTCGGCATGTATTGCTATGTTACGATGCCCTTTGGTCTCCGGAACGCGGGGGCAACGTACCAGCGATGCATGCAACATGTTTTCGGGAAGCACATTGGGTCGACCGTCGAGGCTTACGTCGACGACATCGTGGTCAAAACCCAACAAGCCGACGATCTGGTCAGCGACCTCGACGTTGCATTCTAGTGCCTCAGGGCAAAAAAACATCAGACTCAATCTAGAGAAATGTGTCTTCGGCGTTCCACGAGGTATGCTTTTAGGGTTTATCGTATCCAAACGCGGCATCGAGGCCAACCCTGAAAAAATCTCTGCGATAACCAAGATGGGCCCCATCCGAGATCTAAAAGGCGTACAGAGGGTCACAGGTTGCTTGGCGGCACTCAGCCGTTTCATTTCGCGCCTCGGCGAAAAAGCACTCCCTCTGTACCGTCTCTTGAAGAAATCGGACCATTTTTCCTAGAACCTTGAGGCTAAGGAGGCTCTCACGAAACTCAAAGCCACCCTCTCTAACTCACCGATCCTCGTCCCTCCGACCCCGGGGGAACCACTCCTACTCTATGTCGCCGCGACATCACAAGTAGTCAGTGCTGCCCTGGTTGTCGAGCGGGCCGAGGAGGCACGTACCTTGCTCGTCCAAAGACCGGTCTATTTTGTTAGCGAGGTGCTCTCAGAAACAAAGTGTCGATACCCACAGATCCAGAAACTGCTATATGCTGTCATCTTGACGCGGCGCAAGCTCCGACACTACTTCGAGGGTCACCCGATTACTGTGGTTTCTTCTTTCCCCTTGGGAGAGATAGCCCAGAACCGGGAAGCCTCGGGTAGGGTTGCCAAATGGGCGGTCGAACTCATGGGTGAGGCATTGTCCTATGCACCGCGAAAAGCTATCAAGTCGCAGGTGTTAGCGGATTTTCTGGCTGAGTGGACTGACACACAACTCCCCCCTGCCCAGCTTCAGGCGGAGCTATGGACCATGTACTTCGATGGGTCATTAATGAAAACGGGAGCAGGCGCGGTCTTGCTCTTCGTCTCACCCCTCGGGATTGACATGCGCTATGTCGTCCGGCTTCATTTATCTGTGTCTAACAACGTCGCCGAGTACGAGGCACTCGTCACGGGATTGAGAATCGCCGTCGAGCTCGGGGTCCGACACCTTGACGTCCGAGGCGACTCCCAACTCGTGATCGATCAGGTCATGAAGAACTCGAGCTACCGCGACCCCAAGATGGAAGCCTACTGCCAAGAAGTACGGCGCCTCGAGGACAAGTTTCACGGCCTCGAGCTCAACCACATCGCACGCAGGTATAATGAGGCCACTGATGAACTGGCAAAAATCACGTCCAGTCGAGCCATGGTTCCACCGGACGTCTTCGCGAAAGACCTTCAGCACCCATCCGTCGAGCTCAGGCCAGACGGGGGGGTCGACGGGGCGTCGCTCGACCCACCACCTGAGGCTGAAGCCCCCTCGACCGGGGCTGAAGCCATGCAGGTGGAAGACCTAACGCCACCGTCTGACCTCGAGCCTGACTGGCGCGTCCCGTACCTCGACTACCTCGGCCAAGGGGACCTCCCCTCGGATAAGACTGAGGCTCGACGGATCGCACGCCGGGCCAAAACTTTTGTGATCGTGGGCGACAGCAGAGAGCTCTACCGCCGTAGCCCTACTGGTATCCTCCAACGTTGCATCACAAAGGAGCAAGGCAGGAATCTGCTCGGCGATCTTCACTCGGGGGCTTGCGGTCACCACGCAGCACCTCGAACCCTCGTCGGAAACGCCTTTCGACAAGGATTCTATTGGCCGACCGCGGTCTCCGACGCTGTCAAGCTAGTACGCTCCTGCGAGGGTTGTCAGTACTATGCGCGACAAACCCATCTTCCGGCACATGCCCTGCAAACTATCCCCATCACATGGCCATTTGCCGTTTAGGGGCTCGAGCTTGTCGGACCACTGAAAAGAACAACTGGCGGCTTCACTCACCTGCTCGTCGCCATCAACAAATTCTCCAAGTGGATCGAGGCCCGCCCTATCACCAGCATCAGTCAGAGCAAGCTGTGCTCTTCTTCACTGACATTATTCATCACTTTGGGGTCCCCAACTGTATCATCACAGACAATGGCACCCAGTTCACTGGCTGAAAGTTTTTGGATTTATGCGACAACCACCACATCCGAGTGCTCTGGTCAGCCGTGGCTCATCCAAAAACAAACGGTCAGGTGGAACGTGCCAACGACATGGTCCTACAAGGCCTGAAGCCCAGAATCTTTGACAAATTAAACAAACATGGCAAAAGATGGGCTGTCGAGCTACCCTCGGTCCTGTGGAGCCTAAGAACAACGCCGAGTCGAGCCACGGGGTTCACTCCGTTCTTCTTAGTCTACGGGTCTGAGGCTATGCTACCAACCGATATAGAATACGGATCCCCAAGGTTGAAGGCATACAACGAAAGATATAACGACACCATAAGACAGGACGCCCTCGACCAGCTCGAGGAAGCAAGAGATATGGCTCTGTTGCATTCTGCCAGGTACCAGCAGGGTCTTCGACGCTACCACGATAGACACGTCCGCAAGCGTGACCTCAACGTCGGCGACTTAGTGCTACGGCGGAACCAGAACACCAAGGGACGGCACAAGCTCACACCACCATGGGAAGGGCCGTACATCATCGCAGAAGTACTAAAGCTGGGCACCTACAAGCTATCCAACGAGAAGGGTGAAATCCTCACCAACGCTTGGAACATTGAACAGCTACGTCGCTTCTTTCCATAAAAAGCCTCGAGGCTCTGTATTTTCTTTTTCGTCAATAAAGAATACAGCGATGTTCAAACTTTCGTTTCGTAATAAGGAAGGATCGACCCTGCACCCCCAGAGTCGACCCTCCCTCGGGGGCTACAAGGGGGGAACCCCTGGTCCCCAAAAAAAAACTTATGTTCTTTTTTAAAATTTAAGAACCACCTTTTAGATCGACTTCGCTGAAAGAGCACCCTAAGGTTCGAGAGGGCTCTCGAGTCTGGAGCATCACCTACGCCTCCGAGGCTACGGTACCTCCACTCACCCCTTACACCTTTTAGAGGTACGCCTTCATGATAGGAAGATCTAAACAACGGTTCCTAAATTTAAAAAAGAACATACCCCCTGTCGCTTAGATCAGGCTCTCACACGATTTACAAGGCCGCAACATCACCCTGAAGCTCGAGGGTAGTTGAGCCGCGAGATCACTTACGCCTCCGAGGCTACGGTACCTCCACTCGCTCCCTTACACCCAAAGGGTGCAGCTGCGTGCTAAGTAAATCACACGAGAACACGGTCCGAGCGATAAAGGGAAGAAAAGCTCGAATGAAACTAAATCAATCACGAACCGGTTTATGTTTCGAGTTTTTAAGGCCTCCACGGCCACCACGTCCAAAATTCGAAATACTAACTCATTACATGGGCCTTCATGCCTAGATTTGGCTCACAGGCCCTCGTCGTCGGCAGGCGGAACCACCTCGGCTTCAAAAAGCGAGGCCAGACGGCTTCCAGGCTCTTCGGCGGCTTCAATCAGCTCTACGCAAGCATCCTCGTTCTCCTCGTCTGTCCGATCCGGGTCCGTGATAAAGCCCTCGGCGATGAGCTTCATGTCAAACACAAACCCTGAACGGACGACGGCCAACGCCCTCTTCACGCCGTGATGGAGGCCGTCCCGTATCTTCTCCCGGGCAAGGCGGCCCAGCGCCACCATCCGACGGACGAAGGAGTTCCCTGGAACATCTTCCCCGGTGTCGGCGTCGGGCTCGACCCCCAGGCCGTCACACACGGTGGTGATCGCGCCCTGGAGAAGTTGGGTCCTCCGGATCTCGGCTTCGAGGAGGCTCTGGAAGGAGTTGGCAGAAGATTGGGCCTCTCGATTCTCTCTCTCCAGCTCTGAAACACGACAAACAAATTAATACCCAACGCGGGGCCTTCAACGTCATGGCCGTAACAATCACACTTACCCTCGATGTGGGTCTGCAGGCCCACGACCTCGTCATGAAGCCCCCCGCAAGTTCGCTCGAGCCCCAGGAAGGCGCTGTCCTTGTCACTGATGGCTGCCTTTAGCACCTCGATCTCCTGCCGAGCAGACTCGAGAGCTGCGTCCTTCTCTTGGACGGCTCCCTTCAGCGTCGTGACCTCAATGTTGAGGGTGTCGCGCTGAAGGCTAACCTGGGAGACATCCTCCTCGAGCTCCTTCACCCGCATGGATAGGGGCTCGAGATCCCTGCGGGCCTAGGCAGCCTCCTCCCAAGCCTTGTCCATGCCAGTGCGCATCACGGCCTTGGCCGCCCATGCTTGCATCGCTTCCTCTTTCAGCACCGCGTAGGCGACGCGCAGCTCGGCCATTTCGGTGTTCCGATCGGAAAGCCGTTTCTGGGCCTCCTCGGCCAAGACCCGTTGCTGAGACAGCACGGCCCACACACCACTCTCATCCCGGATGAAGAGTGACTTGCGGCGGGAGTGCTCCTTCAGCTCCTAAACTCAATCCGAAAAAAAACCCGAAAGGGTTAAAAAGCCGAGGGAAAAAGACACCAAGAAAACCACGGAAAAAGCCGACGGGTCGACCGTACCTCGGTGACATCCCCCATACTCCGCACGGCACCAGACGCCACTTGGAGCAACCGATCAAGGTGCCGGCGGACGCCCTCGAGGTACTCCCATCGGTGCACTTCATCTTTGTCGTTCAGGACGAAGATGGGCTCGGCGTCGGGGTTCGCGGCATCACTGAACTGGAGCGACGGCCCCCCCCACCTCGGTATCTCCGCCTCTGCCCGCGCTATCGCCAGCGCGGCGATGTCGGGCCATGACGACAACAACCTAGCCGGGGCGTCTCCCGGTCCCGCGGAAGGACCGGCCTCGCCCGTAGTTTCCGCCTCTCTGACGGCCGTCGAGGCACCGGCCTGATCCGCGGCTTCGCCCCCCTCGACCCCCATCACTTGTTTCCCTTTGTCAAGGGGGGTGTCGTCGGGGGGAAGGTCCACGGCCATGGGTGCCCGCCCCCTAGGGGAACTGGCCCCTCAACCTCCGGCGCCTCGACCGAAGACGGCTCCGGTACCCGCGCCTCGACCGTAGGCGCCCCTGGAGCCGGCACCTCTTCTTTCGACGCTCCGGTCAGGGGCTCGACCGCCTCGCCCTCCACTATACCCGCTGGCTTGGCCAACGGGTCTTGTCGTGACGGCGACCCGCCCGCCAGGGCCGCCTCCTGCCCTGACACCGACGCGACCTCCTCCATGGTCACGTCAGCCCCCGCCTGCACCGCGCCGCGGACGGGTGCCTCGCCCGTCGTGACCTCGACGGCAGCATCGACCGACGCTGACGACCTGGGCCCCGCCTCGACCGCGCCTGGCGCCACCGTCTCCGCCGGTTCGGACCCCTCAACGGTAGGGTCCGTGCCAGTAACCACCGTAGCGTCCGATGGTTCCGGCCGTTGTCGCAGGCGCCCCTTCGCGGCCTCGACCTGCTGGACCCAGGCCGCATCCTGCTCCGCCGTCCGGTTAAGGACTTCACGGGGGTAAGCTCCATCGGCTCCGCCTTCCGCTTTAGCCTGCAAAGTGAGAAGAAACGTCAGCCAACGGATCCCGAGAAAGGCAGAACAACCGAGCAGAGACGCTTACCCAGAAATTGGCACCAAGGGCCTCGTCCCCGTGCGACCCGAGCCTCCCGGGGCGGCCGATTGTGGCCTCGCAGCGGCCTCACCAGTAGGCCGGGGCTCCTGGGGGCCCTAACCGACGCACCGCCCTGCGCCTTTTGTGCCTCCGAGGCCAACTGGCCTCGGGTTCTTACGCCTGCCGACGCCGCCGCCAATGACGACACCGGTACTGCCGTCCCAGCCACTGCCCGAGCCTGCGGGGCCTGGGCTGGTGCGGACGTCCCTGTTGACCCCTCTCGCCGGGTCCGGGGTAAAGCGGCCCCTCCCGTCAAGGGGCCCGTCTCCTTCTCCGCCTTCTTCCCCTCGGGCTCCTCGACCACGACGACCGAGGAGGACGCACCCCTGATGGGCCCCAGCAGGGGGCGAATGTCGGGAAGATCCCCTAGCCCAGTCGCGATCTCATACCACGACAGGGCATCGTCGTCATCACCGTTGCTGTCGTCGTCCTCCCCCGAGACCGTCTCGGAAGGCGACGGCGCCAGGGGGACCCCGTCATGGTCTGCTGGCGCCGAAGCTTCTTCAGCGCCTCCGCCTCTTTGGCCCTGCGGATCGCCCGCTTCTTGGCCGTCTCCTTGGTCTGCTTCTTCTTGGAAGCATGCAGGCGCCGAGCCTCCCGGGCGGGCCGGTCCTCCGGGACCGGCGGACGTGTTTCCCGCAGCGCCGACAAATCCTACACGCCGGCCTCGACCACATCAGCGAAATCCACAGATAAACGAAAATAGCAACACCTCAGCCCCGGGATACGTACCACGGACTCGAACCCTTCGGTAGGCCTCATGGGAACCCGGTTGGCCTCCTCTACCTTGAAGTTCCCAACCATCCGGCGCGCTCGCCGGAGGACCTCCTCGAGGGCGAGGGATTCATTGGACATCCAGGTCCCCTCCAGGTTTGCCTCCAGAGTCATCTGGTCCAAATGAAGACGACGCCGGCACAATGGCATCACTCTGCGGTGATGGAAGGCCGCGACCACTGCCGCAGCCGTCAAGCCCCGAAGGCGAAGCTGCTGCAGCGCCACCAGCAGCGGGACCAGGCGCGGCTTATCGGCTTCCGGCACTCCGTACGACCAGCGCTCCTCTCGGGCGGTCAACACGCGGCCGGTGTACCTCGGCAACTGATTTTCATCATTGCGGAGGTAGAACCAACCTTTGTGCCACCCACTGTTCAAAGAGATGAGGCGGGCCGGGATGTACAGATCCGCCCGACCCGACCTCACCTGCAGCACGCAGCTCCCCACTCGAGCCGCACATAGGACGCCCTTCTCCCCTGCCTTCTTGGCAAAGAGCTCGGCCTTGAAAAGGTGAAGCCACAGGTTCCACTGTGGCTCCACCCCAAGGTAGCCCTCGCAGACCGCCGCGAAGATGGCAGCCTGCGCGATGGCGTTGGGGGAAAGATGGTGAAGCTCCACCCGGTAGTGGTGGAGGAGCGCACGCATGAAGACCGACGCAGGCACGCCAAACCCCCGCTCGTGGAAGCAGACGAAGCTCACCACATACCCTTCAAGGGGCACCGGTTCCTGGTGGACAGGGGGCGGCGCCATCCACTCCGGCTACGACCGGCTCGTCCTTGGCCGCAGCAGCCCGTCCTCGACCAACTCTTCCAACCTCCTCTCCGTTACCGAGGAGGCGGCCTAGTCGTCGGCGAGGAGGATCTGGCTCTTTCTTGCCATCGGTGCTGTCGGAGGGGGGATGGATGGAAAGGATGCGGTGGCAGCGACGACGCGGGTAGAGAACGTGATAAGGCAAAGATTGTCTGAGGCAGGAGATTGCAGGAACGCAAGGGACCGGTGGGGAACACAGACCCCTAGGCCTTAACTTTATATGCCCAGGCAGAAGCCCAACGGCCGCGCGTGAAGGTAGGAACAGTTTCCCGCATTAAATGCGCTCACCTAACCGTTTCCTTACATCTCGCAGGAGTCGGGCACGTGGCCGTCCCCCACGTCATGACCACACGCCACGTCGCCCACTACCGCGCCGATCTCGCCTCCCCAAAAGACGCGCCCGGCTAACGAACGAGGGAGGGATCCACGGACGAATATCCCCAGGTATGTGGAAAATGGGCCCGAGGCCCGCAATAAGTCTCGAGGGAGCGAAAGCTGGCCCTCGAACAGGGTTCGACAGCTGCCCTCGAGAAACAGAGTTAGGGACGACCTAGGGTGCGCCCGTACATGGCCAAGGGCTCGAGCCACGCTCTCGAGGCACCCCAGGACGTATTCGAGGCCGAAGGAGAAGGTCGTCGTAGGAATCCCTCCGGGGGAGGCATCGAGCCCTTGAATCCTGTCGAAGGGAATCGAGATCCACACGACCACTTCTTGGCATCTTTGAGGGTGCCTCTGGGCCACTAGCCGACCCCTAACGAATGGGGCACGGGCTCTCACTCGAATTCCCCCGCTAGCAGCTCACCGGGGATCGTCGGAACTCGCGCCCAAACGAGGGTAGTACGACATTCTCCACCCCTCCTCCTTTTTTCAGAAAAGGAGCGTGAGGGTCGCAAAAGACGACCGGGACTTTGATCGACCTCGTGCGCGCGAGGCTCGGGGTCCCGACCACAGAAACGGGCCCCGAGCCCGGAATAAGTCTCGAGGGAGCGAAAGCTGGCCCTCGAACAGGGTTCGACAGCTGCCCTCGAGCAACAGAGTTAGGGACAACCCAGGGTGCGCCCATACATGGCCAAGGGCTCGAGCCACGCTCTCGAGGCACCCCAGGACGTATTCGAGGCCGAAGGAGAAGGTCGTCGTAGGAATCCCTCCGGGGGAGGCATCGAGCCCTCGAATCCTGTCGAAGGGAATCAAGATCCACACGACCACTTCTTGGCATCTTTGAGGGCGCCCCCGGGCCACTAGCCAACCCCTAACGAACGGGGCACGGGCTCTCACTCGAATTCCCCCGCTAGCAGCTCACCGGAGATCGTCAGAACTCGCGCCCAAACGAGGGTAGTACGGCGTTCTCCACCCCTCCTCCTTTTTTCGGAAAAGGAGCGTGAGGGTCGCGTAGTAAAAGACGGCCGGGACCCTGATCGACCTCGCGCGCGTGAGGCTCGGGGGCTTTGAAATGTCCTTGTTTGGTTTTGGTAATTGAGTGACAACCTTAGGTGGACTAATTGTGTTTAATGAGAAATACACAGGAGATTAGTCCACAGGTGATGGTGTCACGGAGGAGCTCATTGCATATGAGACATAACATGGAGTCATGTGACCAAGGTGGCAAAGATCAAGATGAGGCTTGGCTTGATGGACCGGTTGCAAGTGTGAAGGGCAAGTCGGAGGCTTTGGAGCGATGGACCGCGAGGCGGTGAAGCTTGAGCAAGAATTGGCGCCGATGGACCGACGCAACGGTGAAGAGCAAGTGAGGTCAAGATCGATGAACCAATACGGTCATGTGATGATATGAAGTGGATCATATCATTTGGTGATTGGTTGGTGCATGTGTTGCATCAACGTCGGAGGAGATGGAGTGGAATGCGCAAGGCAAAGGTATAACCTAGGGCATTTCCATTTCACCGGTCATAGGTGTGTAGAGAAGTTTATGACCGGGTTTAGGATAGATGGCCGTACTATCAAGAGGGGCAAACTTGTTTGCATATCGGTCATCTAGTGCCACTCGTGTGATCTAACTATGCATCGTTGCTAGGATCGAGTGGCGTGGCAAGTTGAGTGGTTAACTCCTTCGGTAAAATGTTTGTGAAAATGCTAACACACGTGCACAAGGTGGTGTTCACTTGTTGGTGTTGGCACATTTACGAAGGCGATAAAGTTTAAGCGGTAGAGAGGATTTGGGTTCCTCTCTCCCTCCCGCCGAGCTTTGCGAGCGCAGGATTTAGGCGTTTTTGAGAAGTTGAAATGCCTATTTTCCACTACGCTGGAAGTCGGAAAAGAAACGGAGGCGAACGGAGGTCACAGAGGTGACCGGACGCTGCACCGGACGCGGTCATGGTATGACCGGACGCGTCCGGTCAGTACAGCGCAGGCGCGGGTACTAGGGTTTGCAACCGGTGCGTCCGGTCACTTGCGGGACCGGCGCGTCCGGTCAGGTGTCCAGAGGAAGCTGAGTATGATCGGACGCGAGGCGCGTCCGGTCACACATGATCGGACGCGTCCGATCATTGAAGATGCTTACTGGACTCTAACCGGACGCTGGCACTGTCGCGTCCGGTCGTTGCGAGGAGCGCGTCCGGTCGTTGTTTCGCGGGCGCGGGTGCTGTGCGGATCGGCGCGTCCGGTCGTTGCGAGGAGCGCGTCCGGTCGTTGCTTCGCGCGCGCGGTGCTGTGCGACCGGTGCGTCCGGTCGGTTGAGCAGCGCGTCCGGTCATAGGGTTTGACCGTTGGCGCAGTGACCGTTGGAGGATCTAACGGTCGCGTTTGAAATTCGAGGGACACGTGGACGTCGCAGGGCGACCGGACGCGGTGAAGCGCGTCCGGTCAGTTACGACCGGCGCGTCCGGTCGTCCCGAGTTTTGCCCAGTGAAGGGGTAACGGCTCTATTTGACCGTGGGGTTATAAATAGATGCCTTGGCCGGCTGTGGCCGTGAGCGGAGCACACTTTGGCCTTGGTGGCTTGTGTGGTAGTGCTTGGAAGCCCTCTAACTCACTCATGCTTGATAGTGTTCATCGGATCGAGTGAGAGAGCGATTCTAGTGCGTTGCATCGAGAGGATTGCATCGAGTGGCACTAGGTGATCGTGTTGCAAGCCGGTGGTGCTTGTTACTCTTGGAGGTTGCCACCTCCTAGACGGCTTGGTGGCTTGCGACTCCGTTGAAGCACGCGTGGAGATTGTGCGTGGCTCCGGAGGAGAATTTGTGAGGGGGATTGTGCTCACCCCGCGGGGATCGCGAAGAGCAACTCTAGTAAAGCTCGTGGCTTGGAGGATCCCCATCTTGAGAGTGGATGTGCGGCACCCGCTGAGGGTTTGACTCTTGATAGTCAATTAGCTCGTGATCCATCAAGTGGGTGTATCGCCACAACGGGGACTAGCTTGGTGGCAACCAAGTGAACCTCGGTGAAAAACTGCCGTGTCAACATTGTGTACATCTTCTCGGTGGTTTGCTTTCGATTCACAAGCTTGTATTTACATTCATATACTTGTGCTTGTGTAGTTGCTCTTGTAACTAGTTTCCTTGTGTAGTTAGCTAGTTACCTTCTTGCTTGTGTAGCATAGAAGTAGCTCCCGTTGCGTGGCTAATTTGGTTTGTGTAACCTTATTAGTCATATTGCTTAGTTTGTGTAGCTAAGTAATTTGCACTCTCTAGTTTGGCATTAGTTGCCTTGCTATTGAGCATTGCTAGTGAGCATAGGTGGCTTCGTGCTTTTGCTTACTAGAATTGTGTAGGAGCTCCCCGGCTTTGCTAAAGTACTAGTGCATAGGTTTGTGTGACCTTGCTATAGAATTGTTTAGGAGAGCTCTTGCTAAGGAAAGCACCTTAGTTATATAATTAGGATCTTTGTGAGGTGCTTGTGAACTTAGATAGAGGGGTGTAGTCTTGGCTAGACCGATAGTTTTAATTCCGCATTTGTTTTGGTTAGCCTACGCGTTTAAGTTTTTAGAAAGGACTATTCACCCCCCCCTCTAGTCCGCCATCTCGACCCTACAATTGGTATCGGAGCCCGGTCTCTCATTTGTGGTCTTCACCGACCCGAGAGGATGGCGGAATATGGACTAGATGTTGATTGTCCTCACATGTTTGATGGCACACACTTTGCACGGTGGAAAAATTGGATGATATGCAATTTTAAGTTTATTTGCCCTCAAATGTGGTGGATGGTAGATGTAGGCTTTTCTCATGTGTTGGATGAAGATAATCTAACTCAAGCACAAGAGAAATGCCTAGATCTTGACATCCAAGCTACTAACATCATGTATAGATCTTTGGATGATAGCATCTTTGGTAAGATCATGGACCTCAAATCCGCTCATGAGATATGGGCCTATCTCAATGAAAAGTATGGAGCTATCACCGATGATGACGATGATGTCAAGCCCAAGGAGGTTGTACATGATGATGTTGAGCATGACCACAACATGATGGTTGTGGAGGATTGCTCCACCTCATGGTCAAGTGATGATGATGATCGATCTACCACAAGTTCACTTGACAAGAATGGTGATGATGCATCAAGTGTTGCAAGTGATGTTTCTACCCCAAGCACACTTGATGGTGACAACGTTGGTTCATGCTCGGGCCTTGATGATGCTACTACAAGCCCATCCACTACATCACATTGCTTCATGTCACTAGGTGACACAAAGGTATCAAATGATAATGTGATTGATCATGTTGATTCATATGATGAGCTTGTTAGTAGACTTGCTAGCATGAACACGTCTTTAGAAAATGAGAAAGCTAAAACAATGAAATTAGAAAATGAAAACTCTTTTCTAAAGAACTCATATGAAGAACATAAGAGCTTACTTGATGATCTTAAATCTTCACATGAGAAGCTAATGTTGACTCATGAGAAAGTACTTGCATCTCATGAGGAATTGTTAGAAAAACATGCTTCTCTCATTAAGATGTTATTAAAGAAAATTAAAAATAATGAGAGCTCATCACATGAATCAAATGATCAATTGCAAAATGTGACTAACCCATGTGATGTAGGGAGAAAGCATGTATCCACCTCTTGTGATGACTTATTAGCTATGCCATGCTCTTCACATATATATGCTTGTTCTACTTCTATGTCTTGTGAGACTAACCTTTTGAAGGAGAACAATGAGCTCAAAAATGAAGTGAAGAATTTGAGCAACAAGTTAGAGAGGTGCTACAACTCAAAAGTCACCTTTGAGCATATGTTGAAAACTCAAAGAAACTTTGGTGACAAGAGTGGCCTTGGTTTCAACAAGAGCAAGAAGAAAATGACCAAAGGGGAAAATAAAAGAGAAAGAAAGATGAAGAAGCTAGCTCGAGAGAAGCTCTCTCATTTCATGTGCTACCGATGCCATGAAGTGGGTCATCTTCACCAAACATGCCCCAACTTAGAGAAGCTCAAGTTGAAGAAAGAAGAAGAGAGGCTCAAGCATGTCAAGTGCTTCAAGTGTCGCACTTGGGGTCATCTCACCTCAATGTGCCCAACCAAGAAACTAGTGAAGCAACAAAAAGAGCCTCAACCAAAGCCACAAGTTGAGCAAGAAACCACACCCCAATCTCAAGTCAAGATCAACCACAAGGATAATGATGGTGACTTCAAGAAGAAGAAGAAAACAAGAAGGGGTGGAAGAGGAAGGTATCCAATGCAAATCCAAGATGCCAAGATGATGAGCAAGATTCAAGATAAGAAGAGAGATTTGGCTCACATCAAGTGCTTCAAGTGTGAAGATATGGGACACTTTGCCTCGGGATGTCCTACCAAGCTTGAGAAGAATGCTCAAGCAACTCATGAGAGGCAAGGCAATGAAGAGCATCACATGAGCAAGCAAGAAAAGGCTCAACCAAAGAGAAGATGCTATTCATGCCGGGAAAGGGGACACATGGCTCATTCATGTCCCCTAGGTAATAATTCTAAGCCTAGTTCAATTAATGATACTAACATGCTTAGAAAGGATGTAAATGGTACCTCTATTGTTGCTATTGCAAAACATCCCGCTACCCATACTAAGGCTTTGCCTAAGTATGTTGCTCCTAACTTGAGAGGACCCAAACTTGTTTGGGTACCATCAAAAAGTGGATGATTGTTTGTAGGTACCATCGGCATTGGAGGCTTGATTCATTTGGATTTATATTGGTCATCATATGTTGAATCAAGTTTTAAAGCTTAGTGCATATTCTATCCCAATGCCAAGTCAAAATAAGTGGAGTCCAAATACTACAACATACAAGTGCAACATTCAAGATTGTGGTGATTTATTGGATATATTTCATGGCTTGCAAATATTCAAGTTAAAAGCTTGCTATTGGATGATCATGAGCTAACTAAGGTATATCTCTTGTTGATCATTTCACTTGGGTGCATATGAGTTGATTGAATTGGATATATATGCAATGTTGCTTGCTATGAGATGCTTGAATGGATTAAATGCCTAAGTAATCAAGTTTGAATTGATTTGTGTTGAATAAATTCATGAGATGACATTTAGTAAGTGAATTGGATGGATATATGTCTTGTGAAAGTATTCAAACAAGTTAGTTTCAAGTTTGATTCATATTTGATGAAGTATTGCTCAATGTATTGAAATCTGTCCAAAGTTGAAAATCTGAGCTAGCAGTGATCAAGTCTGAGTTTGGATGATCAAATCATATTGGATTGGCTTGAAATTTGGCATACATGCTCTAGACTTATGTTATAAGATGCTGTACAAATTTCATGAGAATTGGATAAGAGATGCTTCGGCTTTGGAGTACATCTTGTCAGCTATAGTGCAGCAGTTTTCAGCATGTAGCAGTGGTCGAAGATTTGAAATCTGGTAGCAATCTAGATGTCAAATGAATCTCAAATTTTTACAGCTGCTAGATGACTTAGTGAATCACATCTCCACCAAATTTTATGGCATTTGGATCTGTATATTGGGAGATATGAATTATTCCTTGAAGGGTACAGAATCTGCCAGAAAAGTGATAATTATTGGATTGATCTAGAGTCACCTTAAGTGAAAGGTCCTCAAGTTGGAAACATATTTATAAGTGTTTGAGGCACCTAAGTTTGGTTTTGAATTGATCTATAAGCATGACAAGGAATGAGTACAAGGGCATTGATTGTGGAATGTACTTAGTGTACAAATTTGGTACTCAAATTTGAAAATGAAGATCAAACTCAAGATAAAGATGAGGTTCAAGTTCTAGTAATAATTGGAGATCATTTGGTAGAAAGAAAAGGACTTAAAGAATAATTCAAGGATACTCATAATGTTAAGTCCATAGATCAATCAATCAAAGGCAATTCAAGTAAGTGTCAAGGATGGTTCTTTGGAGAGAGGTCACTTCTCCCTGCTGAGGGGGCTTGCCGCCCATGGGTGGGTAAACCGAGCACCGGCTTGGAAGGCTAACATGGAAGTGATGAATTCAAGGGACATTTGAGATGCTTAATTGAAGCAATCAATAGGGTTGATCAAGAAAAGCAAGCAACACCCAAAAGAGAGCTAGTCATGGTTATAAAATTGGTATCATAAGTACTTCTCTCATGCAAGCATTGATCAAAGAGAAAAAGCAAGCCAACCACAACAAGAGATGATACACTTGATTATTAGTGGTTCTCATTTCATATGGGTGAAGAATGGATTTCTTTATAATGATTGGTCTTCACCAAGCTTATAAATTGGACTTCACATTGCTATTGGAGTAATGAATTGGAATCTATGTGACTATCCTCTACTCCAATATAACAAAGGTATCATTGTAATGTGTATGATCATTTCATCCCTTACTAGTATGCGATTAGTGCATATAGTACATGCTTACTAGGATCATGCATAACAAATGAAATATTTAAATTCATAGCCTACCACTATTGCTTGAATTGTTTAAATGATCTAGTGGTATGTGTATGAATTTGTTCATGAGCTAGTGAACCCAAGTACTTGATCTAGTTTGGATTGCTAACAAGTGACAAGTACAACATTGGCAAGATAACCCTTAGTATGAGAAGTGAAGAAGCTTGTCATTGGATCAAACCGGACTTAGAATCTTAGGCAAATCAACTTAGTTCAAGTCATACTAGAAGCTCATGACAATGATATGGGTACAAGCACAGACAACAATGCAAATGGATATCTAGGGTGTTTTAAATGGTATCTAGACTCAAAATATTTCTTCAATTGGTATTTACAAGTGGTGTCTAGATCATGATCTACAAGTGATATCCTACAAGTGGTACTCATAAAGATAGCAAATGTTCAAGAAAAGATCATATTGACAAATCCTACAAGTGGTTCCATGATAGAGGATTCTTCAAATTGGTATCACACATTTATTCGTGGTATTTCTACACATGATATCATTTATACAAGACCGTGGTTCCACAAGTGATCCTCAACTTTAAGTGATCATCAAATGAAGAAAGTTCCCTCACACACAAGAGCTCAAGATTATCAAGTGAATGACCCATGCTATGACATAGGGGGAGGAGCCCCACCTAATGGTATCAAGGTCAAAGATCCTTAGTGGTATCTCAAGAGCAACATACAAGTAATGTCATTCCAACATGTGCGGTGATGTCCATCAACAACGCAATATTCAAGTCTCAACCATCTACCCCAATGCAAGCCTTTGTATCAATGAGAAATACACCCTTTATGGAAATTGATGACAAAGGGGGAGAAGTTGGAACAAAGATATGTCAATGCACCAAGAGAGGGGTTTGGGGACATCATGAGAAGATGGGGTTTGGACATGGAAATGGATAAAGAGGGAGCAACAATGAAGAAAAGAGAAGGATCAAAATTCTTGGACAAGAGAAGCACACAAGTAGGGGGAGCAAGCTCATGAACTTTGTTTGGTTGCATTTGATATATGCATATTCATGTGTTTGCTTGCATTGCATAAGTTTTATATTTAATATGCATGCTTGTGTGTTGTATGCTAGTTATAGAACTTGAATGATGATATGATAACTAGCATGCATAGGATGATAGCTAGACTTGTATTTCTACACGTGGTACTAGAACCTTGCTTATAATGTTGATCTCACGGGGTTTCTAGTATTTTTGATGTCTAGCTATTCATGATGCTAAGGATGATGGCAAACTTGTGATTTTCAAATGATATCGAGCTATCAAATGGTATCAAACTACAAAGGTTTATTCTATACACCTTAGCATCACTTAGTAGTGCTAACCCTCCCACAAATTTCATATTTATGCATATGTGCAAGCTTGAAATCAAACCACTTGAGCACATATGTAGGGAGAGTTATCACTACCAAGTCAGATTTTATGGTGCTTATCCAAATCCTAACTTAGAGCTTAAATGTTGGATAAGTGGCATAAAGTCCAAAAGAATTTAATTTCCATATCTTTGTAGAGTTGTCATCAATTACCAAAAAGGGGGAGATTGAAATGTCCTTGTTTGGTTTTGGTAATTGAGTGACAACCTTAGGTGGACTAATTGTGTTTAATGAGAAATACACAGGAGATTAGTCCACAGGTGATGATGTCACGGAGGAGCTCATTGCATATGAGACATAACATGGAGTCATGTGACCAAGGTGGCAAAGATCAAGATGAGGCTTGGCTTGATGGACCGGTTGCAAGTGTGAAGGGCAAGTCGGAGGCTTTGGAGCGATGGACCGCGAGGCGGTGAAGCTTGAGCAAGACTTGGCGCCGATGGACCGACGCAACGGTGAAGAGCAAGTGAGGTCAAGATCGATGAACCAATACGGTCATGTGATGATATGAAGTGGATCATATCATTTGGTGATTGGTTGGTGCATGTGTTGCATCAACGTCGGAGGAGATGGAGTGGAATGCGCAAGGCAAAGGTATAACCTAGGGCATTTCCATTTCACCGGTCATAGGTGTGTAGAGAAGTTTATGACCGGGTTTAGGATAGATGGCCGTACTATCAAGAGGGGCAAACTTGTTTGCATATCGGTCATCTAGTGCCACTCGTGTGATCTAACTATGCATCGTTGCTAGGATCGAGTGGCGTGGCAAGTTGAGTGGTTAACTCCTTCGGTAAAATGTTTGTGAAAATGCTAACACACGTGCACAAGGTGGTGTTCACTTGTTGGTGTTGGCACATTTACGAAGGCGATGAAGTTTAAGCGGTAGAGAGGATTTGGGTTCCTCTCTCCCTCCCGCCGAGCTTTGCGAGCGCAGGATTTAGGCGTTTTTGAGAAGTTGAAATGCCTATTTTCCACTACGCTGGAAGTCGGAAAAGAAACGGAGGCGAACGGAGGTCACAGAGGTGACCGGACGCTGCACCGGACGCGGTCATGGTATGACCGGACGCGTCCGGTCAGTACAGCGCAGGCGCGGGTACTAGGGTTTGCAACCGGCGCGTCCGGTCACTTGCGGGACCGGCGCGTCCGGTCAGGTGTCCAGAGGAAGCTGAGTATGATCGGACGCGAGGCGCGTCCGGTCACACATGATCGGACGCGTCCGATCGTTGAAGATGCTTACTGGACTCTAACCGGACGCTGGCACTGTCGCGTCCGGTCGTTGCGAGGAGCGCGTCCGGTCGTTGTTTCGCGGGCGCGGGTGCTGTGCGGATCGGCGCGTCCGGTCGTTGCGAGGAGCGCGTCCGGTCGTTGCTTCGCGCGCGCGGTGCTGTGCGACCGGTGCGTCCGGTCGGTTGAGCAGCGCGTCCGGTCATAGGGTTTGACCGTTGGCGCAGTGACCGTTGGAGGATCTAACGGTCGCGTTTGAAATTCGAGGGACACGTGGACGTCGCAGGGCGACCGGACGCGGTGAAGCGCGTCCGGTCAGTTACGACCGGCGCGTCCGGTCGTCCCGAGTTTTGCCCAGTGAAGGGGTAACGGCTCTATTTGACCGTGGGGGTTATAAATAGATGCCTTGGCCGGCTGTGGCCGTGAGCGGAGCACACTTTGGCCTTGGTGGCTTGTGTGGTAGTGCTTGGAAGCCCTCTAACTCACTCATGCTTGATAGTGTTCATCGGATCGAGTGAGAGAGCGATTCTAGTGCGTTGCATCGAGAGGATTGCATCGAGTGGCACTAGGTGATCGTGTTGCAAGCCGGTGGTGCTTGTTACTCTTGGAGGTTGCCACCTCCTAGACGGCTTGGTGGCTTGCGACTCCGTTGAAGCACGCGTGGAGATTGTGCGTGGCTCCGGAGGAGAATTTGTGAGGGGGATTGTGCTCACCCCGCGGGGATCGCGAAGAGCAACTCTAGTAAAGCTCGTGGCTTGGAGGATCCCCATCTTGAGAGTGGATGTGCGGCACCCGCTGAGGGTTTGACTCTTGATAGTCAATTAGCTCGTGATCCATCAAGTGGGTGTATCGCCACAACGGGGACTAGCTTGGTGGCAACCAAGTGAACCTCGGTGAAAAACTGCCGTGTCAACATTGTGTACATCTTCTCGGTGGTTTGCTTTCGATTCACAAGCTTGTATTTACATTCATATACTTGTGCTTGTGTAGTTGCTCTTGTAACTAGTTTCCTTGTGTAGTTAGCTAGTTACCTTCTTGCTTGTGTAGCATAGAAGTAGCTCCCGTTGCGTGGCTAATTTGGTTTGTGTAACCTTATTAGTCATATTGCTTAGTTTGTGTAGCTAAGTAATTTGCACTCTCTAGTTTGGCATTAGTTGCCTTGCTATTGAGCATTGCTAGTGAGCATAGGTGGCTTCGTGCTTTTGCTTACTAGAATTGTGTAGGAGCTCCCCGGCTTTGCTAAAGTACTAGTGCATAGGTTTGTGTGACCTTGCTATAGAATTGTTTAGGAGAGCTCTTGCTAAGGAAAGCACCTTAGTTATATAATTAGGATCTTTGTGAGGTGCTTGTGAACTTAGATAGAGGGGTGTAGTCTTGGCTAGACCGATAGTTTTAATTCCGCATTTGTTTTGGTTAGCCTACGCGTTTAAGTTTTTAGAAAGGACTATTCACCCCCCCCTCTAGTCCGCCATCTCGACCCTACAGGCTTGACCGCAACGAATCGTTCCCCAATCAAACGCGTACAAGACCTCGGAGGAGTCTCAATACTCCACCGAGGCCTCGGGGGCTACACCCGGCGGGTGCGCTCGCGTGCCCCCGCCGGAAAAAATCACGGCGCTACGACTCCAATTCTGACCAACCTCTGGGAGAGTGATCACACACTCACCCAAAGGCTCGGGGGCTACTGTCGGTACCAACAGTACGGGGGTACCCGTACCTATCGCCAAAAAACTAACACGACCGAAACCGCAATAAAAGATAGCTCGCCTCAACCGCGTACCCGGCTCCGACTTGTACGAGGCCCGCTCGACGGGGCGCCTCGACCGTGCCCCGGCTTCGACTCGTACGAGGTCCGCTCGACGGGGCACCTCGACCGCGCCCCATCCCGTGCCGCAAGGTACCTCGACAGCGCTCCAACCCACGCGAGGCTCGACCGCCCGCTGGGGAGAACTCCGACTCGCGTGAGCCCGGACCGAGCATCTCGACACCTTTTTTGCCTACCCCAGGACAAAAGCCATAACATTCAATGCGGTTACCCACTACCACCTACCGGCATGGCTGTGGCTAGGATCGACGTGGGAACAATACCCATGTCAGACCTCACTGTTTTACCGCCCATCCCATGATGGGAGGTTAAACCCGTCACTATACCCACCTTACCGAGCACTGTTCACCATCAATCACCCTCGAGGGAGGATAAGACAAGGCCCGTTCTCCGTGATATCGGGGATTCAGCCTTATCCATCCGGCCTCGACCCGGCCTCGACCCAGCCCCGACGCTCGACTTAGTTCAAAGGACGGTATGGCATGGCGCTCTGGGTCATTTTGCCATCTTGTCTCCCACAACGTCAGGGTGTCTAGGGATGGCCGACCATTCCCAAGGCACGTCGCTACAGTCAACTCAACAGGAATCGACAAAACATCATCTCAAGGCTCCCCGTCGTCTTGGCCTCCCCTCATCCTATAAAAGGGCAGGCCAGGGTTCAACGGAGGAAAAACAAAAAAGACGGAACGAGAAACACAAAACAGAAGATCGACATCTCAAGCAACCGCCTTTTTCCTCTTTTCTCTTTGAGACTTGGGCTCGACACCCTCTCTCGCATGCTTGTAACCCCTACACGAGCACCTCGGTGCAAGGAAATACAAACATCTCCCCCCGCTGGACGTAGGGCCTTCCTTTGCCCGAACCAGGATAAACCCCCCGTGTGTTCTCCTTGCATCACCATCCAGGAAAGAGACACACAGCATTTACTCGTTGGTTTAGGACCCCCTCGGGTCCGAACACCGACACCAAGTCAACCATTCGGTAAAGTCGCGAGCTTGCCAGGAACCACATGTACCCGGGGGCCGCCCGACTGCTCTTTGGCCTTATCATCGCGCCCCCGTATCCTACCACTACTGCTCCGGTACAGTGCGTTGCGGGCAATCCACTCGGCCCGAATAATCTCCCAGCTTCGCGGTCAAAAGGTACATTATTCGGCCAGCTAAATGTGAGGCATGCGTTCAACATAACTCGAGGCCCAACAACGGTCGGTCCTTAATCAACACAGATGGAAAACACTACAATCCGAAACCCTGCAAGTTTCCGTCCGGTCTCAGGTTCATTTCGACACTTAGTTATTCTCATATGACATACTTTCACATAAATCCAGGTAATCCCCTATAGCTCGCGGATGACAGACAATCACCTGACTTCTACCAGTCTAAGCAAACTAAGCAATTATTGACCGCGGACACCAGGGTGACAAGGATCGGTAAAGCAAGGTGAAACAAGGTATAATGCAATAACGTTTGCAAACAACTCCTAAACGTAATGCATCAAATTAAGTAAAGTTAATAATAAATTATTTGCAAACCGGGAGAGAAATGCTCCGGGGCTTGCCTCTCTCAAAAGAGCTCGGACGGTGGTCGAGGCACTCTGGAAGATCTTCACCGACCTCCTCTTCGGCTTCGGTCGCCTCCTGCTCTTGCACCTCAGACTGCTCTTCCGGATCCTCGAGAACTGCTACCGGGGTCACTTCCTGCGATCCTGTATGATGCAGAAGTATAAGTGCTCATGCCTAGGTGCATTGCAGGGATGACATGAGATGATGATGAATGAATGAGATGTAATGAGCATGTTACTTTATTTAGATTACGTGGAACTTACGACTCTTCTACAAGGTAGTCTACGTCATTCAAGAACATGTACTCAAAAACTACCACCACTAATCTCTACTATGCAAAGGCACACTCACACTTAAGATGCTTCAAAGATACACCAAAGCATAGTTTACTAACTAATCTTGCATTTAAGGTTGAGTGTAAACCCTAATTAGCACTATGCTTGAACACCAACACATATTTTGGTAGCACTGAAAAAATCTTAGAAAATTACAGCGGATTACTAACATCAATTCTAGCATGCCACAAAATTTTCATTGCATTTGGATTATTAGAACTGTCTATACAAAAATAACAAGCTAAGGCCTAAAAACGAGCATGAAAATACTTTGCATTATGAAAAGTATCAAACAACAGATTTAGTAATTTTCCTACTTTTTACACAGTAAATAATCACTGTAGAAAAATTATTACTTGCATGTTTTATTCACATTTATTTAACTAACAAAAAAAGCAAATACTAGTGATAGAAAGCATTTGAACTACACCTACACATTTTTCTACAGAATAGGCATGATATATAATTTTCCTAGCAAGTACATGGCACAAAAAGATTAACAAACTTGGAATCCCATTTTTCTGATTTTTCTATAATTTATTATCAATTTTTCAAGAAAACACTAATTCCAAGGATTAAATAAAATACTACAGAAAAGTAATGAAATATTGACGTGCAATATTTTTATATTGTAGATCTGGTTCCAATGAGTCCATAGAAATTTATTTCACAATTTTTGGAGCTGAAAGGACTACAAAAACATTTTTTTAAAGTATTTTTCATCATGAATAATAAAAGAAAACAGAAATTAATTTTTCAATATTGGTACTGGGCCGGCCCGTGGGAGTCAACCGGCCCGTGGCTGTTCTCGGCCTAGTTCGCGCGCGGGGGGAAAGGTGAGCCGGCCTGCTCGGAGGCGCGGCCCATAGGGCGGTTGGCCCAGGGAAGACCGAAGGGGGGGAAGAAGAACAGAGCGGCCTCGTCGGCGTTCGTGACCTCGACGTCGCAGCGGTGGCCAACGGCCAAACGGCCATTTCCGGCCACGTCCCGACCATCGAGCGAGCGCACAACGTTCGCAAGGAACTAGCAATCTCGAGAGGGAGGCTTGGAAGAACGGAGAGGGAGCGAGCGAGGCGGTGGGCGGGGCGCGAGCTCGGCGGTCCCGACGCGGTGGCGCGACAGGGGCGGAGAAATGGAACCCTACCGGAGCGAGCAAGGTGATGGTGGCACCCGTTCGGAGAAGAGGAGAAGGGGGCAGAGCTTCGTGCACGACCAATCAGACGGTGGAGGTCCACCGGCGTCGGAACACGACGGTGAAGGTGGGGGCGTCCGGTGGCGAGCGGTGTTCTCGCTCGGTTTCTCCGAAGGGAGGGAGAAGGGGAGCGAGTGAGTGGCGAGCAGGATGGAGACCAGGTGCCCGGGGCGATTTGAAGTGGAGCGCGAGCGCGGGGTCCACGGCGGCCACGCGGGGGCGTCGCCGGTATGCCGCTGCCACGCGGCAGGCGTGTTCTGCCGCGGCGCCAGCGAGCCGCGCGCGCGGGCAGGAAGAGGAAGGGGGCTGGCTTGAGCCGGGCCGAGGTGGGGGAGCGGGCGTAGGCGTCCGCGGGAGTGGCGCGGGCCGTTTCGGCCAGCGGGCCAAAACCGAGGCGGCGGCCTGCTTAGGTTAGGTTTTGATTTTTCAAATTTCTAAATTCAAACCAATTTCAAATACAGTTTTCAAACCCTATTTTGAACAAGAAAAAGACATTTTCTGGAAATGACCCAAAAATAAAAGTTGCTTAGAATTTAATTCTCTACAACTTTGATTAAGGGGCCAACTAAAAATTCTCAACAAATTTTGAATTGGAGAATGCAAGCTAAAATAGGGAGTATTTTTGAATATTTTCAGAATACATTTTTGAAACCAGTTTTTGACAAAACTTTGAGGAATTTAGTTGCTCCAAAAATTTGACCTATAATTCTAAGTGATATAAAATTTGTAGTTGCACAATTTTGATGAAAGGAAATTAGCACATTAACATATTACATCATGAATACCATTTGCCAAGCTTTTATTTCATTCAAGTTATAATATTACCATATATGATTATGGATGATATGAAATGTCATGCTTATGATTGCCATGCAAAAGCTTGCGTAACACTAGGGTGTTATAGCCCTCCCCTTATAAAAATCTCGTCCTGAGATTTGGGTTACGAACCATTTATTATAAAAATCTTCGTATGCTTTTTATAGGTATTCACCCATTTCCCAAGATGCATCCCCTTCATCATGATGACTCCATTGTATCTTATATATTTTCACCACACTGTTTCGAGTAGCCCTTTCTTTGGAATCCAAAACTCGAATTGGCTGCTCACGATACACCAGATCTGACATAAGTTTTATGCCTCGAAGTTCAATTCTTTCCTCTGGAACACGCAAACATTTCTTGAGATGTGATACGTGAAAAACTGGGAATATAGCACCCATTGCTTCTGGTAATTCCAATTTGTAAGCCACTAGACTCTTTCTTTCCAAGATTTTGTAGGGTCCTACAAATCTGGCGGCAAGCTTTCTGCGTATTCCAAACTGCTTCTTCTTCATTGGCGTGACTTTTAGATAAACATAGTCACCAACTTCGAACACAAGCGGTCTCCTTCTCTTATCCGCATAACTTTTCTGACGTGACTGAGTTGTTCTCATATTTTGCTGAATGATATGAACTTTCTTTTCGGCTTCTTCCACGAAGTCAATACCATAATACCTTCTTTCCCCTGGCTCAATCCAGTTTAAAGGTGTTCTACACTTTCTGCCATACAGAGTCTCAAAAGGTGCCATCTTGATACTTTCTTAATAACTATTATTATACGCGAATTCTGCTAAAGGTAACCATGACTCCCATGAACCTCTGGAAGACAACACACAAGCTCTTAACATATCTTCTAAAACAGCATTAACTCTTTCTGTCTGACCATCTGTTTGAGGATGATAGGCAGTGCTTCGAATCAGACTAGTTCTCAAACCTTTATGCAAGTGCTCCCAAAAGTGAGCAGTGAACTGTGACCCTCTGTCAGACACTATCGTCTTTGGTATGCCATGCAATCTCACAATCTCCGCCATATACTTCTCGGTATATTGAGGTGGTCTATAATCTGTCTTGACAGGCAAAAAGTGGGTTGTCTTGGTAAGACGATCCACGATTACCCAAATTGAATCATAGCCTTTCTGAGTAGTGGGCAAACCTGTGATGAAATCCATACTTATATCATCCCACTTCCAACTAGGTACTGACAAAGGTTGCAACAATCCGGCAGGTTTCATGTGAATAGCTTTCACTCGACAACATGTGTCACATCTGGCTACATAAGCTACAATTTCCTTCTTTATCTTTGTCCACCAATAGCGAGGTCTTAGTTCTTGATACATTTTACTACTGCCAGGATGAATGGACAACTTAGAGAGATGAGCTTCATCCATAATTTTATTCTTAAGCTCTCTATCCTTCGGAACAACAACACGGTTGTCGAACCACAACACGTCCTGCTTATCCACTCTAAAGTGTTTTGAGGGTTCTTCTCTAATTTTCTTTTTGATGTGGAATACCCCTTTGTCTGCTTTCTGACCTTCTATTATCTTACTCTCCAAGGTGCAACTGATCTGAATACTATGTAACACGGCAGGGTGCATTAGATTAAAACCATCTTCGAGTAAGGGTTGCATATTCAAACAATGCGACTTTCTACTCAAAGCATCGGCTACCACATTGGCTTTCCCAGGGTGATACTGTACATTCAAGTTGTAATCTTTGATTAGTTCTAACCATCTTCATTGTCTCATGTTCAATTCTGGTTGGGTGAAAATGTACTTGAGACTCTTATGATCGATGAAAATATTGCACAGATTACCAAGTAAATAGTGTCTCCAAATCTTTAAGGTATGCACTACGGCGGCAAGCTCAAGATCATGTGTCAGATAATTGATTTCATGTTTTCTCAACTGACGGGAGGTGCCTTCTTGCATCAGAACACAGCCTAATCCTATTTTTGATGCGTCACAGAACACATCAAAAGGTTTCTCGATGTCTGGCTGTGAAAGAACTGGAGCAGTGGTCAACAGTTTCCGCAAGGTGTGGAAAGCTGTCTCACACTCCTCTGTCCACACATACTTATGATCTTTCTATAACAGACTCGTCATCGGCTGGGCAATCTTCGAGAAGTCTGGGATAAAGCGGCGATAGTAACCAGCTAACCCTAGGAAACTCCTGACTTCTGCCACTATGGTTGGAGTTTTCCAATCCATAACCTCTTGCACTTTGCTCGGATCTATCGAAACTCTATTCTCATATAGAATATGACCAAGGAAAGGAACTTTCTTCAACCAAAATTCACATTTGCTGAACTTAGCATACAACTTATGATCTCTCAGTCTGGTCAAGACAATTTTCAGATGCTCTTCATGATCTTTCTCATTTTCAGAGTATACTAGAATGTCATCAATGAAGACAACTACAAACTTGTCCAACTCTGGCATGAAAACCGTATTCATCAGATACATAAAATATGCAGGAGAATTTGTTAAGCCAAAAGACATAACAAGATACTCGTACAACCCGTATCTAGTAGAAAAGGCGGTTTTTGGGACATCTTGCGGCCTAATCTTTATCTGATGATACCCTGATCTTAGGTCTATCTTGGAGAACACTCTAGCTTTAGCCAGCTGATCAAACAAAACGTCGATATGAGGCAAAGGATATTTATTCTTGATAGTTACAGCATTAAGAGGTCGATAATCCACATACATTCTCAGAGTACCCTCTTTCTTTTTCTTCACGAACAAGGCAAGACATCCCCATTCCGACTTACTCGGTCGGATAAACCCCTTCTTTAACAGTTCTTCTAGTTGCTTCTTCAGCTCAGCTAACTCTTCCGGAGGCATCTGATAAGGTCTCCTCGAAATAGGAGTTGTTCCGGGGATTAACTTGATTCCAAACTCAACATCTCTATCTGGAGGAAGGCCAGGTAACTCGTCTAGAAACACATCCGGGAACTCACACACTACTGGGATCTGGTGGATAGGAACAACTTCCATAGCACAGGTCACACTCACAAGGTCTGTTCTTCTAGGCAATGGTACTAGGAAAGTACCCTCTGCCTGGGGATCCTTAAGGGTAAGCATCCGACTGCTTGTATCTATGACTGCCCCCAGTTCTTCATCTAGTTCATTCCTATTATTACATCCAAAACTAGTCCAGACATAACTACCAGGTTTACTCGAAACTTCCGACTACCTAACTCAAGGGTTGCCCCTCTAACCATCTTATTGATTAACACATCAGCCCCTGCTGAACTTATGCGATAACCATAACTCAATTCTGTGCATAGTTGTTCATGCTTCCGTGCAAATGCTTGACTCATAAAAGAATGCGAGGATCCAGAATCAAATAGAACAACTGCAGGGTGATGGTTAACAAGAAACTTACCAGCAGTTATAGGCTCTCTCTCAGGAATCTCATCAACGATGGTATGGTGTACACGGGCAGTGTAAGTCCGTTGCTTCTTTTTAGGCGGATAAGGGCAGAACTTTGAAAAGTGGCCTGGCTGACCACAATTGTAGCAGGGCCCCTTCACTGTACCAGCAGATCCTATAGCTCCCTTGGAGTTGCTCTGTCCTGTAGCTGCGGTGATCTTTGCTGGCGACACGGCCATTTTGTACGGCTTCTGTGGTCTCTTGTAGTTCTGAGTCTTATGCTATGGAGGCCTGAACCTTGCACCAGGTGTGGACGGACGATAAGAAGGACAATTTGCAGTGACAACTCTAAACTATGATGGTCCTGACTCAAACACTCTCTTGCGATTCTTGGATGCAGTGTAGGTGTTGTTGTTCTTTTCTTGTTTCAAACAATCACTAACAAAGTCATTGAATCTGGCACGGATATTGGTACCCACATGCTTCATCATCTTCGGACTTAACCCTCTCTTGAAACTAGCAATTCTCTTTGCATCTGTGTCGACCATGTCTGGAGCATAACGGCACAAGTTGTTAAAGGCATGCAGATACTGTGTCACAGTCTTGGTACCCTGATTCAAGGCCAAGAACTCTCCGAGCTTCATTTCAACCAACCCTGGGGGAATATAAACTCCCCTAAATGTTTCAGTGAATTCTCTCCAGGTAATCTGGGCATTGGGAGGAAAGGTGGTGCGGTGATGCTTCCACCACATCCCTGCCGGTCCCTGTAGCTGATGTGCAGCATATTCTGTTTTTAGAACTTCTGTTAGCCTCAACACACGGAACTTATCTTCCATAGTGTTGATCCATTCTTCAGCGTCGAGTGGCTCTGCTGCTTCCTTAAAAATTGGTGGCCTAGTATCCATGAAATCCTTGAAATTGCTGTACTGGTTCACCCCATGACCACCACCTTGATTATTACCTCTCTGAACATTCTCGGCGATGGTACACACAAAATCTTCCATATTCCTCTGTGATTGCTCGGCATTGCGCTGGCTTCCAAGGAACTGTGCGAAGAATACCTCTGCAGTGAGCGGTGGAGGAGGGGGCAATTGTAGCTCTGGCTGTGGCTCCTGGTGGTTGACGTTGTTTGCACCACCCCTACCAGCCCCTGCACCGTTGCCACCAGTTTCAGCGGCCTCATACGTGGCACGACGAGTGTTTGCCATCTGCATATTTCAGCAACAAGTAATAATTGAGCGAAGTTGTAGTAATTATATTCGAATGAACAATCATGTCATACTGAATTCATTGGAGAGAACAAGTCATACAATAAAACAGAGGCACAATAATCACATTCCAATTAAAACAACATCACTAATCAAATTACTTTGAAAGCAACATCGCGTTCCATACAACTACGTTGCCAGCATACATACACTGGACTTTTATGCGTTCGGGCATCGCATACACAACCAGGTTCCAAAAGATCGTCAGTCTCAAGATCGAACAGGATACAACACGATACATTAAAACCAAAAGAAGGCCATCGTGACAGAGCCTAGCTACTAACGCAGGGCACTATCCTACTCTTTAGGGCCGTCGTCGAGGTCGAAGGCGTCACCATTGCTACCATCAGTAGCAGCGTCGTCGTCGACGTCCATCTGGGCGGCGTCCGAAGGAGCATACGGGCCCATCCCATTGTATAGGGCATGAAACTCTTCATGCAAGTTGGCATTATACTCTTCTAGCTCCTCGACCCTCTGCCTTAGAAGGTCCCTCTCGTTCCAGGCTTCATTCCTTTCCTGCACTAGCTGTCCCATCATGCGGTCTGCATTTTTGTTGGCCTGAGTCAACGTCTGCACCCGCTGCATGGCACTTTCACCTCTCTCGAGAGCCCAGTCTCGCTACAAGCTCATGTCGACCAACTGCTCCTGCAAGCTAGCTATAGCACGTGCTTGCTTCTTCTTCTGCTTCCTTGCTTCAAGCCGGTCATCGCCACGCAGGCCAGTCAAGGTCCAATAGGTACTCTCAAGACCCTAGTATGCTCTGATGGTTGCATACATGGCACTCATTGCGTGGTTATCGCTAGCCCGTCCTTCACTTGGGCCTCTAACCAGGGCACTTCCTTGCGGTTGCACCCAAATGGCATCACGAGGATCATCTCTTAGAAAAGTATCAGCCAAAGCGGCTGCCAACTCATTGGGAAACCTGCTCATTATGTCTCGGATGACACGAAAGGCTGCGCCCTCTGCACCCTCAACCGGAGTGTGTCCTTCAAACTCCAAATGCCAACCATCCCATTCTGGCGTATCACCAAGAGCAGGGACGGCGATTTCCACTACTGTAAGTCCATCCTCAGCTAGCTAGCTCTCACTCCAAGAGTACACCGGCTCTTGACCCTCTGGGTACCCCACATCATGGAGCACTCTCCAAAGCAAGGTGGGCATGCCAAACTCGCTTAGAAAAGTGTCCGTGCTGTGGCGCTCCCGTGGGGCCATCTGGTGACGGGGTGCTCTTCCGCCAGTGGACTTACGGGCAGTCTGCTTCATGTGGGCCATCTGTAGCATAAGTTTTAAATTACCCGGTGAGAATATATTTTAAGTTGATGTCACTTTTATCAAACTGGGATAATCCTTTTATAAGGGGACGAATGCATATTATGAATGAAATGCACAGGCAGTATGATGCATGCATGAGTCTTACGTTCTCACAAACTTAGAAAATAAAGACATCTAACGATGAATTTGGTGGCATACAAACGATCCCTCATATACGTAACTAATTCGATCTACACGATAAACGCTGTTATGTACCTGCAAAAAAATCATTTCAGCCCATTCCCCATGAATGCATGAAAGTAGTAAATCTACCTACACGCTCTACACGAATCCTCAGATGCGTGTACAATGGTAGTAACTACCCAAACACATCGTCCTATTGACGGCATCGCCTCAACGGATGGAACACTCACACATGCGATACTTTTATAAAAACATATGTAGAACATGTAATTATTCTAGTATCATATAAGCACTCTCCCTAGATCGGCGGTGTATCCGATCATGCTCTCACAGCTCACACTTACCAAAGCGTAGAGGTAACTGATCCATACATTACCACTCAATTAAGTGACACTCATACAATAGCACGCCGTATGAGCAACGAAAGAGAAATATAGTGCAAGAACCCCAAGTTAGTACTTAAATAGCCACCTAGAGTCCTTAACTGGGCATACAGGATATGACCACTGGCACACCTTTAGTTTTAAAATCACACTTTTTAAACAGAATTTTGTTTTAAATACACTTATGAACAGTAATCACGCTAAACCTGCTCTGATACCAGCTGTAACAGAACCGCCCAATTATATGAGATTAAGTAGGAAAATCATCCAACGGGAGGACAATTTAACAAACTTAAGCCCGTATAACCCGGTAGTCCATGAAATCTCGACGGATTTCAAACCATTTCACATAACAGCCAAGATCGTACTAAGTTTAGCGGTCACCATCATAAGTTACATAAAAGTTCGCGGCATAAAATACATCGGAGTTTAAACATAGTTATTACAAACCAGGTTCGAATAAAAATAGCGGAAGCAGTAGTTCAAATCACGCACACACACAGCGTTTTGAAATAAAGTGCCAGCTTGTGATCATCTCCAGCAAAAGCATCAGACAAGAAGTAGCGAATGACCATTGCCCATGGTCCTAAGCTTCGCCCATCGCAGGATAGAGGCAGTTAATACAGTAGCTGTAATACATCTGCCCATCTGCAACAAGTGGGAACAAAGCCCTGAGTAGGAGAAGGTACTTAGCTAGACTTACCCGACAGAACCAAAATAAAATGACACCAAGGATCATGATAGGCTTTCTGGTGGGGTAGCTGACTCATTTGCAAGAAAAGCATTTTTCAACTTAACAATTCTTTTCTAAAAGTATGCAGTAATTTAATCTTTATTACCCTATCAACTATGTTTGCATCTGTGCTAGAGTAATATATAATTAAGCAAATAAGGATTACCAATGCTTATTAACAATAATTTCCATGTCATCTTCCACATAACTATCCAAGTGTTTCATCAAAATTACTACGATGAAGTAGCTCAAGTCAAGTGTTCACTATCAAGTGAACGATGGCGATTCGAATCGATTATTAACCAGCTGGTAATTTATTCCTCACACAAACCTCACTCACCCACTAAAGTGAGGTATTGGTCACCGAGTCAACCATTCGGTAAAGTCACGAGCTTGCCAGGAACCACATGTACCCGGGAGCCGCCCGACTGCTCTTTGGCCTTATCATCGTGTCCCCGTATCCTACCACTACTGCTCCGGTACAGTGCGTTACGGGTAATCCACTCGGCCCGAATAATCTCCCAGCTTCACGGTCGAAAGGTACATTATTCGGCCAGCTAAATGTGAGGCATGCGTTCAACATGACTCGAGGCCCAACAACGGTCGGTCCTTAATCAACACAGACGGAAAACACTACAATCTGAAACCCTCTAAGTTTCCATCCGGTCTTAGGTTCATTTTGACACTTAGTTATTCTCATATGACATACTTTCACATAAATCCAGGTAATCCCCTATAGCTCGCGGATGACAGGCAATCACCCGACTTCTACCGGTCTAAGCAAACTAAGCAATTATTGACCACGGACACCAGGGTGACAAGGATCGGTAAAGCAAGGTGAAACAAGGTATAATGCAGCAACGTTTGCAAACAACTCCTAAATGTAATGCATCAAATTAAGTAAAGTTAATAATAAATTATTTGCAAACCGGAAGAGAAATGCTCCGGGGCTTGCCTCTCTCAAAAGAGCTCGGACGGTGGTCGGGGCACTCTGGAAGATCTTCACCGACCTCCTCTTCGGCTTCGGTCGCCTCCTGCTCTTGCACCTCGGACTGCTCTTCCGGGTCCTCGGGAACTGCTACCGGGGTCACTTCCTGCGATCCTGTATGATGCAGAAGTATAAGTGCTCATGCCTAGATGCATTGCAGGGATGACATGAGATGATGATAAATGAATGAATGAGATGTAATGAGCATGTTACTTTATTTGGATTACGTGGAACTTACGACTCTTCTACAAGGTAGTCTATGTCATTCAAGAACATGTACTCAAAAACTACCACCACTAATCTCTACCATGCAAAGGCACACTGACACTTAAGATGCTTCAAAGATACACCAAAGCATAGTTTACTAACTAATCTTGCATTAAAGGTTGAGTGTAAACCCTAATTAGCACTATGCTTGAACAGCAACACATATTTTGGTAGCACAGAAAAAATCTTAGAAAATTACAGCGGATTACTAACATCAATTCTAGCATGCCACAAAATTTTCATTGCATTTGGATTATTAGAACTGTCTATACAAAAAATAACAAGCTAAGGCCTAAAAACGAGCATGAAAATACTTTGCATTATGAAAAGTATCAAACAACAGATTTAGTAATTTTCCTACTTTTTACATAGTAAATAATCACTGTAGAAAAATTATTACTTGCATGTTTTATTCACATTTATTTAATTAACAAAAATAGCAAATACTAGTGATAGAAAGCATTTGAACTACACCTACACATTTTTCTACAGAACAGGCATGATATATAATTTTCCTAGCAAGTACATGGCACAAAAAGATTAACAAACTTGGAATCCCATTTTTCTAATTTTTCTATAATTTATTATTAAATTTTCAAGAAAACACCAATTCCAAGGATTAAATAAAATACTACAGAAAAGTAATGAAATATTGACATGCAATATTTTTATATTGTAGATCTGGTTCCAATGAGTCCATAGAAATTTATTTCACAATTTTTGGAGCTGAAAGGACTATAAAAACATTTTCCAAAGTATTTTTCATCATGAATAATAAAAGAAAACAGTAATTGATTTTTCAATATTGGTACTGGGCCGGCCCGTCGGAGTCAACCGGCCTGTGGCCGTTCTGGCCTGGTTCGCGCGCGCGGGGAAAGGTGAGCCGGCCCGCTCGGAGGCGCGGCCCACAGGGCAGTTGGCCCAGTGAAGACCGAAGGGGGGAAGAAGAACAGAGCGGCCTCGTCGGCGTTTGTGACCTCGACGTCGCGACGGTGGCCGACGGCCAAATGGCCATTTCCAGCCACGTCCCGACCATCGAGCGAGCACACAACGTTCGCAAGGAACTAGCGAACTCGAGAGGGAGGCTTGGAAGAACGGAGAGGGAGCGAGCGAGGCGGTGGGCGGGGCGCGAGCTCGGCGGTCCCGACGCGGTGGCGCGGCGGGGCGGAGAAATGGAACCCTACCGGAGCGAGCAAGGTGATGGTGGCGCCCGTTCGGAGGAGAGGAGAAGGGGGCGGAGCTTCATGCACGACCAATCGGACGGTGGAGGTCCACCGGCGTCGGAACACGACGGTGAAGGTGGGAGCGTGCGGTGGTGAGCGGCGTTCCCGCTCGGTTTCTCCGAAGGGAGGGAGAAGGGGAGTGAGTGAGTGGCGAGCAGGATGGAGACCAGGTGCCCGGGGCGATTTGAAGTGGAGCGCGAGCGCGGGGTCCACGGCGGCCACACGGGGGCGTCGCCGGCATGCGGCTGCCACGCGGCGGGCGTATTATGCCTCGGCGCCAGCGAGCCGCGCGCGCAGGCGGGAAGAGGAAGGGGGCTGGCTTGAGCCGGGCCGAGGCGGGGGAGCGGGCGCGGGCGTGCGCGGGAGTGGCGCGGGCCGTTTCGGCCAGCGGGCTGAAACTGAGGCGGCGGCCTGCTTAGGTTAGGTTTTGATTTTTCAAATTTCTAAATTCAAACCAATTTCAAATACAGTTTTCAAACCCTATTTTGAACAAGAAAAGGACCTTTTCTAGAAATGACCCAAAAATAAAAATTGCTTAGAATTTAATTCTCTACAACTTTGATCAAGGCGCCAACTAAAAATTCTCAACAAATTTTGAATTGGAGAATGAAAGCTAAAATAGGGAGTATTTTTGAATATTTTCAGAATACATTTTTGAAACCAGTTTTTGACAAAACTTTGAGTAATTTAGTTGCTCCAAAAATTTGACCTATAATTCTAAGTGATATAAAATTTGTAGTTGCACAATTTTGATGAAAGGTAATTAGCACATTAACATATTACATCATGAATACTATTTTCCAAGCTTTTATTTCATTCAAGTTATAATATTACCATATATGATTATGGATGATATGAAATGTCATGCTTATGATTGCCATGCAAAAGCTTGCGTAACACTGGGGTGTTACATTCAACTCTTGTTGCGAACTTTATATAGCATGTGACTGTGGGTGCTAAATCAGTATGATCTTGTTGTATGTTGGTTAGTTTGAAATCCCACGTGATTTCACGGAATCTCAGGTTGTACGGGCTTAAGTTTGGTAAATTATCTGCCTCGGTGGAAGATTTTCTTACTTAATCTCGTATAATCATGTTGATCCGTTACAGCTGGCATCGGAGAATGGTTACGCATGTTACTGTTCACATGGGTATTTAAAACAAAACTGTGTTTAAAAATGAGTTTTTAAACTTAAGTGTGCCAGTGGTCATATCCTTTATGCTCAGTAAGGATTCTAGGTGGCTTATTTAAGTATTGACTGGGGGGTTTTTGCATCATATTTTAATTCGTCACTCATACGGCATGCTATTGTATGAGTGTCATTCACTTGAGTGGTAATGTATGGATCAATGACCTCTACGCCTTGGTAAGTGAGAGTTGTGAGAGCATGGTCGGACACACTGCCGATCTGGGGAAGTGCTTATGTAATGCCGAATTAATTACATGTTTTACACATGTTATATGCATGTATCCTTTGTATTGGGGTTTTCCGTCATGTGGTGACGATGCCGTCAATAGGGCGATGATTCGGGTAGTTGCTACCGTTGTACTCGTATCTGGGGATACGTGTGAAACGAGTAGCTTACTTTACTGCTTTCTTGCATACTTTCATACTGTGAGGTTTGGGCTGAAATGACTTTCTGCAGGTACATAACAGCGTTATCGAGTAGTACGTAGTAACTACGTTTACGAGAGCTCGTTGTATGCCACCGTCTATACACTACAAAAAAATGTGTTGGTTTATGACAATATACATATGTCGTAATACTTGGAAAATATATCACAAGTCAACATTTATGACATCTGGTTGACGAAAAACGCAATGTCAAAAACCACACGCCTTAAATCATGATTTGTGACATTTATGTGTTCATGTCACAAAGTATGACATTTGGTTTTATGTCATAAGTTTTTGGATCTAAATTCAATTTTTTAAGCCCGCATAGCTGATAGGCTTAAAATGGCCCAGCCCATTGTAAGGCCCCATTTTTGGCGAGGCCCATGTTGCTTTGTAAAGATTTTCGCCAATTTTTTATTCAATTCAGCCCACACTTTTACACTCAGCCCATGTAACAATTTCCTGGGCCAGCCCACGTTGGATTTTTGTTGGGCCAGCCCACGCAACATATATTCCGAGCCTCTAGGCACATTTTTCTCGAACCAGCAAACACAGGCAATCCAATTACAAAATAAAAAAGGCCCAATAACATATGAATTATAAAATCATATCCTGTACATGGTCTTACATATTAGGGAGCGTATGCTATTGAAACTAGCTTCTTGTAGAAACTATGGAAACTTCAATCAAGTCCACAGGATTCTAATCTGATGGCCTCAGCTGAAGGTGTTACCTGGGGAGTGTGTTGTCCCTCAACGTAAGCCCGTGGTGGCGGACTTTCGCTTTCGGGTACGTGTCCACCGGGACAAACGGACCAAGATTGCGAGAACGAAGTGGTGGAAGCTTAGAGGGGAAGCAGCGCAGACGTTTAAGGAGAGGATGTTAGATGAGGGACCTTGGGAAGAAGGAGAAGATGCCGACGACATGTGGCTAAAGATGGCAACATGTGTCCGGAAGGTGGCTTCGGAAGTGTTTGGCGTGAGTAGGGGAGGCAAACGGGAAGCGAAAGACACATGGTGGTGGAATGACGAGGTGCAAAGGGCTATTAGGGAGAAGAAGGAGTGTTTCAAGCGTCTCCACCATGACAAGAGTGTAGCCAACATCGAGGGCTATAAAATAGCGAAGAGGGTTGCAAAGTGAGCTGTGAGTGTAGCAAAAGGTCAGGCGTATAATGGCCTTTATCAGCGGCTAGGCACGAAGAAAGGGGGGAAGGACATTTATAGGATGGCTAGAATCCGCGAGAGAAAGACAAGGGACATCAACCAAATAAAATGCATCAAGGATGGGACAGATCGACTTCTGGTGAAGGATGAGGAGATCAAGGACAGATGGAGAGAGTACTTCGACAAGCTGTTTAATGGGGAGAATGAGGATCCTGCCCTTGAGTTGGACGACTCATTTGACGATACCAACAGACGCTTTGTGAGGAGAATTCAGGAGGCAGAGATCGGAGAGGCTTTGAAAAGGATGAAGGGAGGTAAAGCGATGGGCCCTGATGGTATCCCCATTGAGGTGTAGAGATACCTAGACGCCAGAGCGATAGTATGGTTAACTAAGCTTTTTAACCTTATTTTTCGGTCAAACAAGATGCATGTAGAATGGAGAAGTATATTAGTACCTATCTTCAAGAACAAGGAGATGTTCGAAGTTGTACTAACTACCGTGGGATTAAGTTGATGAGTCATACGATGGAGCTCTGGGAGAGGGTTATCGAGCATCGCCTAAGGAGAGTGACACATGTGACCCAAAATCAGTTTGGGTTCATGCCTGGTAGGTCGACCATGGAGGCGATTTTCTTATTACGACAATTGATGGAGAGATATAGGGAGCAGAAGAAGGACTTGCACATGGTCTTTATTGACCTCGAGAAGGCATATGACAAAGTACCGAGAAATGTCATGTGGTGGGCCTTGGAAAAGCACAAAGTCCCAACTAAATATGTTACCCTCATCAAGGATATGTACAGGAATGTGGTGACGTTTGTCCGAACATGTGATGGCGACACCAGTGACTTTCTAATTAAAATAGGACTGCATCAGGGGTCAGCTTTGAGCCCTTATTTATTTGCTTTGGTGATGGATGAGGTCACAAGGGACATACAAGGTGATATTCCTTGGTGTATGCTCTTTGCTGATGATGTGGTGCTAGTTGACGACAGTAGGGCGGGGGTTAATAGGAAGTTAGAACTATGGAGGCACACGTTAGAGTCGAAAGGGTTCAGACTTAGTAGGACTAAGAACGAGTACATAAGGTGCGATTTCAGCGCGACTAGACACGAGGAGGGAGACGTTAGCCTCGATGGGCAAGTGGTGGCCAAGAAGGATACTTTTCGGTATTTAGGGTCGATGCTACAAAAGGATGGAGACATTGATGAAGATGTTAGGCATAGAATTTCAGCCGGCTGATTGAAATGGCGTCAAGCTTCTGGCGTTCTCTGTGACAAAAGGGTGCCTCAGAAGCTGAAAGGTAAGTTCTATAGGACGGCGATTCGTCCGGCGATGTTATATGGTGCTGAGTGTTGGCCTACAAAAAGGCGACATGTCCAGCAATTGAATGTAGTGGAGATGCGTATGTTACGTTGGTGTTGTGGACACACAAGGAGGGATAGAGTACGAAACAACGATATTCGGAATAGGGTTGGGGTGGCACCAATTGAGGAGAAATTGATTCAACATCGGTTAAGATGGTTTGGACATGTCCAACGGAGGCCTCCTAAGGCGCCGATGCGTAGTGAAGTTCTAAAGCGGACCGATAATGTAAAGAGCGGTAGAGGTCGACCTAAACTAACTTGGGACGAGTCCGTTAAGAGAGATCTTAAGAAGTGGAATATCCCCAAGGATTTAGCTATGGACAGGAGCGCTTGGAGATTAGCAATCAACGTGCCTGAACCGTGACCTTTTTTGTCTTATGCCCTTTATGTCCCTTTATGTGTCTCCCTGTTTCTCGTCTCTTTTGGGTTTCATCTCTAGCCTACCCCAACTTGCTTGGGACAAAAGGCTATGTTGTTGTTGTTGTGGCCTCAGCTGAAGGTGGGTTGTGCTTCATCTGAGATCATCGGATTAGAATCTTGGTGGGAGGGTTTAAGTGAATAAATGACTCACCTTCATCTGAGGCCATCGGATTAGAATCTTGTGGACTTAGATTAAAGTTTCCATAGTTTTCACAAGAAGCTAGTTTCCATAGCATACGCTCCCTACATATTATTACATTCAGAGCTAAATTCATATCAACCAGATTCAAATCCAAAGTAGAAGAGACAACCATAACGTTCCACATCTTAAGTACAGGATGTAGGAGTATTGACCCAACTTGCTCTTTGTTCATGGGCTTACCATCAAGTTCCACACCACTGCACTTCTTAAGCAATGTTGCAGAACTTCATCACTCTGCACACCCACGAAAACATAAATATTAGTGGTTGTTTGCTTTCTGCATGTGCATGATACACGGCTACCAGTTAGTAGAATACACAGCTACAAGTTAGTAGACTGAATGATATGCAGCTATCAGATGCACATATGCCTCTTAAAAACAGCAAACTAGGTAATCCTTAGTCATTCCTAAGTAGACATTCATTCAGAGCCAAGATTTGAACAAACTTAACAGGCAAAAAAATCAGCTTTAGATTAGATTTAGCTTTACAATTTCAGAACAAACATCACCTCATCAAGATATTAATGTGACAACTCGTTCAAAAGTTTATTTAGTCCATGAGAAACATGCCATTTCTACAATGCACTTCTGGAGTTCAATAATGGGAGACTGATGTTCTTGTCTTGTTGCTATCATCTGCTATTTTCTCTAACATGAAAGAAAAATCTTTAAGTTCACAGTGCATCACGTCAACACGAGATTATTCAAAAGGAAGGTAATTATGCCCACATATGCTATTTTTCTCATATACTACAGCAGTAATAATATATCTGATCCAAAGAAAAGAGAGATATTGCAGCCATTTCAGATCAACTAGAGTCCTGGCATGGCATGGAAGGCATGGAATAGTTGGGGTATGACTGATTTGCTCACTAAAAGAACTAGAGTACTCTGCAGAATGTGTTCACAAGAAAGCAACGAAGGCATACTTCTGTATGGGCTCACAGACACTTGCTATGTCGGAAAATGTTAATACATGTTATTAAGAGCTAAGCCTATTCCATCAGGGCAATTAATTCAGAAAAAAACATACCTCTATGAGAACAATTAATTAGTACAAGTCTGTGCTCAGAATTGAGAGTAACAATGCTAGTAGTCAACCTGCAGTAGCCCCCGTCGAGAAGTAGACCAGCAAGCACAGGACCGAACAGGAACCGCATCAAAGTTGGCGTTGGCATCGATCTAGGCACCACCACTCCGTCCTCCGCGTCGATCTGCCACCAGCAGCAGCCCCCACGCATGGGCTTCTCAAATCTGGCCTCCGAAGAGGGAGAGTGAGGGGGAGGAAGAGACGACAAGGAGGAAGACAGGGAATCCACTGCCTACCTCATGGATGGGGAATTTTCTGCCGACCTTGAGAGGAGTGGAGGGCTCGCGGCCGCGCTAGGAGAGGAGGATTCTAGCGAGCCACCGGAGGAAAGGATGACCAGGCGCCGGCAGCAGCAGCAGCCGGAGGCACGCATGACCGCAAGTGGCTGCTTGCGCTCAGCGCCCTTTGCGCTGGTCACGCCGTCGACTTCGTCGGCCGCCTGCGCTTAGCGCCCTTTGTGGTAGCAGATCTGAGGGGGGGGGGGGGGGGGGGGGGGGGGGGGGGCGGGGTGGGGGGAGGGGTCGACGCTGAACGCGAGTGCTCACTGCCCTCCGGACAAACCGCACCGCCGGCCGCCTCATCGCCCGCGAGTGGAAGAGGTGGGCAGGGCGACGCTGACTGCAACTGCTCGCCACCCTCTAGGCAGACCGTGCCGCCGGCTGCCTCTCACCACCTGTGGATGCTGGCGCCGAATAAGAGCAGGAGGATCGAGTGGAGGATGCCCGCTTAGTGCGTTGGGGAGGCTGGAGACTGCAAAGAGGAGAAAGCTAGGGTTTGGAGCTTTTATACGCATCAGGATGTATCTCGTCCATCGATCTGATCGGACGGTCGAGGAGATACAGAAGATATTGTGCCTCCAGGTCTTAGCAGGCCAGTTTCCGATTTTGGGCTGAATTGATGTTACATCGACCCTTTTATTGCTTTCTTTTCATTTACTTGTCAGAAATACATTTATATTTTTAAAATACAAATCATAATACCTAATGGCTTACATGATCCCTTTGAAGGAGAAAGACTAGTTACAAGTTTTATCTAAAGATTAAAAAGAGAAATCAAAGTTCTTCAACAATTTAAAAATTAAATTTTAAACGACATTTTGAAATATCAAATGAATTCAAATAGAAAAGTTGTAAACAACAAAGTTTTATAACTTCTCAAGATCTACAACTTTTATTTTGGTCATTTCTCCATCAAAGGTTCAAAAAAATCAAATTTTATTACTTAATTTTTAATATTTGGCGTCTGTTTTTAAACCACCTCCGAAAAATGTGAAACTTAGCGTTTCCATAACTTGTGGCACGTACATTTGAGAAAAAGTTTGAGGCCGGTTCGGGCTCCTTTTTTGTTTGGAATTAATTACACCAACACTAGAGTATTTATATAAGAAAAAACTAGTACAGCTATCACCAGTCACGTTCTAACTCAGTGGTTGTATCGGCTTCCAGAGGTGTTAGCGCCCCAGCTTCGATCCCCCAAGACTCGTCTTTTTTGTGATTTTTTGCAACTGTTTGGACACCATTTCTAACTGCTCGCCTGGGCCGGCCTCCACGCGAGGGCAATATTTTTTAATTATATTTTCCAGTTCGGATTGGGCTGGGCTGCTCAGCGAACCAGACCAACAGCGAGGGACCACTGTTGTAAAAAAAACAGAGATAGACCACGGGGTGCAGGGCTGCTCCCGCATGTGCTTGTGTGGGTCTCGTTGTGTTGTATGCGTGTCATATTCTTTTTATTTTCTTTTTTTTTGTTAACTAAATCTTCATTTAATTAACAAATTGTTAAGTATATAAACAATTATATACATATAAGCAGAGATATACAAATATATGTACATATGCATATATACACAAATACATTTGGCACGAATTGAGTTTCCACACTAAAAATAAAGATATGTGTCTATATATAAATGCATTTTTATTTAATTATTATTTTAATACCCAACTCAGCCACACATATATATTACAACATTTATTTATTGTTATTCATATATACGTACAAGTGTATACTTTTATCTACTATTTGAAATAACTAACAATAAACAATATTTATATATTTTATATACATCTTGATTTCTTTGACTTGTCAATTACTATAATGATATATGATTATGGACAGGATTAACGACATTGATCAACACCTACGGTGTTACTAGACCCATCTTGATAGTTGGACCCGCATGCCACCTTGGACAACAATGTTAATAAAATCAATAAAATAGTTTGTGACACAACATCCTTGCAAAGTACACTTTATGACATGGGAAATATTGTCATAACATACAATTTGACTAGCATTAAGACATTTTTTATGGCATACATCTACTTATGTCACTAAGTTCGGATGCCTCTAGAAAAATCGTCATAAACTGGTTGATTCAGTGACTCTTTGACCTAACGTCATGCCATAAATGTCATAAACCGACATATTTCTTGTAGTGATACCGCTAGTAATTGTTGTTTCTAAGTTTGTAAGGACGTACGGAACGTGCATGCATCATGTTGTGCATTTCATTCATGGCATTGTTCCTCCCCTTATAAGTTGATTATCTCATTTTGATAAAAATGACAACTTAAAAATCTGTTCTCACTGCGGTAATAAAAATTTTGCTACAGATGGCACGCACCAAGCAGACAGCTCGCAAGTCCACAGGCAGAGTTTCCCATCATCAGCTCGCTCCACGCACTCGTCAGCGTCACATGTTCCTTGGAGAGTTTGGGATGCCTACGCTCTTGTGGAGGGTGCTCAGCTACGTAGGCTATCCGGATGGAATGGAGCCTCGCTACTTCTGGGCAAATGAGTAGTTGGGGGAAGGTCTTTTGGTCACTGTGGAAGCAGTTGTTCATCCCAGAGGTGATGGTTCTGAGTGGACTGGTTGGCGTTATGAGTCAACTGGCAGGACCGCTGAAGAAGCCGCTGAAAGAGCAGCCTTTGGAATACTGAGAGATATCATGGATCGCTTTCCCCAGGAGTTGGCAACAGCGATCGTTGGAGTCTTTCCAAGGGGCAACCCCTCCACTGACTCTTGGCAGCAGGCAAGAGGAAGGTCCCGGGAGGTTAGTGCAGTAGATGCCTAGAACAGTGATAACCCCGCCATGAGTGCCATGTTCGCAGTGATGAAGGCCTTCGATGGAGTGGAAGGTAGTCTGCAACATGTGTCTGGTGCTCTTGGTTAGGCTCGTGATGACCGACGTCAGCTTCAGAGGGATCACGACGCCGAGGTTGAGAGGCTTACTGCAGAGATGGCTCAGTTGATGCGTCAGAGGGATCAGGCTACCCAGAGGACTGGGGTCTTTGAGGGAGACGTACGCGCACTGAGAGAGCAGGTTGGGCGTCTGACCACCGCAAACTAGAACGCTGAGCGCATGTTGACCCATGTGCTCCATCAGAGGAATGAAGCCTGGACTGCAGAGAATGTTCTGAGGGCTCGATAGTTTGACCTAGAACAGCAGCTAGCCAATGCAGAGGAGTACAATGACAACCTGTATGAGGAGGTTCATCGACTAAATAACCAGCTCAACCCCTATGTTCCTCCTGGTGCGGCAAAGATGGATCTGGATGAGGATGAAGATCCCGAAGAGCCCGAGGCACCCGCTGAGGATGACGACAATGTTGTGGATGGCGACCACGCCAACATCTCTGACTTAGACAGCGACCACGATGAGTAGGCTAGTAGTTGTTGCGCTAGCTACTAGGGTTCGGTTTGCATGATCTTTTGCTTAGTTGGCACGTTGGGCATGTCTTAATGAGTAGAAGGACTAAGGCTTTAATGTAATGTTGGAAAACTTGGATGTGTTTGTGGCGGTATCCGAACGTCAAAAGTCCAGTGTATGTATGCTGGCAACTTGGTTGTAATGGACGCGATGTGTGCGCTTTAGTAATCTAATTAGTGATGTTGTGTTAATTGAAATGACTTATTGTGCCCTTGTTTTATTGTATGAATTTATTCTCTCCAGTGAATTCAGTAAGGCATGATTTTTCATTCACTCGCAATTTCTATGACATCACCTAATAATTACTATTGCTGAAATATGCAGATGCCGAACACTCGCCGTATAGTGTATGATGCCACTAAGGCTGGTGGCAGTGCCACTGGTAATGAAAACTGTGATCCACCACCGCCTCCTCCTCCACCGTACACCGTGGAATAGTTCTTCGTACAATTCCTCGGAAGTCAACGCAACATGGAGAATATGTAGCAGAATATGGAAGCGGCGTTACGCAGTATTACGGATAACACCCGTCGTGGAGTAAACCCGGGTGGGCATGAAGTAAACCAGTATAGCAGCTTCAAGGATTTTATGGACACCCGTCCATCAATCTTTAAGGAAGCCGCTGAACCCTTGGATATAGAAGAGTGGATTAACACAATGGAAGACAAGTTTCATGTTTTGAGGATGACCGAAGTGTTGAAGACCGAGTACGCAGCTCATCAGCTTCAATGTCCGGCAGGGATGTGGTGGAAGCACCACCGCACCACTTTTCCTCCCTATGCCCACATCACCTGGAGGGAGTTCACCGAAGCGTTTTGTGGAGTGTACATTCCACCTGGTCTGACAGAAATGAAGCTCGGAGAATTCCTGGCACTGAATCAAGGCACGAAGATTATGACCCAATATCTGCATGCATTCAACAATCTGAGCCGATATGCTTCTGACATGGTTAATACTGATGCCAAAAAGATCACTAGCTTCAAGAGAGGTCTGAATCCCAAGATGATAAAACATGTGGGTACCAACATAAGGACTGGTTTCAACGACTTTGTCAGCGACTGCTTAAAACAAGAGAAGAACAACAATGTGTATGCTGCGTCCAAGACTCGTAAGAGAGCTTTTGAGTTAGGTCCATCCCAGCCTAGGTCTCCGTCTGCAAATCGTTCCATGTATCGTTCGCCTGCCCCGGGTGCAAGGTTTAGGCCACCCCAGCAGAAGGGTCAGAATGCCCAGCAACCTCAGAGGAACCAGAAACCATTCAAGATGGTGTTGCCACAATCGAAGTCAGGACAAGGCAGTTCATCTGGAGCTGCAACTCAAGTAAAGGGACCATGTTTTAACTGCAACCAACCAGGACACTTTGCGAAGTTTTGCCACTATCCCAAGAAGCAGCAGACGTAGTACCAAGCTTGTGTGCACCACACCACCGTTGATGACATCTCAGAAGGAGAACCTATGACAGCTGGTATGTTTTCTATCAACAATCATCCTGCAATAGTCTTGTTTGATTCCGTATCATCTCATTCCTTTGTGAGTCAAGCGTTTGTTAAGAAGTATGAGCAAAAGATAGTTGAGTTGGAATGTGCTTATCGGATCAGTTTAGCTGGGGCTGATCTGTTGACAAATCAGATAATCCAGAGAGTAACCCTGAACATAGCAAACAGACAATATAAGCTTAATTTGATAGTCATGCCAGGACTAGTTTTGGATGTGATCATGGGAATGAACTAGATGAATAAGATGAGAGTAGTAATTGATGTTGGAGGAAGAAGTATTTCTCTCAAGGAACCTAGTGGAGAAGACACCTTCCAGGTGATCCTACCTCGGAAAATAGATCTAGCCACTACAACTTGTGCCATCCAAATTGCTCTACTAGCCAATATTCCAGTAGTATGTGAGTTTCCAGACGTGTTCCTAGAGGAGTTACCTGGGCTTCCACCAGACCGAGATGTTGAGTTTGCCATTGAGTTAATTCATGGAACAGCACCGATATCAAGAAGGCCCTATCGGATGCCTCCCAATGAGTTAGCCAAGTTGAAGAAACAACTCCAAGAGCTATTAAAGAAGGGTTTGATTCGTCCCAGTTCATCAAAATGGGGATGTCCTGCACTATTCGTGAAGAAGAAAAATGATAACTCCTTACATATGTGCGTGGACTATCGGCCACTGTAACACCCGAGGTGTTTTCCACTAGTTAAGCAGTGGGTTTGAGCTCATATATGATAGATTAGGGGGAGATGACGATGTCAAGGTCAACCTATGGAAACGAGCCCCAACCTAAATTTGGATGTTGCACCTCGCTTTACATATATTCAGTTTTCAATATATATGATTGGGTGGTGTTATTGCAATATCTTCATGTGTCTCACCTTAGTACCTATCTATATTGGTCACTGGCAAAGTTTCATGATGTTTGGAATCAAAAAGTCACCTGAAATGATAAGTTATATGCTTGTTGGAATGACTTTACTAAGTGCTGGAATTGCATTATTAAGTGGATGGAAATATAGGTCATCAACCAAACCGTGCAACCTTGCCCAAATGACTCTAGATGGATGTAACACTCCAGTGTTACGCAAGCATTTGCATGGAAATCATATGCATGGCATTTCATATCATCATAATCATACATGTTAATATTATAATTTGAGAGAAATAAAAACTTAGAAAGTGGTATTTGAGGTGTAATATATTAATGTGCTAATCACATTCCATCAAAATTTTGTGCAACTAAATTTCATATCACTTAGGATGATAAGGAAATTTTTGGAGCCACTAAATCACTCAAAGTTTTGTCAAAGATTTGTTTTAAAAATGTATTTTGAAAATATTCAAAAATCCTCTCTAAATTAGCTTTTATTCTAAAAATCAAAATCTATCCAGATTTGGACTTTGGTCTTAAAAGCAAAGTTGTAGAGAATTAAATTCTAAGCAACTTTCATTTTTGGGCCATTTTCAGAAAAGGTCGTTTGATTGCCCAAAATTAAATTTGAAAACTGCAAATAGAATTTTATTTGAATTTTCTCTGGAAAAATAAAAAGGAAAAATAAACTCAGCGCTAGCAGGCCGCCGCCACCCTTTCGGCCCATCGGCCGAAGCGGCCCGCGCCACCCCCGCGCGCGCGCGCCCGCGCAGCGCAGCGGCCCGGCCCGCGTCCGCGCGGCCGCCTCCTTCTCCCGCCCACTCGCGCGCGCACGCTGGCGCCCCGGCAGAGCACGCCCGCCGCGTGGTGGCCGCATGCCGGCGACGCCACCGCGTGGCCGCCCGTGGACCCCACGCGCTCCGCCTCAAAGCACCGCACGCGCCTGCCCTCCATCCACTCGCCCCCTCGCTCGCTCCACCTCCATTCCCCCTCTCTAAGAACCGAGCGGGCGAGCGGCTCACCGCCGAGAGCTCCACCGCCGCTCCCCGTTCCGACATCGACCCTCCACCGCCACTAAATCCGTCTTGCACCAAGCTCCGCCACTCCCTTGCCTCCTCCGAACGAGCGCCACCATCGCCTTGCTCACTCCGGTAGGGCACCAATTTGGTTTCCTCGCCGCGCCACCGTGACGGAGCCGCCGCGCTTGCGCTCCGGCCACCGTCACCTCCGCTCCTCCCCGTCTCAATCGAATTGCGCGTCGATGTTCACCGTGTCCCCGCGATCGTGTTGCGTGCCTCGCCTTGCTCGCTCGGGCACGGAAGCGGCCGCTGGCCGTCGGCGGCCGCCGCACCGCCACGGTGCCGAGCACCGGCTCGGCCGTGCGCCGTTCTCGCTCGCCCGCGGGTGACGCGAGTGACTGGGCCGGCCTGCTCCAACGAAAGCCGGCCCATTTTCCTTTCTCCCGCGCGCGCGTTCTTGGGCCAAGCCGGACCGGGCCATTTGCCCCGTACTGTGCCGGCCCGTTTTCAAATAAAGAATTTTCAGTTTCTTTTCTTTTATTAAGTGGAAATAAAAATGCTTTAGAAATTGTTTGGGTGATTAAATGTACTCCAAAAATTGTGAAATAAATTTCTAGGGATTAATTGGAACCAGATCTACAATCTAAAAATATTGCATGTCATTTTTGGGATACTTTTCTGTAGAGCTTTTATTTAATTCTTAATATTGCTGATATCTTGTAAAATAGCTAGTAAATCCTATATGTATCAGAAAAATATGATTTCAAGTTTGTTAATCTTCTTATATCATGTACTTCCTAGGAAAAATATGTTTCATGCATGTGCTGTGGGAAAATGTTGAAGTGTAGTTCAAGTGCCTTTAATGGCTGATTTTTGTTATTTTTGCTAGAGAGCAAACTTTGTATAAAACATGCATGTGATAATTTTTATACAGTCATAGTATGCTATAAAGAACCTAGGGAAAATATTACTTCTGTTGTTTGACACTTTCCATAGTACAAAGAAATTTCATGCTCATTTTTATGCTATAGCTTGTCATTTTTGTATAGGATGGTTTACTTATCCAAATGCCATGAAATTGTTATGGTAGTCTGTTTAGAGTAGTACTATGCTACTGTAATTTTCTTAGATTTTTAGTAGCATCAGAAATATATGTTGCTATTCAAACCTACTATTATTACTTAGGGTTTAAGCAGGTATTGCTTTAAGTGTGATTAAGAAAGTAGTAAAGCTTTGGTGTATCTTTGAAGCATTTCATAAGGTAGGTTAACTTAACATAATAGTAGTAGAAGAAAATGCAGTAGATGACATGTGCTTGTAGTGTATAGTTTCTGGATGATGTTGACTACCTTGTATTTCAACATATTCATTGCATTCATCTCCTTCGATGCACACTTGCATAATCACTTACGCGCATTGCATCATACAGGATCGCAAACTGAGAACCCAGTCATCTTGTCCGAGGAGCCAGAGGAGCAGATCGAGGTGCAGCAGTAGGAGGTGACAGAAGCCAAAGAAGAGGTCGGTGAAGATCTCCCGGAGTGCCCCGATCACCGTCCAAGTTCCTTCGAGAGAGGCAAGCCCCAGAGCATTTCTCTCCCGGTTTGCAAATAATTTATTATTAACTTTACTTAATTTGATGCATTACGTTTAGGAGTTGTTTGCAAACGTTGCTGTATTATACCTTGCTTACCTTCGTTATACCCTATCCTTGTTACCCTGGTATCCGCAGTCAAGTCAATGCTTAGCTGGCTTAGACCGGTAGAAGTCGGGTGATTTCCTGTCACCTGCGAGCTATAGGTGGTTACCTGGATCTGTTTGGTTGACTATGAAGTCAGGGTATAACTAAGTGTGAAATGAATTTGAGACCGGGTGGAAACTTGCAGGGTTTCGGACTGTAGTGTTTTCCGTCTGTGTCGGTTAAGGACCGTCCGTTGTTGTCCCTCGGGTCATGTTGAACGCATGCCTCACATTTAGCTGGCCGGATAAAGTACCTTCCGATCGCGAAACTGGGAGATTATTCGGGCCGAGTGGATTGCCCGCAACGCACTGTACCGGAGCAGTAGTGGCAGGATACGGGGGCGTGATGATAAGGCCAAAGAGCAGTCGGGCGGCCCCCGGGTACAAGTGGTTCCTGGCAAGCTCGCAACTTTACCTGAATGGTTGACTCGGCGACCAACACCTCACTTTAGCGGGTGAGTGAGGTTTGTGTGAGGAATAACTTACCAGCTGGTTAATAATCGATTCGAATCGCCATCGTTCACTGGATAGTGAACACTTGACTTGAGCTACTTCATCGTAGTGATATTGATGGAACACTTGGACAGTTATATGAATTATGACATAATGGAAGTTGTTAATGATCATTGGTTATCATTGCCTGTTTAATTACATATTACTTTAGTACAGGTGCAAATGTAGTTGGCAGGTTAATAAAGATTTAACTTGATGCAAAGCTTTTGTAAAGGTTTTCCTAAATGCTAAAAATGCCTTTTGCAAATGAGTCAGCTATCCCACCAGAAAGCCTATCATGATTCCTTGGTGTCGCTTCTTTCTGGTTTATGACGGGTAAGTCTAGCTGAGTACCTTCTCGTACTCAGGGCTTTGTTCCCACTTGTTGCAGGTGGACAGATGTACTATGGCTATTGTATCAACTGTCTCTATCCTGCAATGGGCGAAGTATAGGACCATGGGCAATGGTCATTCGTTACTTCTCGTCTGATGCTTTTGCTGGAGATGATCACAAGCTGGCACTTTATTCCAAAATGTTGTGTGTGTGCGTGATTTGAACTACCGCTTCCGCTACTTTTATTCAAACCTGGTTTGTAATAACTATATTTAAACTCCAATGTATTTTATGCCGCGAACATTGATGTAACTTATGATAGTGACCGCTAAACTTAGTACGATCTTGGATGTTATGAAAAATGTTTTAAAATCCGTCGAGATTTCACGGACTACCGGGTTATACGGGCTTAAGTTTGTTAAATTGTCCTTCCGTTGGATGATTTTCCTACTTAATCTCGTATAATTGGGCGGTTCTGTTACAGCTGGCATCGGAGCATGGTTTAGCGTGATTACTGTTCATAAGTGTATTTAAAACAAAATTATATTTAAAAAGTGTGATTTTAAAACTAAATGTGTGCCAGTGGTCATATCCTGTATGCCTAGTTAAGGACTCTAGGTGGCTATTTAAGTACTAACTTGGGGTTCTTGCACCATATTTCTCTTTTGTTGCTCATACGGCGTGATATTGTATGAGTGCCACTTAATTGAGTGGTAATGTATGGATCAGTTACCTCTACGCTTTGGTAAGTGTGAGCTGTGAGAGCATGATCGGATACACCGCCGATCTAGGGAGAGTGTTTTATATGATACTAGAATAATTACATGTTGTACACATGTTTTTATGAAGGTATCGCATGTGTGGGTGTTCCGTCCGTTGAGGCGATGCCATCAATAGAATGATGTGTTTGGGTAGTTACTGTCGTTGTACACGTATCTGGGGATTCGTGTAGAGCGTGTAGGTAGATTTACTGCTTTCATGCATTCATGGGGAATGGGCTGAAATGAATTTTCTGCAGGTACATAACAGCGTTTATCGTGTAGATCGAATTAGTTACGTATATGAGAGATTGTTTGTATGCCACCGAATTCATCGTTAGATGTCTTTATTTTCTAAGTTTGTGAGAACGTAAGACTCGTGCATGCATCATACTGCCTGAGCATTTCATTCATAACCTGCATTTCTCCCCTTATAAAAGGATTATCCCAGTTCGATAAAAGTGACATCAACTTAAAATATGTTCTCATCGGGTAATTTAAAATTTGTGCTACAGATGGCCCGCACGAAGAAGACTGCCCGTAAGTCCACTGGTGGAAGAGCACCACGTCACCAGATGGCCACGCGGGAACGCCGCAGCACGGACACTTTTCTAAGTGAGTTTGGCATGCCCACCTTGCTTTGGAGAGTGCTCCATGATGTGGGGTACCTAGAGGGTCAAGAGCCGGTGTACTCTTGGAATGAGAGCCAGCTAGCTGAGGATGGACTTGCAATAGTGGAGATCACCATCCCTGCCCTTGGTGATGCGCCAGAATGGGATGGTTGGCATTTGGAGTTTGAAGGACGCACTCCAGTCGAGGGTGCAGAGGGTGCAGCCTTTCACGTCATCCGAGACATAATGAGTAGGTTTCCTAATGAGTTGGCAGCAGCCTTGGCCGGTACCTTCCCGAGAGATGATCCTCGTGATGCCATTTGGGTGCAGCCATAAGGTAGTGCTTTGGTCAGAGGCCCAAGTGAAGGACAGGCTAGCGACAACCACACGATGAGTGCCATGTATGCAGCCATCAGAGCATACCAGGGTCTTGAGAATACCTATTGGACCTTGACTGGTCTAAGAGGTAATGATCGGCTTGAAGCAAGGAAGCAGAAGAAGAAGCAAGCACATGCTATAGCTAGCTTGTAGGAGCAGTTGGTCGACATGAGCTTACAGCGAGACCGGGCTCTCGAGAGAGGTGAGAGTGCTATGCAGCGGGTGCAAACGTTGACTCAGGCCAACAGAAATGCAGACCGCATGATGGGACAGCTAGTGCAGGAAAGGAATGAAGCCTGGAACGAGAGGGACCTTCTCAGGCAAAGGGTCGAGGAGCTAGAAGGGTATAACACCAACTTGCATGAAGAGTTCCATGCCCTCTACAACGGGATAGGCCCGTATGCTCCTCCAGACGCCGCCGAGATGGACGTCGACGACGACGCCGCTACTGATGGTAGCAATGGTGACGCCTCCGACCTCGACGACGGCCCCGAGGAGTAAGCTAGTTGCCTTGCGTTAGTGATAGGCTTTATCGCGATGGCCTTCTTTTGGTTTCCATGTATCGTGTTGTATCCTGTTCGATCTTGAGACTGGCGATCTTTTGGATCTTGGTTGTGTATGTGATGCTTGAACACATAAAAGTCCAGTGTATGTATGCTGGCAACATGGTTGTATGGAACGCAATGTTGCATTCGAAGTAATTTGATTAGTGATGTTGTTTTAATTGGAATGTGATTATTATGCCTCTGTCTTATTGCATGACTTGTTCTCTCCAATAAATTCAGTATGGCATGATTATTTATTCGGATACAATTACTACCACTTCGCTCAATTATTACTTGTTGCTGAAATATGCAGATGGCAAACACTCGTCGTGCCACGTATGAGGCCGCTGAAACTGGTGGCAATGGTGCAGGGGCTGGTGGGGGTGGTGCAAACAATGTCAACCACCAGGAGCCACAGCCAGAGCCACAATTGCCCCCTCCTCCACCGCTCACTGCAGAAGTGTTCTTTGCACAGTTCCTTGGAAGCCAGCGCAACGCCGAGCAGTCACAAAGGAATATGGAAGATTTTCTGCGTACCATCGCTGAAAATGTTCAGAGAGGAAATAATCAAGGTGGTGGCCATGGAGTAAACCAGTACAGCAATTTCAAGGATTTCATGGATACTAGGCCACCTATTTTCAAGGAAGCAGCAGAGCCACTCGATGCTGAAGAATGGATCAATACTATAGAAGATAAGTTTCGTGTGCTGAGACTGACAGAAGTTCTGAAGACAGAATATGCTGCACATCAGTTACTGGGACCAGCAGGGATGTGGTGGAAGCATCACCACACCACCTTTCCTCCCAATGCCCAGATTACTTGGAGAGAATTCACTGAAGCGTTTAAGGGAGTTTATATTCCCCCAGGGTTGGTTGAGATGAAGCTCGGAGAGTTCTTGGCCTTAAATCAGGGTACCAAGACTGTAACACAGTATTTGCATGCATTTAACAACTTGTGCCACTACGCTCCAGACATGGTCGACACAGATGCAAAGAGAATTACTAGTTTCAAGAGAGGGTTAAGTCCGAAGATGATGAAGCATGTGGGTACCAATACCTGCGCCAGGTTCAATGACTTTGTCAGTGATTGTTTGAAGCAAGAAAAGAACAACAACGCCTACACTGCATCCAAGAATCGTAAGAGGGTGTTTGAGTCAGGACCTTCCCAATCCAGAGTTGTCACTACAAATCGTCCTTCTTATCGTCCGTCCGCACCTGGTGCAAGGTTCAGGCCTCTACAGCATAAAACTCAGAACTACAAGGGACCACAGAAGCCGTACAAGATGGCCGTGCCGCCAGCAAAGATCACCGCAGCTGCAGAGCAAAGCAACTCCAAGGGAGCCATAGGATCTGCTGGTACAGTAAAGGGGCCCTGCTACAATTGTGGTCAGTCAGGACACTTTTCAAAGTTCTGCCCTTATCCACCTAGAAAGAAGCAACAGACTTTCACTGCCCGTGTGCACCATACCACCGTTGATGAGATTCCTGAAGGAGAACCTGTAATTGCCGGTAAGTTTCTTGTTAACCATCACCCTGCAGTTGTTCTATTTGATTCTGGATCCTCGCATTCTTTTATGAGTCAAGCATTTGCACGGAAGCATGAACAACTATGCACAGAATTGAGTTATGGTTATCGCATAAGTTCAGCAGGGGCTGATGTGCTAACCAATAAGATGGTTAGAGGGGCAACCCTTGAGTTAGATAGTCGGAAGTTTTGAGTGAACCTGATAGTTATGACGGGACTAGTTTTGGATGTCATAATAGGAATGAACTGGATGAAAGACTGGGGAGCAGTCATAGATACAAGCAGTCGATTGCTTACCCTTAAGGATCTGCAGGCAGAGGGTACTTTTCAGGTACCATTGCCCGTAAGAACAGACCTTGTAAGTGTGACCTGTGCCATGGAAGTCGTTCCTATCCACCAGATTCCGGTAGTGTGTGAGTTCCCGGATGTGTTTCTAGACGAGTTACCTGGCCTTCTGCCAGATAGAGATGTTGAGTTTGGAATCGAGTTGATCCCCGGAACAGCTCCTATTTCGAGGAGACCTTATCGGATGCCTCCGGATGAGTTAGCTGAGCTGAAGAAGCAACTAGAAGAATTGCTAAAGAAGGGGTTTATCCGACCAAGTAAGTCTGAATGGGGATGTCCTGCCTTGTTCGTGAAGAAAAAGAAAGAGGGTACTCTAAGAATGTGTGTGGATTATCGACCTCTTAATGCTGTAACTATCAAGAATAAATATCCTTTGCCTCATATTGATGTTTTGTTTGATCAGTTGGCTAAAGCTAGAGTGTTCTCCAAAATAGACCTAAGGTCAGGGCATCATCAGATAAAGATCAGGCCACAAGATGTCCCGAAAACCGCCTTTTCTACCAGATATGGGTTGTACGAGTATCTTGTTATGTCCTTTGGCTTAACAAATGCTCCTGCATATTTTATGTATATGATGAATACGGTTTTCATGCCAGAGTTGGACAAGTTTGTAGTTGTCTTCATTGATGACATTCTAGTATACTCTGAGAATGAGAAAGATCATGAAGAACATCTGAGAATTGTCTTGACCAGATTACGAGATCATAAGTTGTATGCTAAGTTCAGCAAATGTGAATTTTGGTTGAAGAAAGTTCCTTTCCTTGGTCATATTCTATCGGAGAATGGAGTTTCGGTAGATCCGAGCAAAGTGCAAGAGGTTATGGATTGGAAAACTCCAACCACAGTGCCAGAAGTCAGGAGTTTCCTAGGGTTAGCTGGTTACTATCGCCGCTTTATCCCAGACTTCTCGAAGATTGCTAAGCCAATGACAAGTCTGTTACAGAAAGATCATAAGTTTGTGTGGACAGAGGAGTGTGAGACAGCTTTCCACACCTTGCGGAGACTATTGACCACTACTCCAGTTCTTGCACAACCAGACATCGAGAAACCTTTTGATGTGTTTTGTGACGCATCAAAAATAGGATTAGGCTGTGTTCTAATGCAAGAAGGAAGAGTCATTGCTTATGCATCCCGTCAGTTGAGAAAACATGAAATCAATTATCCGACACATGATCTTGAGCTTGCCGCCGTGGTGCATGCCTTAAAGATTTGGAGACACTATTTACTTGGTAATATGTGTAATATTTTTACCGATCACAAGAGTCTCAAGTACATTTTCACCCAACCAGAATTGAACATGAGACAGCGAAGATGGTTGGAACTAATTAAAGATTACAACTTGAATGTACAATATCACCCTGGGAAAGCCAATGTGGTAGCCGATGCTCTGAGTAGAAAGTCGCATTGTCTGAATATGCAACCCTTACTCGAAGATGGTTTTAATCTAATGCACCCTGTCATGTTACATAATATTCAGACCAGTTGTACCTTGGAGAGTAAGATAATAGAAGGTCAGAAAGCAGACAAAGGGATATTCCACATCAAAAGGAAAATTAAAGAAGAACCTTCAAAACACTTCAGAGTGGACGAGCAGGACGTGTTGTGGTTCGACAACCGTCTTGTTGTTCCAAAGGATAGAGAGCTTAAGAATAAAATTATTGATGAAGCTCATCACTCTAAGTTATCCATTCATCCTGGCAGTAGTAAAATGTATCAAGAACTAAGACCTCGTTTTTGGTGGACAAAGATGAAGAAGGAAATTGCAGCCTATGTGGCCCGATGTGACACATGTTGTCGAGTGAAAGCTATTCACATGAAACCTGCCGGATTGTTGCAACCTTTGTCAGTACCTAGTTGGAAGTGGGATGATATAAGTATGGATTTCATCACAGGTTTGCCCACTACTCAGAAAGGCCATGATTCGATTTGGGTAATCGTAGATCGTCTTACCAAGACCGCTCACTTTTTGCCTGTCAAGACAGCTTATAGACCACCTCAATATGCCAAGAAGTATATTGCAGAGATTGTGAGATTGCATGGCATACCGAACACTATAGTGTCTGACAGAGGATCCCAGTTCACTGCTCACTTTTGGGAGCATTTGCACAAAGGTTTGGGGACTAGTCTGATTCGTAGCACTGCCTATCATCCTCAAACAGATGGTCAGACTGAAAGAGTTAATGCTGTGTTAGAAGATATGTTGAGAGCTTGTGTGTTGTCTTCCAGAGGTTCATGGGAGTCGTGGTTACCTCTAGCAGAATTCGCATATAATAATAGCTATCAAGAAAGTATCAAAATGGCACCTTTTGAGGCTTTGTATGGACGAAAGTGTAGAACACCTTTAAACTGGATTGAGCCAGGGGAAAGAAGGTATTATGGTATTGACTTCGTGGAAGAAGCCGAAAAGAAAGTTCATATCATTCAGCAAAATATGAGAGCAGCTCAGTCACGTCAGAAAAGTTATGCGGATAAAAGAAGGAGACCACTTGTGTTTGAAGTTGGTGACTATGTTTATCTAAAAGTCACGCCAATTAAGAAGAAGCGGTTTGGATTACGCAGAAAGCTTGCCGCAAGATTTATCGGACCCTATAAAATCTTGGAAAGGAAGGGTCCAGTGGCTTACAAATTGGAATTACCAGAATCAATGGGTGCTATATTCCCAGTTTTTCACGTATCACATCTCAAGAAATGTTTGCGCGTTCCAGAGGAAATAATTTAACCCCGAAGCATAAAACTTAAGTCAGATCTAGTGTATCGTGAGAAGCCAATTCGAGTGTTGGATTCCAAAGAAAGGGCTACTCGGAACAGTGTGGTGAAAACATATAAGATACAATGGAGTCATCATGATGAGGGAGATGCATCGTGGGAAACGGGTGAATACCTACAAAAAGCATACGGAGATTTTTATAATAAATGGTTCGTAACCCAAATCTCGGGATGAGATTTTTATAAGGGGGGGAGGGCTGTAACACTCCGGTGTTACGCAAGCATTTGCATGGAAATCATATGCATGACATTTCATATCATCATAATCATACATGTTAATATTATAATTTGAGTGAAATAAAAGCTTAGAAAGTGGTATTTGAGGTGTAATATATTAATGTGCTAATCACATTCCATCAAAATTTTGTGCAACTAAATTTCATATCACTTAGGATGATAAGGAAATTTTTGGAGCCACTAAATCACTCAAAGTTTTGTCAAAGATTTGTTTTAAAAATATATTTTGAAAATATTCAAAAATCCTCTCTAAATTAGCTTTTATTCTAAAAATCAAAATCTATCCAGATTTGGACTTTGGTCTTAAAAGCAAAGTTGTAGAGAATTAAATTCTAAGCAACTTTCATTTTTGGGCCATTTTCAGAAAAGGTCGTTTGCTTGCCCAAAATTGAATTTGAAAACTGCAAATAGAATTTTATTTGAATTTTCTCTGGAAAAATAAAAAGGAAAAATAAACTAAGCGCTAGCAGGCCGCCGCCACCCTTTCGGCCCATCGGCCGAAGCGGCCCGCGCCACCCCCCGCGCGCGCGCGCCCGCACAGCACAGCGGCCCGGCCCGCGTTCGCGCGGCCGCCTCCTTCTCCCGCCCACTCGCGCGCGCACGCTGGCGCCCCAGCAGAGCACGCCCGCCGTGTGGCGGCCGCATGCCGGCGACGCCACCGCGTGGCCGCCCGTGGACCCCGTGCGCTCCACCTCAATGCACCGCACATGCCTGCCCTCCATCCACTCGCCCCCTCGCTCGCTCCACCTCCATTCCCCCTCTCCAAGAACCGAGCGGGCGAGCGGCTCACCGCCGAGAGCTCCACCGCCGCTCCTCGTTCCGACATCGACCCTCCACCGCCACCAAATCCGTCTTGCACCAAGCTCCACCACTCCCTTGCCTCCTCCAAACGAGCGCCACCATCGCCTTGCTCACTCCGGTAGGGCACCAATTTGGTTTCCTCGCCGCGCCACCGTGACGGAGCCGCCGCGCTTGCGCTCCGGCCACCGTCACCTCCGCTCCTCCCCGTCTCAATCGAATTGCGCGTCGATGTTCACCGTGTCCCCGCGATCGTGTTGCATGCCTCGCCTTGCTCGCTCGGTCACGGAAGCGGCCGCTGGCCGTCGGCGACCGCCGCACCGCCACGGTGCCGAGCACCGGCTCGGCCGTGCGCCGTTCCCGCTCGCCCACGGGTGACGCGAGTGACTGGGCCGGCCTGCTCCAACGAAAGGCGACCCATTTTCCTTTCTCCCGCGCGCGCGTTCTTGGGCCAAGCCGGACCGGGCCGTTTGCCCCGTACTGTGCCGGCCCGTTTTCAAATAAAGAATTTTTAGTTTCTTTTCTTTTATTAAGTGGAAATAAAAATGCTTTAGAAATTGTTTGGGTGATTAAATATACTCCAAAAATTGTGAAATAAATTTCTAGGGATTCATTGGAACCAGATCTACAATATAAAAATATTGCATGCCATTTTTGGGATACTTTTCTGTAGAGCTTTTATTTAATTCTTAATATTGCTGATATCTTGTAAAATAGCTAGTAAATCCTATATATATCAGAAAAATATGATTTCAAGTTTGTTAATCTTCTTATATCATGTACTTCCTAGGAAAAATATGTTTCATGCATGTGCTGTGGGAAAATGTTGAAGTGTAGTTCAAGTGCCTTTAATGGCTGATTTTTGTTATTTTTGCTAGAGAGCAAACTTTGTATAAAACATGCATGTGATAATTTTTATACAGTCATAGTATGCTATAAAGAACCTAGGAAAAATATTACTTCTGTTGTTTGACACTTTCCATAGTACAAAGAAATTTCATGCTCATTTTTATGCTATAGCTTGTCATTTTTGTATAGGATGGTTTACTTATCCAAATGCCATGAAATTGTTATGGTAGTCTGCTTAGAGTTGTACTATGCTACTGTAATTTTATTAGATTTTTAGGAGCACCATAATTATATGTTGCTATTCAAACCTACTATTATTACTTAGGGTTTAAGCAGGTATTGCTTTAAGTGTGATTAAGAAAGTAGTAAAGCTTTGGTGTATCTTTGAAGCATTTCATAAGGTAGGTTAACTTAACATAATAGTAGTAGAAGAAAATGCAGTAGATGACATGTGCTTGTAGTGTATAGTTTCTGGATGATGTTGACTACCTTGTATTTCAACATATTCATTGCATTCATCTCCTTCGATGCACACTTGCATAATCACTTACGCACATTGCATCATACAGGATCGCAAACCAAGAACCCAGTCATCTTGCCCGAGGAGCCAGAGGAGCAGATCGAGGTGCAGCAGCAGGAGGTGACAGAAGCCGAAGAAGAGGTCGGTGAAGATCTCCCGGAGTGCCCCGATCACCGTCCGAGTTCCTTCGAGAGAGGCAAGCCCCGGAGCATTTCTCTCCCAGTTTGCAAATAATTTATTATTTACTTTATTTAATTTGATGCATTACGTTTAGGAGTTGTTTGCAAACGTTGCTGCATTATACCTTGCTTACCTTCGTTATACCCTATCCTTGTTACCCTGGTATCCGCAGTCAAGTCAATGCTTAGCTGGCTTAGACCGGTAGAAGTCGGGTGATTTCCTATCACCTGCGAGCTATAGGTGGTTACCTGGATCTGTTTGGTTGACTATGAAGTCATGGTATAACTAAGTGTGAAATGAATTTGAGACCGGGTGGAAACTTGCAGGGTTTCGGACTGTAGTGTTTTCCGTCTGTGTCGGTTAAGGACCGTCCGTTGTTGTCCCTCGGGTCATGTTGAACGCATGCCTCACATTTAGCTGGCCGGATAAAGTACCTTCCGATCGCGAAACTGGGAGATTATTCAGGCCGAGTGGATTGCCCGCAACGCACTGTACCGGAGCAGTAGTGGCAGGATACGGGGGCGCGATGATAAGGCCAAAGAGCAGTCGGGCGGCCCCCGGGTACAAGTGGTTCCTAGCAAGCTCGCGACTTTACCTGAATGGTTGACTCGGCGACCAACACCTCACTTTAGCGTGTGAGTGAGGTTTGTGTGAGGAATAACTTACCAGCTGGTTAATAATCGATTCGAATCGCCATCGTTCACTGGATAGTGAACACTTGACTTGAGCTACTTCATCGTAGTGATATTGATGGAACACTTGGACAGTTATATGAATTATGACATAATGGAAGTTGTTAATGATCATTGGTTATCATTGCCTGTTTAATTACATATTACTTTAGTACAGGTGCAAATGTAGTTGACAGGTTAATAAAGATTTAACTTGATGCAAAGCTTTTGTAAAGGTTTTCCTAAATGCTAAAAATGCCTTTTGCAAATGAGTCAGCTATCCCACCAGAAAGCCTATCATGATTCCTTGGTGTCGCTTCTTTCTGGTTTATGACGGGTAAGTCTAGCTGAGTACCTTCTCGTACTCAGGGCTTTGTTCCCACTTGTTGCAGATGGACAGATGTACTATGGCTATTGTATCAACTGTCTCTATCCTGCAATGGGCGAAGCATAGGACCATGGGCAATGGTCATTCATTACTTCTCGTCTGATGCTTTTGCTGGAGATGATCACAAGCTGGCACTTTATTCCAAAATGTTGTGTGTGTGCGTGATTTGAACTACCGCTTCCGCTACTTTTATTCAAACCTGGTTTGTAATAACTATATTTAAACTCCGATATATTTTATGCCACGAACATTGATGTAACTTATGATGGTGACCGCTAAACTTAGTACGATCTTGGCTGTTATGAAAAATGTTTTGAAATCCGTCGAGATTTCACGGACTACCGGGTTATACGGGCTTAAGTTTGTTAAATTGTCCTTCCGTTGGATGATTTTCCTACTTAATCTTGTATAATTGGGCGGTTCTGTTACAATGGACTCTACAACAAAAGTCATGAAAGGTTCATGTTGAGCAAATGCCCAGAAAATGCTCCAATTGATCAAAAAGGATAATTTAAGCTTTATCGTGATCCTACTTTGGTCAAAGTATAAATATGGTTTCTATAGCAGTTTTGATGTTGTACCTTAAATGAAAGTTGTAGTTCATGTTATGGAGAAGAAACTTTGTTTAATGGTCAAGAGCTAGTTTGGTCTCTAACCTATTCAAATAGAGGCTCAAAGATTGGATTAGCTGATGTTTTTCAGCCTTGGAAAATATTCTAAGTCATGGAAGATTTGGACTGACATTGACAGGTGGGCACATTGCGTTCTCAAAATTTTGTTAAACAACTAGAGTTGGACTCTTTATAAAAGTTGGAGTGTTTAGAGTGGAGAAGAGCTCAGAGAAGTTTAAATGGATTTGGAGTTCATTTGGATCTTCGAAAATAGTTTCCAAAACAGCAAAAAGGTTATTTTAGCACTTGACTGACATTGATGATGGCGTCTCACGTTCTCCAAAATTTGTTAGGCAACTTTAGTTGATCCAAATGTAAAAGTTGGAGCTTACATGATGCGGAAGAACATACAAGAAGATGGCACCAGTTGCATTTCATCTCGACCATCAATTTTGGATGTTTGTTGTCGCTATCAAATTGCTGACACTATCAAGTTTGATACTAATTATCTCCTAATCTAGAACCCTAATGACCTTGTCCTCTAAATGAAAAATGTAGAGCTGTTCGCGGGCTTCAACTTTGATTTTTGACTCAAGACCCAAATCGGCCCGTAGCTAGCCCGAAAACACACTCCACGCCAGCCATACTGCTGCCCGCCACGTGCTTGTGGAAATGATCGAGAGAGCAACGCGTGGCCAGAGCGTGGCGGCCATGCACAGAGCACGCACCGCCATTGCTGCCGCGTGTCCCACCCCCTCTGCTGGTCGCTGCTGCTTCTTTATGGACGCTGAGCTGCCCAAGACGCTCCTTACTCGCTCCCCTAACTCTCCTTCCCGCTCGCTGCTCGCCATGGCAGTGCCGAGCACCATGGCCGCCGAGCAGAGCAAAGCTCCCTACTGTGCCGCTGCTTCTTCCATCACCGGCCATCCTCGCGGCCCTTCAGTGCTCCTCACCGTGCCTCCACGCTGCCTTCACCGGCCGCCTTGCCCTGCTGCGTCGCGGTCGCTTGTAGCCCGTTTCGCCGGAGCAGCGCTGTAAGGTCCTAGATGGCTAGAGGGGGGGTGAATAGCCTATTAAAAATTCTACACAAGCCACTAAGCAAACTTGTTAGAATAACAAACGGCGTAAAGCGAGTTTTGCTTAGCCAAGGGTTGTGATGCAAGCCTCCTATCCACAAGTCTAGTAGATTATGATCTCTAGTTCACACAAGAGCTATGTCACTATTTATACACTAGTGAGCAAGCTAACAACTACTAGTAAAGGCTACTACTAGAGCTACACAAGATAATCTAGTAAAAGTAAATGCAAGAGATAGGATTGTGTATCTTATACCAACGGTGGAGTGAAGATGTTGCCAATCACCAAGATGATATACAATCAATCAATATTGACAACAACACAATATAGAGACCAATCACCGGGAGACAAGAGACACAATTTTTTTGTTCACCCGGTGTTCACTTGTGCACCGACAAGCTACGTCACCGGTTGTGTCGACCAACACTTAGATGGTTCCTCGGTGCAACCCTCAAGTCACTTGCCCCTCAAGGCACGCCCCGCAAGGCACCGCAAGACACCACTCTCAAGTGAGGTAACTCAATGACACGCGCAATATAATAGAGTTGCTTTTGGCATCCCGCCGAGGAAAGCACAAGAACCTCTTACAAACAACCGGAGGTGGCCAAGAACAATCACCTTCTCTTGCCAACGCCTCCAACAATCTCCAAGCCGGCTAGGAGCGGTACTCTCTAAGAGTAACAAGAAATCTACCGGCTAAACCACCCACAAGTGCCACTAGATGCCCTCAAGCTATGCAAGGCACTTTGGGATCACTCAATCTCACTTTTGATTTGCAATCACACAAGAGAGATGAGTGGGAGGAGTAGCTCTAGCTCAAAGGATGCACAAGAGTGTTAGAAATGCCAAGTTGCCTCCCCAAGGGCCGGCCAACGAGTATTTATAAGCACCCCAAATAAATAGAGCCGTTGCCACTCCACTGACCGTTTTTTCGGGACGACCGGACGCGCCGGTCGAAACTGACCGGACGCGCTCAACCGCGTCCGGTCGCCCTGTGACGTCCATGTGTCCCTCAAAATTCAAATGCGACCGTTAGATCCTCCAACGGTCACTGCGCGCCAACGGTCAAACGCTATGACCGGACGCGCTGCTCAACCGACCGGACGCGCCGGTCGCACAGCACCCGCGCCCGCGAAACAACGACCAGACGCGCTCCTCACAACGACCGGACGCGACAGTGCCAGCATCCGGTCGGAGTCCAGTAAGCTCCTTCAACGATCGGACGCGTCCGATCATGTGTGACCGGACGCGCCTCACGTCCGATCATCCTCGCGAACCGCAGTTCTCTCTGGGCACTTGACCGGACGCGCCGGTCCCGCGAGTGACCGAACGCGCCGGTTGCAAACCCTAGCCCGCGCGCCCGAAACCGCGCTGTACTGACCGGACACGTCTGGTCACACCGTGACCGCGTTCGGTGCAGCGTCCGGTCACCTCAGTGACCCCGTTCGCCGTCGTTTCTTTTCCGACTTTCGGCGTAGTGGAAAATAGGCATTTCATTTCCCCGAAATCGCCTGAATCCCGCGCTCACACGCTCGGCGGGAGGGAGAGAGGAACCCAAACCCCTCTCTACCCGCAAACCATAGCGCGACTAACGCCACCTTTGCAAATGTGCCAACACCATCAAGTGTACATCTCCATGTGCTTGTGTGTTAGCTTTTTCTCAATCATTTTCAAAGGTTTTCCAATTAGCTCACTAGGCCCTACATGCAATGCACTTCATGAATTCACCTAGTGGCACCCGTGCATCGAATAACCGATAAGACTTCCTCTCTTAATAGTTCGGCTATCGATCCTAAACCACTCACACCCTCTATGGTGTCTTGAGTGTAAAACAAAATGGCCCTATGGTTATACCTTTGCCTTGAGCCCATTTTGTTTCTTCAAATGATATGATCCACTTCATATCATCACATGACCGTCTCGATCCATCGACCTTGACTTCACTTGCTCTTCATCGTTGCATCGGTCCATCGGCGCTAAGTCTTGCTCAAGCTTCACCATCGCATGGTCCTTCGCTTTGAAGCCTCGACTTGTCCTTCACCTTCACAACCGGTCCATCGAGCCAAGCCTCATCTTGGTCTTCACCATCTTGGTCATATGAGTCAATGTCATGTCTCATATGCAATGACCACCTTTATCTAAATCATCCACTTAGATACAAAGGTTAGTCCTAGGTTTCATCAATTAGCCAAAACCAAACTAGGGACTTTCTATCTCTCCCTTTTTGGTAATTGATGACAACCCTCACAAAGATGATCTTGATAATAAAAGTTTTAAACTTGTCATACTTGTTCAATCATTTTGCTCATAAGTAAAGTTTGGACAATTATCACAAGCTCAGTTTTGGTAGCATTAGCTCCCCCTACATATGTGCATAGAGTTTGGATTGAAAGCTTTGCACATATGCATGGATAGAAATGTTGGGAGAGTAATTCTACCAAAATGATGCTATGGTGTAAGAAATGGACCTTTGAAGTGTGATACCAATCGGAGTTGCCTTTTACACCATCCTTAGCATCATGACGTAACTAGACATCCATCAAAACTTAAGAACCCCGTGAGATCAACATTATATGTAAAGGTTCTTGGACCACTTGTAAAGCTAACCACTTGTAAAGCTTTAGGCAAGTCTAGATACCACATGTAAACTATTCCTATGCATGCTAGTAGATCATTTCATCATCCAATTTCTATACTAGCATTGCACCACACAAGCATGTATATTGAATTTAAATACATGTGCAATGAGCAAGTCATATGAGAATGCACAAACAAATGCAACAACTTTGTTTATGAGCTTGCTCCCCCTACTTGTGTGCATCAACAAATTTTATTTACCCCTTTATCAAGTTGAATCATCTTTTTCTATCATCATAAATTTTATTTACCCCTTTATCAAGTTGAATCATCTTTTTCTCTCCCCCTTTGTGAACAACTTACCCAAAAAGGGGATCAAATTGTGGAGAGAAGGAAAAGTGTTTGATGGAGTTGATTGAAATTAATTCGATACCACATGTAAGGTTAAAAAAATTATCAAATTTGGTTTAACCTAGAATACTTGCCAAAGATATTTAATTCGATTTGAACCAAAGACAAGCTTCTTCACTCCTCAAAATAAGGGTTATCTTGCCTATGTTGAATTAAACACTTATAGCAAATCTTCTAGATTCAACACTAGGTTTACAAGCTCACAAACATGTCATATGCCACCACTAGATCAAAATAAGCATAGAAGCAATAGTGGTAACATATATCCATCAAATTCATTTGATTTATCATGAATGCTTATGCGTACCACTTATTATGTCTACATGCTCTATCAAGTCCTTAGCATAGGATGAAAGACATGTCAATCAATTTTACCTTGCAATGTCGAAGGAGAGGCATGTCAATAAGTGGGTGGGGTGCATTCAACTCATGTTTGAGAAATCAAGAATGTTCAATTCATTCCTTAGATTGCAAAACCTCTTTTCATCAAGTGGCTTAGTGAGAATATCGGCAAGTTGATCATCGGTGCCAATACTTTCAATGGCAATATCTCCCTTTTGTTGATGATCTCTAATGAAATGATGTCTTATGTCAATATGCTTTGTTCTTCCATGTTGAACCGGGTTTTGTATCATCTTGATTGCGCTCTCATTATCACATAGCAACGGCACATTCTTGAAGTTGAGGCCATAATCCTTCAAAGTTGATTTCATCCATAGCAATTGTGCACAACAACTCCCCACACTCACATATTCGGCTTCGGCGGTAGAGATTGCCACACTATTTTGTTTCTTTGAGGACCATGACACAAGTGATCTTCCAAGTAATTGACATGTGCCACTTGTGCTTTTCCTATTGATCTTGCAACCCCCATAGTCGGAGTCCGAATATCCAATCAATTCAAACTTTGACCCCTTGGGATACCATAGTCCAACATTTCTTGTTTGCTTCAAGTACCTCAATATTCTTTTTGCCGCCGTGAGATGACTTTCTCTAGGTGAGGCTTGATATCTAGCACACATGCAAACACTAAACATGACATCCGGCCTTGATGCGGTGACATAGAGTAGACTTCCAATCAAAGACCGATATTCCTTTTGATTCACCATTTTGCCATCAAGATCACTATCCAAATTTCCATTTGTACCCATTGGAGTTAAAATTGGCTTTGCATCTTGCATTCCAAACTTCTTCAACATGTCCCTTATGTATTTCCCTTGACTCACAAATGTCCCATTCTTCAATTGCTTGACTTGGAGACCAAGGAAGTAGCTAAGTTCACCAATCATAGACATTTCAAACTCTTTGGCCATCATAGCACCAAATTCTTCACAATAAGCTTGATCGGTTGATCCAAAGATGATGTCATCAACATATATTTGCACTATGAATAGATCATTTCCAATCTTCTTGGTGAATAGAGTAGTATCAACCTTGCCCATTTTGAATCCCTTAGAGAGAAGGAAATCTCTTAGCCTCTCATACCATGCTCTAGGTGCTTGCTTTAAGCCATATAAAGCCTTCTTCAACTTGTAGACATGGTTGGGTTTCTTGTCATCTTCAAATCCGGGCGGTTGCTCAACAAATACTAACTCATTGATGATCCCATTGAGAAATACACTTTTGACATCCATTTGATATAGTTTGATGTTGTGTGCACAAGCATAAGCCAATAGAATCCTTATTGCCTCCAATCTTGCCACGGGAGCATATGTCTCATCATAGTCAAGACCTTCTACTTGAGTGTAACCTTGAGCAACTAGTCTTGCTTTGTTTCTCACAACAATGCCATCTTGATCTTGCTTGTTTTTGAACACCCATTTGGTTCCAATCACATTGTAGTCATTTGGCCTTTCTACCAATTCCCAAACATCATTTCTTGTGAAATTGTTTAGTTCTTCTTGCATAGCCATATTCCAATCGGCATCCCTCAAAGCTTCTTCTATTTTCTTTGGTTCTGTGGTTGACACAAATAATGCATGCTCACAAAACATAGTCAATCTTGATCTTGTTTGCACACCACTTCTAATATCACCAATAACACTATCAATGGGGTGATCTCTTGCAACATGTTGTGGTTGGAGTACTTGCACTTGATTGCTTGAGCTTGGTTGATCACTTGATGTATCTTGTTGAGAAGAACTAGCACCATGATCTTGCACTTGAGAGTCACTAGCTAGCTTGAATGGAGAATTGAGCACTTGATCTTTATCATCATCTTGAATGTCAATTACTTGCTTTGCTCTAATGTCCCCAATGTCCATGTTCTTCATTGCTTCCACCAATTGAGTTCCACCAACATCATCTAGATTCTCTTCTTCATCTTGTGACCCATTGGTTTCATCAAATTGCACATCATGGACTTCTTCTAGAATGCCACTTGATTTGTTCCAAACTCTATAAGCTTTGCTTGTAGTTGAATAACCAAGTAGGAACCCCTCATCACATCTTTTGTCAAACTTCCCCAATCTAGTGCCCTTCTTCAAGATATAGCATTTGCAACCAAACACCCTAAAGTAAGAAATATTGGGCTTTCTTCCATGAAGTAACTCATATGGGGTCTTCTCTAGCAATGGATGACAATATAATCTATTGATGTAGTAGCAAGCGGTATTGATTGCTTCATCCCAAAAAGATTGACTAATATTGTACTCATGAAGCATTGATCTAGCCATATCAAGCAATGTTCTATTCTTTCTCTCAACTAGGCCATTTGATTGTGGAGTGTACTTGGCCGAGAATTGATGTCCAATACCATAATGATCACAAAGTTCTTCAATTCTTGTATTCTTGAACTCACTTCCATTGTCACTTCTCACTTTCTTGATTCTAATCTCAAACTCATTGTGAACTCTAGTGAGAAATGTCTTGAAGGTGTCAAACACTTCACTTTTGTCACTAAGAAAGAATACCCATGTGAATCTTGTGAAGTCATCCACTATGACAAAGCCATACTTGTTGCCGCCTATGCTTGTATATGTTGTTGGTCCAAATAGATCCATGTGCATCAACTCAAATGCTTTGCATGTGCTCATTGTACTCTTCTTTGGATGTGAGCTTCCAACTTGCTTCCCGGCTTGACATGCACTACAAAGCTTATTCTTCTCAAATTCAACATCTTTCAAACCATTGACAAGATTGTGAGTTGTAAGCTTCTTCAATTGTTTCATGCCAACATGACCAAGCCTTCTATGCCAAAGCCAACCCATGCTTGATTTGGAGACTAAGCAAGTTGTTAAAGAAGTTTCTCTAGCATTGAAGTCAACTAGGTAGAGATTCTCATATCTAAAGCCCTTGAATGCCACATTTGAACCATCCACACTAATAACTTCCACATCATCAACCCCAAAGATGCATTTGTAGCCTAGATCACATATTTGTGCCACGGATAGAAGATTGAAATCCAAACTTTCAACTAGCAACACATTTGAGATACTCATGTCATTTGATATTGCAATCTTGCCCAAGCCAATAACCTTGCCTTTCTTGTTATTGCCAAATGTGATAGAATCAACACCACTATTATTGTCATTGATTGAGTCAAACATTCTTGATGTACCGGTCATGTGTTGAGTGCACCCACTATCAATAATCCAATGCCTTCCTCCAGCTTTGTAATTGACCTACAAGCAAATCAATGAAGCTTAGGTACCTATTTTTGCTTGGGTCCTTGTAGGTTAGTAACTAAGCTCTTTGGTACCCAAATAGCCTTCTTCTTTGGGCCAACAATGGGTGTACCAATAAACTTAGCTTGCACACCCTTCACACCTTTGGTAAGCACATAGCAAGAATCAAAAGGTATAGCATTAACAAATTTCTTGCTTTGGTTCTTTTTATTACAATTATGCTCTAAGTGCCCAACTTGCTTGCATCTATTGCAAAACCGACCATTGCTCTTCACAAAGCTAGGTTTTGGAGTTGCAAAGGCCGACTTGCCTTTCTTGGGGGTGTAGCCCAATCCCTCTTTGTTAAGAGAGAACCTTTGGCTACCCAAGCACTTAAGCAAGCGGGCCTCACCACCATAGGCCTTGCCTAGGGCGTGAGTGAGCTCATCCACCTCTCTCTTAAGAGTCTCATTCTTAACCATTAGTGAGGTATCACAAGTGAAACCATCACTAGTAGTGGAGGTAGAGTTGGTGGTGGTGGATGAAGAGCTACAAGAAGGGTTAGCATTTGACATGATGATAGGTTCATTAAAGGATTCATCAATTATATCACATGTAACACCTATATCACATGATACAACAACCTCCTTCTTTGCTTGTTGCTCAAGTAGCAATGAGTGAGCTTTTTCAAGCTTGGAATGAGCTTTACCAAGATCCTCATGGTCTTCCACTAGACTCTCATGAGTGGTCTTAAGCTCACCAAGAACTTTCTTAAGTATTGCTACTTTCATTGAAAGCTTCTTGCACTCCTTGTTCTTGGTAATAGCTATGTCTCTAGTTTGTTGCAACAAGTCATATAGTTGTTCTTTAGTTGGTTCATCATCATCATCATTTTCATTATCATATTTATCATTATCACTATCATGAACATATTCCATTTCACTTTCATCATCACTTTCATCATATAATACCTTAGCTTCTTTGGCCATGAAGCATGAAGAGGATGAATCAAATAGTAAAGGCTTCTTGTTGATAGCAATGGAAGCAAAAGCCTTGTTGGATGATTCTTCTTCTTCTTCATCATCATCACTTTCCCAAGTGGCCACATAGACTCCATTCTTGCCTTTCTTGAATGTTATCTTGGCTTCTTTCTTTTTCTTCTCAAACTTGCCCCTCTTGTTGTTCTTCTTCTTATCATAGGGACATTCGGCTTGAAGATGTTCGGTGCTATCACAATTGAAGCACCTCCTTTGTTGCTCATTGCTCTTGAAGTTGTCATTTCTCTTTTTGAAGCCTCTTCTCTTAATGAACATGTGACCCATTTTCTTGACTACAAAAGCAAATGCCTCATCATTAATTTCATAATCTTCATCTTCACTATTGTCTTCTTCTTCAATGATGGTAGCTTTGCCCTTGGAGGAGATGGCCTTGAACGCCACGGTCTTCTTCTTCTTTTCATCTTCCACCTTCTCCTTGTCATCAACATCTTGATCATATTTGTCATAGGTCAAAACTTCACCAAGCAAATCATTAGGCTTCATTGCTTCAAGCCCATCTCTTTGCAACATCATGATCAACATCTTGAATCTTCTAGGTAAGCTCAATAAGAACTTGTGACAAAAATCTTGATCTTGAGTCTTGTGCCCTAAGCTCTTGAGATCATTGACTATCACTTGCAATCTATGAAACATTTCAATGATTGTTTCATCATCCTTTTTCTTGAAGTTCTCAAACTCACTCTTGAGCCCATATAGCTTGGCACTCTTCACAACCTTAGTGCCCTCATATGTTTCACTCAACCTTGTCCATACTTCATATGCTAATTCTAAGTCCTTGATACCCTCAAATACTTTTGTGTCAATACCATGGTAAAGTGTATTGAGAGCCATTCTATTGCATGTTCTATTTGCTCTATCTTCATCGGTGAGATGATTGGGATCAATGATAGCAAAGTCATTTTTGGTGACTTTCAAAACTCTCTCATGAATAGAACCAAGATACATTGTCATCTTTCTCTTCCAATGAGCAAAAGAACTAACACCATCAAAGAACGGTGGCTTGCCCCCAACATGATTGAACATAATTTGAGCCATTTTTCACATCGAAGGATGTTAAGCCTTGATTAAAACGGTGACCACGGCTCCGATACCACTTGTAAGGTCCTAGATGGCTAGAGGGGGGGTGAATAGCCTATTAAAAATTCTACACAAGCCACTAAGCAAACTTGTTAGAATAACAAACGGCGTAAAGCGAGTTTTGCTTAGCCAAGGGTTGTGATGCAAGCCTCCTATCCACAAGTCTAGTAGATTATAATCTCTAGTTCACACAAGAGCTATGTCACTATTTATACACTAGTGAGCAAGCTAACAACTACTAGTAAAGGCTACTACTAGAGCTACACAAGATAATCTAGTAAAAGTAAATGCAAGAGATAGGATTGTGTATCTTATACCAACGGTGGAGTGAAGATGTTGCCAATCACCAAGATGATATACAATCAATCAATATTGACAACAACACAATATGGAGACCAATCACCGGGAGACAAGAGACACAATATTTTTGTTCACCCGGTGTTCACTTGTGCACCGACAAGCTACATCACCGGTTGTGTCGACCAACACTTAGATGGTTCCTCGGTGCGACCCTCAAGTCACTTGCCCCTCAAGGCACGCCCCGCAAGGCACCGCAAGACACCACTCTCAAGTGAGGTAACTCAATGACACGCGCAATGTAATAGAGTTGCTTTTGGCATCTCGCCGAGGAAAGCACAAGAACCTCTTACAAACAACCGGAGGTGGCCAAGAACAATCACATTCTCTTGCCAACGCCTCCAACAATCTCCAAGCCGGCTAGGAGCGGTACTCTCCAAGAGTAACAAGAAATCTACCGGCTAAACCACCCACAAGTGCCACTAGATGCCCTCAAGCTATGCAATGCACTTTGGGATCACTCAATCTCACTTTTGATTTGCAATCACACAAGAGAGATGAGTGGGAGGAGTAGCTCTAGCTCAAAGGATGCACAAGAGTGTTAGAAATGCCAAGTTGCCTCCCCAAGGGCCGGCCAACGAGTATTTATAAGCACCCCAAACAAATAGAGCCGTTGCCACTCCACTGACCGTTTTTTCGGTACGACCGGACGCGCCGGTCGAAACTGACCGGATGCGCTCAACCGCGTCCGGTCGCCCTGCGACGTTCACGTGTCCCTCAAAATTCAAATGCGACCGTTAGATCCTCCAACGGTCACTGCGCGCCAACGATCAAACGCTATGACCGGACGCGCTGCTCAACCGACCGGACGCGCCGGTCGCACAGCTCGCAACGACCGGACGCGCCGATCACAACGACCGGACGCGCTCCTCGCAACGACCGGACGCGCCGATCCGCACAGCACCCGCGCCCGCGAAACAACGACCAGACGCGCTCCTCACAATGACCGGACGTGACAGTGCCAGCGTCCGGTCGGAGTCCAGTAAGCTCCTTCAACGATCGGACGCGTCCGATCATCCTCGTGAACTGCAGTTCCCTCTGGGCACTTGACCGGACGCGCCGGTCCCGCGAGTGACCGAACGCGCCGGTTGCAAACCCTAGCCCGCGCGCCCGAAACCGCGCTGTACTGACCGGACGCATTCGGTCACACCGTGACCGCGTCCGGTGCAGCGTCCGGTCACCTCAGTGACCCCGTTCGCCGCCGTTTCTTTTCCGACTTTCGGCGTAGTGGAAAATAGGCATTTCATTTCCCCGAAATCGCCTGAATCCCGCGCTCACACGCTCGGCGGGAGGGAGAGAGGAACCTAAACCCCTCTCTACCCGCAAACCATAGCACGACCAACGCCACCTTTGCAAATGTGCCAACACCATCAAGTGTACATCTCCATGTGCTTGTGTGTTAGCTTTTTCTCAATCATTTTCAAAGGTTTTCCAATTAGCTCACTAGGCCCTACATGCAATGCACTTCATGAATTCACCTAGTGGCACCCATGCATCGAATAACCGATAAAACTTCCTCTCTTAATAGTTCGGCTATCGATCCTAAACCACTCACACCCTCTATGGTGTCTTGAGTGTAAAACAAAATGGCCCTATGGTTATACCTTTGCCTTGAGCCCATTTTGTTTCTTCAAATGATATGATCCACTTCATATCATCACATGACCGTCTCGATCCATCGACCTTGACTTCACTTGCTCTTCACCGTTGCATCGGTCCATCGGCGCTAAGTCTTGCTCAAGCTTCACCATCGCATGGTCCTTCGCTTTGAAGCCTCGACTTGTCCTTCACCTTCACAACCGGTCCATCGAGCCAAGCCTCATCTTGGTCTTCACCATCTTGGTCATATGAGTCAATGTCATGTCTCATATGCAATGACCACCTTTATCTAAATCATCCACTTAGATACAAAGGTTAGTCCTAGGTTTCATCAATTAGCCAAAACCAAACTAGGGACTTTCAAGCGCTGCCACTGCTCCGCGTGGCCCCGCCTCCTCGGGCCACCTCGAGGCAAGCCGAGGCCACCAGCAGGTGCGCGGGAGCCTCCTGATGCTCCGCCACCGCCTTGTCGCCTCCGTCGAGATCTCCAACGGCCGGAACCGCGAGCCCAGCGCCTCCTCTGTTCAATTCGCGACCAAGGACCTCGCGTGACAATTCGACTAAAGGGAGGGGTCTTTCTGCACTATCATAGACTCATGTGAATAGTGCCATGAGGACTGGTTTGTAATGATTTTGCTAAATCTTTGGAAATTCATAGTAAATCATAGAAAAATCGTAAAATAGAAAATGAGTACTTTTTGGAATCCTTGTGAAATTCTCTATGCATTAGATCCATAATATAGCATGTTTTAGTTTAAAGTTTTCTCTGTAAAAATAGATTTGTGCAGCTAGGTTTTTAATGCTAGTTGTATTTGTCATTTTTATAACTGTAGATCTAGGGCTCCAAATGAAGTGAAATTTTTGTCGCATGCTACTCATGTGATGTTTGATGTGTGGTAAAAATTTTATGAATTTTAGTTGTCATTTGAGTGAGTTATTAGTGTATCTTGCTCTCACATGAATTCTTGCAATAACAAATTGTCTCTTTCATAGAGGTTGATATACATGTCCAAATGGCTTGAAATTTGTACAGTAGACTATTGGGTGTATATAAGAGCTACTGTAATTTTTATAGATTTTATTATGGAATTTTGGTATATGTTTATTATTTCACCTTGCTATTTAAATAAATTAAGAAATGCATTAAAAGAAATTATTTAATGATGAGCACTATACTTTTTGGTAATCATTTAACATTCACTTTATGATGGTTACATTGGTTGTGGCCAAATGTATGTTTGAAATATAAGTTAATATTTATTCTTGCAATTAATGCTTTCCTGGACAGTTTCTGGGACTTTGGTAATTGCACCATGAAAATGATGTTTTCTGATAAACATTCTTATAACAAAGTTATAGATAACTCATTAATATAGCTTGTGTTAAATTTTGGTGGCATTTGGCCTTATAGTTTGTGAGTAATGACTGTTTCAAGTTGGGTTCCAGAAATAGTTGTTCTCTGGAATCTCTGGACCAGATTCTGTAATTATGCATGTTTGACTTGGTTAACTTGAGAATCATGCTAAGATGATTACAGATGAATTATAGACAATTTCACAAGATTTCCAGAATGTCTTGTTGCATGGCTATTGGATTTGTATAACTCCAGTTATGATCCAAACATGTAGATGTTGTTTGCAGTCCAGAAATTGTCAGATGCTAGTCATGGTTGTTTACTCCATGTGTTGCTAAGTGTGGCTTATACCCTTGATGGTGGTCAAGTTAAGATACTTGTGATCTTATCAAACTTGTACTATGCTTAATGTGCTTGCCCTCTTTAATTGGTTGTGTGATGTTAGTTAATTATCTTTTGGTGTCTATGTCTTAATCGTGTGTTTACATGAATGATTATGTGATGCATCTTGTGTTACCATTCATCATATTCATACGCATGCATCTTGCATCTCATTTAGGTTCGCTAGATGCACCACGTGAAGGATGAGATGTTGAAGCCAAACCTGAAGACGGTGTTTGGTGGACCCATCCTGAAGATGGAAGGACTAATCAAGTGTCGGGATGGACGATGCTCGCCAAGCGATTGTCATCTGTCAATCACTAACCTAGTGTTTGATCCCAGGCAAGCCCCGGAGCATTTCTCTCCCGGTTTGCAAATAATTTATTATTAACTTTACTTAATTCGATGCATTACGTTTAGGAGTTGTTTGCAAACGTTGCTGCATTATACCTTGCTTACAATTGTTATACTTTATCCTTGTTACCCTGGTATCCGCAGTCGAGTCAATGCTTAGCTGGCTTAGACCGGTAGAAGTCAGGTGATTTCCTATCACCTGCGAGCTATAGGTGGTTACCTGGATCTGCTTGGATGACTATGAAGTCATGGTATAACTAAGTGTGAAATGAATTTGAGACCGGACGGAAACTTGCAGGGTTTCGGACCGTAGTTTTTTCTGTCTGTGTCGATTAAGGACCGTCCGTTGTTGTCCCTCGGGTCATGTTGAACGCATGCCTCACATTTAGCTGGCCGGATAAAGTACCATCCGATCGTGAAACTGGGAGATTATTCGGGCCAAGTGGATTGCCCGCAACGCACTGTACTGGAGCAGTAGTGGCAGGATATGGGGGCGCGATGATAAGGCCAAAGAGCAGTCGGGCGGCCCCCAGGTACAAGTGGTTCCTGGCAAGCTCGTGACTTTACCTGAATGGTTGACTCGGTGACCAACACCTCACTTTAGTGGGTGAGTGAGGTTTGTGTGAGGAATAAATTACCAGCTGGTTAATAATCGATTCGAATCGCCATCGTTCACTGGATAGTGAACACTTGACTTGAGCTACTTCATCGTAGTAATCTTGATGAATCACTTGGATAGTTATGTGGAAGATGACATGATAACTATTGTTAATGATCAATGGTAATCCTTACTTGCTTAATTACATGTTACTCTAGCACCAGTGCAAACATAGTTGACAGGGTAATAAAGAGTTAATTACTGCATGCTTTTGGAAAGGAATTGTTAAGTTAAAAATGCTTTTCTTGCAAATGAGTCAGCTATCTCACCAGAAAGCCTATCATAATCCTTGGTGTTGCTTTATTTTGGTTTAAGACGGGTAAGTCTGGCTGAGTACATTCGAGTACTCAGGGTTTATCCCACCTTGTTGCAGGTGATGTTCTCGACCTGTTGATGATGGTGGCTAACCACCGGTGGGCTCGGTGATTCTATACTTACTTCTCATCTATATGCTTTTGTCGGATGATGTCACTAGGCTAGCAATATATTTGGAACTTATATAAATGTAATCATTTGAGAGCTATGTTGTTTTCACTAAGCGGTTTTGAAACCCAAACTTGTACTATTATTTGTTAACCCCTTTATAATATTATTTCCGCTGCAACCCGATGTATGTGATGTGTATTTGCTTAATCACGCGATCTTGGTTGTGATGTTGATTTACCGAGGTCTTTCGGGACACTCGGCGGACTACTGGGTTTATATGAGTGAAAGTATTGGTGTGTCAATGTGTTAGCGGGGACAACCGTACTTGATCTTGTATAAATTGGGCGGTTCTGTCACAGCTAGTATCAGAGCGAGATTAAGCATAATACTGTCAGGTACATAGTTTTAAAAGCTAAGTTTTGGTTTTAAAAGGTTTATTTTAACTAAAACTTTTGCTACAGGCGAATTTGTCAAAACTTATTTGCAAAACTATGCGAGCGACATCTTCCTTTATGCCCTATTAAGGACCCTTAGGTGGCTTAATTAAGTACTAACTTGGGGGTTTTAATTTTTGCATCTACGCCCAAGCCAAGGTATGTATGAGTGATAACTTGACCGCACCGTTACCCTGTGGTCGAATGGTAGTGGTAACCTTCATATATGAAATAGCCATATATGTCGCTAGAATTACATTTTTGCAACGTCGCACCTACGCCAAGGTAAGTGTGAGCTAGGAGAGCATGACCGTTCAACCATCGGTCTAGGGGAGAGTTAGCTATGGTTACTGACATAATTACATGTTTAACCATGTAATTATGAAAGTACTTAATTATGGGTACATTTGTTGGGTAGCTATGATACCGAAGTATATGCATCAGGGGATGTATGTATGGAGAGTATTTAGTTTACTGCTTTCATTGTGTGCTATATTGGGAATTGTTGGGATACAATGAAATTTTCTGCAGGTACGCTAACCACGAATGCGTAAGTTGAATGTAGTAGGCGACTAGCTCTATATCGAGAGAATGTGTGTTATGCCACCGACATAGAACGTGATTGCCACCTTAGGCTGGCAATTTTGTGAGGACGAATAGGACGAAGCATGCATCATCCTGATTGTTGCTTTGTGCATCTAACTATGCTCCTCCCACCTTTGTCCTAATAAATAAGTAACTTGTGATTGATGTGCATGCACTAAGTTGATTACTTTAGCATGCTTTTGTTTTAGCTAAACTTGTAGTTAGTTCTTGTTGGATAAATTCTTGTTAGGTGTGAGCCTTCTGCTTAGTATTGGATGCTTAAGCTAACCTGACTAATAATCTCAAGTGTCCGCTTAAAACTATGATGCTGTGTAGATGCTTGTTATCTAGGTAGTGTCATAGTTGACCTCTCTTTTGTCCTCGGTAAGCATGTGAGTGTTGAAGATGCTTTATCCTAGAACAACGCTCACGTTACGTAATCGCATGGTTGTCATCCCTAATTAGATTCTCTCGTAGGAGCCAGAGCCTGTAGACGTGGTTGCTAGCCCTTGAATGTTTTTGTATCTAGGCCTTGCTTGAACCATAGGCCCTAGCGTAGTCCCCTTATATGTTTGCTTAGGCCTTGGACATCCGCTACCTTTTGGAGAATGCCCTTGTCAATTGACCAACCAAGTTAAGTCCTAACGAACATCGATCTTAACCACAGTTGTTGCTTGCCAAGTTTTGGAGACCATAACTAATTCCATGTTGGACCTCCCAATTGTCTCTCCTATAGATGATCTGAGCAACGCTAATCTCTCATTGTCTAATCTAGAAATCTTTGCTTGTGAAATCAGGTGGCTATCTTATCAACACAATCTCTGATCGGTGTATCATTTTGTTTGGAAGTTTGCTAAGTCCATCTCAACTTCTAACGTCTCTCAACATTATTAGTCTTGATCTCATGTTGTTGTCCAACGTGACCGAGAACCCTTGCTCAGTTGTCTTCGGCAATTAAACTATGTTCCCTTGCGCAGTGTTTTAATCCTCGAATCGCCTCCGTGTTGACTCTAAACCTTGTAACTACCCTTGCTTGCTACTCCTCCCTTGTCTAGTGCTTGTTCTTACCACCTAATCGGTGCCACTTGAAATTTCACTTTGTTTGTGCGTTTAATAATGGTGTTACCATTAGCATTTTATGGTGCCGCGATGAAACCGAGAGCCTCCTGTGGGCGCGCACACAAGGTTGTGCTGCTCGGCACGCGCTGGTATCAGGGTTGCTATTCACGATCCATTATGAAATGACATCCGATGTGTTATTTCTCATGATAGTTTTCCTTGGTTATCTCCCTATATCTTATGTGAAGATTCATATCTTAGACCTTATGTAGTAGATATCCCTTTAAGTTGCTAAGAAGATGACCTTTGAAGAACAGTCACCGGCATAAGCATTGACAGACTGCAAGAGGTGGCAGACAAGTGACTCTCCCTATGTGCCCTTGTACGACGTCGGTCATCGATTGAGTAATGTATGCCATCCCTGATGAATAGAATGGGCACCTAACACTAAATGATTGGACAAGTTATCCATTGGAAAAGAACCAATCGTCACATAGTGCATATGACCTAACTATCAAAGTCTTGATCCTTGTGTAGATGACAGTCATACAGATGAAATCAACTCTCTCTGGTGTGACTCCTTATCTATAGACTTCGATGCCGACCATTTGTTTGTGCCTCGACTGTAATTATTGTTGTGGTCAAAAGTGAAGATTTAAAACTTAAGTGTTGAGAGACAACTGATTATTTGCCAGTAAGAAGGTTAATCTCCAGCCAAGTAACGATTCTTCAATAGTTGTGATGGTTATGTCTCAACGAACAATAGTAACCAAAGAGGCCATGAAGCCGTTCAGCAATGCAGGTGTTGCATCTTCTCTAAATGTGCTATCAAGTCAATTCCATCTTGGACAATCACGTATGTAGTGCAAAATATTGTATTCGCTAAGTGAAGAACTAGAGAAAGCATGTCCATAGTTTTGATCTGCATCATTGTGCCCCTAAGTACCACAAACAGTTTAGGTTCAAGGTTCTATTGGACGAAGTGCCAGAAAATATTCATAAATGGTTCCTTATCTATGTAGGGATGCCCTCCATGTGGAATAATGCTTTGTGCTCTGTGAAAACAGCCCACAAGTCTAATGCTTGTGCATTGTCAAGATTGGTGTCTAGATCAACAGTTGAAATTATTCCCTGAGAAACATGTTAGGAAGACTATTGCCTCCATCCTCAGCTAGAGAAAGGCTTCTACTACCATGAGAAAAGTAGAGAGTGCAAAACACACACCTCAACGTGTGAAGCAAAGAAAAGGGAGAACACGAAATCTGTCCAGATTTTGTGGCACTAAACCAGTTATCTTCAAGCCGGCGGTTAGTGACACAAACAAAGTTGGATTGACCCCAAACTTGGTGATCTCATTCTTTGCTTAGGGCCCTTCAATGTCTTAAGTTGGTTTGAGTATTGGTTGAGTAAAACATTGGATTTGAGAGATATCTTGTCGGCTCGGTTTGCTGCCATTTTAGAACACAAATAGTTTTGGTAGATGAATTGTTTGGATGGTCAAACGGTGTTTGGTTGAGTTGAATTTTGGTGAGTAGTTAGAAGACCCATGGATCTACATTCCCACCAAAATTTGTGTATATTGGAGTAGTAGTTTGTGAGATATGAATAGGAAACAAAAGGGTACAGAATCTACAATTTCGTTGTGACTGTGATCATCCTTTGCATTAGATGGTTGTGTTTGTCATTCATGCCAAGAAATTACAACTTGTAGGTGTATCACTGTTAGACAACCCTCCATACCCTTGAGAAAACTAATTGCACCCCTATGTGCCTTGCCTTTGCCCTCTTAGATCAGCAATGCGTGAGCAGTCAAGGTGTTCTAGAAGTCAAAATTGTGCCCTTGCAATTCGAAAGCAATTGGAAAGGTGTCAAACCGCAGATTTTTGGATTATGGTTTTTGAGATATTGATTGGCCTTAGAATGGAAGTCTCGACGACAAATGTAGTAAGAAAGCTGGTTTTGCTACGATGCAAGTCAACCCAACTTGCTGTGCAACTGCACCACGAAGGCAAATTATGCTCAACCTACCTGGTAGTGAACTAGTCCCTAGTTTTGTGATTACTTGCAACTTGTGTTGTCCTCCAAGACTCGCTAACATCCTTCTACGTCAATGGTTCTCCAATGCTAACATGCCTTTGGTACCTTATATGTGTTTTTACCTAAGAGGTTGCATCAGATTCAACCTAGATCACTGTTGCAACTTGGATACGAAGGCTCCCTAAGGAATGATCATCGAGAACGTTGAGCCGATAGAGTCAGCTATTACGTTTACCACTCACTCAGCAGACTCAGACCATACTATATTGTTATCAAAGAAAGATCACTGCGCACATGGAACATGATGTAGCTTTCCATCAGCTGACATCTAAGTGATTGCACCGCTACAGCCAGTTTGGATATTGGTTAACTAGCTTCTCATACCCTCAAAGGACGCTTACCCGTTTATGATCACATCCTTTTACGAGAAGTTGTGCTCAAGCCACTTTAATAGAGAACTGCTTTTCAAACCTTGGGAGCAAATATAGCACCGTAGCAAGAAATATCCGTCAACCGACTGCGGTCTAGTGCAAAGTCCATATGGTCTGTGCTATATCCACTAGGGAAGTAGATGTTGCAAGTATTTAGTCTACGTTTGTATCGCTCTTCGTACATCAAGGACGAAGTACATAGGACATTGCTATCTTGGATTCCTCCCAAAGTAATAATACATCATGAAGGCCAACGAAGGAAATTCTTCAGACAAAACTTACTACAAAGGACAAGTATTAGAAAGTGTCTTGACCAAATTAGCCTCTCTTATGCTTGAAGCTATGTAGCCTAAAGCTCTGGCTGATATTGGAAACTGGTAGCATGTCTCTCTTCCACAAAAGTCTTTCGTCCTGAATCTCGGGACACGATTCTTTTAAGGGGGGAGGGCTGTAACACCCGAGGTGTTTTCCACTAGTTAAGCAGTGGGTTTGAGCTCATATATGATAGATTAGGGGGAGATGACGATGTCAAGGTCAACCTATGGAAACGAGCCCCAACCTAAACTTGGATGTTGCACCTCGCTTTACATAATTCAGTTTTCAATATATATGCTTGGGTGGTGTTATTGCAATATCTTCATGTGTCTCACCTTAGTACCTATCTATATTGGTCACTGGCAAAGTTTCATGATGTTTGGAATCAAAAAGTCGCATGAAATGATAAGTTATATGCTTGTTGGAATGACTTTACTAAGTGCTAGAATTGCATTATTAAGTGGATGGAAATATAGGTCATCAACCAAACTTTGCAACCTTACCCAAATGACTCTAGATGGACTCTACAACAAAAGTCATGAAAGGTTTGTGTTGAGCAAATGCCCAGAAAATGCTCCAATTGATCAAAAAGGATAATTTAAGCTTTATCGTGATCCTACTTTGGTCAAAGTAGAAATATGGTTTCTATAGCAGTTTTGATGTTGGACCTTAAATGAAAGTTATAGCTCATGTTATGGAGAAGAAACTTTGTTTAATGGTCAAGAGCTATTTTGGTCTCTAACCTATTCAAATAGAGGCTCAAAGATTGGATTAGCTGTTGTTTTTCAACATTGGAAAATATTCTAAGTCATGGAAGATTTGGACTGACATTGACAGGTGGGCACATTGCGTTCTCAAAATTTTGTTAAACAACTGGAGTTGGACTCTTTATAAAAGTTGGAGTGTTTAGAGTGGAGAAGAGCTCAGAGAAGTTTGAATGGATTTGGAGTTCATTTGGATCTTCGAAAACAGTTTCCAAAACAGCAAAAAGGTTATTTTAGCACTTGAATGACATTGATGATGGCATCTCACGTTCTCCAAAATTTGTTAGGCAACTTTAGTTGATCCAAATGTAAAAGTTGGAGCTTACATGATGCGGAAGAACATACAAGAAGATGGCACTAGTTGCATTTCATCTCGACCATCAATTTTGGATGTTTGTTGTCGCTGTCAAATTGCTGACACTATCAAGTTTGGTACTAATTATCTCCTAATCTAGAACCCTAATGACCTTGGCCTCTAAATGAAAAATGTAGAGCTGTTCGCGGGCTTCAACTTTGATTTTTGACTCAAGACCCAAATCGGCCTGTAGCTAGCCTGAAAACGCACTCCACGCCAGCCATACTACTGCCCGCCACGTGCTTGTGGAAATGACCGAGAGAGCAACGCATGGCGAGAACGTGGCGGCCATGCACAGAGCACGCACCGTCATTGCTGCCGTGTGTCCCACCGCCTCTGCTGGTCGCTGCTGCTTCTTTATGGACGATGAGCTGCCCTAGACACTCCTTCCTCGCTCCCCTAGCTCTCCTTCCCGCTCGCTGCTCGCCATGGCAGTGCCGATCACCATGGCCGCCGAGCGGAGCAAAGCTCCCTACTGTGCCGCTGCTTCTTCCATCACCGGCCATCCTCGTGGCCCTTCAGTGCTCCTCACCGTGCCTCCACGCTACCTTCATCGCCCGCCTTGCCCTGCTGCGTCGCGGTCGCTTGTAGCCCGGGTCGCCGGAGCAGCGCTGCCACTGCTCCGCGTGGCTCCGCCTCCTCGGGCCACCTCGAGGCAAGCCGAGGCCACCAGCAGGTGCACGGGAGCCTCCTGATGCTCCGCCACCGCCTTGTCACCTCCGTCGAGCTCTCCAACGGCCGGAACCGCGAGCCCAGCGCCTCCTCTGTTCAATTCGCGACCAAGGACCTCGCGCGACAATTCGACTAAAGGGAGGGGTCTTTCTGCACTATCATAGACTCATGTGAATAGTGCCGTAAGGACTGGTTTGTAATGATTTTGCTGAATCTTTGGAAATTCATAGTAAATCATAGAAAAATCGTAAAATAGAAAATGAGTACTTTTTGGAATCCTTGTGAAATTCTCTATGCATTAGATCCATAATATAGCATGTTTTAGTTTAAAGTTTTCTCTGTAAAAATAGATTTGTGCAGCTAGGTTTTTAATGCTAGTTGTATTTGTCATTTTCATAACTGTAGATCTATGGCTCCAAATGAACTGAAATTTTTGTGGCATCCTACTCATGTGATGTTTGATATGTGGTAAAAATTTTATGAATTTTGGTTGTCATTTGAGTGAGTTATTAGTGTATCTTGCTCTCACATGAATTCTTACAATAACAATTTGTTTCTTTCATAGAGGTTGATATACATGTCCAAATGGCTTGAAATTTGTACAGTAGACTATTGGGTGTATATAAGAGCTACTGTAATTTTTATAGATTTTATTATGGACTTTTGGTATATGTTTATTATTTCACCTTGCTATTTAAATAAATTAAGAAATGCATTAAAAGAAATTATTTAATGATGAGCACTATGCTTTTTGGTAATAATTTAACATGCACTTTATGATGGTTACATTGGTTGTGGCCAAATGTATGTTTGAAATATAAGTTAATATTTATTCTTGCAATTCATGCTTTCCTGGACAGTTTCTGGGACTTTGGTAATTGCACCATGAAAATGATGTTTTCTGAGAAACATGCTTATAACAAAGTTGTAGATAACTCATTAATATAGCTTGTGTTAAATTTTGGTGGCATTTGGCCTTATAGTTTGTGAGTAATAACTGTTTCAAGTTGGGTTCCAGAAATAGTTGTTCTCTGGAATCTCTGGACTAGATTCTGTAATTATGCATGTTTGACTTGGTTAACTTGAGAATCATGCTAAGATGATTACAGATGAATTATAGAAAATTTCATAAGATTTCCAGAATGTCTTGTTGCATGGCTATTGGATTTGTATAACTTCAGTTATGATCCAAACATGTAGATGTTGTTTGCAGTCGAAAAATTGTCAGATGCTAGTCATGGTTGTTTACTCCATGTGTTGCTAAGTGTAGCTTATACCCTTGATGGTGGTCAAATTAAGATACTTGTGATCTTATCAAACTTGTACTATGCTTAATGTGCTTTCCCTCTTTAATTGGTTGTGTGATGTTAGTTAATTAGCTTTTGGTTTCTATGTCTTAATCGTGTGTTTACATGAATGATTATGTGATGCATCTTGTGTTACCATTCATCATATTCATACGCATGCATCTTGCATCTCATTTAGGTTCGCTAGATGCACCACGTGAAGGATGAGATGTTTAAGCCAAACCTGAAGACGGTGTTTGGTGGACCCATCCTGAAGATGGAAGGACTAATCAAGTGTCGGGATGGACGATGCTCGCCAAGCGATTGTCATCTGTCAATCACTAACCTAGTGTTTGATCCCAAGCAAGCCCCGGAGCATTTCTCTCCTGGTTTGCAAATAATTTATTATTAACTTTACTTAATTTGATGCATTACGTTTAGGAGTTGTTTGCAAACGTTGCTGCATTATACCTTGCTTACCTTTGTTATACTATATCCTTGTTACCCTGGTATCCGCAGTCGAGTCAATGCTTAGCTGGCTTAGACCGGTAGAAGTCAGGTGATTTCCTGTCACTTGTGAGCTATAGGTGGTTACCTGGATCTGCTTGGATGACTATGAAGTCATGGTATAACTAAGTGTGAAATGAATTTGAGACCGGACGGAAACTTGTAGGGTTTTGGACTGTAGTGTTTTCCGTCTGTGTCGATTAAGGACCGTCCGTTGTTGTCCCTCGGGTCATGTTGAACGCATGCCTCACATTTAGCTGGCCGGATAAAGTACCTTCTGACCGTGAAACTGGGAGATTATTCGGGCCGAGTGGATTGCCCGCAACGCACTATACCGGAGCAGTAGTGGCAGGATACGGGGGCGCGATGATAAGGCCAAAGAGCAGTTGGGCGGCCCCCGGGTACAAGTGGTTCCTGGCAAGCTCGCGACTTTACCTAAATGGTTGACTCGGTGACCAACACCTCACTTTAGCGGGTGAGTGAGGTTTGTGTGAGGAATAAATTACCAGCTGGTTAATAATCGATTCGAATCGCCATCGTTCACTGGATAGTGAACACTTGACTTGAGCTACTTCATCATAGTAATCTTGATGAATCACTTGGATAGTTATGTGGAAGATGACATGATAACTATTGTTAATGATCAATGGTAATCCTTACTTGCTTAATTACATGTTACTCTAGCACCAGTGCAAACATAGTTGATAGGGTAATAAAGAGTTAATTACTGCATGCTTTTGGAAAGGAATTGTTAAGTTAAAAATGCTTTTCTTGCAAATGAGTGAGCTATCCCACCAGAAAGCCTATCATAATCCTTGGTGTCGCTTTATTTTGGTTTAAGACGGGTAAGTCTGGCTGAGTACATTCGAGTACTCAGGGTTTATCCCACCTTGTTGCAGGTGATGTTCTCGACCTGTTGATGATGGTGGCTAACCACTGGTGGGCTCGGTGATTCTATACTTACTTCTCATCTATATGCTTTTGTCGAATGATGTCACTATGCTAGCAATATATTTGGAACTTATATAAATGTAATCATTTGAAAGCTATGTTGTTTTCACTAAGCGGTTTTGAAACCCAAACTTGTACTATTATTTGTTAACCCCTTTGTAATATTATTTCCGTTGCAACCCGATGTATGTGATGTGTATTTGCTTAATCACGTGATCTTGGTTGTGATGTTGATTTACTGAGGTCTTTCGGGACACTCGGCGGACTACCAGGTTTATATGAGTGAAAGTATTGGTGTGTCAACGTGTTAGCGGGGACAACCATACTTGATCTTGTATAAATTGGGTGGTTCTATCACAGCCGCTGAATTCTGTGACCGTCAAAAATAAGTATCCTCTACCTCAGATTGATATCTTGTTTGACCAATTGTCTAAAGCCAAGGTGTTCTCTAAGATAGATTTGAGATCAGGGTATCATTAGATCAAGATTAGGTCACAAGATGTACCAAAGACCGCGTTTTCTACCAGATATGGTTTGTACGAGTATCTGGTCATGTCCTTCAGATTAACAAATGCTCCTGCATACTTTATGTATCTGATGAATTCCGTCTTTATGCCAGAGTTGGATAAGTTTGTGATTGTGTTTATTGATGACATATTAATATACTCAGAGAATGAAGAAGATCACGCAGAGCATCTAAGGATTGTCTTAACTAGACTCAGAAAGCACCAGCTGTATGCTAAGTTTAGTAAGTGTGAGTTCTGGCTTAAGACAGTTCCTTTTCTTGGTCACGTGTTATCTGAAAGTGGAATTTCAGTAGACCCTAGTAAGGTACAAGAGGTCATGGACTGGAAGTCACCAATCACAGTTCATGAGGTTCGAAGTTTTCTTGGTTTAGCCGGATACTATCGCCGCTTCATACCGGATTTCTCGAAGATTGCCAAGCCAATGACAAGTCTGCTACAGAAGGATCATAAGTTTGCCTGGACAGAGGAGTATGAGGCAGCTTTCTGCACCTTGCGGAAATTGTTAACCACTACTCCTGTTCTGGCACAACCAGACATAGAACAAACGTTTGATGTGTTTTGTGATGCATCTAAAAATGGGTTAGGATGTGTCCTAATGCAAGATAGAAGGGTCATTGCTTATGCCTCACGTCAATTGAGGAAACATGAGGTTAATTATCCTACACATGACTTGGAGCTTGCAGCAGTTGTGCATGCTCTAAAGATTTGGAGACACTACTTGCTGGGAAATGTGTGTAATATCTTCACGGATCATAAGAGTCTCAAGTATATTTTTACTCAGTCTGAGTTGAACATGCGATAGAGGAGATGGTTAAAGCTGATAAAGGACTATAATCTGAATGTGCACTATCATCCAGGGAAGGCTAATGTGGTAGCAGATGCCCTGAGTAGGAAATCACATTCTATTGCTGTGCAACCGTTATTTGAAGATGGGTACAATTTATTGCATCCTGCTATGTTGCATAACATCCAGCTCAGTTGTACCTTGGAGAACAAGATCATTGAAGGTCAAAAAGAAGATAAGGGAATATTTCATATCAAGGAGAAAATGAAGAGGAAACTGACCAAGCACTTTAAAGTGGATGACCAAGGGGTGTTATGGTTTAAGGATCGCCTAGTGGTACCCAAGGATCAAGAGCTAAGGAACAAATTAATGGATGAAGCTCATCAGTCTAAGTTGTCTATCCATCCTGGAAGTGGTAAAATGTACCAAGAGATGAGGCTTCGCTATTGGTGGACCAAGATGAAGAAGGAGATTGCAGCGTATGTTGCTCGTTGCGACCTATGTTACAGAGTGAAAGCTCTTCACATGAGACCCGCGGGGCTATTGCAACCCTTGTCTATACCAGATTGGAAATGGGAAGATATAAGTATGGATTTTATCACTGGTCTTCCCACCACACCAAAAGGATATGATTTGATTTGGGTAATTGTAGACCACCTTACCAAATCAGCTCACTTTTTGCCAGTTAAGACAATCTTTCGACTACCTCAATATGTAGAGAAGTATATTGCTGAGATTGTCTAATTATATGGTATACCGAAGACTATCGTGTCTGACCGTGGTTCATAGTTTACCTCTCATTTTTGGGAGCATCTTCATAAAGGATTGGGTACTAGTTTGATTCGCAGTACAGCTTACCACCCGTAGACAGATGGGCAGACAGAGCGAGTTAATGCCGTTCTTGAAGATATGCTTAGAGCATATGTGTTATCATCCAGAGGTTCATGGGAATCGTGGTTACCTTTGGCAGAGTTTGCTTACAACAACGGTTATCAAGAGAGTATTAAGATGGCACCATTTGAAGCCCTATATGGCAGAAAATGTAGGACACCGTTAAATTGGGTTGAACCTGGAGAAAGAAGGTTTTACGGGATTGATTTTGTAGACGAGGCAGAAAAAAAGGTCCGTATTATCCAACAAAATATGCAGGCTGCACAATCACGTCAGAAGAGTTATGCAGATAAGAGGAGAAGACCGCTGAAATTCCAAGTGGGTGACTACGTCTATTTGAAGGTTATCCCAATGAAGAAGAAACGGTTTGGAATCAAAAAGAAACTAGCTGCTAGATTTGTAGGACCATACAGGATTTTAGAGAAAAAGGGTCCCGTGGCTTATAAGCTGCAGTTACCGGAAGCGATGAGTTCAATATTTCCCATCTTCCACGTATCTCAGTTGAAGAAGTGTTTGCGTATTCCGAAAGAGAGAATAGAACCTTAGGGTATTCGGATCAAGGCAGACTTAGAATATCGTGAGCAACCGGTTCGAGTTTTGGATACTAAGGAACGAGTCACTCGAAATAGAGTAGTGACAACTTACAAGATTCAGTGGAGCCATGATGATGAGAATGATGCGACGTGGGAAACAGGAAAATACCTACAAACCGCTTATAAAGATTTTTACAACAAGTGGTTCGTAACTCAAAATCTTGGGACGAGATTCTTATAAGGGGAGAGGGCTGTAACACCCCTGAGTGTTAAGCATGCATTAACATTCCAAAGCATGAGCATCAGCATCTCATACATGTTTATCATCACATGCAATATAAATTCACTTGAATTGAAATGTGACATACATTGGTTTAAACCAAATTGGTTGCATTTGCTTGCTAAAATGTAGAACTTGTTTAGCTATAATTTTAGATAATCTAGAATTTAATAACATGATTTTTGGAGCAACTTTTGTATTCAAAATCTCCTCAAATTTTGCTTTTTAAAATATTCTAGAAAAGTGAGTTTTTATTTAAAATTTTGGCTTTAAATCCTTTATTCAAAATCTATTTAGAATTTTGAAAAGTGCCCTAAATAAAAGTTGTAGAGAATTAAATTTTGAACAACTTTTATTTTGGGGACAACTTGTGAAAATGTCTTTTTTATCTTCAAAATTCAAATTTAAATCAATTTTAAAAATCTAGAATTGAAATTATAAAAGAATAAGAGATTTTCGGCCTTAATGGGCCGCCGCCCCGTTTTCGGCCCGCTCGGCAAGCCGGCCTGGCCCGCCTCTGCGCCCGCGCATGCCTCCTCTCGCCCGCGCGCACGCGCCATGGCGACCGCGGCAGAAGCCGACCGTCGCGTGGCCGTACGCCGCCGACGTCGCGCGCCACGCGCCCTCTGGTGGACCTCGCGTCCCTCCGCGCCCGCTTACTCCCTCCGCGCGCTCGCTCGCCTCAGCTGCTGCCCTCATTCGTTTCTCCTCTCGCCAGCAGCAGCCGCGAAGCCGTGGCGAACGCTCGCGCCACCGCTCGCCGTCGTAGCTCGGCCACCGTCGCACGCTCCCGCGAACGCTTCTCCGGTCGATTCTTCCCGACCTCAGCCCCGTCTCGCTTCCCTTCATCTCGTGCTCACGCCATTTCCACCGCTCGAGCTCAGGTGAGGGCCAATTTGGGCATTCCTCCTCCGCTGCCCGCCATGGCCGCCGTTGGCCGGCGCTCGTGGCCGGAGCTCCTCCTTCGCCTTTCTCCCGCCATTTTTCCCTGTTCACACTCGCCTCCACCTCGTGGATCTCGCGCGCGCCCCATCGGCCACCCCCGTGGCCTGCACCGGCCGGCCACCGTGCGCCAGCGCCACCGCCCTGCCATGCGTGCCGGCGAGCTCAATGCCGAGCTCGTCTGGCCACATGCTGGGCACCATCAGTTTCGCCTTGTCGTGGGGAGTGTGTTGGTGATGGTCTTGTCGCCGGCCACCTCGCCGACGGCGAGATCTCGCCGGTCAAACCTCCCAGCTTTTTCTCTGTGGCTGCCATGTGGGGTCGGTTGACCCATGCGTCCCAGTTGTCTGTCTCTCTGTGTACTTCGGGGGAGATCCTGTGGGGTGTGCTTAGCACTTTCAGCGACAAATTTTTGAAAAGGATTTTCTAGAAATTGTGAAAAAAGCTTTTAAAAATCATAACTCGAGTTTTATAGCTCCAAAAATTATGAAACAAATTTTGTAGTGTTTCTCATGAGTAGATCTATAGTTTAAAAATGTTACATGTTAGTTTTGTGATACTTTTCTATGTAGATTTAATTAATCTTTATAATTGCTGATATCTTTGAAAATGTGTAGTAAATTAAAGAAAGGTTAGAAAAATATGGTTCATGTTTCATTAATCTTCTTTAGTGATGTACTTTCTAGGAAAAATATTTATGAGGCATGTTCTATGAAAAATTATTGAAGTGTAGTTCAAATGCCTTGAATTGATGATTTTTGTTATTTTTGGTAGAGAGCAAAAATTGTATAACTCATGCATGTGATAATTTTTGTGGTGTGTTTGTTTACTGTGGATAACATAGAAAAAATATGAAATCTGTTGTTTGACACTTTTTCTAGTACAAAGTATTTTCATGCTCATTATTATGCTATAGCTTGTTTATTTTGTACAGATAGTTTTACTTATTCAAATTTCATAAAATTTGTGTAGTATGTTAATGGAATAGGAGTGTGCTACTGTAATTTTTGTAGATTTTTACCTGCAACAGAAATAGATATTGATGTGTAACCCTAGTTTAAATAGGAAATAAAAGTTTATTCTTTATGAGAAATTAAAAGAAATAAGAAGTGTTTGGTGTATCTTTGAAGCACCAAACTACCTTGCTGGTGTTACTTGATAGGTTAAGGTATTAGAGTTTGGCAAAGTGTAGCAACAATTGTGTGAGAATTTTATGCTACCTAGTATAAGAGTAGATGACTTATTTTGTGGCACATGTTCTTGGATGATGTAGACTACCTTATAGAATATGTTGTCTGTAATCCATACTATTAGTTCAATGTGCTCATCTGCATATCATGACATCATAGCATTCCACCACATCCTGTGCACCGTCTGCATGGTTACTTATGTAATTGCATCATACAGGATCGTAGGAGGAGTCGCAGGTAGCAGTGCCGGAAGAGCAGACTTGGACCGATCAGCAAGAGCCCCAGGCACAGGAGGTGCCCGAGGAAGAGAAACCAAGAGAGGAGTTGCCCGAGTGCGTTAATCACCATCCTAGCTCGTTCGAAAAAGGCAAGCCCCGAAGCATTCTAAGTCTCCTACTTTATAAAAGCAATTCTTTATATATGAGTTTTATATATTGTTGCATTAAGTTATAGGAGTTGAGTGAAACCGTTGTTGCATTTATAATTATCCTTGTCCATCTGAATACCTCTTTACCCTGTTAGGCCAGGAACGAATAATTGCTTAGACTTGCTTAGACCGGTAGAAGTCAGGTGATTTCCAGTCACCTGCGAGATATAGGTGAATACCTGGTTATGGTTAGCTATAATTGTTATCATGGAAAGTAACCAAGTGTTGATGAATAAAGGGAGACCGGGTGGAGTCTTATGGGGTTTTGGACTATAGTGATTCCGTCTGTGTCGATTAAGGACCGATCGTTGCTCGTCCCTCTTGTCATGTTAAACGCATGCCTCACATTTAGCTGGTCGAATAAAGTACCTTTCGACCGCGAAGCTAGTGACACTATTCGAGCCAGGATAAACTCGGATTGGCAGACTGGTGCTGAAGAGGGTATGACGGGGACGCGAAGAGTGAGCCCAAGGTGCGTCCTGGCAGTCGGGCGGTCCCTAGGTAGTGCGATCCATGACTGTTATCCCGCGGCTACTTGGAAAGTGTCATTGGTGATCTAAGCAACCCTGACGGGGGAAGCATGGTTTGTGTGAGGAATAAATCACCAGCTGGTTAGAAATCGATTTGAATCGCCATCGCTCCTGGATAGTGAGCACTTGACTCGAGCTATAACATCGTAGTAACAATGATGGAACAATGTTGGTTACATGGATGATGTGGAAAATGCTAAACCTGAGATGGTAACCTTTGATGTTAATGGTTAATCAAGTGATTGCTCTAGCATAGGTGCTTACCTAGATTGAATAGGTTATAATAAAGATGATGCAAAAAGACTTAAATTAGTTCATTCATGATAACTTATGCTTTTCGCAAATGAGTTAAGCTAGCCCACTAAAAGAAAGCCTTGCATAATCCTTGGTGTCATTATTTCTGGTTTTGACGGGTAAGTCTAGCTGAGTACCTTCTCGTACTCAGGGCGTTGTTCTCATTGTTGTTGCAGATGGCCAGATATACTATGGTTATTGCGTTAACTGTCTGTATCCGGCGATGGGCGACAACTAGGACCAAGGGCAATGGTCACTCCGGTTGTCTTATCTCATGCTTTTGTGGCTATGACTACCTGCTGGCACTGTAACTGAACTAAGTGTGTGTGATTTAAAACTACTTGCTTCCGCTATGTTATTTTGTGCGCGAGTTGTAATAACTTTTTATTCTGAACTCCGATGTATTCAACTCTTGTTGCGAACTTTCTATAGCATATGACTGTGGCTGCTAAATTAGTACGATCTTGGTTGTATGTTGGTTGGTTTGAAATCCCACGTGATTTCACAGAATTTCAGGTTGTACGGGCTTAAGTTTGGTAAATTATCTGTCTCGGTGGAAGATTTTCTTACTTAATCTCGTATAATCATGTTGATCCGTTACAAGAGATGCCCGGGGAGGATGGCCCCGTCGGAAGGCTCCCCGGCCTCCGCAGCCCGGGGGGCCCGCAACGCACAGGACCGCGTTCCAACAGTGTGCTGATGCCCCCCTGTCGCGCCGCCGCCGGAGAAGACAAGGGCCACAACAAGCGAGGAGCTGGGCAGCCGGCCAGCCGCCGCACAGCTGACTAGCCCCGGCCATGGCTGGCACGGCCCAGCCAGGCAACCACCGCCCCCATGGACGGCCACGGGCGCATGCAGCAAGGCCACCGCGGAGCTATCCGCGACCGCACGCATGCAGGACATGAGCAGTCGCCGCCGCCGCGGGCTGCAAGCGCTAAACCACCCACCAGCTCCAAATCCGAGCAGGGAGAGAGCAGATCCGGCCATGGAGGGTCAGGATCCGCGCCACCGCCGCTTGAATCGCCGGATTTCCAGCGGAGTCCGTCGTCGGCAGCCATGGTTGAAGAATGGAGAAAACTGGAGAGCAGAGGATGTAGCGCCCCGCTGCTGCCTTCATCGCCATGCACGGCCACCTGCCGACAGGCTCGAGCAGTGCAGGGAGGGAGGAGGTGGGTGGGAGGGGGCCGGCGGTGGGCTTGGTTGGGGCGCCGCCCGTGTCACCCACGGAAGGGACGACGCGGGGGCCCTTTTGGTCACTCGTTTGTAAATCCCTAACTTTATTGGTGCCTTCTTTAGCATTGGTTATTATTATAAACAATTCCTAGAGCCGCCGTTGATAGTACTAGTTATATTCCATGGATTGCGATCTTGTACTATAATTGTATATTCATAGACTTTGTAGAAGGAATTAACAGCAAACCTTTTGCTAGCCAAGCTGAAAGAGGAATTTGTTGTTCAAGGACCCCAAACCACCACCAATTAAACCTTTCAGCTTGACTGGGAGATTTGTCCGGTAAACCAAAACCACCGCCAAATGACATGGAGCGGCGTCCTTTTCACCCACTCTCTCGTAACACCTGTCGCCCGCCCACGCCCCGACGCCCCCCACGTCTCCACTCCACCCATCACTCCCTGCCGGCCCCACGCACACTAGTCCCGACGCACTCACCAGCTTTCGAAAGCCACGCTCCTCCTTGCGTGGCACCGCGTGTGCGTTCCCGTCGTACTCAGCACACTGCACGCCGGTCGACACGACGCAGCTGTCCGCGTCGCCGCTGACACCAACCCCGTGAGGTCAGGGCCAGTTTAGGAGGCTGTTTAGTCGGCAAAATTTTCGGCGAAACGCTACCGTAACAGTTTCGTTGTTATTTAGTAAATATTGTCCAATCATAGTCTAATTAGGCTTAAAAGATTTGTCTCGTCTATTTCGTCTAAACTGTGTAATTAGTTTTATTTTTTATCTATATTTAATGCTTCATGCATGCGTTCAAAGATTCGATGTGACGGAAAATATGAAAATTTTGGCAAAATTTTTGGCATCTAAACGGTGCCTAGATTCAAAAAAAATTTGCAAAAGAACTGTAGATTCTCCGTCACATCGAATCTTTAGACGCATGCATGAAGCATTAAATATAGATAAAAAATAAAACTAATTACACAGTTTAGACAAAATGGACGAGACGAATCTTTTAAGCCTAATTAGACCATGATTGGACACTAATTGCCAAATAATAATGAAAATGCTATAGTTGTATTTTGCCAAAAATTTTGGCAACTAAACAAGGCCCAGGTCTCCTAGCTCAGGCTGTGTTCACTTCTCATGCGAACCCAAAATATTTCCTCTTCCACCTATCATATCAAATATTTGGACACATACATAGAGTATTAAATGTAAGTAAAAAAATAATTAATTACACTGTTTGTCTGTAAATGTCGAGATGAATCTTTTAAGTCTAGTTACTTCATAATTAGATAATATTTATCAAATAACAACGAAACATGCTACGTAAACTTTTCGCATACTTTTCACCAGCTAAACACACCCTCAATCACCCCGAAACCGACGCCACCCGGACGCACGGTTTTCTCCGCTTTCACAGTAGTGCCGTGCCAGATGCCCGTTGCCGCGCGCAAGGGACCCGGCCGACCTCGATCGGCCCCGCGACGGCGACGCCCACCGCCGATGACTTCCCCATGCGCGCTACTAGTACGTGCCCGCCGCGCGACGTGTCGGAGGAGGCAAGAGGAGGCTGCACGGGTCGGAGGGGACGGGGCGCGCAGAGGCGGCCGGGCGAGGAAAGCCGAAAGTGCGTTCGTTCCGTTCGGTTCCTCTCCGGGCCCCACGCGCGCGTGTCTAATTTTGATCCCTGCGGTGTCACGTACTCTACCACGGGTGCATAAAGCTATCCGCACTTACGTCCTAGTCAGCAAGATTCTCTCCTCTATACTCAATTCTCTTGCACCCATCCATCCTCTATATCATCCTCTATCCACTATATCCATTATGGGAACCACTTGTCACTTTATCTAAATATATCCATGTGTGATCTAGTTTTGAAGGATTTATTGAGACAAATTTAATGGTGCAATCGAAATTTAATTTGGATTTTTGGTTCGTGAGTTATAGCATTTTTTTCCTTTGTTTAGCTAGTGGGGCCCGCCACTGCTCACTATAGAGTAAACACTGTACTACTTTAAATATAGAGTGAGAGAAAGGATAGAGTATCGTTTTAGAGTACCCAGTGCAGCAGTTTTTACTCTATATTCATACTCTAACACTTTGGAGTATCGTTTGCGGCCAGTCTAATCGCCGGCAACCGCGACTTACAAGGGGAAGAAAAAAAAAAGGAACGTGTCATGTCGACCGCCGAGTCAAAGTGGACACGAGTCCTCGTGATGCCTTCGGTGGCCGGCGCTACAGCAAATGCCATCCCGGCACGCAGCGCGGTCGCCTTGTTGATTAGTCTGTCTGAAGTCTGATTACGACCGCATCAAACCGGGGCGGCATTTTCCCGGAGTTGACAAAAATACCCCCGCTGCCGCCGTGCAGAGGGACACACGTCACGTTGCCCAGATCCCGTGCGCGGACCCGGAACACGGACGCACCCATGCGGTGGCCCAATCGCCGGCCGCCATCCCTCCCGCAGTGGTTCGTCGGTCTGGTGCGATTAGATTAGACTAGACGTGGTGCGCATCCGATAAATAATGGCGGGTGCTTATGACCAACAGACCGGCGCGCGTCACGTGTCGCGGCGGGGCTCAAGAGCGGCGGCAACGTGTCGTGCAAGGTGTGCCCGTGGACGGCCCAGATGCGGTGGGCGCCCACCCGGTCCGCCTCAGAGATCGCGCGCCCCGCCACGCGCCCCACTCCCGCCGCGGACGGGGAGGCTTTAAAACGGGCGCCCGGCACCACGGGACCCTCTCTCAACTCTCCCTCCTCTCGCCGTGGCTTGCTTGCTTGAGGTGCACGTGGCGGTGGAAGCTTCCCGGGGTGGTGTGGGTGTGGGTGTGGGTGTGGGTGCGGGTGGCGGAGGCGGAGGCGGTGGGGGTGGTGGTTAACTGCATGATGTCGATGGCGCAGGTGTGCTGTGACTCGGCAGCAGCGGCGACGGCAGCGGCACCGGTGGTTGGGGCGGAGGCGGAGGCCCGGGCCAGGGCGCGCGCCGAGAGGCGGCGCCGGGCCGCGGAGGCCGGGGGGTGGAAGCACGCGGCGGCGGCCGCTGGTGGCACGGCCGACGCCACGAGGAAGCGGAGCCTCGAGGCCGGGGAGCTGCTCGTGGCGCGGAAGCACGGGGCGGCGTCGGTGGCCGGCCGCAGGAGGGAGATGGAGGACGCCGTGTCCGTGCGCGAGGCGTTCGCCCGCGCGGAGGGCAAGGCCGACGGCCACGGCGGGAGGCGCGACTTCTACGGAGTGTTCGACGGCCACGGCTGCTCGCACGTGGCCGAGGCGTGCCGGGACCGGATGCACGAGCTGCTCGCCGAGGAGCTCGATGCCGGCGCCGCCGACGTCTCCTGCTCCCCGGCGGCCTCCTGGACGGCGGCGATGGAGCGCAGCTTCGCGCGGATGGACGCCGAGGTGATGTCGGCCGGCGGGCGCGCCGCCGCCGCGGCCAGCGGCGCCTGCCGCTGCGACGCGCACAAGTGCGACCACGTGGGGTCCACCGCCGTGGTGGCCGTGGTGGAGGAGCGCCGCGTGGTGGTGGCCAACTGCGGCGACAGCCGCGCCCTCCTCTGCCGCGGGGGCGACGGCGCGCCGCCGGTGCCGCTGTCGTCGGACCACAAGCCCGACCGCCCCGACGAGCTGGCGCGGATCGAGGCCGCGGGCGGGCGCGTCATCTTCTGGGAGGGCGCGCGCGTGCTGGGCGTGCTCGCCATGTCCCGCGCCATCGGGGACGGCTACCTCAAGCCCTACGTGTCGTCCGTGCCCGAGGTGACGGTGACGGAGCGGTGCGACGGCGACGAGTGCCTCATCCTGGCCAGCGACGGGCTGTGGGACGTGGTCAGCAACGAGGACGCGTGCGAGGTGGCGCGCGCCTGCCTCCGCAGGGGCCGCGCCAAGTGGTGCGCCGAGGCCGCCGCGCTGCTCACCAAGCTGGCCCTCGCCAGGCGCAGCTCCGACAACGTCTCGGTCGTCGTCGTCGATCTCCGGAGGAGGAATCATCACTAGGTTCTGTGCAGTTGGTTGTTAGTACTAGTAGTAGTACAGTATTAGGATGGTCGGATGAACGGTGCACAAAAGGATTTCGCGGGGGGGGTGTACTAATCGTTTTTTTCTTTTTCTTCGATTTTTTTTTGGCTGTACTCTCCCTGAGTCAAGAAGTTCAGAGGAGCACTTAGGTACCGTTTGGTTACCACTGGATTTTAAGAATCTGGATAAAAAAAATCTCGGAATTCTAAAATTTCATCTAAAAAGACTAGGAGTTTACAGGATTTTAACTTATATGTACAAAATCCAAGAAATACTAAAGATTATTTTTATCCCAAATCTGGATTTTAGAATCTCATCCAAACGGGCCCTTAGATTAATTATTGTGGTAGAACCGGAATTTGATCCGGATATCATTTGGAATGAGAATGAAGTTTTGCATAAAAAGAACATCAGAAAGGAGAGATGGTCTCACAAGAAATCGAAATGGGATGATAATGAAGTTGTGCATAAAGAAAATCAGGAAGGAGAGATGGGTCTCAGAAGAAATCAGTCTGGATCTTTGTAGGAGTATTATGGAGTGGAACAGCAACCGAAATACTCCGTACGGAGTAAAAATTATCTCTGGAAGGAAATCATGTTGTTTTGCATAAAAGAAAATCAGGAAGGAGAGATGGTCTCAGAAGAGATCAGTCTGGATCTTGTAGGAGTATTATTATCAAGGAGTAATGATGAAACAGCAACCGAAACAGACATCATCTCTGGAATGGAAACAACAACAACAACAACAACAACAAAAGGGGGCACTGCATTTTGATGTCTGAACATTCTCGAATTCCTGGGTCAATTAAAACCAGAACTGGGCAGAACAACATGATTCACGTCATCTACAGTATCGGTTGTTCCGTGAAGAACACTGATGGAAATGGTGTTGTGTCAAGCAGGAGGACCAACAACCGATCGACACGCCTGTGAAACCAAACTGAAGCTAATTACTCCAAACACCATAGTTCTCTCTCTCTCTCTCTTAAAAAAAGAAGAAAATTTGACGTGTTCCAAATTTCATACGTGCTGCTCATCCGTGCCTGAAAACGTGAAGAACACCCGGTAAAACTTGTGCTGAAAATCCGGCACGGGGACGACAGATATTTTGCACGGTTCCACTCCACGTGGAAGAAGCTCACATCATCTGCCGCCCCGACCCGATTGCATTGCACGAACTGTATTCCCTCAATTGCACAGGCACTGTGGTCCAGCCAGCTACGGCGGCCACACCCACCCTTCCCAGTCCCAGCTGTTCCGCATCGCACGTCTTGTCTGGTATGGTCAGGCGACGAGAAGGAGATTCCCACCAGATCTGCGGTGGGCGACGAAACGCGCGCACAGCTCGACGCCTCGACGATTCTCAGGGATCTCTGGCGCTTTTTCTGAGAGCGACGGCCCCGGGCGCGGGCGGGCGTGACACGGAGGAGAGGAAATTGTGCGCTCCGCTCCGACCCCGGGCAACGAGCGCATCGTCATTCATGGCATGCCAAATCTTCTGCCTTTTCGGCCAAGGCAGGCAGCGCAGGCGCGGCGTGGCGTGGGACGAGGCAGAAAGGAACTCGTCTGTCTGCCGCCGCTCGTCCAGGCGTCCGCCGCACGGCGCGTGCTGATGCTGATTCGTTGCGAGCCCTGCTCGGCTGACGGTTTCTCTAGCTGATGCTGATGCTCTGATTTGTTATGAGTGAAAAATATTGTTGAATACAGTCGTGGATTCTGGCTGATAAGCTCGAGGCCCGAGCATGACAGCTGACCGCTGGCGCTCCAGCTGTTGGGCGTCCGGTACCAGCAGCGAGCGGCAGGGATTGACGATGGACACGCGTTGCCGTGTCCACAACTCCAGATGGTTGCGGAGTCGAGCAGCGCGGCGAGGTGGCGTGCTAGGTAGGAGTAGATGTGCTGCTAGGAATTAGGATCTCGACGCGACGGGCTGCTGTCTGATGCGATGAAGATGATCGGCGGACAGGTCACGGCAAATCTGTGAGCCGGTCTCGAATGTGAGGAGCGTGAGGTCTCTCCAGCAGCTCCTGTTTTTTTTTTCTTTTCTTTTAATAAACAGCAGCAGCAGCTCCTGTGTTATCCCAGGCCAGGCGACATACTCCGTGTATATGGGATGAGATGAGATATGACAAATACAGCAACACAGGAGTCATGTACAGTAGTATAAGATGGATCGAATAATAAGGCAAAATCTTTGTATTACCACAGTGTGGGCTATCTGACATGCTGGCCTAAGAAAAAATGGAACTGGGAAAAGATTTAATTAGGCAAAATATTTGTAGTATCACAGTGTGGCCCAACAAAAATTGCAATGGAAAAAAACCTGAGAAATGGGAAAATAAACGTGTCTGAGCCCAGGTTCGAACTGGGGACCTTTAGTGTGTGAGACTAACGTGATAACCAACTACACCACCCAGACGAGTTGTCTTGGTAGAGGCTTCGTCCAATTTAACTTATAACCCGCAAATCTAGCCTTACCTGGCGTAAGGAGCTACTTTAGCTCCTAGCAGGGTCCCATATTATTTTCTGATCCATTCTATTTCCTGGCAAAATGAAGGGGTGGGATTTTTATACACTATTGACACATGATGCACTATGCATGAAATTTCGTTTACATTGCACACAAATGGGCATACTGTCCACTGACTAATCAATGACAGTTTTTTTTCTTGGTTTCGAAGGGATCCATGAATGGGATTTTTGAAGATTCTCTCGGAAAAAAAGAGAGGAAGGAAACAAGAGTAAATTGAAGGCCCTACTTAGATGGAAAATGGAAAGAGAGAGCTCAACTAGACTTTTGAAAAACAGAGTCCAACTAATCAGCCACCGTTTGGATCAGTTTTGAATTCTCAAGTCAAATAGAAAGGTAAAAACAAAATATTTTTTTAAAACAAAGGCAGGAGCTCTGCCGCTCAATTAAGATGAAAGAATATTATGTACAAAAAAAGTTAGCCAGACAAGATGCCAAAAGGCACCCGAGGGACTAACCACCCCACGCGACGCAGAAGAGTACAAACATGACACACTGCCATGGGTCATCGTTGCCAAGCATGGAAACCAAGCTGCCAGCAGCTCCGACTTCCCATTGCAGGCCACACACTAGTCACTCCCCAACATGTCCGAAGCTAACGATCGCCACCGGTCATCATTGCCAAGCTCGACCACCGAAGAGCAGCTCCGACTTCTCAGCGTGAACCGTCATCTCGCATCAAAGCCACGACGATAATCCAAATGCAATGCCTTCAGGAAGGGAGCAACGCCGATGACGCCACCGTCGCACATCCATAATGGATCAGGTTTTCACCCATGGAAGATATACTAGAGGGTTAACACAACGCCCCCAACAGGGAAACGACGCCCAACAGCGTCGCCGTCGCCAAGGCTTTCGCCCATGAACCCTCTAGCACAAACGCCGGGCCACAAAGCTGAACCCCCTGCCAGCCTATGCCGCTGTCCCAGCGCCCCACAGAAGCCCCTTCAGAGAGGCATCGACGCGCCGGCTGCACATTGCAGCCGCACAGCTGCGTCGGCTGCCACCCCCTCTGACTAGGCCACGCAGAGTCGGACCTGACTCTGCCGCACGCCGAGGCCGCCATTGACCATCGCCGTCGGCTTAGGCACCCGCCAATGTCGCTGCCGACAAAGCAGCCAATAGCCATAGGACATGTGCTACCACCATCTCGGGCGGCGCCCCTGCCTTGAGATCGCCTGGTCCGAACGCCAGGCCCTGAACCCGGCGACCCCTGTCGACGCCGCCGCCTCCAACTTGACCACAACCGTGGCACCGCCTAGAGCCGGTTTGTAGCCGTTGCCATCGCCCAGGCTGCCATATCTCCGGGTTAGAATCTTCAAAATCACAAATCTTCAAAGCCCCTAATAATTTTGGATTCTGCCCTTTCCCTATGTGTGCATCGGAAGTAGTAGTAGTAGTGTCTTTGAATCCTACCTCTACATCCCAAAATAATTGCGCATTTCGTTTTTCGGCAAGTTAAATATTTCAAATTTAATGAAATATATAAAAATATACTCATATTTATGACGCATGATAAATATTATTAGAGTAATAGTGAAATATTTTTTTTTCACAATAATAAGACATACAAGTGTTGAAAATACTTTCTATAAATCTAGTTAAATTTGATTTTTTTTAATAATATGTGCAGCTATTTTGGAATAGAGAGAGTACTCTAACACTCCGGTGTTACGCAAGCATTTGCATTGCAAATCATGAGCATAACATGTCATGTCATTCATAATCATATGTGGTTAGAGTGCATCTTTAAGGAAATCAAAGTTGGAAAACTAGTATTACATAACATATTGTGATAATTCCACACTAAATGTGTTAATTACCTTTCATCAAAATTGTGGAACTACAAATTTTATATCACTTAGAATTATAGGTCAAATTTGTGGAGCAACTAAATTACTCAAAGTTTTTTCAAAGATTTGTTTTAAAAATGTTATTTGAAAATATTCAAAAATCCTCTCTAAATTAGCTATTATTCTAAAAATCAAAATCTATCCAGATTTGGACTTTGGTCTTAAAAGCAAAGTTGTAGAGAATTAAATTCTAAGCAACTTTCATTTTTGGGCCATTTTTAGAAAAGGTCGTTTGCTTGCTCAAAATTAAATTTGAAAACTGCAAATAGAATTTTATTTTAATTTTCTCTGGAAAAATAAAAAGGAAAAACAATTTCAGCGCTAGCAGGCCGCCGCTTCCCTTCTGGGGCCGCCCGCGAAGCGGCCTGGCCCAGCGGACCGCGCGCTCGCCCGCCCGCCCGCGCGTCGTGCCCGCTCGCCCGCGCTCGCCGCGACACGCACGCGCCCGCGCAGACACCGCGCGCCCCGTGGCCGGCATGCGCCGCTCGCCGTCGACAGCTGGCCGTCGGTGGCCCCCGCCAGCGCGCGCCTCACGCTCCTAAATCGCCTGCGCTCCGCATCCACCCTCCCTCTCCGAATTTCCCCGCCTCGGCTTTCCTCCGCTCCGTGCCGCGCGAGCACCTCATCGCGCGAGCGCCGCCACCGCCGCACCCGCCGGCCAAATTGGTCGACGGTGAGCCGCCATAGCTCGCCTTCTCGCGCACCCACCTTCGCTTCCTTCTCCGACACCCCGTGCGCACCTTGTTGCCGTCACCCGAGCCAAGCAGGTGCGGATTTCGTGCATCCGCCGGCGGCGGCCATGGCGCCACCGCGCACGCGGCCTCCCGCGGGAGTGATTCCCCGCTACCCCTCTTGCTTCTCTATCACCGAAAACGGATCCGCCTCCTCCCCGCGCACCTGTTGCTCGCTTTTCCGCACCCGGGCGTGGTCGGCAATGGCCACCGGCCGGTCGTCGCGTGGCCGCGCCGTTGCGGTCACCGTCGCCTCCGGCATCTCCCGCCCCGGCCTCCTCGCGCGAACGGCCATGGGCCGAAGCCCGAGCGGGCCTGCTCGCTCGTTCCCCCCCCCGCGCGTGGACCAGGCCGAGAACGGCCATGGGCCGGTTTACTTCCCCGGGCCGGCCCAGTTAAAAAAAAACGTTTTCTGTTTTCTTTTATTATTCATAATAAAGGATGTTGTGGAAAATTTTTTTGTATTTATTGGAGCTCCAAAAATTGTGCAATAAATTTCTATGAACTCATTGGAACCAGATCTACAATCTAAAAATATTGCATGTCATTTTTGGGATACTTTTCTGTAGAGCTTTAATTAATTCTTAATATTGCTGATATCTTGTAAAATGGTTAGTAAATCCTATATGTATCAGAAAAATATGATTTCAAGTTTGTTAATCTTCTTATATCATGTACTTCCTAGAAAAAATATGTTTCATGCATGTGCTGTGGAAAAATGTTGAGGAGTTGTTCAAGTGCCTTTAATGGCTGATTTTTGTTATTTTTGCTAGAGAGCAAATCTTGTATAAAACATGCATGTGGTAATTTTTGTACAGTCATTATATTCTATGAAGAACCTAGGAAAAATATTAATCCTGTTGTTTGACACTTTTCATAGTACAAAGTAATTTCATACTCATTTTTATGCTAGAGCTTGTCATTTTTGTACAGGATAGTTGACTTATCTAAATGTCATGAAATTTTTATGGTAGTTTGTTTAGGGTAGTATTATGCTATTGTAATTTTCTTAGATTTTTAGGAGCATCAGAAATATATGTTGCTATTCAAACCTATTATTATTTAGGGTTTAAGCAAGTGTTGCTTTAAGTGTGATTAAGAAATTAGTAAAGCTTTGGTGTATCTTTGAAGCATTTCATAAGATATGTTAACTTGACATGTTAGAAGTAGAAGAGAATGCAGTAGATGACATGTGCTTGTAGTGTATAGTTTCTTGGATGATGTTGACTACCTTGCATTTCAACATATTCATTGCATTCATCTCTTTCGATGCACGTTTACATAATCACTTACGCACATTGCATCATACAGGATCGCAAACCGAGAACCCAGTCGTCTTACCCGAGGAGCCAGAGGAGCAGCTCGAGGTGCAGCAGCAGGAGGTGATAGAAGCCGAAGAGGAGGTCGGTGAAGAGCTCCCCGAGTGCCCGACCACCGTCTGAGCTCTTTTGAGAGAGGCATGCCCTGGAGCATTTCTCTCCCGGTTTATAAATAATTTATTATTAACTTTACTTAATTTGATGCATTACGTTTAGGAGTTGTTTGCAAACGTTGCTGCATTATACCTTGCTTACCTTTGTTATACTATATCCTTGTTACCCTGGTATCCGCAGTCGAGTCAATGCTTAGCTGGCTTAGACCGGTAGAAGTCGGGTGATTTCCTGTCACCTGCGAGCTATAGGTGGTTACCTGGATCTGCTTGAATGACTATGAAGTCATGGTATAACTAAGTGTGAAATGAATTTGAGACCGGGCGGAAACTTGCAGGGTTTCGGACTGTAGTGTTTTCCATCTGTGTCGATTAAGGACCGTCCGTTGTTGTCCCTCGGGTCATGTTGAACGCATGCCTCACATTTAACTGGCCGGATAAAGTACCTTCCGACCGTGAAACTGGGAGATTATTCGGGCCGAGTGGATTGCCCGCAACGCACTGTACCGGAGCAGTAGTGGCAGGATACGGGGGCGCGATGATAAGCCCAAAGAGCAGTCGGGCGACCCCCGGGTACAAGTGGTTCCTGGCAAGCTCGCGACTTTACCTGAATGGTTGACTCGGCGACCAACACCTCACTTTAGCGGGTGAGTGAGGTTTGTGTGAGGAATAACTTACCAGCTGGTTAATAATCGATTCGAATCGCCATCGTTCACTGGATAGTGAACACTTGACTTGAGCTACTTCATCATAGTAATATTGATGGAACACTTGGACAGTTATATGAATTATGACATAATAGAAGTTGTTAATGATCATTGGTTATCATTACCTATTTAATTACATGTTACTTTAGTACAGGTGCAAATGTAGTTGACAGGTTAATAAAGATTTAACTTAATGCAAAGTTTTTGCAAAGGTTTTCCTAAATGCTAAAAATGCCTTTTGCAAATGAGTCAGCTATCCCACCCGAAAGCCTATCATGATTCCTTGGTGTCTTTTATTTCTGGTTTATGACGGGTAAGTCTAGCTGAGTACCTTCTCGTACTCAGGGCTTTGTTCCCGCTTGTTGCAGATGGACAGATGTACTACGGCTATTGTATCAACTGTCTCTATCCTGCAATAGGCGAAGCTTAGGACCATGGGCAATGGTCATTCGCTACTTCTAGTCTGATGCTTTTGCTGGAGATGATCACAAGCTGGCACTTTATTTCAAAATGTTGTGTGTGCGTGATTTGAACTACCGCTTCCGCTACTTTTATTCAAACCTGGTTTGTAATAACTATGTTTAAACTCCGATGTATTTTATGACGCGAACATTTATGTAACTTATGATGGTAACCGTTAAACTTAGTACGATCTTGGCTGTTATGTGAAATGGTTTGAAATCCGTCGAGATTTCACGGACTACCGGGTTATACGGGCTTAAGTTTGTTAAATTGTCCTTCCGTTGGATGATTTCCTACTTAATCTCGTATAATTGGGCGGTTCTGTTACAGCTGTCATCGGAGCATGGTTTAGCATGATTACTGTTCATAAGTGTATTTAAAACAAAATTCTATTTGAAAAGTGTGATTTTAAAACTAAAGGTGTGCCAGTGGTTATATCCTGTATGCCCAGTTAAGGACTCTAGGTGGCTATTTAAGTACTAACTTGGGGTTCTTGCACCATATTTCTCTTTCATTGCTCATACGGCGTGCTATTGTATGAGTACCACTTAATTGAGTGGTAATGTATGGATCAGTTACCTCTACGCTTTGGTAAGTGTGAGCTGTGAGAGCATGATCGGATACACCGCTGATCTAGGAAAAGTGCTTATATGATACTAGAATAAGTACATGTTTTACACATGTTTTTATGAAAGTATCGCATGTGTGGGTGTTCCGTCCGTTGAGGCGATGCCGTCAATAGGACGATGTGTTTGGGTAGTTACTACCGTTGTACACACATCTGGGGATTCGTGTAGAGCGTGTAGGTAGATTTACTGCTTTCATGCATTCATGGGAAATGGGCTGAAATGAATTTTCTGCAGGTACATAACAGCGTTTATCATGTAGATCGAATTAGTTACGTATATGGGAGATCGTTGTATGCCACCGAATTCATCGTTAGATGTCTTTATTTTCTAAGTTTGTGAGAACGTAAGACTCGCGCATGCATCATATTGCCTGTGCATTTCATTCATAACATGCATTCCTCCCCTTATAAAAGGATTATCCCAGTTTGATAAAAGTGACATCAACTTAAAATATGTTCTCACCGGGTAATTTAAAACTTGTGCTACAGATGGCCCGCACGGAGAAGACTGCTCGTAAGTCCACTGGCGGAAGAGCACCCCATCACCAGATGGCCCCGCGGGAGCGCCGCAGCACGGACACTTTTCTAAGTGAGTTTGGCATGCCCACCTTGCTTTGGAGAGTGCTCCATGATGTGGGGTACCCAGAGGGTCAAGAGCCGGTGTACTCCTGGAGTGAGAGCCAGTTAGCTGAGGATGGACTTGCGGTAGTGGAAATCACCGTCCCTGCTCTTGGTGATGCGCCAGAATGGGATGGTTGGCATTTAGAGTTTAAAGGACGCACTCCAGTTGAGGGTGCAGAGGGTGCAGCCTTTCACGTCATCCGAGACATAATGAGCAGGTTTTCTAATGAGTTGGCAGCAGCTTTGGCCGGTACTTTCCCGAGAGATGATCCTCGTGATGCCATTTGAGTGCAACCGCAAGGAAGTGCCCTGGTTAGAGGCCCAAGTGAAGGACGGGATAGCGACAACCACACAATGAGTGCTATGTATGCAGCCATCAAAGCATACCAGGGTCTTGAGAGTACCTATTGGACCTTGACTGGTCTGCGTGGCAATGACCGGCTTGAAGCAAGGAAGCAGAAGAAGAAGCAAGCACGTGCTATAGCTAGCTTGCAGGAGCAGTTGGCCGACATGAGCTTACAGCGAGACCGGGCTCTCGAGAGAGGTGAGAGTGCTATGCAGCGGGTACAGACGTTGACTCAGGCCAATAGAAATGCAGACCGCATGATGGGACAGCTAGTGTAGGAAAGGAATGAAGCCTGGAACGAGAGGGGCCTTCTGAGGCAGAGGGTCAAGGAGCTAGAAGGGTATAATGCCAACTTGCATGAAGAGTTTCATGCCCTCTACAACGGGATGGGCCCGTATGCTCCTCCGGACGCCGCCCAGATGGACGTCGACAACGACGCCGCTACTGATGGTAGCAATGGTGACGCCTCCGACCTCGATGACGGCCCCGAGGAGTAGGCTAGTTGCCTTGTGTTAGTGATAGGCTCTGTCACGATGGCCTTCTTTTGATTTCCATGTATTGTGTTGTATCCTGTTCGATCTTGAGACTGGCGATCTTTGAATCTTGGTTCTGTATGCGATGCTCGAACGCATAAAAGTCCAGTGTATGTATGCTGGCAACATGGTTGTATGGAACGCGATGTTGCATTTGAAGTAAATTGATTAGTGATGTTGTTTTAATTGGAATGTGATTATTGTGCCTCTGTTTTATTGCATGACTTGTTCTCTCCAATAAATTCAGTATGGCATGATTGTTCATTCGAATACAATTACTACCACTTCGCTCAATTATTACTTGTTGCTGAAATATGCAGATGGCAAACACTCGCTGTGCCACGTATGAGGCCGCTGAAACTGGTGGCAACGGTGCAGGGGCTGGTGGGGGTGGTGCAAACAACGTCAATCACCAGGAGCCACAGCCAGAGCCGCAATTGCCCCCTCCTCCACCGCTCACTGCAGAGGTATTCTTTGCACAGTTCCTGGGAAGTCAGCGCAACGCCGAGCAGTCACAAAGGAATATGGAAGATTTTTTTGCGTACCATCGCTGAAAATGTTCAGAGAGGAAATAATCAAGGTGGTGGCCATGGGGTGAACCAGTACAGCAATTTCAAGGATTTCATGGACACCAGGCCACTAGTTTTCAAGGAAGCAGCAGAGCCACTCGACGCTGAAGAATAGATCAACACTATGGAGGATAAGTTTCGTGTGCTGAGACTGACAGAAGTTCTGAAGACAGAATATGCTGCACATCAGTTACAGGGACCGGTAGGGATGTGGTGGAAGCATCACCGCACCACCTTTCCTCCAAATGCTCAGATTACTTGGAGAGAATTCACTGAAGCGTTTAAGGGAGTTTATATTCCCCCAGGGTTGGTTGAGATGAAGCTCGGAGAGTTCTTGGCCTTAAATCAAGGTACCAAGACTGTAACACAGTATCTGCATGCCTTTAATAGCTTGTGCCGCTATGCTCCAGACATGGTCGACACAGATGCAAAGAGAATTGCTAGTTTCAAGAGAGGGTTAAGTCTGAAGATGATGAAGCATGTGGGTACCAATACCCGTGCCAGATTCAATGACTTTGTCAGTGATTGTTTGAAACAAGAAAAGAACAACAACGCCTACACTGCATCCAAGAATCGCAAGAGGGTGTTTGAGTCAGGACCATCCCAGTACAGAGTTGTCACTGCAAACCATCTTTCTTATCGTTCGTCCGCACCTGGTGCAAGGTTCAGGCCGCCACAGCATAAAACCCAGAACTACAGGGGACCATAGAAGCCGTACAAGATGGCCGTGCCGCCAGCAAAGATCACCGCAGCTGCAGAACAGAGCAACTCCAAGGGAGCTATAGGATCTGCTGATACAGTGAAGGGGCCCTGCTACAATTGTGGTCAGCTCGGCCACTTTTCAAAGTTCTGCCCTTATCCGCCTAAAAAGAAGCAACAGACTTATACTGCCCGTGTACACCATACCACCGTTGATGAGATTCCTGAGGGAGAACCTGTAACTGCCGGTAAGTTTCTTGTTAACCATCACCCTGCAGTTGTTCTATTTGATTCTGGATCCTCATATTCTTTTATGAGTCAAGCATTTGCACGGAAGCATGAACAACTATGCACAGAATTGAGTTATGGTTATCGTATAAGTTCAGCCGGGGCTGATGTGTTAACCAATAAGATGGTTAGAGGGGCAACCCTTGAGTTAGGTAGTCGGAAGTTCCGAGTAAACCTGATAGTTATGCCTGGACTAGTTTTGGATGTAATAATAGGAATGAACTGGATGAAGAACTGGGGGGCAGTCATAGATACAAGCAGTCAGTTGCTTACCCTTAATGATCTCCAGGGAGAGGGTACTTTTCAGGTACCATTGCCCGAAAGAACAGACCTTGTGAGTGTGACCTGTGCCATGGAAGTTGTTCCTATCCGCCAGATCCCGGTAGCGTGTGAGTTCTCGGATGTGTTTCCAGACGAGTTACCTGGCCTTCCTCCAGATAGAGATGTTGAGTTTGGAATCGAGTTGATCCTCGGAATAGCTCCAATTTCGAGGAGACCCTATCGGATGCCTCCGGATGAGTTAGCTGAGCTGAAGAAGCAACTGGAAGAATTGCTAAAGAAGGGGTTTATCCGACCGAGTAAGTCTAAGTGGGGATGTCCTGCCTTGTTCGTGAAGAAAAAGAAAGAGGGTACTCTGAGAATGTGTGTGGATTATCGACCTCTTAATGCGGTAACTATCAAGAATAAATATTCGTTGCCTCATATCGACGTTTTGTTTGATCAGTTGGCTAAAGCTAGGGTGTTCTCCAAGATAGACCTAAGATCAGGGTATCATCAGATAAAGATCAGGGCACAAGATGTCCCGAAAACCGCTTTTTCTACCAGATACGGGTTGTATGAGTATCTTGTTATGTCTTTTGGCTTAACAAATGCTCCTGCATATTTCATGTATCTGATGAATACGGTTTTCATGCCAGAGTTGGACAAGTTTGTAGTTGTCTTCACTGATGACATTCTAGTATACTCTGAGAATAAGAAAGATCATGAAGAGCATCTGAGAATTGTCTTGACCAGACTAAGAGATCATAAGTTGTATGCTAAGTTCAACAAATGTGAATTTTGGTTAAAAAAAGTTTCTTTTCTTGGTCATATTCTATCTGAGAATGGAGTTTCGGTAGATCCGAGCAAAGTGCAAGAGGTTATGGATTGGAAAACTCCAACCACAGTGCCAGAAGTTAGGAGTTTCCTAGGGTTAGCTGGTTACTATCGCCGCTTTATCCCAGACTTCTCGAAGATTGCCAAGCCAATGACAAGTCTGTTACAGAAAGATCACAAGTTTGTGTGGACAGAGGAGTGTGAGACAGCTTTCCACACCTTGTGGAAACTGTTGACCACTGCTCCAGTTCTTGCACAGCCAGACATCGAGAAACCTTTTGATGTGTTATGTGACGCATCAAAAACAGGATTAGGCTGAGTCATTGCTTATGCCTCCCGCCAGTTGAGAAAACATGAAATCAATTATCCGACGCATGATCTTGAGCTTGCCGCCATAGTGCATGCCTTAAAGATTTGGAGACACTATTTACTTGGTAATGTGTGCAATATTTTCATCGATCATAAGAGTCTCAAGTATATTTTCACCCAACCAGAATTGAACATGAGACAGCGAAGATGGTTAGAACTAATTAAATATTACAACTTGAATGTACAGTATCACCCTGGGAAAGCCAATGTGGTAGCTGACGCTTTGAGTAGGAAGTCGCATTGTCTGAATATGCAACCCTTACTCGAAGATGGTTTTAATCTAATACACCCTGTCGTGTTACATAGTATTCAGATCAGTTGCACCTTGGAGAGTAAGATAATAGAAGGTCAGAAAGCAGATAAAGGGATATTCCACATCAAAAAGAAAATTAAAGAAGAACCTTCAAAACACTTCAGAGTAGACGAGCAGGACGTGTTGTGGTTCGACAACCGTCTTGTTGTTCCAAAGGATAGAGAGCTTAAGAATAAAATTATGGATGAAGCTCATCACTCTAAGTTATCCATTCATCCTGGCAGTAGTAAAATGTATCAAGAACTAAGGCCTCGCTATTGGTGGACAAAGATGAAGAAGGAAATTGCAGCTTATGTAGCCAGATGTGACACATGTTGTCGAGTGAAAGCTATTCAAATGAAACCTGCCGGATTGTTGCAACCTTTGTCAGTACCTAGTTGGAAGTGGGATGATATAAGTATGGATTTCATCACAGATTTGCCCACTACTCAGAAAGGCCATGATTCGATTTGGGTAATCGTGGATCGTCTTACCAAGACAGCCCACTTTTTGCCTGTCAAGACAGTTTTTAGACCACCTCAATATGCCGAGAAGTATATTGCAGAGATTGTGAGATTGCATGGCATACCGAAGACTATAGTGTCTGACAGAGGGTCACAGTTCACTGCTCACTTTTGGGAGTATTTGCACAAAGGTTTGGGGACTAGTCTGATTCGTAGCACTGCCTATCATCCTCAAACAGATGGTCAGACTGAAAGAGTTAATGTTGTTTTGGAGGATATGTTAAGAGCTTGTGTGTTGTCTTTCAGAGGTTCATGGGAGTTGTGGTTACCTTTAGCAGAATTCACGTATAATAATAGCTATCAAGAAAGTATCAAGATGGCACCTTTTGAGGCTCTGTATGGACGGAAGTGTAGAACACCTTTAAACTGGATTGAGCCAGGGGAAAGAAGGTATTATGGTATTAACTTTGTGGAAGAAGCCGAAAAGAAAGTTCATATCATTCAGCAAAATATGAGAGCAGCTCAGTCACGTCAGAAAAGTTATGCGGATAAGAGAAGGAGACCACTTGTGTTCGAAGTTGGTGACTATGTTTATCTAAAAGTCACGCCAATGAAGAAGAAGCGATTTGGAATACGCAGAAAGCTTGCCGCTAGATTTGTAGGACCCTACAAAATCTTAGAAAGGAAGGGTCCAGTGGCTTACAAATTGGAATTACCAGAATCAATGGGTGCTATATTCCCTATTTTTCACGTATCACATCTCAAGAAATGTTTGCGCGTTCCAGAGGAAATAATTGAACCTCGAGGCATAAAACTTAAGTTAGATCTGGTGTATCGTGAGCAGCCAATTCGAGTTTCGGATTCCAAAGAAAGGGCTACTCGAAACAGTGTGGTGAAAACATATAAGATACAATGGAGTCATCATGATGAGGGAGATGCATCTTGGGAAACGGGTGAATACCTATAAAAAGCATACGAAGATTTTTATAATAAATGGTTCGTAACCCAAATCTCGGGACGAGATTTTTATAAGGGGGGAGGGCTGTAACACTCCGGTGTTACGCAAGCATTTGCATTGCAAATCATGAGCATAACATGTCATGACATTCATAATCATATGTGGTTAGAGTGCATCTTTAAGGAAATCAAAGTTGGAAAACTAGTATTACATAACATGTTGTGACAATTCCACACTAAATGTGTTAATTACCTTTCATCAAAATTATACAACTACAAATTTTATATCACTTAGAATTATAGGTCAAATTTGTGGAGCAACTAAATTACTCAAAATTTTGTCAAAGATTTATTTTAAAAATGTTATTTGAAAATATTCAAAAATCCTTTCTAAATTAGCTTTTATTCTAAAAATCAAAATCTATCCAGATTTGGACTTTGGTCTTAAAAGCAAAGTTGTAGAGAATTAAATTCTAAGCAACTTTCATTTTTGGGCCATTTTCAGAAAAGGTCGTTTGCTTGCCCAAAATTGAATTTGAAAACTGCAAATAGAATTTTATTTGAATTTTCTCTGGAAAAATAAAAAGGAAAAACAATTTCAGCGCTAGCAGGCCGCCGCTTCCCTTCTCGGCCCGCCCGCGAAGCGGCCCGGCCCAGTGGACCACGCGCTCGCCCGCTCGCCCGTGCTCGCCGCGACACGCACGCGCCCGCGCAGACACCGCGCGCCCCGTGGCCGGCATGCACCGCTCGCCGTCGACAGCTGGCCGTCGGTGGCCCCCGCTAGCGCGCGCCTCACACTCCTAAATTGTCTGCGCTCCGCATCCACCCTCCCTCTCCGAATTTTCCCGCCTCGGCTTTCCTCCGCTCCGTGCCGCGCGAGCACCTCATCGCGCGAGCGCCGCCACCGCCGCACCCGCCGGCCAAATTGGCCGACGGTGAGCCGCCATAGCTCGCCTTCTCGCGCACCCACCTTCGCTTCCTTCTCCGACACCCCGTGCGCACCTTGTTGCCGTCACCCGAGCCAAGCAGGTGCGGATTTCGTGCATCCGCCGGCGGCGGCCATGGCGCCACCGCGCGCGCGGCCTCCCGCGGGAGTGATTCCCCGCTACCCCTCTTGCTTCTCTATCACCGAAAATGGATCCGCCTCCTCCCCGCGCACCTGTTGCTCGCTTTTCCGCACCCGGGCGTGGTCGACAATGGTCACCGGCCGGTCGTCGCGTGGCCGCGCCGTTGCGGTCACCGTCGCCTCCGGCATCTCCCGCCCAGGCCTCCTCGCGTGAACGGCCATGGGCCGAAGCCCGAGCGGGCCTGCTCGCTCGTCCCCCCCCCCCCCCCCCCCGCGCACGTGGACCAGGCCGAGAACGGCCATGGGCCGGTTTACTTCCCCGAGCCGGCCCAATTTTTAAAAAATAAAAAACGTTTTCTGTTTTCTTTTATTATTCATAATAAAGGATGTTGTGGAAAATGTTTTAGTATTCATTTGAGCTCCAAAAATTGTGAAATAAATTTCTATGAACTCATTGGAACCAGATCTACAATCTAAAAATATTGCATGTCATTTTTGGGATACTTTTCTGTAGAGCTTTAATTAATTCTTAATATTGCTGATATCTTGTAAAATGGTTAGTAAATCCTATATGTATCAGAAAAATATGATTTCAAGTTTTTTAATCTTCTTATATCATGTACTTCCTAGGAAAAATATGTTTCATGCATGTGCTATGGAAAAATGTTGAGGAGTGGTTCAAGTGCCTTTAATGGCTGATTTTTGTTATTTTTGCTAGAGAGCAAATCTTGTATAAAACATGCATGTGGTAATTTTTGTACAGTCATTATATTCCATGAAGAACCTAGAAAAAATATTAATCCTGTTGTTTGACACTTTTCATAGTACAAAGTAATTTCATACTCATTTTTATGCTAGAGCTTGTCATTTTTGTACAGGATAGTTGACTTATCCAAATGTCATGAAATTTTTATGGTAGTCTGTTTAGGGTTGTATTATGCTATTGTAATTTTCTTAGATTTTTAGGAGCATCAGAAATATATATTGCTATTCAAACCTATTATTATTTAGGGTTTAAGCAAGTGTTGCTTTAAGTGTGATTAAGGAATTAGTAAAGCTTTGGTGTATCTTTGAAGCATTTCATAAGATATGTTAACTTGAAATGTTAGAAGTAGAAGAGAATACAGTAGATGACATGTGCTTGTAGTGTATAGTTTCTTGGATGATGTTGACTACCTTGCATTTCAACATATTCATTGCATTCATCTCCTTCGATGCACGTTTGCATAATCACTTACGCACATTGCATCATACAGTATCGCAAACCGAGAACCCAGTCGTCTTACCCGAGGAGCCAGAGGAGCAGCTCGAGGTGCAGCAGCAGGAGGTGACAGAAGCCGAAGAGGAGGTCGGTGAAGAGCTCCCCGAGTGCCCCGACCACCGTCCGAGCTCTTTTGAGAGAGGCAAGCCCCGGAGCATTTCTCTTCCGGTTTGCAAATAATTTATTATTAACTTTACTTAATTTGATGCATTACGTTTAGGAGTTATTTGCAAACGTTGCTGCATTATACCTTGCTTACCTTTGTTATACTATATCCTTGTTACCCTGGTATCCGCAGTCGAGTCAATGCTTAGCTGGCTTAGACCGGTAGAAGTCGGGTGATTTCCAATCACCTGCGAGCTATAGGTGGTTACCTGGATCTGCTTGAATGACTATGAAGTCATGGTATAACTAAGTGTGAAATGAATTTGAGACCGAACGGAAACTTGCAGGGTTTCGGACTGTAGTGTTTTCTGTCTGTGTCGATTAAGGACCGTCCGTTGTTGTCCCTCGGGTCATGTTGAACGCATGCCTAACATTTAGCTGGCCGGATAAAGTACCTTCCGACCGTGAAACTGGGAGATTATTCGGGCCGAGTGGATTGCCCGCAACGCACTGTACCGGAGCAGTAGTGGCAGGATACGGGGGCGCGATGATAAGCTCAAAGAGCAGTCGGGTGACCCCCGGGTACAAGTGGTTCCTGGCAAGCTCGCGACTTTACCTGAATGGTTGACTCGGCGACCAACACCTCACTTTAGCGGGTGAGTGAGGTTTGTGTGAGGAATAACTTACCAGCTGGTTAATAATCGATTCGAATCGCCATCGTTCACTGGATAGTGAACACTTGACTTGAGCTATTTCATCGTAGTAATATTGATGGAACACTTGGACAGTTATATGAATTATGACATAATAGAAGTTGTTAATGATCATTGGTTATCATTACCTGTTTAATTACATGTTACTTTAGTACAGGTGCAAATGTAGTTGACAGGTTAATAAAGATTTAACTTGATGCAAAGTTTTTGTAAAGGTTTTCCTAAATGCTAAAAATGCCTTTTGCAAATGAGTCAGCTATCCCACCCAAAAGCCTATCATGATTCCTTGGTGTCTTTTATTTCTGGTTTATGACGGGTAAGTCTAGCTGAGTACCTTCTCGTACTCAGGGCTTGTTCCCGCTTGTTGCAGATGGACAGATGTACTACGGCTATTGTATCAACTGTCTCTATCCTGCAATGGGCGAAGCTTAGGACCATGGGCAATGGTCATTCGTTACTTCTAGTCTGATGCTTTTGCTGGAGATGATCACAAGCTGGCACTTTATTTCAAAATGTTGTGTGTGCGTGATTTGAACTACCACTTCCACTACTTTTATTCAAACCTGGTTTGTAATAACTATGTTTAAACTCCGATGTATTTTATGCCGCGAACATTTATGTAACTTATGATGGTAACCGTTAAACTTAGTACGATCTTGGCTGTTATGTGAAATTGTTTGAAATCCGTCGAGATTTCACGGACTACCGGGTTATACGGGCTTAAGTTTGTTAAATTGTCCTTCCGTTGAATGATTTTCTATTTAATCTCGTATAATTGGACGGTTCTGTTACAAGTACACATGTTATCTTTGACCTTGCAAACTGGGTTTGCATACATCAGACCAGACCTTGCGGGATGTCAGAATTAGTCATCGTGTGGTACTGTCCGGTACATTTCGTTTTGGACATTTTAGGGCCTTTAGATATCCATGGCGTTACCCAAGTAAAGTAAGACCTTTTTACTTATTTAATTTTATTTACCTGATTTGCGATTTTTTTCCACCCTATGAATCACTAAACCAGTATGTATTGGGTTTGCTAATACTTGTGATTATTCTGACAAATTATTGTAACTCCACTAGTAATGGCGTGTCAGAATTGATTTATGCTAGGGCCAAAAGTTAGAATTTTTTCACTCTCTCCATCGCATCAATCTTTGGACCCATGCATGAAGTAGTAAATGTAGGTAAAAAAAATAACTAATTACACAGTTTAGTTGAAAATCATGAGATGAATCTTTTGAGCCTAGTTGGTCCACGATTGGATAATATTTGTCAAATAAGACGAAAGTGGTACTATTCATCGGGTTCATTTTTTTTTTTTTGCAATCTAAACCGGGCCTAGTTCGACTTGTATATGCTAGTTCTGCTGTCCTTTTTTTTCTCTTTCTTCTACAATTTATTCAGAACTGACATGCTTTAGCTCTGCAAAACTATTGTCTTATGCCATTTGTATTCTTGTTTTAGCCACCTGCTCATATCAGTACTTTTATCTTTTCACTTATGAAAAGCTCCTGATTTGGATTGATTCGAAGTCTTGGTCATCTGTATATCATGCTTATAGTTAGTAGTGAATTCCAGGAGACGCCTGATTGAATAATTTGGAGATGTTTGATTGAACGGATAACGGAGTGCATATCAATCCATGACGACATGCTACAAGACCAGCCGCCAGGCTCACCTTAACCCATTGTGGCATTGTCTACTGGGCACACTTCACTAGATAAACTAAAAAAAAGGTTCATTCTTATTTGCTAAAACAAAATCTCCATTTGTAGTATTCCAGAGAAGATGGTGCTAATCAGTGACACGACAGAGCATAGGTCCGTTTTCAGCTCACTAGCGGACCGTCCTGGCTGAGTGGATGACCTCTCTATAGAAAATGAACCGGCCCAAGGCCCATAAGACCTGCAACGTGCAAACACATAACAACATGGATACACAATAGTTTTCTTTTTTTAAAAAAAAACTGGAAACACGGCCTAGTAGTGCCCTCTCGCCGCCTGGCTATGGTCACCGAGGTTTTTTTTTTGGAACCTATGGTCACCGAGTTATCAAATAGGCAATACTACTGTTATGAGGATAATTTCACCCTAACCGTCTGCGTGTGCTTTGTTTTCCGAGAGAAAAGACACGTCTAGGCCGATTGCCCATGAGCACACACGTCTCGAACGATGAGTGTACGTCCTCAACCTCCTCTTACCCAGTTACCCTCAATGAAATTGGAAATACTACGGTGCGGACGTCCGCCACGCTTCCTCGACCTTTGCACTACCAGTCCAATAGCCATGTTTTCCTTTACCTTTTATTCTTTTACCATTTCTTAAAACTAGGAGGATTTTCCGTGCGTTGCCATGAATACGAAGGAGGAGTATAAATAGGTTAGAATGTTAACTAATAAGAATTAGGAGATGTATTCGTATATTGTTGGTAATACAGGAACATGATATAATATATGTATAGATTTATTAGCATAATCGTGGAGATTGTATCCATAGTGGATGATGTGTCTCGTTGACGTGGATATCATAATTCTTATGCTAGTAAACTTTAATTGCAAATGATAGTGGACTGCTGAAGTGAACACCTTGCATGTCAAGAGAAATTGCTAGTGGCAAATGATAGTGGACTGCTGAGGTGGACGCCTTGCATGTCAAGAGAAATATCTTAAAGTTCACTAGCACGGCCGTCACAATGTTCCCTACTACTCGCCCGCCACTCGCCTTCTCCAGCAACGACCACCTCCGCTTCCTCCGTCTCGGGGCCCTCTCCCGCCTCCGCGACGCCAGGTTGCTCCGCTAGAGTCGTGCTTGCGCCTGCCCCTGCCCTCATCACCGGAGCCGACGCCAGCGTCCTCCTTGTCACCTCCTCCTGCTGCTGCTAGAGACCGCGAGGGCATTGCGACCATGCCGTACTTCGCGCTTGCATCGAGGCTCCGCTCGCCCGGTGCCCCTAGTGGAAGAAGCTCACAACAGCCAAGCCCATGGTACTCTTCGCTCTGCCACCTCCTAGCCCCGATCTGCCCATCGAGGCGGTTATCGAGTTCCTTAACGCGTCTGACATGGTGGCCGCCTCGCACTAGAGTGTCACACCTGACATATTGCAAGCGTATGTTTCAAATATTTCAGATGTTCTAGTGATATGTTGCAACTATTTCATATGGATGTTGCAAAAGTAAATCAGGATGTTGCATATGTTGCAAAGTGTTACAGAGACATGTTGCAAGCATTTGTTGATCTAAATGTTGCATATGTTTTACACATGAGTTGTAAGAGTATGTTCGAAATGTTTCAGCTGTTTCAGTCTTATGTTGCAATAAGTGTTTTCATGTTGCAAGTTGCAAGTGTTTTATCTGGATGTTTTATATGTTTTACACACATGTTGCAAGTGTATGTTCCAAATATTTCATCTGCTTCAGACGTATGTTGCATTCAAGTGTTTCATGTTATAAGTGTTTCGTGTTTCAGAAGTATGTTTAGAGAGTCATGGGGCACGGGCCGGATGCCGGAGAAAGGTAACTCTGACTTTAGACTAATCTAGATAGCCTAGCTGCAATATGTGATTTTGCCGGGATGATCAATAAAGATTTACAAACCATGATCAGACCAATATTGCACGATTGCGTCATTATGGGTCCATTTCTCTCAAAAACAATGGGTTCAGCACGTTTGTTGCTTTGCACTAGTTTTCTGTTATTAATTCTTTTGATAAATTTCAGCACCATCATGTCATCTAAAGGTATGCATTCAGTAGTGTGAATAAGAGGAGATGGGAATAAATTGTTGGATAAAATAGATGTTAATATACATTCATCAATGATAGAAAAATTTAAATACCACATCAAATTACTATTTGATATGAATATTTTTTTATTTTTTGTTGATTAGATTGTTACTTATTTGTTACCTTTGGAGTGGACCATTTTAAATAGCACTTACTGTTTCAGACACTGTTTCTGAGAAAGATAAGTACTCTCTTGTGTCTGTCTGTTCCTGCATGATGACTACCTTGACAATTTTCAGGCACTGGCGTGACTTTGTATGTTCACATTTGTAGTGGGCCATGTCAAAAAGGCTAGCAAAAGGAAATAGCACTACTTCCTTCTGAAGTTCTGAGTCCTCATATCAAGCAGCAAGTGCTCCGACTGTTGCTTTTCTTCTCAATTGCATTCACTCATATAATATTTCACGCCATATGTTAGAACCCTCCTTTGGTTACTTTGTTATTGTTTCGATTGTGTTCGTTTTGGCCATCATGGTTGGCAATCACAAGATTCCTCCGGCTTTCGCATCCTATTGGCTGCTCGGGGGCTGAGAAGTCCAAGATTGCAGCTCCTAGAACCCCCAGTGGCGTAGAAGTGCCTTTGGTGAAGAGGAGATTCATGGAGCCCACAACCACAAGCATGCGAGATCTCCAGTTTCAATCATGTGGGTTTCCATGAGTGACATCTTAGTGGGCTCCACATGGATTATGCATTCGGATTCGTATGTTCAGAATTCAGAATATTGTTCTCCTGCCTGAAATTTATTCTCAACATCAGCCGATTCTCAAAGAGATACTATCTACGTCCCAAAAAGAGCTGATTGTACTAAGTCAAATTGTCTTAAATATGACATTTTATAGAGAAGAGTATTAACATTTATGACATGAAATAGTATGTTATGAAAATAATTTTTATGATGAATTTAATGATATTTATTTGATATCATAAATTTTACCAAGATTTTGTATAAATTTGGTCAAACTTAAAATAAATTGGTGAAGAAGAAAACTAGAATTGCAATCTTTTTGGGATTGACCGAGGTAGTATTAAATAGTATGGTTGAATTTATCTTGTCCTTTTCATGGGTATTTGCAATTTTACTTCAACACAATTTTCTAAGCCCATTATTATGCTTTCGAAATTTGTTTTTGAACTTATATAAAATCATTATTAGTGGGGTATACGACGTGTGAGCTTGCATTGGATCGTTTTCTTTGCCTGTATGCTTGTGTACTTGTGGTAGATACTTTCAACGAATTGGGGATAGCAACACAGGGAGCCATGGAGGGGGCAAAGAGTCACCAATGTTTCATTCATTCAAGAAAAAAAGCATCGAATGTGCAGAATAACAATAAGAAACGAAAGAAGTGACATACCACTAACATAGGAGAAGCTGAAGCTAAAGTACTAAGCGCTGAGAACACAATCATTCCAAGCAATTCTGCCATGAAAAGCCGCAAAGTCCAATTCATTTGTCTAGGCACACTGGCCGTCTGGCCCTAGACTCCTACCAAAGATTTGTCCTGCAACTTCCTATTGTCATCAGATAAAAGAACCTTGCACTCTCGGACGTAATAAAAGAACAGAAGTGGCAAATTATAGAGCTTGTAACCTGTGGAAAACGAAGGCATATCTTAAGTATATCCAGCTGCCATGAAACCTGACTGATTTTGGGTCTATTTGGTGCCGCTCTGGACACTGCAGCGTACAGAGCTGGACAAAGAGGAGCCGTTTTGGGCATGGAATAGAGGAGCCGGAGCTGTTTTAGACGTACCGAGGCAAAGCTGCTATTTGAGGCTCCGGCTCCAGCAGTGGAGCGAGTGGAGGTTGGAGCCACACCAAACAGGGCCTGTATGTAGCTTCTTTTCCTCCTATTTCTACTGCAGCTTCCATGAAACCTGACTGATTCATTGCAGTGTCTGCCTGCTAGGACAAAGGAGGCAAACAAAAGCAGTAGTTAAAAGAAGCAATGGGACCATACATCACTAATAATTGCATCAAAGGAGCAGGTAGAACTGCCTTGTTAGACCCATACATTATTTCCAGAAATAGAACACACTTAATTAAGTAGAATGATCAGTTAGTGCAACCACATGAATACCACAAATTCATTGATGATACAGAAAAACTGTAGGTAAATTTTGCCAATATAGAACTTGTACTCTGCACAAAGAAATTACAGAAGTGATATCTTAGTGCACATTATCAACAAATGAAAAGGCCTCAGTGCCTCACCCCAGAACTACTAATCATAAAACTGATAAAACTCTTTTTCCCGATCACCCATGTGCTTCCAGCTTCCAGTAATGATGTACAATGCAATCCTTGCATCTTGTTAAAACATATTTCAGTCAAATTGGTCATTGTGTAAAACCAAAAATAGGCGTTAAAGAAAATTTGCAACCAACTTAAAAGGTCAGAAGAACCCATGCATCACACAAGTCCTATAAGCAAATCTGTAGCAAACATGTGCAGAATGCAAAGAAACCAAGCATGTAGCACAGGGAAAGCAAGTTGCAATGCAGACCTAAAACCATAAATGCTCAGTCTTAGTTGTAGCTTTTTTACATACCTAACTGATGAACTAATCCCATGTTGTCAGTGTACGTGTGAAACTTGCCCAAAGAAATATTTTTGGAACATTTTCTAATGTGACATACCTAACAGATGAACTGATCCCAACATTCTCTCTTGTTTGATGGGAAAGGGGTCCAAATTGCAAGCTTTTTTATTTTATAAATTAAATGCAGAGTGAATGAACAGTGAAAATAGAACAGTGAAAAAGACTGAGTTGTTTGAAACAATAAAGTTGTCCATATGACGCGGCGCATAAATTGTTTGATGATACTAATTTGACGCAGGCTAAATAAACAAAATATATAATGACGCAGGCTAAATAGCTTAGAACAGTTCACAATGATAATAAGAGACACTATAAAGTCAAGAAAGACAGATTCTAGGAGAAGAATTTGACATACATCAATGCTGTCCTCACAAAGTTTCAGCATCTCCTAGCTACCCCACAGTTCTAAAATACAACACACTATCTGTCAAAAAAGAAAAATACAACACACTTTATCCGCATATATAACAAATTAAAAGCCTTCACTAGGAACTGCAGGCTATGATGCTTTTTTAGTGATAACCAAAAAGTGTGATGATGAACTGATATAGAACTCTGCATGAATTAATTAGCCCTGCATTTAGCATTTCAGGGAACAGTATTTGCAGTCTTCAAGTTAAGAAATGACTAACACATACTAATTTTCAGCATCATATCTTGTTTTTCAGAAATAATATATGACCTGTTATTGCTGCCCTCATATATTGTTTTTTTAGTATCCATCAAAATACTACCTCACGCATCATATATTCAGCATGAGCAAGAGCAGATACTAATTTTCTAAAATATCTAAAATAACTTGTTCTTTTTTCGCGAACACGCTTATGCATGTATTTCATTAAGTGGGGTACTAAAATAACTTTTGTACTACATCATCTTGCTTTTGAAGTGATGCATAGACGGTTTACCAAACATTAAGGTTATGTCTTAATGTTTGGTAAACCGTCTATGCATCACTTCAAAAACAAGATGATGTAGTACAAAACTGCTACTCAACAAGGGCAATAGGAGGCTTGATCATCCTCCTTCCTTGATTACAATTAACCATACAAATTTGACCAAAGCGATTCAGAACAAAACAAATAGAATCCATGAACCTAAGGTCAGAGTATAGTCTTGGTTGAATTAAAGACCCCAGGACGCCGTCTTGCAATGGTTATAAAAAAATTGGTCAGAAAAACTCTGAACTATATATGAACCAAGCAAACTCTAGAACTATCTGTCTGCACATGATTGCTGTTCATTGGCCAAGAATGGGGATAGAAGGGATGGACCTGAGGCAGCTTGTCCTGAACGCTTCTTGTCGTAGGTCCTCAAAACGGCTGCCAACACATGAAGTGAGTGCGGATGGCAAAGAAAAACATGCAGCCTGCATGAAACATTGAAACCTCAAAATTTTCATTTCCTATTATTTGTCTCCTTATCTGATACTTTGTTAGTGAAAAAGTTCCATGAAGAGTCAATGGATGGTTGATAGACAAAGTTATTTTCAAGTGCAGTTTGATCAATTGTTTTTTCTTCTATGGCATGGCAAGCACATAATTTGTGGTGGCTAATGATCTAGGCTGATCATACATCGGGGGAAGTGCAGAGTCATGTTTTTTTTGCCATATCCAAAGCAAGTGATAAAAATTTTACAACTGTTATGCAGCTTGCATGAAACATTGAAACCTCAAATTTTTCATTTCCTATTTAAGTGTCTCCTTATCTGTTACTTTAGCACATGACAGATCAAATGAGAAACTCAACCAACCCATGTGTGGCTCGTCCTGTGGGGGTGGGGTGTCGTTGTCGTCGTTCCGCTCGGTAGGGCAGCCATACATGTATCGATGAGGCAAAGTCCTCCGCTACTGACTTGTCTGCTCGGTAGGCCAGCAGACACCGAGCAGCCAAGACGGGACTGAATGGTCACAAGCTGAAGGAATCAAAAAATTAATAGTACTGCCAGGAACAGAACAAAGGAACAATTAATAAAAATACAGTCCTGTTCTTGCCAATAAAAAGGCAGTCCAATTTAAATAGCAATGTTCCAGTTTAGCATCCGAAAGATATATCCAATTTTTTTTTTCTATGTATGTATATGTATCTTAGTCTCTTAGATGCAGATAAGTGCATAATATTGTATACAACCGTGTTTTCTGTAGTTAGATTGACATCCATGGAAGTTTTAGGTCATTAGGCACTGTATCGAGTCCACAAGATGTTCCAAAGTATCTTACCAGAACCAGGTGGAAAGGATTGGAAGATACACCTTTCGGGGTCAGAAATAGGCACAAAAGAATGAAAGTGAACCCCACCAGTGATGGGACTAGCCAGTCATGAACATAAAAAAAAATGCCAGAGACAAATTGATAGAAGCCAGCACTTTCTCATTCAGAGCAAAAGGCTACTACAGTTACAAGCTTTAGCAATCACCATGCTGTGTTTCAGACCTACCTAGCTGCTACCTGGAATGAACTTCTCAAGATCAGATATAATGCAGATTGTTTTAGTACATTGTCCCAAGAAGAGCAAACACTACTTTTATTTATTATTGTTCAGATGGGTTTGCCTCCCCAAGTCAGATGGGCAGAGTTGCCGCCGCCTTCGTCTTTGGCTTGTTCTCTTCCTTGATCTCCAGCAGCATCGTCACCACGGACCTCATTGGTGGGCGTTGGATTGGAAGTTTTGAGACACAGAGCAGTGCAATTTTCAGAACCTTGCACATTTCATCCTTGAACTGCTCAGCGAGGTTCTGATCAAGCACAGACTCTAGCCCGTTCCGCTCAATGTTAGCAGATACCCACGCCACCAGGTCCATCTCGCCAATCTCTGCTGCCATCGGCTTCTTTCCAGTAACAAGCTCAAGGATCACCACACCAAAGCTATATATGTCACTCTTTTCAGTGACATGGAGAGTGTAAGCATACTCTGCAATGAATAACAGATCAGTCAGTCATTAGAACTAGTAATATGCAATATATGTTAGCTCTAACCTGTAGCTTCACTTTACTAGAATACTACATTTCAAAAACTGTATAGAGCAACTAAAGAAAAGATAAAGGATAAAGTAAAAAGCTGAGGCACAACAACTTAAGTAAACATGCAGAACTACAGTTAGGCATCAGCAACTAACCAGGAGCGATATATCCACAAGACCCTGCAATGATGGACATCGTAGCCGGGCCATCCCCAATAGCCTTTGCAACACCAAAATCGGCAACCTTGGCACCATACTCGGCATCAAGCAAGATGTTGTTTGACTTCACATCTCGATGGACGACTGGGGGCTTACAGTCATGGTGCAAGTATGAGAGTCCTTCAGCAGCGTTAACAGCAATCTTATACCTCATGGGCCAATCCAAGATGATGTGTTTCGCACTGTGCAGCATATCCCCCAGGCTACCATTTGTCATGTACTCATAGACAAGCAACCTGCTGACACTGTTTGTGATGCTGCATGCAAGCTTTACAATGTTCCTGTGCCGAACTTTGCTTAGCGTGGTAACCTCGGCCTCAAATGAGTCTATCCTTTTGCTTGCCACACCACTAGGCCAGAGTTTCTTGACAGCCATGGCCTCACCTTGAGGCCCAACAACCACCTTGTACACCTTGCCTGCACCGCCCTGGCCAATCACATTGCTCTCATCAAGGCTATTGACAATGGTCCTCTCACTGAAATCCACCCTGTGGAAGGATGTCAGCACCCAACTAGATTTCCCATCATCCAATTCGGCTGCACTCATCTTGTACATCCTGCACTTGTAGCCAAACCAAGCGATGCCAATGAGTAGGATGAACCCACCAACACCTATGATGGGGACCACCGTCTTGATAATCTTGCCCCGTCTGGCATCGGAATCGTCGTTGCTCTGACAGAACCCATAGCACAGGCCAGGGTTGCCCAAGAAGCTGTCCTGGTACTGTATGCCATTGAAGAAACTGGGTAAAGGCCCTGAGAGCTTGTTATAGGATATGTTGAAACGAGCTAGCTTGAGATTCCCCAACTGCACAGGCAACTGACCAGAAAGCTCGTTGTTTGACAAGTCAAGTGTATTTATCTCGACGATCTCCCCAAGCTCCGGAGGGACATTCCCAGTGAGGTGGTTCTCAGAAAGATCCAACTGTGCCAGTTTCTTCAGCTTACCAATATCCCCTGGGATCTCTCCAGAGAGAGAATTGTTGCTCAGATCAAGATTGTAAAGCAATGAAAGCTTGGCAATCGACCGAGGTATGGGTCCAGTGAAACCATTGTTGGAGGCCTTGAACTCTTGCAGGCTGTCCAAGGTCCCCAGCTCGGCAGGCAGAGTACCAGTGAACCGGTTGTCCTGTAGGAGCAGCGTGGATAGGTTCTTGGCACCGGCAATGGCAGGATCAACTGTCCCTGACAGTGCATTCTCACGAAGCTCCAGCAAGTAGACATTGGGCAATCCCCAAAATTTTGGTGGCACTGGGCCAGACAACCTGTTGCTCTGCAGCCGCACCCTCACGAGTGTCCGGCATTGCCCCAGTTCAAACGGAATGGGGCCCTCAAACTCATTGTCCAGCAACATGAGCTGGTTTAGTTTCCCCAAAGCACAAAGCGTCGCCGGAATCGGACCCGACAGCCGGTTGTCCGACATGTCCAGGAATCCGATCGGGCAATTCTTCCCAAACTCCGGCGGCAACGGCCCTGAAAACTGGTTGCTGAAAATCCTCAGGTCAGACAGACTTGGCGCCGCCGTCCCCAGCGTCACCGGCAAGGGACCGGACAGATTGTTCTGGTACACGTGCACACTCGCAAGCCTCGGCGCCGTGAACATGTCCTCCGGTATCTCCCCGGTGAGCCGGTTCATCGAGAAGTCCAGCGAATGCAGCTTCTCGAGGCCTCCTAGACCCACGGGAATAGTACCGGAGAGCTGGTTCGAGAAGAGCTCGATCTGCTCCAAAGAACTCAGATTCCCAATGCTTGATGGTATCTCACCGGATAAGTTGTTCGACGAAAGGTCCAGATTGACGAGATTCTTGAGCTTCCCGACGGAAGAGGGGATGGTACCGTTGAGGGAGCAGTTGGCGATGAAGAGCACGCGGAGGCCGGCTAGGTCGAAGAGCTTCTCCGGCAATGGCGACGGAGCGAAGGGGTTGTAGGCGAGTTGGAGCTGCTGGAGGCCGGTGAGGTTGGCCAAGAACGCCGGGAACTCGCCCGAGAGCATGTTCTGGACCAGGTTCAGCACGGCAAGCGAGCGGAACCCAGCGCCCCACGACGGCGGGACTTGGCCGGAGAAGTTGTTCCCGGCGAGGATGAGGTGGATGAGCGCCGGGAGCGCCGCGACGCAGGCCGGCAGCGGGCCCATGAGTTGGTTCGCGGAGAGGTCGAGCTGCTCCAGGGACCGCAAGGAGCAGAGCGCGGCGGGGAAGGCGCCGCCGAGGGTAAGATTGTAAAGATTGACCCCAGCGACGGCCTCCGTAGAGTTGTTGGCGCAAGAGACGTGCGCCCAGCGGCACGGCGAGCTGCGGTTGGTGGCGGCGGCCCAGCCGGCGAGCGCGCCGGTGGGATCGCGAAGAGCGAACCTGGCGGCGATGAGGAGCTTGGTGTCGGAGGATGCGCCCGCAATGGCCTGGAGCAGGAGCAGCAGGAACGCGAGGAGGCAGCGGGTGGCATCCATGGCTGGCGGTGGCGGTGGTGGGCGAGTGGAGAGAGCGTGGAGTTGCCGAGTGCCCGGTTTTGAGGAGGGAGTTGCGTTTTGGTCACAGAATTGGAAGGCTCCATGGTTTACTCTTATACAGGGAAGAGAAGTGCAGAGGGTGATTTTGCTAGGGGAACCCAATGGAGGTACACCTAGATAGGCCCTGAGTAAGAAACATGTCACCCAAAGGCATCTATCGAGGTAATTCTACCGAGGTGGTTCACGCTGAGTGGGTAGATGTATCACTAATGGAAATGGTGCGGTGTGCCGAGCAATTGGAATTCGGGAGGGATACATTTTGTTGCTAGGTAATTAATCACCTTCCATTCTTGTTGGGTCAATGTAGTCTTTGGTAATTAACCGTCTCCCATCCTTGTTGGGTCAAAATAGCCATTTGTCGGCATCGAAAACGTTCCAGGTGGACTTATGAAAGTAGCGACAAGTGACGTTAGCAATGGACCAAGCATTTGGATATGCCTGTATTTATAGTAGGTTGACGGCACGATTCAAGTAATCGATGATCTGGCTGCCGAAACCCAAAGGTAAGAAAATTTCAAATCGCGGCAAAATGGCTGCCACATTCTTTGTAGCATGTCATTTGCCATACTTAAAATCCATTTACCATGTTTTAACGAAGAGAAAATGTGAGTAAATTGATCTTTATATTGTTACGGCCAGATAAATAAACCCATTGCCTGGTTTTACCAAAGAACATCCTTTAGTGTGCTCAATCCTGTGTGGCCTTACCTGATCAGTGTGCTCAATCCTGTGTAGCCTTACCCGATCACATGGAATCCCCACAAGAGATCAGTTTTGAGAAATGCCGGAGGCATGGTGGCCTGGTAGGAAGGCCCCTCACCCTGCTGCTCTCTATCACTCCAGGGGTGGCCGTAGCTGCAGCACCTGGGGTGGTTCGGCAGTGCACGAGAACCGAAGCGGCGTCTAGCCAGAGGAATGTGTGACAGTGAAGCCAGTCAGCCAGAGCCAGCCGGCCGGCCGTTGGTGTCCAGTCCAGATGTGAATGGCTCTCTCCTCGCGTGGCATGGTCCCGATGGACGAGGCTACTGGAGTGAAACTTCAATGACTTGGCATTGGCCTCTTCCCGGTGGGCGTCCAGCCGGTGTGCAACTGAAGCGTTTCAGCTTCTTCCGGGAGAGCGGTGCTGGCGGTGGGCTGGAAATCGGTGGGCGCCGCCCGTTTTTGGCTGGCGGCTGCTGCATCCGCGCGGCCCGCGCGCGTGGTCGAGCATGGCGCGGCGAGGGCTGGGACAAAGCGAGCGGTTGGGCCGGGCACGGCGCGTGCATGCTGCAGCCAGGCCCCGGCGGCGCGCGACGCGGGTGACCCTCTGCCGGCTTTTGGAACGGGGCGTGCCACGCCATCGATCGGCTGGCGGGCAACGTGAGGGGCGAGGAGGACCTCCCGGCCGCCGGTTTTTGGACGGCGTCGCGCGCGGCACGCTGCGAGCCAGGCTAGGGATTAGCGCGTAGCGCGTGAGGATCCGAGGGGCCGGAAGAACGCGCGCACCGCCTGGCCCGGGAACGGACGCCGAGAAGCTGGCGGGCGGGCAGGCGCGGTGCGGTGCGGTGCGTGCTCGGCGTGGCCGGCGGGGGCGTGCATGCCTCCGCACGCCATCGGCCGGCCGGCCGGAGTGCCAAACGGCAAGTGCCACCACTACTTTGCAGCCATCGGTTCATGTGATGTGATGCAGCCGGATGCGTTTCTACGGCTTTCCTGCCGACGCACAAGTTCCTAAAGCCGCCTTAACTAGAGATGCAAAGATCGCGGATGAACTTCACCTAAATCTGAGTAGCTAGTGTGAAAACACCACTCTCCGGATTTAGTTGCCATACTACAACGCTGATGATATTTCGTAGGCAAACCCGTAATAAATCTACATAGATTCGCTCGTGCATGCAGCCATAATAACTTCGCATGCCGGTGGCAACGCAAAACAGAATCTAAGAGGAGAAACAAAATCAGGCGTAGCAAATTGAAGAAGCAAATCGATATGCATAAGGTTGGGTTTAGATTCGCCAAAAGATTTACCTTTGGAAACACCACGCAACAGGGAGATTCCATATGGATCCGTATACTCCTCCTCCTTCTCGACGTGGTGTAATGATTTTGTCAATCTCAAGATCTGTCGGCTCATTCTTCCAGATGATATGCCCGCATCAACGTAAACGTCTACATTTTTTCTGTGTGATTCGGAAAAAAAAGATAACTCTCAATTATTGTTTACATAAACTGTAGAGCGAGAAGAAATCTACGAAAGTATTGCTTCATGAATCTATATGTGTTGAGATATAAACCAGAAAAGGTCGAGAAACTTGATACCGATAATTCATCGATGGAGTATGCTTCGCATCGAGCCCGTGTTTCTCTAGATCCAAGTGAGGCTATAAGGTTAGGAAACATGCGCGGCAGGGAAGCTTCTCCAAATCCTGGACGCACCACTCCTTTCGACGACAAGGCGGAGATGTCGAAGACGCAGTAGTGCTCACGGCCACTATATATCGACAAGGGCGTGCATCTCGTGGGTTGTAAGTTTGGCGGAGTGACGAATGATATGTGCAGTGACGAAAGTGTTCACATTTTTCTTTATGGTATACAATTAGTCTAAATTCTTTTCTTACTTTGTATATTTATTTAATACAATTATACATATTATTGGATATGCAAAAAATAAGAGGTAAAATTTATTAACTTCTTTGGGGACTAAGATAATCTTCGAATTTCAATAATATGCTTGTATGATTTCTCAATAAGGAAGCAAAGACTTATCCTTGTATGGAATGGAGGAATATATTGGTATGGTAAATTTGCTTTGATATGGTAAATTTGCTTTGTCAGAAATCTAGATACTCTCTCTGTCCTGAATAAATAGATTCTTAAAGTTATCTTAAGTCAAACTTTTTAAATTTTAACTAAATATTTTGAAAAAAAGGTTAAGTCTTATGGTATCAAATTAGTATCATTAGATTTACCATAGAATATATTTTTATAAGGTACTCATTTTATGACATAGATGTTACTCTTTATTATAAAGTTAGTCAAAACTTTAAAAAGTTTGACTAGCACATATTGTAGGAATTGATTTATTTGAAAACGGAGGGAGTACTAACAACACAAAGTAGGTATACACCGTGTGGAAGAGTACTTCTGGAATTGAAAACAAGTGACAAGTCTATTGAAATCATTTACTCTACTGTCGGAAAAATTACTGCTGGTGCTAACTCTAGCTGACAAGAAAACCTGTACATTTTCCAAGGCAAGCTACAGGATGTTTGTTTGAGCTACAGTTTTGTGCTTTTGGCTCAAAAGCCAGCTTTCTGACTTTTGGCTTATGGCAATTGGCTTTTGTAAAAAAAAATGTGAATCATGCCAACTGTGTTTGTGTGTAATCTTGTAATCTTGCGAGATCATGCCAACCACGTTTGTAATATGACCTCTGATAGTGCATCGGAGGAAATGAGACCTGAGACGTTTTGGTCGGAAATTCAATAGTCGGCAAGGAGAGGTCCGAGAGAGGCCACATGGAGACCCACTTGCGTATGGGGAGGCCTCAGGGCTATCTACAAAATTATCCGACCAGAAGCTTGCTTGCGAGGGGCTCAATGAGGATCAAGGGAATCCTTATCCTAATTAAAGAATCCAATATTAATTAAAAAATCATTGCTTAAATCCATACAAAAATCTATCCATATCTATATCATTTCTTTAGTCTGTAATAAATTATTATCGAAAGGTTCAATATTAATTAAAAAATCAATCATTGTTCACGGCCTTATCTTAACAGAATAAATCTATATCTATATCTGTATCTGTATCTGTATCGGTATCTGTATCGGTATCGGTATCAGTATCGGTATCTGTAACTGCATCGGTATTTGTACCTGTACCTATATCTATATCTATGTCTATATACTGAAATTAGAGACAGAAAGTATTCATCCGTCCATCTTCTTTTACTTCCCATAATACCATCTTACCCCTCTCTATCTTGTCCATGACCTGAACTCACAACATGTTCCCACACAAGTTAAAATACCACGCGTCTAGCTATGGTATGGAGCCCTATTCTAAATGTTTTGGAACAGATCACGTGATCTTTGCTTAAATCTAAGGCACAACTTATCTAAGTGATATTGCAACAAGATGTACATACCGATACAATGTATGAATGTTCGCTAGTCTATATTTGTATCTTGTAGGGGTGATTATTGTGTGTGCATGCCACAAATAGGTAGATTTTTGTGTCGAGCTGTCACGGAACCACCCAAATTATAAGAACAAAAGTACAAAAACAATCGCCGGAGCAATTAAATTCTCGTACTTAAGCTCCTATAACTCCGGTAGTCCAATAAAATCCCGAGGGATTTCAAACCAACCAACATACAAGCCAAGATCGTAGTGGTCCAACATAACAGGTCATATGTTACATCCATTTCATAAGTAATTCAACATATATCGGAGTTTAGTAGAGTTATTACAACTCAAGTTCAAAAGTAGCGGAAGCAAAGTAGTTTGAAAACTAATATCACCTTAATTCAATTACATGCCAGTACCAAGGTCAAATTCTCATAAAAGCAAGAGAGACAAGATAGCTCAGACGGATCATGCCCATGATCACACTCCGCCACTACAGCCGGAGTCTTCCAATTCTTGCAGTAGCTATGTTATATCACAAACTGCAACAAGTGGGAATAAACCCTGAGTATGAGAAGGTACTCAGCTAGACTTACCCGTCATAAACCAGAAATAATGACACTAAGGAGTATGCAAGGCTTTCTTTCAGTGGGCTACTCATTTGCAAAAAGCATAAGTTATTATGAATCAACTAATTTAAGTGTTTTTGCATCATCTTTATTATAACCTATTCAATCTAGGTAAGCACCTATGCTAAAGCAATCACTTGATTAATCATTAACATCAAAGGTTACCATTTCAGGTTTAGCATTTCCAACATCATCCACATAACCATCCATGTTCCATAATCATTACTACGATGCAGTAACTCGAGTCAAGTGTTCACTATCCAGTGAACGATGGCGATTCGAATCGATTATTAACCAGCTGGTAAGTTATTCCTCACCAAACCTCACTCACCCGCTAAAGTGAGGTGTTGGTCACCGAGTCAACCATTCAGGTAAAGTCGCGAGCTTGCCAGAAACCACATGTACCCGGGGGCCGCCCGACTGCTCTTTGGCCTTATCATCGTGCCCCCGTATCCTGCCACTACTGCTCCGGTACAGTGCGTTGCGGGCAATCCACTCGGCCCGAATAATCTCCCAGCTTCGCGGTCGAAAGGTACCTTATTCAGCCAGCTAAATATGAGGCGTGCGTTCAACATGACCCGAGAGACAACAACAGACGGTCCTTAATCGACACAGGCGGAAACTACAAGCACCCCAGAACCCTGTCTGGTTGCCCAATACTTATTCCGCCCAGTCTCCAGTTATCCATCAACACTTGGTTATTTCCAGGATATCATCCATTCCATAGCTAAAGTTTTCCAGTAACCACCTATAGTTGCCGGTGACAGGAAATCACCGATCGCTACCGGTCTAAGCAGGGCTAAGCATTTATTCGACCCTAAACCTAGCAGGATAAGAATGTAATAAGGTAGGCAAGGATAGTAATAAATGCATCAACGGTTTCACTTAACTCCTACAACTTAATGCAACAATACATATATAACATATATATATACTCAATTGCTTTTGTAAAGTAGGAGGCTTAGAATGCTCCGGGGCTTGCCTGGGATCGAACACTAGGTTAGTGATTGACTGATGACACTCGCTTGGCGTGCATCTCCCATCCCGACACTTGTTTAGTCCTTCCATCTTCGGGATAGGTCCACCAAACACCGTCTTCAGGTTTGGCTTCAACATCTCATCCTTCACGTGGTGCATCTAGCGAACCTAAATGAGATGCAAGATGCATGCGTATGAATGTGATGAATGGTAACACAAGATGCATCACATAATCAATTAAAGAGGGCAAGCACATTAAGCATAACACAAGTTTAACAAGATCATAAGTATCTTAACTTGACCGTCATCAAGGGTATAAGCCACACTTAGCAACATATGGAGTAAACAACCATGACTAGCACCTGACAATTTCTGGACTGCAAACAACATCTACATATTCGGATCATAACTGGAGTTATACAAATCCAATAGCCATGCAACAAGACATTCTGAAAAGCTTATGAAATTGTCTATAATTCCTCTTTAATCATCTTAGCATGATTCTCAAGTTAACCAAGTCAAACATGCATAATTACAGAATCTGGTCCAGAGATTCCAGAGAACAACTATTTCTAGAACCCAACTTGAAACAGTTATTACTCACAAACTATAAGGCCAAATACCACCAAAATTTAACACAAGCTAGATTAATGAGTTATCTACAACTTTGTTATAAGCATGTTTCTCAGCAAACATTATTTTCATGGTGCAATTACCAAAGTCCCAGAAACTTTCCAGGAAAGCATTAATTGCAAGAATAAATATTAACTTATATTCCAACATATATTTGGCCACAACCAATGTAACCATCATAAAGTGCATGTTAAATGATAACCAAAAAGTATAGTGCTCATCATTAAATAATTTCTTTTAATGTATTTCTTAATTTATTTAAATAGCAAGGTGAAATAATAAACATATACCAAAAGTCCATAATAAAATCTATAAAAATTACAGTAGCTCTTAAATACACCCAATAGTCTACTGTACAAATTTCATGGCATTTTGACATGTATATCAACATCTATGAAAAAGACAAATTGCTATTGCAAGAATTCATGTGAGAGCAAGATACACTAATAAATCACTCAAATGGCAACCAAAATTCATGAAATAATTACCACACATTAAAAATCATATGAGTAGCATGCCACAAAAATTTCACTTCATTTGGAGCCCTAGATCTGCAGTTATGAAAATGACAAATACATCTAGCATTAAAAACCTAGCTGTACAAATCCATTTTTACAGAGAAAAATTTAAACTAAAACATGTTATATGATAGATCTAATGCATAGAGAATTTCACAAGGATTCCAAAAAGTCCTCATTTGCTATTTTACGAATTTTCTATGATTTACTATGTAATTTCAAAGTTACTGCAAAATCATCACAAAACAGTCCTCTAGGCACTATTCATCTGAGTCTATGACAGTGCAGTTAGGCCCTTCACTTTTGTCGAATTTTAAGACAATGTCCCTGCTCGCGATTTTTGAAGGAGCAGCGCAGGAGCTCGCTGTTTGCCGGCCGGAGGAGCCTCGTCGCCGGCGGGGGAAGTGGCGGGGAGGGACCATGGGCCCGTGCGCACCCTCTGGGCTTCCCAGCTCGGCCCGAGGTGGCTGGTGGCCTACTGGCCGCGCGAGCAGCGGAGCGCCGGTGGCTGCTCCGGCGGTGACAGCGCTACGGCGGCTGCGGTGGCCGGAAAAGGGAAGTCGAAGGGGCGGCGCACGACGTGGAGGGTGATGGCGTGGTAGGCTTGGGCCGTGGTGATGCGGAGGCAAGGCACAGCGACGGCAATGGAGCTTGGCCGGACGTCCATGGTGGACGCGGCCGCGCTCGGCGTGTGCGAGCGGCGGAGAGGCGAGGGAGGGAGCGGAGAGTGAATATGGGCGCTCTGGTGCACCCCAAGGCGAGTGGAGAAGCAGGAGGGACGCGGGGCAAGGAGGAGGACGCGCGACATCCATGGAGGGCGTGAACTCGTGCATGGAGGACGCGTCGGCAAAACAGCGAACACGTGGTGTGCGCTGCTGTACCCGTGTTGGAGGCCGAGTTCGGGCTGGCTCTGGACCGAATCTATAAATGGGCCAAAAAGCAAAGTTGTTCCTCTCCTAATGCTCTACATTTTTCATTAAGAGGCCAAAATCATTAGAGCAACCGATTAGCGGTTAACTAGTTGCCAAAATGACAATGTCAACATGTTGACGGAGATCACGGAAACTCGCATTCGGAGGTCAAAACCTGATCAAACTTAATCTAACTTTTTGCATGCTCTTCTCCAAGATGTAAGCTCCAACTTTTATTTTTGGCTCAACTCGAGTTGCTTAACGAAAACACGAGAACGCGACATGCCAACGTCGACGACGATGAATTCCAGACTTAGAAAAATTCTAAGTCTGAAAACAGCCACTGATTCAATCTTCGAGCCTCTGTTTGACTTATTTCCATGTTGATCTAGCTCTTGGTCCAAAAACAAAGTTTGTTCTACATGATATGGACTACAACTTTCATTTAAGGTCCAACCTCAAAACTGGTATAGAACCTACTGTTCTACTTTGACCAAAGTAGTATCACGATGAAACTTAAATTATCCTTTTTGATCAATTGGAGCATTTTCTGGGCATTTGCTCAACACGAACCTTTCTTGACTTTTATTGTAGAGTCCATATAGAGTCATTTGGGCAAGGTTACAAGGTTTGGTTGATGACCTATATTTCCATCCACTTAATAATGCAATTCCAGCACTTAGTAAAGTCATTCCAACAAGCATATAACTTATCATTTCATGTGACTTTTTGATTCCAAACGTCATGAAACTTTTCCAGGGATCAATATAGATAGGTACTAAGATGAGACATATGAAGATATTGCAATAACTCCACCCAAGCATATACCTTGAAAATGGCCTATATATAAAGCAAGGGTGCAACATCCAAGTTTAGGTTGGGGCTCGCTTCCATAGGTTTGACCTTGACATCTTCATCACCATTTAATCTACCATGTTTGAGCTCAAACCCACTGTTTAACTGGTGGCAAACACCTCGGGTGTTACACGAGCATCGAGCCCGCATCCTCTAGGCCCAAGTGAGTCTATAAGGTTGGGGACGATGCGGTAGGGAAGCTTCTCCAAATCCTAGGCGCACCACTCCTTTTGACGGCAAGGCAAGGATATGGAAGGTAACAAGAAGGATAGTGGCAAGTGGTCGAAGACAGTAACGAAAATGGACCCTTGATCTTTGGGTTATCCCTGAGCTGCCTAGTGCTAAGTTTGACAAGTGTGCACCACACCTAACACATTAGACTCACCTAGGTCAAGCTTATATTTCATACCCCCTTAATAGTATGGCCAAATAAAAAAACAAAGCCCTAAACTATTCTAGGTGTCTCTCCAACGCCAATCGACATATAGAACTAGTCCGTCCTTAACCTTGTCGTCCATCCTTTGAAAACCGAAATGATTTCCATCGACAGGGGCATGAAAACCATAATTGCCCAATTAACCATCATTACCATGACCTAACTCAAATTTTCTCTGTAAAACACATGTTAGTCACAGTAATCTCGTTGTCATTAATCACCGAAACCCAACTAGGGGCCTAGATGCTTTCAGGATGACCGCAATAGTTGAGGGATGTAAATTGGACTTTTTCATTTTGAGCAGGCGTGTTTGGTTGGAGACTAAAGATTGCCATGCCAAAGGTCAGTCATACCACAGTTTCTTCAGCAGCTGTTTGGTTCACTGTCATAGCTATGGCATGTCAAACTTTCTTAGCACCATGCCCCATATGTCATAGACTCATTTTTGTGCCAAACCTTACCACAAGTGTGGCTTCGATTTTGCTCGCCACACTTTCTGCGGCAGCCACAATTTATCAAATGTTAGGCATGTGAAAGTCTCTAGTTTGGTTTTGGCTAATTGATGAAACCTAGGACTAACCTTTGTATCTAAGTGGATGATTTAGATAAAGGTGGTCATTGCATATGAGACATGACATTGACTCATATGACCAAGATGGTGAAGACCAAGATGAGGCTTGGCTCGATGGACCGGTTGTGAAGGTGAAGGGCAAGTCGAGGCTTCAAAGCGAAGGACCATGTGATGGTGAAGCTTGAGCAAGACTTAGCGCCGACGGACCGATGCAACGGTGAAGAGCAAGTGAAGTCAAGGTCGATGGATCGAGACGGTCATGTGATGATATGAAGTGGATCATATCATTTGGAGAAACAAAATGGGCTCAAGGCAAAGGTATAACCATAGGACCATTTTGTTTTACACTCAAGACACCATAGAGGGTGTGAGTGGTTTAGGATCGATAGCCGAACTATTAAGAGGGGAAGTCTTATCGGTTATTCGATGCACGGGTGCCACTAGGTGAATTCATGAAGTGCATTGCATGTAGGGCCTAGTGAGCTAATTGGAAAACCTTTGAAAATGATTGAGAAAAAGCTAACACACAAGCACATGGAGATGTACACTTGATGGTGTTGGCACATTTGCAAAGGTGGCGTTGGTCGCGCTGTGGTTTGCGGGTAGAGAGGGGTTTGGGTTCCTCTCTCCCTCCCGCCGAGCGTGTGAGCGCGGGATTCAGGCGATTTCGGGGAAATGAAATGCCTATTTTCCACTACGCCGAAAGTCGGAAAAGAAACGGAGGCGAACGGGGTCACTGAGGTGACCGGACGTTGCACCGGACGCGGTCACGGTGTGACCGGACGCGTCCGGTCAGTACAGCGCGGTATCGGGCGCGCGGGCTAGGGTTTGCAACCGGCGCGTCCGGTCACTCGCGGGACCGGCGCATCCGGTCAAGTGCCCAGAAGGAACTGCGGTTCACAAGGACGATCGGACGCGTCCGGTCGTCGAGGGAGCTTACTAGACTCCGACCGGATGCTGGCACTGTCGCGTCCGGTCATTGTGAGGAGCGCGTCCGGTCGTTGTTTCGCGGGCGCGGGTGCTGTGCGGATCGGCGCGTCCGGTCGTTGCGAGGAGCGCGTCCGGTCGTTGCTTCGCGCGCGCGGTGCTGTGCGACCGGCGCGTCCGGTCGGTTGAGTAGCGCGTCCGGTCATAGCATTTGACCGTTGGCGCGCAGTGACCGTTGGAGGATCTAACGGTCGCATTTGAATTCGAGGGACACGTGGACGTCGCAGGGTGACCGGACGCGGTTGAGCGCGTCCGGTCAGTTTCGACCGGCGCGTCCGGTCGTCCCGAAAAAAAACGGTCAGTGGAGTGGCAACGGCTCTATTTGTTTGGGGTGCTTATAAATACTCGTTGGCCGGCCCTTGGGAAGGTGTCTTGGCATTTCTAACACTCTTGTGCATCCTTTGAGCTAGAGCTACTCCTCCCACTCATCTCTCTTGCTTGATTGCAAATCAAAAGTGAGATTGAGTGATCCCAAAGTGCATTGCATAGCTTGAGGGCATCTAGTGGCACTTGTGGGTGGTTTAGCCGGTGGATTTCTTGTTACTCTTGGAGAGTACCGCTCCTAGCCGGCTTGGAGATTGTTGGAGGCGTTGGCAAGAGAAGGTGATTGTTCTTGGCCACCTCCGGTTGTTTGTAAGAGGTTCTTGTGCTTTCCTCGGCGGGACGCCAAAAGCAACTCTATTGGATTGCGCGTGTCATTGAGTTACCTCACTTGAGAGTGGTGTCTTGCGGTGCCTTGCGGGGCGTGCCTTGAGGGGCAAGTGACTTGAGGGTCGCACTGAGGAACCATCTAAGTGTTGGTCGACACAACCGATGACGTAGCTTGTCGGTGCACAAGTGAACACCGGGTGAACAAAAATATTGTGTCTCTTGTCTCCCGGTGATTGGTCTCCATATTGTGTTGTTGTCAATATTAATTGATTGTATATCATCTTGGTGATTGGTAACATCTTCACTCTACCATCGGTATAAGATTCACAATCCTCTCTCTCGCATTTACTTTTACTAGATTATCTTGTGTAGCTCTAGTGGTAGCCTTTTCTAGTAGTTGTTAGCTTGCTCACTAGTGTAAGTTAGTGACTTAGCACTTGTGTGAACTAGAGATCATAATCTACTAGACTTGTGGATAGGAGGCTTGCATCACAACCCTTGGCTAAGCAAAACTCGCTTTACGCCGTTTGTTATTCTAACAAGTTTGCTTAGTGGCTTGTGTAGAATTTTTTAATAGGCTATTCACCCCCCCTCTAGCCATCTAGGACCTTACAAGTGGTATCAGAGCTGTGGTCACCGTTTTAATCAAGGCTTAACATCCTTCGGTGTGAAAAATGGCTCAAATTGTGTTCAATCATGTTGGGGGCAAGCCACCGTTCTTTGATGGTGTTAGTTCTTTTGCTCATTGGAAGAAAAAGATGACAATGTACCTTGGTTCTATTCATGAGAGAGTTTTGCAAGTCACCGAGAATGACTTTGCTATCATTGATCCTGATCATCTCACCGATGAAGATAGAGCAAATAGAACATGCAATAGAATAGCTCTCAATACACTTTACAATAATATTGACACAAAAGTATTTGAGGGCATCAAGGATTTGGAATTGGCACATGAAGTGTGGACAAGGTTAAGTGAAACATATGAGGGCACTAAGGTTGTAAAGAGTGCCAAGCTATATGGGCTCAAGAGTGAGTTTGAGAACTTCAAGAAAAAGGATGATGAAACAATCATTGAAATGTTTCATAGATTGCAAGTGATAGTCAATGATCTCAAGAGCTTAGGGCACAAAACTCAAGATCAAGATTTTTGCCACAAGTTCTTGTTGAGCTTACCTAAAAGGTTCAAGATGTTTATCATGATGCTACAAAGAGATGGGCTTGAAACAATGAAGCCCAATGATTTGCTTGGGGAGGTATTGACCTTTGACAAGTATGATCAAGATGTTGATGAGAAGGAGGAAGAAAAGAAGAAGAAGACCATGGCATTCAAGGCCATCTCCTCCAAGGGCAAAGCTACCATCATTGAAGAAGAAGAAGACAATGATGAAGATGAAGATTATGAAATTGATGATGAGGCATTTGCTTTTGTAGTCAAGAAAATGGGTCACATGTTCATTAAGAGAAGAGGCTTCAAAAAGAGAAATGACAATTTCAAGAGCAATGAGCAACAAAGGAAGTGCTTCAATTGTGATAGCACCGAACATCTTCAAGTCGATTGTCCCTATGACAAGAAGAAAAATAACAAGAGAGGCAAGTTTGAGAAGAAAAAGAAAGAAGCCAAGATAACATTCAAGAAAGGCAAGAATGGAGTCTATGTGGCCACTTGGGAAAGTGATGATGATGAAGAAGAAGAAGAAGAATCCAACAAGGCTTTTGCTTCCATTACTATCAACAAGAAGCCTTTACTATTTGATTCATCCTCTTCATGCTTCATGGCCAAAGAAGCTAAGGTATTATATGATGAAAGTGATGATGAAAGTGAAATGGAATATGTTCATGATAGTGATAGTGATAAATATGATAATGAAAATGATGATGATGATGAACCAACTAAAGAATAACTATATGACTTGTTGCAACAAACTAGAGACATAGCTATTGCCAAGAACAAGGAGTGCAAGAAGCTTTCAATGAAAGTAGCAATACTTGAGAAAGTTCTTGGTGAGCTTAAGACCACTCATGAGAGTCTAGTGGAAGACCATGAGGATCTTGGTAAGGCTCATTCCAAGCTTGAAAAGGCTCACTCATTGCTACTTGAGCAACAAGCAAAGAAGGAGGTTGTTGTATCATATGATATAGGTGTTACTTGTGATATAATTGATGAATCTTTTTATAAACCTATCATCATGACAAATGCTAACCCTTCTTGTAGCTCTTCATCCACCACCACCAACTCTACCTCCACTACTAGTGATGGTTTCACTAGTGATACCTCACTAATGGTTGAGAATGAGACTCTCAAGAGAGAGGTGGATGAGCTCACTCACGCCCTAGGCAAGGCCTATGGTGGTGAGGCCCGCTTGCTTAAGTGCTTGGGTAGCCAAAGGTTCTCTCTTAACAAAGAGGGATTGGGCTACACCCCCAAGAAAGGCAAGTCGGCCTTTGCAACTCCAAAGCTTAGTTTTATGAAGAGCAATGGTCGGTTTTGCAATAGATGCAAGCAAGTTGGGCACTTAGAGCATAATTGCAATAAAAAGAACCAAAGCAAGAACCTTGTTAATGCTATACCTTTTGATTCTTGCTATGTGCTTACCAAGGGTGTGAAGGGTGTGCAAGCTAAGTTTGTTGGTACACCAATTGTGGGCCCAAAGAAGAAGGCTATTTGGGTACCAAAGAGCTTAGTTACTAACCTACAAGGACCCAATCAAAAATGGGTACCTAAGCTTCATTGATTTGCTTGTAGGTCAATTACAAAGCCGGAGGAAGGCATTGGATTATTGATAGTGGGTGCACTCAACACATGACCGGTACATCAAGAATGTTTGATTCATTCAATGACAATGATAGTGGTGTTGATTCTATCACATTTGGCAATAACAAGAAAGGCAAGGTTATTGGCTTGGGCAAGATTGCAATATCAAATGATATGAGTATCTCTAATGTGTTGCTAGTTGAAAGTTTGGATTTCAATCTTCTATCCGTGGCACAAATATGTGATCTAGGCTACAAATGCATCTTTGGGGTTGATGATGTGGAAGTTATTAGTGTGGATGGTTCAAATGTGGCATTCAAGGGCTTTAGATATGAGAATCTCTACCTAGTTGACTTCAATGCTAGAGAAACTTCTTTGACAACTTGCTTAGTCTCCAAATCAAGCATGGGTTGGCTTTGGCATAGAAGGCTTGGTCATGTTGGCATGAAACAATTGAAGAAGCTTACAACTCACAATCTTGTCAATGGTTTGAAAGATGTTGAATTTGAGAAGAATAAGCTTTGTAGTGCATGTCAAGCCGGGAAGCAAGTTGGAAGCTCACATCCAAAGAAGAGTACAATGAGCACATGCAAAGCATTTGAGTTGATGCACATGGATCTATTTGGACCAACAACATATACAAGCATAGGCGGCAACAAGTATGGCTTTGTCATAGTGGATGACTTCACAAGATTCACATGAGTATTCTTTCTTAGTGACAAAAGTGAAGTGTTTGACACCTTCAAGACATTTCTCACTAGAGTTCACAATGAGTTTGAGATTAGAATCAAGAAAGTGAGAAGTGACAATGGAAGTGAGTTCAAGAATACAAGAATTGAAGAACTTTGTGATCATTATGGTATTGGACATCAATTCTTGGCCAAGTACACTCCACAATCAAATGGCCTAGTTGAGAGGAAGAATAGAACATTGCTTGATATGGCTAGATCAATGCTTCATGAGTACAATGTGAGTCAATCATTTTGGGATGAAGCAATCAATACCGCTTGCTACTACATCAATAGACTATATTGTCATCCATTGCTAGAGAAGACCCCATATGAGTTACTTCATGAAAGAAAGCCCAATATTTCTTACTTTAGGGTGTTTGGTTGCAAATGCTATATCTTGAAGAAGGGCACTAGATTGGGGAAGTTTGACAAGAGATGTGATGAGGGGTTCCTACTTGGTTATTCAACTACAAGCAAAGCTTATAGAGTTTGGAACAACTCAAGTGGCATTCTAGAAGAAGTCCATGATGTGCAATTTGATGAAACAAATGGGTCACAAGATGAAGAAGAGAATCTAGATGATATTGGTGGAACTAAATTAGTGGAAGCAATGAAGAACATGGACATTGGGAACATTAGAGCAAAACAAGTAATTGATATTCAAGATGATGATAAAGATCAAGTGCTCAATTCACCATTCAAGCTAGTTAGTGACTCTCAAGTGCAAAATTATGGTGCTAGTTCTTCTCATCGAGATACATCAAGTGATCAACCAAGCTCAAGCAATCAAGTGCAAGTACTCCAACCACAATATGTTGCAAGAGATCACCCCATTAATAGTGTTATTGGTGATATTAGAAGTGGTGTGCAAACAAGATCAAGATTGACTATGTTTTGTGAGCATGCATCATTTGTGTCAACCATAGAACCAAAGAAGATAGAAGAAGCTTTAAGGGATGCCGATTGGATCATGGCTATGCAAGAAGAGCTTAACAATTTCACAAGAAATGATGTTTGGGAGATGCTAGAAAGGCCAAATGACTACAATGTGATTGGAACCAAGTGGGTGTTTAAAAACAAGCAAGATCAAGATGGCATTGTAGTGAGAAACAAAGCAAGACTAGTTGCTCAAGGTTACACTCAAGTTGAAGGTCTTGACTATGATGAGACATATGCTCCCGTGGCAAGATTGGAGGCAATAAGGATTCTATTGGCTTATGCTTGTGCACACAATATCAAACTATATCAAATGGATGTCAAAAGTGCATTTCTCAATGGGATCATCAATGAGTTAGTATTTGTTGAGCAACCGCCCGGATTTGAAGATGACAAGAAATCCAACCATGTCTACAAGTTGAAGAAGGCTTTATATGGCTTAAAGCAAGCACCTAGAGCATGGTATGAGAGGCTAAGTGATTTTCTTCTCTCTAAGGGATTCAAAATGGGCAAGGTTGATACTACTCTATTCATCAAGAAGATTGGAAATGATCTATTCATAGTGCAAATATATGTTGATGACATCATCTTTGGATCAACCGATCAAGCTTATTGTGAAGAATTTGGTGCTATGATGACCAAAGAATTTGAAATGTCTATGATTGGTGAACTTAGCTACTTCCTTGGTCTCCAAGTCAAGCAATTGAAGAATGGAACATTTGTGAGTCAAGGGAAATACATAAGGGACATGTTGAAGAAGTTTGGAATGCAAGATGCAAAGCCAATTTCAACTCCAATGGGCACAAATGGCAATTTGGATAGTGATCTTGATGGCAAAATGGTGAATCAAAAGGAATATCGGTCTTTGATTGGAAGTCTACTCTATGTCACCGCATCAAGGTTGGATGTCATGTTTAGTGTTTGCATGTGTGCTAGATATCAAGCCTCACCTAGAGAAAGTCATCTCACGGCGGCAAAAAGAATATTGAGGTACTTGAAACAAACAAGAAATGTTGGACTATGGTATCCAAAGGGGTCAAAGTTTGAATTGATTGGATATTCGGACTCCGACTATGGGGGTTGCAAGATCAATAGGAAAAGCACAAGTGGCACATGTCAATTACTTGGAAGATCACTTGTGTCATGGTCCTCAAAGAAACAAAATAGTGTGGCAATCTCTACCGCCGAAGCCGAATATGTGAGTGCGGGGAGTTGTTGTGCACAATTGCTATGGATGAAATCAACTTTGAAGGATTATGGCCTCAACTTCAAGAATGTGCCATTGCTATGTGATAATGAGAGTGCAATCAAGATGATACAAAACCCGGTTCAACATGGAAGAACAAAGCATATTGACATAAGACATCATTTCATTAGAGATCATCAACAAAAGGGAGATATTGCCATTGAAAGTGTTGGCACCGATGATCAACTTGCCGATATTCTCACTAAGCCACTTGATGAAAAGAGGTTTTGCAAGCTAAGGAATGAATTGAACATTCTTGATTTCTCAAACATGAGTTGAATGCACCCCACCCACTTATTGACATGCCTCTCCTTCGACATTGCAAGGTAAAATTAATTGACATGTCTTTCATCCTATGCTAAGGACTTGATAGAGCATGTAGACATAATAAGTGGTACACATAAGCATTCATGATAAATCAAATGAATTTGATGGATATATGTTACCACTATTGCTTCTATGCTTATTTTGATCTAGTGGTGGCATATGACATGTTTGTGAGCTTGTAAACCTAGTGTTGAATCTAGAAGATTTGCTATTAGTGTTTAATTCAACATAGGCAAGATAACCCTTATGTTGAGGAGTGAAGAAGCTTGTCTTTGGTTCAAATCGAATTAAATATCTTTGGCAAGTATTCTAGGTTAAACCAAATTTGATAAATTTTTTAACCTTACATGTGGTATCGAATTAATCTCAATCTACTCCATCAAACACTTTTCCTTCTCTCCACAATTTGATCCCCTTTTTGGGTAAGTTGTTGACAAAGGGGGAGAGAAAAAGATGATTCGACTTGATAAAGGGGTAAATAAAATTTATGATGAGAAAAAGATGATTCAACTTGATAAAGGGGTAAATAAAATTTGTTGATGCACACAAGTAGGGGGAGCAAGCTCATAAACAAAGTTGTTGCATTTGTTTGTGCATTCTCATATGACTTGCTCATTGCACATGTATTTAAATTCAATATACATGCTTGTGTGGTGTAATGCTAGTATAGAAATTGGATGATGAAATGATCTACTAGCATGCATAGGAATAGTTTACATGTGGTATTTAGACTTGCCTAAAGCTTTACAAGTGGTTAGCTTTACAAGTGGTCCAAGAACCTTTACATATAATGTTGATCTCACGGGGTTCTTGAGTTTTGATGGATATCTAGTTGCTTCATGATGCTAAGGATGGTGTAAAAGGCAACTCCGGTTGGTATCACGCTTCAAAGGTCCATTTCTTACACCATAGCATCATTTTAGTAGAATTACTCTCCCAACACTTCTATCTATGCATATGTGCAAAGCTTTCAATCCAAACTCTATGCACATATATAGAGAGAGCTAATGCTACCAAAACCGAGCTTGTGATAATTGTCCAAATTTTATTTATGAGCATAATGATTGGACAAGTATGACAAGTTCAAAACTTTTATTATCAAAATCATCTTTGTGAGGGTTGTCATCAATTACCAAAAAGGGGGAGATTGAAAGTCTCTAGTTTGGTTTTGGCTAATTGATGAAACCTAGGACTAACCTTTGTATCTAAGTGGATGATTTAGATAAAGGTGGTCATTGCATATGAGACATGACATTGACTCATATGACCAAGATGGTGAAGACCAAGATGAGGCTTGGCTCGATGGACCGGTTGTGAAGGTAAAGGGCAAGTTGAGGCTTCGAAGCGAAGGACCATGCGATGGTGAAGCTTGAGCAAGACTTAGCGCCGACGGACCGATGCAACGGTGAAGAGCAAGTGAAGTCAAGGTCGATGGATCGAGACGGTCATGTGATGATATGAAGTGGATCATATCATTTGGAGAAACAAAATGGGCTCAAGGCAAAGGTATAACCATAGGGCCATTTTGTTTTACACTCAAGACACCATAGAGGGTGTGAGTGGTTTAGGATCGATAGCCGAACTATTAAGAGGGGAAGTCTTATCGGTTATTCGATGCACGGGTGCCACTAGGTGAATTCATGAAGTGCATTGCATGTAGGGCCTAGTGAGCTAATTGGAAAACCTTTGAAAATGATTGAGAAAAAGCTAACACACAAGCACATGGAGATGTACACTTGATGGTGTTGGCACATTTGCAAAGGTGGCGTTGGTCGCGCTGTGGTTTGCGGGTAGAGAGGGGTTTGGGTTCCTCTCTCCCTCCCGCCGAGCGTGTGAGCGCGGGATTCAGGCGATTTCGGGGAAATGAAATGTCTATTTTCCACTACGCCAAAAGTCAGAAAAGAAACGGAGGCGAACGGGGTCACTGAGGTGACCGGACGTTGCACCGGACGCGGTCACGGTGTGACCGGACGCGTCCGGTCAGTACAGCGCGGTATCGGGCGCGCGGGCTAGGGTTTGCAACCGGCGCGTCCGGTCACTCGCGGGACCGGCGCGTCCGGTCAAGTGCCCAGAAGGAACTACGGTTCGCAAGGACGATCGGACGCGGGGCGCGTCCGGTCACACTCGATCGGATGCGTCCGGTCGTCGAGGGAGCTTACTGGACTCTGACCGGACGCTGGCACTGTCGCGTCCGGTCGTTGCGAGGAGCGCGTCCGGTCGTTGTTTCGCGGGCGCGGGTGCTGTGCGGATCGGCGCGTCCGGTCGTTGCGAGGAGCGCGTCCGGTCGTTGCTTCGTGCGCGCGGTGCTGTGCGACCGGCGCGTCCGGTCGGTTGAGCAGCGCGTCCGGTCATAGCATTTGACCGTTGGCGCGTAGTGACCGTTAGAGGATCTAACGGTCGCATTTGAATTCGAGGGACACGTGGACGTCGCAGGGTGACCGGACGCGGTTGAGCGCGTCCGGTCAGTTTCGACCGGCGCGTCCGGTCGTCCCGAAAAAAAACGGTCAGTGGAGTGGCAACGGCTCTATTTGTTTGGGGTGCTTATAAATACTCGTTGGCCGGCCCTTGGGAAGGTGTCTTGGCATTTCTAACACTCTTGTGCATCCTTTGAGCTAGAGCTACTCCTCCCACTCATCTCTCTTGCTTGATTGCAAATCAAAAGTGAGATTGAGTGATCCCAAAGTGCATTGCATAGCTTGAGGGCATCTAGTGGCACTTGTGGGTGGTTTAGCCGGTGGATTTCTTGTTACTCTTGGAGAGTACCGCTCCTAGCCGGCTTGGAGATTGTTGGAGGCGTTGGCAAGAGAAGGTGATTGTTCTTGGCCACCTCCGGTTGTTTGTAAGAGGTTCTTGTGCTTTCCTCGGCGGGACGCCAAAAGCAACTCTATTGGATTGCGCGTGTCATTGAGTTACCTCACTTGAGAGTGGTGTCTTGCGGTGCCTTGCGGGGCGTGCCTTGAGGGGCAAGTGACTTGAGGGTCGCACCGAGGAACCATCTAAGTGTTGGTCGACACAACCGGTGACGTAGCTTGTCGGTGCACAAGTGAACACCGGGTGAACAAAAATATTGTGTCTCTTGTCTCCCGGTGATTGGTCTCCATATTGTGTTGTTGTCAATATTAATTGATTGTATATCATCTTGGTGATTGGCAACATCTTCACTCCACCGTCGGTATAAAATTCACAATCCTCTCTCTCGCATTTACTTTTACTAGATTATCTTGTGTAGCTCTAGTGGTAGCCTTTTCTAGTAGTTGTTAGCTTGCTCACTAGTGTAAGTTAGTGACTTAGCACTTGTGTGAACTAGAGATCATAATCTACTAGACTTGTGGATAGGAGGCTTGCATCACAACCCTTGGCTAAGCAAAACTCGCTTTACGCCGTTTGTTATTCTAACAAGTTTGCTTAGTGGCTTGTGTAGAATTTTTTAATAGGCTATTCACCCCCCCTCTAGCCATCTAGGACCTTACAGCATGGCAAGTTTTGGCCACCAACCAAACAGGGCTTTTGGTGGGCCCTAAACCAAGGCAAAAGGGGTGACTGTCGGGAGGCTAGGCCCAGCCTAAATAAATATATGTAAACTTGCACGACACATGGACCTAGTCTAGCAACCACAAATACACGAGGTAATGAAGGTCTAGGATCGGAGAATTCTACTAAATCCAGTTGATATACGAATGTGGAGCAAATTTGGCAAAGGTACGGTCATGGGTAAGGGTTTAATCGAATGGCGTGTAGTCTATTATTACAAGCCTTTTGATGCATATAAGAAAATCTTTTCCCCTCGTACTAAAAGTTATCGATAATGATACACGGCGGACATCCGGACCCGGACGGATGGACCCGACCCGGCCGAACCCGACCCACCCCTGCCACCCATGCCGCATGACGTCTTATCCTTTTCTCGACTGCTCACTCCCGCAGCGCTCGTGCCCCTCCCATTCTACACCGCACCACGCCCAGCTCGTTGTCGCTCGCCCGCGCTTCCTCCCTCCCTCCTCCCTCCGCGACTTCCATGGCTACCCCGCGTGCCCCAACGACCCGGTTCCCACTCCCTCAACCGGAGACAAGGACAACGACGGCGGCTCAGACGAGGTAGGTCGGTCGTCATCTGGATCTGAGCTCTCCTCCTCCTCCTCTGGATCTGAGGGACGCAGCGGTGGCTAGAGTTCCGGCGAGCTCTGGGTTCCTGTATCCTCCTCCCTCCGGCAAGCTCGAAGGTGATGGGCCAGGGGCTAGAGTAGCCTGCACCTCGAACCCATCCTCTTGCTGTTTGTATGCCTTTTTGTTGTTTCTCCATGTTGCAATGGGTTTTTTTTATGTTGCAACAAATGATTTTCGAATGTTGCAATAGGGTGATTCATGTGTTGCAGAAAGGGAGTTGTAATGTTATGATTGCTGCAATAGGGGATTTTAATTGTTGAATTTACCTTTTTCAAATATTGCAGCACTGAAAGGTGATTTTGAGTTGTTTCCATTTTCATGTTTCATGGTTGATTTTGCGATGTTGTAGTACTACTGTTTGAGATGTTGTAGTACATAATTTTTTAATGTTGTAGTACATATTTTTCGATGTTGCACTACATATTTTTTTTTGACAATGTTGCCGTATTTATATTCCGATGTTGTACTACATAGTTTACATATTTTTTACGATGTTGCACTTGAAGTGTTTCGTGCTCTTGAGATAGGGGCGCGGTGGGGAACAGGACGCCGTGGGGAACGGGGACAGGGGCGCGGCCCTTCCCGTCACTAAGGAGGCGCAGGCCGCCGGTCACCGCCGGGGCACACATGTGCGCGGGGAGGGAGGTCAGCGTGCTCCGCATCGCTATCTTGTGCTCTCGTCGGTCGTCGCGGTCAAATCTGTCTGGGACAGAGGCGCGGTGGAGAACGGGACGCGGTGGGGGATAGGGTGCCACGGAACGAATATGATATGACCTGTGTTCGACCGCCAGGGGCCGGACCAGGCGCTTGGTACGCTGAAAAGTTATTATCAAGCTGCTGCTAGCGCCTAGATGCTTAGCTATCGCGTTCAGCTTTATAGTTGGTTTTGTTGGCTTACTCACTCCATCTCAAAATATAGGGCTCTGAGATTTTTTTAGAACAAATTGAGGAAGTGAAATAACTGTAATGACCCTAAATCAAGCAACTTTGTCCTGTTTTAGTTGTTTATAATAATCTTAAAATTTTAAACAATGCACAAAAGAAAAGAATTCAAAGAAGAGGGAACCCCAACTGTAGCGGATTTAACTCCGAGAACCCAGCGACCCGCCAAGAGTGTCTGCCGGCTATTTCTTTGAATCAGCCTTGGACAGATTTTTGCTTCTTGTCATGTCAATTGCCATCGCTTGCAAACAAAGCCACAATTAGTTTTGCACCGAAACCCACAAGCAACTATGACATGAACATTCGAAAACGAGGTCCCATGAATTTGCACGCAACAAAACTCACAGATCAAAGCTATGGCGAAAGTACAATCCGGCAATCTTTCATCATGTTCCCATCGCAGTACAGAGACGAAGGAGTATATACAAGAAAACATTCCAAACCGAGGGCAACATAAGAGGACCAGAAGAACACCGAGATCGATCGACACAGAGAGGTTATCGAAGTTGGGAAGGGAAGAGATGATGCTTGCCATTGCAAAGAGCTCCATGGAGTTAGTTCTTGTCCCCTGTGCGGTGGCGACCATGCTGGGTTACCACCTTCACCTCCTCTACCGGATCTTCCGGCGCCCGCACACAACCACGATCGGCTACGAGAACCACAACAAGCTCGCCTGGGTCGAACGCGTGGCGCGGGCGATGGCGCCAGAGGAGGCCGCGCTGACGCTGAGCGTGATCTCCGACGGCATCTCGGCGTCGACCACGCTGGCGTCGCTGTGCATCGCGCTAGCCTCGCTCATCGGCGCGTGGGTGAGCAGCAGCGCGTCCCCGGCGCTCACGTCCGCCGGCGGTGAGGCGACTGCGACGGCGACGGCAAAGTACGCCTCGCTCCTGGCCTGCTTCCTCGCGTCATTCACATGCTTCGTCCAGTCCGCCGGGTGCTACGTGCACGCAAGCTTCCTGATCAGCGCACTGGGCTCCGACGCGCCGGTCAGCCATGTGCAGCGCGCGGTGCTCCGGGGCGGCGGCTTCTGGGCCGCGGGGCTCCGGGCGCTCTACCTCGCCACGGCGCTGCTCGTGTGGGTCGCCTTCGGGGCGGCTGCCATGCTCGCCTGCTCCGTGCTCTACCTGCTGGACGGCAATTCCGTACCAATGCACCGCCACCAATTCATGCTCCGAAGTAAAGGGCTGTCCGTGACGACGGCGAGACCGATCGTCGTTGCAAGAGGAGCTGTTATGATGAATTGATAAGTCTGTCATGGTCTCAGAACTCTCTCTCTTCTTGTGTTATGCCACAAAACGTGTGAATTACAACGAGATTACCGAATTGCAAGAGGATTCCTCCGTGTCCGATCACAAATATAATATTTATGTTTTGGACAATGTTTGCTCCACCTTTTGAAAAGTTTGACCAATATAAGGATTTTTAAAATATTCAGCTTGCTAATATCAAGAACATATGTGTAGATTTATCTTCTTATAAAAACACAGAAATGACAAAAGGGTGCCTCAGAAGTTGAAAGGTAAGTTCTATAGGACGGCGATTCGCCCGGCGATGTTATACGGTGCTGAGTGTTGGCCTAAAAAAGGCGACATGTCCAGCAATTGAGTGTAGCAGAGATACGTATGTTGCGTTGGTGTTGTGGGCACACAAGGATGGATAGAGTCCGGAACGACGATATTCGGGATAGGGTTGGGGTGGCACTAATTGAGGAGAAATTGATTCAACATCGGTTGAGATGGTTTGGACATGTTCAACGAAGGTCTCCTGAGGCACCGGTGCGTAGTGGGGTTCTAAAGCGGACCGATAATGTAAAGAGCGGTAGAGGTTGACCTAAACTAACTTGGGACGAGTCCGTTAAGAGAGACCTTAAGGAGTGAAATATCTCTAAGGATTTAGCTTTGGACAGGAGCGCTTAGAGACTGGCAATCAACGTGCCTGAACCGTGACCTCTTCCTGTCGTGTGTCTTTTATGTCTCTTTGTGTGTCTCCCTGTTTATCGTCTCTTTTGGGTTTCGTCTCTAGCCTACCCCAACTTGCTTGGGACAAAAGGCTATGTTGTTGTTGTTGATAAAAACACAGAAATGCAGAGCAGGTAGTGTATTTACTTATGATTCGGACAAGTTTAAGTAAGTGTGCGTAGAAACTGGAACTTCACGCTGAATACCCAGCATTGTGGCATAAGGCATGCCAAGCAAGATTGCTTACATTATGTTAGGTTGGTCATGACAAACACGTTACAATGTGATGACGCACTTGTCCAATTGTCCAGCAACAACAATCAATCCATAAAATGCGCCTCTGAATCATACTGCCTAATGCATTCAATGGCCAACTGATTCCTGAAAGTATTTAACTTCCAGCATCTGGTACACTATCTGAAACATCATCTCAATATCTATAACTGATCACTTGATACTACAACTGACTAAAAGGTAATAGAGAACTTGATGGCCAAAGAGTCAGTCACAATATCTATCAATTTAGTGAGATTGAGTTAGCCAAAAGGTTACACAGTTAGCAACAAGAATGATTTGCATATACAAATCAGTACAAATACTGCTTGCTCATGTGAAAATGATTCGACGGAAAAAAAGTTACACAAAATCAAGATTAGCTTAACCATCATGAACAGCAAATATAAACATGTCTAAACATGACAATAAATAGCCTGATGCAGAACATAAACCTTCAATCCAAATTTTGTACATCTGAGAGAATTACATGATATAACCCTCTAAAACACTTGCTGCCTACCAATGACAGATGGGCATTTACCGAGTGGAACATAACCCCCTCGTGACATAAAAGAAAAAGATAAACTCTTTGCTCCCAGTAAGAAAAACATCAGTAGCTCCAATTACAACACTTTTAGCAGGGTATGTTACGCAGTGAGGTGTGGGGAGGATTCTAATGTCAATTAGTGTGGAACAGTAGTGCATATGAACCATAGAAGGAAACCATGAATGTCAATGACACCGTGAAAAGTTAGTTTTTGTCCCAACTTGGAATCAAATTCTTAACCACTAAGTCATTTCTCTGGAGTACCAACATAATCTCATAACCACCAGGTTAGGTAGCACAAGAGTCATATTTTCAGTTACCAATCATATGATCGGGTGAGTATATGGTTCCTTTTCATGGTCATAAGTGATTTAGGATGAACAGCACCCTGACTTCTTCACAGCAGAGACATCATCCTTGCCACCAACGTTGATGGTTTGCCCTTTTGGTGGAGCAGCAGGGTCATCGCCAATGTCAAGGGCCTTCTTGCTGACCACACGATAGATCTGAGTTAGGACCTCGGTGAAAGCGCTCTCGACGTTCATGGACTCCAGTGCGGATGTTTCCATGAAGAAGGTGCTTTCCCTCTCGGCGAAGCCCTTGGCATCCTCCACGGATACAGCTCTAAGGTGTCGCAGATCAGCTTTGTTGCCAACAAGCATGATGACAATGTTTGCATCAGTGTGATCCCGGAGCTCCTTTAACCACCTCTCCACATTCTCAAAGGTCACATGGCGTGTCACATCGTACACGACAAGTGCGCCAACGGCCCCTCTGTAGTACGCACTTGTAATTGCTCGATACCTACAAAGGGAGGATGATATATGACAAACTTAAGCTCCATCCAAAGAAAATTCGGTAGCGAAATTAGGCAATAAATAATACAGCTGAGCAGACCAAACAAAACAAGTCATATTGGAGACAGTTACAGAGAACGTAATTTGATAAATGCCAAGAAAATCAGCATTATATTCTAAGGAAAATGGTAAATGAAAATCAAACAAATATTAGCCTACATTCCACATCAGGTGCAACTATTTGGCTGGAAGCATCACAAGAAAAACGAAGATGGAACTACAGAAACAATAGGAAACAATCCTAGAATATTTTCAGTTTTACACAACCACTGCAGAATTTACATTTTGCAGGAGAGCTGGCGAAGTGCCACCATAATAGGTTAATTTAGAGGCAGACTACCAAACAAGAGGTGCCTGCCTAATTGCCTATTGCCATCACCTACAGAGGTTGCAACAGAACAGTTTTTTTAATGCAGCCAGGAGGGTAGTACAAAATGTAGAATCACCCAACATATTACCAGATATGACAATGACAGGACATCACTAAGCCCTGATGACACGGGAACTTTGTGGACAGCGATGGTGGGAATTAATAAATTGGAATAACTATGAGGACATTAGTATTGCGATTGCAAGGTTGTTTCTTAATAGAACCAGAGAATGCCTCATGAATACTATTAACACTCAAGATCAATGTAAATCCAACACGACGATTCCTAGCATAGCAGACCAAGAAACTAAATAATAAATCGAGAAAAAGAAGGGGGGGCAAGAGAACGGTCGAGTACCTCTCCTGGCCGGCGGTGTCCCAGATCTGGGCCTTGACGACCTTGTCGTCGACCCTGATGCTCCTGGTGGCAAACTCGACCCCGATGGTGGACTTGGACTCGAGGCTGAACTCGTTGCGCGTGAACCTGGAGAGCAGGTTGGATTTGCCGACGCCGGAGTCGCCGATGAGAACGACCTTGAAGAGGTAGTCGTAGTCGTCCTCCGCCCTGTACGCCATCGCTGCTGAGCCCCGGCAGGCAGAGGCAGGCACTTGCCTTTCCTTCCTTCCTGAACCGCGGTTCTTGGGGCAGGAGGACGGGCAGGTGAGGCCCGCAGCGCTTCTCGGGGGAGGATGGCGAGGTGTAGGACGGGAGGCGGACGCGAGGCGTGTGGGTGGCGCGTATAAGAAACAAGAGGAGGAAGCGGAGGTGGGGAGAACGTTGAGGACACGAGGGCCAAGGGGGCGGGGCGGGGCGGCGGAAAAATAGCAAGCGGGCTGCGGCCTTGTGGGCGGGCGGACGCGCCGCGCCGCGCCGAGGCTGTCTCGCTGCCTCGCTGGCCACTGTGTCAGGTTGCCGTTCGGCCTCGGTGTCATCTCATCTGGCACCTGCAACTAACACCCAACACATGCGACCGGCCCAGGGACGGGCGTCCACCCGGCATACGACGCCGTCTGAGGGTAACCATCACATGGCAGGCATGCCTTCACATGATGATGATGCCAAGGAGGAGCGATTAATCATCCAGATGAATGCAACAAAAATGTTGGGGACTATGGGTGTGTTCACTTCGCGAAAAGTAGGTGAAAAGTTACTGTAGCATCTTTCGTTGTTATTTGGCAAAATTTGTCCAATCATGGACTAACTAGGCTCAAAAAATTCGTCCCGACATTTACAGACAAACTATGCAATTAGTTATCTTTTTTACCTACATTTAATGTTTCATGCATGCGTCAAAAGATTTGATGTGATGGATGAAAGAGAAAATATTTTGGGTTGGGATGGGAAGTGAACAAGGCCTATGTAGTGTAGTAGTAGAATCCAACAAAAATATTGGGGACTACCAACTACTACTGCCCTGCGTGTGGAACAGGAATTTTGCTTGTTCAAGTCCATGAATCAGCATGTAAAAACACAACTTATGCCTGACACTGCTAGAGTTTAGGACGGGCGAGCAGCTCTAATTTCTGGAAATGAGCAACATAACATAATCCATCGTCATGGCGTGCATGCACGTTCAGGTTTAGTGGCTAAAGCCCAGTTTAGTTTCAGAAAATTTTGCAATTTTTTTTAAGATTCTCCATCACATCAAATATTTGGACACATGCATAAAGCATTAAATATAGATAAAAAATAAAACTAATTGCACAGTTTAGCCGTAATTCACGAGACGAATTTTTTAAGCCTAATTAGTTTATGATTGGACACTAATTACCAAATAACAACGAAAAGTTCTACAGTAGCATTTTGCAAAAAAATTCGCCATTTAAACACAGCCTAAAGATGTAATACTCTCGACGTTGTAAGCTAGGCAGGTTGTAGATATATATTAAAGTGTTTCTATTGGTTTTGACAAGTTAAAATATTGTCCTACGGTGTATTTTTTTGGGAGAACACACATATATGAGTCTGACGGTTAAACATCATAGTCTATGAGACTTAGATTATCTCTAGTAAGTTCATGAAGGGACCAGGGAGTATTGATGTATATGCTCCACTCGTGGGGAGGTAGACTACTATGTCACGCTCCGGATCAGAACGAGACGGATAACTAGATTGAAATGGAGTATGAGGTAGAAATCAGTAGAGAATTCGGGGCGAAAGCAAGAACAGCAATGGGGTAGTTCAGAAGAACATCGGGTTCAGAGTTTAGGATTTGAGATTCTGTTATTCGATAGTTCAATCATTCAGTTACAAGGGCTTATATACTTGCCCAGCCACCGACTTACACCGGCCCAAACTACTAAAGCCCAAAGCATCAAACTAATCATCCAGGATTACAAGGGCTGGCCCATCAGCCACTTGCCGAGCCGTCCATGCCTATTGTCGAATAATCTTCAGACTTCTTCTTAGCTATCTTAGCCGGCTTGGTCCTGACATACTAGTAGCTAGGTATGGTTTGACACTTTGAGTGAAACATGTTCTTAGTTCATTGTTCAACTTGTAGATGAGTGTAGCTTAAAGCTCTTCACGGATGTTCAACTTAACAGTTTTTGTTGAAATACTAGTATATAAAACAATAGTGGGAGGATGACATATGCTTAAATCTCAAAGGCCTAGTCATCTGTAGATAGGGGGGAAATGGTGGAATTTAGTCTCACATTAATTACTAGTTGAAGTGGAGGATGACATGCTTAAATATGAAGGTCTCTCCAGTTCAACGAGTCTAGGGTAGGGAGAGAGAGGCTACTCCACCGATCTAGTGTGGGGAGAGAAGGGAACTCCATACGTCAAGATTTATTTTCTAGAATTAATCATGAACTTACCTTCTAACAATTGTCTAATTTTAGGTGGCTTAATAAAATTAATATGATGTAAACCTTTGATTTTTGAACAATGTTCCTTTTTCTTCAATTCGAACATTCACAGTATGTTTGGTTGGGGGTAATCGAAAGGACAGAATGAGAATTTGGAGGGAGGAGTTCAGATTTCTTTTATTTATTGCATTGGAGTGGGAGTTTTTGTCGAAAAGGGAATATGAGTTTAGAGGACTAGCTCTCACTAATCACTTCCAGTGGGCCTTATTTGGCTACACTCTGATCCACTCCAATTCACATGCATTTTTTATATTCATTATAGATTGCCTACGCATATCCATATGCGATAAGTACATGGTCTGTCTAGTAGAGCTTCACCCCGCTTTAGCTTATTGCTACAGTATCTAGGGAAGCCGAGAATGGTGGCGTTCACTGGCTTTAAGTTGTTAGTGTCATGAATAGTAAGGGTGCAGTAATGTGAACGGTGCAACAACAGGTGATGCTATGTGGAATTCTACCAAATAGGCAAATAGGGCACTAGTCTTGCACACATGTGCGTCGCATGCTTGGTCATATAATTTTGAGGTGATTGCATAGAGAATGTATCCGCAGTATGCCTAAAGCTGATTGCTTCACTATGAAATTGCGAAACAGGTGTGCTAGGCAATTATCTTCAGAACTTCAGATGGCAATATCACAAATTCACAAGCATAAATGGTTAGCAGCAAATTTAAGAGTAACACGAGAACCCCACCTGCATGGCTACATATATAACTGAAGAATAGCAGACTGCTCATACAACAATTATCGGCATAATAGTTGTTATACCGAATCCATTTTGTATGATTGCATCCTAGTTTTGCAGTACTTGAAGAAAAAAGGAGATTACAAAGAGCAGAAAACTTCTGTAGCCCTCCACGTGCCTTTCAGTTTCAGCAGACGAAAGGGCTGTAAAAAAAAGGAAAAGCAATAAGAAAGCTAAAATCAATCACTTCTCTGATTATTACTCTAGGGGCAAATTAATTATCAGCAACACTGAAAATGAAAATGGTGGTGCCACGAGCCAGAAAAGTTTGGAATTCTCTGAATGTTAAAACAGAGCATTCGGAGTTTCAGAACATTCAGAGCTCTGAACTTAGAAGTTAAAACAGAACGCTGAACGTTTCTGAATGCTTCACAATATTCAGAATTTTCACAACATTGATAATTTATACAGCATAGACATTGACACTCTTCAGGGCACTGCTCATCAGATCCTCTGGAAAGCCCATCTCAACCAACTTCAGCACCTGTAGTCAAGCACAAACAAAGGGTGACTACCACGCACCAACACTACCATGTCTTGCGTACGCAATGAAATAATATAAGCAGTGTTGACAGTACCTTCTCTTCATGCCGGACGCACTCTTTGTGAAGGACACTGTCCATTAGCTAGCCATAGCAGCAAATGTCGGATAGTCACGCAGGTACTGCAGAAATAGATCGACACAGAAATTTATGGGGGAAGTCTTTAATAGTGATTGAGTTGACTATCTCATAAGTTCATCCATAGCTCTATGGGGCTGCAGTTACTTTCATTCGGAGAGATTTCAGATCTTATACATTGCATCACTGGACACGCAGTATACCCTCCAAAAGGGAATTACCAAGGCCCATCCTGTAGCCTATATAATGTGGGGTCTGGGTCAGCACTGTCAACATTTTCCTTGTCTCTTGCGATTGATGCTTGCAAAATTGTTGAATCTGACGTAAAATATTGTCCGAGTAATTACATACAGCAAATGACAGTAAAGTTGATTAAGGAAGAACATTGCCTCTGACTCTAAATTAACATACCAAGAGTAGGTGTGGCCAGTACAGATGATCCAGCATTTGCTCCCTGAAGTTTTTCTGTTTCAGCCTTCCCCTTTGCTTGGTATTCATGTTGCTTTCTATCCTTTCTTCCCTCTGTTCCTCAGTCATTTCAGCACCCGCCGATCCTTGTCCCATTGCCTTTTACATTCAAGGACAACAGTTTCGGCTGTAGTGCTGTGGCTGAGGTTAAAACACTGTTGCTCATAGATCCATCTATACGCAAACATGTTATGAGAATTGCATGACAGTCATATATTATTATTTTTGGAAGAAAGAATACAAATATTGATGGTCATCAGGTTTGTTGCATTATAATTAATGAGTTGTATTTTGATGGCTCGGATGTCCTAGTGTTCTCAAGGCACTGTTTACTTGCTTGAGCTCACATCCTAGTATGGTATTCACGCTGTTTTCTGTTCTATCCACCCCATTTACGCTGTGCCTCATTAGAAAGTGTTGTTTGCGGTCCTGTGTGTTGGAGTATAAGAGTATTAGGCCCATGAGGCCCATGTATGCTTACCTATATAGTTACTCTTCTAGGGTTAGCCCAAATCAATAGAGACACATCTTCTAGCATGGTATCAACAGCCTAGGTTTTCCTCTTCCTTCCCTCCCCCAGCCGCCGCCCCCTGGCTGGCGCCGCCATCTCCATGGCTGGCCGGCCTCCTCCTCCCCCTCCTTCCTACTTCCGTACCTTCCCACCTCTACCCTCCTCTTCCTGGGCGCAGATTGCCGCTACAACCGCCCGCCCGCCCTCTGCTGCCGCCGCCCCTGCAGCTCCAGCCGCCCGCCCGCCCCCTGCAGCCGCCGCCCCTGCCGCCAGGGATGAAAACGGTACGGATATTTTCCGACCGTATTCGAGACCGAATCCGTTTAGAGGGGTTTTAATCCGTCCGTATCCGAGTCCGGATATTTAACATCCGATACCGTATCCGTATCCGAATATTTAAATCACATATTTATGATGTCGATATCCAATCGTATCCTATCCGTCATTTTTTATATTATCCGTATTCGAATCCGAATCCGGACATAAATACGAAAACAAATACGATATCAGTGATATCCGTCCGTATCCGATCCGTTTTCATCCCTACCTGCCGCCCTGGGCGCTGCTGCTACCGCCGCTGAGTACAAGGGCAGCCAGGGTGCTGCTGGGGCCGCCACCACCGCCGCTCTGACCCCCGGAGCCACCGCCGCCCTTGCTGCCGCGGGCGCGGGTGCCGCTGCCGTGGGCGCGGCAGCAGCGGGCCCGGGCCTTGCTGCTGCCGAGCCGCCTGCCGACGCCGCACTCCTCCCTGCGGCTCACTTCCCCGGCGTGGGTCTGGACGCCGCCGGACTTCTCCCAGGCGCCCTGGACGCCGGTGGCCTCCTCCCAGGCGCTGTCCTCTCGGTGGCGGCGGCCACTGACGGCGTCCACGCCTTCCCTGCACCACCTCAGCCGCCGCCGACCCTCCTCTACCCCGGTCGTGCCGATCCTGCTCTCGCCGCTGCACTCATCGCCGCTCGTGCTGCAGCTGCTGAGGGCCAGGCTCGTGTCCACGCGGCAGCCCTCGCTTGGGAGCATGAGCGGGATGCGGCCGATGCCCTGGCCCGTCAGATCGCTGACGTGGAGCAGCGCCTCGTCCCTCCCGCCTACCACGACCTCGGGGCCACCTCCTCCGGCTCGACGGGCCACCGCGCGTCCACCACAGCGGTCATCTGGCACGATCCGGCCGATCCTCTCGCGGCGCAGCTTCACTACCAGGCCGGGGGTGTTCAGAACATCCGCCTACTCGTCCCGGTGGTTCTCGAGCCCGAGTCGCCCTCCTACGCCCGTTGGCGGGACCTGGTCCTCCTCACCGTCCGCCGCTACGCCCTTGACGACCACGTCCTCGTCAATGCCTAGGTCGCGGCCCAGACCCCCTCGTGGCTGCGCCTTGACAACATCGTCCTCTCGTGGATCATCGGGACGATCTCCCTCGACCTCCACGACCTCGTCCGCAACACGGCTGATGCTCACCAGGCCTGGCTGGCGCTCGAGGGCCAGTTTCTGGGCAATGTCGAGGCCCGGGCTCTGAGGCTCGATGCGAGTTTCCGGACTTTTTTCCAGGGTGACCTCACTGTTGGCGAGTTCTGCCGCAAGATGAAGACCATGGCAGACTCCCTCGACGACCTTGGCTGGCCCGTGGAGGACCGCATCCTGGTCCTCAATGTCCTCCGCGGGCTCAGCGACCGCTACGCCCACCTCAGGACGTGGATCACCCGCCAGCGCCCCTTCCCCACCTTCCTCCAGGTCCGTGACGATCTTGTCATGGAGGAGCTTGCTCGGGGCCTCCAGCCTGGGTCCACCGCCGCACCGGGGTCCTCGACTTCCTCGACGGCCCTTGCTGCCACTCCGCCGCGCCCGTTCGCTCCACCGCGTCCGTCTGCTACGCCGCCGTCGTCTCTTCTTGGTCCTCCTCCCTCCGGGCCGAGCGGGGGTGGGGGGGCCGTGGCGGTCGCCGTCGCCGCGGCGCTGGACGTGGGGGCGCCGTGGCGGGGCCAACCAGGTGGCGCCGACGGCTCCACAGGGTGCACCATGGCCGTCCTTCCACAACTCGTGGTCTGGGCGCATCTCTATGTGGCCCTTCCACGCTTCCGGTGGTGAGCCTCGCCCACCGGCGACCATGTTCACTGGCGCTCCACCTCCCGGCGTCTCCACTACGTCTCCGTGGGCTACACCCTCCGGCACCCCGTCCGGGCTTGCTGGTTGGGACCAGACGACCTTGGCTCGTTCGTTCAGCACTATGGGCCTGACACCTCTTGTCGGTCCTGAGTGGATCGCCGACTCGGGTGCCACCTACCACACCACCCCTGACCATGGTATACTTTCTTCTGTCCATTCTTCATCTTCTTCTCTCCCTTCATCCATTATGGTCGCAAATGGCTCGTGTCTTCCTGTTACATCTTTGGGTACCGCCGGTGCTCATGGCTCCTTTCGTCTTCCTAATGTTCTTGTTGCCCCTTCTATGGTTCACAACCTTCTTTCTATTCGTCGTTTTACAGCTGACAATTCTTGTTCTGTGGAGTTTGACTCTTCTGGTCTTACTGTAAAGGATTTGGCTACCCGGCGTCCTCTGCTCCGATGTGACAGCACGGGGCCCCTTTACACTCTTCGCTTCCCGCCGGCTACTTCATCTTCTTCGCCGTCCGTTTTGTCAGCTGCTTTCGCCGCCTCTACCTCCTCTACTACTTGGCACCAGCGTCTCGGCCATCCTGGACGTGATGCCCTGATGCAACTCAGTCGTAGCTCCGACATTCCATGTACTCGAGCTCATGATGAGCATTTGTGTCATGCGTGCCAATTGGGCCGACATGTTCGTCTACCTTTTCATAGTTCGTCTTCACATGCGACCCGCATTTTTGATCTTGTACATTGCGACCTATGGACATCTCCTGTTATTAGTATATCTGGCTATAAGTATTATCTTGTGGTGCTCGATGATTTTTCTCATTATTCGTGGACTTTTCTCCTGCGTGCGAAGTCTGATGCTTTTTCCACGCTCCTTCACTTCTTCGCTTGGGTGTCCACACAGTTCAGCCTCACCATCAAGGCCGTCCAGTGTGACAATGGTCGTGAGTTTGATAACTCCACCTTCCGTGCTTTCTTCCTCTCTCATAGTGTTCAGTTGCGTATGTCTTGCCCGTATACTTCCTCACAGAATGGCAAGGCTGAACAGCATGATTCGCACCACCGACGACACCGTGCGCACCCTCCTGTTTCAGGCGTCTCTTCCTGCTCGCTTCTGGGCTGAGGGCTTGCACACCTCCACCTATCTCCTCAATCGTCTTCCTTCCGCTGCCTGCTCCGCTCCCACGCCACACCACGCTCTTTTTGGTACCCCTCCTCGATACGATCACCTTCGCGTCTTCGGGTGCGCGTGTTACCCCAACACCGCTGTCACTTCTCACCACAAGCTGGCCCCCCGTTCGACTATCTGTGTCTTCCTCGGGTACTCCCCGGATCACAAGGGGTACCGGTGTTTTGACCTTACCTTCCGACGGGTCCTCATCTCTCGCCATATAGTGTTCGATGAGTCTGTCTTCCCCTTCTCCATCTCCAGCCCACCCACCACCACTCCTGATCTTGATCTCTTCTCCCTGTTTCCCACTGACACGGTGGTCCAGCCACCTTTTCCATGGTCTCCTGCAGGTACTGCTTCCCCGAGCCACTTACCGGGTTCCGGTACCCGCTCCTCGGCCGCCCGTGCTTCCACGAGCCCGGGCCCGTCGTCCTCCGGCACTGCCCCGGCCTCTGGTGCTGCCCCGGCCTCTCCGCTCGACGCGGATTCGGCGTCGTCGTCCTCTGGTGCTGCCCCGGCACCTCCTCCGCGGTTCGCTGTGCCGGTACGCGTGTACCAGCGCCGTGCGCGGAAGCCGCCGCCGCTCGAGGTCTCTTCTCCGCCGGGGACTCCGACACCACCGCCGCAGTCCCCGCCTGCCCGTGTCGCGTCGCCGGTCTACCACCCGCCGCTACTTTACCGGCACCCGCGGCATGTTCACCCGATGGTGACACGGCACGCGACTGGCACACTGCCGCCCCGCGCTCTCGCGACTTTGCCCGGCGACCCGCAGGTCTCTCCAGTACCATCTTTCGTCTGTGACGCCGTGTTGGACCCTCACTGGCGCCGCGCGATGGAAGAGGAGTACGCCGTGCTCCTCGCCAACCAGACATGGGATCTGGTGCCCCGGCCGCCGGGCTCCAACGTCGTCACCGGCAAGTGGATCTAGACCCACAAGCGTCGGGCTGATGGCACTCTCGAGCGATACAAGGCTCGCTGGGTTCTCCGGGGCTTCACTCAGCGCCCTGGGGTCGACTATGATGAGACCTTCAGCCCGGTGGTGAAGCCGGCCACCGTCCGCACCGTGCTCTCACTGGCTCTTGCTCGGTCATGGCCCGTCCATCAGCTGGACGTCAAGAATGCCTTTCTGCATGGTCTTCTCACTGAGACGGTCTACTGCAGTCAGCCGGCGGGGTTTGTTGATTCTTCCCGTCCTGACATGGTCTGCCAGCTCAACAGGTCTCTCTACGGCCTCAAGCAGGCACCACAGGCGTGGAACCATCGGTTTGCTGTTTTCCTGCTGACACTGGGGTTTGTGGAGGCCAAGTTTGATACATCTCTGTTTATCTATCACCATGGAGCGGACACTGCGTACCTGCTACTCTATGTTGATGATATTGTCCTCACAGCCTCCAGTGAGCCACTTCTCCGCCGCATCATTACTGCTCTTCAGCAGGAGTTTGCTATGAATGATCTGGGTGTGCTCCACCATTTTCTCGGGGTCACTGTTGAGCTTCATCCTGTCGGGTTACTTCTTCACCAGCGGCAGTATACTCGAGATATCCTAGAGCGAGCCGGGATGACTGACTGCAACCCCTGCTCCACTCCGGTTGATACACAGGGCAAGTTGTCAGAGGCAGAGGGCCTCCTAGTGTCCGATCCCACTGCATACCGGAGTCTTGCCGGTGCCCTTCAGTACCTCACCTTCACCCGGCCGGACATCACCTATGCAGTTCAGCAGATCTGTCTTCACATGCATAATCCCCGAGAGTCTCACCTCAATGCTCTCAAGCGCCTCCTCTGCTACCTCCGCGGCACGATCGACTACGGCCTACTCCTTCACCGGTTCTCCTCCGTCGAGCTTGTCGTCTACACTGACGCCGACTGGGCCGGGTGTCCGGACACTCGGCGCTCCACCTCCGGCTACGCTGTCTTCTTGGGCGGCAACCTGGTGTCCTGGTCGTCTAAGCGCCAGCCTGTGGTCTCCCGGTCCAGTGCCGAGGCGGAGTACCGCGCTGTCGCTAACGCTGTGGCTGAGGCCTCCTGGCTCCGGCACTTCTCGCCGAGCTCCACACTCTGCCTTCCCGGAGCACGCTGATCTACTGCGACAATGTCAGTGCGGTCTACCTCTCCACCAACCCCATCCAACACCAGCGGACGAAGCACGTGGAGATCGACCTACACTTTGTCCGTGATCAGGTTGTCATCGACGAGGTGCGAGTCCTTCATGTTCCGACCACCTCCCAGTTCGCAGACATCTTAACCAAAGGCCTCCCGTCCTCGACCTTCACCAAGTTTCGCTCTAGCCTCAACATCACCGGTGGCTAGTTGCGTCTGTGGGGGGGCTCGTGTGTGTTCTTTCTTCTTTCTTGTACAGTCTGAAACTCCGCTGCGCCGGTAGTTCAAACTGCGGGGGGGTGTTGGAGTATAAGAGTATTAGGCCCATGAGGCTAGGCCCATGTATGCTTACCTATATATCTACCCTTCTAGGGTTAGCCCAAATCAACAGAGACACATCTTCTAGCACTGTGGGCTGTGGCCAATGTTTTTTTTCTGAAACAACTATTAGATTGAAGTGTGGTGCATAGTATATGATAGATAAATAATACACATGAACGGAGTTCAGACCATATATGCGTCAAACTTACTTGAGATGTTCCTGTTGTTGTATATATATCTCTAAATGAAGGGCGCCTTCCACCTGGCATGGTCATATTAATTGAAATTTGTTAACTTGTACATAAGCAGCACAATGAAGGAAGAAAAGTTCAGAAAGTGTTAAGGGCACAGCAATACATGGGTCTCGCCAAATAAATAAAAATTAACATAAAGATTTCAAATCCAAAATGTGTAAGGGCACTGTGAACAAATCTGTATAGTACTTCTAATTTCTCGATGAATAAAATGATGCAGCCAAATGATTTTCAGATCAAGGTATAAACAGTCTGCAATATGTTCCAACATCCAGCAGAGATGAATGCAACTATAATGGAGTGACATGATATTATGATGAAAAGGTACGGTAGAAATTTTGACAAATGTTGTAAGATCCTATCAGTATCACTTGGAAATTTCAGGTCTATTGACATACCTAAAAACATAGCTACTGATATTGTAGTTGTATGGTTGGTTACAGATAGCTATTGATATAAGAAACTCACTCTAGCATGCAGAATTGGAAAGTGATCTTAATTTCACCCCTTACAGATAGCTGGTGACATTTAATAAAAAACTTCAGATTAATAATAGGCTACTCATAAATTAAATGATGATGAAGCTACAAGCAAACATTGATCTGAGCAGAGAATTCTGCAGTTAAGCAACCACTTAATTTCCTCATCTTTCTGCTCACATGTATTCCTTGATGCATTAATTTGGGGAAGGATTTTTACAGTTAAACCAGACATGTCCATTCATGTGTTCAGGGATACTCTACTACCAAACAATCAGAATGACAAACAAAGTTGGCCAAGCACAGACGTCAATGTTCGCTGCAGGGAGGAATGCATGAGTGCCTACCAAGAGCTGCAAGGGGCAGTAAGCGAGGAAGCAATCATTTTTAGATAAAGGATATAAAATCTGGCCTCTAAGGAAGCAATGATGAGGGAAATCAGAAATAAACCAACTCAATCAATGTCTTTTCCTTCTAGAGGTATGGATCTCAGTACTCACCAATGAACTGAAAGCTATTTAATGTGGCAGATCACCAGGATAATCTCTTTTTGAACCAGTAGCAAAGTAGAAGGTCTAGTGGGTAGTGGCTAACAGGGCCAGATCCAGACATCAGGATGCCTACTTTTTTTGGTCCTTAGCCTGGCCTTGCATAATCATGATTTCGAAGTCCACTGCAGTTCATTCAGAATTTCTTTGCATGAAATACCTAGTCATAATCACCAGTAATCACCACATGAACAAGAACCATCTCTAAAATGGTGAAACCGGTTGGAATCCCGCAATATGATCAGTCTGCCCTCAATCGCAGAGATATACTTGAAAGCAGTGTGACAGTCTCCGCATACTCTCAAGTTCTTTATCACCCGGATGGGCCTCCCAGGAGGAATTTTGAGAATACCATAAGCAACAGCAAGCTTCTCACTATGATACTTTAACATGTGCTCCTTCTCTTCCTCCTCCACATCATGCAAAACCATATCTGTAGCTGATACATATCCAGCCTTTTTCATCCTGATGTCAAGGTCTTCCAGGAAAGCATATATGTCTTCTCTTTCAGGATGCACAGAATCACCCACTGAGAAAGTGTGGACTTTGTTCTGCACCTCAATCCAACTGAATCCTGGAACCTTCTTCACACCGCGTTCATACATCATAAGTCTCATCTTGTCCACATCACGCCATTTGCCAGATGATGCATATATATTCGAAAGCAAGACATACATGCCTGCATTTCCAGGTTCCAACTCAAATATTTTCTCGGCTGCATTTCTGCCTAGTTCAGAGTTGCGGTGGATCCTACTGGCACCAAGTAATGCACCCCACATGGTAGAGTCAGGCTCAAAAGGCATGTCTTTCATAAGATTAACTGCTTCATCCAATCGCCCAGCCCGGCCAAGAAGATCTATCATACAAGTGTAGTGTTCAGGTTTTGCTGTCACACCAAAATCTCGGTGCATCGAATAGAAGTATGAAATCCCTTTCTCAACCAAGCCAGAATGACTACATGCTGAAAGTACTCCAACCTGAAAGTTAAATTTACCAAAACATTAGACGATCACAAGGGACCCTAATGTTAGCTTCTCCAGTGAATGTTGTCTAAAAAAGGAAAGTCAGTAGCCAGATACAAATATAACACATGATTGATTGCCAAGAGGGATCTATAGATAAACATGAAAGTGTCGTCAAGTAGATACTGATCCATCAAAGAAAACCAACTACACATATTGTAACTTGTATATCCTACAAACCTACAAACTTAAAAATACAATGTTCCATTTCCAGGAAGGATGTCCTTACCAAAGTAATATCATCTGGCTTGGTAGATGTCTTCCTCATCGCATCAAAAACTTCAAGTGCTTCCTTGCCAAAACCATGCCGTGCATAGCCTGCAATCATAGTATTCCACGAAACAATATCCCTCTCCTCCATCTCTTCAAATGCACTGTGAGCTTCCTCCATGTTCCCGCATTTGAAGTACATAGCTAGGAGTGCATTTCCAACAAAGCAGCCCACCCCATAACCAGCCTTAATCAACCTACTATGCAGCTGCATTCCACACTCAAGTGCAGCAATGTCAGCACATGTGCTCAAAACACAAGCAAATGCAGACCTATTCACCCACTCACCACAATGTCCCATCTCTTTGAACAACTGCAGTGTTTCCTCACTGAAACCACCTTGTGAATACGCAGCCAGCATTGCAGCCCATGAGACTGCATCCTTCTGTGGCATCATGCCAAAAATTGCCCTCGCCTCATCCAGCATCCCAGCCTGAGCGTACCCCGTCAACATTGTGTTCCACGAAGCCACATTCCTGCAGGGCATAGCATCAAACAACTCCTTTGCCTCCTCCATCATCCTCCGCTGGACATATGCTGCCATCATTGCATTCCACGACACAGCATTCTTCTCTCGCATGGCATCAAACACCCTCTTGGCCTCTTCGAGCATCCCATTTTGTGCGTATCCAGAGACAACAGCTGTCCAGGTGAACACATCTCTAATTGGAGCCACATCAAACAACCTTCTTGCCTCAGCCATATCTCCTCTCCTCGCATAACCGGACACCATAGTATTCCAGGAAACGACATCTCTCTGTGGCATTCTATTAAACATTTTCTGTGCTTCTTCTATCTGACCGCACTGCACGTACCCAGCCATCAAAGCATTCCAAGAAATGGCATCCCACTCTGTCTTTGAATCAAACAGCTCCCTTGCCTCTTGGATCCGTCCGTTCCGGATATACGCAGCAAGCATGCCATTCCACGAGACAGCATCCTTCTCTGGGGCGAGGTCAAAGTAGTGCCGTGCAAGCGAGACCAGACCATGGTTGGCGTGAGACGAGATCATGACGTTGTAGGATACGGAATCCTTCACAGGCATTTCGTCGAACAGGGCGCGCGCGTCGGCGAGTGATGATGACACCCCCAGCGCGTGCAGGAGCGTGTTGTAGGAGAAGGAATCGGGCCGCGGAATGGAGCGGAAGAAGGAGAGCGCCAGCGGGTGGCGTCCGTTGGCGGCGTACCCGGCGAGCATGGCGTTGTAGGTGGAGGTGGAGCGGCGGGGCATCGCGGCGAAGAGGCGCTCGGCGTCTGGAACGCGGCCCGCACGCATGTGCGCCGTGATGGCCTTGTTGCGCCGGATCACCTCCGCATCGGGCTTGCCGGTAATGCAGGCGTCGGCAGGGGCGGCCGGTCGCCTGTGGCTTCGCTGCCGCGCGGCGGCGCGGAGATGGCGGGAAGGGAGCATGGTGGTTTTTCGAACTGCGGTTGTGACTTGTGTTGTGTGCTTATAATTGCTACAGAGCTTGCTCAAAATTGTGACAAGGTTTTGAAGACAATCTAGCATCAAGAAGGTGTTTGGATGACAACAATGTTTGATTTTAAATTTTGTCAAACTAAACAACAAAGATTTGTTCCCTAATCCCTCGACATACACACAAACCTTTTAAGCACGTACTAGTCACGGTGTCACCTGTTAGGTTTTCAAAACTTCAAATGTGAATCGCTTTTAAATTATAAATATTTATATTACAATGTGAAGAATATATGCGCTTCTTTTTAAAAATCATAAAAATAACATTTTATCAGATCTTGTAAATATGTTTAGAACAAAAAGGTTATCAAACCACTCCCTGTGAGCCCTTTGGAACGCATAAGTTTAATTGGAGGAATTTCACAAAAATTAGTTTTAGCCTAATTAGGTTACATGAAACAAAGTTCTTTGGGTATCACATTGAGCACGTGCACACATTGAACATGTAATACTTATACAATAATATAACTTATAATATATGTTATACCCCAACCCATCATGCATAGTTCTCTAGAGATACAAGTAGCTATAGAGAGACATTTGCTCACCTATAATAACTTAACAGTACTACCATGTGTACAATGTTGTAATCCATGAAATTCTTCCAAACAAATAACCAAAAGTGTACGCATTGAGCTTTAGAAAGTAAAGGAATAAGGTACTTTGCACAAAAGAACATTTAATACATGATCAATACATGGTAGATCACTGTACTGAGGTTTTGATGCCACCTCTTAGGCACTAGGGAGCTCTAGTGAGTGTAAAAACATTCCATTAAGTTCTTTTTTCTTGAAGCTTTTCAAATCACTGATGACTCCAATGGATCTTACACGGGATGATCAACACCTCTAGCTTTGAGTTAGTATTTTATAAATATTTTTCACTCTTACTCACTTGGCCACTTGATTTTGATAGGTAGCCGTATTTGCAACTTGATTGGCCCTCTTAATAGTATGGCTATGTACCTAATAATTCGGTCATTTTCACTTCTCTAATCACCTCATGGTCGGTGAAAGTCAAAGCACTATGCATATATCTTTTCCTTCACTTGTCATTCATCCTTTGCTTCCATCTCTTCATCTTGGTGACCTTCTTGCATCATATGGTTCATGCTACCTCTCCTTCATGGTTCTTATGCAGTTCAACACACTTAACCTGTTATCTCATGTAAAACCATTAGTCCAAAAATATTGTCATTAATTAACAAAACTCAAATGGGCCTTTCACCTCGAAGTGCAAGGCCCTATCCCCAGCAGTGGTGGATCCAACACTGGGTCGACTAGGGCTTGAGCCTCCTACCGCCAATGGAAATATGGAGGGCCTCCTAAGCGTCCCTATAAATTTGTAGTCATTGAAACTTAGGAGCGTGTTAAATATAGAAAAGAGTTAAATGCACCACAGACCCTTGAACTTGTAAGCGTGTGTTACATAGGTCCCTGAACTTTGAAAATGCATTTCTGGCTCCCCAAACTTGTCCCATGGTGCACCGCAGGCCCCTAAACTTTGAAAATGCATTTCTGGCCCCCAAACTTGTCACGTGGTGCACCGCAGGCCTCTGAATAGTAGCATACACGCCGGCACAGTAGCATGTATTCAAGAAAATGATCAGTACAGAACAAACATTGATCAACGGTTAAAGTCTCGGTCAATGTCAGTCTTTATCAAGTTGTCATTCAGTCAGAGGACACACGGATGCGTTCGCTGTCAGAAGGTAACCCATCTATGTATTATGACAAAAGAAAGGAGACGATTTTTCACATAACAGGATGCGATTCACATAATCCTGCCGCTGCCTGATCAAACTAAAATGAAGATGAGATTGCAAATATGTATCTTTTTCATTCATTCACAAGTGATTCTTAATTCCATCACCACGCATAACTCTCGCTAATCGAAGCTTGACACTGAAAGAAAAAAAAAAGAGCTAGAACTGAACATGAGCAGACTAGAAGAAGCAGAGAAGAAGACGAACTGGCCGTGGCCGGTGGGCGGTGGATCAAGCATTTCTAGGATCCAGCTCCGGCCGTTTGGCCACCTTCACCATGCTCCGCTCGACGACGCCGGCGGAGCGCTTGCAGGAGATCCCGAGGCGCGCCTACGTGAACCGGCTCCGGCCCTGCTTGCCCTCCGCCGGAGTACCACCGGCGTCCCTGCTGCCCCCTCTACTGCTCTTGGTGCACGCCAGGTACGTGGGCAGGAACGGGTCGTCCTCCGGCCGGACGGCTTGGCCGCCGGCGATTTACTGACCTGCCGGTCTTCCAGCAACCGACATGTCCCTATCGGTGCCAACAAAGTATGCATGAGAGACTGACAGGTGTCCTATCGGCAGTTGAGAGGCCGACAGGCTGCGATACATCAAATTTGGCCGGCGTGCATGCTACTGTGTCCGCGTGCATGCTACTGTTCAGGGGCTTACGGTACACCACGTGACAAGTTTAGAGGCCAAAAATGCATTTTCAAAGTTTAGGGGCCTGCGGTGCATCACGTGACAAGTTTAGAGGACCAGAAATGCATTTTCAAAATTCAGAAACCTATGTGATACACGCTTACAAGTTCAGAGGTCTGTGGTGCATTTAACTCTATAGAAAATAAGGAGGACCCCTCCTAACATATATTTATAGACCCGTCACTGGTAGCCAGCGTTGGGCGACGTGGCAGCCTCATACAACATGACGTTGTTCCTAATCCGAGACTCCGAGTGAAGTTGCAGGGAGTGTGGCATCGGGTTGTCGCCGATGGTGCTTCCGACGCCAACACAAGAAGTGCTAGTGGATACTATGACCAAGGAGGTGTGGGCCGTAGACGAGTATGGGTCCATGAAGGGCCTCATCTGCCACCACACCAATGCCGGGGCCCGGGTGTGTAGTTGGCCTCACTCAGGCTTTGGCGAGAGCAATGTGGAGGAGCACACTGAGGTAGAGTGCCACCTGGACCATGACTTCAACCGCTTTCGAAATGGTCCAGCTCTCGGCAACGGCTGCCCTAGGCATGGATGATGACGAGGATGAGGAGGCACGCGTCACGAGGTTGGAGGAGAACTTGACCTCTACCGTCGGATCCTAGCACGTGCAGAGCTAGAGCAAATTGGAGGGTGGTTCGACACTAGTATAAAAACGATTTCTCTGAGTGGTTACCATTTTTTTTCCGGTGGCGGTGCCTAATCTATAGGCATCACTAGAAATAAAATTGTGGGTCCAGACATGGACCGCCAGTATAAATTTATTTTTATTAGTTGTTTTTCTTAAGTTTACCACCACTAAAAATACATGATTTCTATTGGTGGTAACCTTAAGAAAGCAGACAGTAAAAATGTATTTATAGTAGCGGTTTTCATAACCTAGCGCCATTATAAATAATTTAAAATAGACGCGAATCTAAAAAAATAAGTATTAAAATTCGAATTTTTCAGACGACCTCGGATAGAGAAATGACCAAAATAAAAGTTCTAGATCTCGTAAAGTTATAGAACTTTGCTGTTTACATTTTTTTCATTTGAAATCATTTGATGTTTCAAATTGTTATTTAAAATTTAATTTTTAAATGGTTGAAGAATATTAATCTCTCTTTTTAATATCTGGCTAAAACTTGTAACTAGTCTTTCTCTCTCGTATTAACTTCAAATTACTTGGTTTTTTTCTAAAATTTTGTAAAATCATGCTATATCAATTTATGTTCTTACATATAATATTTCGGTCATCTTTTGTTTTAACATTTCAAAATTTGAGTTTAAAAAATGACAACTTCAAACAGCATTTTGAAACATAAAATGATTTCAGCTGAAGAAGTCATTAACATAAAAGTTGTAGAATTCATCAAGATCTATAACTTTTATTTTGGTCATTTCTTCATCCAACCAAGTAGTAGTAAACATTGTTCACAAATGACATATCTCTTGTATAGTTTCGTAAATTATGCGAGAGATTTATGAATTTGTAAACAATGTATACTGTCACATTGTCAAATGAAGAAATGACCAAAATAAAAAATTGTAGACCTTGATGAGTTCTACAACTTTGTTGTTGATGACTTTTGCAGCTTAAATCATTTGCTGTTAAAAAATCTTGTTTGAAGTTGTCATTTTTTAAAATTCAAAATTTGAATTGTTCAAACTAAGTCGCATGAAAAGATGACCAAAATAAAAGTTATAGATCTCGATGAGTTCTAAAACTTTGTAGTTGATAACTTTTTCATTTGAAATCATTTTATCACGGAAAATTACATTTAAATTTCTCAAATTTGAAATTTGAATTTTTTAAATGACCTTAGATGGAAAAATAACCAAAACAAAAGTTGTAGAACTCGAAAAGTTATGCAACTTTGTAATTGACAACTTTTACATTTAAAGTCATTTTATTAAGAAAAAACTATGTTTGAATTTCTTAAATTTGAAATTTGAATTTTTCAATTGACCTCGGACGAAGAAACAACTAAAACAAGTTGTAGATCTCGAAAAGTTACGTAACTTTGTAGTTGACAACTTTTTGATTTGAAATCACCTAGTTGAGGATAATTACGTCTGAATTTCTCACATTTGAAATTCAAATTTTGTAAACGACCTCGGATGGGGAAACAACCAAAACGAAAGTTGTAGATCTCAAAAAGTTATACAACTTTGTAGTTCACAACTTTTTTATTTGAATTCATTTAGGGTCTCGAGTGTGAGGTGCAGTGGTTAGAGGAGTATTGCGCGAGAGGGAGGTCGTAGGTTCGAATCTCGCTGGCCGCAAGGCGCGCACGAAAAATGCTATGACTTGTGACTTTGGCGGAGCGGCTGGGTGGCTGGCCACCGGTGGCAGCCTCCTCAGATTTTTTTTTCTATTTTTTTGAGCTAGATTTGTAATTTTTGAAAATCATTTCTAGTAGTGGTAACCTTAAGAAAACAGTTAGTAAAAATGTATTTATAGTGGTGGTTTTCTTAAGAAAACAACCGGTGAAAATTATTTGTAGCGACAGTTCTCTAAAAGGCGCCTGTGAAGTTCGTGATTTTCACTGACCTTTAACACTGGCGATTGAAACAAACGTCAGTAAAAATAGGTTTAGGCCCGTCAGTACTAATTTCTGTGTACTCGCTGCGCATTGTGGATGCATAGATTTTTAGTGTGAGATGCATATATGATGAAATTTTAATTATAATCACTTTTTTTTTCAGTTTTTGTGTGCGTATGGCCACACTCCTGGTCACCACTGCCTAGATCCGCCTTTGGATCCTTGCCATCAAGGAGCTCTGGTGGATCCACCATCGTGATATCTGCATGGTGGCTACCGAGGCAGTGCCCTTTGAGAGCGCGGGCACCGTCTTATCCTAGCATCGGCAAGGAGGCGAACGCGGTGGACACCATGGAGAATTGAAGCATACAGCCTATGGCAGCGGTTTCGAGTTGAGGAAAGAGAGAGAGGAAACATGAGAGAGGAGGTGCCCCAACCAGGGTGACAGGGGGGCCGGTGTGCCACCGTGTTAAACCTTCGGCAACGTGGATTGCCAGCTCAACAAAATTGTCTGCCAATACCACTCTATTAGTTCTTTGCTAGTTTTACAAACTGTAGTGTGTATAACATCTGGTTTTATAGATAGAGAGGATTATCGACTACCCACAAAGGTTATTAGGTGTTTATATAGATTTTCTGGGTCCTGTCATTTTTACTCTTTGCCTTTTGTTCATTTTTTTTAAGGAATGAATGCGCCAAGTGGGCCCTGGTACGAGACCGAATCTTACGAAAATATCTCCTTGGCAAGCCCACGTGGCCCAAAAGGCCCAAACGTTCACTGATATCCCATTTTCCGACAGAGCGGTGGGTCGCGCCGACGGAGATGGGTGGCGCCGCCGTGGCCGTTCTTGCCGCCGCAACCGCACGCCGGAAATCTGGTCCGTTCGTATCCTTGTTCTCCAGGGCGGCCCGCAGGCTCCACGATGCTGCAGAGACTGCAACGGCGGAGGAGGACAAGGCAGGGACGCGGAGTCGGCGGCGGCGGCGGCGGCGGAGCAGCAGCAGCCTCCTTCTTGGACCGGACTTCCCCGACACCTGGGACCCTTCATGGCGTGACACGACGCCGCAGGCGCCTCCGCGGTGTGCCCAAGGTGAGTGACTGCTTTGATGAATAGCTGGTTGAAGGCGGGCTCTTTGTATTGCTTCGATTGGGCTGGCCGGCTGGGGCCTGGGGGAGGCTGTCCAGAGTGCATTTTTTTTGCAATTATTAAATTGATAAGTTGGTGGGAGCTTAGCGCTTATGATTCGTGAACCTAGCGTTGTGGCATGGAATCAGTTCGTGTCACTTGCAAAGAATTAATGCTCACATCCTCTAGTAGTGTACCCTTAAAACCTATCCTGTTGCGAAACTGGAAACCCAGGCACGGCAAACAGAGGAAGCCAGCCCATGTAGAGAATTATCCGTCGTTTGTTGCTGGCACTCCAATGTATATCATTATTGGCAGTTTTAGATCAAAGGCATTCACCCAGCTTTCTTTAGAAAGCGTAACAAACACCAAAGATCCAGAACTGGGGTTACCAGTTTTATATAGTAGCTTACTGCAATCATGCAGAGTACCGACTATACCGAACTCGACTCAAGCAAAACACGCTAACTCGACTAAGGAGTCGCCACAGAAATCACAGCAGAGTAAACTTCAACCTGACTCAAAAGACACTAAGCTAACAAAGATTTGGCATAAAGGCTAAAAACTAGTGGACTGGCTGAAATCAGATCCAACATCTCTTCCGCCGTAGGCTTCAGCTTCATTTTCAAAAGTGGGTGCCAAGTCTTAATCAACGTTATAGTCTTGTAGATGATCGCCACATGCGACGACAGCACCTTCTTGTTGATCGCCACACTGTTCCTTGTTTTCTAAATTGTCCACAATGCACCTGCACAAATAACAAGCGTTACCTTTCGTTTTTTTTTCCTTGACAATTATCAATGAACTCTAGTAGGAAATCAGCGCAATTGGTTGGAGAACTCGTCCAGCCGAGAGTATCTCTCAGGAAGGACCAAAGGAACACAGCAATAGGGCATTGAAAAAGAATGTGGTCAGAGGTTTCTAATTTATCACAGGTTGCACACTCTTCTGGACCAAACCATTGCTTTTTCTTAAGTTGGACCCCAGATTGGATTCTGTCATGGACAGCCATCCAGATGAAGATTTTCACTTTTAGAGGTATATTACATTGCCATACATTCATCATCTGCATATCTCTTAACACCTTCTGAAGTTATCAATTTGTACAAAGACTTGGTAGTATTTCTTGGACTGTTCAAGGCCCCAGTATACTACATCTCTTCCTTCTTCAAGTGAGATATGACTTAAAAGCTCTTGTAGTTGCACCCATTCTTCACTAAGCTCAGCATTTAGTTGTCTTCTAAAATGAATTGACCATTGGCCAAAATTATATGCTTGAGCCACCTCTATCTCCAGTTGTGATGATATCTGGAATAGTCTATGGAAACTGATTTTCAGAGGGCACTCACCCACCCAACAATCATGCCAAAACCTGGTTTGCTGACCACTTTTGACTGTTATAACTCTACCTTTTTGATACCAATCTTTTATGTCCAACAGAGATCTCCAAAATTGAGAACCTTGTCTGTTCTTGATCTGAAAGATACTCTTGTGAGTTGTGACCTATATACTTCCTTCTCAACAGAGAGCAACATAAACCTTCCTCACCTCTTTCTAATTTGTCAATCCATTTGACAAGCAGGCATATATTCATAGCTCTAACCGTTAGGGAAAGTGACTCTATTGATTTGGGCTAACCCTAGAGGGGTAGCTATATAGGTAACCATACATGGGCCTCATGGGCCTAGCCTCATGGGCCTAATACACATATTCCAACACCCCCCCGCAGTCTGAACTACCGGCGCAGCGGAGTTCCAGGCTGAACAAGAAGAAGAAGAAAGAACACACACATAGCCCCCCACAGACGCAACTAGCCACTGGTGATGTTGAGGCTGGAGCGAAACTCGGTGAAGGTCGAGGACGGGAGGCCTTTGGTGAAGATGTCCGCGAACTGGGAGGTGGTCGGAACGTGAAGGACCCGGACCTCGCCGAGGGCGACCCGATCCCGGACAAAGTGTAGGTCGATCTCCACGTGTTTGGTCCGCTGGTGTTGTATGGGGTTGGTGGAGAGGTAGACCGCACTGACATTGTCGCAGTAGATCAGCGAGCTCCGGAAGGGCGGAGTGTGGAGCTCAGCGAGAAGCTGCCGAAGCCAGGAGGCCTCAGCCACGCCGTTGGCGACAGCGCGGTACTCCGCCTTGGCACTGGACCGAGAGACCACAGGCTGGCGCTTAGACGACCAGGACACCAGGTTGCCGCCCAAGAAGACGGCATAGCCGGAGGTGGACCGCCGAGTGTCCGGACACCCGACCCAGTCAGCGTCAGTGTAGACGACAAGGTCGGCTGAGGAGGACCGGTGAAGTAGGAGGCCGTAGTCGATCGTGCCCCGGAGGTAGCGGAGGAGGCGCTTGAGAGCCGTTAGGTGGGGGCTCCCGAGGATCATGCATGTGAAGACAGATCTGCTGAACTGCATAGGTGATGTCCGGCCGGGTGAAGGTGAGGTACTGAAGGGCACCGGCAAGACTCCTGTATGCAGTAGGATCAGATACTGGGGGGCCCTCAGCCTCTGACAGCTTGCCCTGAGTATCAACCGGAGTGGAGCAGGGGTTGCAGTCAGTCATCCCAGCCCGCTCCAGGATATCCCGAGTGTACTGCCGCTGGTGAAGAAGTAACCCGGCAGGACGAGGCTCAACAGTGACCCCGAGGAAATGGTGGAGCACACCCAGATCCTTCATAGCAAACTCCTGCTGAAGAGCGGCAATGATCCGGCAGAGGAAAGGCTCACTGGAGGCGGTGAGAACAATGTCATCAACATAGAGCAGCAAGTACGCAGTGTCAGCTCCATGTTGATAGATAAACAGAGAAGTATCCGACTTGGCCTCGACAAACCCCAGAGTCAGCAGGAAAGCAGCAAACCGATGGTTCCACGCCCGGAGTGCCTGCTTGAGGCCGTAGAGAGACCTGTTGAGCCGGCAGACCATGTCGGGGCGGGAGGAATCAACGAACCCCGCCGGCTGACTGCAGTACACTGTCTCGGTAAGAAGGCCATGTAGAAAGGCATTCTTGACATCCAGCTGATGGGCTGGCCACGACCGAGCTAGCGCCAGTGAGAGCACGGTGCAGACGGTGGCAGGCTTGACCACCGGGCTGAACGTCTCATCATAGTCGACTCCAGGACGCTGAGTGAAACCCCGGAGAACCCAGCGAGCCTTGTAGCGCTTGAGAGTGCCATCAGCCCGACGCTTGTGGGTCCAGATCCACTTGCCAGTGACGACGTTGAAGCCCGGCGGCCGGGGCACCAACTCCCACGTCTGGTTGGCGAGGAGTGCGGCGTACTCCTCTTCCATCGCGCGACGCCAGTGAGGATCCAACAAGGCGTCACGGACAGAAGAGGGTACCGGGGAGACCAGTGCGTCGCTGGTCGATGCCGCAAGGACCCGGGGTGGCAGCGTGCCAGCTGCGTGCCGTGTCACCATCGGGTGAACATGCCACGGGTGTCGGTGAAGAAGCGGCGGGTGATAGACCAGCGGTGCGTCACGGGCCGGCGGGGACTGAGTTGGTGGTGTCGATGTCCCCGGCGGAGAAGGTATTGTGAGTGGCGGCGGCCGCGGCCTGCGTTGGTACACCCGTACCGGCGCTGCGTACCGCAAAGAGGGTGCAGGGGCAGCACCGGGTGACGGCGACCGGCAGAGCCCCCCGGGGCCGTATCGGGGAGCGGGGTTCCCGGATCGGCGCCGGACGGAGAGGTCGGGGCCGCGCCAGAGGACGCCGGGGCCGGACCCGTCGGGGAGCCGGGACAGGTGCCCGGCAAGGAGCCAGGACAGGTGCCCGGCAAGGAGCGCGGCGAAGCAGGACCTGCAGGAGACCACGGAAAAGGTGGCTGGACCACCGTGTCAGCGGGAAAGAGGGTGGATCAGGAACATGAGTGGTGGTGGGTGTGGTGGAGAAGGGAAAGACGGACTCATCGAACACCACATGGCGAGAGGTGAGTACCCGTCGGGAGGTAAGGTCAAAGCACCGGTATCCCTTGTGATCCGGGGAGTATCCGAGGAAGACATAGAGAGTGGAGCGGGGGTCCAGCTTGTGAGAAGAAGTGGCAGTGGTGTTGGGGTAACACGCACACCTAAAAACGCGAAGGTGATCGTACCGCGGAGGGGTACCGAAAAGGGCATGGTGTGGGGTAGGAGCGGGACAGGCAGTGGAAGGAAGACGGTTGAGGAGGTAGGTGGAGGTGTGCAAGCCCTCAGCCCAGAAGCGAGCAGGGAGAGAGGCCTGAAACAGAAGGGTGCGCACGGTGTCGTTAGTGGTGCGAATTATGCGTTCAGCTTTGCCGTTCTGTGAGGAGGTGTATGGGCAAGACATGCGCAACTGAACACCGTGAGAGAGGAAGAAAGCCCGGGAGGTGGAGTTATCAAACTCACGACCATTGTCATACTGTACGGCCTTGATGGTAAGGCCAAACTGTGTGGACACCCAAGTAAAGAAGTGAAGAAGCGTGGAAAACGTATCAGACTTCGCACGCAAGGGAAAGGTCCACGAATAATGCGAAAAATCATCGACAACCACAAGGTAGTACTTATAGCCAGAAATACTGATGACAGGAGATGTCCATAGGTCGCAATGTACAAGATCAAAAATGCGGGCCGCATGTGAAGAAGAACTATGAAAAGGAAGACGAACATGTCGGCCCAATTGGCACGCATGACACAAATGCTCAGCATGAGCCCGAATACATGGAATGTCGGAGCTACGACTGAGCTGCATCAGGGCATCACGTCCAGGATGGCCGAGACGCCGGTGCCAAGTAGTAGAGGAGGTAGAGGTGGCGAAGACAGCTGACAAAACAGACGGCGAAGAAGATGAAGGAGCCGTCGGGAAGCGAAGAGTGTAACGGGGCCCCGTGCTGTCACATCGGAGCAGAGGACGCCGGGAAGCCAAATCCTTCACAGTAAGACTAGAAGAGTCAAACTCCACAGAACAAGAATTGTCAGCTGTAAAACGACGAATAGAAAGGAGATTGTGAACCATAAAAGGAGCGACAAGAACATCAGGAAGACGAAAGGAACCATGAGCACTGGCAGTACCCACAGACGTGACAGGAAGACACGAACCATTTGCGACCATAATGGACGAAGGAAGAGAGGAAGAAGGAGAGTGGACAGAGGAGAGTATACTAGGGTTAGGGGTGGTATGGTAGGTGGCACCCGAGTCGGCGATCCACTCCGGTCCGACAGGAGGTGTCAGGCCCATGGTGCTGAACGAGCGAGCTAAGGCCGCCTGGTCCCATCCCGCAACCCCAGGAGGGGTGCCGGCAGGTGCAACCCACTGTGACGTAGGGAAGACGCCGGGTGGTGGAGCGCCGGTGAGCATGGCCACCGGTGGACGGGACTCGCCACCGGGAGCGTGGTAAGGCCACATAGAGATGCGCCCTGACCACGGGTTGTGGAACGAAGGCCATGGAGTCCCCTGTGGAGCCGTCGGCGCATGGTTGGCCCCGCCACGGCCCCCCCACGTCCAGTGCCGCGGCGACGGCGACCGCCACGGCCCCCCCACCCCCGCTCGGCCCAGAGGGAGGAGGACCAAGAAGGGACGACGGCGATGTAGTGGACGGACGCGGGGAAGCGAACGGACGCGGTGGAGTGGCCACGAGGGCCGTCGAGGATCCCGGCCCGGTGGATGACCCAGGCTGGAGGCCCTGAGTCAGCTCCTCCATGACAAGATCGTCACGGACCTGGTGGAAGGTGGGGAAGGGGCGCTGGCGGGTGATCCATGTCCTGAGGTGGGCGTAGCAGTCGCTGAGCCCGCGGAGAACATTGAGGACCAGGATGCGGTCCTCCACGGGCCAACCCAGGTCACCGAGGGAGTCTGCCATGGTCTTCATCTTCCGGCAGAACTCACCAACAGTGAGATCACCCTGGACGAAGGTCCGGAAGCTCGCATCGAGCCGCAGAGCCCGAGCCTCGGCATTGCCGAGAAACTGGCCCTCGAGCGCCAGCCAGGCCTGACGAGCATCCGCCGTGTTGCGGACGAGGTCGTGGAGGTCGACGGAGATCGTCCCGATGATCCACGAGAGGACGATGCTGTCAAGGCGCAGCCACGAGGGGGTCTGGGCCACGACCGAGGCATCGACGAGGACGTGATCGTCAAGGGCGTAGCGGCGGAGGGTGAGGAGGATCAGGTCCCGCCAACGGGCATAGGAAGGTGACTCGGGCTCGAGAACCACCGGGACGAGCAGGCGGATGTTCTGAACACCCCCGGCCTGGTAGTGGAGCTGCGCCACGAGCGGATCGGCCGGATCGTGCCAGATGACCGCTGTGGTGGACGCGCGGTGGCCCGTCGAGCCGGAGGAGGTAGCCCCGAGGTCGTTGGAGACGGGAGGAACGAGGCGCTGCTCCACGTCAGCGATCTGACGAGCCAGGGCAGCAGCCGCATCCCACTCACGCTCCCAGGCAAGGGCTGCCGCGCGGACATGAGCTTGGCCCTCGGCAGCGGCAGCACGAGCGGCGACGAGGGCAGCAGCGAGAGTAGGGTCGGCACGACCGGAGTAGAGCATGGTCGGTGGCTGCTGAGGCGGTGCAAGGAAGCCGCCGTGGGCGAGGTGGACACCATCAGTAGCTGCCCCCACCGAGAAGATGGTGCCGGGAAGATGGTCCAGAGCCGCCCCAGGGAAGATAGCGCCGGGGACGGCATCCAGGCCACCCGCAGGGAGGAGGGCCGCATCTGTGGGCGGATCGGCGGCTGCAGCAGGTGGAACGGCCGCATCCGCGCCCGCGGCGGCGGCTGCTGCACCTCCGGTGGCGGCCATGGCAGCGGCGGCGGCGCCAGGCCGCAGAGGATGGGTGGCGGCGGCGCCTGGGACGGCGTCCAGACCGCCAGCAGGGAGGCGGTCCGCACCCGCACGGAGGAGCGCGGGCGGCTCGCCGGCGGCAGCTCCCTGGATTCCCGCACCCGGGCCCGCGCCCGCGGCTGCTGCTGCGGCCGCGCGGCCAGCCATGGCAGGGGCGGCGGTGCTTGGCCGCTGAGCAGGGGTGGCGGCGGAGATCAGAGGAGAAGGGGCCGCGGCGACCTGCGCCCAGGAGGAGGAGGGGAGAGGGGGGAAGGAGGAAGGAAAGGGAGGAGGGGCGCGGCCATCCATGGCGGCGGCGGCGGCGCGCCGGCCAGGAGGGGCGGCGGCGGCGGCTGGGTTGGGGAAGGAGCAGAGAAGAAAACCTAGTCTGATACCATGTTAGGGAAAGTGACTCTATTGATTTGGGCTAACCCTAGAGGGGTAGCTATATAGATAACCATACATGGGCCTCATGGGCCTAGACTCATGGGCCTAATACACATATTCCAACACTAACATCCATAAACCCCAAGCCACCAAACTCTTTAGGTCTGCTGAGGGCCTCCCATTTGATCATGTGGTATTTTCTCTTCTTCCCTGTCCCTTGCCAAAAAAAATCTTGATCTAATGGAGTCCAGAAGTTGAAAATTTCCTTCATTCAATCGATAAACTCCCATAGTATACATTGAGATGCTGGACAAGCATGAATCAATTAGAATAGATTTGCCACCACAGGATAGGTATTGTTGGCAGTTTTCTTCTTTGCATTTGGATCCATGGCCTATATCAAGCTTCTTGCAGAAGTCTTGTTTAGATCTAAGACTCAGTGGTTTAGGAATAGGTAAAAGCTATATGAGAGGCTCTCGGTTTAGCCTTAACACGAGAGCGCTCCCTAGGCCCTGTTTAGTTGCCATGCAAACCCAAAATATTTCCTCTTCCACCCATCACATCGAATCTTTAAACGCATGCATGGAGCATTAAATGTAGGTAAAAAAAATAACTAATTGCATAGTTTGTCTGTAAAGTTCGAGACGAATCTTTTGAGTCTAATTAATCCATAGTTGGACAAATTTTACCAAATAACAACGAAAAGTGCTACAGTAACTTTTCACCCAAACTTTCCCAACTAAACACAGCCCTATTAGAAAACACAAGCATGTCAGAATCAAAATCATGCAAATAAAAAAAAGGAGTGGAGGAGGCTGCCGAGCTAGGGTTACCTCTTCTTCTCCGGTGATCTCCTCCATCTCTAGTGATATCCTCCAACTCCCGTGACCTATGGATAGGGACTTAGCCAAAAGTGCTCCTGCTGCCCTCTAATCTTCATATTTAAATACTGCAGCTGTCTCTTCAGTCCTGATGTAGTCCACCTGTACAAACATTGATCAAAGAATACTTTATGGTACTGTAAGAACCAGCCAACCAGGGCTATAAGTGGTAACAAACAGATCAGATTGACAGGGGCTCTCAGATCTGTTTTTACTTCAGAGATGACAGAATTGCATTATTAGGTAATAACCACGAAGGCAAAACACAATTACTAATGTATTTAGAAATATTACTCTCCCATAGATGCCTATAATAACCGGAGATTTCAAACTAATGTAACTCTCCTTGATGAACTACGAACATAGACCTGAAAGATTGTCGACGGCCTCCACCTTCCACCTGCCATGCCACCCACGCCTTCCTCTGCCTGCTACAAAGGCTGTTGAAAATAGTTCCTGACCTGCGGTGTGTAAGACATAATCTGCTGCTCCCAAACTCCTTTTTGTTTGATTGCTGCAGATTAGGATTAGCAGCTGGTCAGCCCTGCTGTCCACTTGCTGGTGCTGAAGCAAGAATGGCAATAGGCCATCTAGTACAAGATTGTACTAGTGCTGTAGCAAGAATGGCACTAGGCATCTAGTACAAGATTGTACTGGTACTGTAGCAAAAATGGCACTAGGCCATCTAGTGCAAATTTGTACAAGTTGTACCTTATATGGTACTTGTAGTTTGTGCATATACTAGTTTGTGCTTATACTACACCCAAAGGCAATGGAAGTTAGTTCAGTTTGCCACACCTCTGAAGCAGCAGACCTGCTGTGTTCGTGCTGTGCTGTGTGTGTGCTCTCTGTCCTCACCCCTTCTTCAACCTCCAGCCGAGTGAGTGTGTGATTGTGTGGGTAAGTTAGCTGCTTACCTGTGCAGGGAGATCGAGGGCCAACACGGTGAATGGCCCAATGAAGATCTGATGGCCACGAAAAATAGGCGAAAAATATGCGCTACGTGGCCCAGGGGCCAGAGCTTGAACCCATGTTTCATATGTTCACTTGATGCAAACTGAGTATATGTTTGGTGTACTGCACTATTCTTGCTTGGTAGCTGCACTCAGTAAATATATGTTTGGCTCAAGGTTGTATTGAAATTTCAAGTTAACACTTTTGATTCTTGGCTGATTCATTGATGGCATCTATTTCATTGTTCAGAATCTTATGCCAAAAATCTGATGCTGTCAACTCTCATTTCTGTATTTTGTAGCTGATTATGATCGCACTGCAACCATTATTGATGGCAAGTCCATTGCGGAGGACATAAGGTTACATATTGCTGAAGAAGTCTGTCAAATGAAACATTCAGTTGGACATGTGCCTGGTCTAGCTGTTGTTTTGGTTGGTGATAGAAGAGATTCTGAATCATATGTGCGATACAAAGTAAAAGGCTGTGAGGAAGTCGGAATTAAATCTTTGTTGGCGAAGTTGCCTGGAAACTGTTCAGAAGATGAAGTGATGGATTCAGTGTCAAGATTTAATGAGGATCCATCTGTTCATGGCATCCTAGTGCAGTTACCTCTACCAGAGGTAATGTGTTTTACTGTTTTAATGTTTCCACCTTCAAAACACAAGATCTGTGGTATTGTATCACACTCAATAGATTGATATAGTTAAAAACTTTTCAAATGCACCCAATTAGAGACATTTTGTTTCATGGTTAATACAAACTACTCCCTCCTTCTAAATTGTAAGCCGTTCTAGCTTCTCTAGGTACATAGCTTTTACTACACACCTAGATTTCATTATGTCTAGATACTAGTAATTTGGATCGGAGGGAGTACCTATTAGTTTCCAGTTATTTATCTGTTTGATCAAGATTCAGCTTAATTCACAGACGCCTTTGCTGTGTTCAGTACTCAATGTTATAAATTGTTGACCTTTGAATTCTGTGTCCTAATTTTGTGCAGTTTATGGATGAGGAAAGGATTCTGAGCACCATCAGTCTGGAGAAGGATGTTGATGGTTTCCATCCCTTAAATGTTGGTAATCTTGCACTCAGAGGCCGAAATCCTTTGTTTGTGCCTTGTGCTGCAAAGGCTTGCATTGAGTTATTGCTCCAATCTGGGATTGAACTGATGGGCAAGCATGTAACTGCCATTGGGAGAAGCAAAGTTGTTGGATTGCCCACTTCCTTGCTTTTACAGGTAAAAGTTGTCAAAAATCTGAGTCACATCTATGAATTTTATGCATTTTTTGCGGTGTTGTTATATGAAGACATTACTTTGTCATTGATTTTCTTTTAGCGGCATCATGCCACTGTCAGTGTTATCCATGCTTTCACAACAAATCCAGAGGCTATTACCCGTGAATCTGATATTGTGATATCAGCTGCTGGAGTGGCCAATCTTGTAAGGGGAAGCTGGTTAAAGCAAGGTGCAGTGGTGATTGATGTTGGGACAAATCCAATCGAGGTAAAGCCAGCAGTGTTTATTGTTCTTTCTGTCAAGACAGTTTTATGTTGTTTGTGCATTTTCTCTAGGGTTGTTTGTCCATCAATAACCAGTTTATATGATAAGTAACGAATCCAAATTAATGATAATTATTCTTAATTATTGTCCCAAATTAATGATAAATATTACTTCTAAAAAATGTCCCAAACTAGTTTATTGATGCAGTTTTCTTACAGAGAAATTTGTAATTTAAGCTCAAACAGTGTCAGCAATGTTTCTAACACTTGTCCCTTTGCGCTTAGCCATCAGCGTCTGATGTCCCCTGTTTTGCAGGATCCAACTAGTGATTATGGTTATCGCCTAACAGGAGATGTCTGTTTCGAAGAAGCAGTGAATGTGGCCTCTGCTATAACTCCAGTTCCTGGCGGAGTTGGACCAGTAACTATTGCAATGCTTCTTGGCAACACACTTGATTCAGCAAAACGTGTTTACGGCCTAAGTGACTGAACCCCCTGAACTGTAATTTTGTCATGCTTGTCCTTTGTAAATTAGTTCTCTTTTCTTTTCCTCCTCCGGTTGCTCTCTATTTTAACTGTATGGGGGTTGGGGGCTGGGATGTACCACATTCTTGCTCAATAAATATTGTATGCTTTGCTGCGTCAGTAATTTTTTCTGTGACCATACTATCTTAGGCCTTGTTTAGATGCACTCCAAAAGTTAAATTTTTTCACTCTCTCTCCATCACATCAATCTTTGGACCCATGCATGAAGTAGTAAATATAGGTTAAAAAAATAACTAATTACACAGTTTAGTTGAAAATCACGAGATGAATCTTTTGAGCCTAGTTGGTCCATGATTGGACAATATTTGCCAAATAAGACGAAAGTGGTACTATTTATCGGGTTGAAATTTTTTCACAATCTAAACGTGGCCCTATTACTTAGAACCAACACACAACAGCAGGAACATGTCTTAAGACACGATTTCTTTGCATTTTTTTATAAGAGAAATAGGCCTGACTGACAACATTGTTGATTTGATGCCTCAACTGCATTAATGTTATGCATAGCCAGCGAACTGGAGAAACATATTTCAGTAGCAGAAGCAGAAGATATTAGATATGTCAAAAGATCAAAATGGGCAGTCTTCCATTTCAACAGAGTCCACGCAGTTCAAAGTGTACATTTGCAATTCAGTATACATCAGACTGCGAGAAAAAAAAAACATGATTTGCATCATTTATTCTTTTTAACAAAAAAACATCACATGTATAGGTATTGTGATGACACGTGCCATGAAGAATTACATTGGGGGAGCACCATTTGCATCTCACTCTACTTGATGCAATTGCTGCAAGAAATTATCTTCAGACTAGTTCAATTTTCTGTTCTGCCACCCAAGATTGTTTTGGCTCCAATTGTACCGTTTCAATCTACATGGCAAAATTATTTATATCATCATCCAAAATCATGCAATTATCAAATGTGAGGATTCCAGGAAACATCAAGCGCTAACTCAAGTTGAGCAGTTGTTGTAATACCTTGGCGTTTTCCACACAGACAAAATATTTGTAGCAGGCCTCCATCTGCAAGTGAGGATTCCACAAGACTGCATCTGACCAACTGCATACGAAAAATAGCAACCTTAATAATGTGGACTTCACAATGTCAAAACAGAGTCCTTTATATTTCCAGATCTCCACCTACTTTGAATTTGTGATGGCAATTTTGTCACCCAATCCATTGTCCAGGATGAGCTCACTTGGTGCACCAAGGTAGATGCAGTCAATGAATCCTGGAAAAGTCACCTCTTCCCTGGATGGTATTGAGTGGGATAAAAACTTATGCTCAGCAGCATACCCATACTTACAAATACACTAGGTGATGCAGCAGCTCTGAACACCTTAGACAATAGTGGTACTAAATGCAAATATTGCTTTCTGCTCTCAGTCACATACAGTGAGATTAATGCAAGGCAGGGAACCTAAATACCATGGCAAGATCGGCAAAAATCCAATGAGGCAACAAAAGAAACGAGAGTCTAATTTGTTTTTGTCATGCATAAGAGACAGAGTTCCTCATAACTATTGACCAAAATCCAGACTGACCTCTCTTCTTTGCCCTCCAAAGGATTTTTCGGGTCAGGATCCTTATTGAGAGTCTTGCAACCTTTTAGACCTTTCACAGAAACGCCAGTTATGGAAGCCTGCAAACCAAATATGTGAACACCAACTACATGGTATTTCAGAAAGGGAAGGTTCCAGGAAACTGCAACTTACAGAGAAATAAGTGTGGAGTGCTGAGTTGAATGAGAAAGGCTTGACATCCGTATTTATTATTTCTAGAGTTGTTGACAAGCTTGTAGAGTGCAGGGAAACCTGCAAATATTTTTAAATACACTCAAACCCATATGCTGCAGAGCACAAGGCTACCACTTCTGCGGTCAATAATATGGATAAGGTTATGAATGTGTATGGACAGAAAGCATCAAAGCACATAGGACACTGCCAGAGTTTAACCTTGTACAGTGCATGGAAGCTGAAATCCCACATAGAACGGCTATAAGAGTCATCTTTCAGTTCCAAAGTTACAGCTGGATCTCCTTCCGTGAGTTCTGAATCTGTGATAGACCAATTCACATTCCGTGCAAACCCATGCTATCAAAGTAAAATTAGCCTTGGTAAGCACAAAGAGTACACCGAATATGTGTTTCATTATCATGTAGAGGATTATGAAATGTGATAACATTATGCTACATAGCTGCATCATTGGTATAACCATCGATAGTGGTAGTATGATTCATCAAACCTAGTAGAAGTGATGGAATTCCTCAAGATAAAATCTGAAGGCTAACTTGGGGTCAATTTGTTGATTTGCCAAGATATGTTCTATATTTAACTGTGGTATCAGCAGAAGTTTATCATTAACTTTTTGGGATCAAATATCCACCAAGACTAATGCTTCGTGTCATATTTATCTTTTCTGTTAACATGGGTTACAGCAGAAAATTGGTTTCACAAACCTGCTGCATGGGACCTGGGCCAAACTGGGGGAAACAATGTGGAATTCCACCACTGCTTTAAAAAAAAGTATGTAGTTAGCATGCTATTGGATAAACACCTGATGTTCTATGGCACATGGTTTGAAACTAACCTGATGGGTTTCTGCCCATTAAACACAGCATCTGGTCGAACAAAGAGCAGGTCCTTGCCATTAGGGACTTTGAAAGAAGTAACACATGCTCCAAACAGATAAATCTCAGCCTCGCTTCATGGATAAAATGATTACACATTTAGTTGGCAGTAAAATGAAAAATAAGTGAGAGTTAAAGATAGTACTCCATCAATTCCTTTTTATGGGGTACATTAGGATTTGAAAAGATCAAACTAAATAGAATTAGTGAAATTATATGCATCTATAGGGTAACAAAGTAACATCACTAGATTTGATTTGATATATCTTCAATACGAACACTAGCTTTGTAGAAATTTATATTGCAAGAGAAATAAGCGGCCAAAGTATTTTTCCAAAGTTCTTTAATTCAAAGCCTAACATGCCCTATAAAAAGAAGAGCGCTCTAAAAAGAAACATGGGGCATGGGGGAGGACGGGAAGGGGTGTACATTATTTTTGGTTGCACAGCAAAAGAGATCCAGGATAAGTTTATAAATGCAAATGTACCATCAAGGTCAGGTTCAGGTCAGGAGGCTGCCAAACACAGATACCATACCACAGGAAAATGCATCTGATAGACACTATTTACAAATCATAATATCTACAAGGAAACCATGCATAATTAGTCAAACTCTGGCTATATTTCCCCTAATCTAGTAGTATTGTGAGTTGTGATTCGTGTTGCATATGCAGTTGATGCAACCTAATGCTCCCCTCATCTTACCTAAAGCTCCGAGTCAAGCTCCCATCTCTCCAAACTCATCTCCTAAACCAAAAGTACACAGTCCCTAATCGCATACCAAATAGACACGCAGATTGATCGCTTGATGTGATTCCCGGACAAAAGAAGAAATGAAAATTAGTACCTCCCGTGCGGGGATTTGAGGTCAATTTTCTGCAGCCCGCCATTGCCCTCCGACACCGCCACACCGGGCGCATACACCTTCTGCCCAACGCTGGCCATGGCTACCACACCAGAGCGCCTGCGTTCAAGAACCACGAAGTCGAACCGACCAAGAATCGTCTGCTCTTAACCGTCCACACGGATCGAGTCGGATAAATACATATTAGCAGCGGTTGCAGTAATGGTACCTGAATCGGTGGGATGAACTGGAAGAGGAGGAAACGAAGGGAAGCGAAGGGAGGGTGGAGGCGCAAGAAGCCGCCATTTCTGTTTGGCCCCAAGTGAAGTTGCTGCTTGAGCAATTGCGCCCCCTTCCTCGGAGAAGCTGAGACTTCGCTGGTGTTTGCCTAGTTTAGAGTTGGAAAATACACCGGATCTTCTGAGCTAAAGTGCTGCGTGCTCTAATGTGTGGTGCCATGTCCCTGCCCCGCTGTCCAATCCTATTTGTGTAGCCAATAGATAGCATGGGATCTTTAGATACCTCCATAAAATTTTTTACTACCTTGAATTCTATAGCATTGTTAGGCAATAATATTTATTTGTATATATTTACAAAAGTGCTCCAAAAATTATAAAATGAAGCCCACAACTTAAACTTAGTTTGACCAAAAAAATTCATTTAGCCTATTCTGTGCAATCTAATTTGAGTGTACTACCTTGAATTCTATAGCATTGTTAGGCAATAATATTTATTTGTACATATTTACAACAATGCTCCAAAAATTATAAAATGAAGCCCACAACTTAAACTTAGTTTGACAAAAAACAAATTCACTCACCTATCTTATACAATCCTAATTTGTGGGGGGGGGGGGGGGGGGGGGGGGGGGGAGGTGAGGGGCAGTGCCGGAGGCTCTCATGAGTGGGGTCTGGAGAAGGGAAACCCGAGGCAAGCCTTCCCGTAGCAAAATCTGTGGAGAGGTTGTTTCGATCCCACAACCTGGTAACTCAGTTAGACAACTCTCACCACTGCACTAGGCCTTAAATAAAAAATAAAAGAACAATTTCGTGAACTGTTCAACCCCAGTAACACATATGTACCATATGTACCTTAGATTAAAACATCTACATCTATGCCATGAATTTGCCATGATGCGTAGCCTCACATTAGCTATAAATCAAAAGATGACTTATTATTAAGTAGAAATACAATCCTCGATCTATATCGGATTTGCTATAGTCACTTTAAATTAATATAGGGCATTAGATGATTAAAAATCCAGGCATTAAGCATATAGAAGAATTGCTATTGCTTTTAGGTACATTAACATCCTGTTCATTTGAATGACTTACGTTGATTACTGGTTTTAGAAGAGGAGAAAAGCACAAAAGAGCATATAGGGGTCACACAAAGGATCCCAGCCCTTCTGCGGGTGGAACAAAACTCATCTTGCTGCATGCGACCAATTTTATTCTATGGATATGGCCTTTTTTGAACAACAACGACTGAAGAGGCCTTGGCTGCTTCTTGGAGGATATCTCCCTTTTCTGCTCTCTTCTATATTCTCTTTTTTTCCTCCTTTACGGCATATGTAAAGTCGATACACGTTCTCTCAGAAAAGTTGGGTTATGACTTGTGATGCAGAGCTATAGCATGCATTTCTGATATTTTATAGACAGTGGTGGAGCCAGACAAACTACACAAGCGGTGCTGATTGAAAAACAGATTTTAAGTTTTAGACTTATTTTTCCTCTAAGGGATTAATTTGTAGACTTCTATTTCAGATCCGTATTTTTCTCTAGGGATTAATTTTTAGGCTTCTATTTTAGATCCGTTTGGACTCCATGAATTTAAACCAATATCTAGAATGTGATTCTCATTTTATTACTCCATCCATCCCGAAAAAAGTGATTTTCTGAGATTTTTCAGACAGATTAGTGGAGAAGAGAAATGTCCATAATACCCTTAACAGCATGTCTAAAAACACATAACATCATTTTTTCTAGGATAAATTTTGAATCATAGAACATCATTTTTTCTGGGACAGAAAGAGTATTAGATTGTTTTCCAATCTTCTCAATTCCTTTGAACCAAACGCTGGCCCTTCCCCGGCCTTGACTTTAGACACGTTACATTAGAGCAACTCTAGTGACTTTATATCCTTACCAATTGTTAGGAATAAAAAAAATTGGTTGAAAAAATATCCTCCAGTAGTCTCTTTAATTAGATATTTAAATATGGCTATCATCTATTTTGGATTTATCATTAGGCAAAGACGGAGAACGAGAATAATTCTCTAAATTACGCACAAAATAAAGAAAAACTATTAGAAAGTGAAAAAAATATAGAAAGCAATTTTACTAAAATAACTCTTCAAAAGTTCAGATATTGAATTTTATAAATATACTCCTAGAGATGCTCTTAAATTTCAGCAAACTGCTGCAATTTTTCAGCATCAGAGATCAAAATCATGCACGTATAAGAATACATATCATTTTAGATTCACACAAAAACCATTATACATTTTTTTTACAAATCCATACGCTCTTCATCAAACCATCGTTCCCACTTCCCACACGGTTCAACTTGCCCCTTCCGTGCTCGATTTGCCGCCATCCTCTGCATTCTTATCGCCAGCGCCAGCGCCACCGCCATTGCTCGCCGTCGCCGTCGGTGCATGATCCGTTACGCACTGGAACCGGCAGGCGCTCGGCCTCGGCTTCCGCGCCGCCTCTGTGTCGCTCCCGTTCTCCATCATCAGTGCGCGCAGGCACCGCCTCGGTCTTGGCCTCGCCGTCGCTGGTGCCGCCTCACCGCCACCGCCACCGCTCTTCTGCTGCGGCGCCACAACGAGCCGCGGTCTCCTCACAGGCTCCTTTGGCTTCTCTTCCTCCCTCGGGATCGTCGTTGGTGTCACCGCAGCAGGCTCCTCGCTCGCGTTCTTGATGTCCACGTGCACGCCGGGATTGCCGGCGGTGCACGTGCTCTCTTCCATCGACGAGTTGTTCACGCTCTGCACGTTGCTGTTCACGTTCGCGGCCACCGCAGGCGGCCTCGAACCCGGACCCGGCACCGGCACCCCTGGCTCTGCGGCTCTCGGCAGTGGCGCTGGCGCTTCCATGGGACCGCCGCCACTGCCGAGGACCATACTCGCGCCGACATTGTGCCCGGCGAGCGTGATCACGCGGTACCCCTGGCCGCTCTCCGGTCTGGGCGCCGGCGTCTCGCGCGCGGCGAGGCTCTTGAGCCCGTCCTCGATCTCCCGCCGGTACGGCGCGCGTGCGCCGTCGAAGAGCCGCGACCGCGGGAAGCCGGAAATGGCGATCTTGGTGTCGTTGCCGCGGTTGCTGTCGTGTCTGCCCGACCTCTGTTCTTGGTCGGCGGGCGGGCCGCCGGAGAGCGTCAGCTCCAGGTCGGCAGTGGACGGCCGCCCGCCTCGGAGCTGAGACGAGTCTGAGCTCTCGACTGGAATCGTGTCCGATTCGTCAGAGGACTCAGCTTGGAGAGGGATATCTTCCACCGTGGCGTGTGGCGCCGGCCTCCGCTGCGCAGACCCTGCCGGAGTTGGTGGCGGCGGCGAAGGTGGCTGAGGTCGGGGTGAGGATGGCATTGTCCACGGCACTGGTGACGGCGGCCGTGGTTGCTGCCGCCATCCCACACTGCTTCTGTAGGGAAGCCAGAAGCGGAATGGCTCCGGCCGCGGCGGCAAAGACGACGGTGGCCGTTCGCCAGACATGGCTGCCTTGGTGGAGACGGAACAACTGGAGGTGTTTGCATTGCATTAGATATGAAGCTATGTACTGCTCGCTTAGTTTCATAGGTTTCCATTATCCTCGGTTGTTGATTGCTTGCAACATGGTGTTGCCTTGATCGTGTCAAGAAAGGCAAGGAATTGGGGCTTTTCCTTGGCTTGCAGCTTTGGAGAAAGGATGAACCGGCTGTTTGGCAACTGGATTAAGCAGGCCATCAGATTGGGTCAGGTTCAGTAATTGGTATCAGGACATTTAACCACCTGCAATTTCACCGAACTTCAGGAGTTCAGTTATCACAAACGATGCTATAATGGGCACGCGAAACATGAAGATCTGGTGTAGGCTTCAGGAGTTCTGCTGGCGTTTCTCGGCAAGGGTCCAGGCTTATCCTTGAGTTTGTTTAAGTGTTGTTTTGGTAGTGTTGTTGTCGACGTCATCATCTTTGTTGTGCTAAGTGTTGTAATTCTCCTCTCCCACTCTTGTACTTCTATGACCTTCAAGGGTCACTCATGTATTAGGTGTCTGGCACCCTCCATCCCTGGCTTGCCCGGCATCAATGGAAAATTATTTAGGTGGGGCTCTCACCCCTCCGGTGATGCCTTCAAAAAAAAAAAAATCTGGTGCAAGGATAAAGCAAGTTACCTTTCAGGCAACTGACGGTCAGGAAAATGTTCAGGGAGATTAGAATGGTCTAAAAGACAATAAAAACCATTGGCGCAAGTAAAATTTTATTCATATAAAACATATATAATTATTGAACAACCAGCTTCTACATGTTCACAAAGAGCCATCTTACACCATATTACCTACAACCACCAAAACCTTAAAAACTAAGATACAGGTAAATGGGCCCTAAAATGAGTACTGCTTCATAGCTTATCTTACAACAATTGACTTGTTAATCTAAGGGACGATCCGTGCCGTCCACCTTTTCTTCTTTGTCGCCACCTTTCCTTAATGTCACCACACTCTCTTGTTGGATCACTTGGGCTAGCACCACACATTTCTTCAGTATCTTGCTTGGTAACCGCGTTGTTTGAGATGCCCCGTAATCGAGCAGTTTCTGCTATCAGGTCATTCACCAGCATCTCAGTTGTCCTTGTGGTAATCCCTCTCAAGTACCACGAAATGGGTGGTGGGGGTAAAAGAGCAGGCTCGATAAGCTGATCCAAGGTAATGGCAGATCCAACTCTTCCCCTGCCACCAGTACAAGATTCATATTCCTCCAATGTATGTGGGTCTAGAGGAAGACATAATTCCTTGTCAACAAAAAGAGGTTCTATCTTCCAGCAACCCTCAAACTTCCTCATAAAACCGGTTCGCCCCTGCCTAAACTTTACCTGCACAAGGTATTGCATGGAGCAAATATCAGGCAACATATTGCATGTGCTGAACAAAGGATAATGGCAATGTTTCAGGTTTTTACAGTGTGATTTTTTCTGTTCTGGTCAACAAAAAACATGAACTGATAAGATGCCAGACCACCACAGGAACTTCCAGATTGCTGCCTGCTCCACTTCAACTATTTGTCTTGATCCTTCGTCAAGCAAGACTTTCCTTGATATTACTTCCTGAAAAAGTGAAACAATATCCTAGCCATGAATGCCTAGCTCTATGATGAGATCCTGGACATTCCTGGTCCCTTTTCTTCTTATTATGCGAAATTTCAATGGCGTATTATTTTCAGTATAAAAACATGAATTATGCATGGGCCCTTATGTTTCTCTAGGCTCATGGAGTAGTAAGTACACCTGGCCCATCATTGAACTATCCAAAAGCTCCTTAAGTATTCTCTATGCAAGAGCACTGACTATCGAGTTATTCTAACTAGGAGATGTACAACTGAAGCTTTGGCATCGAACAGAACACAATTCAAAAGGAATCCAATTGAAAGAACACTTTCCAGACATCTTCAATCGAGGTCAATCAAAAACAGAGTTCACGTATTCAGTCGGCTCCACCAAGCAATCACAAGGACATATCAGTTAGCTCAATCTGAATAAGTAAAAGCACACCTGTACACACCTTGATATTCTTGAACACCCTTTTGTTCTCTGGATCAATTATGATGTTGTATACTGCATCTGTTGGTAATCCTGTCTTAAATCTCAGATTGAGGTTGCAAAGGGAACCTTCTGGTACAGTCACCTGTAAACATTTGATCATGTAAGCACAAGTTCTTAAACTGCATGAACATTCTTGAAAGTACGTCAGGCATTCTTTCGGCCTCGAGATTAACAAAAGCAAACTCTACAAAATCAATAGGGCGTTCTAATACATTTTTAGGTGTTCTGATTCGGTGTAAGTTTGGCACTAAAGCAACGGTAAAGAAGCAGTCCCGATACAGAGAGAAAAATGTTCCGCACAACGTGGATACCTTTATTTCTGGAGGCTCGTCGGTCCAGCTAGGATTGTCCCACCAAGCTTGGAGCTGCCTATCCAAGCGAATCTCCGCAGAAGCAGCAGCAGCAGCAGAACACGACTGTTTCGCCTTCTCTGACGATATCTCAGCACTCATGCGGCGGCCATGACCATCCTTGTTCAAGAAACGCCCAAAATGCACCTATGGCAAGACGCAGGCAACAGTAAATTCACATCTGCACAAACAGTTCCGAACCCCCTGATCTTTCCTTTTTGACAAACCGACCTTAAGAGAGCTCTGAATCTTATCAGGAATCTGCATCAGGCTGTTCAATCCCAACGCAGGTCTGCGCAGCCAGCCATCCGCTTGTTGGAGTTTGACCCACGGTTCTTGCCTGCTGTTGTCTCCCATCAAGAAACCCAATGCCCTGGAACAAATTCACCCGTACATGAATACAAATCCGAGGCATAGCAACCCTATGGAATCGGCAGCAGTAGAGAAATGGAGAAAGAGAAGATAAAGACGATGGTTGCAGGATAAAAGGAGAAAATCTGACCTCGGGGTATAGCTCCGTCCAGGTGTGGGATGCCCGGATGGCTCCAGAACGGGAAGGAAAGCAAGAGCGCCGCCAGAAGCGACGAGGAAGGTCAGAGCTCCCGAGTTCCGTCGCCGTCACGTCGAGCTCGGTTGGCTGTCTTTCTCTCAAGTCCAATCTCCGACGAGAAGAGCCCGGTGGTATAGAGTCTGATGGGCTTTGCTCCTTTGTATTGGGCCCCCACGTCTCTTTGAGCAGGCCTGATGAACCTTTTGGCTACCGGATTTTTTTTTCTCAATCACGCAAAAGATTTGCGCGTTTTTTTTTATTAAGAAGGGAAGTTTTAGTACAACCGGGTGACTTACAAGATTTAACAGATACGCACACCCCACAAAAGATCTCTAGCTATCCTATTACTCGCTGCACTAAACAACCGAGGCTCCAACACATGGCCGTATCCATGGCTGGCTCAAGCCCCCGCGCGCGGTGCACGGCGGCGCCTCCTGCGTCCACCGACGGTGCAGTCATCAGGGAAGAGTTCCCTGAGAGCTTCGTTGTCCTTCGGATTGCCACCAAATAGAGCGCTGAACTTGTTTGCCGCCGTGGACTCGGTCAGTGGTGAAACCTGGCCGAGACGCTTGAGGATCAGGTACTCGCCGCGCCTGGCCACCGGTATCCGCGATAGGCTTTGGGCAGCGATCCGTCAACTCCGCAGTGGCCTCTGCCAGGGCGTAACGACCTTGTCGGGCGAAGGCCGCCGCAGGATGGTAGCAGGCTTCGACTTCTTGATCTTGCCGGCAAACGCTTGGAAACGCCGCTGAGCGGATGCGGTATTTGTCGGTGGTGGTGGCGATCCAAAGCCCGACGGCGGTGTGCAGCATACCGCGTCGTCCTCCAGCGCGTCGAGCTCCTGGGCCGCAGCAGCATCCATCACGGGGACCTCGACCACGCCCCGTGGGGGATCCGCTCCGTGTGTAGCTTTGTCGCGACGGGCATAGACGAGCAGCGGCACAACCCTCTGTGGCGCTGCGGGCGTGCCCTGTTCCGCCGGCAGGCCAACCTTCGTTGTGTCCGGCGTCGTGCTTTTGAGGTCGTCATCGGCCTTCGCGATGGGCGTGGCCGCCGTCGCGGCTGTGGGCTCCTCCGTGACAAACTCATCTCCAGCAGGTTGGTTGACAGCCGTATCGGCTGCCGACATGGCCAGGGCGGCACGGTCCTCCTCTGGAAGGCCAGTCACCGCTGGAAGGATGGCTGCCGGCTCTAGGGCTGGCCTTCCGGACATGGTCAGGAGCGGACCTTCGAGAATGACCGCCCAGGCGACGTCCATCGCAGTGGCAGCTGAATTTGCAACTGTGGGTCCGTGGTCCACGATTGGAGGCTCGGTCTGGCGGCCGCGGTCTGCTCGGCTACTGGATTTTTTTTTCTGGAAACCAAAAGAGCTGCCGATTATATTTGAAGAAGAAATTGGCTGTGGAACGTATATATGCAACTAATAATTGAACAAAAGATGTTTCAAAAAAAATAATTGAACAAAAGAAAACATAACAAGTACCCCCCGTGTATAATATGACAAAACATTCACAAAATTCAAGTCATCAATGTGCTTTCGATGTAAAAGTAGCCATCAAAGTATCTAAATGTTTGGCTATCTGCATTTCAATCGGGACACAAACAATATAAAGGGAGGTCTTTTTGATTAGCACAATTTATGCATATTTGGCAGCCGTCAAAGTATCCTCTGCAGTATAGTATTAAGAACATTGGCTCCTCTCCATGACATGATAAGATATCTGAAGTCCACCGCCACTCCCAGAGCACTCATAAACACATCAAGAAGTAACAGCCAAGTAGAACCAGAGAATCCTCCACCCGCAGGCAACTTAATAATCTGTGAAAGGCAGCAAGTTACTTCTTTTGTATGAGGTTCATCGACTCCAAGAATTCCCATCCGGTGTGATTGTATGCATCAAGATCCATTGCAAATATCATCTGTTGGTTTGCCATATCACACAATCCCTTGGTTCGACCCATTGCACTGCACACTGAAGTGACATTCTCCACTGTAGCGAGTAATAATATGGTTATCATTACTGCGCTTGGAAGCGGTTGCTTCATGCAGATGTGCAGCCATGTCCCTGTGTGATGACGATGCTTGATGTCCATAAATCTGGCCATCGCCTGCTAACACCTGAGGTTCGTGGCATTCCTCTTCCGTCTGTAAACCTATCAAAAGTCCCAAGTAAACATAACAAATAAAGTTAACTACTAGCTATGACCCAATTCACTTGTTTGGAACATTTTATACAAGCTTCAACCATGGTAGTAAACTTAAATAAGAACTTTTGATGAAGAATACATTATCATGTTATTGTGATGCAACTAAGTAGATATAGTAGCAAAGGTTTCAAAAGTTTGCATATGCCTCACAGGTTATTGGACATTTGTTTTGGACCATAGGTGGACAAGAACTTCGCTCTGCGCAAAATCTTGATTCACATTAAACACAATTTGTATTCTCATAACTCCTACTTTCATATATTAGAATTTTGCTCTGACCTCAACCATGATAATTCCTCCTGTTGACAAATCTTTTCCTCTTATATGGAACCCCACTCTGTTACAGCTTTGAGCCTTTGACTACTTATCATTCATGAATGTCTATATTCATGAAAAAAGAAGAATATATGATCATAGTCATGCAAACTTTTTTTTCTTGAATACACAAGAGAGCTGTGTATCATTGCATTAAGAAGAGAGAGGTCTTGAAATACAGCACACACAAAAGAAAAAAAAAACTGAGAACAGCCTTAGATCTTCTTAGCCTTAAAAACCACAGCAATACTTTTGGAAAATTCAAGACCACTTTTTTTTAGCCTTACAGCTTACAAGAATACTTCTCTCAAGTAGTTACAATTTATTATTTCAACTTCAAAACTGAAAAATAACATATTTGGAAAATACATTTATTAAAGGTTGCATTTTTTGAGATAGTGAAAAGTATTTGGAACTGGGAGGACCATCCCATTTGCTACACTAAGATATATTCAAATAAAGATCTGACCTGCTATTCAATGTTTCAAATGGTTAGATATGTAAGCACCAAACCTGCTTTGTCATTGGACACTGGATTGTCAGTTGTTGAGACATCTGAAGAGGAGCCAGATGCAAATAGTGCACTAGAACTTGATGCAATGGAAGAAATACGAGATGGAGATGATGGGAACTGGTGTCCAGGGATTAGTTGTACTGTCTCTCTAGTTGAGTTTGGCTACAAAAAGAAATAAGAACATTGGGAATAATTATTTTTGTGCTATGACAATTTTGTAGAAACAAACATAGGAGATGTATTGCACCTTTACCTTGTTAATGAAATTAGGCTCTTCACTTTTATGTCCATCCATATGATAAGAGGATGCCGATTTTTGCTTCAGCTTATTTTGTGGATAACCAACTTCATCATTGTCTGAAAAACTTATTCCTACTGCCACGTCTCTGTTTGCAGGCTCCTTTAGAATGGTATCGATAGAACTACTTGATCCAACGTCCTTGACTTGCTGTGAGCATGTATGGGATTGGGAGCTCAGAGAACATGACTGCACTATGCAATCCTGGCACCCCAAAACCTCAATTCGGAGATTTTTGTGGTTTGAAAGTGACTTAGGTAATGCTTTGAGTCCAACACATTGTGATAAATTAAGATACTCCAAATTACTAAGTCTGTCAAAAGAAGATGGCAGATATTCTACACTAGGGCAGTGTGAGAGATTTAGAAACTGAAGAGAAGTAAGGTATTCAAAGGAATCCGGGAGTTTAAGATCAGAACAAAATGAAAGGTTCAGACCTTTCAAATATGCAAGCTGACCAAATGATTGGGGGAGTAGCTCAAGTTTTGAGCATTTTGACAGACTCAAAAACTGAAGTGAACAAATGTTGCCAAAAAAGTCAGGTAGCATTCGGAACTCAAAACCACTCAAGTTTAAATCCATGATGGAAGAAAAACTAGAGAATGATTGCAATAATTCATCAGGTAATGTTGGAAGCTTAGAACACTTCGAAAGGTTCAAAAAGCGAAGTTTCCTGAGATTTTCCAGAGATGCAGGAAAACTTCTAACTTCAGGGCAGCATGACAAGTTTAGGTAATGTAACTCATGCAGCAAATCTAGGTTATTCAATCGCTGAAGTTTCTTGCAACCTTGGAGATTCAAATAATTCAGCCTCTTTAAGTTGGCAATGAAGGCTGGTAGCTCAGTTACTTCAGTATCTGACAGATCCAGTGTCTGTAGCTTATGAAAGCCACTAATTTGGGGAGGCAGATCTGCAATGGGCAATGTTGAAGCATCAAGATATCTCAGTTGTTTCAACTGAAAAAGTGGAGTGGGCATCTCCTTCACGGAACACCCACTGATATCTAAAACACGCAAATATTTGTTGACTGAAAGAACTTCGCTGACATGCTGTAATTCTGCACCACTTGTCTTGAAAATTAGTGACCTTGCCTTGGAAGGCCAAGCCTTACTATCTATTGATTGTAAGCTAGAAGCAGACACTTGCGCATAACGGTAATCATAATTTCTATTGCAGCGTTCATTCTCAGCATCTAAGATCACAAGGATATCTTCACCAGCAACTGACCTAGCAAGATCGTGTGCCAAATTATTCATGCAGAGCTTTTCATCAGAAGTATTGGATATTTCTGCATCAATCTGTAAATGGAAACGAGGTTAATTAGCTAGCTTACTCAACTAAACCACATAAATTGTTATGGTGCAAGAACATTTTGGTTGAACTTAGGAGAGAATAAAAGGATACGAGAAATAGGCTACCTCAAAAGAGAAAAATGCACAGTTCTCAGTTCATAATAAGAGCTTATTTCCAAATGTATTAATATCATGTCAGGTTATGCAAACTACTAAAGAGGATGTGTGCAATATATACTGTGCATTCATCAAATTTTGAGAAACATTACTAAACAAAGTTTTAAAAGTAAACCAGATGGGTTTGCTTTAGGCACCAACAGAAATCCTGATGACCTGAACTCAAATAACACAATTTAAGTATGAGTCTGAAAGCAAATACCATCTGGTGAATCTTTCGAGGTATGAAACTTTTGCAAACAATCTTTGTTATGTATGATATTATCACTTTTGCAAAAAGATAAATGTATGATATTATCATGATTCATTTTAGTAAGTAAATGAACTTTATGAGTGATGTTTGTCATATCTTATATCTGTACAAATGCGAATGATCATAGTAATTGGCTTGACATGTTCTGCATGGTAGTTACTCTTATTAATACTACAATTTTCCGTATCCATTATAACAGGACATTATTATGTGAAGCTTCTTTCGTGGAAATGTATTTACTAAAGTTTATTGAGATGGATGTTACCATGGTTCTTGTAAGAAAAAACAAGAAATATCTTAAGTACAACTGTAAACTTACCTGATGCCTCTCTAGAACTTGAAGGAAATAAATATCTTTAAGTTGATCAATGTATTTCTCAGCAGTAACATCGAGCGGCAAGGTTCCATGTCTGGATTCAATCATGTCAAGTGCAATCCATTGCTGAATAAGTTTTTTCTTATCAATGACATATCCTTTAGGGAAGATTGAACAATACACAAAGCATAACCTTAGTTCATGAGGCATACAATAGTATATTATCTTGAATGATGGAAATATTGGCATAATTTTGTTTTCAGGATAGTCTTCCTCTATCTTCCACATGTCTTTATCCTTTGCAGCTTTCCATATCTCACGCCTCTGTCTTTGAGCATTCACCACAGATCCAAGAAAGTTGGCTACCAAGGGTATTCCTTCACATCTCCTGACAATTTCTTCTCCATATTCCCTGAAAAGTGGGTCATTATGACCTGCCATTGCCCTTTGAGAGAATATAGTTGAACAATCATCTTCTGACAACAAAGACAGTTTGTATGGTGGCACAGTGGATATCAGCTCGGCTACTTTACTGCTGTGAGTGGTCACTATGATCTTGCTTTCAGTCTTTCTACCTGTAAGCAACATCTGCTTCAGCTCATTCACTTCTTCATCTTTGCCCCACAAGCTATCCAACACTATTAAGCAGCTATACCTGCTAAGTATGTCTTGAACAGCATTCTTGATTGACTGCATCTGCATGCTTCCCTCAATCCTTTCTGTAGTTTGCAAAACTATATCTCTCCCAATTTTTTCAAGGTTGACATTGCCCATGGAAACATGAACCCATATCCTGAATCTGAATGTCTCTGCTCTTGCATCATTGAAAATAAGTTGCGCAAGGCTTGTCTTCCCAAGGCCCACTGGCCCAACTATGGAAATAATGGTAAGTTCTTTCACATTTATCTGCATTAACATGTACATAAGATGTTCCAAGTCTCGATCCCTCCCGACAATTCTGATGTCACTATTTCTGTATGATGTTGTCTGCTTCTCATCAAAATTTACCATTGAGTTAATATGTGAGATGAAATGATACTGGGTAGGTAAATTTTGCCTTGTCTGTAACAACTCCCTCTTGGATTTCATCTTATAAACCATGCTAACCTTCGAAAGCATGGGATTGGATAAAGAGCAGAGTAAAGATCCCTGAAAATTTGCAACCACATTTACTCTGTAAGTTTGCGATCACTGTTTTCGCAGCAAAACACAACTGAAGAAATGTTGGTGCAGTTATTAATAAGAACAGAAGCCCAAAACCCAGCTGTATTAGAATTTAAAATGGCATGTCCTTTTATTATTTTCAGATTGGTGGTAAGTGGTTAGTGTATATTAGTGTAATCCAAATGTCATGATTCTAAAATCTTGAGAATTACATTGGAAAATCAACATAAACAACTAACCCAAATATGCTGTGGGTGTGAATTTAACTCTGGCCTTTGGTCACAGAGGTGAGGTGCCACATTGTTAAGCCATGCAATGGTAGGTATTCTAAAGCCAGGTCATAGACTTAATGGATGATAGCTTACATAGGTTTACTACTTTACATAATGATAAGAGACAAGAAACATGATTGCATCTTTGTCTTTTTTTTTAGGAAGAGTCTGCAGGCAAAACTACCACAGCAGATCTATAAAGTACAAGTGAGGAGAAAAACAACATAACCAACAAAATTTCAGCAGCCAAATGAGCATCACACTGCTGTGATTGTAATCCTTGACTATGGGGCTAAAATTCAAGCTGTATAATTATTGGTTGCTTCTTAAATCAGGATGAGAACATGAAAGGCCAGGTTATAAATGCAGATTACTGGAGCTGCTAGATTATGCAACAAAGAAAACTGGATTTCAATCGTAGGTGACTTTAATTTGTGGCATGCGTGGTTACTGGTTAGCATATTCTTAAAAAAGGCCAAATACTACTCCTATATTCCTAACCACAGTGTTGGAGTAGTATAGTGACACAATTGTAAATTCAAATCTTACTGCATAACACGTCCTGTATGTAAATAATTGATGTAATACAGAAATGCACAAATATTAATTGCAATCACAAGTGTCCCTATCGTTGTAAGGTGGCAAGTATCTATCAATTGTACTGGTTTATGCATTTAGAATTTTAGATCCCAAAATCACGTACTATCAAATATAAATAAATAATATAAAAGGTCTACTTCTGACTTTCTGTGCATCGCTGAGTTGGAACAGATTAGGTACTGGGAACAGATTAGGTACTACCAGACATGGTAGCACCTAAACTGGTGCACCAACCCCTTGTTTAGATGCCCGAATCGTTATACCGATTCGGGTACTGTAGCAACTTTTGTTTTTTAGTGCAAAAAATTGTCCAAAAATTGATTAATTAGACTCAAAATGTTCGTCTCGTAAAGTACAACAAAACTGTGTAATTAGTTTATGATTTTATCTACATTTAGTACTTCATGCATTTGCCGACATTTTGATGTGATTGGGAATCTCCTTTTTGCATAGTGGAATTTGGGAGTGAATTTGAGGATCTAAACAAGACCCAAAATATAGAGGAATAAAGGATGCAATCATCTAAGTGGACATAAAGTTTGAACATGAACAAAAACTTGTGCAAAAAAATAAACAATAACTGTTTAGGCATTACTCGTTTTTGTGCTAAACCCCAATGATTTATGTGCTAATTTCTCGTTTTTGTTTCTCCTTGCACAGTTTTTGTTCAAGCCCTTTTTTAAAACTAACTAGCAGGGGAGAACTGCCTGTTAGATTCAAGCCCAAATTTTACATGGTAATTGCATACCTTATCAATTCACATGCAACCTTTCGTTAGGCATTACATGTTTGGGAGTTGCTCCCCTAGAACAAGTTGCCGATTAATTAGGAAGAAACGAAAAGGGAAAACCGTTTTACCTTCTGCGCATAGCTGCTTCCCTCATATTGCTCCTTGGACGAGTAGTACCCATCAACGATGTCTTCGATATCGTAAGCCAGTGACTTGATCTGACCCAACCAGAGCCGCAGGTTAGCCCTATCGGTTCCAAAGGAGTTGTTCTCGGCGTTCTTCAGTAGTCCTTCCAGGTACACCAGGGTGTCCTTGATGGTCTCGAGGTCGTCGCTGAAGCTGCAGCACAGCTTCACCTCGCCCTGCGCCACGGAGATGACTTCGGTGATCTTGCGGGCGACCTGGTTCACTGCTGCAACTACGAGCATCTCGGGGCTGACCATGGCTATTGGCTAGCAGAGAGGAGGCAAGTGGGACTGTGGGAGGCAATGACCGAGTAGCAACTAGCAAGGGGCGCAATGGCATAAGGGCAAGGGTAATTATTGCGGCCGCAGCAATATGGGTGGCTGGGTGTGTTGTCAAAAAAAAAAAAAAATGGGTGGCTGGGTGGGACCTTTTTATTAGGAGTGCCTTTCAGGTGGGCCCGACCCAGGCTGTCCCTCCACCTCCCGCTACAAAGGGTGTATTCACTTCGCGAAAAGTAGCTGAAAAGTTACTGTAACATCTTTCGTTGTTATTTGGCAAAATTTATCCAATTATGGACTAACTAGGCTCAAAAGATTCGTCCCGACATTTACAGACAAACTATGCAATTAGTTATCTTTTTTACCTACGTTTAATGCTCCATGCATGCGTCGAAAGATTTGATGTGATATATGTAAGAGGAAATATTTTGGGTTGGGAGGGGGAAGTGAACGCGGCCAAAGGGGAACCGAGAGCAGGCCAACGGGGCTACGGGCAGCGTCGAAAATGGACGGAAAAAATCTCGTTCCGTTTTTTATTTTTGTTCGTTCGTTTTCGTATTTGTGAGGTCTCGTTTCTTTATTTATAGAAATAAAAGAGGGGTTTTTCCGTCCGTTTTCGTAGGATCCCGTTTTCACTCGAAATTGACCCGTATTTATTTCGTTTTTCATCCCGTTTTAAATTTATATGAGATGTGTAGAAATTAATATGTTCATAAACCTATTAATCACTAATTATGCATGTTAACACATAGCATGCTAGTGAATACTAGACCAATAACTTCGTATGTGTATATTAATTTGTGACTTTGCTCATGTATATTCATGAATATTTAATTATATTATTTTAACTTAATTTTTCGGCTATCCATCCGTATTTGTTCGTTTCCGTGCATCCACGTATCCCGATTCCGTTTTCAAACCCGTATTTTCTGAATTCGATCCCGTTTTCGCTAAAAAAATATAGAAACAGAAGTAGAAATAGAGTTTTTCTATCTGTTTTCGTCTGTTTTCATCACTAGTCACCGGGGCATCGAGGAATATTCGAACAGACTGCCTCTCCCTTCCTACTGTTTATCTTCCTCCTCCCTCTGGTTCATCTTCCCTCTTATCCTCTCTCTGTACGGTGCTTCCTAAAACCTTTAGTATCTTCCTAGCTCCGATTCCCCTGCTTTGCTACTTCTCCCCAAATTCCATCTCGCTTTTATCTGATTACTGGAGCTTGTTAGTGAACTAGTGGTTGGGTTGTTAACACTTTTGTTGCTAGCAAGTAGCAACTGAAGAAAATCTTTCCGATTCTACGCCAACAATAAAAATTAAGTGGTTCGCAGACAAGCTTACCTGCATCACTATAAAAATTGGGTGGTTCCCACGCGTTGCTGCGAAAATTTCTAAAGAACACATGTTGGTTTTTACATGAAATTCAGCAAATAGAGACCATTTCTTAATTGTGTAAATATTAGTTTGTATACAATAATCATACTATGTTGCTGCCAAAATTTAAGGATTGATTTAGACAAAAGTTTAAAGAACATGTCGTACCATGTGTGGCCAAAATTGAAATCGAGTTGAAAGAATATGCATAGAAGCGTTTTCGCTTTAAAAAAATGCAAAGAGCTGTCATAACCTCTGCTCTGGCTTTGGTTTGGCTCTCCTCTCTCCCGGATGCTTGTAGTACCTGGGTGAATAAAGTGTTGTACAGCGTTATCCTTTACTTTTTTAAAGAAGCAATTTGGCATGTACTTGTCAAAGTAGCAATGCTAGTGCTTTCGCCGTCGCCGACGTTGGATCGCTAGTGCATGGACATAGGGATGGCCAGACAGGCTGGGCTATGTTTAGATTAAAGATTTTTTCAATCTGATAAATAGTACCACTTTCGTCTTATTTGATAAATATTGTCCAATCGTAGACCAACTAGGCTCAAAAGATTCATCTCGTGATTTTGAACTAAACTGTGTAATTAGATATTTTTTTTACCTACATTTAGTACTCCATGCAAGCGGCTAAAAATTGATGTGATGGAGAGAGTGAAAAAACTTGGAATTTTGAGGTGATCTAAACATGGGCTTGGTTGGAGAGTGAGGAGATGATTGAACCCGGGGTTGTTGGTGCATCCATGCCCATCTCGGATGCATGCAACAGTGGAAGACAGGACTTATTAGTGGAGCTGTAGAGAGCAGTTTCAATCTGGGCGGCACCATACATTTACTCGAGGGAAGAGGAGTGATAGGAAAGGCAAAAGATCTGGACCATAAGATTATAGGAAATAGAGTCGATCTGACGGCTCAGATGATACTGATCGGTTGCTGCGTAACGAGGAACTACGGCTCTAAGGAAGTGGATGACGCGGCTTAAGAGATGAGTTTTGGTTTACAAGAGTATGATAGGATAAAGGAGCGACGTTTTGAGATTTCTCTCTTCTTTTCTTTTTTAAACGAATCTGGCAGGAGAGCTGCTGATTATATTAAAAAGAAGATAAGCCCAAAGTAGGCACAACGACACAACCGCGACCACTAACCACGCCGCAAAGCAAACTCCACAAAAAGGAAAAGAAAAACAACTCAAGTCGGTCGGATCGAGACATCGACACGGACTACACAAAGCCAAAGCTCAACTCAAAAAAGGAGAAAAAAGAGAACCATCACCATCTCGAACCACCACACTGCACCGCCAAACCCCAGACGACCAAGGGCGTCAGGGCGAAAAACACCATCGACACCGCTCGCGCCGTCATTACCGATGATGATCCACACCGAGCTAGCCTGCTACTAGGCAGGACTAGCCGCCATAGGTTGCTGCGAGCCGTGTAGCCGTCCCGCAATGGATCCGCTTGCGCCGCCTATCAACTAGCCACCGCCAAGCAGGGCTAACCGACGTAGCTCGCTGCAAGCTGCCAAACCAACGCGTGAGCAGCTGCCTCTGGCGCTCACCAAGCCAATCCCGTCCACCGAGATCCAAGCACGTACACTGTAGTTTCCAATAACCTAGTTGCCTCATCAAAGGTAGAAGTGAGACATGGATCCTCCAGCTGCTAGTCAGAAAACCTCCTTACACCGAAACGGCCGCCGCTGAGCAAGACCACCCGCCGCCAAACCACACAGGTCACCTCGGCAACGCAAGTCTGCTAGCCACCACCTCCCACGCTGGCCTCCTCGCCAACTTCGTGGGTGCCGCCCACGCCGGCCTCCTCGCCATCTTCGTGGGCGCAACTAGCACCCGGTCCCTCCAGGACTGTCACCCTCCACCAAGCAGATGCCAAGCCCTCCAATCGCTGCGCCAACGCCCTCCTCCTAGCCACCTTCTGACGCCATGGACACTAGACCCCGAATCCTCAACTAGGCCTCCACCTTGTCGGCAACCCACCATGACTGGCATAGCACGAGCTTCCAAAGCGACGCCTCCAACGAGGGGAACGCCACCACAAGCGCCGCCATCGCCTAACCAGAAGGTTAAGGTTTTACATCAAGGAAGAAAAGCACCGCACAAGGAGAAGGGCTGATCGATGGATGCTTCCAATGAGGTAAGCGGCGCCCGGAGGCGTCGCCATCATCGGCCCAAAAGGGCTAGGCTTTCGCCAAGGCGCCCAACTCCTAGCACTGCCGTTGCCAAATGTGGGTTGCCGCCTGCCAATGCCATCCCTGGAGCTCGGGGCAGCCGCAACTAGTGGCCTGCGCAGCAAGACAGCGTCGCTGCTGTCCAACGCCATTGCAGGCCACCGTTGCCAGCGGTCTGCTGCCACACCGCCGCCCTCGCCATGCTGTAGAGCACGACCATGACCAAGGTGTATGGGCCGCCGCCGCTGCCATATGCACAGATCCAGTGCAGAGGGGACCGGATTCGGCCACCGGAGGACCGCATCCGCTGCCCCTGAGCCCCAGACGCCGAGCCACGGCCGTAGTCCTCGACGACGAGCAGCAACTCCACGAGGCTACCTCCGCCGAGCGCTCAGGGCGTGGAACGCCCTGGTAACGCCGATCGTGGACGGGGGCAAGCGGGCAAGGCCCTCGCCGGCCGCCGCCCCGGCAAAGCAGCAGGCGCGCGGGCACATCGCCGGTGTCGCCGCCGATAGCTGCCACTTGCCGGCACCGGAGTCGAATGCCTGGCCATTTCCAGCTCAATCCTCCCACGTGGTCATGGCCTGCTTGCTGTCGCCGCCGTCGTACTCCATGCCGACCACCCGGTGGCCGGACCGGATGCAGCCGAGCACGCCCGCCATGGCCACCGCCCGGCACCTGCTGCCCTTCCCAACGTAGATCCGGCCGAGGGGCACCGGATCCGCGCTCGCTACTGCTGGGAACCGGCCGCCGACAGTCTGCACGGGAGCTCCTCCGGGAGAGAGAGAGGGAGGGAGAGGGAGGGAGGAGAAGAAAAAGCCCGGCCGCCGCCGTCCTTGCTCTCTGCCAGCCTCCGGCGTCGAGCTATGGCGGCAGCCAGGCGGTGGCGGCGTGGGGGAGGGGCCGCCCGAGTCACCCTCTTCTCTAGTGAAAATTATATATGAGATTTCTCTCTTCGGCTCTAGTTCCGATGAGAGGAGCTGCATCAAACACAGAGTTACTTGCATCACTATAATTAGAGGAGCTACGACGTGAGATTCCTCTCTTCGGTTCTAGTTTAATTTTGATGAGAGGAGCTGAACCAAATACAGACTTAGAGCTTGTTTGGATGCATTTATATCTACCTAAATTCACATATGTTGAAATAGGTTATGATGAAATTTAGGAAGTGTTTGGAACTGCTCCGCTCCACGTTTTTAGTCAAACAGTTTCATCTTCACGCACTTTGTTCGAGGAAAAAGAGTGGAGTTGTGAGAGCATCTAAAAAGGTGCTCCGTAAACTCCAAATTTTTTTTGTGAAGCTGCTCCACGGTAAAGATTGCGGAGCAGTTGTAACACCCCTGGTGTTACTAACTTACTTAGCATGTGATTAAGGTCTAAAAGAAATTAACAAAACAAATTTTGTGGGTTTTAAAAATTCAACGCGCATAAAATGATAAGCGAATTTCTATAACAAGAATAAAATACGACGTGTATATAGTACTTAAATAAAACTTGAAGTGCAAATGGTGTAGATGGAAATGGTATGTTGGTGTTGGAAAATAATTGTGTTAGCTAGTATTTTTGGGGAGCTCAGAAATTGAATCTGGAATTCATATAGGCCTCAACTCTATATTTTTCCGAGTTCGGGACGACAACGACAATGCCGTTTTGGCATTAAAATTCTAACTAAATTTCTTAAAAACTAGCTTTATGTTCTTGTATCGTTAGTTGCATCGAAGTGAGCACTTGAGTGTGGCATAGATGGTAGTTGGGTTGGACGTCTTGTTGCTTGCATTAGAAAATGCCTAACTTCGCTAGAACGCGCTGTTGGCCAGCTAACTCTTGACCTCGAGCACTAGTTGGCAGTCTCAAGTTGGCACGTCTCTACTCTACTCTCTAGTTCACCTTTGTCTAAGTTTGTTGCTCCTACTAGTAGCTGTATATATCTTCTTGAGCCTTGTCAAGGTGGTTTAGTTTTAACCTAGCTGGGGTAGAAGTTGGGCACGCTTTAAAATTCGTGCAACACACGTTTTCGACCGCTTGGCCCCTGGGGCACGGTCACCATGAGCGGGCACCACTGTCCTCGACACAGGCGTGGCGGGCTGGTTGCCACTGACCGGCTCATGCGTCCGGGAGGGGCTGCGCTGCACCTCGCCCGGGCATTGGTCAGCCCTGGCTGGCTACGGCTAGGTCTCTGTCGTAGGGTGCACGTCCCGCTCGTAGGGCAGACCACGCGCAGGACTGAACCGTGGTGGTGACCGCTGTGGCGTGGTCGTCACGGTGCCTTCACCGTCTTTCGTCCCAGTAACCACGCCAAGCCCTTGGGCAGGTGCTGCTACAGGTCGACATTGCCTCGTTTTTAACCGCTCGGCTCGCCAAGTGCCGCTACCGCCACCACACTCCCCGCCTTCCAAATTCACCTAAACTTTGCACGTCTTAGTCCAAATTGCTCGTGCCAGTGGGTAGAATAGGGAGTTCTCTGGATGCCTCGTTCTCTTCAAACGCAGCCGTGGTCCGTGGGTGACCAATTTCAAGCTTTCCTCGCCTCTGGCCATGGGCGCCGCCGCACCGGTTGATCGGGGGGGGGCAAGGTCATAGAGTTGATGGCAGCTCAATTGTTTGTACCTCTGAGCTTGTCTAGACCTCCTCTACCCGGTGCTCACTTCTTTTTGGCCAGGGCATGCATCGCTGGAGCGCGGGCGCGGCCGTGCCGCCTCAGAGCGCCACCACGGGGTTCGGGCGCACGTGGCTAGAGCACCCCGGTGTTTCCCTACCTCAACCCATTGCGCGGCTGGGTTCACGGTGAGTCCCTTCTGCTCCCCCATGATCTCAATCACCTCGTTAGGCCACAAAGTCGTCAGAACAGGAGCGCCACCATGGCGGGCGGTCCGCCAGCGTGGGCTGGGTGCTAGGAGGCACCGTTTGCCTTCCAACCACCTCTCAGGGCTTCGTTGTGGGCCAACAGTGCTCATCGGCCTGCTCGTCAGACTGGGGTTTTGCCCTTACGTCCGGCGTGACCGCCCGGTGCCGGCCGGAGCCGCGTCGGTGCACGCAGGGGACGGCAGGGACTGGCTCACTGCGAAGACAGCACAGTTTGGGACTGCAGTGTGAAGTTCCTCTCTTGCGTAATAGTAGCTCCTAGGGTCGTTCGATTTCTCAATAGTGTGGGGTCCTTTTTGCAAAAATTCTGTAGCAGGCGCGAGCGGGCCTGCTGGGCCAGCCTGTTGGCGTGCGGCCACGTTGCTCGTGGGCCGTTTCAGTCACTGGGCGGATTGGTTGCAGTTGGCCCTTTCCCTTTATAAAGCAATTTCTTAGTTTAGTTCATAGACCAAACTTGTAAATTCCAATTAGAAGTGTGTAGAAGTCCAAAAATTGCGAAACCAATTTAGTTAGGTTCCTAAAATCATAAACTAACTGTTGGTATAATTGGTTCACATATTTTTATAATGTTTTCAGGAGTTCTCTAAGTAAAGTAAGATGCTCCATTTTATTCAAGAATAAATTTGTCGGAATTCTTATGGCCAAATGATGATAGTGCTAACTTTAAAAATTTTACCACAAGCTTCTAGTATTACTAGGTGTCCACGGTAATTTTTGTAGCTCCAAAATAATTAGCTGCTAGGATAATTAATAAGCCCTAGTTTAAATATCTATTCGATCGATATAGTGAATAAAGCAACACCTTGGGTTGTTAGGAAATAAAATCTTAGTCGACAACGGGGATGCAAAGCCTAGTGAGTTAGTGGGTGGCTAGCTCGTTAGCTTACGAGACGTAGTCATATGACGAGAGTTGCGATTGTTGTCTTTTAATTACGTCTCAACGTTGCATCCACGTATATCACAATAGGAATGATGGTGGATCGCGAAGTCATCTGGAGTAGCAGAAAGGGTGGTGCCTTGATGATCGTGGCGCCATGGTGGAATGCTAACTCTTGGTTAAATCTCACCCAGGCAAGCCCCGGTGCATAACCCCTATTATTCTGCACTTTATTTTATGTTTGTGCATTAAGTTTCAAGGAGTTGAATGAAACCCACTTGCATATATATATCCTGATCCCATGAGTCTTACTAGTATGATAGGATCGTGTAGATTGCTATGCTACAGGACTCCGGTAGAAGTCGAGTGATTGCCTGTCACTCGCGAGCGATAGGAAATATATTATTGTTACTATTATCATGTTATTATCACATGGATTATATATGGATAATAATTGGAGACCGGGCGGGACTATACTTGGAATTGGATATGGACTTGGTTGAGCAATCTGAGCGAGGCTCTAGTTGCATTTGTCCCGCCTGTGTCAATTAAGGACCGTTCGTTGCACTGGATCCCCGGTCAAGTCACAGATCTATTATCCCGAGCATATACTAGCGGATGGGGGCTAGGAAGACTTGTTACTCTCTTGTCATGGGCTCCGGCTCTTTCTGGACCGACTGATTGGAGGCGGGGATAGGTGGAGGTCTAAGCACCACTTTGAGGCCGGGCCTCAAGTGTGGGGGCTTGGAGTCCAAGTTTGGACGGGGACCTGGAACCCGTGATAGGAGTGGAGCGGGTTGGTCTCATCTGTGCTCGGGGTACAGATGAGGCGTGTGTTTTTTGAGGTACCCAGCTGGGCACATTGATTCACGAATCGCCGTTTCTACGTGACGGTACGGCTTGACTGCACTCTGGCACCGTAGTAAGAACTGAAAGATGAAAGATAGAAAAATGGTTCTGATGGCTTAACCTTTGCTTGAAAGTAGAACAAGTGCTTACCTAGAATGGTTGGTTAATAAACTACTGATAACGGCTAATAAAAATTGAATATAAGGATGAACCTTTAGTAATGCTTCCTGCAGTTGCAATAACCCACAAGCTAGATAGCCTTGCATATCCTTGGAGTATTTTCTTTCCTTCTGACGGATAAGTCTTGCGGAGTATAATTGAGTACGCAGGATTTGTTCTACCCTGTTGCAGGTGACAGGTGTTCTTGAAGATGACATTTGTGTGTGGAAACCTCCTGGTGGGCTCAGTGAGGATTTCCTTTACGTTGCGGATGTAGAGTTGATTTATAACTCTCACCAAAAATGTTTTTCAAGGGAAAGATTTACCACATGTTATCATTTCTTGTATATAAATGTTCATCATGATAATAATTAACTCATCATTAAATGGTTTTATTTCCGCTGAACTCTGATAACATTTTATTTTCCGCTGTTATAATTAAATAATGAATTACCCAGATGTTGTGACAAACTCAAAAGAATGCAGCTCAATGAAGTGACAAACTGTAGATGTATGACTAAGCACTTGAAGTTGGGGTTCACAACTGATGATGTTCGAAGATAGATTGATCTAAAGCAAAATCCAAACGCTAACTTGGGCAACGATATATAAACAGATGAATCTATTACCTGAACGATAATGGTGATTGTTTGGGCAATCAATGGTTTTCATGCCCTATCGATGGAAATCATTTCAGTTTTTAAAGGATGGATGATAAAGTTAAGGACAGACTAGTTTTAAGTATCGTTTGGAGTTGGGAGACACTTAGAGTAGTCTAGGACCTTGTTTTTTCTTTGGTTGTACTATAAAGGGGGTATGAAATACTAGCTTGACCTAGGTGAGTCTAATGGTTTAGGACACTTGTCAAACTTAGCATTAGATAACTCTAAGAAGGCCCAAGAATATGTTGGAACCAACCCCATTCATTGAGAAGTTATCGATGGAAATCGTTTCGGTTTTTTAAGGATGGACGATAAAGTTAATGACGAACTAGTTCTAAGTGTCATTTGGATCGAGTTAGGAGACACTTAGAGTAGTTTGGGACTTTATTTTTCCTTTGGCCATACTATAAAGGGGGTATGAACTACTAGCTTGACCTAGATGAGTCTCATGGTTTAGGTGTGGTGCACACTTATCAAACTTAGTACTAGGTAACTCTAAGAAGGCCCAAGAATCTATTGGAACCAACCCCATTCACTGAGAAGATGATTTGGAAGTGAATTGTGGGCTAAATAGAGCATCAGGCCCTAAGGTTACAGGTCATCGGGCCATTGATTTGGGTCTGACGCGCCACATGGTGCATGCTAAAGAGTAAGGATAAGGGACCATCAATCCCTTTCTCTAGGGATCATCGGACTGTATGGTGCCACTGTAGCTGCTAGGGTTTGGTTCAGGGACCATCGGACCATACTGTAGGGCCATTGTAACACCCCAGGTGTTTGTCACTCATTAAGCAGTGGGTTTGAGCTCAAACATGATAGATTAAGTGGAGATGACGATGTCAAGGTCAACCTATGGAGATGAGCTTAATCTAAACTTGGATGTTGCACCCTTGCTTTGTATATAGGTCATTTTCAAGATATATGCTTGGGTGGTGTTATTGCAATATCTTCATGTGTCTCACCTTAATACCTATCTATATTGGTCACTGGAAAAGTTTTATGAAGTTTGGAATAAAAAAGTCACACGAAATGATAAGTTCTATTCCTATTAGAATTGCACCATTAAGTGAATGGAATTATAGATCATCAATCAAACCTTGCAAACTTTCCAAATGACTCTAGATGAACTCTACAACAAAAGTCATGAAGGGTTTATGTTGAGCAAATGCCAAGAAAATGCCTTAATTGGCATAAAGCCCTAGTTTAGGCTTTATCGAGTTGCTACATTGACCAAAGTGAAAGTTTAACTTCTATACCAGTTATGAGGTTTGACTTAAAGAAAAGTTATAGTTTATCTTATGTAGAACAAACTTTGTTTATTGGTCAAGAGCTAGTTTGGCCTCTAACCTAGTCAAATAGAGCTCACAATATTGAATCAGCTGCTGTTTGGAAGAAGCAGAAAATTCTTCTAAGTCCTCGTTTGACAGCAGTAAGTGTAACACCCTAAAAATTTGAAAAGAAGAAAAATAGGAAAAATATGATTTTTGTATATTTTTGTGAGCATGAAAATTTAGAATGATAATAATTTTTATAAATTTAAAATTTAATATAAGGGTAAGAACATGATTGAGCATTCATGCTGTTACATTTAAATTTTTGTGATGAGTGGTTTGATTTAAATTCAAATTAGGTTTCAAAATCAATTGAAAATGCTTTGAAATAAAAGAAAAGGAATTCTTTCGGTTTGGCCCAGCTCAGCCCGCCAGCACCGCCTCGGCCTGCCTCCCACGCATGGCCCATCTCCCTTTTCCTCTCCGCCCCGCTTCGCTTTCCGCATGGGCCGAGCCCAGCCGCAGCCGCCGGCCTAGCTTCACCGCGCGAGCGCCTTCCTTCTCCCGTTTTAGCCGCTGACTTCGCGGGCCCACGCGTCAGTCGCGTCCCCTTCCCCAAGCTGCCGGCACGAAGCTTTCCAAAAACCTCCACCGACCGAATCCGCCGCCAAATCTCCCTCCTTCCTTTCTTAGAACCGCCTTCGGGCTATAAAAACGGGGTGCCGCCTCCCTCCGCTTCTCTTTGGACTACAAATCGCAGCCTCTATCGTCCCGTGGTGGCTACGGCCGAAGCTCCGCCTCTACCGTCCGCCACCGCGAGCTAGCCGCCGCCTTCCGGTCATCCTCCGGTCCCATCTTCGTGCGGGGTGAGCTCGCCATGCCATTCTCTCTCTCCCTGTGTTTTCCGTTCGTAAGCTCGTGCTCTGTAGCGCGAGTTAGCCTTCTCCGGCCATGGCGCCGCCGCGGAAGGGTCGCCGTCGGGCCAAAAACCGGCCGGAGCACCGCCGGCCACTCTCTCTCTCTCCCGATCCAATCTGGATCGTTGATTTTGAATCCAACGGCTGATATTAGAAGATACCCGTTCGGCTGTAACATTTGCTAAAGAGACCCTGTAAATTTTAAGTTCTTAACCCGCAGTCCAAAGCGTATTCCCGGTTTACGTTTTCTTTTCCGTAAAGCGTATTTTGATCGGGTAACTTCCGAAAATACGTTTTGATTAATTGAAAACGTAATTCGTTTCGGAAAAAGAAAAATACGCTTTCTGATATTTACAGTTTTGCCACTGAGTTTGTTTTAGTCATAAATTATCCGTTTTAACTCCGATTTGATCCATTCAAATTGCGTTAGATTCGTATTTGCGAGCTCTACATGATGAAAGAACTGTACAGTAGGTTTGAGATAATTTATTTTTGAGTTTATATTAAAGTAATTATTTATCTATAGGAAATTTTAGAAAACTCATAACTTTTACGTTTTAAATCCAAATTTCGTGATCTTTATGTCTATGTGATCGTAGTAACGTGTAGAAGAGTTTTACAAACTTGTTATACTGTTAGTGCTACTGTTGGTTAGGTTTTCTATCTTTAAGTTCCGATGTGAGATTTAATCTATTACTTTAATAAAGTAGATCTTGTTTAAATCATATCTTCTACGTTTTAGATCCGTTTTAGCTCATTCGAGTTGCGTTAGATTCATAGCAACGAGATCTACGCGTTAGTGACAGTATTTGCCATATTACTAATTCTGAAATTTTATGGTTTAAATCATATCTTGATTAATAATTATGCAACTGGGTTTTGTAAATAAAATATGATTTGTTTTACTTTAGTTTCATAATTTGAATCTAAATTTGACTTAATTCCATATATAGTATCTATAAAATATCTTATATATGTTATTATATAATTAAAACACATGAAGCTAATAGTTTTATATTTTCTTCTATGAGCAAATCTTTCGGTAGATGTATCTTTTCAACCGTAGTTTCGATTAGAGTGCTTTTCGCGCCTGTGTGTTCATAGCAATGCGTAGAACCTCTTTAAAATCTTTTCACATATTGTTTCATATGTTTGGTGTACTGTTCTAATTTAGATCTATTGTTTGCTTCGTGTATGATTGTATCGATGTGTGTGTGGTGATTTATTGATCAAGTCCAGTCGGTGAGATATACGTGGTTATCAAGAAGAAGAAGAAGAATGTTGAAGATTAAAGCTTACCGAAGGATCGGTGTTTAAGGCAAGTATAGCATGGGATCATCCTTGTTTCCTATTCACCTTTAATATACTTAATTCATGTGCATGTGTCTACCTTGTTACCATTAAGGATATCCTAGTTTTTGTATCTTGTACCTTGACACCCATGGGACATTGCATTGGGTAGTATTTATGCTAGTGCTCAAGATAAATAACCATGATCTGTAACTTGACTAATGGTATATGCAATAAATGTTTAAAAGATGCTTTAAAGCAATATGGCTCAAGAGGGCTAGAGCATATTTGGTTGTTTTTATGGTGCTCTAGTTTCTCTCCATAAGGACTTATCTATAAGCGAACATCCGGGACTTACAGTACAACTGTGAGGGCTATATGGCTCTGGCTTTAGTCAAGTATGAGGACCTTTTCTAGCTTGTTAGTGGTAACCTTCATGGCGTAAGAACGGCTTGACGAATCGGGTATAGTGCGGCCCCTGTCCTTATGTGTATAGGCTGCGCGTTATTGTGCCATTTGGAAGGGGGGCTCTACATCTGTTTGCCGAGTGAATCTAATGGCCCTAACTTGTTAGACGAACCTTTGAAAGACTTCATAGTGAACCCTGCCGACCTTCCTTGGAAGTGGGTCAAGAGATTAGCTACCTCGGGCGAAAGGGTAAATCACGACTCACAGTGAAAGTGTACAACCTCTGCAGAGTGTAAAACTGGTATATCAGCCGTGCTCACGGTCATGAGTGGCCTTGGACCCTTACAGAATAAATGATGGACACTGATGATAATGATAATACTGATGATATTAAAGCTCACTAATGATTATTGTTTCTTGCTATACATTATTCTTGTTTACATGATCATGAGGTTATTTGGGTTTATGGTAAACTTGTTGCTACTCAAATGCTAAAAAGTTAACTCACTAAAAGCTATTGCAGTAAACCCGTGTCAAACCTTTTGAGCCTCATGAACCCCATGTTATATTTGTTGAGTTCGACATGGACTCACTCTTGCTATTTCCCCACATCTCAGGAAGGGTACCAGACTGTTAGATTCTGGAATTGTTAGGCTTGTGATCAACCAGTTAGTTTGATCCTGGAGTGAAGGTTGCACCCGGTGTTCGGAGTTGTCTTTCCGCTGTGTTGCTCTTTAAGGTATATTTTATACTATTGTGTTATGTATATTAAGCATTTGTCTCTTGATATTACACTTATCTGTGGCTATATGTGAGATCTGTCTTCTTTATTTCACATATGGTGTATGTCTGATTTTGTCCTTAAAACCGGGTGTGACAGAGTGGTATCAGAGCAATGCTGACTGTAGGACGCAAGCCTAGTTAGAACTGGACGTTTAGCATGTTCTCATTGTTGCCTATTTCTTGCTTCTCTTTAACTTTGTTATTTTCTCAAAGTTATGCTTAATTCTATCCCTGTTCTGTTATAAAAACCTTGTCTCTATTTTGAACCTTTTCTCCTTGTCTATTAGACGGCTCGTGACAAGAGGACTGTGGATTTCAGGGGTTAAGAGGACTGAATTGTGTTGCTCTTGCTCACTTTTGACAAGAAACCATTAGCAATGCAAAACCAATTACTAGAAGAAATGGCTCAACATGGAAATTCTCAACGATGCTCATCTCAAGATCAAGCCAACATATCCAAGGGGCCAGAGAAGATACAAGTAGCAGAAGCTTGGAAGAATATGAAATCCAATAAAGATGTTGATAATAAGGCATTTGGGGAGCAGGAACAATGTCACTGCTGTAAGCATTATGGTTTTCCCTGTCTTCGAAACGAGTCTAATAAGGGGAAAGTCAAGGTGGATCCAAATTTTGAGATCAACATGGACAAGAAGAGAAGAGCAATCTCATTAGAACCACTAGTGGAAAGCAATGAGCAAGCGAGTTATACTACATTGTCACATGCAGCCCTGATCCCCTGTCAAACAAATCCAAACCCTGAAGAGTTAGAAGCCTCTCCCGCTAAAACTACTCCCCATGAAGTAGTCATAGATGGGTGGACAATTACCTATAAGGAGTATCAACCCCGAAAGGTCAAACAAGCTAGGAAACAAGCCAAAGGGACGAAGGTGAACTTTTATGGCCAGCAAGATAGCAGCATACCAAACAACAGTTCTGTGGAGTATGACATCACAAAAGATCCAGCTAAGAGAAAGTGTTATCATTGCCAGCAGGAAGGACATTATATCAAATCTTGCCCACAGAAGAATCAACAACAGCAAGACCCAGGACAGGATGTCCAAAAGGAGCATGTGCAGGGAAATAAATTAAAAAGAAATTACATCCATGGAAGGTTGAAACATGTGGATATTTCCACCATTCCCGGAGCTAAGGAGGTCGTGTTTGGATAAATTCCCGTAAGTTCAGGAAATGCCAAGGTTTTGTTTGACCCCAGTGCCTCACATTCGTTCATATCTAGACAATATGCAAAAGATCATAACATACTTATGCTTCCAAGGGGGAAAACAGTTATGGTTGAAACTCCAAGAGGTAAAATAAAGGCAGACCGTATATGCCCAAAAGTTAGTCTGGACATAAAGGGGGTAAATTTTAAGGTAAACCTCATTGTTTTGGAATTAATGGGCATTGATGTTATCCTTGGAATAGACTGGTTATCTACTTGTAAAGGAGTGATTGAGTATGCCCAAGGTTCAGTGTTTCTAACTACACTTTCAGGAGAAAGGATTGAGTATGAGGGTATTAAATCTACACCGGAGGGATACCAGGTTGACCCATATTAAGGTATGAGTTATAAGAATGGTAAAGAGGGATGCAGAGATTCAGATGTTCATATAAAGCAATAAGGAATGTAAGAGACGTTATCTACTTTGGATACTGCTACAATCACACCATGTTTAAGGAATAGGAGTTATGTCCCGTGTAATAAAACCGTTAGTAGCCAAGTTGAGTCGTCTTAATGTGTGGCTAATGAACATTTAAGTGTTTAGTTGTTTTGTGCTTATGTTTATGTTTGAGTTGGAATTTTGTAATGAGTGGAATGATCTCGTGGGCTTTGACCATGATTTCATTTAGTTTATATGTATAAGGTATAAGGATTAATGAAATAAATAGCTGGGTTTTGGTTATCTCCTGTTTTCTATATCTTGTCTTTCGGAGCAGCCTGTCTTTATCAACTTATATCTCTGTTCTTGAAAGACCAAAAAATCATAAGAGAATTCTGGAAAAGAGTGGACTTCAACATCTCTCTCTAAATGCAAGAACCACCCTCATAGTTGTTTTGGTTTGGGAGATACAAAAAGCATAAGGCAATGTATATGTGCTGTCATAAACCTGGAACAGTTTCTGATAAGTACTGTTTTCGACCAAGTTAACTACAGAATCTGGAAGTGTGTTCTATAAGAAAGTTGCAGAGAATTTTATAAGTTTTCCATCGGTATAAACTACAGCTTCATTGGATTAACAAAATGAGAGTTACAGCTGTTTTACTGCACTGCTGATTTTCTGCTCGTGAGAAATTTTAGATTTCTTGTTCTTACCTATGCACAAGAGTATTATTGGGATGTCAGAACACTTTTATGCTAAGTAGCTCATCTAGAAAAGTGTTCAAGCTACCCTATTTGGTGTCCCTTATTTTAAGGGGGTAGCCAATATAAAGAAGGATTATTAAGATTGAACTCTTTAGTTAGAAGTATTGGTTAGTCTCCATGATTGAGTTGCCACTCTTGAGCAAAAATGTTCTGTGAACAAGGTTGATAATTTTGGATCCATGGAGACGAGAGTTGTCCTTTTGGATAGTTCATGATTATGATTATCTATACTTGCTCGTGTTGCTGATGTTGGTCACTTGATGACAGGAAGTGTAGTGTCTCATGACTCAGGAGCCCTATATGACGTCTTGCACTAATATGTGGAAAAAGCTTGATGTTTCTACCATTGAAGGATGTTATGGGTATGATGAAGCCGAACACTATCAAAATAACAATGTTGAAGAGCAAGTTGGGAGTGAACTAAGTCAGAATCCACAACAACGAAAGCGAAAAAGGAAAGCCCTTAAGAAGCCTGTTCAAGGAAGCAAAACGCAGCAAAACTATGTCAATGGAAGACTGAGCAATGTGGATATGGATAAAGTTCATGGAGTTACCAAAGTGGTGGGTGGTTATATTCAAGTAAGCTCAGTACAAGTTTTTGCTTTATTTGACCCTAGTGCTTCGCATTCTTTCATTTCCGCCGACATGGAAGAGACGTGCAAGATGGTGAAGTGTCCAATGAGGAGGCCTTTGCTAGTTCAAACTCCAGTGGGAGAAATGCAGACAGATCAGATATGCCTGAATGTCAGTCTTGTCATAAACAAGGAAAACTTCACCGCGACACTCATTGTGTTGGAGTCACTTAAAATTCGCGTGGTTCATGGTAATGGATGGCTCTGTGCACACAAAGGAGTGATTTATAATACTCGGTGCACCATGCTCTTAACAACACCGTCAGGGAAAATAATTGAGTATCAAGGTGGTCGACTTTTACCTGAGGGAGATGAGAATGATCAATTAGAAGATAGGTACACCAAGGATAGCAAAGTGGACCATGAGTTTACAGAAGTCATAGCAGAGGAACAAATAACTTTGGAGGAGCTCAATAGGAGAGATGATCATGCTTAGGCAGATTAGTTAGTCAGGATATGAGAAACTGTCTTATGACTCTGAACGAAAGAGTAATTTGAAAAAAAAATGAGGATCAAATAAAGACAAAGTGTCATTATCTCTTTTATCATCATCTTCCGAATCTCGGGACGAGATTCATCTTAAGGGGGGTAGAATTGTAACACCCTAAAAATTTGAAAAGAAGAAAAATAGGAAAAATATGATTTTTGTATATTTTTGTGAGCATGAAAATTTAGAATGATAATAATTTTTATAAATTTAAAATTTAATATAAGGGTAAGAACATGATTGAGCATTCATGCTGTTGCATTTAAATTTTTGTGATGAGTGGTTTGATTTAAATTCAAATTAGGTTTCAAAATCAATTGAAAATGCTTTGAAATAAAAGAAAAGGAATTCTTTCGGTTTGGCCCAGCTCAGCCCGCCAGCACCGCCTCGGCCTGCCTCCCACGCATGGCCCATCTCCCTTTTCCTCTCCGCCCCGCTTCGCTTTCCGCATGGGCCGAGCCCAGCCGCAGCCGCCGGCCCAGCTTCACCGCGCGAGCGCCTTCCTTCTCCCGTTTCAGCCGCTGACTTCGCGGGCCCACGCGTCAGTCGCGTCCCCTTCCCCAAGCTGCCGGCACGAAGCTTTCCAAAAACCTCCACCGACCGAATCTGCCGCCAAATCTCCCTCCTTCCTTTCTTAGAACTGCCTTCGGGCTATAAAAACGGGGTGCCGCCTCCCTCCGCTTCTCATTGGACTACAAATCGCAGCCTCTATCGTCCCGTGGTGGCTACGGCCGAAGCTCCGCCTCTACCGTCCGCCACCGCGAGCTAGCCGCCGCCTTCCGGTCATCCTCCGGTCCCATCTTCGCGTGGGGTGAGCTCGCCATGCCATTCTCTCTCTCCCTGTGTTTTCCGTTCGTAAGCTCGTGCTCTGTAGCGCGAGTTAGCCTTCTCCGGCCATGGCGCCGCCGCGGAAGGGTCGCCGTCGGGCCAAAAACCGGCCGGAGCACCGCCGGCCACTCTCTCTCTCTCCCCGATCCAATCTGGATCGTTGATTTTGAATCCAACGGCTGATATTAGAAGATACCCGTTCGGCTGCAACATTTGCTAAAGAGACCCTGTAAATTTTAAGTTCTTAACCCACAGTCCAAAGCGTATTCCCGGTTTACGTTTTCTTTTCCGTAAAGCGTATTTTGATCGGGTAACTTCCGAAAATACGTTTTGATTAATTGAAAACGTAATTCATTTCGGAAAAAGAAAAATACGCTTTCTGATATTTACAGTTTTGCCACTGAGTTTGTTTTAGTCATAAATTATCCGTTTTAACTCCGATTTGATCCATTCAAATTGCGAATTCGTATTTGCGAGCTCTACATGATGAAAGAACTGTACAGTAGGTTTGAGATAATTTATTTTCGAGTTTATATTAAAGTAATTATTTATCTATAGGAAATCTTAGAAAACTCATAACTTTTACGTTTTAAATCCAAATTTCGTGATCTTTATGTCTATGTGATCGTAGTAACGTGTAGAAGAGTTTTACAAACTTGTTATACTGTTAGTGCTACTGTTGGTTAGGTTTTCTATCTTTAAGTTCCAATGTGAGATTTAATCTATTACTTTAATAAAGTAGATCTTGTTTAAATCATATCTTCTACGTTTTAGATCCGTTTTAGCTCATTCGAGTTGCGTTAGATTCATAGCAACGAGATCTACGCGTTAGTGACAGTATTTGCCATATTACTAATTCTGAAATTTTATGGTTTAAATCATATCTTGATTAATAATTATGCAACTGGGTTTTGTAAATAAAATATGATTTGTTTTACTTTAGTTTCATAATTTGAATCTAAATTTGACTTAATTCCATATATAGTATCTATAAAATATCTTATATATGTTATTATATAATTAAAACACATGAAGCTAATAGTTTTATATTTTCTTCTATGAGCAAATCTTTCGGTAGATGTATCTTTTCAACCGTAGCTTCGATTAGAGTGCTTTTCGCGCCTGTGTGTTCATAGCAATGCGTAGAACCTCTTTAAAATCTTTTCACATATTGTTTCATATGTTTGGTGTACTGTTCTAATTTAGATCTATTGTTTGCTTCGTGTATGATTATATCGATGTGTGTGTGGTGATTTATTGATCAAGTCCAGTCGGTGAGATATACGTGGTTATCAAGAAGAAGAAGAAGAACGTTGAAGATTAAAGCTTACCGAAGGATCAGTGTTTAAGGCAAGTATAGCATGGGATCATCCTTGTTTCCTATTCACCTTTAATATACTTAATTCATGTGCATGTGTCTACCTTGTTACCATTAAGGATATCCTAGTTTTTGTATCTTGTACCTTGACACCCATGGGACATTGCATTGGGTAGTATTTATGCTAGTGCTCAAGATAAATAACCATGATCTGTAACTTGACTAATGGTATCTGCAATAAATGTTTAAAAGATGCTTTAAAGCAATATGGCTCAAGAGGGCTAGAGCATATTTGGTTGTTTTTATGGTGCTCTAGTTTCTCTCCATAAGGACTTATCTGTAAGCGAACATCCGGGACTTACAGTACAACTGTGAGGGCTATATGGCTCTGGCTTTAGTCAAGTATGAGGACCTTTTCTAGCTTGTTAGTGGTAACCTTCATGGCGTAAGAACGGCTTGACGAATCGGGTATAGTGCGGCCCCTGTCCTTATATGTATAGGCTGCGCGTTATTGTGCCATTTGGAAGGGGGGGCTCTACATCTGTTTGCCGAGTGAATCTAATGGCCCTAACTTGTTAGACGAACCTTTGAAAGACTTCATAGTGAACCCTGCCGACCTTCCTTGGAAGTGGGTCAAGAGATTAGCTACCTCGGGCGAAAGGGTAAATCACGACTCACAGTAAAAGTGTACAACCTCTGCAGAGTGTAAAACTGGTATATCAGCCGTGCTCACGGTCACGAGTGGCCTTGGACCCTTACAGAATAAATGATGGACACTGATGATAATGATAATACTGATGATATTAAAGCTCACTAATGATTATTGTTTCTTGCTATACATTATTCTTGTTTACATGATCATGAGGTTATTTGGGTTTATGGTAAACTTGTTGCTACTCAAATGCTAAAAAGTTGACTCACTAAAAGCTATTGCAGTAAACCCGTGTCAAACCTTTTGAGCCTCATGAACCCCATGTTATATTTGTTGAGTTCGACATGGACTCACTCTTGCTATTTCCCCACATCTCAGGAAGGGTACTAGACTGTTAGATTCTGGAATTGTTAGGCTTGTGATCAACCAGTTAGTTTGATCCTGGAGTGAAGGTTGCACCCAGTGTTCGGAGTTGTCTTTCCGCTGTGTTGCTCTTTAAGGTATATTTTATACTATTGTGTTATGTATATTAAGCATTTGTCTCTTGATATTACACTTATCTGTGGCTATATGTGAGATCTGTCTTCTTTATTTCACATATGGTGTATGTCTGGTTTTGTCCTTAAAACCGGATGTGACAGTAAGTTGACTTGTTTGTGACACTTTCTCTTGCAAAATTGTATGGTAGCTCAATTGGATTCCTTAATAGGGGTTGAAGTACTTTTCATGGTGGAGCCAAGGAATCAAGTCTCATCAAGATTGGAGTTCATTTGGATCTTCGAAAACAGTTTCCAAAACAACAAAAAGGTTATTTTAGCACTTGAATGACATTGACGATGGTGTCTCGCGTTCTCCAAAATCTGTTAAGCAACTTCAGTTGATCCAAATTTAAAAGTTGGAGCTTACATGATGGGGAAGAACATACAAGAAGATGGCACCAGTTGCATTTCATTTTGACCATCATTTGTTGGAGTTTGTTAATCATGGTCAACACATTGACGTAGCCACTTTGGAGCCTAATTACTCATTAATCTGTTTCTCTAATGACCATGGTCCTTAAACGAAAGTTGTAGAGCGTTACGTGGGCTACAACTTTGCTTTTGGGCCCAAGATCCAATTCATCCCGTATCTGGCCCAAAAATGCATCCCATGTTGACCACACTATCACCCACCACGTGTTCGGTAGAATGCCTCAATGGGCGCCACATGTCTGGGACGTGGCCGCCATGCGTGAGGTCGCGCTCCACTGGGATGTCATGTGTTCTTGCCCTCCGAACGTCGTGTCGAGCTGCCGCAGACGCTCCTCCACTTCTCTGGCTCACCCTCTGCTTCGCTACTCGCTCTTCCTCGCAGCGACACCACGCATGGGTGCGTCCGCTATGGACGGTCGAGCCGAGCTCTAGGGCCGCCGTCGTTCCTTCGCCTCCGGTCTTCCTCCACCTGAGCCGACTGCGCCACCACGTCTCTCGCACCTCGCCGCACCTCTAGGGCTCCTCGCCTCGCTAGTTTCGCCCCCGCAGCTTGCTGTCACCGGAGCACCGGCCACCGAGCCGCCTATTGCCGTGGCTGGGCTGCCTCGAGCAGCTCTAGGCTAAGCCATGTCCTTCTGCGGGTGCGTGCTAGCCGTGGCTTGCCCTAGCGCCACCGCTCGCCGCCACCAGCCGCTGGAACCGTGGCAGTGCCACCGCCGACTGCCACAGCCGCCATGGCCGCACGTGCTTGCGGTCACGCCACTGTGGGCTGCTCCTAGGCAAGCTGCGCCCCTGCTCGGGTGCACGCGTGGTCCAGAATGGCCGTGCTACTGCCATTTGCCGCTGGCGCCGCCCCACCTCGCCGGAACCGGCCCCCCAACGGCCTCTGCCTCCCTCCTGTGCTCTCTGTTGAGGAAGGAGAAGAAGGACCCGCATGTAAAAGAGAAACAACTCCAGGGGGTTTTCTCCAGAACCTATGACTCATATGAATAGTGCCGTGAGGACTGCTTTGTAATTATTTTGTAGGAACTTTGAAATTATATAGTAAATCATAGGAAACTCGTAAAATAGCAAATGAGGACTTTTTGGAATCCTTGTGAAATTGTATATGCAGTGGATCTATAATATGTCATGTTTTAGTTTAATGTTTTTGCTGTAAAAATAGATTTTTTAGATTATATTTTTAATACTAGTGGTATTTGTCTTTTTCATAACTGCAGTTGTATGGCTCTAAATAAAGTGAAATTTTTGTGGAATGCTACTCATGTGATGTTTGATGTGTGATAAAAATTTTATGATTTTTGGGTGTAGTATGAGTGAGTTATTGATTCATCTTGCTCTCATATGAATTCTTGCAAAAGCCATTTGTCTTTTTCATAGAGGTTGATATACATGTTCAAATAGCTTGAAATTTGGATAGTAGACTATTGGGAGCATATGTAGGCCACTGTAATGTTTGTAGAATTTATTGTGCATTTTTTATATGTGTTCATAATTCCACCTAATTATCTAGTTAAATTAAGAAATATATTAAAATAATTTATTTAGTAATGGACACTATGTTTTCTGGTGTTCATTAGTCATGTGTGACATGTTGGTAAAGTTGGTTTTATCCAATTATATGTTTGCAACATAAGTTAATAATTATTTCTTACAAATGAGGTTTCTGGACAGATCTGGGAACTTAGCAAAGTTCTTCATGATAATGTGCTTTGTTGTAAAACTTGTTTATAAAAAGTTGTAGATAATTTATGTATCTAGATTCTGTTAAAATTTAGTGGCATTTGGCCATGTGGTTTAGGAGTTATAGTTGTTTAAAGTTGGGTTACAGAATTGCTTGCTCTTTGTCTTGTTAGACCAGTTTTGTGTTTGTGTAAATTCGATATGTGAAACTTTGGAATCATGCTGTGATGATTATCAATGAAATGTAGAGAATTTCATAAGCTTTCCAGAATGTCTTCTTTCAAGTCATTTGGATTTATAAAACTCCAGATATGATTGATTTATGAAGCTATTGTTTGCAAGTCCAGAAATTGGCATATTCCAGTTATCGTTGTTGCTTCATCTTGACTTGCTTTGCATGTTGCTAAGTGTGATTCATGTCCTTGGTGATGAAGTTAGTACACCTGAGACTTTGTATCTTGTGTCATGTTTGGTATTGCTTTCCTTGCTATCTTAGCATGATAGGTTGTGTGATGTTTAATTAAGCAAGGTGAAGTGCTTATGTGTATTTAGCGTAACCTCGTACTTGCCTTGATTTCTGTATGTGATGCATTGTCTATTGTACTTCCATGTATTCATACACTTGCATCTTGCATCTCATCTAGATACGCTAGATGCACCACGTGAAGGACGAGATGTTGAGGCCTAACCCAAGGATGGTGTTTGGTGGACCTATCTCGAAGATAGAAGGACTGGACAAGTGCTAGAATGAGAGGTGCTCGCCAAGCGAGTGTCATCTGACAACCACTGACTTGTGTTGGATCCTAGGCAAGCCCCGGAGCATTATAAGCCTCCTAATTTCTGAAAATGCAATTGAGTATATATGTTATATGTATTGTTGCATTAAGTGATAGGTGTTGAATGAAAACACTTGCTGCATATATATCCTATCCTTGTCCGGAAAGTATACCTTGAATCCTATTTAGGTTTAGGTTCGAGTAATTGCTTAGCCCTGCTTTAACTGGTAGAAGATATATATATATATATATATATATGGCACGGTTGGCTATATTTGCTATCGTGAAAAAGAACCATATGTTAATGAAATGAAATGAGACCGGACGCGATGACGATAGTGAAGCAACAAGGCATGGAGGTCTTAGGTGTGAATCTATCCCCGTCTATGTCGATTAAGGACCGATTCTTAGAGCCTTTCCTGTTCATGTTGAACACATGCCTCTCTCTTAGTTGGCCGGGTCTAGAGACCGACCACGAAGCTGAGTAACTCAACTTAGGCCGGGAGTCAGCAAGTATAAAGTGCGCCTCATAAGGGAGCCGTAGGCGTGAGTCTAAGGGCAGGTGATTTAAAAGTCCTGATCGTCCTGGCAGAAGGGTAATCCCTAAGAGTGATGGCGCTGACCGAACCCGCGAAGTTGGTTCCTGAGTTATACCAAAAGTGACCTAATGCTCCTCGATGGAGGAAGTCATGGGTGAGAGTTAGGAATACCCCCTCAGCTGAGTTGTAATTCGATTCGAGTCGCCGTCTCTCACTAGTTAGTGAGAACTTGATGGGCATATCTCTAAAGTAGATCTCACTAAATAACTTGATGGTTCAGGAATGATGATGATGATATTGATAGCCTTATTATACCTGCTATGGTTAATATTGTTTGCTCATAATAAAGTGATTGCTATAGTACAGGTGCTAATCTAGATGTATCATGGCTACTGTAAGAATTGGATGGCTCCTGCCGTAGTGGTAGAGTGTGATCATGGATATGATCCTTTTGAGCTATCTTGTCTCTAATACTTTTGTTGGAAGTCGACCTTAGTGTTGGCATGTATTTGGAATAAGAGTATTGTTAGTTTCAAATTACTTTGCTTCCGCTACTTTTCAACTTAAGTTGTAATAACTATGTTAAACTCTGATGTATGTTCAATTACTTGTGAAATGGATATAGCATGTGGCTTGTTATGTTGAATCACTATGATCTTGGCTTGTATGTTGGTTGGTTTGAAATCCCTCATGATTTCATTGGACTACCAGAGTTATATGGGCTAAAGTGTGAGAATTTGATCACTTCGGTGATTGTTTTTGTACTTGTACTTTTATAATTTGGACGGTTCCATGACAGCCGTTGTCGGACCAAAGGTGACTCAGTTTGATGGCGTCCAAAGAGGTTTCTAGGCTATCGGACCGTCCAAGGGGTGCCATCGAACTATAGGCTGGTGAGGATTCATAATGGCTAGTTTTTAACATAGTGTTTACCCTATGATCGTTGTGTCTGTTTGGACTGAGAGGCATTGGTTCGATGCCCTAGCATCGTTTGATCTAGCGCTTGCCATTTCAACAGCAATGAGCTCCAACGGCTAGTTTCTTCAATGAGAGGTACTTATACCCACCCATCTCGTCCATGGATGGTCTCTTGCTCATTTGTTCAGCTAAAGAAACCTCTTGGTTTGCAAGGGAGATCAAGTACCCAATGGGGTGATTGAGATTTGTTAATTCAAGATTAAGGACCTCATTAGTGCATAGGGAGTAGCAAGTATGCATCCAATTTCCTCTTTAGGCTTGTTTAGGTCAAGTGAGAGTTTGTGCTTGTTACTCTTGGTGATTAGCACCACCTAGATGGCTTGATGGTGATTGGGAGCTTCATGATCTCTCGATGGTGATTATGAGAGACCCAACTCATGGTGTGAGCGGTTGTGGGCAATTCACTACGTCGGAGTGACAAAGAATTAGCCTAGGTGAAAGCCCTAGTTTGGTTTTGGATAATTGATGAAACCTAGGGACTAATCATTGTGCCAAGTGTGTAGACATGAAATGATAAATCCCATGCCAAGTGGTGGAGCCTAGAGATGATCATGGTGATGAAGGTGGACATGAAATGATGATCAAGTGCTCAACTTGGAAAAGAAGAAAGAGAAAAACAAAACCTGATGGATATCAAGGCAAAGATATTGTATAGGATTTTGGTTTTAGTGATCAAGACACCATAGAGGGTGTTGATGCAAAAGTATTTGAGCAAGTCAAGGATCTTGAGAAGGCTAGTTAAGTGTGAATATCAAGGCAAAGGTATTGTATAGGATTTTGGTCTTAGTGATCAAGACACCATAGAGGGTGTTGATTGTTGACAGTAGATAAATATCATTTTTAACCATCAACATAGCATGAGAAAAGATCTAAACATAAATACTATCTAGATATAGGGGTTACACTGATAGAATTCCATGAGTTTTGGTGAATATCTATTTTTGCAGGGGGTTATCAGGAAAGAACCAAAGGAGGTCCACATGTTAGATTTGCATAGAGAGAAACCGACCATACTATAAAAAACTATACTATAGAAGACTCGAGAAGGCACCCCCTTGAAGGGAGGGCCGTTTGGGCTAACAGGTGGGGCGCCCGCCCCCTCCTCCTGGGCGGCCGCCTAGGCCATAGAGCCAATCAGGCTCCGTCTCGTGGATCCTGCTTCCACCGCCTTTGAGGATCAATAAAAAGACGTTGATGAAGGTTGGTTTGATCTAAGGGCCGTGGTGCTTCCTAGGGGGCTATATAAGCAAGGCCTCTGACCCTAGGAGAAACCCTAATTCATTCAATTCATCAAGAGAGAAGCCTCTGATCAAGCCCTAGAGCCACCATCTCAATTAGATCTATAGTTTAGCATAGCTACATAGGATTAGAACTAGAAGGAGCCAAGCATTGCTTGATTTCCGGATCTGTCAAGAGAATATTTGGTAATTCTCTCCTACTTTTGTATTTGTTCTTATATTATTCATCTAGTTCATCATTTGTATGAATATGACTTTAGTCTATTCTATCATATTGGATATGACTTTGCTCTATTTGATTATGTTCTCAATTATATTGTTCTTAGTCTACTTTGATTATATGCTTGGCATAGTTCAATCAGAATTATATTTAAGTATAGGATCATATAGCGCTTGCTCATTGATATCATAGGTGAGTGGTAAACATTGTGTAGGCATGGTGCCTATATCGTATTTACCTGCGATTGCACCCTATATTTCGAACCGTGTGGTAGATAGCGGGAGTAATAGTCCTGTTGAGTCCTTTGTAGTCCACCTCCCAAGTATAGGGTAGGCAGAGCACAACTATTACGGGGAAGTGACGGCTATGTTCCATATCTTCCTTAGTAATATCACATGCGTAGATATAACCTTTTCTTGCCATGATTGCCAAGTGTAATTGCACTAATCATCGTATGCTATGACTTTATAGTTAGAATAACTTAGGATTTATCCTTATAGTTCATCCTAATCCATGCTAGTGCTATATACTTAGAGTAATCTATTGAGATGTTTATAATTATATGTGGCTATGTGCTTATCAGTTATCTCTTATTATTCTTTATTCATATATATATTATTTATCTTATGACACTTACCCTGTATGAGGATATTGATAAAGATATGGTTATGCCCTCCATTATCACATGCAATGATGCTCATTGCTCAATATCCTTAGCATCCTTTCCTAGTGGTAAAAATATAAATAACGATACCTGGATTACTCCCGGTTAAAATGCTACATCGGTATTATCTGTGTGCTTGTGGATTTCATATTTATTTTAGAGGGGGCATTTGCATATTTTAGTACCAGAACCTTTAGTGTCATGCTGGGGATGACAACCTAGCTTAGGTGGCATTAGAGGTGTCAACAAGCATTTTTGGCGCCATTGTCGGGGAAGGTTGAATTGCTATTCAAAGGATAATGAGCCATCACTTGCATCCACTAATGTGATCGAGAAACCATCATCTTTCTCTACTCATACATCCTTACCCTTGTCTATTGTCTATTTATATATCATATACATGGTAATGTATGAGCAGGTTTGGCCGTCCAGATAATTTCATCAAAAATACAGAATTATTGTTCAGAAGAGCAAGAGCCAAGCTAAAGAGAGTTCAAGCAAACACATCATCATCTCAACTTGAAGCTCCACTCTCTAATTCAGAAGGCCAACCAAGCATAGTTCGAAACTTAACACCAGAGTTCGACGCTATGGTAGACAAGTCACTCCGTGAGTTCTCAGCTCCTACTACAGCTAACATCCAGACTAGACCTGCGACAGAGATCGAGCAAAACTTTGAGCTAAAGCTGGTGTTGATCAACATGGTGCAAGCCAGTCAATTTTGTGGGAAGGCACATGAAGATGCTAGTGCTCATCTCCAACACTTCTTGGAGATTCGCAGCACTTTCACCATCAAGGATGTCCCTAGAGACTCCATACTACTTTGCCTCTTTCCATTCTCACTCTTGGGGAGAGCAAAGCAGTGGTTCTATGCAAATAAGGAGAAGAATACTACGTGGGCACTCTGTTCCACCAATTTCCTAGCGAAGTTCTTTCCCATAGGCAAGACAAATGCTCTTCGTGGGAAGATATCAAGTTTTTAGCAGCAACATGATGAGTCAGTCCCAGAAGCATGGAAGCGCTTTCAAGACTACATGCTAGAATGTCCTCATCATGGAATAGAGAATTGGCTACTTATGCAGACCTTCTATCATGGGCTCACCAATAGTACCCGTGAGACTATGGACGCTGCCGCTGGAGGAGCATTCTTATCACTTACAATCAATCAAGCCACAACTCTTGTGGAGAAAATGGTGTCCAACCAAGGTTGGAATGAAGAAAGAACTCAAACCCATAAGAGAGGTGGAGGTATGCACCAGCTAAAGGAGGTAGACATGCTGTCTGCCAAGATGGACCTACTTATAAAGAGGCTCAATGAGAGAGACAATGAGAAGAAGAAAGTCATTCACATCCATGATTCCCGTATGACTTGTGAAGAGTGTGGAGACACTGAACATTCAGCAAGCAATTGCTCAAAACTAAAAGAGGATGTAAACTACCTCAACAACAACAACTACTACTACCGTCCTCAATAGAATCAAGGTTGGAATCAACAGCAAAGGCCTAACTACTTAGGTAACTACTCAGGTAATTATCAAGGTAATAATTCTTTTAATCAACCCCCTCTAAGAGAGTTAGTGCTTAATTAAGGAAAGTTAATGGATAGCCTGTCTAAGAAATTAGCATCCAATGATAAAACATTATAAACAATTAATAATAGAATGGATAGTTTTTCTACTGCTATTAAGAATCAACTCAGCTTTAATAAGATGCTAGAGTCTTAGTTGCAACAGCTTGCCAATATTGTTCCTGCTAACCAAGGTAAAATTCTGGGACAACCAGAAGATCTAGAAACTGCAAATCTTGTAGACATATTTAATGCAGAAAGTTATTGGAGTGACCCTGTCTCCAAAGGATGGAACAACGAGACTTTGCCAATCAAGAAAGGTGATCCAGGAAGACCTGTCATCCCGATTTCCATTGGAAGCATGAACTTTAATGAAGCTATCTGTGACTTTGGTGCAAGCGTCAATATCATGCCTAAGGTGATCTATGATAAAATGTTTAATTATCCTTTACTGTATACAACCATGTGCTTGCAGCTTGCAGATCAGTCACTTTGCTACACCAAGGGAATTTTATAAAACATATGTGTATGAGTAGGCAGCTCGTATGTTCCTACAGACTTTGTGGTAATAGAGATAGGTGGTGATGAGAAGTCGCCCATCATTTTGGGACGACCGTTCTTGAACACCGCTGGAGCTATCATGTACGCCAATGCTGCCAAGATATGTTTCAACATCAAAGGAAAAAGAGAGACCTTCTTTTTCAAGGACAGAGTGTTGCAGTTCCCTGCACACCCTCAACATCCCTATGAACCAAAGAAGAAGAACAATCGAAGGAACAAGAACAAGAACAAAAACAAGAAGCCACAACAAATGGAATCAGCGAGAGTGATCATTGCAATCCACAGAGAGCATGATCATCAGCTCAAGTCCCCATATTTGCTCAAGAGAGACGACCCAGGTGTCCCAACCATTGAATGCATAATTAACAGGAGTTCCTTTTAGAAAGCTGTCTGTGACTGGATCGGGCATCAACATAATGGCTAAGGTAACTTTTGAATATCTATATGGTACTATGCCTTTAGACCCAACCTATGCACAGCTGTAGATGGCAGACCAATCATTTCGCTTTGTGGATGGAATAACTAAGAACATCCCTGTACAAATTGATGACCACTTCATCCCGGTTGACTTCTTAGTCATCGACATGGGAGAAGATGAGTACGATCCACCGATCATTCTAGGGAGACCATTCCTAAGCACCACCAAAGCCATCATCTACATTACATCAGGAGAAGTACATTTTCAATTCCCCTCTGAGAAGGTACGCCGCTATTTCAACAGTAGCTATATAGTTGACGAAGAACCCAAGAAGAACAGAACCAGAAGAAGGCGCTGTAACCGCACCCAGAAGAATCAGATCCCTAAGGATGGATGAGCTAACTATGAAGGAGAGGTATCAAGATATGAAGATCGATTTCTAAAAGACAATATATCTCTTGAGAGAGAAGCTGTACCGCTAACAGAGAGTGACTCAGTCACTAAGGAGAACAAAGAAGATAAGATAGAAAAGCAAGCTTTCTCCTCAAAGTCAACCTCACCAATAAAATAGGTATGGAAAGTAAAAATAAATTCAACATCAGATTTAGCACAATTAGAGGCACCACTCGATCCATCCGAGGTGCCCCAGAATGATTAAGCGAACAAGAGGTCCTATTCGGAGGACCCAAATCACCGAATACTATGCCAAGAGATAACTTGGTAGTTATCAATATTTCCCTCTTTAGTTCTACATTTAATTTTTTGCATCGTATTTACTTTCCTTTATCACATGTTTAATTATACTTTATTTCTGCATAGAAAAGAAAACAAATATATCTTGCATTGCAAAATTACTAAGCCCTATGCAAATAAATTTATGGCATAAAACCCATAAGTCTACTTGTTGTGGTGACAAAAAATAAAATAAAGAAGCATTCATCATCCTTTATAATTCCTTGCATAGTATAAATATAAAAGTATAAAAATATAACAACACGAGATCCTATTAGAAAGATACATGAGTTAAGAGGTTCTAGATGCTCAAGGCTTAGAGATTTATCACTAACACTTAATCATGTTCCACAAGCTTTGTTGTCTATTTTGAGCTTCACAGAATTTGAAGGATCAATAGATAGAAGGACAATCTGTCACCTGTCGGAGAGCTGTCTCAACAATCATCATCATAAGCACTCTGATGATGGGAGTACACCTTCACTGTCTATCAGCTTCATCAAACAAGACTATGTCAACATCTAGCTTGGGGGAGAGCATCCTCCATGTATCCAGCTAAGTATTTTCTTACCTACTTATTTTTTATTTGATATATGAAACAAATAAAAAGATGAATAACCTATAGAAACCCAAATAAATGTTTCCTTATATATATGCTTTCTATATAATCTTTAAATTTGATAAATAAATATAGGAGAGTATGCTAAGTTTCATCTTGCTAAGTGAACCCCTAGAATAAACTCTTATATGGAAATGATGAATAGTTGCTCTATCGTAATTCCTTTCAAGTACCTAGATTTCAACCTCGAACTCTCCCGAGTTTTGGATACGATGGTTTTGATGATTTGCTCTAAACCTGAACCTATGGGTAGCGAATGCTTGATCTAAGTCTAGGTAGTTGACTGATATAATATGGGAAGGTTTTGAGCTGTTGTTTATCATGTTCCTAGAGATACTAGAGTTCTAGAGAATTTATCTTTTAAAAATTAACTTGCTACATGATGAGTTCCTGTATGACGAGAGTTTGAATTCCTACGATAGCCATATACATGTTTATAGATTAGGAATTCTTACATTCATATTTACTATTTATGAGCATTGAGTATGGTCAGGCTGTGTCGATCCTTAGGAACTGGTCATGCGGTTAAAATCAAGATCCACCTATACACTCTACCTATATATGCTGCTTCTACCCTAAAAGTACGTATCCATATCCATCTTCATCCATATACATCCACCCATATTTTGCTTCTACCCTAAAAGTATGAATCCACATATATTCCATTCAGATCCACCTAGAAAATAGTTCTACTCTTATACTGGGAGTGAACTATCCAAAAATATCCCTATTATCCATTTTATCCCTTGCTAGCCAATAAAACTCCAAACATCCAGTTATGTTACCTAATGTTATTATGTTCCAAAAGAGGCTTGGGTATTCTATTAAAAAAAGAAAGAAAAGAGAGAGAAAGAAAAAAAAAGAAAAAGAAGAAGAAAAAGAGGACAAATGTCCCACTCAAAATAAAGAGAGATTTAGCAGCCCAAGTTTTCCTCATAGTTTTCAAGTTTCTAAGAGAGGTATATAAAATTTCTCAAAGGAGCTAAGTATTCACCATCGTCATTCCTTTACCCCTTATAACCACTTCTACCCTATTCTCTATTTATCCATTTACCACCACCTACCATACAGCCTATACACATGCATATCTTGATTTGACTTTATGACTCGTTCCTTTGGATCCATAGTTTTGATTATGCAATATATGTTTCGCTGTCTCCCCACCTATGAGCTCCACATAAGCCTATTAGAAGTAGGGTGAGAGAGAAGGCATAATGTTACTATGCTACCAAAAATACCACATATTTTGATAGGAGAGAAAAAGGCATACACCATAATTGCCTTGGAGAGGATCCAAAAATACCACAAAGGAGAGATTTGGAAGGGTCATACATAGGAATCTCTGAGTTTTATTTTGAAAATATAGCAAAACTCTGGAATAATAGTTGATCAAAGAGATTGAAACATGTCGCTTGACTTGACCGTTCTATCTTTCAACTACTCAAGACCCAAGTGACGGCTACAAGCCCCATGGTGGAAGGTAACATGAGTGAGTTTTTCATCAGAATAGTTAACTCTAATCTGGAGGAGAGTTCTTGTTTGAACGCATGTGTACCTGTAAGGTGTGAAAGTATTGTAGCAACTCCTGATCCATCATTGAGTCTATCTTTGCTCAGGGACGAGCAAAAGGTAAGCTTGGAGGAGTTTGTTAACAGTAGATAAGTATCATTTTTAACCATCAACATAGCATGAGAAAAGATCTAAACATAAATACTATCTAGATATAGGGGTTACACTCATAGAATTCCACGAGTTTTGGTGAATATCTATTTCTACAGGGGGTTATCAAGAAAGAACCAAAGGAGGTCCACATGTTAGATTTACATAGAGAGAAACCGACCATACTATGAAAAAGTGTACTCTAGAAGACTCGAGAAGGCACCCCCTCGAACGGAGGGCCGTTTAGGTTGACAGGTGGGGTGCCCGCCACCTCCTCCTGGGCGGTTGCCTAGGCCACAGAGCTAATCAGGCTCTGTCTCGCGGATCCTGCTTCCACCGCCTTTAAGGATCAATAAAAAGACGTTGATGAAGGTTGGTTTGATCCAAGGGTTGTGGTGCTTCCTAGAGGGCTATATAAGCAAGGCCCCTGACCCTAGGAGAAACCCTAATTCATTCAATTCATCAAGAGAGAAGCATCTGATCAAGCCCTAGAGCCACCATCTCAATTAGATCTATAGTTTAGCATAGCTATATAGGATTAGAACTAGAAGGAGCCAAGCATTGCTTGATTTCCGGATCTGTCAAGAGAATATTTGGTAATTCTCTCCTACTTTTGTATTTGTTCTTATATTATTCATCTAGTTCATCATTTGTATGAATATGACTTTAGTCTAATCTATTGAGATGTTTATCATTATATGTGGCTATGTGCTTATTAGTGATCTCTTATTATTCTTTATTCATATATATATATTATTTATCTTGTGACACTTACCCTGTATGAGGATATTGATAAAGATATGGCTATGCCCTCCATTATCACATGCAGTGATGCTCGTTGCTCAATATCCTTAGCATCCTTTCCCAATGGTAAAAATATAAATAACGATACCTAGATTACTCCCGGTTAAAATGCTACATCGATATTATCTATGCGCTTGCAGATTTCATATTTATTTTAGATGGGCATTTGCATATTTTAGTACTAGCACCTTTAGTGTCATGCTAGGGATGACAACCTAGATTAGGTGGCATTAGAGGTGTCAACATTGATGCAAAAGTATTTGAGCAAGTCAAGGATCTTGAGAAGGCTAGTGAAGTGTGGACAAGATTAGATGAGACATATGAGGGCACTACAATGGTAAAAAGTGCCATGTTCTATATGCTCAAGGATAAGCTATCCAACTTCAAGATGAAGGATGATGAGTCTATTTCAAAGATATTCTATAGGCTTCAAGTTATCATCAATGATCTCAAGAATTTGGGTGAGAAGGTGAAGGATGGGGACTTCTCTCACAAGTTCTTGATGTGCTTGCCAAAGAAGTTCAAGACATTGAGAACCATCATCTTTAGAGGAGGATTGACCAGTGTATCTCCCAATGGGGTACTTGGAGATGTTATGACCGATGCTCAATACAATAATAGTGACAATGAAGAAGTTGAGAAGAAGGATCATGACAAGAAGAAAAAAGTGTGGCATTCAAGGTATCCACCTCATCCAAGAGCAAGGGCAAAGCAAATAAAGAAGCTTCAAGTGAAGATGAAGATGCAAGTGATATTGATGATGAGGCCATGGCTCTTCTAGTACGCAAGATGGGCAAATTCATAAAGAAAAGAGGCTATGGTGGAAGAAAGAGAAGAGATCACATGGAGCATGTGAGATTGTGCTACAAGTGCAAGAGCCTAGATCATATTGTAGCGGATTGTCCCTACAATAGTGATAATGAGGAGGATGAGAAGAAGAAGAAGGAGGAGGAGGAGGACAAGAGGGACAAGAAGGAAAAGAAGGAGAAGGAGAAAAAGATGACCTTCAAGAAGAAGAAGAAGGGAAGTGGCTATGTGGTCACATGGGATAGTGATTGCTCCGAAGATAGTGATGATAATAGCTCAAGTGATAATGACAAGAAGTCAATTAAAAAGGCACTTGCAAGCATCGTCATCCACAACAAGCTTTCCCTCTTCGACACTCCTTCGACATACCTTATGGGAAAGCCTACTAAAGTAAAATATAATGAAAGTGATGATGAATGTGAAAGTGATGATTGTAGGAGTAATGATGAGGAGGACTACTCCAAAGAGGAGCTCATCGACATGTGTGATCAACTTAGCTCTAGCTTAAAGAAGTGAAAGGAGTGCAAAGCATTGCAAAAAGAGCTCAAAGCTCTCAAGTAATCCTTTGGGAAGCTCCAAGCATCTCATGAGTGTCTAAATGAAGACCATAAGGAACTTGGCATTGCTCACATAAAGCTTGAAAAAAGCTCACTCTTCTCTTCTAGAGCAAGTCAAGATGAAGGAGACCAAGAAGGAGGCAATTGTGACATGTGACAAGGGCTCTACATGTGATTTGATTAATGAATCTTTTTTGAGCCTATTATTGTTGCCTCTACTAACCCTTCTTGTAGCACTTTCACTTCTACCTCACCCACTAGTGATGGTTTCACTTGTGATACCTCACTAATGGTTGAGAATGAGACCCTCAAAAAGGAGGTTAATGAGCTCACTCATGCCCTAGGCAAGGCCTATGGTGGTGAGGACCGCTTGCTTATGTGCTTGGGTAATCAAAGAGCATCTCTCAACAAAGAGGGATTGGGCTATACCCTCAAAAAAGGTAAGGCCGCCTTTGCTCCTCACAAGACTAGTTTTATGAAGAACAATTGCCGGTATTACACTAGTTGCAAGCAAGTTAGTCACATAGAGCAATGTTGCAAGAACAAGAAATCACATGCTAATATATCCTTAATTAAGTTTGATTCTTGTTATTTGCTTCCCAAGGATACCAATGGTATGAAGGCTAAGTTTGTTGGTACATCCTTGTTGGACCCAAAGGAGATGGCTATTTGGGTACCAAAGAGCTTAGTGACTAACCTTCAAGGACCCAAGCAAGTTTGGGTACCTAAAAAGAATTGATCTTCTTTTGTAGGTCAATTACAAAGCTGGAGGAAGGCATTGGGTGCTTAATAGTGGGTGCACACAACACATGACCGATGATTAAAAAATGTTCAATTCAATCAAGTCAAATGATAGTGATGGTATTCAAAGTACCACATTTGGTAATAATAGCAAAGGCAAGGTCAAGGAGCTTGGTAAAATTGTTATATCCAATGATTTGAGCATTTCCAATGTGCTACTAGTAGAGAGCTTGAACTTCAACCTTTTGTCGGTAGCTCAACTTTTTAATCTTGATTTTAAGTGCTTATTTGGTGTTGATGATGTAGAGATCATAAGTGTAGATAGCTCTAACTTGATCTTCAAAGGTTTTAGATATGAGAATTTATACTTGGTTGATTTTGATGCCAGTGAAGCTAAATTGTCAACATGCTTGCTCACCAAATCTAGCATGGGTTGGCTATGGCATAGAAGACTTGGTCATGTTGAGATGAAGCAATTGAACAAGTTAGTGAAGCGTGACTTAGTTAAAGGTTTGAAAGATGTCATATTTGAGAAAGATAAGCTATGTAGTGTATGTCAAGCCGGAAAGCAAGTGGGCAACACTCATCCAAAGAAGAGTACAATGAGCACATCCAAGGTATTTGAGCTTTTGCATATGAATTTATTTGGACCAACATCTTATACAAGTATTGGTGACAACAAGTATGGCTCTATGATTGTGGATGATTTCACTAGATATACTTGGGTAGACTTTCTTGTTAACATGAGTGATGTGTTTGTAACATTCAAGACATTCATCAAGAGAGTGCAAAATAAATTTGAAATCACAATCAAGAAAGTGAGAAGTGATAATGGAAGTGAATTCAAGAATACTTGATGAGCTTTGTGATGAGTATGGCATTAGGAATCAATTCTCGGCCAAGTACATACCGCAATCCAATAGGCTAGTTGAAAGGAAGAATAGAACTTTGATTGATATGGGAAGATCAATGTTGAGTGAATACAATATTAGTCATTCCTTTTGGGCCGAAGCTATCAACACGACTTGCTTCTATAGCAACCGCCCTATTGCCATCAATTCCTAGAGAAGACACCTTATGAGATCTTAAATGGTAGAAAGCCTAATATTGTATACTTTCGGGTGTTTGGATGCAAATCCTACATATTGAAGAAAGACACAAGATTGAGAAAGTTTGAGAAGAAATGTGATGAAGGCTTCTTACTTGGTTACTTCACTACTAGCAAAGCTTATAGAGTTTAGAATTTGGCTAGTGGTACTCTTGAGGAGATTCATGATGTGGAATTTGATGAAACCAATGGCTCACAAGAGGAAGATAAAAATATAGAAGATGTGAGAGGCACTCAATTGGCCAATGCAATGAAAAAGATGGATATTGGTGACATAAGGCCTAGAGAAGTGATCAAAGTTGAAGATGACAAAGAGTAAGTGCTCTCTAACTCAAATGTGCAAGTTAGTTGTTCTTATGATCAAAATCAAGCTAGTTCATCATCTCAAGTGCAAGATCAACAAGTGGCTAGTTCATCATTTCAACCAAGTGATCAATCAAATGCAAGCAATCAAGTGCAAATGCTCTAACCTACCAATGTTGCAAGAGATCATCCATTGGACTCTATAATTGATGATATTTCAAGAGGTGTGCAAACAAGATCAAGATTGACATCATTTTATGAACACTTCTCATTTGTGTCATCCATTGAAGCTAAGAAGATAGATGAAGCTTTGAAGGAGATTGGATCAATGCTATGCATGAAGAGCTAAATAACTTCAAGAGAAATTAAGTATGGGAGTTAGTTGAGAGGCCTAAGGGACACAATGTGATTGAAACTAGATAGGTCTTTCTCAACAAGCAAGATCAAGATAACATAGTTGTAAGGAACAGAGTAAGATTAGTGGCTCAAGGTTACACTCAAGTTGAAGGTCTTAACTTTGGAGAAACATATGCCCCGATTCCAAGATTGGAAGTAATTAGGATCTTGTTAGCCTATGCTTGTGCCCACAACATCAAGCTCTATCAAATGGATATGAAGAGTGCATTTCTTAATGGCTACATCAATAAAAAAAGTTTATGTCAAGCAACCTCCCGGTTTTGAAGATTACAAGAAGTCTAACCATGTGTACAAGTTGAAGAAGGCATTGTATGGCTTGAAGCAAGCACCTCGAGTATGGTATGAGAGATTGATTAACTTCTTGCTTTCTAAAGGGTTCATCATGAGAAAGGTTGATACTACTCTCTTCACTAAGAAGAATGACAAAGATTTATTTGTGTTGCAAATATATGTAGATGACATCATATTTGGTTCAACCAATCAAGATTATTGTGATGAGTTTGAAAAGATGATGGCTAATGAATTTGAGATGTCCATGATTGAAGAGCTTAGTTACTTCCTTGGTCTTCAAATCAAGCAATTGAAGAATGGAACATTTGTAATTAAAGGCAAGTACATCAAAGACATGCTCAAGAAGTTTGATATGGAAGATGCAAAAGCCATTAGTACACCAATGGGGATAAATAGAAGCTTAGATAGTGATGCAAGTGGCAATATGGTGGATCAAACAATATATCGGTCTATGATTGAAAGCCTACTCTATGTGCCGCATCAAGTCCAGATGTCATGTTTAGTGTATGCATGTGTGCTAGATTTGAAGCCTTACCAAGAGAGAGTCACTTGAAGGCAACTAAGAGAATATTGAGGTACTTGAAGCATACACAAGATGTTGGTTTGTGGTATCCCAAAGGAGCCAAGTTTGAGCTTATTGGATATTCTAATTCGGATTATGTGAGATGCAAAGTTAAGAGCAGAAGCACTTCGGGCATATGTTAACTATTAGGAAGATCACTTATCTCATGGTCATCCAAGAAACAAAATAGTATTACACTTTCAACCGCCGAAGCCAAATACATTGCCGCTAGTAGTTGTTGTGCACAAATACTTTGGATGAAGGCCACATTGAAGGACTTTGGAATCAAGTTCAAGAAAGTGCCATTGCTATGTGACAATGAGAGTGCTATGAAGCTTACCAATAATCCGGTTCAACATGCAAGAACAAAGCACATAGATGTACATCATTATTTCATTAGAGATCACTAACAAAAAGGGGACATTTCAATTGAGAATGTGGGCACCGATGATCAACTTGCCAATATCTTCACTAAGCCACTTGATGAGAAGAGGTTTTGCAAGCTAAGGAATGAATTAAACATACTTAACTTCTCAAATATGTGTTGATGCACCCCTATGTTATGACATGTCTCTCCTTGAGCAAAGCAAGGTAAAGTTGATTGACATGTTATTCATCCATTGCTAAGGACTTGTTTAGTGTATCTAGTCATTCCTATCATGTCTTAGGCTCATTCATGAAAATTAAATAAATTTGATGCTTGTATGGTACCACTATTGCTTCTATGCTTGATATGATCTAGTGGTAGCATATGACATGTTTGTGGTCTTGTGAACCTAGTGTTTAATCTAGAAAATGAGCTATAAATGTTTAACTAAACATGGTGCATGATAACCCTTATTTAGAGGTGTGAAGAAGCTTGCCATTAGATCAAACTGAGTTAAATATCTTTTGCAAGTGATCTAGATTGAACCAAATTAGAAAAATAATCCTCATTTATCATAGTTTCAGCCCAACCTATCTACAATTTGAGCTCACCTTTTGTGGTCATTGATGACAAAGGGGAAGAGAATTCATAAAGATAGTAAGATATATGGGGAGCAAACAAATGAAATGACATTGTAAGGGGATCAAATTAAAATTGAAGCACACAAGTAGGGGGAGCTATAGCTCATAAACTTGTATGTTGCATTTTGAATATGCATTACATATGTTTGCTTGCATAGCACAAGTTTCTTTTCTTCGATAACATGCTTGTGTAGTGTATGCTAGTTGTAGGTTTGATTGATGAAATGAAAAACTAGCATGCATAGAAAAAGTAATTAAGACTTTTGCATTCACAAGTGGTACTAGAGCCATGCTCATAATGTTGATCTCACGGGGTTTTCTAGTTTTTGTGAATGTCTAGTTACTATTGGTGCTAAGGATGGCATATATTGGCAACTCCAATTGGTATCACGCTTCAAATGTCCATTCTTTACACCTTAGCATCATTTGGTATAAATTGACTCCTACCTTTCCTATCTAAGCATATGTGCAAGCTTTCAAATCCAAACTCTTAGCACATATGTAGAGGGAGCAATTGCTACCAATTTAGGTTTATAAAACTTGTCCATATGCTTTACACATGGTAAAATACTTAGACAAGCAACACAGATCCAAAAGATCTTTATCATAATATCTTTGTAAATAGGTTGTCATCAATTACCAAAAAGGGAGAGATTGAAAGCCCTAGTTTGGTTTTGGATAATTGATGAAACCTAGGGACTAATTATTGTGCCAAGTGTATAGAGATAAAATGATAAGTCCCATGCCAAGTGGTGGAGCCTAGAGATGATGATGGTGATGAAGGTGGATATGAAATAATGATCAAGTGCTCAACTTGGAAAAGAAGAAAGAGAAAAAAATAACCAGATGGATAACAAGGCAAAGGTATTGCATAGGGTTTTGATTTTGGTGATCAAGACACTATAGAGGGTGTGATCACATTTAGGATCGATAGCCATACTATGAAGAGGGGAAATTCTTGGTTAAAATGGTTATCAAGTGCCACTAGGTGAATCCATATGAGCATATGCATTAGGACCTAGTGTGAGCTAACGTGTGATCCTTGTAAAATACTTTGAAAAATGCTAACACACGTGCACATAAGTTCTACACTTTGTGGTTAGCAAGTTAAAAGCAAGGGTGAAACGGTCGCGGACTTAGAAAAAGAAAAGGAGGAGACAGACCGTGATCGGACACTAGCGTCAGCATGACCGGACGCTGACGTCAGCATTAGGTCAATTGTTAGCGAGACAACGTGGCTGGCCGAGAGTGGCTTTGCACGATCAAACACTAGTGCAGGCTCGACCTGCACATCTGGTCATTTGTTGATGGCCAGCTGACACGAGTGATCTGACACGCAGGGCCCGCTTCCAACGACCGCTAATGATAGATGATGTCAGCACTGCTCGCATGCGCGTAGCAATAGTAAGATGACCGAACGCTGCTCTGCGTCAGGTCATGTTCAACTGGGCATGTCCGGTCATGATCTCATGCTAAAAATCCTTCTCTAGAAATGAGAGGATGCTGAGGGTGTCAGCGTTAGGTCACAATGATCAGTGAGTCTGGTCAAACATTAACAGTGTGGGCTTGAAGTTTTTGACCGTTGAAATCCAACGTGTAGTATTTGAATGAGGACACGTGGCGCAATCATGGCAACTGGAAGCTGGGCTTGGTGCGTCCGGTCAGCATGACCGGCACATCCGGTCAGGTCGAGCAGTACCCCTTTGTGACCCTAACAACTCTATTTGTTTTGGGGGTCTATAAATACGTGGTGGCCGGCTCTTGGGGAATGCTCTTGGACATTTTGACATCTTGACATCCTCTTGAGCTGAGCATACTCCCTCCCACTCATCTCCCTTGCTTGGTTGTGAATCCCAAGTGAGATTGAGTGATTCCAAGTGCATTTGCTCATGAGTTTGCATCTAGTGGCACTTGGAGATCGTTTGAGCTGTGGGTTTCTTGTTACTCTTAGTGGTTGCTGCCACCTAGACGGCTTGGAGCAGCGGAGGAGTTGTGACAAGAGTTGGTGATTGTTCTTGACCACCTCCCGGTGATTGTGAGGGGTTCTTGTGCCTTCCCCGGCGGAGCACCAAAGGCAACTCTAGTGGATTGTGTGTGTCATTGAGCTACCTCACTTGTGGGTAGGTTCTTGCTGTGTCCAAGTGTTGGACGAGGTTTATGCAACACCTCTTAGCCATCGAACTACCAAGTGTGGGTTGACACAATGGGGATGTAGCATGTCGGCAAGCACGTGAACCTTAGGAGAAAAATACTTGTGTCTCTTGCCATTTGGTATTCTCCCGATGTATTGATTGGTTATCGTCTTGGTGATGGGTTCATCCCGTACGCGACGGTATAACAATCTTGAGCTCTCATTTATATTCCCTCAAACTAGTTGAAACAAGCTCTTTAGTGTAATTAGTTTTGAGAGCTTGTGTCATCTTTTCTAGTGTAGCGTCTCACCTAGTTGATTTCTTTAGTGTATCTAGCTTTTGAGAGCTCATAGTGACTTAGCCATTGTTTGTCATAGTGATCATAGCGACTAGAATTATTGGATAGGTGGCTTGCAACCCTTGTAGAGCTAGAACAAATTACATTTTGCCATTTGTTATACTAACCCGTTTGCTCTAGTAAGTTTGTAGATTTTTAAATAGGCTATTCATCCCTCTCTAGCCATATTAGGACCTTTCACTGGGGAGAGCACTCAGTCCTTACGCGGATGGAGGGGGAGCTATACTCTTGCACGGGTGCTCAAACAAGGACTAGTGGGAAGTGTCAACTCTCCAATACCTCAAGAAAACATCTTCATTGTCACACCCATTTTTAAGACCAAATGGAATGTATAATCTTATGTGCGCCCTGAGATCAATCACACATAAGCTGACAAATTAAAGGGAGTATCATCACAAATGTTATTAAATCATGATTATTATCACATAGTCTTTACATAAATATAGCAAAAATAAAAAAAGATAACTCTCTCATGGTAGCTCCATGCACAGGCATATTGACTGGTTGACCGCAAGACTAGTAATCCTCAGAGAAGTAGGAGTAGTAGTCACTATTTGCACCATCTATTACCCATCCAGGATTTTTATCCAAATAAGAAGAAAAACAAGCGTAAGTACATCTCGTACTCAACAAGTGTAATATAGGGTTCATAAGGCTCAAAGGCATGACATTGGTTTAACAACATGTAGCTTTTAGTTGGCATAATTTTTAGCATATCATTAGCATCAATTTGTCTCAACTCACAATAAACATATGATCAATGTAAAATGAATAACGAATAGCAAAAACATATTAATCTTTAGTGATCAACTATTCCATAATTTGTTATAACAATTTTACACTCTGCACAGGTTGTACACTTTCACTATGAGTTGTGTAGCCCATATGCTCGGGTTAATTACTCCCAAAACACTTCCAAGGTGAGCAGGCAGGGTAACACTATGAAGTCTTTTGAATGTTCGTCTAACAAGTTAGAGCCATTAGATTCACTCGACAAATAGATGTAGAGCCCCCCATCCATATGGCACAATGACGCGCAGCCTATACACATAAGGACAGAGGCCGCACTATACCCGATTCGTCAAGCCATTCTTACGCCAAAAAGGTTACCACTAACAAGCTAGAAAAGGTCCTTCTATATGACTAAATCCAGAGCCATATAGCTCTCACAGTTGTACTGTAAGTCCCGGATGTTCGCTTACAGATGAGTCCTTATGGAGAAAAACTAGAGCACCATAAGATAGCCCAATGCTCTAGCCCCCTTTGAGTATATTACTAAAAATTCATCTTTTAATATTTGTTGCATATTCCATTGATTAAATTACATGATCATAGTTCATGTTGAGCACTAGCAAAGCTACTCAATGCAATATCATGGGTGCCAAGGTAATGGATCAAAACTAAGTCATCCTTAACAAGGGAATACATGCATAATGAATATAATTGTTTATAGTGAATAGGACAACAAGGACATTCCCATACTATACTTACCTTGATCAAATTGGTCCTAATGATCCTACTCATAGAAAACTCTTGGTCACCAACGAAATGCTCACCGTCTATACTCGATCAACACATCAACAACATTCATCTAGAAGCAATCATACAAAACAACAAAGTTATAATTAGAACAGTACACCAATAGTAATAAAACAAGGTAAAAAGTTTTTAAAACAAATCACACAGACGTGAAGATCACGAAAAACGGAGCTAAAACGGTGAAGTTATGAATTTACTAAGATTTTCTATAGATAAATAATTACTTTAATACAACCTCAAAATTTAAATATTACAAACCTACTGTATAGTAACACTAACATGTAGAGCTCATGAATATGAACCTAACGCAATTTGAACGGGTCAAATTAGAGTTAAAACGGAGATTTTATAACCAAAACAAAATCAGTGGCAAAACTGTAAATAAGTGAAAACGTATTTTTGAATTTACCAAGATCAAACTACGCTTTCTAAAAAGGAAAATGTAATTCAGAAATACGCCATGGACTGCGGGTTATATTGTAGAAAAGTCCAGGGTCTCTTATGCAAAACTTCCATGCGAAACGGTATGATGGAATATTAACCGTCCGATTAGATCTGGACGGTCTAGATCAAGCGCACGATGGTGAGGGAGAGAGGATACGCCAGTGGCAAGGCCAGGCGGCGGTGCCATGGCTGGAAAAACCGAGACCTCGATGGAGTTGATTGTTTCGGCGATTCCGGCCATCATTTGACAAACGGAGAGCATAGGGAGGGAGTGAAGAACACGGTGAGCTCACCTAGGGCGAAATCAAAGTCGAGGAAAGTCTCAGTGTGACGCATGGCTCGAGATGGCGAGCAGCTAGGGCTGCGTCGTGGGAGCGGCCGCTTCGGGGCGAGAATAGTCGGGGCGAGGGAGCACGATGGAGTGGAGGGAGAACGGGTTCGGCTGATATAGCCTCGGGAGTGCTCCAAGGATGGAAGGTGGAGATTGGAGGGAGATTTCGGTCGGTGGTGATTTTGGAAAGCGCTAACCCGATAACGTGAGGAGGAGATGAAGGCAATGCCGCTGACGCATTGGACCACTTAGTCAGCGAGATAGAGCGCGGGCCGTGCTGTCAGCTAGAGACAGAGAGGGAATGCGGGCGCGCGTGGTGTTGGGCCAGCGCTAGGCTCGGCCCAAGATGAGAAGCGGTGAGAGCAAGGATGGGCTGTGGTGTCAAGCTGGGCCACAGAAGGAAAAAGACCGAGCGGGCCAGAGCAAGAGGAGACGAGGAGGAGCGGAGTTGTTGGCTGGGCCACGCGCGGGAACAAGGCCAAATAGGCCAAAAGTGAAAGAGAGAGGGAAGGAGTAAAGAGAATTCCCTTTTCGTTTTCTTTTCAAAATTTTCAATGTAATTTTCAACTGGATTTTGAATTCTCTTTTGTATTTGAATCAAACCACTCAATACAAAAATCCAATGCAACAGCATAAGTGCACAAACATGCTCCTAACCTTATATTTGATTTTAAATTAATAAAAGTTATTTACTTTTCTAAGTTTACATGGTCACAAAATACAAAATCAAATCCAATTTCACTTATTTTAAAATGTTACAAATTTTAGGGTGTTACATTCATGCTCCTTCCTCTCTTTTTACTTTGAGCATTTACATTTGAGCAACTTCATTCATGTCTTTACATTCCTAAAATTTTCATAATAGAGTAGGATTTAAACCTAGGGTAATAAACTTTGTGCGTAGCATAGAAACACAATCTAGACACAGGGGTGAAAAGGGCCAAGCGATAGGTTTTAATTGTTGCGAGAAAATTTAGATTATCCCAATTCACCCCTCTCTTGGGCATCTTGATCCTTTCAGTGTATGCACGCTGCATCTGTTGTAAAGGCCATTGAAAGTGTCTTCTCCATGTTTACATCATCATGAACTTTATTTTTAAGCACATTGAAGGTACCGACATTAGGTAGCAACATAAATTCTTAATATTGTTAATCAAGTATAGGAATGTGCTCATCCAATTTTTAACTTTCATGGGCATGCGCATATCATAAGCGTCATGTCCTCACCATCCTCCTCTTCTTGATAGCAAATTGTTCTTGGTTTGAACTTAGTTGGAGGACATGTTGTAGGCACTAGATAAGAGTGCTTCTCTTCTTCTGACCTATCCCATTTCTTTAAAATAAAACAAGGGGAACTCAACATGACAAAACTGCATCAATTGTAGTCCTCTAGTTGATCATATGTTTGCACAATAAAAGGAGATTTTAGGTTTGAATAAATATAGACATGATGCACAATATACTCTCTTTTACAATTATATTTGCCAATAAATTGATATGTAAATCTTGACAACCATGGCAATTCAGTGCATACAAATTTGTCTTCCAAATGTAACACCCCGATGTTAAGCTTGCATTAGCATTTGCAAATCATGTGCATAAACATCCTCATGCATTCATAAGCATTACATGAAATATAAGTGAAACATACTAATGAAACACATATGTTGCATAGTTTTGTTTCAATAAGATTGGATGCCATGTAAATGTTGTTATACCATGTTGTACCTTGTTTGATCACCTAAACCACTTAGAAATATTTGGAAGGCAATTTGGAGCAAAGTTTATATTCAAAGTTTTTGCCAAATTATGCTTTTAAAAGAATTCTCCAAAAATGAGGGTTCTGATTTAAATTGACTTTAAATCTCTAATTCTCAATTTGGAATTTGGCTTTGCTTCTTTTGGCAAAGTTGTAGAACAAAAATTTTGGAACAACTTCTATTTTTGCACCAAATCCTGAAAATGTTTTGCTCAAAATGGAATTTTGGTGCTGCTTTATTTAGAAAATCAAAAGAAAAGGCTTTTCCTTTGCTAAATGGGCCACCGCCTCCTTTTCAGCCCACCAACCAAGCTGGCCCAGCCTGCATCCGCGTCCGCCCGCACGCCTTGCCTGCACCGTGGGCGACCGCGGCAGAGCCCGTGCGTCGCGTGGCCATCGGCGTATGGCGACGCCGCGCAGGTGGCGCTTCGGCAGGCCTCCCACGCACCCCACTCCTCACTCCCTTTTCCTCTTGCTTCGCCAGTAGCACCACCGCAGCAGCAGCAGCGCGTCGTGGCACCATTACTGCCACCACCGCGGAGCTCCACCACCGCACACCTCAGCCGCTCCAGTTCGCACCTGAAGCCCCGCCTCGATTCACGTGACCTCACCACGCCCCCATACGCCGTTACTATCGAAGGTAAGGGCCTATCCGGCCATGGATTCCTCACCGAAGTTTATGAAAGCTCATCAGAGCTCTAGGTCTGCGCAGCAGCACCGCTCCGCTGCCTCTTCCACCCTCCTTTCGCGCGCATCGGGTCCGCTTTGGCGTCGCGCAGCTATTGCACGCCTCGCCTGGCCTCGCCATGGCCGGGGGTGGCCGGCACGCTGCCGTGCAGCGCCGTCGTGCCACCATGGCAGTCGGCGAGCATGCTTTCGTGCTCCCCGGTCCAATTTCTGGCACCAACGGATGCGCCTCGCCGCGGTGATCACCCCTTCGTTGGAGATCTCACCGGCGGCGAGGGAACGCCGGTCAACGGTGCCCCCTACTCGGGTCTCACCGATGAGTGGGCCCGGTTTCCCTACGGGTCCCACATGGCGGCACCTCTGGGTGCACTGCACCGGGTGCACCTAGCAGATTAGGGTTCGGTTGATTTTCGATTTAAAGAAAAATGCTTTTCTAGAAAATAATTTATAACTTGTAAAATCCATATCTTGTGAAATATTGGTCCAAAAATTATGAAACAAATTTTTTTAGGTTTCTTGTGACTAGATCTACAGTTTAAAAATGTTGCATGTCATTTTTGTGATACTTTTCTGTATAGATTTATTAATCCTTTAAATTGCTATTATATTAGGAAATGCGTAGTAAAATGTATATGTATCAGAAAAATATGGTTCCAATTTTGTTGATCTACTTATATGGTGCACTTTCTATACAAGATATATGTCATGCATGTTCTATGGAAAAATGTGGCCAAGTAATTTAGGTGTATTAATTGTTGTTTTCTTGTAAAATTGCTAGGGCTAAAAATATGAATAATACAGGTATATGAAACTTATTCTATAGTGTTTCTATACTATGTAGATCATGGAAAAAATATTAATTCTGTTGTTTGATACTTTTCATAGTACAAAGTATTTTGATACTCATTTATCCATCATAGCTTGTCATTTTTGTGTAGGCTAAAATAAGTAAGCTTTTACTATGAAATTTTTATGATAGGCTCTACTGAGCACAAGCATGCTACTATAGTTTTCTCAGAATTTTAGGAGTTCAGAAAGTATATGTGGTAGTTGTAACTTTGGTTTATATTAGTTAATTTAATATTGCTTTATGCATGATTAGGGTACTTAGTGTGATTTGGTGTATCTTTGAAGCACCTTGACTTGCTAGTATGACTTGGCATGTTAGGGTAGCACTTGTGGTGTTAATGTAGTAGTACCTGTGTTTGTAGGTATATGGTGGTTAGCGGTGCATGATGGTAGTTAGTAGTAGAAGAGAATGCAGTAGATGACATGTGCTTGTGGTATATATTCTTGGATGATGTTGACTACCTGGCAGAAGAGATTTGCACATACTCTGTCAGAAGTAACTAACCATGTTCATTCATCTATATTCATCCATAAGCATCATGATTATTGGCCGTCACTTGCATTCTCATGACCACCGACATATGGATCATACAGGATCGCAGGACGAGCCCATCTAGTGGAGCAGGAGGATCCAGAGGTGCCAGCACCAGAAGCACCTAGAGCCGAGGAGCCAGACGAGGAACTCTCGGAGTGCGCCTAGTTCCTTCGAAAGAGGCAAGCCCCGGAGTATTCTAAGTCTGCTACTTTATAAAAGCAATTAATTATATAAGTTCTATATATTGTTGCATTAAGTTATAGGAGTTGAGTGAAACCGTTAATGCATATATTATATATCCTTGTCTACCTTAATGTATATCTTACCCTGCTAGGCCTAGGACCGAGTTAAATGCTTAGCCCTGATTAGACCAGTAGAAGTCGGTGATTTTCTATCATCGTCAACTATAGGTGGTTACTTGGATACTTCTAGCTATGGATGCTATCATAGAAATAACCATGTGTTGATGGATAAATGGAGACCGGGCGAAATAAGTAGTGGGCAACCGATAGGGTTCTGGGGTGCTTGTAGTTTCCATCTGTGTTGGTTAAGGACCGATCGTTGCTCATCCCTCTTATCATGTTAAATGCATGCCTCACATTTAGCTGGTCGAATAAAGTACCTTTCTATCGTGAAACCAGTGGCACTATTTGGGACGGGATTGACCCACTGGGTGCGCGTATTGGTGCTGATGGAGGTATGACAGGGGCACGAAGAGTGAATCCAAGGGCAGGCAAGGCTTGATTCCTAGCAGTTGGGAGGCCCCTGGGTATTGTGGTCCCTGTTTGTCCCGCGATGTTACCGGAATGGTGTCATTGGTGACCTGTAGCTCACTTCATGAGTGAGTGTGGTTTGTGTTAGGAATAAATCACCAACTGGTTAGGAATCGATTCGAATCGCCATCGCTCCTAGATAGTGAGCACTTGACTCGAGCTACGGCATTGTAGTAATGATGATGAAACACATATGGTTATGAGGATGATGTTGGAATGCTAAACCTGAGATGGTGACTTGATGTTAATGGTTAATCAAGTGATTGCTATAACATAGGTGCTTAACTAGAGTGAAAGTTATAATAAAGATGATGCTAATAGTTAAAATGGTTTATTCATGATAACTTACACTTTTCGAAAATGAGTCAGCCAACCCACTAAAAGAAAGCCTTGCATACTCCTTAGTGTCACTTTATTTTTGTTTAAGGCGGGTAAGTCTAGCTGAGTACTTTCTTGTACTCAGGGCTTTGTTCCCATTATTGTTACAGATGGTCAGATGTATTATAGTTACTGCATCAACTATCTCTACCCAGCGATGGGCGACAACTAGGACTAAGGACGTGGTCATTTCATATGTCTCATCTACTGATCTTGTGGGACTTAATCATTATCTAGCACTGTATCTGAACTAAATGTGTGTGGGGGTTTTGAAACTATTTGCTTCCGCTACTTTAGTATGAACTTGGGTTGTAATAACTTTTATGTTCTAAACTCCAATGTATTCGAAATGATGTTGTGAACTTTATGTAATATGTGACTGTGGCTGCTAAACTTGTACGATCTTGTCCTGTATGTTGGTTGGTTTGAAATCCTTCGTGATTTCACGGACTACCGGGTTTGTATGGACTCAAGTACGTTAATTTATCTGCTTCGGCAGGTAATTTTCTTACTTAAGCCCATATAAATTGGTCGGTTCTGTTACCCCAAACTACTTAGAGTGCACATAGTCTCAAACTTAATACTTCCTCCATCCCTGAATATAAGGTGCGATTTGACTTGATGCAATCTACAAGAGCATATTTTGACCTATAATTTTTTTATAATATACAATTTATAGGAATAAAAGTTTAATCATTAGAAAATATTTCTAAATACAAATATAATGCAACTACTTTTGTAATACAAACTTTTGATATAATTAGGCTAATTGTTAGTCAGTAGCGGACCTAGAAATTTTGATGAGCCCGGGCGAAGAACAGAGTAAGCACAATATGATAACCACATTGGTTTTAACTAAAATGAGGTGGTAGCACAAGTTCAGAAGATCATATATAGATCTATAACGTAAAACTTGACAAGAAACAATACATGCTAGTTTCTAACTATATACGACTAGTATAGTGCCCGTGCTAACGCCACGGCTTTTTATTCCAGGAATGCACATAAAAATCACGCTTTCGGCTATGAACTGTATTCTGGTTTGGAACTCTACATTGCCTGCGGTTCATGGCAATTCATGGTAGATATGAAGGGCGTTAAGTTTCTTACATCTCTATTGTTATTACTTGAAACTCCTACCACAAGACAAAATTTTGACATTGAGCCCTAAAGCCAACACCATTTAGAATATTGTACATCACAACCTGGCACCGGAGACCTTAAAATAGTGGCACCGTCCAGCTACAGATTTTGTGTACACATTGACCATATCCGACCTTCAAGGTTACATAGTAAAGCTTATAAATTTCCAGGCTGAAAAGGTGCAGTTCTCTTTCAAGTGTGCATGTACAAATGGTTTTGAATATCCCAGGGACCAATTTCCCTAGATCTAGGTGCTCACGGAAGCACCATCTGCAAACATAAATTGGCGGTGTGCTGAAGACATTTGTTTCATCAAAGCCATGGAATGCTCCGCTACAATAGTTGCATCTTAGGCTGTATAAAGACCCGCAGACACCTCAAATTCATCGAACTGTGTCATGATCTCTACACTTGAATTGGCAAGCACTAAAATCATGTCATGGGAAGCAGGATCAGCGAATACACGAATACGGTTTGAGCCCCCAAGTGACGCAAGATTTAGATGTTTTTATTGAGCCAACTTACCAAGGGGATCATATGTTGGCAAGGTGATGTACTGCGGGCAATGCTTGCTTTTTAATACACTTCCATTCGTCAAAGAAGTACTTCCTCCATCCCAAATTATAAGACGTTTGACTTTTTTAACATCAAGTTTGACCACTCGTCTTATTCAAAAATTTGTGCAAAATATCACTTCTTTTGTCGTGGCTTGCTTTATTAATAAAAGTTCTTCAGGAATGACTTAAATTTGACTATGTTTGCACAAATTTTTTGAATAAGACGAGTGGTCAAACTTGAAATAAAAAAAGTCAAACGTCTTATAATTTAGGATGGAGGAAGTAGTAAGACAATCACGAGGCTGGAAACATAAATTGCCAAAAGGACACCACTGAGCTTCAGCGTATGCCCAAGTACTCTCGGCTCATTCAGAGCACGATGTAACGGAGTGCACCCGCAAGAAGAATTTTTCCATAATTCTCTCTTGTACATTCCCCAGAACGGAGCACTTGCTGCACTCGCTATTGAGCATCAGATGATCGAAGAGAAGTATTCCAATGCAAATTCAAGTACCAGAATATTTCCATGCATATGCAGGGAAATATGCATACTTACAATGGTCACCTCCAGGCCAGTTATTGTTGCTTTGATCCCACCGCCCGTCCTCTCAGCCCTTCCGCTGATTCCTACACAGCAGAAACAAAACGCATCAATCACCAAACCAAACTACAGCGTCACATGCAAAATCGCATCACAACAACAATAACATAGTCTTTTGTCTCAAACAAGTTAGGATAGGCTAGAGATGAAATCTAAGAGAGACGAGAAATAGGAAGACATATAAAGGGCATAAGACATATAAAGGTCACGGTTCAGGCACATTGATTGCCAGTCTCCGAGCGCTCCTGTCCATAGCTAAATCCTTGGAGATATTTCACTCCTTAAGGTCTCTCTTAACGAACTCGTCCCAAGTCAGTTTAGGTCGACATCTACCGCTTTTTACATTATCGGCCCGTTTTAGAACCCCACTACGCACAGACGCCTCGGGAGGCCTCCGTTGGATATATCCAAACCATTTCAACCGATGTTGAATCAATTTCTCCTCAATTGGTGCCACCCCAACCCTATCCTGAATATCATCGTTCTAGATTTTATCCCTCCTTGTGTGCCCACAAAACCAACGCAACATACGCATATCTGCAACACTCAATTGCTGGACATGTCGCCTTTTTTAGGCCAACACTCAGCATCGTATAACATCGCCGGGCGAATCGCCGTCCTATAAAACTTATCTTTTAGCTTCGGAGGCACCCTTTTGTCACAGAGGCACCCTTTTATCTGAGGCACCGTATAACAACCCCGCCTATGTTGACTGAATGACTTTCTTGAGTCGTCTCAACATAGCCGGTCCCAAGCCCGGGTGAAAGGAGAGAGAATACCCATGGTTGGCAGCTCCCCTCCCGACCCCGACCCTGCCCCCCCCCGCACTGCCGTCGGCGGTGGCGCCGCCTGCCACCGCCCCCACCTCCCCTGCCTCCCTCCCTCCCTCCCCCTCCCCTGCATCCCCCTCCCCCTTCCCCACCCCAACCCCAGCCCCCTCCCTGGCCACCTCCCCGCCGCCAGCGGCGGCGACGCCGACCGCCAATCCGGTGCCGGCGCCCACCACTGCCCCTGCCTTGACCAGATCCGCCACGCCCCCACCTGGATCCGTCGGCTACTCTCCTCCCTGTGGGCGCGCGCGTGCTGCGGCGACACCGCCCGAGTTGGCCACCGTGCTGACACCGGCTCCCCATCCGTTAGCCTTCTCCTCCTCCCACGCCTCCCCTCTGCGTCTAGGGGCGCACGCGCGCACAGCGTGGCCGCCGACGCCACCAAGCTCCTGCCCCCCATCGGGGACGGGCCTCATCGGCGGCGGTGTCACCGCAGCGGCCCAGGCCTCTGCCACCCACCTCCATCTCCCTTCCCCTCGCCGGGATGGGGCCAATGCCGCTGGGGGCTCCATGATGCCTGCTGCCGTGGGCTCATCGATGGTAGTGGCCCCGGGGCCCTGCTCGCCACGGTGTGGCGGTCACGGCTCGGCCCCCTGGGCAGGGGATGAGCTGTTCGAGCCGACGGTCCTCATCGAGGATGCTATGGAGAGCGAGGACGAGGAAGACGATGTTGATGAGGACGACGGCGATGATGCTAGTGGAGCTACGCGGGCGTCCACTCCCTCTGCGGCTGGGGCAGGTGCCGGCCTCGACGCCTTCCTCATCCACCCGTCTACCCCCGCTCCGTGCCCGTCGTCCACCTTGTCCCCCAACGCCGCCCCTTTCCACCCGCGGGGTAGCACGGCGGGACGGCCCAAGGCCCATCGTTGGGCAAACGAGGACCTCATTGATGCCTCTGACGCGGACTCGACGCCAACCTCCACGGTGCCCTATCCGGATGCTGTTCATTAGGGCCTGCAGCCGTCGAGGTCTTCGACGCGTTCGGCGACACCCCTGCCGTGCACCCGGCCTCCGCCTTCGGGCTACGGCGATGCGACGTCGAGCCGTCGGGGCACTGGCCGAGGGGGGGAACAAGCGCCATCGGCCGCGGCCACAATTGGTGCACGGCATGCCGCCTCGCCCAGTGGAGGGCCGCATCCCAGCACGCCTGCACCTCGGCCGCAATCAACAGGTCTCCACCCCTGACGCTGACGGGTGGCGGGAGATCCTCCCCCGGTAGACCACCTCGGTTGTGCCGCTTGGCCCAGCTCGTGGGGGTCAGCTAGCAAGTCGTCGACCACCGAGGCGCATCCCGGCCGATCTGCACGGCAAGTGCTTCAATTGCCCATCATCCGTGCACCGAGTGGCCACCTGTAGGCTGCCTCAGCGATGTCTGCGGTGCAGGGGCTTTCGTCACATCACGCGTGACCGCAAGCGGCCAAGGCGCGTGGGCGATCATGCTTTAGGAGGTCGTGCAGTGGTTCATTCTGATGGGCTGCCTGCTGATTCACACGGTCTTGGTGGAGCCATGACAAGCACCACCGTCTCCCCACCGGTGGTCGACGACGGCGAGGGCGGGGACAACGCAAGCATCGGAGGCATCACGAGAGGTCGGCAGGGTCCGTCGATGAGTCGCCCAGCGGGACGGGCATCGCACGGCCGGACGGCGTCACGGCGGCAACGTGTGTCGCCACCGACGGCAACGGTTGTTCGGTCGATGCCTCCCAAGCGCCGCCGGGCTCCACCATGGGGGCGCCCGCGCTGTGCCTCCCGGAGCACGACCCGCTTGTGGAGGCGATGTGCGCGGGCGACGGTCCTCCCGCTTGGGTCGTCTCCTTCGACCTGATGCTAGAGGAGCTCCTAGCCGCCGCATTCGTTGTGAGCTGCTTTGTTGAGCCCCCCCCCCCCCCCCGGGGATCGCAGAGCTGCCTCCGGTGGCAGCCATCCTCTTGCCTCAGTCGTCGGCGCAGGAGCTGGCACAGCTCACACCTCCTCGGATGGGTCATTCCGACGTCGAGTTTGGCGACGTGGCTGTCCCCTTGGGGTTCACGGAGCCGCCTCCGATGGCGGCTGCCCCTCGTCTCAGCCGTCAGCGCAGGACTTGACGCTGCTCACACCCCTTCGGGTGGGTCAACCCAACGTCGAGATTGGCGACGAGACGCCCACGCCGCACGAGGCCGCTCGGCGCCTCGCACGGTTTGTGGATGAGGAGCGGGTCGTGCGGGAGCCGCCCCTGATTGCCTCTCCACCGCGACAGAGGGCGAGAGCCAGGAGGCCCCTGCCTGTCAGGCATAGGAGCACACGGATTGCCGCCCAACCGTTGGCACACATACCAGCCTCCCGGCGAGGCGAGGTACTCCTCGAGCAGTGGTTGGGGATTGCGCCGCCGACCGCTACGGCTTCACCTGCGCCCAAGGAGATACTCGACGCCTTGCATTCTGGGACCTTGTCGTCGAGCCAGGTGGAGGCCCTTGACGCGTTGTTTCCAGCGTTCAACGGGCGCGCGTGTGAGCTCTTCGTGGAAGGCCCGTAGGGTGCGGCGGTGTTCGCACGTTGGTTGTTCTATTTATGTAATATCGAACCAGGGAGCAGTCTGCTAGGTTGGTCCGCATGTTAGACCGCCTAGCGCGCTAGAAGTGCGTCGTTTGTACTGAAAACTCCCTTCTTCTTAATTGCAATGATACACAAATCTTTTGCGTATTCGAGAAAAAAAAGCCCAGGTGAAGGAGGAGAGTGTGTTAAGGTTTGACGAACCAACAGTAAAAAAAACAGTCACTCTAATGGATTTGAAACCCACCTACAAAATCGCATAAAAACGCAAAATCTTTTTTTGATTGGCAACTGAAATTCAAATCAGCAGAATTGATATATTCAAATGAGAAACCCAAGTCACACAATGTGTCCTCTAGCTCATCTGAGCATATTTGCCCCAAACTGAACTAACCAGAAATTGTGAAAATTCTGAATATATTTGGATAGGGAGATACCATGAACAACAAAATATAAAGACAGTTCTCAAATTCAACTTACCATTTTCTTATGCAATATATGTCCAAAAAGAGCTCAAGGATATTTGGATTTCTCTGCAGAAAAAAAGTCCTCAAATTCAATTTAGCAATTTGGTACAAAACATCCTTCGGTGTCTCATGATTGCCAATTCCATAAACACACGTCATGTGTTTCTGCACAATATTCAAAGAATTTCATTGTATTAAACAACTTGTCTGCGAGCAATTTCTCAGTAATCACTAATTGTTTTCTATGCAAGCTCCTTACTGCAGTCCCACAGAAATACAAGCACCTCCTGCTTCTCGACTAATAGAACACGCGGAATCTCGTCTTCTTGGCGCTTGGCAACTGGGTCATGGCGTTCCTAGGTGAGCCGGCCGGGCCTGCACACGTGCACCCGTGCCAATGCCGCCACTGGCGGTTTGCTTGCGCACGCATGCTGGGGGCACGGCGGAGCGGCATGCACCGTGTTGATAATTGTGGTCCACGAGTGTTAAACGTGATTAGTGCCTAGGAAGATTAAACGCTCGGTGCTAGGCGTGCGTTAGCCTATTGATTAGCGCCTAGGAAGATTAAACGTGATTAATTGTTTGTATTTTTTATTTTTTGATTAGCGCCTTGTTTAGTTTGCCTCAAAGTTCCAAGTTTTTTCACTCTCTCTATCACATCATTTTTTAACCGCTTGCATGGAGTATTAAATATAGGTAAAAAAATAACTAATTACATAGTTTAGTTGTAAATCACGAGATGAATCTTTTGAGCCTAGTTGGTCCATGATTGGACAATATTTGCCAAATAAGACGAAATTGATACTATTCATCGGGTTGAAATTTTCTTCAATCTAAACGAGGGCCATGTTGATATTAGCATCCAACCAAGGTGCTCAAAGCAGCGGCAGTGGAGTTGGCATATAAAATAATACAAAGCAAAGGTGTAGAATGCAAAAGGTGAAGAGAAGAGGAGGGAGGCAAGTAGAAAAATGCTGAGCGGGGTATCATTCGGGTACTAATCTGCTTATCTTGCTTTTTGCTGGGAGAGAGGATGAAGCGAGCTGCTGCTGGCTGAGGGAGAAGGATAAAGAGGGCCGCTGCTCCTGCAGGGAGGACGAGAAGAGGCGTCCGCTGCAGCTCGACGGAGGAACAGAGGAGGCGGCTCCTCTTGCTGTAGCTCGCTGGAGCTCGATGGAGGAAAAGAGAAGGCGCTCCTCTAGCTGCTTGACGGAGGAACAGAGGAGGCAGCTCCTCTTGCTGCAGGCCAGTGCCGATTGGGCGAAAATGGCCACAGCCCGCAGGCGTCCGCTCCTCACCATGGCCCGCAGGCGTCCGCTCTTTCTGTTTTCCCATTGGCGTCCACTCTTTCTGTTTCTTGCAGATCGATTTCTGCTCCCGCATCGGGCCCGCGCTTTCTCTACACCCTGCGTGCGCTTCTTTCCCGCTTCCCGCTCGTGCGCCGCGCGCCTTCCCGCCAGCGAGCTGCGCGATTTCCACCCGCCTAGCTCCGTTTTTCTTCGATTTCGTGCCGATAGAACGCTGCCGCGTGCGTAAACGACCGCCCAGGCGCGCCAAGTGATTAATTGAATGCCTACCCCTAAACGAGACGTTAGGTCAACGTTTAACGTTTAATCGAGATTAAACCACATTTAATTGCGTTTTTTAACCTTGCGCGTCCCCATGGGGCCGGAGAGCAGGATGGCGTGGCTAGCGGCGGAGAGGTTCCGGATGTGCTTCGACAGCTCTGCATTCTTGAGGTTGACGAAAGCCGCGCGGATGAGCACCTCCCTCGTCTGATCGATGCCAGGCTAGCAGCAGCGGCGGCCAGGGGGTGCGTCCCCAGCCACTTGGCCGGCCACGGCGGAGGCCCGGCTAGCTGCGCCCCCAACCAAGGAGGCAGCCAGGAGGCCGCGCGGCCAGCCACGGAGCCAGCCGCCGGGGTAGTAGCGCCGGGGAAGAAGGGAGTGGAGCGCTGGGGGAGGAGTGTCTGCGACTCCGGCCACTAGATTCGGCGAGCAGAAGGCGGTCGCCGGAGCTGGAGAGCTCGCCATCACCGGGAAGGAGGTGGCGGGCTGGCGGCGGAAGGCGCACGGTGTTTTTCTTCTTTTTTTTCGTTTCCGCTGTCGCTCCATGGAAAAAAAAAATAAGGCCGGGTTCACTTCCCAACCCAAAATATTTCCTCTTACACCCATCACATCAAATCTTTCGACGCATACATGGAACATTAAATATAGGTAAAAAAGATAACTAATTACATAGTTTATCTGTAAATGTCGGGACGAATCTTTTGAGCCTAGTTAGTCTATAATTGGACAAATTTTATCAAATAACAACGAAAAATGCTACAGTAACTTTTCAGCTACTTTTCGCGAAGTGAACACACCCTAAGAGACAGGAGGGATCGAACCGTGGCAGCTTGCTGCGGGCGCAGAGGGCCCGGGTCGAGGGAGGGCGCGTGACTGCGGGAGGTGCAGATTAGAGATGGCAACGGTACCTACCCGACGGGCAGTGGCCATCCGTACCCGCACCTGCACCCATCACTTCGTACCCGTCGGGTTACCTGCACCCGCACACGGGTAGAAAAGTGCTCCCGTACCCGCACCCGCGCGGGTAAATTCTACCCGACGGGTAACCCGTACCCGATATCATACCTGAGAATTACATGTAAATATCAAATATTCACGTACAAAAATAAATCATTCCAAACTTCCAACAAGTTTCAAACTAATATTCATATAATGACATCATTGCAATATATATAATAGAAGGGTTTAGTTGGATTTGGGCCAAATTCATGGGTTGTATGGACTAAAATGATGAGGGTGGTTGATTCTTTTTCGGGTATTTTTTACCCGTGGGTAGATGGGTATGAGTAGTATACACCCGCACTCGTACCTGCCATACCCGATGGGTATAAGAGTTTGCCCAATAACATACCCACGGGTAGAAAATTCATTCCATACCTGCCTCTTTATCGGGTAATACCCGTCGGGTACTCGGGTTTCGGGTACCCATCGCCATGCAGATCCACTAAACACTGGCTGTCCGATATGGTAGAGCAAGCAGACAGAACGGAGGAGAAGGTAATCTGTTGCCCACGTTTTTAAGATGGTGTAGTTCTGGTGCATATTATGGGGTGGACGCATTTATGATTATGACAGTAGAGCAGGCAGCTGTTGGGTGGATATAGGATAATTTTAACTGGTGTTTTCTATAATAATAAAGAGATAAAATTTCAGGTTTTTTTTCATTCATCTATTTTTTTTTGTTCGTCTCTTTCTAACTACCAGACAATGGGTAGTTTTCTTCCGTCCAGACTTATATATAACCTATGCTCATACAAGTTTGAATAGCTCTTGTTTAGCGCGATACGAAGTCCAATTCCAAAACATAAGAAAAAAAGAAAACATTATGCGTGAACATATTTTATATAAGGTAATAACGTGGATGAGTAGGAATTCTAATAGATCTCTATTCGTATCCTCTCTTACCTTTCACGATTTGGTCATGATACATAATTCTACTGTATATCTCATGTTTTAAAGGTAACGTGGATAAGTACGAATCCTAATCAAATAGATCTCTCTTCTATATCTATATATATATAATAATAATAAAGAGGCAAAATTTCAGGCCTTTTTTTCGTCCATCCATTTTTTGTTCGTCTCTCTTACCAGACAATGGATAGTTTTCTTCGGACTTATATATATATATAACCCGTGCTCATACAAGTTTGAATTGCTCTTGTTTAGCGTGATACGGAGTCCAATTCCAAAATATAAGAAAAAAGGAAACATTATGCATGAACATGTTTTATATAAGGTAATAACGTGGATGAGTAGGAATCCTAATCAAATATAGATCTCTATTTGTATCCTCTCTTACCTTTCATGATTTGGTCATGATACATAATTCTACTGTATATCTCATGTTTTAAAGGTAACATGGATAAGTACGAATCCTAATCAAATAGATCTCTCTTATTAAAAAAAGGTATAAGTCCATTTTTGGCCATCCAATTATTGCTCTATTTTATTTTTGGCCATGCAACTCTACAACCAGAAATCTTTGACCAATGAACTATCAATACAGGACAAATTTGGCCATCTAGCTGGTTTCAAAGGTGGATTTGTATTTTCTGAAAATAATAAAAACTGGTTTATTTTCTAAAAATTCATGACTAATTCATTTTAAATCAGAAAATTATGAAAACCGGTACCAATATTTTTTCTAAAAATATATCTAGCTCGCAGTCATGCCCGTTGTTTATGTAAATCATCGTTCTCAGCTATATTAAACTTAAGATTGACCAAAAGAAATCCATACTCCAAATACAGTAGCAAATATGTTAGTCAAATTAAGAAAACTATTTTTGGAGGGCTAGCGATACCATACTAGTTGCAATGCCTAAATATGATCTAGATGTGGTGGGGCATGGCACCTGCGAGGTTTGTGCCATCTTCCAGATCTTTTGTTTACTTGTATCTGCTATGGATTCCATTGGCCAAAACCGGGTGTAATATAGTGCAAAATGATGATTTAATAAGAAACAAACATGACTACGATCGAGCAATTAAACACTAGGAATAGGAACAAATAAAATACAAATAGCTCTAAATATAGGACCAATAGATAAATTTAGTTTTTTGAAAAAAAAGGGTACTGGATTCATATTTAAAGCGGACTAAATATGTACTTTTATAAAATATGTACTTTTTATCATTTTTTTAAAAAATATAAAACCACCTTAAAATCAGCTAGGTGGCGAAGTTTGTCTGGTATTGATAGTTTGATGGTTAAAGATTCCCGGATTTAGAGTTGCATGGCTGAAAACAAACTCGGAGAAAAGTTGGATGGCCAAAAATGGACTTCTCCCTTAAAAAAATCAAATAGATCTCTCTTCTTGACTAACCTGAATACTAGGAATCATATCCCCTCTTACCTTTAACGATTTCGGCATGATATATAATTTTATTGTATATTATATATTAACCTCAATCCGTTCAGGCAATTTGTCATCGACAGCCACTGCGGTGACGCTGGCCTCACGGACCGCGCATCGTGACATCGAGGGCGATACTAAAGAACCCGTAGATAAGGCGACGGGTGCACTGGACACCCAGTTCAAAAAGAGCGTGCAGGAGGCTGGACCATGTCATGATCGGCCGCGCGACCACGTGAGTCACTGAACCATGGAGATGTCATCGGCCGTCTACTCCGAGTGGAGGTTCACCGACCAGTCCCTGCCAAACGAGCTCGCCAAGCGAGGGATGACATCCAAGCAGGATCCCCGGACCGTCGGCAGCAGCGGCGTGACCAGCGCCCTGCACCTGCACGTGGAGGACTACCTGTACACGATGGATGGCATGGACGTGCGGCGCACCATCGAGGGCCGGGTGCGGAGCTACTACGCCCACTTCTACCACTCAGATGTCACGGTGGCCGCCGACGCAGTTGCAGGCGTGGTGGGCCGACGTCCGCCAGCTCGGCCATGGCGACCGCTAGCGTGTCTTGGCGTGCTGGCTACAGCTCGACACTGTGGCCAATCTCGCCGAGTCGCTGTCCACGCTCGTCTGGATCGCCTCAGCGCTTTTGGTTAGTACAGCTACACCGGGTTCGTGCCCAACCGACCCACCCGCTGCCGCTGGTTTGTCAGTTCGTGCCGCTACCGGGCTCCTCGGGGATGGCGCAGCTGGAGGCCGACCCAAATAGGTTCTTCCTCGACATGGTGCCCGACCGCTTCACCACCACGCTCGGGCTCACGCTCATCGAGAGGTGCTCTCCAACCACACCTCCGACGAGCTCTACCTGGGCCAGCGTGCCACCTGGCGTGGACCGACGACGGCGAGGTGCTGCAGCTGGTGGACGGGAAGTAACGCCATTCATCTTCGGAAGCTTAACTCAATCGACAATGTAGCCGTCGTCCTCATTTGCTCAAGAAAAAAAATTGTTTCCAACATGCTAAACCAGTGTTCATGTATCCTCGATGGGATCCCACTCCTAGCCCATTATCAAGCCACTGTCAACCGTCACCGGTTATCGTGAATTCTGACCAACTGATCATCCATCACGTAAGTGGACTAACCTAGCAAATTATTAGATTTTCTCCATAAGTACCATATAGGTTATTATATGGTTCGTCTATTGCCGCATATATGCTGACAATGCCAATCCATGCAGGTGCAAGTTGTACAACAGGTTATTATATTCTTATTACTCTGCAAGTACTCCATTTGTTGATGCGTCTTTTTTTGGTATGCCTTTCTTTTTCCTTTAATGAACTGTGTTATGGCCTGTCTCTGACGGAACGCCACCTGAGTCGCAAAAAAAAAAAGACAGAATGCCACCCGTATGCATGGTGATGCGGTTCCATGATTCGCCCTAAGTGTGCTAGCACATCCATAGACATTACATCTTAAATAGAAGTCCATGGTTATTTAAGTTTAATAACCCTTCATCGTGTAATCATGCTCACTATATGATTCAGTATAGATTGGTGATATGTCGTGTACTGTATATGTTCCAGGAGAGTTTGTGCAAGATTGTAAGTACATTAGTGGGTCCGAATCAACATATGAGAATGCATCTTGGTACCCTATGCCTCTAGAGTAAGATTTTCTTTCAAAACACACCCTCTATAGATCAAGGTGAGGATCGAATATGGTTCAAATTGTTTTGTGTGGATTGTTGATGGGAGGAACAAGCAAAAATAATGTTTGTGAAGCTATTGCACATGCATGACACTACGCATTAAGAAAATAATTTAAATAGCACTAGCACATCTTACTTTTCTTATCCTACAATCTCTCGGCCTTTTCTATATATATAATATAACATAAAAATATGTAATAGTTAGAGCATCATGCAGAGTCCGATTGTCTAATGCATGACACGATCATTAGATAAATATCTAAACCTTCTACGCCCATGCGAGTTAGAGAAGCGCATGTACAAACACATTAGGAGTCCACGATGAGCTCAGCCCCTCCCAGTGTGACCATGCATAGGGCGACACAATTTTTGATGAAAGATAACAGCATGGGAGGCATCAATAGCGTCATGGTAAATGTGGACAACTTGTTGCAACGCACGGGCATTTTTGCTCGTAGAGACTAATTGAGGAGACCAAATGTTGTGACTTGTGACTCGGCCGAGGGATGCTACCTCTAGTTGCTTGTCGACAGGTGATAGCAGCAGCCGACACGACACCTAGTGACCAGTGCAGGCGGTGCTCCGGCATAGTTTGCGCCTTGCGGATAGGTTGCCGGCCGCCGCAACACTTCCCTTGCTAGATGCAAAAGGGATCTGATGAGGAGTGAGGATGAAGACAGGTAGAAGGAACTGTACTTGGGATAGATAGGAGCGCCACAAGCTGGTGAGTAAACGGGGAATCGAGAACGATGAGACTGTAGCCATGTCTGGTGATTCAACCTTCGAGCACAACCTCTTTCTAGGGATTGGGTTGGGACTTGGCAGCGCCACTGCGCGGCAGCCGCCGAGCATCGCCTCGCTTGCATCGTGCTCGCGCGTTTACGGCTAGGATTGATGGCAGCAGCTTGGGAATTGCGGTGGGCCTTAAGGATCCATAGGGGATGAGCCCGGGCAGCAGGGCCGTCCCAGGGAAATCCGAGGTCTCGTACGAAACTAAAAAAATAAGGTCTCTTAGCTTGAGAAAAATAGGACTAAAATAAGATATATGATATAATATATTTTACATTGCAATATATGTCAAGAATGATACCTATGTTACGTAATCTTTACTTAAATAGCATTATTTTTTTAGTGTTCTTTGAAATTTCCTGAGATTGGATTAAATCATCTATTCTTTGTTTTTTCTTACGTTTTTCTCAACCCGATTCAAATTTTCTAGACCGATTTGTACAAGACATGGCTTCAATATTTGAACACTATTGCAGTAGGCATCTAGATGAAAAGATCAAAAGAACAAAATTTAGAGATCGACCCACTACTCGCTATAGTTTGATGTGATTGTGAATGAATTGAAAAAAATACGAATGATCAGTATTACCTTTATTAGGACCTCAGCGCCTCGCCTCGCCTGGATCTGGGTGCCTCGCCGCTGTCAGGTCAGCTCGTCACGCTCGACGCGATACGTGGCCGATAGGGCATCAGGGCGATAGCAGACGTCGAGTATAGGTTTAGGAATTGGGATCACAGCAATTGGGAGACAAAACAGCATCCGTCCGGCGGCTAGGAAATCATTTTCTATTAGGCTAATAGGCTTGCTAATGGGCGATGTTGCTATTGGGCCAACGCTGCTTAGCTATATGGGTAATGAACTATATATTTGGAGGCCTATGGGATTTGAAGGCCTTGCACGGTCGCACAGGCTGCACGCCCCCTGGGATGGCCCTGCGGGCAGGGGCCCATGGTCGCCAGGCCCTGGGTCCGCCCATGTTGTTAGTCAAAGATAACAAAGTTTGAATCTTAAAATGCATGCATGTCTTATATTTGGGGACAGAGGAGTATTTAAAGAAGATAACAATTCCAATTCATCTTTTTCCGTAACAATTGGAAGCAAATGTTTACTTTTAGCACAAGTATTTGGTTCCAAAATAAAAACATCATTCTCATTCACTAGTTGTGGCATATCTATAATAAAGGTAGTATTACACAACTCTTTTTTGTCACAAGGACTAGCAGAACAATGATTTTGTAACAAACACAAATTAGGTTTAATATCCACTAAATGTTGCTCTATGATATCATGATTGGTGGACAAATTTAGCACATCATCATAGCATCTAGAGAGATTAGGTTTTATGACAAATATAGTAGGATTGTTCAATTTATGTACTTGCTGATTTCAGAATTAATATCTAGTTCTTTCTTTTCATTAGCGACTCTATCTCCATTAGCCTGTACAATTTCAGTATGAATCAAAGTTTTACCAGACTCCTGAGTGTACGTGGATGAAAGCAGCCAGTCGCCTGCTTGTTGCGGTGTCGAAATTTGCAAATGCTTGCTCGATGTCGATGGCTTCCTTTAGTGCTTGCTCTAACCTTGCTGTTATCTAATCTATCATATCCAGTAGCTCAATCTTGAGAACAGGCACATTGTCCGGCAAGGTTAGAAATCAAAATAAAGCCCCATAAAATATTATACGGGTTGGTGGAAACACTTTCTCATACGTCCTACCGAGTTCTTACAAGATTCTTATCAACGCCAAATATGACAGCTCAACTGGCGGCTGTTTCATGATACCTATGAAGGCATGTCACCAAGATTGCAAGGGTATTTTTCTATACTGATTTGGAATATATGTGCAGCATGGGAGGCACACGAAAGAACAAATATAGGTATGTGGCACTCAAGTCAGTAACATATAGCAATATTGAATAAAGGTTCAAAACACTTGTCCTAGTTGCTGGTCTATACGTGTTCCTATTACTAGCTATGACAAATAAAGGAGTAAAACAAGTACGAAAGGAAATGAGTTTATGAAGGGCAGCAACAAAAACGTAGATGACGCCACCACAAACAATAGAGCTACCAGGTGTACCTTATGTGACTTCTCTTTTTTCTTTTATTTAACTAGGATCATGCCCGTGCGTTGCAACGGGTAAAAAAAAACTATCATGAGATAATATATATTGCCATCAACATCTAATTGCTTAAGGATCAATTATAAATGTCAATTTTTCTACGACCACCTCTTTTACCTATCATTTTCCATTCTATGAAGCTTCTCATAAATATATTTTTGCTTTTAATTTTAAGCAAGAATATATCAATATCCTAGAATGAGTACTATTTGAATAGATTGTATAAGGCGCTCATCAGCTACCTCATCATCATCAAAATTATCGCACCTTAAAGTTAACAATTATTCTCCAGATCACCACAATAGCAAAGTGGTTCTCTTAACGCATCTCATGATCAATACAATATAATGTAGACATGCTCAAGTAAAGAAGTATATACCTTATCATAGGTCACCCGACCTGATCCACCCAAAAAAAAAAAACAACACAGCCTAACTCTACTTGAGCATCAAGTGGGTTAGGCTCTTAATTTTTGACACATAACCGAACTAAGATAGGAAAACCCAAGAAATAGACCAAGTTTAACCAGATGGCCCTACATGACAGAGCTCTTCAAATCTTAATTTCGTTGTTCACATTGAGTAGAACTGATGTCACAGTTTCATTCTAGAAGCACCTCTCAACAGATGGATTAGATTTCAGGACACTGTCATAGAATTCAACTTATAGCTAGCAGGATACAACACTGGTCTGGCACTTGCTCGTAGCTATCCTTTGTAACCTATGGACATGACAGAACATCCAGGTACTCAAGAGCCTTGAAGTATTCAATCACTCTGCTGACCCCTGCAACTATGAGCCGAACACAGTTGCTGATCTTCAAAACTCTCAATTCGGACTGAATCCTAGTTCCTTTCTTGTCCGAGAATGCATCGTCAATTATCTGGTGACAACACCTGACATCGATAGCCACAAGAAGTTTATGGTTAGATAGTAGGCAGTTACATAAAAATGTGGTGTTCTCTTACCCTAAAAAAATGGGCCAATATGGATAATTACCTGGCTACAAGCCATGCATAGCACCGCCATGATAGGTGAGTTAACATGGTTTAGTTGAGTTATGACCCCAAGAATCCTATTTGTATGATCCAGCAGAAGTGAAGTGAAAATACAATTTACTCACTGGAAAGAAAATTCATTAGTATGCTTGAGAAAAAAACATTAACCCAATGGATGTATAAAAAAGGTTAACGTTGCCGCGGGTGCTATGACAGCAATATATGTGACTGTAACAAACAACTTTTATCAAGGCAACATAATTGAGCCGAAAATATGTACTTTAGGTAAATATTTGTCATATATATTGAGACGATCTAATCCAATTGAAAAAGAGATGAAATAACAACTTGTATTCTATCGCAGTTATCATCATCATAAGCATGAAAGTGTGATTCAAATTTCATTGTAACTGAAGCAATATTCACATCTCTCCTTGAAGGCATACATTTGGGCAATCTAGAGGAATGCAATACAGCAACAACAATAACCTTTACATACTTGGATTAGTATTCATTGAACTGAAGCAACATTAGGTAAACACTCTAGAATGGTCGGAATCTTTACATATCTGGATTCACTGAATTGAAGCAGCATTAGCTAAGCATTGTAGAATGCTCCAAATTAAGCTGGTCCACCTAGCACACAACTTGGGTCAACTGACATGGTGAAAAAGGAAGCTGTAGTCAATAACTAAATGGATACCCCTGCATTTACGTTAACTAATTTATGGAGAAATTCACAACACAATCTGGATGGACACATCTTGAAAGTTAGTAGAAGCAAAAGCTAAACGATTGATGCAGAGCTCTGTGCTTTTTAAATTGTTGGATCATAGTTAGATATGAATACCGAAAGAAAAGGTATGCCATGTTTGAAACATATTAGCAGAAGACAAAAAAATCCAAATGGACACCTCTGCATTTTTGTTAACTAATTTATGGAGAAACTCACAACATAATCTGGATGGACACATCTAGAAAGTTAGTAGAAACAAAAGCTAACCGATTGATGCAGAGCTCTGTGCTTTTTAAACTGTTGAATCATATATTTTAGTTACCTATGAATACCAAAAGAAAAGGTATGACATGTTTAAAACACATTACCAAAAGACAAAAGAATCTATATTTTTTTTGCTGTTTGCACCCAATCATCACTTATACCGACAGAGTTACCCACTATATGGTTTTCATGATAATGTGATAACGCACATCTGATTTTAATAGGAAATGCACTTTAGACTTGTAGTTGTCTGAACTATTTGCAGAACTTCAATTAAAATTCAGTGTGATAGGCTGTTCTACAGAAAGGTTGGTGAACGCTAGAAGATTTATGAAGTCAGTTGTATATACTGGGAAAATGGTACATCAAACCTGCTGATGTGATATAAAACACTGAGAGATTAGTAATGATCTGTATGCATCTCAAACTCTTCACATATACAACTGACTGAAGTTGAGTTCCTTGTCTGTGGCACTTGATTTGTTGTATTCTGCACATGAATGTGCAAAGTTAGAAGCATCCTCCCTTAATTTTCCAGCAATTGTGTACAAACTATTCTTTAATTGCAAGTTTTTTCAGCATCACAAAATCAAAGGCTTTATTGGGAGCCCAAACCAATCACAGCTTCCTCATATTTCAGATTAATTTAAGTTTATACTTTTCGGCAATATTTATGAAGAACATTAAGGATAGGCTATCAGGTATGTTTTTGCAGCCTGATTATGTTTTGTCACTAAACATAGCAAAAGGAGAAAGAGTATAGAGTTATCAAGTCTTATCAAGTAACTCCACTATAAGGTAAAGTAACACAGGAATTGCAAGTCACAGTATGAAAGGAAAGTGTGCATTCTATTTTCAAAATACAGAATAATGGACAGCAGACGGTTTGAGCATGGACAAAAACTCCGTGCTACTGAAAATAACCTATTGTTTAGTATTTAAACTGAAGCAGGCAGACCATAAAAACATACGACATATTTTGTTTCTGGCTTTCCGCAGCCACTCCGGTCAGGCCTTGGTCTCCCAAGTGTGTGTGCTCCAGATAGTGCAACAATTTCCTGCACAAATACCCTGAAAGTTAAATGACATAGGTCAACAAAATACAGATAGACAGCTAAGTAAGTTTCAAAACCGCCACACCTTGTCATCAAGGGCCATTGTATAAGAATACCTTCCGAAGGTGTTCAGTAGGATCACATGGGCCAGCATCTGCAGAACATGTACATTAGCAACAATTTAGTGAACGTTGATAGGTACCTCTCATAAGTCACATTCCAAACACTGAACAAAACAATAAGGAGACATTGATATGGAATGAAGAACCCACTGGAAACACTGACCAGGAAGCCTCCCCACATGTGGACACTACTGAGCTAGTGACATCAACCCGCCCATTTGTCATTGGAATTATTTTCGGATCAGCAACTCCCTATATCAGGCGATTGACCAAACATATGACTAAAGGACAATGACCTCAATCGCCGTAGCACTTGCTAACTGGAACAACTCAGCGTAAGTGATACCTGGGTATTTGTCCTTCATAGGTTGGATAAGCTTAAATGCATTTATCATTCCTGTGAAAATCAAAAGTCAAAATCTGCAAGCTACTACTCCCCTGGACAGTATAAGAAATTTAGACTATAGAAAATAGAAAATAGCATAATTGGCTCCATGAATCAACTCAGCATCGTGGCGACTCCTCAATATTCTTGTCATAGGTACCAGAATCATGGCACCCTAGACGGACCTAAACAAAATCGAAAGCTTCCACTTACCTGCGCTGCTGGCACCAGCAAGGCCATGGGCGGCGTTCACGGCTGGCCGCCCTCGTGCTCGTACGGCCATATGCCGCGACGGAGGAGCCCAGGACGGATCCGTCTTCCTGACGATCGAGCGGCGATGGAGGATTGGAGGCGTCCGCGCAGACAGGGCTCGCCCCGGTGCTGCCGCGCGGGGGCCCGGCGACGGACGTCGGGGATGGTGCGCGACGGGCGGCCGACCTGCGGCGGCGGAGGAGGAGATGCGGACGAGGACAGCAGCCAGCAGAGATGCGGATGGGGTGGAGGTAGGCGTCGTGGGCGCGTGGGCAGTTCCGCGGTAGAGTCGAAGAAAGCGCAGGCGGGGATTAGCACGGGGTGATTAGGAGTGGAGCGGAGCGAAGCGAAGCGATATCAGACGATGACCTCCGGGCGGAGAAGGCGGCCGTGGGCGCGGGCGGAGAAGGCGGCCGTGGGCGGTTGGTTTCACGATCTATTTTTTCTACGGGATTTTTTTGGATTCAGGCCATTATAATTTTTCGAGTTTTGATAAACACCATTGCAATTCAGCTATTCAGGGATCTGCCATTATAATTTCATCTCTTTCGCGTCCATACCATTCTCTACAACTGTCGCGTAGAAGGATCCACTGTCAGGCAGTATCCATACAGCAAGGCACAAGGACGTCAAGTCCCGTCTCCTCCGTCAGACCGAGGGCGCCCGCACCCGTCCCTCCCCGTCCAAGTGCCGCGCCGACCTCCGCCTCCGCTCCCTGCAGGCCTGCACCCGTCCCTCCCCGTCGCCTTCAAGGTCCAGACCTCCTCCTCGCTCAAGTTCCTCGTTAGCCCACCGCGCGGCGCCATGCCGCCGCTCTCCACGGCGTCCTCCCGCGTTGTGCTCGACCCTCAGCCGCACGCGCCACCGTCCTTCCCGCGCTCCCGCGCCCACCGATTCCTCGTCCTCACCTCGTTCTCCGCGACGCACCTCGACTCCGTGGGTGCCATGGCGGGCAGCAACGACGACAGCAGCGTCAGCGTCATCCGCCTCCGCGTGTTCTTCGGCAGACCGTACCTGCTCCGCCTCGCCGCGGACGCCAGGGATGCCGCGGCCGTGCGCTTCATCCTGCGCCGGTAGCAGGTAGCTGCACGCCTGCATCTGCTGCCGTTCCTGGAGCACCAGGCTGCGGCGCCCGACGCCAAGCTTGACCGCGGAGGGAGGACGGTTCTGCACGCAGCGGCCACGGCCGGCGAGGCGGAGGCGATGGCGGTGCTGGTGGACATGGGCGCCGACACATTGACGGTCGACGCGTGCGCGCCCGAGGCGGATGAGCACTGGCGGCCGCGTCGAAGAAGTCCGCTATCCGCGCCGCTGTCGTCGTTGCCGGCCTCCAAGTGCACCAGCGCGGCGACCGTGAAGCAGATGCAGCTGTCACACCCGACCACCGCCGCGGGCGTGCGCCGCGTCTTCTTCCACGACGGCTTCGTCAGCGGGTGCGACGCGTAGCTGCTGGTGGCCCGTGGCCCCCAGCGCGTTCGCGCGGTCGGACGTCGAGCTCTCGCTCGCCCATGGCCACGGAAGAAAAGCAAGAAACGCAAAAACACCTCCATCCTGGGCGACACACACAGGCTCCACTCGGCGAGCTTGGCATCACCTTGGTGTGCTGCTGCCATTCTCCAAGCAGAGGTCGTGCGAGTCCGAGAAGAAGCGAGCGTCGATGGACGCCGCCGTGGCGGAGTGGTGACTCGGACCACGAGTGCGCCAGCACTGTACCGAGTGCCCTGCGCCATTAGCGTGCGTGCTAGGACCTCACGCTCGCCTACCACCCCGGCCATCAACGGCGCAGAGCTGGGCTCAACGGCCGCGCCCACAGAGGTCATGCTACACCGGGTCGCCGCCGGCGCATACGCAAGCACCGACCGCGTCGCTGCCACCGATGACGCGCGCTTCGAGGTGCGCGGCCGCCGGGAAGGAGGAGGTCACGGCGGAGGGCGTCTTCTCCGCCTGGCCGTGGCGAGGAGGCCGACGCCGAGGCACACGGCCCAGCCCACACGCCCATCTGCTCGCCCACCTCGCTATTACTAACGGAGTAGGCGGAGACTTAACGCCGTACGCGTTCATGTATGTATACATGTCTGATAGTGGGCCAATGTAGATGGAAGGCGTATAAAATGGCATGAACGAGGGAGTGATAAAATTATAATGGTAGATCTCCGAATATGCGAATTGTAATGGCATTTTTCAAAACTCCGAAAATTGTAATGGCGTGAATCAGAAAAACCCTTTTTCTACATGGGAGGGGTAGGTGACGGGAGAGAGAGCCTGGTAGGAAGTGGTGCGGATGTTGAGTTGGTGCGGGTGGACGAAAGGACAACCATCGAAGCCCGCATGCAAAGAGAGGGACCGGAGCGCGGAGGCGGACCGATTTTTTTTTTTTGCGGTGACGATATCATTTGCTTCTTTTTAGTTGTAGAGATTATTTTTGTTTTTTTTGCCAAACTTTTTTCCTTTTCCTCTTTTGATATTTTCTCAGTAAGGAGCACACAAAAATAAACCATAGAAAATTTGAGCTCAATTGCATAAAAGATGTGGCTATAAAAAATCAAAATTGTGCTATGAAAAGCATATCAAAACTTATGGGATCAAAAACTCAATTTTTCTGATTGAATTTCGCATATCTAATTTTTGTGAACCCACCTTTGTTAGGAAGAAACAGATCTACTCGCTTCGTTCCAAATTATAAGTCGCTTTGACTTTTATGGTTTATTTATTTTGCTATGTATCTAGACATATTATTATATCTAGATGTATAGCAAAATGAATGTACCAAAAAAGTCAAAAGCAACTTGTAATTTGGAATGGAGGGAGTAAAATTTTCTGGCATTCTCCGTTGATATAAAATTCATCCTATTTCTAGCCCGGATGCAAAGTTATGATTGTTTTAGCCAGTCTGAAATAGGGTTTTATGTGGACACAAGATGTGGATTTTTATGGTGGTGATGACAAGGATTGATGAAAACAACAGAGAGATCACACTAACTAGAAAAGAACATGATCTAAATGAGCAACAAGACCTTGACCTACGATACAAACTCAACACAGTAGCAGAAACTGAATTATGCAAAGGCTATGACGTGAAAAGTTCTAGGACAAGAAAACAAATATGGTGTTGGACTACGAGACGAAGGCAAAACACTAGAACTAGGATAAGATGTGAACCTGATGGTAATACCTGAAGCTCTAATTACTACCTAATGGGGATGAGGGTTCTCAATCTTTCGCCAAGTGAAGATAACTGTTGTTTTGGTTGAAGTGTGACACATCAATCCAGCTTTAGATCGAAAGACCCGAACCTAGCAACCTTAACACCATGCCTCCTCTAGTTATCAACCGTGTCACAATCCGGTTGATCTCGCTAAGAAGGCTAATCCCTGCCTGCAAAATGAAGAACACAAGCAAGAACTCAAAAAGAATGAAGCTCAATGAAGTGATAAACTGCAGATATATGATTAAGTACTCGAAGTTGGGATTTCACAACCAATGACAACGACTGTTCGAAGACAAATTGATTTAAAGGAAAACCCCAACCCTAACTTGGGCAATGGGTAGCCAAGGATCCCTAACCTAAGGAGGCCCAACATGTTAAAAGGCACAATGGCCTAAAATACGGTGACGTAGCACTTTGATAGATTATGGACATCAACTTGTTTTGATGATTCCTAAGGTCATGAGTTTAAAAAATTCAAAAATATTGAATTTCAAATTTGAAAACTTTAAACAGAATTTCAAAATCATTAATTTGAAATCCACATCTTGTTATTTCTTACAGCTAGGCTGATGGCACTTGTTATTACGAGCCCAACCTGCACACGGCCAAAGTTGTCGATGTGCCCTTGTCCCATGGTGCTCACGGCATCTAACTGGGAGGTGCCGTGGTGATCCGTGTAGAGTGAAGCAGACATTGCGATGGAGACATTGCCCTGGCGGCCTCGCCCCATGATTCTACTCCATGAATGATTAATATATGGACCACACAGCGAAAGCGCGAAAGGAAAGGAAAAGAAAAGAAAAGAAAAAGGAAACCCTCCATACCCTCAAGGCGCAGAAAGGAGAAGAAAAAACGAAATCGCCATGCCTTATGGCCACCGCTGGTGCCGTCGTTGACCGACTCCTGCGCCGGCTGTTCTCGGATGCTCGCCGTTTGGAGCTGCCCTCCAGCACAGCTGAGGATGTGGCGCACGTGGGCCAAACTATTGCGAGGTTGCAAGATGTGCTGGGAAACCTGGAGAGGCGGTACTTCAAGATGCCTGCTGAGGCGCAGGATTGGATGAAGAACATCAAGCAGCTTGCTTATGACATGGAAGATCTCTTGGATGAGTTTGAAGAACCTCGTGGCATCATATCCCCAAAGAGCAGTTCCTGGATAGCAAAGGTGTGATACAAGATCCCATTTTTACTGCAAATTCATTTTGCGTAGGTTTAATGAATTTTTATGTGAGTGTAGCATTATTACTAAATTTCAGTTGTATACTCTTCTCATCTCGTCGTATATCAGTTTAGGACTTTAGGCGTTATATGCGTCTGACACTACAATCCGTCTTCTAGATCATTTCTCGTTTATACTCTTGCAACAAATTACACCGCAAGAAATCTGTTAATCCATGACGAAAAATTTCTGTCACGGATCAAAAAAAAAAACCGTCACTATGCAACATCTGTAATGGTTTGAGATATCGTCATGGTTTGAGCGTCATAGATTAACTCCCGTGACGATTCATTGAAAACCGTCACGGATTAACAGAATCAGTGACGGTCTTAAACCGTCACGGTAGAGCCCGAGACCTAGTTACCCAGCCCAAGCCCATTTTCCGTGATGAAAAATAACCGTCACAGATTAAACAGCCACCTCATCAAAACAGCCACCTCATCATTACGCTGACGTGGACATTAAGCCAACAATGATGTGGACACTGACATCAGTGCTGATATAGACACTGATGTCAGTGCTCACGTGGACATGGATGCTAACATCATTCTAGACAATTTTTAGAAATCTCATAATGACATAATACACATCACATGCAATAAATCAAGTTTTCATCGAGTAATCAAATACAAAGTCCCACGTTTTCACCCAACAATAGATCAAGTCTCATAATGACATAACACGTTTCCAGTAATCAAATACAAAGTCTCACATTACTCACATGCAATAAAAAAGTCTCACATTTTCAGTAATCAAATACAAAGTCTCGTATTGACATAACACGCATCACAAGCTCTGCACTGGCTTTCTTCCTGCGGAACACCCCGATTGTCCAACCTCCAAACTGCACTATAATTCCATTTGATTTGTCACCCTACAGGCAAAACACAGCACAAATGTAAATACATAGGTCACTTCCATTTGATCTGTCACAGGCATAGCATTTATACAGAGCTACTACAATTGTATTTATTCGCTAGAACAATTCCAAAAATTTTAGAAGATTCCCCGTCACATCAAATCTTTGGACGTATGCATGGAGCATTAAATATAGGTAAAAAAATAACTAATTGCACAGTTTGTCTGTAAATGTCGAGACGAACATTTTGAACCTAATTAGTTCATGATTGGATAAATTTTACCAAATAACAACGAAAAGTGCTACAGAAACTTTACACCCACTTTACAACCAACTAAACACACCCTAGTAATGCAAAATACAAACCCATTTCAGACATGCGCACAGAACAATGAACACCCAGAGTCATGGACAAAGCCAGCATGCCTCTAACAGTTACAAAACTTTACGAGTTTCCAGGTACAGCTCAAAGACATTCAGGTTGTTTAGACCAAAAATAAGTACTGCATGCAGCAGGAGTCCTTTTTTTTTAGCAAAATGCAGCAGGGTCCTGGATTCCCTATAAATGAGCCAACCAAAAAAAAGGTCCCAAGCACCATCACGTGAATCTCATGAAGCAAATCTCTATGACAACGTGTTATCATTAGACGGACCAGAAAGATACTCCAGTGGATTCAAGAACATTCATGCAAGCATGCAGTCGCATATACTACGTCGTTCATCTGATGACAAGTCCTGACCAAAATTCATTTTTTAATCCAACGAATGGAGTGGAGAGTGGGTGCTTACGGGAAAATGGAATGGAGACGGATTAGCACTCGACGGTGGCGGGCACATAGGGGCGCCTGCTCTTGCAGTCGCCGTCGCGGTAGTCGATGTAGGCCTGGACGCCGCCGGAGGAGACGTGGATCTCCTCGTGCTCGCTCCGCCCCTGCTAGAACAAAGCCCAACTGAGGGCGACGGATCTGAGCTTCTCCACCATGGATCAGAAACTCTATTACGATGAGGAGAAGAGGTACCAGTTTTCTGGAGTAGGGCCCTGCTAGAAGGCTGCGCCTCCGAGCCTTCTTCGACGGGGACGGCCGGCCAAGCTCAGACGCCATCCGCCAGTGGATCCGCGCAACCCGGGCCTCGCACCTCGGCGGCCGTGAGCTGGGCCCCCGCCGCTGCTTGCATCGCACCCAGCTGCGCGCCGCAAGCGCCAGACGCCAGGAGATCCCAGCGCGCGCACTCAGTTGCCGTCGCCGTCGTCGCCATGAGAGTTGCCGCCTTGAGATCGGTCCCGGCGCGCACGGCACACTCAGGCCTCAGGAACTCAGGAGTGCGGCTGAGAAGAGGAGAAGGAGTGAAGAGCGACAGCCTTTAGGTTTTGGTCTCTTTTATACGAGTTCGCTTTAGATGGACAAATCTCAGCCGTCTATTGAGATGGACGGCTAATATTTCTCAGTTATTAGGTTCTTTTCCTGGGTCGGGCCGAACGAACTGCTAATTGGGCTGCGCTGAGTTTTACTATTTCTAGAATTTAGTTTTGATTTGCCATTTTCATCAGTGATTTAGTCAATGTTTTAACTCTAACTTGAACTATACAACTTATAGTTTTAAATGTGAGAAATTCAAAATTAGTTTTATTTGACAAGATGATTTCAAATAAAAAAAGTTATCAACTACAAAGTTATATAACTTTTTGAGATCTACAACTTTCATTTTGGTTGTTTCTCCATCTGAGGTCGTTTGAAAAATTCAAATTTCAAATTTGAGAAATTCAAACGTAGTTTTCCTTGATAAAATAATTTCAAATTAAAAAGTTGTCAATAACAAAGTTCTATAACTTTTCCAGATCTACAACAGTCATTTTTGTTGTTTCTCCATCCGAGGTTGTTTGAAAAAATTTAAATTTCAAATTTGAGAAATTCAAACGTAGTTTGACTTGATAAAATGATATCAAATGAAAAGTTGTCAACTACAAACTTCTATAACTTTTCTAGATATACAATTTTTATTTTGGTCATCTTTTCATGTGACTTTATTTGAACAATTTAAAATTTGAATTTTAAAAAAATGACTACTTCAAACAAAATTTTGAAAGAGTAAATGATTTCATCTAAAATAGTCATTAACAACAAAGTTGTAGAAGTCATCAAGATCTATAACTTTTATTTTGGTCATTTGTTCATTTGACGAAGTGATAGTAACATTATTTACAAATTTTACATATCTCTCGTATGGTTTCATATACTATAAGAGAGAGATGTAATTTTTATGAACAATGTTACTATCATTTTGTCGGATGAATAAATGACCAAAATAAAGGTTGTAGATCTTGATTAGTTCTACGATTTTTATGTTTATGACTTTTTCAGTTGAAATCATTTACTGCTTCAAAATATTGTTTGAAGTTACCATTTTTTAAAATTCAAATTTTCAATTGATAAAAAAATTCATATGAAAGTTTAACAAAAATAATAGCTGTAAGAACATAATAAATTGATAGAGCATGATTTTAGAAAATTTTAGGAAAAAGAATCATCTCATTTGGAGTTAGCATGAGGGAGAAAGACTTGTTACAAATTTTGACTACAGATTAAAAAGAGAAAAGCTTATGTTCATGTTCTTGATTTTCTAGTATTTAAGCAATTTAGTTTTCTACTGAAAACTCATATGAAAAAGTCATGTCCGAATGACATGTAGGGTCCGAGCCTCAGTATATATGGTGTATTGGTGTTTTTATTTTTTTAAAAAAGTTTACATTTATGATGTCATCATGACTTTGTTTCCACGTGACTGAACTCTGCCCTGGTGGACGTGAGGAACATGTACGTGTATATATATACTAAACAAGTAAAGGAACTAGCTTCGACATGTAGGCCAAGCAGCTACAGTGGTAAGTTTTGTTTTTCTCCATTGCAAGGTCTTCGGTTCGAACCCAACCTCCAGCATAACTTTTGCTATTTCATATTAATTTAGAGAAACCAAGCATAAAAAGATATTAAATAACAAAGGATAGCACAATACTAGGGGCAGCGGTAAGACATGTGTTTCCTTTTTGTGAAGTTCTGGGTTCAAACCTGTTTATGTCATATTTTTTCCTTTTTCAATTTAATTTTGATTTTATTTAGAGAAACCAGGATTTTTTGGTTCAATTTAGGAAAACTTACTCGTACATATATCCTACTATAAAAGAGCGACTTTTTTTAAGGGGTCTTCCTCTATAGTAACCGTTCGATCTAAGGAACACAGAATCCTACAACACACAACTGAATAACTAGCGCATTGTTAAGTCTCTGTGTTTGGTGCAATTTTTTTATGTTTATTTACAACGTGGATTAGTAGTAGCTATGGCACACACTAGTTGCAAAAAAAAAAAATAGCACACATGAGCAGAAAACAAATAAAAGTATACAATTGCACATTTAGTCATAGTCCACGGTCTGCAATAGGTGCCGGGTTCACATCGTGTGTGCTGTGGAATTTTTATGTTCCCAAGTATTTTCCCCTTCCGCACCATATATATGTAGAATATTTTTAGTTTTGCCATATGCACCATATACATACAACAAAGTAACAAAATTATTTAGTTCAAATAATTTAACAAATCATCTTTTAGGTTTGATTCTTTTTGCAATCACATTTTTTATTTTTCTTTGCACTAAATATTGATAGCGGGCCTATTGTTTTAGGCTAACTAGAGTATAACGAATTTAAAATCATACACTGTGACGATCTGAATAAAACCGTCACGAGTTAGCGGGCCGGGAATATCCATTGGTGCACATCCATGACGGAAAAAAATTATCGTCGCGGATTACGTCTGTCAGTGACGGTTTGTAAATCCGTCACCAGGAATCCGTCACGGATTAGCAAGTTTCTTGTAGTGTTAGTCTTTTCCAAAAGACAATTTTGTTGGAGATTTGTTGATGCTGCTACATACTTCTATATATGACTATGCATGATTCGTAAGTTTATCACTTCTGTTAGAACTTAGGATAGTATAATTACTCCTCGGTCCCCCAAAAAAACTACATATCACTTTCGATGGAGTCAAACTTTTATTTTGGTATGTAATAAGTATCATTAAATCAATCATGCAATATATTTTATAATAAAATTATTTAGAGATACAAATGTTCGTCTTATTTTACATTATGCTATGGAGGGAGTAACGGAAAATGGATCTATTGGTGTGATAATTTCTATGTAAATTTTCCAGGCAACATCATTGTGTTCAGAAGCTCCTTTGCTAATGCATTATAGTAGAGCACAAAGAATGAAGGAGCTCAGAAGGAAGTTCGATCTATCAGCGAAAGATTCCTTCATATACTGTTTAATGCAGCACAGTCTATGCAATCATGAGCCATCTAATAAGCAGCAGTTATTTAACGCAACTGCCATTATTGGAAGGGATATTGACAAAGAAATTATAAAAAGTTCGTTATTGGAAAATGATGGAGATAAGCTAACCATCATTCCTATTGTTGGCCTTGCGGGTTTGGGCAAGACGACTCTAGCAAGATTAATTTTCCATGACCAGGCGGGAGAAAGGTGGAATTTTGATCTACGTATATGGATCGATTTGGACAGGAAGTTTGATCTTAGTAAAATTGTTAGTGGTATAATCTCGCATGTTAACCAAACTGATGAAATTATTGTTTCTGAAGCTACCACAAATGATTCAATTCAAAACAATCTAGAGTTTATAAAGAAACAGCTTCGACAAGCTCTTCATGACAAGCGCTGTTTGATTGTCTTGGATGGATTGTTCAGTACAGATAAAAACCAATTGATGGAATTAAAAGAAATGTTTAGGAGTCAAAGAATGTGCACCAAGATTATCGTGACCACTTCCTGTGAAGTAACTGCAGAGTTATTGCACACTATTCCACCTTATAAGCTGGGTCCTTTATTAGAAGCTGATTGCTGGAAAATATTTTGCCAAAGAGCATTTGATAATGGAGATGGAAACACAAACCTCACTGAAATTGGGAAGCAAATTGTAAAGAAGTGTGAAGGCTTACCAGCGATAGCATATTCTCTTGGTTCATTGGTGCGTAACAAGGATGAGGGTGCCTGGTTAAGGGCAAGGGGCAAGGAAATATGGGAATTAGGGAGCATACTTTCCAGTGGGGTTGAAGTACTCGCACCATTCAATGAAATGTACTACAATATGCCTGCAGCATTGAAATTGTGCATTTCATACTTGTCCATCTTCACTACAGGATCTATAATTGATAAGGAAAAACTTATGCACCAGTGGATGGCACTAGATATGGTTGGGTCAAAACATGGGTCGTTACCTGCTAATGTTCATGCAGAGATGCACGTTGAGGAGCTTCTATCAATATCTTTCCTACAAATTCAAGAGATGTCCTTGGTAAGTTACTCAGATTAAATTTCTGAAGATGAAATAATTTCTTATGATAATTACTTGTTCGCTTGCGCTAATTACTACAAATGAGTAGCAATAATACGAGGGAATTGCATAAACTACAACTTTAGCACATTATCTCAAAGAATCATAGATATATATATGGCATGTATGGATCCTTAGCCAAACAGCGCCACACCTTGTCAGGCAAGAGATCTCTCGCCAGCTTTCTCGTTTCAATGCTAGCAAGGTTTTTCCTTGCTATCCCAGGCTAGCCAATTTGACTCTCCACCTTAGCAAGATAAGGCTAGCCATCCACTCGCCAATGCATCCAAGTAACGTGCGCATTTGGTTCATCTACACAGGCTCGCCAAGCCTTGCTTTGGCTCGCTAGCCATGGCAAGCTTCTCGGGGCTTGTGCTCCTGGGCAAGGCAAAACTTGCCAAATAACCAAACGTACTCCCGTACAGTCCTCCTCCCACTCAACAGTCCATCTCTTTATCCCCTTTACGTGCTCGCAGGAGACGCTTCTTGGACTCTCCTCACGTAGTCACATGAACCCCTGTCCCCTCCCCTTCTTTTTGTTAGACAATTAGGCAATTTTAGGTTCAATTTAATCCAGAAAAATGACATAATCATGATATTGGTGACAACAATTGTGTGCTTATTCAAAGTAGACAAATACATCATGTATATCATGTAGATGACGCTAACCAGCAAAGTTTCGATCAAAAACTTAAGAGAATGATAAAGACAATACCCTGCGGCAGAGTCGGAAGCACCCAAATGGAACATGGTGCCCTGTTGATGTAGTCGTCCCGCTCGGTGCAGTGCAGTAAGGAGGCTGTGTAGGCCTTGCACCGCCGGGAAGAAGATGAGCAGCAACACCGACACCGAATACAGAGGACGAAAAAGCGAGTAGTCGTGCCGCTTGCGGACACTCCCCAAAAACGTGATGGCCGCCCTTCACCCGAGCAGGTGAACTCGACGGGCGGAGACGTTCCGGAGGCTCTACTCTTCCATCTCGTGTGCGCGCAGGAGACGGAACGGGGACTACTCGTGCTACTGGATTTGTGGTGTGTCCAAGAGGTTCTAACTGTAGGAAAAGCTCTCCTGTTTATAGAAAAACAGAAGAAGGGAGGGGAAGAGCTGCGCCAGGAGATGAAGAGGCTAGCGGCTGGGAGAGAGAGGCCTTCCAGGAGAAACTGCCGTAATGAATACGAACTCAGTTGGAGAAACTCCCGTAATGAATACCAACACAGTTGCTCGTGAGATTCAACTCTAGCCATCATGGGAACTGAGTGGTAAAAATTTAAGCCTCGCCCGCCCGCGCCACGGCCATGGCCCGGGCGGCGGCGCGCACGTGGCAACCTGCTATCCTTGTCTCAACTTCTCAAAGTAACTGGTCAAAGACCAACCAATTAAGTTGAGTTAACCTTTAGTTAAAACACCGTACGGGACTAAACCATTTAGTGTGCATTATTCGAACCATAGAGTTTTATTTGATTTATTAAATATTTAATGGGTCAAGCCCATATTATATCTAACACTTTTCACCTCTGATCCCAAGGTGCACCTAGGGAGCTTTGGCCCCGTACAGGAGGAGCCACTGCTTGTAGTACCAGAGGTGGAGGTGCAAGATTGTGAGGTCAGGTCAAGTCATCGTGGTTGACAAACACTGTTGGGTCGGGGCTCCCGACATCCACTTGTCATGGGAGCCAAGGGCATGACCAACCACAACCTTTTTGTTTGAGGAATTTGGGATGGGAGGCCCCAAACTGACTGAAATACAAGCTGCGAAGGAGATGTACACAGTCATAAGAAGATTAAAACAAAGAGAACAAGAAAAAAAAAGAAACTTTATAGGTGATGTAATAAAAGCAAAAAAGAATCTATATCAATCTTGATCCTCTCCATCTGTTGGTCCTCTTGAACTTCCAACCCTCTGTGTTTCCATTTTTGTGTCCATGCTGTGATAGCTTCAATCCTCTCCATCTGTTGCTTCAATTGCTTTGCCAGAGACCACCGAATCTCCCAATGTCGCGACCCTCCCCGCTGCATCCTTTGCTCCAGGTCAGGCCATAAGGCTAGATTTTGCAGGGCTCCTTCCAGCGGCCGCACTCTGCAGAACCACCCCTCCAGCTCCACTCACCCCTTTAAGCAACCGGAACTCCACCAAAATTCTGCCACCACCCTGCGCATTTCCAAATCGCCACCTCCACCTCCACTGCCCACCACCAAGCTCACCACCGCCGCTGCTCAGATGGAGGAATTCCCTGATGAGCTTCCAGGTTACGCCGCCAAGCGCCCTGCTCATGTGGTGGCTTGCGTCAAGCGCTCTCCATCCATCATTCAGCAGGAGAGGGACCTCAGTCTCACTGCGGTCATTGCGGTGCAGACTGATGCACGTGCCAGGCTTGAGGCAGCTGCTGCTGCCGCTTGGTTCCAAGTGGATGCCCGACATCTCACCTCGCCATGTCCGGTCAAGCCACTTTCGTCATCAGGTTCCCGGATGCCGGGTCCAGGCAGCGTGCTCTCTCCCCGCCAGCATCCTTCCAGGCTGGTGGTGTCAACCTCAGGCTGCTGCCGTGGACGAGGCAGGCCAAAGCACGGACAACTACTGTGCTATATCTTTCTTTTCGTAACCGCGTGTGTGCCCGTTTTTCATTAAGAGGAAGAGCTATTGTGCTATATCGTGTGCGGGTCTGCATCGAAGGTATCCCAGAACATGGCTAGGATGTGGATACAACAAGGTCCTTGTTTCCACATGCAACTTTTGTGGAAAGGATTGATGACGTCAAGTTTAGCATCAAGGAGCAAGCCTGCCTCTGTCTGTGGATCTGGACTGTGGAGCCGGACCTGATTCCTAAACAAGTTTCGTTGCAGCTCAAGGAACCTCTGCAAATGGAAGGCCCGTTTACTCACTACCCGGACCTGGGAATCACAGACTCGCCACCCAGCCGGTTGGGCCCTGCTGAGATGCTCCAGTATGAGGTGATCATTCATCTTCATGAGAACTGAAGAGCCCGCCCAACTATTGCAGTTATGGCACCAGGGATGTGGATTTTCCAAACATAGAGCCAGAGCCATGGCCAAGAAAAACCCCCTTTGTCTGGCATCTCGGCGTTATTGATGGTGAAGGAGGGAGAAGACATTCAGTTCATCAAAGGCTTGGACATCGCCGGCATGACCACTCGCCGTCGCCTGGAGATGGAGATGAAGTTGACTCTGCTGATTGCAGGGGAAGACAAGGTCATGGTTCTAGAAATGCTGCGAACCCTAGTGGCCATCCTAGCACAAGGGGGCACAGTGGTGCGTCGTCTAGCCGCTTCGGCAGGTTCTTTGGCCGGAACAGGGCCCTCGGCATGCACGGGGACTCCAAAATTGGAGATGAGGCTGCACCTTTCAGTTCACCACCAGACCCATTGCTGACATGTATCCATCCTCCAATAGTGGCTGAGCGCTGTTGGGTGGACCCAATGATGGAGGAGAGTATGGCTGCCATTTCTGTGCATCGTGGCCAGCATACCAGCAAGCCCATTACCAGTGCTACGCTTGAGGAAGGGGATAACAGTGAAGAGCATGTGCTGCAATTGGACTACAGTGAGCCAACAGATGTGCTGTCGGCCATCCATGTGGAGGATGGGTTGGTACAAGATGGCGTTCTAGAGAGGCTAGATCACTCCCAGCCTGACATCAGCCTCACAAGCATGTTAACACAGGCGCCACCACTGCTGCTACCTATTGATGCGCCGATCCTGCCAACACCCCAACCCAGGAAAAGGGGGAAGGAGAGGTGCCAGCAGGAACCTACTAGGCAGAGTGCAAGAATTGCAAGCAAGCCAAAAACAAATCTCACGATGGAGGAACAAGATACAACTTTGTTGATTAAGAGAAGTGGGGTGTTGTTCTCTGGAAACACTCCAAACCATGTTGTGCAGGATGAGTTCATGGGCCAGTTCACCGAACCTCTGAAGAACACTGCTATGGGGGGTTTCAAAGAACTTTTTGGGATACCAGATGAGGCAAATGGAGCTGACTCCTTAGCTCCGCTTGCAATTGAAGGAACAGCCTGACCTTAGGGACCTCGAAGCCCCCTTAGCGTGTGTGTCTGTAATCCCTATGTTGTCCACTTCCCAGTGCCACTCCCTTGTTGCATCCCCTTCTCCCCAGTCTATTCCCAGTGTCCTCAGTCTATTTTCAGTGTTAGGAAAGTATGTGCAGCGAGACCCGCTCTTCAAATCGGCGGTCTACACTTGTAACTTGTGTTGCTTGTTCCTTCTACATGTAGTTTTTGGAGGGGGAGGGCTGTCTCCGAGTTGTGTTTCAATCGTCATCTATGAATGATCAGCATTGTGTTCTTCTAAATTGGAACGTGAGGGGACTTAATAACCCAGCCAGGAGGAGGGTTGTCAAGAATCTAGTGACAGAAACAAGACCATCAATTGTCTGCATCGAGGAGAGCAAATTAGCAAATGTGGACAGTCAGGTGATTATTGAAACTTTAGGTGAATCCCTCCAGGAGCACTTTGCCTTCTTGCCAGCTCAGGGCACCAGAGGGGGAGCAGTTCTAGCAGTGGACTGCACTTACTATAAAATCCTATCTCATGAGTACAGAGCAAACACTGTCACAGCCAAAATTCAATCTACTCTATCCTTGTGTGAATGGTGGATTGCTGTCGTGTATGGGCCACAGGAAGATAATGACAAGCTATTTTTCCTGGAGGAAATGAGGCAAATTTCTACCATAACCTCAGATCGCTGGTTTATTGTGGGAGATTTTAATATGATTTTGCAAGTACAAGACAAGAGTAGTTCCAACCTCAATAGAAGATTAATGGGGGCTTTCAGAAGATTGCTGGATGATCTAGAATTAAAAGAGCTAAAGCTTCTTGGCAGGAAATACACTTGGTCAAAAAATAGAATGCATACGCGAATTGATAGAGCTTTTTGCACTTCTAAATGGGATCTTATGCTTCCAAATTGCTCCCTTCAAGCTGTCTCCTCTCTAGGATCTGACCATTGCCCATTGCTGTTGGTGGGCAGCACTAATGTCCACAAATTTCGGGGGTTCAGATTCGAGTCCTTTTGGCCTAAGCTCCCTGGTTTCATGGAAGAAGTCAGCCAAGCATGGAATAGGGATCTCTCTGTAACAAATACATTCCTATGACTGCAAACAAAATTACAGCGGACTGCCTCGGCTCTCAGGAGTTGGGCGTCATAAAAAATTTGGCAACTGTAAATTGTTGTTGACAGCAGCGAAACAACTCATTTGGATCCTTGATGTGGTATAAGAGTACATATTGCTGAGCCAAGAAGAACTACAGTTTTACAGTCAATTGAAGCAGCGGTATCTTGGCCTAATAGCAGTAGATAAGCTTAGAGCAAAGCAATGCTCAAGGCTAAGCGCAGCAAGGGCTGCTGGAACCAACTCCAAGCTCTTCTTCTTGAGAGTTAGTGCAAGAAGAAGGAAGAACTTCATTCAAGGCCTCCAGCATAATGGCACAATTGTATATGCACAGCAGGTCAAAGAACAAGCAGTGTTCGACCATTTCAGCAGGCCGGAGGGAAGGTCTCACACCCTAAATTGGGACATCCTCGACATAATCCTGCAGAACCTTTATCACCTTGAGGATGAATTCTCAGTTGACGAGGTTAGAGCAGCAATAAATGATCTGCCTTCAGATAAAGCACCAGGACCAGATGGATATATTGGGATTTTCTATAAAACTACTTGGGATATTATCAAGCATGACCTATTACGAGCGGTAAATTATTTCTACAATCAACATGACCAGCATCTGAAAGTACTCAACACTGCGCACATCATCCTCATTCCAAAAAGAGTCGATGCAGCTTCCCTCGCTGATTTTCGTCCAATTAGTCTAACACACAGTGTGGCTAAATTGCTCTCTAAACTCCTAGCAACGAGGCTATCCGCCTCTCTGGACTCTCTAACATCCATAAATCAAAGTGCTTTTATCAGAAAAAGAAGCATACATGATAACTTCTTGTACACTCAATGTGTAGTTAAGGAATTGCACAAAGCTAAGCATCCAGCATTATTCTTCAAACTGGACATTGCAAAGGCTTTTGATTCGGTGAGATGGGATTATCTGCAGGAAGTTCTACAGGAACTTGGATTTGGGACTCGGTGGCGTGCTTGGGTATTCGCTCTCTTACGCACAGGTTCGTCGGCTGCATTCGTGAATGGCTCCAGAGGCCACTGGTTTGATCATGGACGGGGGTTAAGACAAGGCGATCCATTGTCGCCTCTTCTGTTTGTCCTAGCAATTGACCCCCTGCAGAGGCTTTTTGACAGAGCAACTAGATTGGGTATGTTGCACCCTATCCAGCACAGATCGGTCAAGTTAAGAGTCAGCTTATATGCCGATGATGTCGCAATTTTTTTTTGAATCCTTCACCACATGAGTTCAATACAGCCCTACAAATTCTCCAAGTATTTGGGAAAGCCTCTGGGTTTGTAACTAATCTTCCGAAGTGTGCAGTATACCGATAGCCTGCAACAACACAATTATGGATCAAATTCACAGCGTCATCCCATGTGAGGTCAAAGCATTCCCATGCAAATACTTGGGCCTGCCACTAAATGTTAGACCGTTGCGGAGGGTTGATGTGCAACCCATGATCGATAAAGTCGCTGCGCGCCTACCATCATGGAAGGCAAAATTCCTGGACAACATGGCCGACTAACTTTAGTAAACCCGGTGCTGTCCTCTATTCCAGTGCATTTCCTCACAGTGTTCCAAATCAAGAAATGGGTAATTAAGCAAATTGACAAGATCAGGAGGGAATTTTTTGGAAAGGAGAACTGAATGTCAGTGAGGGGCATTATTTGGTGATGTGGCCTAAGGCAGCAAGACCAAAGCCCCTTGGTGGGTTAGGGATTCTAGATTTGAAAAGATTTGGAAGAGCTCTAAAATTGAGATGGCTTTGGTATGAATGGGTGGATCCTAATCGGCCGTGGGTAGGAACTCCTCCACCCTATGATCTTACAGATAAAGCTCTCTTTCGTGCTTCGACAATTGTCACTATTGGGAGAGGTGACAAGGCAAGTTTCTGGCATTCATCTTGCCTCAATGGTCGCGCACCAATTGATATTGCACCAAACCTTTACCCACTTGCATGGAGAAAGAATCAGAAGGTAAAAGATGACTTGCTGCACATGAATTGGACAAGAGGACTATGGAGGATGGAATCTGTACAACAAATGGTTGAATTCATTGAGCTTTGGCACTTTGTAAGTGTTGTCTAGTTGGTTAATCGGGAGGACACCATTTCTTGGAGATGGACAGCTGATGGATGTTACAGTGCAAAATCAGCATTGGCGCAATTCAAAGGGTCCACTACCCCTTTCAATTCCAAGTCCATTTGGAGGGCACGTGTAGAAGGCAAACACCGTTTCTTCACTTGGCTGCTCATATAGGCAAAAATATTGTTACAAAGGAATTGGTCGTGCAACCCGGTCTGTTCGCTGTGTGACCAACATCCAGAGACGACACTTCACCTATGTGTTATTTGCCCATTTGCATTAGAGGCTTGGTCCCTTGTTAAAAATTGGGTGGGTGATTGCATTTGGTCTCCCTCTCTAGATGTGCAGTCATTGCAGCAGTGGTGGGAGCGCGTTCTCCAGGGACAATCCTCCACTCAACAACGAACAACAGCGGCAATCCTTATGTACATGACTTGGAATATTTGGAAAGAACGTAATCGAAGGACCTTTCAAGAAGCGGAGAGAACTCCCATTCAAGTGCTAGGACTAATCAAGGAAGAGTTGGGGCTAATGATGCAGGCTTGCGGACGTCCGGTAGTTCCCTAATAGAGTTTTCGATGTTACCTTCCAGTGTTTTCAATGCTTGTGTTTTCTGGTTCTTAATGTAATAAGACTCTGTAAAACTTTGGCTTGCTCGTCTTTTATGACATAGCAGAGCTCCTGCTAATTCTTAAAAAAAAAGAAACTGGAAGCGGCAAATAAAGCAGCAGCAGTAGCAGCTGCTGCCAGCTGCCAGCTGCAGCCGGAAGTAGTACTTCTTTTTAGCTCGCCTTAGCAAGAACGACCAAAAAAGGTTTCCCATACATAGAAAATTAGAAATCCAAAGAAAGGGTTTGTTTTATATATATTAAACAAAAATCTCTGTGTATTGAACAGTCAATAGTTAATCCAGATTAAATAGGCGGTTTCTTTTTGCGTATTGGCAATTAATGTTTTATTTTTTTTTTATGTTTGTCAGGCTACTCGAAGTACTATGGCACTCCAAGTGCACAACATGGTACATGCTTTTGCAAAATATGTTGCTGGTAATGATTTCATAATGTTGGATGGTGGCCACCGATTAAGTCGTCCTGCTGAAAAGATGAGTTACAACTATGTGGTGGTGAAGAACGGTACTGGAAAATCATCATTCCTGAAAGAGTTGCTCACCAGGGCAAGGGCAGTATCATTCAAAAACTGTTCGGCATCCAAGTTTCTTGCAGATGCGTTCTCCAAATCGAACCACTTACGTGTCTTAGATCTTAGCTGTTGTCATATTGTGGATTTGCCAGGTTCCATTAGCTATTTGAAACATCTGAGGTACCTTGATGGTTCTGGTACCAAGATCCGTGCAGTACCAGAGCAGATGAGTAACTTACAAAACCTTGAGGTCTTGGATCTCTCAGAGTCCTATCTTGAGGAGTTACCCACATTTGTTGGCTCTTATCAGAAGTTAAGATATCTGAACTTACAAGGATGTCATAAACTTCAAAACTTGCCTCCAACACTTGGTGATCTCAAAATACTACAATATCTAAACCTTTCACACTGTTCTGTAGTCAGTGAAATACTAGAACATGTTTGTGGGCTCCATGAACTCCGATTCTTGGATCTATCAAGTTGCGCTGAGCTTCAACGGTTGCCACATTTGTTTGCTGACCTAACTAATTTAGAGGATCTAAACCTATCATGTTGTTCTAGACTGGAGAAACTACCAGAGTCTTTTGGCAACCTTGTTTATCTTCGGTTCTTGAACTTATCAGGTTGCTCTGAGCTACGGCAGTTGCCACAGTCTATTATAGGGCTTGTAGCTTTGCAGTATCTGAACGTGGCACAGGTTCACCTTGAGCTGCCCAAGTCTCTATGTGAGCTGGAGAGCCTCCACACATTGGACATCACTGGTTATCGTTTACCGGAGTCATCGGACGAAGCTACAAAATTTTCTGGCATTATACAGAATATGCCTAATCTCAAACTTCTCTTGACAGATGATTTTGATATTGAGAAATACATATTCCAGCACATTCAGTGCTCACCAGATATTGGCAAGCAATCCTTCCTTAAAGTCAGAAACCTAGTAAAAACAGGGAAGTCTGCAAGTGCTGCAGAGAGGGAAAATCTGGTACAAATGCAAAGCTCACTGTATCAGCGCAATCTCCAGGAGGTAAATTTGCATGATGAAGAAATAAAAGAGGGCACGGAGGACGAGCATGCTGATGATTCCACGGATGATAGTAAGGTATGTTTTATTTCTTTCCAAAATATCATACAATAAGATTTCCTTTTTGTTTATCTGTGCAAATAGTTTACCATTTGCCCCCTCCTCTCTACCAATGATATTGTGGCTGGCAGTAAAGTGTTAATGGTATAGGAGTCTTTGGTATAGGGTCCTTTTTTTAATTGGAATAAGTCTACTTAACACCCTTAAGTATTGAGGTTTGTCCACTTATTAAGCAGGTATTCAAGTTTTGAACACCATTTAATTCACTCCCTAGCAGACTCGTAACAAGACTAGCAGCTTTAAATATTTGCTAGAACCCCTAACGATATGACAAACATGAGTGACAAAATGCTAGGTTTGGTATACTCGATGCGGTAGTCAAAAAAACAAGTGCATAATTGTCTCACTTTGTTTCAAAAGTAGGCTGTTTTACTACCATGCCAGTTACGCTCAACAAGATTATTCTTTGTTAGCACTACCCCTATGTGTAGATATCACATAAATATCTTTATTTTTAAAGGCTCCTTAATTTCCACAAACGCTTGTGTAGTTTAGCCTTTTCTTGAAAAGGGGTTAATACTGAACGTGTAATTTTTTTAACACTCATTTAAATGGGTAATTTTATACATATGCCAAAAAAATTCATTTAAATTACTAGTTCTTTATACATGTTCCAAAACTTGTAGTTTCCTGATATTACCTTTGTGTGTTTGGTATCTTATTTTATAAAATATAATTTCCAGGACAAATGCATAATATGATTTGATGTTTAATTTTTAAACTAAAGAAGTATAACTAATAATGAACATATGGTTACTAGTGGGTGTTTCATTTCTGGTTAAAAAACATATGGTTACTCGAGTCTTTTACATGTAATGTTACTGTATTAGTGACATATGTATTATTAGATTACACTAGAAGTAAATGATGTTTTTACAGGATTGAAGTTGGCATAATGTAAACATTAGTTCGGTTCATGAGTACACTTTCAGTATTTATAATTTGTAAACCTAATTAGGAGATGACATCATGCAAATAGTTAATAGGAATTGTCATTGTGTAAATATTAGAATTGATATGTGGTTACAGTAGAGAAGATATAGGCACATATTTTCATGTAATGCTTTTGATCTTTGTGCTGCAATGTCACATGTACCAACACAACACTGCTATAAATGTATTTCACATCCATATATAATAATATTCTGCTAGACAGAGGAAATGCACAATAAGTTAGGTGTATATAACAGTGTAATTTAGTAGACTAGTAGTTAGTGTGGCACTCAATCATATATTCATTCCTAACAAAGAAACTTTTCCAGGATATCATTAAGGAGGACAAGGTTTTACATGCATCTACAGGTGTTTCAATGTGGCCTGAGTCAGCTGGTACTTTTTAAAAAAAGAATTTTTAATAAGTTTCTGTGTTCAAACTCTATTTAATACTAGTATTACATAAGTTGTTAAGGTACTTTGAACAAGCAGGCTAGGTATATATCGTGAATGATAATTAATAATATAAAATACTGATAATGATTTTCTTCCCTTCCAATATTTCGGAGTATTTGGTAGTTTCAGAAAAAAATGATATTCACATTTTGAATTTACATTTGATTTTTTAGGGTAAAATTGAGATGTTATAATATTTCTTGGTAGTTGCAGGATTCAAATGCACCATCCATTCCAAATTATAAATCGTTTTGCCTTTTCTAGACACATAACTTTTATTATGTATCTACTATCTAGACATATTGTATATTTAGATGCATAGTAAAAACTATCTAGATAGAATAGGATATATAATCTTGTCCTACATTAATTCATCCTTTTTTGTTATTCTTCTAGAGGAATAGGGAACAAGTTACATTGCTTATATGCTTTCTGTTGAGCGGGTGTTTCATTTCTCTATTACATTTGACTTCAAAAACTAATTTAAATTGCACATACGAATGTTTTAAGTTAATCTAAACTATTAACTGTATGAGGCTGAAACAAAAATAATTGGCTTCATTTTCTTTAATAATGGTATACGCAGGTAGGTAACAGCAAAATAGGTATAGTCATATTTTTGTATTGACTTTTATGCAATAGAAGTAGTGGGTAATTCTTTAATAATGGCATGCGTAGGTAATAGCTAAACATGTATAAGGGCATTTTGGTTAATTTTTGCATAATGAAAGTGGTGGGTAATTTATCCACATGCAGGGGGTACTTTTTTATTTTCTTTGAGTAACATGGTAGTTTCTTGACCTTGATACTTGATGTGGATGCTTCTTTTCTTAGCCAAATACTAAGATAACAGATTTGGCATGGACTCATCTATTTTTTCTACAGAGAATATGGAAATTCAATAAGAAAATTTTGCCTTGAAAAGACAATACCTTGTTAGTTTAATTGAAGTTGAATGCCGGGGTATTTTGAATAAGTATATAGATGGGTTGCCTAACTTATGTATGCTTAAAAAGAATATTTCAGTATTACTTGTCATATTGAATGCTTTTTCATGCATAAGTAATGCCTTTCATTTTCAAATATATACAAAGGTTACTAGTAAAGGCTAGTATACATCCAACTTTATCTCTCTTTTTTTCGTCTGATGTTATGAGATGGACTTCAAAGTTCAAATATTGACGCTAATTGTTTGCTGCTCTCCGCACGTGCTGAAAGAAATAATTTAATTTCTAAGCTATGCAAAAATTCATATTCCCATTTGACCATCTAGCTGTATCCATGCACTTAGTCTTTTATGTTACAAAACTCAAATAAACTAATATAAACAGTTAATTAATTAGGCTAAAACCTGATGGACAACGACCTAACAAGTTATGTTGTTTGACTACTGTTTAGGGGCAACTTCCAAGCTCGCTAGCGGGAACGAGGTAGCATTGAGCAACTCCAGTTGCCATGTTTCCGGAGCATCCATGCTACTCCCTGCCCAGCTCAAGGTCTTCACCTTGGATGAGCTGAACATTGCCACGAAAAACTTCCGTCCAGACAGTTTGCTTGGTATGGGTAGTTCTGGGCCGACGTTCAAGGGGTGGATTGATGAGAATACGCTTGCCCCAACTAAACGAGGCACAGGGATGGTCATTGCGGTCAAGAAATTCGACCAGGAAGGTTACGTGGATCATAGAGAGTGGTTGGTAAGTAGCCATATATATTGGATTGTTTATAAAATAAATATTCATGTTCTTTATTGTTAGATTTATTTACATTGTGTGACAGACTATAGCTATGGGTGTGTTTAGTTCGCGAAAATTTTTGGCTTTAGCTACTGCAGTACTTTCGTTTGTATTTGTCAATTAGTGTCTAATCATGGACTAATTAGGCTCAAAAGATTCGTCTCGTGATTTTCTACTAAACTGTGTAATTAGTTTTTTATCTACATTTAATGCTCCATGCGTGTGTCTAAACATTCGATGTGACGGGAAATCTTGAAATTTTTTTAAACTAAACGTGGCCTATATGTTCCTTTGATTGCACAGGCTGCAGTACAGTACATGGGACAGCTGTCGCATCCACACATTGTAAAGCTCATTGGATATTGTCTTGAAGATGAACAACGGCTGCTTGTTTATGAGTACATGCCCCGTGGGAGTCTGGAGAATCAACTATCCATGAGTAAGCCTGTGGCATCTAGTCCCATGCAACCGAAATCCATTTTGTGTTTTAAGCGAATCATACAGAAACATGAAAAACCTTTTGGTTTTGGTATTAAATCGAAATAAAAAATGCTGGAAAATTTTGTAAAAAGTACATCTGAATTTACCATTCTAGTTTAGGAAATTTCAGCATCAGATCCAATCTATATCGGAATAAATAAAAAGTAAAAATTGTGACAATGGAAAGAAATAAAAAATAAGGATCCATGCACGTTACCGCCCTTGACCACAGCCATGAGAGCTAAACGAAAGAATGCTTTCTTCACGCTAGTGTGTGTCTGATGAGCATAGATTTTACTCGACCTGACTTCACTTTGACTTGTGGTACGTCAAACATTTATTTAACTTTGATCATATTTATAAAAAAAATATATTAAAATCTACAACATAAAATTTGCTTCATTAAATTATCTAAGAAATATTTGAAGTAGCATCAATCTTTAGAGCATTGGAGAATCAATGGTTGAATCCAAACTCCAATATAATGCATTGGAGAAGATGAATTGGACTTGCCCATGTTATTTATTTACACGAGCATATCCACCAAGATGAAATCATGGAATGTTTGTGTCCGAGGACTGATGGTTCATTGAAATCTTTGTTTGATGCGCGTGTTGGATAAATGCCAACACACGTGTCGTCTTCGTGAGCCTCAGAGGGTAGGGGAGGGAGGCGGACACACGGGATGGACAGGAGGTAGGTGGTGGAGGCGTGGTGCCATGCTCGTTGTTGGCCGTGAGTGGTAGAGGTTATGGTTTGGGGTTTTGCGGTGTGTGTGGGGTGGGGAAGGGGGGCTCATTGCTAGGCCTTACAAAGAGGGGCCGAAGGCGACGGTTAACCTGTGGTGGTCATGGTTGGAAGGGCAGCAAGCGAGATGGCATGAGACAATCTGGTGGGTGGAGTCAGCGATGGGGGCCAAGGGGTCTGCATCATCTTTGTCTGATTGAGATCAGATTAGGGCAGGAGTGGGGAGACAGCGGCCAGTGGTGGGGGCGCCACTAGCGTCAGGGGTGGTGGATGTGGAAGCCAACAATGGGGGTGTGCGATGACTCTTCGATTCAAAATAGGGGGGTGGGCGGTGGGTGGTGTGGCTAGCAATATGGCCACTACTTGCATTGGTAAAGTTGGATTGGGTGGGGACGAGATGGAAGTTGAAGATAAGCGTTTGTATTCTTACCAACGCGTGTGTTAAGGAAGGACTCCATTATTAGCGGAGCCTCATAGAGGTGACCTGGGCTCTTGCTCGCCCTTGCTTGCATGTTTTGTTACCTGTTCTCATTGTGTTGCTCTGTGAAGCTATGAAAAGTAGAAAGTCTATGATGTAGAGAACAAACAAATAGTGGCGCTACGACCCGCTATGATTGTCACTGGTTTTTTTAGCCCCTCCTTATTCTCTCTCCACGTTCTGCCACTGGGCTCATGGTTCATCAGTTTCAAAGTTCTTATCTCTGGTACGACTGAATTATACACCATCATCTTGCAATCTCTGCGTTGCTGCACATGGCACTTGCTATCTCGTAGTAACAACCCCGTTGATTGACATCATCCCAGCCCCCTCACGTTTGGACTTATTTCTGTAAGGCTCAGTTAGATTTGATTAGTTGTATACGATGTCATCCCCATATATTCTCTCGTTCTAACAAACCTGTTATTATACGTATTAGTCATAATAATTTCAACCTTTTTGGGAAAAATGGTATACTACGGAGTAATTAGGATCATATACAGGCAACGATACATATATTTCTCTTTTGGAGAAAAAAATACTTTATATTGTATCTTGACAAATTTTATAGTGTAGATTATTTTTTTCTTTTCTTCGGATTAACCTCATAATTTCAACTCTTTTAGTGGACATGGTAGCTTCTTTAACACTATATTTTGTAATAATATGATACTCCCTTCATTTCAAATTATAAGATGTTTTGGATTTTCTAAATGCATAGACAAACGCCTTTTTGTGTAGATACAAAGTTAAAATAATGCATCTAAAAAAAGCTAAAACGTCTCATAATTTGAAATAGAGGAAGTATAATATAATATATGCTCCTATGCAGGAGGAGTTTATAACCCACTTAGCTGGAACGTCCGGATGAAAATCGCCCTTGAAGCGGCAGAGGAGCTGGCATTTCTCCACAGTCAGGAGACTCAAATCATTCTTCGAGAATTCAAGACCTCTGATATCCTTTTGGATCGGGTATACAGTCATAAATGTTGTCCTCCTTTGCCCTAACTAAGTAATAGTAATACAGACACACAGTTGCTGCAGCTGATATGTAGTTGGATCATTTCCTCAGAATTATAATGCAAAGATCTCTGTTGCTGGGCTATTGAGGCATCGGCAGATCGGTGCCAGGAGTTATATCTCCATGAGAGAGATTGAGAAGACAGGGTACGTCGCACCGGAATACATTATGACAGGTATGGATACTTCCAAGTCTTTGTAGGCTCATTGAAGTAAGTTACAAATAACACATTATAGTTTTTTCTAGAGTTTAATCCGCATAACGTAATCTTTTGTGAAGTACGTACAGTTGATTTGTCAGAATTTATACCATAATTAGACACAAGATTTGAAGCTAATAAGCTGGCTGGCACTTCTCACTTAGACGCTGAACTCGAAACATCTGGAATCTAATTATTCAATTTGTCTGCTTTCCCTTGAAATCGTGAAGGTCATTTTAGTGCCAAGAGTGATGTGTTCGGTTTTGGAGTAGTACTGCTCCAATTGCTGACAAGAGTCCCAGCACGGGAGGGCCTGGTACGATGGGCCAGGCCGTACCTGGAAAACAAGCGGAGCATTGCGTCCGTGATGGATGAACGATTGGACGGGCATTATCCCCTTGATGCGGCCCGTAAGGCTGCAAGACTAGCATCCCAATGCCTCTCTACAGATCCCAACCGAAGGCCTACCATGGACCAGGTGGTCAAAGCATTAGAACAGCTTCAAGACGCCAAGGAGAAAAAGGACAGGAAGCTAACACTAATACCAGGGTCGACAGAGAGGGAGCCAGCACGAACCAGCAAGAACAAAGGGATTTCACAGTGGTTAAAAGGCAGCCGGCTCAAGCCAGCAGGCATGGATTCCAACCCAGCTGCAACCACGTCACAGGAATCAACAGGCTAGTTTGTTTGTGTGCCTGCGGTTCTGAACTTTATTGGGCATGCAAGGAACCCACGGGACACTGCCCAAGTTACACTGAACCCCTGGTCAAGAAGACAAGAAGTCAAACAGCACCGCCCTGGTGGAGCTGCATTTCGGAAGGCACGGGCATTGTGTGGGTTGCTAATCTGTTCCCTAATCTTGTACAGCCTTTTACATTATATCTTGTTTATTTGATTGGTATCACAGGCTTCCAAGCAGAGATTGTCATGCTTTCCTTAATTAATCAATAAAACTATGTATAAGGCAGAGGCTCATGTACCTTTCTTTACATTCACATAGAAACAAATGGTGGACAGATATTGGCAGGAAAGAGAAAAATACAAAAACAAATAAATTCAGAATTATTATGCTAATTTGATAGGATCATATTCTTCACTGTTTAAATTATAAACAACTTAATTAAATCTTAGAAAATTTCAAAAAACTTTAAAATCATTTATTTTATTTAGAGTTTTCTATTCACAACCAAAAATGGAGATTTTAGGGTGCGATATCATCACCGCCAAACTGAAGAGTCAAGACCTTCACCAACAATTTCATCACAGCGAATGAAGGTCGTCATCACAGCACATTCAAGATTGGAAGACAACTAAATACAACCGCTGATCTTCTAGCTAAGCAAACCCTTCTATTCTTGTCCTCTATCTCTTTTGATACAAGTCCGGTTGTAATTTGCTCTAAGCAAGAACATCATATCTCATGCCCGGCCAGGGATGTAATAACTGGTGTAACTGGGAGCTGTTCCTGCTCCTAGCAGCTAGATGCTGTTAATAAGGGCAGTTCCAGTTGTGAGTCGATTTCTTCAGGAAAGTGCCACCTACGCCATGATTCAATGCTTCCAAAAAATGGATTCACAGTCCTCCAGTGGTGAGTCGATGAAGCAAAGACATGGGGGCCTTCTGACACGACAGCGGCAGGGATGAGATGGCCTCATCAGGCTCTTAGGCGGACGGAAAATATCATTTTTTATTGCTAATAATGCCTGCCGATTAACCCATGCCGACTATCTTTCTCATCCATGGTTGGATATGCTCCAGTCGATAAATCAACTCATGCTGATGACACGTAGGATGATGAGTCAGTTTGTTTTCCCCACTGGATAAGCCCTAAAGCTAGAAAAAAAAAATCGGCCCCCGGGGACCAGAGTCCAGGCCTGGCAGGCAGGCAGCCTACTGTGGTCAGCGGAGTTACTGGTCCAGAGTCCATCCGTGTGCCTTACGCAAATGTTGTGGTCGGCCCACTATTGTTGATTTCTTTACCGTTGGTTCTGCAAACAAAATTTTATTTTTCATAGACTGCAATTATAATGATTAGATTCTTATGGAAAATGCAACTTTCATATCTGATCTGAATATATTATATACTAGATAAATACCCATGCGTTACACCGGGAAAAAATTAAAATAAAATTTTGTACGTCTCTATATTTTAATTCACATCCTTTTTTTTTGAACCTAAGCTTCTCATTTCATTACTCATTTGCTAACAAATCGTTAGCAACGATCACAAGTACAGCATCAGGAGCGGAGTTGGTGATCACCTCCTCGCCCTCATTACACAAATGACCTAGTGCAGCCAACTCATAAGCGGCTCTATTACAATCAGTACTAATATGGACGCACTCAAAAGAAATAAAGTTTGAACACAGCAAGGATTTGATTTCATCGATCAGATGACCCACAGCTGACAGATCAAAGTCACTAGACTTAATAGCCCTCGCTACCTCTTGTGCATCTGTCTCAACGAGAATTCGGCCGATGCCAAGATCCACAGCCTTAACGATGCATAATTGGGCTGATTTGGGTTAGGTAAAGCTACTGTCATCTACCTTGTCACGTCACCAACACATTCATGAATCACTCACAGGCCTGTTGGGCGTGTATTAGTTTGGGCTCCTTTTAACAGTTATCAGGTAGCCCTCCAGAAGTTCCTCAAAAAAAAAAAGGTAGCCCTCCAGAAACCCTAAGATTGCTGACATTGGTTTATTGTTTAATCGGCTCACCTATCTAGCTTTGGAACTTGTTTCGTTATTTCAGTTAATTTCAAAGCCCCTACCAATTTTATAGCAAGATAAAGATCTATTGACAAAACCATGCTTTTATGTGGGCTGTAGTTTTCATCTTATCCATCCTCTTAATTTAATTGTATATGTATATATGAGATAAGTTGTGTGTCCCTATCTTCCTGTGGGTACAAATACTATAATAATGAAGATCTTTTTTTGTTTCAACAATGAGAAGGAGCACTGCACTTCCCTTTGGGCCGACGTTTGGATTGGGATAGGGATAGGGATAGGGATAGGGATAGGGATTGTGAAATGGATTGTGATAGGAGGAAGGGGTATGGAATGAGTATACTACTCTTATCCCACCCTACATGGGATCAGATGTATCTCACCCACTATTTCCCAATCCCACCCTACATTTCCCAATATCCAAACAGCACCTTAGGAATATTTTTTTAATTATAAAGAAGATCATAGGACGTTTTTTTATATTATAATAACACGCTACAAAAGATCCAAACCAATCGACAGCGATCAATACTAGTGGTTAAAAAAAAGTTAACCCATTATGAATAGTATGCTAAGTATCAGTATCTGTACAAGCCATGTCCAAGGCTTGAGATTTAAGTTACCATGCCAAGTCACCTAATGCGGCTGAAAAAAGTTAACTTGACAAAATATAATCAGAGTACACTTTTTTTTTTGCCAATGTGCATGTTGCTGTCTATAGTGTCCATAGTGACAAAACCTTGACTATGGTTTGGCCCTGGGTAGAGTACATGATCGATCTTCCAGCGCGCGCGGAGACTCTGGAGTCCGCAGCAGCAGCAGCCTGCGTCACCCTGTGTCGCATCTCGCTGCCGAGCCCCTGATCCTCTGCGGGCAATGTGGTCGCATGTTGGTGTGTGCTGCCTGCGTCCCACGACAGCCACTTTGCAGGCGCGTACCCGTGACGCAAGCCGTGACAGTAGCGCGCGTTCTGCATGCGGCAGGCTCTTCTCCATCCTCTGACCGTCTCCTCCTTCCATGTCCCTCCGTTCCAAATTATAAGGCATTTCAAAGAACATTGGAGAGTCAAAGCATTTTAAATTTAACTAAAATTATAAAGAAAATTATAAAAATTTATAACATTAAATAGGCATACTATGAAAATATAATTAATGAAAAATCTAATGATACTTAGTTGGTGTCATAAATATTATTATCTTATTATATAAATTTGGTTAAACTTGAGATCCTTCGACTCTCTATGATTTTTGGAATGACTTATAATTTAGGATGGAGGGAGTATAAAGCAGAGCCCTCTCCCACATGGCCATGCCATCCTCTCCCTCCCTCCCAGTAGACACGCTCATACACAGAGACAGGAAGAAAACATCCGCCGGAGCACGACAGCAATGGCGGGCAAGAAGAAGGGGCTCCAGCTCCAGCTGCTGGACTTCTGGGTGAGCCCGTTCGCGCAGCGGTCTGACGCTGAGACGCTCTGTTCCTAGCTTATCGGAGGCGGTTTTAGGTTGATCCTAGTGTTGGATCCCCGGGTCATTAAAGTCAAAATATAGCCCTTCGTAGTTTCGATCAGACCGGATTCGACCACTCTTGTACTTTCAAATCTCTACCTTTCTAATAAAAATATGCACACTCTGCCTATTCGTGAAAAAAAAGCCCGTTCGCGCAGCGGTGCCGCATCGCGCTGGTGGAGAAAGGCCTGCCGTACGAGTCCCTGCCGCAGGACCTCGCCAACAAGGGCGACCTCCTGCTGCGCGCCAACCCGGTGCACAAGAAGATCCCCGTGCTCCTCCACGACGGGCGACCCCCCGTGTGCGAGTCCCTCATCATCCTGCACTACCTCGACGAGGCGTTCCCGGGGACGCCGCCGCTGCTCCCCGCCGACCCCGTCGCCCGCGCGCACGCCAGGTTCTGGGCCGACTACGCGGAGAAGAAGGTCTTCGACTGCGGGACCCGGCTGTGGAAGCCCAAGGGTCCGCCGCAGGCGCAGGCGCGGACGGAGATGGTGGAGGCCCTGCGGACGCTGGACGCCGAGCTCGGCGACAAGGCCTACCTCGCCGGCGAGGCGTTCGGGTTCGTGGACGTCGCCGTCGTCCCGTTCGCGACGTGGTTCCTCGGCTACGGCCGGCTCGCGGAGTTCAGCGTCGAGGAGGTGTGCCCGAGGCTGCTCGCGTGGGCCAAGCGCTGCGGCGAGAGGGAGAGCGTCGCCAAGAACCTGTACCCGCCGGAGAAGGTGTACGAATTCATCGGCTATCTCAAGGACACGTACGGCGACAAGTAGAGTCACAAATCCATCGATCACAATGCATGTCCACGATGGTCGGTTTCTTTCTTTTATTTTTTTATATGTTCTATTATAGTTGGTCAATGATGTCTGATGCTGATTTGGTTTGTGTCTCCTACTTTTGCGTCGCCTCCATGTTTGAGAATTTAATAAAAAGGATATTCCTAATTGCTCTGTTCTTGAGGGCACCCATTGTTCATCGTTGCATCGAGTTGAAGAACTACATATGGCTCACCCCGTCAACCAACAAATGGAGCAAAACCCAGTGAACCTCTACCACTTCCCGACAAGTTTCGACGACAATCCAATTGTCCTTTCCATCTGAGATCTCAACACGGCAAGTTTCTGCCATCATGTTTACCCAGTGCTTTGTTGCAAAATGGACGAAGCGAAAATGCGTGATGGGCAAGTCGCATGTGAAAGGCAGAGGGGCCAGCCGCCGCGGCGCACGCTGACGGGCCGGTTGCGGTGAGGTTGGTTGTTGATGTCGCGTTCTGGGGACCACACGTCAGCCGTTCAAATCCGAATCGCCCAATGATCACTGACCGCCGAGCGGAAGATAGGAGGAGATACGCAGGGTCTTGAGGTCGACGACCTTGTTTAGAACCACGGTCTGCGACTAGGCGGTCGGGTATCCTATCTGTGGCCCCGTGACCGCGATACGGGAATTGGCCACCACGAGACGTTTGGGGCTCGTTTGGATAACTCAAACCCCGCCGGTATCCCCGTGTGTTCGACCGGTGTAAAGAGGCCCGTGGCTCTGCTCCCCTTCATGATCCACGAGTCCATTTGGATACCTATCAGGACGAAGAAAACACGTGCTTTTGGAGCCCCATCCTCGCCATTACCCGGGTAATAGAAAAATCGTCTCCAGACTCGTGATTATTTTCCCCCGGCCATCGCGGATTCTCGAGTCGCCACCGTCCGCCGTCTGCCAATAGTTCCTGCCACGCTGCCATCTCATGCCTCACCATGATGACTAGGCTTTGAGCGGAGCGCACCCTTCTCCAACTCGAAGCAGCGCCCTATTCACCGCCACGCATGCTCGGGATCTCGCCTGCGGGAACGTCGATCCGCCCACCGCCGTCCGTTGCCCCGCTGTCGAGAAGACGAACCTGTTGCCGCTCTTCGCCTTGAGGTAAGGAAGTTGTAGGTTCCGTCCTTGCCCTCTCCCTTGTATTCTACAGCACGCGCGTCGCCGCCGTTGTAACTCCGTTACGACTGAGCCGCCAAAACGCGAGGGATGCCGTCTCCGGTCTCCGGGGCAGGATGAGGACCCCACATCCGAGTTCGCCGTGGAGAGCTCCACCTTCCCTTGCCTTCTCGAAGCCAACCGAGATCTGTGTGCCCTTGTCCCTATAATTCCGGCGAGTTCATGTCCTCGGCAATGGTGTTCTTCTAGCGCAGTCTCCCAAATGGTTGTCGGGAATTTTCTCACAGCAGGGGAGAGGGTGTCATGTGCAGGGGAGAAAACCCCTTTAGTATTCAAATCCACGTGCATTTTGCTCCCTAGCATCCAAAGGAGCCCTTGATGGGATTTTTATGCCCGTCGCAACCACCACAAGATAAGTGGATCCAAATAGGCTCATAATTTGAATGTTGACAAGCAAGCAGCCTCGGCACGAAGTTTTCTAGTAAAATGCACTGCTCATTTCAGTTATTGCAGTTCCTCCGCTAAATTTAGGTACTTTTTGGCATGGTTTCTTCTAACTTCTTCTCCGTGGGTAATGTAGTTACAATGTTAACAATAAGGAAGTGATTGGTTTACGCTAAACCCCAACCTGACTCGTACCTACTAGCGCAGCTTTCTAGCGTCGTACCAAACCACCCCAGGTCAAGCTACTTCGTTGTCCGACGAGCGGGGACAGGGCAAATTGCGCTGGTGTTGGATGCACGCCTGCAGCAGCCTTTTCCAGGCCCTGTTTGGTTTGGTAGTCCCTGGATTAAACTTTAGTGCAGAGACTAAACTTTAGTCCTAAGATGTTTGGTCTAGGTTTAGGATGACCAAAACACCTCTATTATTGCTTGTTGCTGGCCTGGGAGATTTGGGTGGGGGCAATAACGAGGGGCAGCCCTGTCCAAAGTGGAGTTTTAGTCACTTCTAGTCACTCTTTGGGGACTAGATGACTAAAGACCTTTTACTCAATTTTAGTCAGAGTGTTTGGCTCCAAGTGACACGCACTACGCTTGCTCGAGCAAGGCTCACAAAAAAAACGGAATCAGATTCCGATTCATTTCTTCATAGCCAGGCCAAATGGTCTACTTTGCATTAGAGCAAGTATAATAAGGGGTCATAAAGTGGGACTTGTATGTTAACGTGGAGGAGAGAAGAAAGGCGAGAGAAAAGAAGTGGGTTGTAAGCTTATAACCAGCTTATGCATAAGAACCTAGAAATTCTGTGAAACAGATGAGTAGGTTGTAAGCTGACTAACTATTATAGAATAGGCTGATAGATTAGCTGTAGTTTTTCATACAGGCAGCAGCTGGCTATATTATTAGCCTTGCTCTTAGTCGGGAGATGCCAGGGCAGCCACCCAACTAACTAATCATTCAGTGTCTGCACAACATGGATCCGGCGCCACTCTCAGGCCAGTCTCAGTGGGGGTTTCATGGCTCAGTTTTTAACACACTCATATTTTGGAAACAGCGTAGAAGAATTTTATCCCCATGAAACTCTCTCTACTCCCATAAAACTTTTATCATTTTTCTCTTCATCAATACGGTGCCATGTCAGCATATTTAATGTCCATAAAACTCTATGAAACTCCCATTGAAACTGACCCAAATGCAGGAACCAATCACCACCCGAGCACCTCAGCGAAGGTGAGGCTTCAAAAGTCATTTCATCACTGGTCATTAATGCTTCGCCTCTGGTTTGAGCTATAGCGCACGTAGTCAAGCAGACTTCATTTTCATCACTACAGCATACAGCATGATTCTTGACCATATATCACCTCCGGCCAACTAACACAGAAAACGTATATTTTTAGATTAGAACTCTTGACCATAACTCACCTCCGGCCAACTAATTAATACAGAAAAAGTATATTTTTTAATTAGAACTCTGAGCATACGATGCGTGTACAGGGTGTGATGCTGGATTTTGAAAAAAAAACAAACGCATCATTGTGTATTGTTAGATATCAATGCATGGACACTCGTCTCTCCAAACATCACTTTCCAAGCACAGTGTGGGTACTCTAAAGCTTCCCCCTCTCCCTCCTCTGAAAAATACATGAGCAAAGTGGGGAAACTGAGAAAACAGGGTCGGCTTGGTTCATAGGCTAGTTTTGCCTTGCCTTGACTCGCCAACAAGAGCAGGCCTCTCCTTGCTAGGTTGAGCAAGTCAGATTGGTGGCGGAGAAGGATTTTCTTACCAGCACAGGCCCAAGGCACAGCCAACCCATCAACCAAATGCATAGTTTTCTTGAAGAGCCTCGCTGGTTTAAACGACTTTATCAACTGTCGCTATAGGCTGAGGGAGGAAGTACAATAATTGGCTTATAGCTGAGAAAATATAATGTTGATGCTTAGGTCATACCCTCCCGGCAAGACTCGTCCACAAGACTCATCGTAGAATCTTATCTGGTCGACTCGATCCTCACCACACACCCAAGACACATGCTAGAATCTCTCCCAAGTTATCACCATATAGCAGTGGCACCTAGTGCCTTATCCACACACAAGCACATCCTCCACCATGCATCACATCACAGATATCATGCATAGTAGAAGTAGGTAGCAGGATAAGTGAGCATCTATCCTAACAGTGGGTGTGCAGAAGGTTGTTGCGTCAAGCTATAGGCTTCGAGCAATACTACTATGCAACCTAACACAGATTATTGCAGAAAGTAAAGCGCTAGAATACTACATTGCATGCCTAGATAGGATTCTACGAGGTTGAGTAGGACGTGACACTTGTAGCTTGGTCGTCTCCAAACTCCTCCGTGTACTCGTAGTCCCTCCTCATGCTAGTGCTCCTCCAGGGCTATCAAACGAAACATATAGACGCGGTAAGCGACTCCTATAGATGATCACAAAGAACCAATAGAAATTCAGAAGATCCAAATGCACTCAAAGACAAGCCTATGACGTAGAGCTCATTTTTAGAAAAAATTTGAACACTGGTTTTATATTTTTTTAGGTCAGATGAATTTCCTAAGAATTTTCTAAGTTCATTTCATTCTCTAAAAAAAGAAAAAGAGGAAACAGACGCAGAGGGCAAAACGTGGTGGCTTCCGATTTGGCTAACTCGGCTGTTGACACTAACAGATGGGTCCGGAGTCAACGATCATCGTCGATCGGTCAACGATCAACATTGACTGGGCCTGGCAGCCTGGGTTATGGGCCAGATATGAGCCAGGCTGGCCCGAACACGTGTTAGGCATACAGACTAGCCACGTGGTCGTTTGGGCTGTTAACGAGTTCAACTCACGTGGCCGGCTCATGGTGGACGCGGGGCTGGTCTACCGTAGACCACAGGCCGGTCCACGGTGGGCTAGGATCCACACAGGGGAGAGACTGCCCCCCCCCCCCCCCCCCCCCCCCCCCCCCCCCCCCCCCCCCGCCATGGGGCTCGGCATGGCCGATCATGGCGACGGCAGGCATGGCGCGCAACTGCACACAAGCCCAAGGTTCTGTAGGGTGCTTCTAGGCTCGATTCAGCCACAGGCAGGTCCTAAGGACGTCAAGGAAGGCGGCGCTGACAACCTAAAGTCACGGCGGAGTCCACACGGCGAACACAGGCTCGGCGGAGCTCCAGCGGAGGCGCGGCTCCGGCGAACACAGGCTCCATTTTGGTTATGCTGTACTGGTCCTACTGGATGGCTAAGACCCTGTATGCTCAGCGCCACCATCTGGTACTTGGTAGGTGTCAGTTTTGGCAGGCGTCAATTTTGGCAGAACAACCCGGCCGACTAGTTTGAATCAGACGGAATTCCTTATTAGCGAATACTATGCATGATCGATTTATGTATAGTTCTTTCTGGAATGTTTGTTATGCAAACAGGAAGACAAAGGGAGAGAGGTGTTGAAAACTAACGACCTAGTGTACCAATAGCACTGAATTCTGTGAATATGCATGCATTCAAGATATTTTCAAGAATTTGGTAAATTAATTATGGTAATGCTCTCTACCGAGCCGCCGTCTGGCTAGATGGGACGGACCCGCCTGCCCCGCGCCTCGCGCGCCCCAGCCGCGCCTTGTGCCTTGCGCCGCGCGGCGCTTATGCCTCGCGTCTCGTGCTGCGCTCCGTCACACCTAGCGCCTCCCGCCCGAACTCGTGCTGCGCACAACCGAGGTCCGACCTTCGCGCTCTGGCATCGAGCTCCGAGCTGGCGTTGAGCTCCGCGTCAACGAGCGTCCATTGGGGTGCAGCAAGTAGATGAGCACATGTACAACGGTATGTTTATGTGTTTCAGATGTATGTTGCATATGTTTCATCTGAATGTTGCAAAAGTAGATATGGTGTTGCTTACGTTGCAATGATTATACACGTATGTTACAAGTGTATGCTTCAAATGTTTTCGCGGTTTCAAACATATGTTGCAAGTGTTTTATCTGGATGTTGCATATGTTGCACACCTATACACGTATGTTGCAAGTGTATCTTCAAACGTTTTAGTTGTTTCAAATGTATGTTGCAAGTGTTTTATCTGGATGTTGCATATGTTGCAAACGTATGTTATAAATGTTTCATTTGTTTTGGATGTATGTTGCAGCAAATGCTTTATGTTACAAGTGTTTCATGAGTATGCACGGCATGGGGGCGTAGGCGAAGGTGATCCCCTTGGGCACAGTGGTCCCGCATGTGCGCAGGATACGAAGCGGGCGCGGCAGTAAGTGCGGAGCACAAAGTTGTATCCATGGACATGGCAGTAGGCGTGTGGAGGACGAAGCTGCATCCATGGGCGGGCCGTAGGCACGGAGCACGAGGCGAAGCGAAGCACGAAGCTGCATCCATAGGCTTAGTGAGGGTATCATTATTGAGTGACCAGCTTCCATTATGAAAATAGGTGGCCAACAGACGTGGGCATTCGTACATTGGGGTGCCAGTCTCTCCGAATTAATTACGTCGCATCGCATAGGTGCTAACGTGCTATCTACAGAAACACCAATGAAACCATTATCGCCAACAATGCCAATGATATACGAGTCCATCAGTGGGATTGTAACCTTGGGTATTTCCACATAAAAAGCAAGGCCGTTTTGTTCGCTATTTTGAGCTACAATGACTGAAAATACTCTAGAAAAATGCATTACACACACACACACATATATATATATATATATATATGGATATTTCTGGGAATACCAAGGAATACCCTTGGATCCGCCCATGGAGTCCATGCATACTTCACTCTTGAGCTTGAAACGTTTTGCTATGCAGAGCGCACAGCTTATGGGCCTTTCCTTTGTTAGTTCTGATCGAGCCGACAAACTAATATGCTAATTTGCCACCATTAATTAAGGTCAGTTCGTGTAGCATGTCAGATAACATGCTGTGGCAAACTAGCAACTATCATGCATCAAAAGTACGTGAACACCTCGTACGTTCACTGCTGCTTAAGCACGCTGCGTGCAAATATTTCTCAGTAGTATAGGGCGCGCGCCCTCGCGCGCCAGGACAAAGGACTACGGTGGGATTAGCATCCGTATTTTGCCGATAAATGTCGAAGATAGCCAATGGCAGCGAACACCATTAGTGAACTACCACCATTCAGACCACCAGAAGACATGCACAGGCCAGATGGAATAGGAATAAGAGTGGGATTGTTTTTTAGCTGGGAAGAAGCCCAGGAAGCATCTAGATCATAAAAGTTAGTTAGGCCATGTATTCCTGATAATTTCTAGAACTTGCAGTGATCGATATATAATAAATTTGAGGTAAAATGTAAATTAAGCAATGCACGAAGTAGACCAGATCTTTTGTAGGCTGCAGAACATCACTTTGTGCTTTTTTTTCCATTCAAGTTGCAGATATATGAAAAGTTCGTGACCATTTAGAACTTGTCAAGCTGCACAAACTCGTAGGTGATGAAAGCATCAGAATGGATGCATCTGTTGTACCAGCTCGTAGAATCTATAGTGATTGACATGTGATTTTCAGAGAGCATCTGAATTTACAGGTAAAATGGAGACATACTTCCTCCATTTTTATTTTACAACATGTGATGTAAGGCAGGTATCATATGAAAGCTTGAACTGCGCAGCCTGCGCCATATCTATTTTACACGTAAAAGATTTCTGAAATGGATTACAAACTAAGGAGGAATATATCCCAAATGCGGAAAAAAAATGTATAGATCATTATCACTTCCTTGTTGACTGAAGTAGCAGTGTGGTATTTAACACATATAAATGCTTTCTATGGCATACCTGTCTACTTTTAAAGATGAAGATTCATGTTCCCAAAATAAAATCAGTTTCTTTTGGAGGCATAAGTAATCTTCTCTTCAACAGATGGTGTGGTCAGCCCATTCGTGCATCCACCATATCGCTAAGAAATCAAATTCAGAAACGAATCCATCAGCAAGCATAATCAGCTTTTTTATGAATCCCCTTACTAAATTTGGAGATAAGATCAGAACTTTGTGGGGGGGGGGGGGGGGGGGGGTATGAACTATATCACTTTCTGAAACCACATCCGTAATCAACTAATCACCTTTCTTGATGAATCATGTTTCTAAATTTGGAGATACAATCAGAACCTTGCAGGGTGGTATGAACTGTGTCACTTCTGGAACGCACCAGTTATGTACCAGTAGGCTGTAATGGATTTTTATACCTATTTCAGTAGATTTGAGTATTGCTTCCTGTTGTTTACTCCCAAAATGGAACTGCATCACGAGTAGGATTCTGAAATATAAAACGAAGTATGTAGGATTGAAAATTGATGAACAAAATGCATGATGCAAACTCATAGTTTTCTAAGCGATATTCTAAAAATACATCTATAGTTTTATTAAGAGAGACATGCAACTATATGCACGCTCTAACTTAAAACTCCACTTCAAACACTATTTTAAGAGAAAGCACACATCGTAAACCGCACAATCCATATAACATGAGTTCTAGAATGCAGGGCTGAACTTTCAGTTTTCAAACCAAAAAAGAATAAGCATGGTAGACTGAGAATGGTAAACATTAGCGTAGCACCGCAGTTTCAGAAATTAGCAGACATCTAGACGAAAAGTGGCCATCACAAGGCCTGCAACCAAAAATGTCTGGTCATGCTGAAATTCGCACGGCTGTACTCATCTTAGGGTTCCTGTTTGTGCAGTCGTAGGTGGAAAAAGCAACACAAAATTTTGGTTCATTATTTGGGTATCCCAGAAGGTTTGAGTTTATGTTAAAACACATAAAACACTATTTAGTCATCGACTGCATTCCTGTTTATGCAGCTATTGATTTTAAAAAAAACAGCACAAAATTTTGGTGCAGGATATGGGTATTTAAGAAAGCTTCATTTACCCTTTAAAAAAAGGAGAAGAAAGTTTCAGTTTCTGTTAAAACACATAAAGTGCTATTTAAACCAACATTTGAGTACTGAAGAAAATCTAAGTTTGAAGATATAACCAGATAACAGTAAACCATCTATGCAGTCCATACCATAACATTTTGGTTGTAGCAAATATAACTGGATCCAAGTATATGTGATTTTGCACCTATTCAGACACTTATAATTCTTTGTTTTGATCAAAGACAATGTTGCAATGCATCTCATTTCACTTACAGATAAAATTAAACAGGTGGTATGTATGTAGCAGGTAGCATATCCCACATGACTTGTAGATCCAGCCGCAATGACCACTACACCACCACGGCCACATTTAGGTTGTTGTGTACAACAAATCTGCACTTACGGTAAGTAGTCATCGGTAAACTCTGTATTTGAAGTAATTTGGAAAGGAGAATATGACCATAGGTATAAACAAAAATTACCAAGACAACAATTATGTGGCAGGCAAGGAAGCTGATCTATCTAGATTAACCATAATGAACTCTTAACTCTGAAATTATGACAAAGAGAAGAAAGAGCATTTGTTAGTCTTGCCTAACCACAACATTTGTATTCATATTTAGAAAGAATAAATAGGCTCTGAAATTGCTGAACTTAGCATTTTAAAATAAGAAGAATATATGCCTTAACCTCTGAGCTTCCATATAAATAGTTAGGATACACCACATGGCCCTGCACGTCAATTTCAGATAGTCATAATCTATTTTAATGATTTTAGATAGGTTAATTTTGAAAGACAGAATGGTATGGTGAATATCATTGCTTGTGGCATACGTGTTTAATCAAGCGGCAAATAAAAAAAACAGAGGCTATTTAGAAGTTAGCTAAAAGAACAGCGGAAAATAGTAGCAAATATGAAGGGACACCTTAGCTGGTAGGTATCTTGTCTTCCTGTCAGTTGGCAAAAATACAACTGGAGAAACCAGGTGGACAGTAAAAAGGTGTGAACTTGCATAAACCCCATAGGGCTATACTTTCTACATCAATTAACAGGAAAATTAAACTGTATGTAAGAAGATGACAGTATCTTTTATGGTGGTGAACTTTATTGTTTATCCCATATGTTTTTCTTATCGATCTGCAAATCTAAAAACTGAGCGACTATCTAGAAACTGTGCACAAGCACAAACTTTTGAGAACCGACACTAGTTGCTGGAATCAACAGAATGAGACCCTTTTTTACAAATGCTTATAAAAATTTACAATGAATTTGCATTGATTTTCAGCCAACTTTAAGTGACAGTAAAACTGGAGTAAATAGTGGAAAAAGTTATATAGAAAAAAGGGAAAAGATGAACCATTCAGACATTTATGCTTGCAAGAGCATTATGACACTAAATAGATAGGTAGTCACAGCTTAGCCATATGGAACCAGAAATAAACATAGAAACAATGAGCGAACTACACAAATCATATATGTTAAAGTATTCCTGTAAGCCCAAAATACTTACTGAACAAATTTCTCTATAATAAAAAAATGTGAAACTTAGGGGCCTTAGTAAAAAAATTGTTTCTTGATACTTACTGAACAAATTTCTCTATTTCCTAATTAACTTCAAGCACTTCTCGCAAATATTGCTGTACATATGAAAATGATCAAAGATGGCCACAACCAAAGCCAAAACTTAAACAGGTTCAACTGAAGTGCAGGTATTATCTTTTCCTAGGTAATGAAATTAGGATCTCGAAAGTGAAAAATAGCTGGCATAATACACATAACAAAATGCTTTATCTAAGTTTGAATGATGTATACTGCTAGAGTACAGATCAAGATTTGAAGCTTCATTATTTGAGCATACTATATCACTCCAGGTAGGGTAAAATAATAAGATCATCATGGTCAACCTAAATCATTTTGGCAGACCTAGATGGTGGTGGAACTATGAGGTAACCTGAATTTGACTTAGTTTTGACTGGACAATTATTATTGTTTAGATTATGTTGGGAAAAATATGCAGTGGGTAGCGCTATAATAAGTATGTAAGGAAGACATATTTATTAGGTATTAAAATTGCAGTACCATCTAAATATGTAAGTTGTCTACTATAATTTTTTTTTTGGTGGGCAGTGGGCAAAATAAACCTTTGTCATGGTGCTAGAATGTAGCAGGTAGTTTCCAACTACTTTATTATCCTTGTGTTCCTATGGTCTAGGAAAGGAAACCTGAAAAGTTGGCACCAAATCATGAATCAAAGAACATTCTAGAGACAAATATATTTCAATAATGCAAGATTTATAGAAGGGGATAGTGCTCCTTTTGTAGTTATTTTTTAATTTTTATCTTTGCAAACTATAAGTATTCCTATTCAGAAAGAATAAGTAGCAACTGAAATAGCTGAATTCACCATTCAAACAATATTATCCCATCTTTGCACAATATGATAATTCATAGTCAGAAAGAATGAATCGGATCACAAATAGCTGAACTCAACATTTTGAAATAACAATCTACAACCATATACATGTAATGATATCATCTACCAAAATAATCGGAGCGCTAACCTTTTTTCATGTTGCTATAGAGGAGCAGGTACTTCCCAAGAACCTGTTGGTACAGTCGCAGCGTGCAGCCAGAGCAGGATGCCTGGGCACCACGAGTAACCTCCACGCACTCTGGTAGAAGGAGAGGCAGAGAGAGAGGGGGAAGAGGCACGCACCTAGGGTTCCCACGGGATGGGACCACGACGGCGAACACCGGCAGGGCCAGGTCGGCTGCGTCGTGGCCGGGGATGGAGGCCTTTGGGACCCCCGGGACGGCCAGCCTCCGCACCGGCGCAGCACCCGGCGGAGTTCGCCGGCGTCCTGCCCTTGCGGCGCGAGAGGGCAGGGGCGTGGAGGAGGAGGTGGTAGAGGAGGAGGAGGAGGAGGAGGAAGGGGGCCACCGCTGCCGCGTGCCGCCTCACGACCGTCGCCGTCGCCGTCGCCCATGTCTGCGTCGGGAGAAATGAGGGAGAGGATGGGGAAGGACTGAAGGAGTGATGGTCGGGATCGAGAGGTTTCGGGAGAGGAGACGAGGCTGAAGATGAGTTTTTATTTTTACCGAAGGCCGGAAGGGCTGACATGGACAAATAGGAGGCGGAGACGGTGATGCGGCGGTGGAGACGGTGATGCGGCGCCGATGTGGACCAATGAATGAACGATTTTGGGGGAGACGTGGCCGGTACGATCGTGCGGGGGGACTCCTGTGGTTTATCAGGGTCAATGCTACTCCACCACCAAGTGTGGCGTACCAGTAGGACAATTAGGCCCCGTTTGGCAGGGCTTCTCCAGCGACTTCAGGAGCCGTTTGGAGCCGTTTTCTGTTAAACGGGGTAAAATGAAACGGCTCCACCGATGAAGCCCCTAAAAACGTGCTCTCACAGAGCTTTGAGGTGAGAAGGAGCCAAAAATAGTGGCTTCTCCCGGCTTCACCTCATCCTACGTGGCGTTCTGTGAGAGTATGTTTTAAGGAACTCTACATGTAGAGCTGTTTTGCCAAACGATTTACCAAAACGGCTGTAACTCCACCGATAGAGTTGTTCATGGAGCTGAAATACAAAAAAAAATGACTTCGCTGGTGAAGCGGAGCCGTGCCAAATGGAGCCTTAGTGTTACCAGCAGGATGGTTCATATATTCACCAATCACCATGCATGCAAGATGCAAACTCTATCGAAACAAAACAATGCCCAAACGTGAAATGAAACTCCCGGACTCACAGTTGACTGAAACAGGACAACAACATCTCCGCTGAATCTCTGGCTCCTCCAACTCCAATGCATGGCATCAGTGTGCCGGTACGAATTCCAACACTACCACGCGCCAAACTCGTCACCTGTTTCACTCATCACGCCCCCTTCGCCTTCCCTCCAAACTCACCATCCCCTATAAATCTCGCTCTCCATCGCAGCTCCTCGCTTCCAAACCCCTGGCTACACAACCTGCAACCATGGCGTCCACTCGCTGCGGCTGCGCTCACCTCCTCCTCACCATCTCCATTCTGCTGCTGCTACTCTGTCATCTAACACGCGCATTCCCACTGCCATCACCACCTTCTGCGTCGTCAAACGCCGCCTCCCCGTCGCCTCCTCCTCCGGTGCCGCCGCCACTACCGCGAGGCCTACCACGGATCATACCGGCGTGGTCGCTGCCCGTGAACCCGTTCACGGCGAAGGCGGCGTTCATCCGGTACTGGAACCGGAAGGTGCGCGGCAACCGCCCGCACCCGGCCTTCCTCTTCGCCAAGCTGTCGCCGCTCTCGGCGCCGGACGCGGCCACGTTCTCCACCCTGGCCTCCGCGGGCAAGCTCGCCTCCCGCATCCGCGACTTCTGCTCCGCGGCGTCCCTGCTCTGCCCGTCCACCCCCGCGGCGTCCTGGTCGGCGGCGTCGTCCTCGTCCGTGGACGGCGCCGCGGGCGGCGTGGCGGCCTCCTCCTCCGGCGGCGGAGGCGCTGCCTCCGCCGCGCCGTTCAAGAACTACGAGAACGGCAACTTCAGCAGCTACGGCAACAGCGGCGGCGGCGGCTCTGACCAGTTTGCGGTCTACTCGAGTGGGAAGAGCGGACCCGTTGACTCGTTCAAGCAGTACGGCAAGGGCTCGCTGGGTCGGAACGACTCCTTCGCCAACTACGAGGAGGGGGGAAACGTCGGCACGTCCAGCTTCAACTCCTACACCACCGGAGCCACCGGCGGCGCCGGGGAGTTCGCCGGGTACGCTGGACAGACCAACACGGTGGCAGTGACCTTCGCCACCTACGACAACACGGGCAACGGCCGCACGCACGAGTTCACGGCCTACTCGCAGGACGCCAACTCCGGCGTGCAGAGCTTCACTGGCTACGGCAAGACCGCCAACGGCGCAGGCGAGTCCTTCAAGACCTACGGGAACAACTCCAACACCGTCGCATCCGGCTTCATCAACTACGGCCAGAAGGCCAACGGCTTCAACGACACGTTCGCCTCCTACGGCCTCGACGGGAACGCGCCCCAGAACACGTTCCGGAGCTACGCCTCCGGCAGCAACGCTGGCGTCGACGAGTTCAAGGCGTACAGGGACCAAGCCAACGTCGGCGACGACAGCTTCACGTCCTACGCGAACAACGCCAATGGCGCGGCCGCCGACTTTGACAGCTACGGCAAGTCGACCAACCCCGGGAGCGTGGCGTTCAAGGGGTACGGCCAGGGCTCCAACCCCAACCACCGCATCGGCTTCACGCAGTACTCCGGCGAAAACACGACGTTCAAGGCCTACTCCAACGAAGGCGTCGAGTTCAAGGAGTACCAGAACATGTCAAAGATGGAGGTGTCCAAGACGTCCGCACCGGCGGCGACGACGGCGCCTGGGCACCGGCTGCCCAAGTGGTCGCCGGAGCCAGGGAAGTTCTTCCGGGAGCGGGACCTCATGATGGGCAACCGAATGCCAATGCCGGACATCGCCGACAAGATGCCGCACCGCGCGTTCCTGCCGAGGGACATTGCCACCAAGATCCCGTTCGAGGAGAACGCCGTGTCGGCACTGTTCGGAGCGCCGCCGGGCACGGCAATGAGGCAGGTGGTGGCGTCGACGGTGGCCGAGTGCGCGCGACCGCCCAGCCAGGGCGAGACGAAGCGGTGCACGACGTCGGCCGAGGACATGCTGGACTTCGCGGTGGAGATGCTGGGCAGCAACATCGCGGTTCGCAGCACGGAGTCCACGGCGGGCAGCGGCAGGGACGTCCGGCTCGGCAAGATCACGGGCATCGCCGGCGGCAGCGTGACGCGGTCCGTGTCGTGCCACCAGAGCCTGTTCCCGTACCTGGTGTACTACTGCCACTCGGTGCCACGGGTCCGGCTGTACGAGGCCGACATCCTGGACGTGGACTCCAACCGGAAGATCAACCATGGCGTGGCCATCTGCCATCTCGAGACGTCGGATTGGAGCCCCAACCACGGGGCGTTCATCGCGCTCGGTGGAAAACCTGGTCAGATTGAGGTCTGCCACTGGATCTTCGAGGGAGACATGGCTTGGACCCTTGTTGATTGATGACACCACAACCGTTAGATTTGGCCTGGTGGTTTACCTCCGCTTACTCCTCTCAATCTCAATTAAAGAAATACCGACCTTTTCTGACTTCTCTATTTAATTTAAAAAGGTTTTTTTGTGACCAAATTGACTTCATCAGTATATAGCACATAAAAAAAATGAATAGTACGTGAGATCGCAGGTGGGTAAAGTGGTGGTTTGGAAGCACCTTGTGCATGCTAATCTACATTGCAAGTGAATTGTTGTCTTGTTGGCATATGGAGCGACCAACTAGGTAGTAGCTTCCAAACTCTGATTAAAAAATCAGTAACAGTCTAACATAAGCGTGATCTTGTTTGAACAGCAAGTGCTCTATCTCCTGCTGTCCTACACATGTAGCTCGGACTCTTGGTCTTGCTTTATCAACATGGCACTTGAAAAAAAATAATATGAGCCCACCTTCAGCTAAGGAACTTTAATTTATAAACGACTATTCACTCCCCCCTCTAGCCGGCCATCTATTTCGATCTTACACCAATCCCTGCAACTTTCTATTTATCGCTATATGCTCCGCCGGGTGATACTATGCAAAGAATTTCTCTACACTCCCTCACGTAGGCTGTGCCCGCACAAACAGGAGAGCGCCCCCCGCTGCACCCACGTCACCACACACCTGCGCCCTGCTCCCAAACCGCGACGTATGTAGCACACTCCGCCCAGCGCCCATCCCGCTCAAGAGGCAGCGTTCGTCCATATGGAGCTCCCTTGCTTGCGCCCGACACACACAGCTCCTCGTCCCACGCCCATCGCCCATCCCTTAGTTCATATGGATGCCCTGCTGGCTCCAGGAGAGACGATGCAGCATAAGGTAGGAGGAGGAGAAATGCAACACCCGATCTACTTTTAAAACATCCAAATACAACGGTTGCAACATATGTCTGAGGGTGGTTGAAACACTTGAAATATGCTTATGAAACACTTGAAAAACACACCTGAAACACACATGAAAACCATTGCAACCATACACAACATCCGAATAAAATACATGCAATATATGTGTGGAACATACGTAACATCCAGATAAACACAATTGCAAAATGCATCCGAAAACACAGATGAAACATTGGGGACAAAAGCTTGCAACATACGTGTACAACCATTGCAATATATGCAACATCTCGATCTACTTCTGCAACATCTACATGAAACAATTGCAACATACATATGAAACATCTGAAACACTTGAAACAAACGCTTGCAACATGCACTTTCAAGCACAACATCTGCTCAGATGAATGGCCAGTACGACTCCACAGCCCGCGGGCTCTGATCCATAGCTGCTGCCCCGATAGGAGGAGAATCAAACCCACCACGGCCGCGCCCGGATCAGAGGGCAAGATTTGGGATGGGAAGCGGGTGGAAGGCATGGACCAGGGCAACACTGCGCGCCCGTGCCGAAGCTATGCCGCGCGCCCACACCGGATATGCGCCCCGTGCCAGGGTCACCACCGGGGTCGCGCCTGTCCCCGCACTGGAGTTGAGACCGAGGGTGGCTGGCCAGAGAAGAGGAAGGAGGTCGCTGGCGGTGACCGCGTGGATCAGAGCTTGTGCTCGCTCCGAGGACGTCTCCGCGCCGGAGCAGGAGGGAGAGAGAGGCAGCGGGGCGCATGGCTCGATAGAGAAGCGCTACAACGTGGGTGCAGCAGGTGCGGAGATGTCACGGTGGGGGAAGAGGCGCATGAGGAATGAGCAGGTGCAGAAATGAGCGGACATCTCGTATTTATCATTATTGTAGTATATATATGTTATCTTATTTATTGGGTTGTCATTTTGATCGTCAAAACCAAAAAGGAATATGGCATAAAGCCCATATTATCTACAGTTGTGCAAGAAGATTTGTTTGCATTGCAGCTAGTGACTAATACGACCTTGTTAAAGTGGGTATTGTATGAGTAAGAAATTATTTATTTGATGTACCGCTTCATAATTTTTTTAGAAAAATAACGATGTTACTATTAGTGGTTTTAGGCTGCAAAATTACTAGGGATGGCAACAGAGTGGATTTGTTCGGGTGGAGCCTCCACACCCGCACCCGAAACTAGAGTTTAAAACATAAATCTGTCCTAAACAGCCCCACTACGGACCCTACAAATTACCTCGACAACAACTGGCAAAAAAAACAACCCACGCAAAAGTATCATGGGTAGTAACTGAGGGGCAAGGAGTACAAATTAGCTGCACCATATGCTCATGGCATGCATGACCCATCTACATAAGTTAGCTACTCAAGCTGAGAAACAAACAGTACACAAGTCACACACAGTTCGAGAAGAGAGATGCAGTCATGCGGACTCCCGCTTCCTCTTCCCCTCTGCTGGTCTTACTCGTCCTGTCAATAGTTTGTTATTAATACTTTTTGCGAGTTGATACACAGTCTTCTTTTTCATGATTCAAAACATACTAAAAACAGCTAATGCCATTTAGCTCCTAAACCAACCTTTGTGATATGATGGACAGGACTAGTACTCAAAAATAAATGGAAATTCTGTAGATTATCAAACTGACCTTTACGGCATGAATCATATGATTCCAGTTTTTCTTCAACGACAACCTCAGCAGCTGAAAAATCCTACAATTACTGTCATCTAATGAGATTTACCAAATAGGCCGTACAGGTCTTTGCCCATCAACGATTCAACAAGTCACATGATTGCTTGACAACATTCCAGCAAAGCTTCATATGACTGGAGATGATCAGTACAATGTTAACAGGACATGAACAGGGATACCACTATGCCCGCAACTATGGTGTGTAAAGTATTAGTCATAATGGAAACAAAGTACAACAAGCAGCATAACATGTAACAAACAGACTACATTTTACTGCACATGGTGGCTGGGTAAGCAGGGACTTCCAACAGGTTTGGGCTAAGCATATATAAGGTGCATATTTAACAGTTACTTTTTCACAATCTCCCCATGCTGCGCTCAGCATGTCCCACCATCTGTGCTAAAGTTTTATAGTAAGCAAGATTACAATGGACAACAAAGGAAGCCCTGATATTGTTTTATATAAAAATAACCACATGACAAGATATTTCATCAACGGTTTATTAACATGAAGAATTACGGTTGATTACCCAATTATTCTTCTTAAAAGGCTTACCGAAAGTTAATACTTAAAGGAATAATACATTACCCTTAGACATCAGTGAAGCACCCAACTCATCTTTACTGATTACCATTCAGGGAACTAAGGTGTGGCAACAGGATATTATGCATTGTGTAAACCTACAACAATGGATGGTGATATGCACATAATAATAGATAATAAAAAGTAGAGTTCTAAAAATGTTGTGATCAGAGTAAAGGGTGAATCACAACCCAAAACGAGTATCAGGGTGACAGGGTGTCCAAGGAATATTATACTAAATTAGATTAACTGTTGTTAACTGATTTATTCGAGGTGTAAAATTCAACCTACATTTACATTTTCATGAGAAGTCAGATCCGCAGTTGATGTAGCTCCTTGATTAACCATCTGTTCACTGGATGCTTCCAGCTGGATCTTTTTCTGTTTGTGGCCCCTCTTCATTGGTCCACCACTTGGCATTTCAAGAACTTTGCCACTTCGTAATCTCCTGCCAGTACTGTCTTCTGAGCCTCGAATAGCTCCAAGCTTTGGAGTAGTCATCCCTTCAGTTGGTAGTTTTAATGCATCTGTCGTCCCAAGGTTCACTGAATCTTTCCCAGATTTTGGAATTCTTGGTTCTCCTAGTTGAGAGGACGTACAGTCAATGGGAAGAGTAACCATTCCATGCTCACTTGAACAGCTGTGCATATTCTCTTGCTGAATATCAGCATCTTCCTCAGCCTGACCACAACCTACTGTGCTCCTGTAACCTTCATTCACAACTGACGAAATTTTGGATGGTGCCAATATGTTGCCATCTACTTTTGAGTTGGAGCTGATGGAACCTGTACTTTGTTTAACTGAAACAGAGCTGATGGAGCGATTAACTATCTCCTGTTTACTTGCATCTATCTGCGTACTTTCATGCTGATAACTTTCTTGGCCACAATTACATGCTTCTCCAGGTGGTCCCAAAGGTTTCTCAGGCACACCCATTCTGAGGCCATATAATCCCAAAGATGCAGTTATGTTTCCTGCATTATCATCCGGTAAGTTCGAAGGGCTTTGGGTAGTAAGTCCATCTGTGTTGCCACTATACCCTACGGATGAGTAGAAATCATTCTCTGTTAAATCATAATCATATGTGATTGAACTGCTAAAGCTGTCACTTAAGAAGTATGCCATGTAATCTTCAACTGAAGGACTTGGTGCACCAGTAGTAGTTTCTGATGGTGATCGTGCATGTTCATTATCTGGCACCATCTTTGGATTAACAAGCCTTTGCCATTGAATTGGAAAGCCATACTTGAAGCTTTCGCACACCTACATAAATTCATGGATATATATACAGATGAGAATTTGCTGGTCATTTCTTAAGGCACTCTAAGAAATTAAATTACCTAGGATCAGCTAGATGGGTATCTAAAGGATTAAAGCAAAAAGAATATAATGAATTGGTGCACAGAGCTGTCCATTGTTTTAGGAGCAATGCACTTTCCAAAACTCTCAGTCCCTGGAGACCAATCATAGAAATTACCTCTTCAGAAAATCCATTCTCGCGTGTTTTGGGAATATTCAAGGGGCAGCCTATCCGTATGTGGTAACCATCCTCGGACTCAATTCCGGTGTAATCATGGCGCTTCACAATGGCAGAAGATCTGAACACTCGGCCTGCAACTTCCATGTTGCCCTTTGAGGACGATGCTCCTTTCCTGTTTGCATAGTAAAGCTACAGCACCGTGAGATCAAATATGGAGTACCAATGGAAATCGTTTGGCATTTCTTTTTTCCTCACTAACAATGAATTTCTCAAATTGCCAAACAAAAAAAAATCACATTTCCCGATCTACTGAATTTCTGTAATTGACGACAAGAAAGGGATCAAATTTTCCAAACAGGATGCACAACTAAAGCACATTTGGGAGGGTAATTGGGAAAACGAAATCGATAAATGGAACCGCGGAGGAGGAGATGCCTCATTTGCTCGCCCATTTGCGGGGTGAAGGTTGTTCCAGCGACGCGGATCTTGCCCTCCTCGCCCTCCACTCTCTCTAGACACCAATCGACGAGTATAGTCTAAAGAGACGCAGCGAAGGAACACATAAGTCCACCGGACCCCACAGCGCGCAAAGACGGAAAATGAGAGACAGGGAGGGTGAGAGGCGCGTACGCATTTCCGCGCGATGCGGTGGACGGCCTCGGCGGAGAGCTCCGGGATCCGGGGGACTCCGCCGGTGGAACCCGGCGCCGGGGTCCTGGGGCTTCCGCCGGTGGAGTCCGGCGCGGGCCGGGACGGCGCCGGGATCCGGGGGCTTCCGCCTGTGGAGCCCGGCGGGGGCTGGGACGGCATTCCCGCGAGCGACGGAGTGGCGGCGCCGCGGGGCAAGAAGGGAGAGGAGACGGCTGCGCCTGTGACTGGGCGGAGTTTTTCATTTATTTTGAAAAAATCCACTACGCGGCGGACGGCCTGGGCGGAGAGCTCCGCCGGGATCCGGGGGCTTCCGCCGGTGGAGCCTGGCGCCTGGATCCGGGGGCTTCCGCCAGTGGAGCCCGGCGGGGGCTGGGACGGCATTCCCGCGAGCGGCGGAGTAGCAGGGCGGCGGGGCAAGAAAGGAGAGGAGACGGCTGCGCTGCGCCTGTGCGACTGGGCGGAGTTTTTCGGGGCCGCACGCGTGTGGACTGTAGAGGGCTGGCGGCCGATTCGTTTCCGAGAAGGGAACCGCGGTTTCCTGTTCATAAAGATTTTTCTACACTAAAATAAATTAGTTATATATTTTTGTTTGAAATTCGCATCGCATGCACCGATTCTAGCGTGGAAATTTTTGGTGAACTCAGAGCATCTCCAACAGCTTACTAAATCTACTTAGCATTCATAAAATTTTGGCAAAATATGAAAAAACATTCTCCAACAACTAGGCATCCTAACTCGGTAAAAATAGAGACTAGGCAAATATCCTCTCCCCACGCGCATATATGCGCGCGCATAGGATTTAGCATTCTATCTGCTACGGCGATGCTGCTTGTGATTGGACGTCGAAGGCCTTGCTGATGCTGGTAGTACTAGTACTAGACGGTAGCTGCTGGCAAATTAAATTTAGTTCTTGTCATTTCATTTGATGAATCAGTAAATATTTGTTTTTTTATTCAGAGAACCTTTTATTTATATTATGCAGTACTATTTCTGATATGACCATGAAGATCGCTGCTGAACCATGTGCTTGTGGCTTTGTCTCCTGGTGCTGGTGATATGAAGCTACGACGCCCAGAACAAGGGTTCGTGCAGAAAAACGACCGGCCGATGAAAAAAAGTTGTGGACCTACTTTTTATTTTATTTTGGCAAGTTAAAAATGTCAAACACTTGGAGATATGCTCTTTTTTACTTCCCATATTATTTTGTGAGTTGCCAAATCATAAGATTTGTCAAGTAGAATTTGGCAAACTCTTGGAGCCAATAGTTGAACACGCAAAAGCTGAACACGCAAAGTCATCAGCTCGAATAAAAAAAATCACCGTACAAGGCCATGATGAACCGACGGAGGATGAGATGGCCACTGTTGGCGTCGTCTGGTAGGAGATGGCCGGCGGAGGATGAGATGAGGGACGGCGACGGCAGGCCAGGCGAAGCGTCGAGCGGGGCGGCCACGCACGGTAGGGGGCACGGCCAAAATTAGTTGGTCTGTTACTCAAGTGAGCCTTCTTTTCTAATTTACCAAGCCCAATTTACAAAATTATTGGAGACACAACAAAATTTCACTTGTCAAAAGTTTTTGCAACTTGCTAAATCTTTACTTTTACCAAGTGAAATTTTCCAAACTATTGGAGATGCTCTTAGAGCATCTAGACTCTCCATTTCATTACTAAACGGTAGGAACGAAGATTTTGGTGAACATCTTTTCTAAATGGTGATCTAGATATAGCAATCTTCTATTTGGATTTTTCACTAGCTAAAAATAGAAGATGAGATTGACTCTCTAGAGTGCACATGAGATATAAAAAAACTATTGGAAAGCGAAAAGATATAGAAAATGATTTTTATGCAAATGACTCTCCAAATGATAATTCAAAGAGTTTCATTTACAAAGGCTCTTGGAGATGCTCTTAGTGATTACCTGAGTCTGTGGTCTAGGCTCTAGTTGGGAATGATGATACTCTCTCGCTTTTCGAAAAGTCAAACGTTTTTAATTTTGACAAAATATATACAAAAATATTAATATTTATAATATATAATTAGTATTATTAGATATATCGCTGAATCTATTTTCATAATAAATTTATTTTGATATGCATATGTTGCTAATATTTACTATAAATCAAGTCAAATTTTAAAAAGTTTAACCGACATGAATACCGCAACGACACTTATTTTAGGACAGAGGTAATATATACAAGAAAATATTAATATTTATATTACATGATTAGTATTATTAGATAGGGTATTGGATCTATTTTCATAACAAATTTATTTGGAGATACAAATGTTGCTAATATTTACTATAAATCTAGTCAAATTTTAAGAGTTTGACCAATATGGATACCATAGCGACACTTATTTTGAAACGGAGAGGGTAGAAAATAGAAGCTAAAGTACATAAAAAGTACTTAACGCGGACATATGTGCCTGTTACTTTACCTAATCTTTGCGCAACTTCTAATGTTTTACAACAGGTTGGCTTTAGTCGACAAACAACCCATATATGTACGAAAATGTTGTGGGTAGGGCATCCGTTCACCCGGATGCTTGCGTTGGTGAGCCTCTACCCGCCCGAACAGCCCAACACCATCACTCGCCCACCTGCCGCACCCATCACACGTTGCTTAAAAAAAACTCTGCTCTCACTTTCCTCTCGAATCGCTGTCACACTTGCACCCATTCTCGAACCCCACTCTCGAATCGCCGCCGTGCTCCACCACGACGCTCTCCACCACGCCCGCCCGACCACCATCCTTCCTCTCCACCACGCCCGAGTGCTGCCACCCGCCTTCCTCCCTCTCCACCACGCTCGTCGTCCGTCGCGTGACTTCCGTTCTGCATCGCGTCTGCCCGGTCACTTTTGTCCCTTTTAAGGCGGCAAGTCGTGCCAACAGCGGTGACCAGTAGGCCATCCCCGTGACCCTCTCTCTATCTCTCTCTCCCCACCGGAGCGACCCACCACGACCTTCTCCACGGAGCGGCAAGCTCTGCGCCATGGACAAGCTCTACACCGGTGAACTCCACACGCCGACGAGCATCTATTCTCCCCAGCAGTAAGAAGATGTTGTGCTGAAAGCGCATGTTTCAAGTGTTTTAGATGTTTCATAGGTATATTGTAAGTGTTTCACAATGGATATTGAAAAGTAGATCGAGATGTTGCATATGTTTCACACATATGTTGCAAGTGTTTTATGTGAATGTTGTATATGTTTGTAATGATTTTTAAGTGTTTTCAAGTGTTTTTGCAAGTGTTTCATCTGTCTTCTTTTGTATATTGCAAGTGTTGCATCTGGATGTTTCAAAAGTAGATCAAGTATTGGACATTAGATGTGCGTGGGAAAGCAGGAGGAGGCATGACCGGTCCCTGCGTGGGTGACGTCCGGGCGGCGCAGGCCACCACGTGGGCGTGCGAAACACGAGCGCGGACGAGCAATGTCCGGGCAGCGCCGCCCCCGTGTGGACGCATGAAACGGGGAGGGGGTTTTCGGACGCCCGGACCCTAGCAGTGCCGATATATGTATATACGAACTCTAGTACAGATAGGATTGAAGACAATCCTTGGTAGTATACTTTGTTTACAAACTCTACAGAGTCAACAAGGTCGAAGGGAGATATAACTAGTGTAATTACTATGCTAGCTGTTACATATGGGGCCAGAAGGGTGCGTTGTTTGCATGACGCTTCTTTCTGAGATATGGCGATTGTTTGGACTAGTCTAGCGTCTTGTTGCGATGGATTAAATACTCGTCGATGCGAGCTCCAACTGCCCCCACTCCATTCTCTATAAAAAAAAGAGGCGTAGTACCTTGGGACGCCATTGACATCGCATATACATATATTGGATTAAATACAGTCGTAGCTTTTGCTTGATAGGTCTTGCGGTCTTCGAGACGTTCAAGGAGTGCTCGATCAGGTGCCGAGGAACAGCGGGCATGTTAGTGGGTTTCCACGCAAACACGCTTACGTTGTCCCTCAGAAACCTGATGAGCGTGCCTTCCTATTTAGGATCCAGGTTGGCCCCGATGAGAGCCGTCTTGCTGGGATCGTCGTCGACCAGCTAAATCTCCTTGTGCTCGTTGGACTTGATGTGCTTCCATGGTGCTTGGCGCTCTAGGATCTCTAGTTGGTCGGCGGGAATCTTGGAGGCGTCGACCAGGGTTTGCTCCATGCGAATTGAGAGGTCGATGGCCTCTGCCACCTTAAAGCTTTCCTCTTCATAGGTGTAGGTTGTGTAAACATTGCCTCTGAGAGTAAGGACGCCCTGCTCGGTAGGCATTTTGAGCACCAAGTAAGAGTAGTACGGCCATGAACTTGGTGAGTGCTGGTTGACTAAGGATGGCATGGTAAGTACCCTCGAAGTCCGCGACCATGAAGTTAACGTAGTCGGTACGGAAGTGGTTTGGATTGCCGAATTACACAGGGAGCGTGATCTGCCCGAGAGGTATGGAGCTCTGTCCGGGAAGGACACCCTAGAACTATGCATCATAAGGCTTGAGATCAGCCTGAGTTAGTTTAAGAGCATGCAAACTGCTGCGAAACAAGATGTCGATGGAACTGCCATCGTCCATGAGCACCCTCTCGAACCGGATGTTGTTGATGCAGGGGTCAAGGACGAGGGGAAAACGACCAGGTTCTGGAATTGCCACCCACCAGTCTGCTTGGCTGAAGAAGATTTCGTGGTGGGACCAAGCCGGGAGTCTAGGATCAGAGATGAGGTCATCGATGTTGACAGCGCTCAAGCAGGCCCGCTTCAGGAGCTTGCGTTCACGCTTGGACTCTAAAGACACCTTTCCGTCAAAGATGGAGTGGACAGTTTTGGTGGGATTGACATATTGGTGATGAGGATTTCTATCCTGTTCGTCATCATCGTCATCATCACCGTCATGCCGTGGTCCATCATCAATGGCCTTTGGAGCATCATCATTAGCAAGTTGCTTGGCGTAGATGTTCTTAAGGAAGCGGCAGTTCTCTATGGTGTGATTGGACTTGGGATGGATCTGATAAGGGCTATTCAAAGCTTTGTTGTAATCCTCTTGATAGTCACGGCAACCAGCAGGTTTCTTGACCGCGTTGACCTCATGGTCGTCTTCGCGGGGATGCTTGCCTCTAAAATCACCGCGATTATCGAGCCACCGATCACGATTATCTCGGCGGTCACGATTGTTGTTGTTGTTGCACCGGTCACGACGTTCATAGTTGTTGTTCCAACCATGGTCATCGGGTTTATCATCCTGACGCGGTGGGTGCTCGGGGCGTGATGACCCACCCATGTCTTCCTTAATGATCTTCTCGGCGTCATCGGCATCCGCGTAGTTCTTGGCAGTAGCGAGGAGCTCGGAGACCGTAAACGGCCGTTTCCAGAGCAGCTTGCTTCTGAGGGCGTCGTGGTGGCGAAGGCCATTGATGAAAGCCGAGAATGATTTGTCATGAGTAATTCTTGGGATCTTGAGACGCATATCCGAGAAGCATCGGATGTAGTCGCGCAGTGGCTCGCTTGCTCGGTCATGTATGCACTCGAGGTCGTACTTGTTGCCCGGCTGGTCACATGTGGCGATGAAATTGTCGATGAAGGCCTACCAAAGGTCCGACCAGGTATCAAACTGGTTCTCCGGGAGGCTGAGAAGCTATTGATGACCTGCCTGATCAAGAACAACTGGAAGATAGTTAGTCATTATGTGCTCATAACCTGTAGCGGACCGGACAGTAATCTCATAGAGCGTGACCCAACTTTCAGGGTTCTCCTTGCCATCATATTTCCTGAGCTTCTCAAGCTTGAAATTCCTTGGCCAGACGACTTGTCGGAGATGAGGAGTAAACTGTTTGAGACCCGAGGGGCCATGTTCGGTGTCATACTAGATGCGGCGCACATTCTTGTGGGCCTGACGGTCATTAGCACGACTAGTGATGTGACTGCGGGCGTCGCGAGGAGGGAGATGGTGACGGAGATTGCAAGGAGGGTTCTGGTCGACCTCCTAATCTCGATTGCCGTGACGAGTGCGGTTGTTGTCACGACGACCTCGACCACCTTCTTGTCCGCCCTCGTCACCGCCGCCACCACCGCCATCCCCGCCGCCATCGCCACCACCATGTGGGGATTGGGTGCTCTCTGATCATCGCAATGTTGGCGACTTGGATGCTCTAAAGCGTGGGAACGACAGCTCCGACTCGATGCGATGGATGTGCTTGTAGCAGCTCGGGCTCGCTGGGCGAGCTCAACGGTTTGGCCCATAGCGGCGGTTAGATATGCTTTAATGTCTTCGCAAACCGCTTGATTTTCTGGCGTGTCTGGTAATCGGTCTAGGTTGGCCATGGCGACGGCCACGTTGGCACTTGGGGTCCTGAAAACTTGCCTATCACCTACTCTATCAAAGGCATTAGCCAGATCTCGAGGTCGGGGTCCCCTGCGACGTGCTTCTTCTTCTTCGGCCTCATGTCGACGACGTTCGGCGCGGTCGGCGTTACGCTGTTTGCGAAGTTGTCGTTGCTCATCAGTTTCTCCCGCGACTGCGGGCTCGTCATTGCTGACGTTGAGCACCATGTCACCACGTCTTGGTGGGAACCTTGGGATTAGAGAGAAACCCGGAGGGTAGGTAGTGGATCCAGATCATATTTGTCATCGTCGGTGTGAATAGATCGTGTAGATCAAGTGCTAGAGTCGCCATCCTCGGGCAGTGTATGAACCGAACCTTCATGATACTCCTGAATACTGACCATGTTGAGGCGTTGTCTGATGGTGGTCGAAGTATATCCAGAAAGTGCAAATATGAAGCATGGTCTCGCTCCGTGGGACCCATGAACAAATGAGGTGCACGATACGCGTACTCGGAAGCAGCGTTTTCCAGGCCGTATGGGAAGGTCTGGCAATCCTCCGTCAGGAGCCTAAGGTCGGGTGTATTTAAAGGATCAAGATGCCCAAGAGGGGGGGTGAATTGGGCTTTTCTAAAAATTAATTGCAAGAATTAAATCCTACAAGCCAAACATCACCCCTAGTGCATACTAGTGTTCCTTGTGATTCTACCGATAAAAGTTTTGCACCCTAAGTTCCAATCCTAGACTAGCATGATAATTCTAGGAAAGTAAACAAGCAATGAAAGTAATGCACGAAAGTAAATGCTTGAAAGTAAGGGTTAGGAACACGGCGATGTTTTGCCGAGGTATCGAAGAGTCGCCACTCCCCACTAGTCCTCATTGGAGCACCCACGCAAGGGTGTAGCTCCCCCTTGATCCGCGCAAGGATCAAGTGCTCTCTACGAGTTGATTCTTCGATACTCCGTCACGGCGAATCACCCAAAACCGCTCATAACTTGAGTTGGGTCACCCACAATCTCGTCGGATGATCACCAAACTCCCAATCACCACCAAACCGTCTAGGTGATGGCGATCACCAAGAGTAACAAGCTAGAACTCTCACTTGACCACAACAAGCCTAATGAGAAGATTGATGCACACTTGCTACACTCTTGTCACTAGAGATGATTCTCAAACTTTGATTCGCAAATCTCTATCCTCACTAGGGCTCTTGCATTCCCTTGCACTTCGAAGGTGTTTCTCAGCTGAACAAATGAGCAAGAGCACTCTAAAAGAGGTGGAGGGGATGTATTTATACACCCCTCAAACAAATCCAACCGTTACCTTTCGAATCAGCAAAACACGCACTGACCAGATGCGCCTGTCGACATGACCGGACGCGCCGGTCAGGTGTAACGGTCGAAAACCGAAAGCTGCGCTGAGTGACTGGACGCCCTGATCTGTGATGACCGGACGCGCCAGTCTGAGATGACCAGACGCGCCGATCAGGGATGATCAGATGCATCCGATCATGCAAGAGCTTACTGCAAAAGTGACCTGACGCGCGACCGCGTCCGATCATAGGTGACCGGACACGTCAGGTCACCACGGGACCTTACTGGAACGTGACCGGACGCGCCGATCACTTCACAGTCACGTCCGATTACGCTGTTTACCTTCTGGAACACGTGTCAGACTGACCACCGCGTCCGGTCCTCTCAAGGACCGCGTCCGGTCGATCAGTTGAAACCGCAGTGAAGTGTTAGTACTGACCGGACACGTCCGGTCATGACTAGGACCGCGTCCGGTCATAGGTAAACGGCTCAAACATCTTCTAAACGCGACGCAACTTGAACCAAGTTGCTTCCAACTGAACTCTGAGCTTTTCTCGAGCTACCTAGTGCTAAGTTTAACAAGTGTGCACTACACCTAAACACAAGACTCACCTAGGTCAAGCTACTCGCTCATGCCCCCCTTTATAGTACGGTCAAAGGAAGAAACAAAGATCCTAACGACTATTCCAGATGTAACTCAACACCTTGATATTTGGAACTAACCGTCCTTAATCTTGTCGTTGATCCTTTGAAAACCGAAACGATTTCCATCAAGGGACATGAATACCATATTGCCCAAAGCAGTTATCATCTCCATGACCTAACTTACCAACGTTTCTATAAAACACACGTTAGTCATGGTAATTATGTGTTGTCATTAATTGCCAAAACCAACACCGGGGCCTAGATGCTTTCAATCTCCCCCTTTTTGGTGATTGATGACAACACTTAGATTTAGAAGATATGAGTTGAGGTTTTCGATCATGCTTGGTTCACATAAGCATAAAGCTGTAAGCACAAGGGATTAGTCAATGCTTATGTGTTCCAAGCCAACTGAGTGTACTCATAAGATAAAACATGAAGAGTTAGTACACATAAAACATAGCTCATATGAAATCGGAGTAAGGCACGAAAGCACAACCTTATGAGCTAAACACCATTAAGTGACATAAAACATTAAGACATAGTCTCACAAACTCATAGTCACACAATGCAGGGCGAGAAAAGTGAACATGATGCATGAAAGTAGCACACACGAAAAACGAAACCCTCTATCACCACTCCCCCTAAATCTATGCTCTCTCTCCCCCTTTGGTATCAACCGCCAAAAAACTAATCTAGGGATCTAACGGGGGAACAGAAGCTATCGTGTCAGGTGCCGAGGAGTGCGGAGTGATCACAAACTGCGTAGCATCCTCCTCAGACTCTGAACTGTCAGGCTGACCCTCTGAAGCTGAACATGGTAGTGAAGTAGTCTGGGTCTGTAGAAGCGGTGCAGTGACTGAAGGTGTAGAAGCAACTATCGGATCGGTCACTGTCGCCTGAGCCTGAAAGATACCAAGCGTGGGGGGATCTGTAGATGCAACTGAGGAAGGCAAAGTATCTGTGGTAGCAGCCCCTGTCACTGAAAATGCAGCAATCTCTAAAGCCGACATGTCTGAGGTAGTCACAAAAGTCGAATAGGACGGTGTCGGCTGTCCAGTCAGCTCACTGTATGTAGCACTGAAATCAGGGAATGCCGGGCCTGAGAGGAGGTGTGGTCTCGGCTGAGCTGGTGGAGTAAAACCTGTCTGAATAGGCGTGTAGCTCAGAGACTGAAACGTCTGAGGTATCTGCTGCTGAGGGGAGGTATACTGAAAACTCGGCTGCCCCTGACTCTAAGGTCCACTGGACTGTAAGGCTAGAGTCAGAACAGACGGCGGTGGCGGAACTCCCACAGTGACAAGGTGGCGTAGAAGCTCTAAGTACTGCTGCTGAGTAGCTGCCTGTTGCCTTTGCATCTCGAACTGCTGATGCTGAAACTCGAGCTGCTGCCTCTAAAGCTCGTCCTGGCGAGCCTAAATCTGTGCAAATGCTGCAGCTGAGTCCTGTGCCTGTCGCTGCATCTATATCTCCTGTCACTCCTGGGCCTGGGTCAACCTCTCAAGGATAGCCACCATGGCTGGATCTGAGCGAGAGGCTGAGCCAGAGCCACCGGCCTCATGGTCGTGAGGCCGAGGAGAGCGGTACCTGGGGATGGGCTGGTAGTCTTCATCTGTACTGTCAGTGGCCACATACTCGGCTTGATCAGCCGGCTGAGCATCTAAGTCTGCAAGCTCTGCCTCGGCAAGACCCTCAACGGTCTCGTCCTGCTCAGCGGCTTTCTCTGGTACCTCTGGCCTCTGTCGCTGTCCTGGGCCAGGTGCCTGCTCTCTAGTTACTGATGCCCACAGCTGGCGGATATCATACTCTGGGAAGGCTGTGGTAGTATCAGAAATTTCAGCTCTAATCTCTGCAAGCAACTCACAGACAGTCCTGATGATGAAGCAGATCCAGTGTGCATATGGGAGCTGCCTGTGTCCCTTGAACCCCTCTGCCAAGGTATCCTCCATCTCACAAAGCATCAGATCTCAAAGGTCAAATGGGGTCTGTGAGACGAGGTGATGTACCACCCATAGCTGCATGCGAGTGAGACCCTCTCTGTATCCAAGTCTAGGAAGCAATGTCCTCCTCACTATGGCATCCAGTACTCTCGCTATGGGTGTCAAACTGGCTGGCGTGCGTCGAGACCCTTCGCCAAAAGGCTCACGGAAGTAGGTCGAATCAAATCAGTAGGAGGCACTGTCCCGCCGTGAGGGCGTCTTGGAGGAGCAGTCTATCCAAAGCACAACTGATGAATCTTGGTCTCTAAAGCAGGGAGTCTGAGAATCTCCCGTACCCTGGTGCTGTATAACCTACGGTCACGACCTCTGAAAGCAAAGTGGATGAACTGATGTGCAGGGTCGATCCACAGTGACGAGTAGAACTCTCTGACCCAGGTTCCGCAGTATGCTCTAGTCTGTCCAAGTAGATCTGATAGTCCAGGTAGAAAAGACAGATGTGGACGAAGCTGCTCACCAACCACCTCAACTAGTGCCTCTAGTCGACAGACTCTCTGTAGTCTGAAAGCTATCCCACTGTCGACATAGGCCCTGTAGAAATCTTCGTGTAGAGGTGTGTAGAAGCCCTCTGACGCCCGGGGATCCCGCTAGGGTGGGAACCACCGAGTGACCTCAACAAACCTGAGGGCCTAGACCTGTCTGGCTGTAGCACCCCTGAGGTCAAAGTGCTCAACTGGGGGGTGACCTCTAGCCCTGGGAGGTGGACGGCCTCCATGACACTGTCCCTCTGTCCTGGGAGTGACCTGAGCTCGTGTACGTCCTGAGCGACGACGCTGTGGAGTCTATACTGTCTGCTCCTCAGTCTCCTGTGGATCCTCTGTAGGCTGCTCTGTAGGGGCATTCACTGTCTCCTCTGGAGCCTCTACTGTCTCCTCTGTGGCTTCTGTACCAAGTTGTCGACCTTCAAGATGAAAGCGACTCTCTCCAATGCGAATACCACTGCTCCTGCCACCCCTCTCTGCTGCATCAGCTGCATCTGCCACTGCCTAAGCTATCTCTGCCTCTGTAAGAGTTCTCTTCCTTTTCTTGGCAGCAATCTTAACTCGCTTCCCGCGAGCTACCTCTATCCTTCTAGGGGGACTGTCATCCCCGTCACTAGGTGCCCCACCAGCGTTCTTGCATCGAACCATACTGACAAGAGGATGTACTGACACAAACTGGAAAGGTAGATGATATACTGAACCTTGTGAGGCTTGGCCTCAAACCGTATCCGCAGGCTTGGCCTCGGATTCACAACTGATCACCTGAACCACTTAGCACTGACAGGACAAACTGAAACGATAGAATAGATGGATCTACTATAAGCAACATATATATCTAAAAGATAAGCGAGAACCTAGTAAGAGCAAGCAGGTGAGGTAAGATATGAGATGACCGTGATAGCTACCTCGATGAGCGATGATCCGATGACCGGAAGACGATCTCGACATATTAGGGTTACTCGAAGACGGCGACTGAAACCCTAGAATACAATCGACGATTGAATGACAATTGAATTAGTAATTCACCGGAAAATCGACGGTAAACCCTAATCCAAGGAGAAGACGTCACCTTGCGGAGACGGAGACGATCGCGAAGACGGAGATGATTTCGAAGATGAAAACCTAGCGACCTAGGGTTAGGGTTAGGGGTGAACTTTGCACGGACTTCGAAGAGCGTGCACGGCAAGGATTTCCGAGGAGAAGCTAGGGCATGGTGGAGGTCGCTGGTGGCGCGGCTGCGGTGGCGTAACTCCGGCGAGGAGCAAGCAAGCACGGGCGCGGCGGCGGCGATGCTGCTCGGTGGCTGGCGCAGCGGCTCGGCGCAGGCAAGGGCGCGGCTGTGGTGGAGACGAGGGCACGGCTACGGCGGAGCCAAGGGCACGGCTGCGGCGGAGGCGAGGTCGTAGCTGCTATTGCGCGGGCGCGGTGGCTGGACGCGGCGAGACGACGAGATGGAAGGCGGCGGAGAAAAGAACGAGGCCTAGATGAGATCCAATCGTACGGTTAAAAGGGTGAGATCCGCTTTATGCGTGATGAACGGACGCGGTGGTCGAATGACCGGACGCGGTGGAGACAGCGTCCGGTCACATTCCAGTAAGCTCTTGGAATGACCGGACGCGTCCGATTATCCACGATCGGACGCTGACAGCGTCCGGTTTGACATAGCCCAGAAATTTAGAACTGATGACCGGACGCGGTGGTGGTTACTGGGACCAGACGCGGTGGTCGACAGGGGCGTGTCCGGTGCAGCGTCTGGTTAGAGATTTCGAAGAAAAACTTCGGGAATGACCGGACGCGCTGGTGGACGCTAAGACCGGACGCGGTGGTGAAGCTAAACCGCGTTCGATGCAGCGTCCGGTCCAGCGTCTGGTCGCTATAAAAAGCTCTTTTTCAAACCGTTTTTTGATGCAACTTCTCCCAATCAAGTTCCAATTCAAAGAGACTCAAATAAACACCAATTGGAACCTGAAATGAGAGACCTCACTCAAACCCTCAAAATTTTCAAAATATTTTTCCTTAGGCTAGTATGATTTTAAGAAAATATTCAATAAACACCCGAGGAGCAACATATGGCCATGCATTAGAGTTTATGAACTCTTGGGAGCTTCAAATGCTCTCTCTATTCGTGGATGAACACAGAGGTTACTCAAAGCTAAACCGAAAAGAAACGACAAAGCAACAACCATGCATATGCAATGCAAAACAAGAAAGGAAGGCTAGGTTGCTTGTCAAGTTTGATCCAAGGTTAGGCTTTTTCACACCTCCAAAGGAGGGTTATCGTAACCGTGTTAGACAAGTCCTAGATGCATTGCGGGAAAAAAATAAACATGGCATAAAATACAATACAATGCAAGGGACAACACAAGCTCATCTTTTAAAGTTACTAGAATCAAGCACATTTAGTTCACTTCTCAATCTATAAAAGGTAGCCTCATCTAAAGGTTTAGTGAAGATATCCGCTAATTGATTTTCACTTCTTACACCTTCTAGGGATATATCATTTTTAGCAACATGATCTCTTAGAAAGTGGTGGCGAATATCAATGTGCTTGGTGCGAGAGTGTTGTACCGGATTATTAGCAATTTTAACCGCACTTTCATTGTCACATAAAAGTGGCACCTTTTCAAGAACAACTCCATAGTCTAGGAGGGTTTGTTTCATGTATAAGATTTGTGCATAACAAGCCCCCATGGCAATGTATTCCGCCTCGGCGGTGGACAAAGCCACACTATTTTGCTTTTTAGATGACCAAGATACTAAGGATCTCCCAAGCAAATGGCATCCTTCGGATGTGCTTTTTCTATCAATTTTGCAACCGACATAATCTGAATCAGAGTAGCCAACTAGTTGGAATCTAGCTCCTTTGGGGTACCAAAGTCCGATGCTTGGGGTATACTTGAGGTATCTTAGGATTCTTTTTACGGCACTTATGTGAGGTTCTTTAGGGCACGCTTGAAAGCGGGCACACATGCACACACTAAACATGATGTCGGGCCTAGATGCGGTAAGGTACAACAAGCTACCAATCATAGATCGGTAAAGAGTTTGATCGATTGGTTTACCTCCCTCATCTAGGTCGAGATGTCCATTAGTTGGCATTGGGGTCTTGATTGGCTTGCATTCTTCCATCTTGAATCTTTTGAGAAGATCCTTGGTATACTTTTCTTGAGAGATAAAAATCCATTCTCTCATTTGCTTGACTTGAAACCCAAGGAAGAATGTTAGCTCACCAATCATTGACATCTCGAACTCTTTTGACATCAATTCACCAAATTCTTTGCAATAATCTTCATTTGTTGACCCGAAGATAATATCATCAATATAGACTTGACAAATGAAGATCTCTTCATTAAACTTCTTGGTGAATAGTGTGGTGTCAACCTTCCCAATAGTGAAGCCCTTTTCAATGAGAAAATCCCGGAGGCGCTCATACCACGCTCTAGGGGCTTGCTTGAGCCCATATAGCGCCTTGGACAACCTATAAACATAATTAGGATATCTAGGGTCTTCAAACCCGGGAGGTTGTTCAACAAAGACTAGTTCATTTATGAAGCCATTTAAAAATGCACTTTTCACATCCATTTGATATAGTTTCATATCATGGTGTGATGCATATGCAAGAAGGATACGAATGGCTTCAAGTCTTGCAACGGGTGCAAAAGTCTCTCCAAAATCAAGACCTTCAACTTGAGAGAACCCTTTTGCTACTAGTCTTGCCTTGTTTCTTACTACTACGCCTTGGTCATCTTGCTTGTTGCGGAACACCCACTTGGTTCCAATGACTCTTGCACCTTTTAGATGCTCTTCAAGTGTCCATACTTGATTGCGGGCGAAGTTGTTCAATTCTTCATGCATGGCATTCACCCAATCCGAATCTTGAAGAGCTTCTTCTACATTCTTAGGTTCAAGACAAGAGACAAAAGAGTGATGTTCAACAAAAGAATTAAACTTTTGAGATCGAGTCATTACACCCTTTGTAGAACTCCCTATGATGAGATCTTGTGGATGTGCTTAAAGTAGAGGTGAGTTTCTTCGATCAATCATTTGAGGAGTAGGATGGGGAGCATCAATATCTTGTGCTTGTGCCTCGGCTTGATGATGAGAGACATGGGTGTCTTCATTTTCAACTCTCTCATTCTTGTCATCATCTTCAGGCACATATGATGAAGATGGTGGATTGACAATTTGTACATCGTCTTCATCATCTTTAGGCTTGATGTCTCCTACCGGCATGTTCTTCATGGCCTCCCTCAATGGTTCATCACCTACATCATCACAATTCTCAATTGCTCCTTGGGAGCCATTAGATTCATCAAATTCTACATCATACGTTTCTTCAACCAAACCGGTGGCATGGTTAAATACTCTATATGCTTTAGACTTTGATGAGTAGCCAACAAGAAAACCAATATCACAACGTCTTTAGAACTTCCCTAGGTGTTGACGCTTCTTGTAGATGTAGCATTTGCAACCAAACACCCGGAAGAATGAGATGTCCGGCTTTTTCCCATTTAGCAACTCATAAGGGGTCTTGCAAAGGAACTTTTGTAGGAAGAGGCGATTTGAAGCATAGCATGCGGTGTTGATTGCCTCGGCCCACAATTTCTCCGGTGTGTTGTACTCATCTAGCATTATTCTTGCAAGAGTGATCAAGGTCCGGTTCTTTCTCTCAACTACACCATTTTGTTGAGGAGTGTAGGTTGATGAAACTTCATGCTTGATTCCAATTTCATCACAATAGGCTTCAATATTGGTGTTGTCAAACTCTTTGCCATTATCACTTCTAATTTTCTTTATCTTGACTTCAAATTCATTTTGAGCCCTCTTTGCAAACTTCTTGAAGCAATTTGCCACTTCGGATTTGTCATGAAGAAAGAAAGTCCAAGTGTATCTTGAGTAATCATCCACAATTACTAGGCAATAGAGATTTCCACCCAAACTCTTGTAAGTTGTAGGACCAAACAAATCCATGTGTAGAAGTTCTAGTACTCTTGATGTTGACATGTAGGATTTGGTTGGATGAGTGTTTGCAACTTGTTTGCCGGCTTGACATGCACTACAAGGTTTGTCCTTTTCAAACTTTACATCCTTCAAACCTCTCACTAATTCTTTCTTCAATAGCTTGTTGAGAGTGTTCATTCCAACATGAGCAAGCCTCCTATGCCAAAGCCATCCAAGTGTAGTCTTGGTGAACAAACATGTCATCAAGTTTGTATCTTCGGAGGTGAAGTCAACTAGATAGAGATTATTGTATCTAAAACCCTTGAAAATCACTTGCTTGTCATCTATCTTGGTAACAACCACTTAATTTGGACTAAACAAGCATTGGTAGCCAAGATCACAAAGTTGCCCAACGGATAGTAAGTTAAAACTCAATGAAGCAACATAGAGCACATTTGAGAGAGAATGATCATTTGATATTGCAACCTTGCCTATACCCTTGACTTTGCTCTTTGAATTGTCCCCAAATGTGATCTTGTCTTGACATACCCCATCCTCTTCAAGTGAGGTGAACATACGAGGATCACCGGTCATATGTTGTGTGCAACCACTATCAATCACCCAATGAGATCCACCGGTCTTGTAGTTCACCTACACACAAGAGATCAAGCCTTTTGTTTAGGGACCCAAACTTGAGAGGGACCCTTAACTTTCTCAACTAGTGACTTGGCAACCCAAATTTTCTTTGGCCTATTCTTGTTAGGGGGACCCAAGAACATGACTTTCATCTTTCCACTTGAGTCCTTTCTAAGCATGTAATGAGCATTGAAGGCAAAGGGTCTAGCATGCTTGGGCAAGGGTTGTGGTGGTGGAGTTTTGCACTCATGAGCAAAGTGGCCTTCTTGTCCACACTCAACACATCTCTTTGGCTTGAGCTTTGTCTTGCTTTGTTGTTGTTTAGCCTTGACCTTCTTTTCTTGATTTGCCAAGTAGCCAATGCCACTCCTATCCAATTTCATAACGGTGTTCATGAGTAGCTCACTTTACAAATGTTGGCCTCTTGTGAACTTGCTTAGGCCGGTCTTGAGATGCTCTTTCTCTTGCTTGAGCTTCTTGTTTTCTTCAATAAGTGACTCATTTGAAGCTTGCTTTTCAAGAGTCATCAACTTCTTGTTCTCAACTTTAAGCATCTCATTCTCACTCTTGAGCTTGACATACTCATCATAGTCATTTGCCTCAACCACACTCTTGCCTTTGCCGCTAGAGCCTTGCTCAAAGTTCTCAACAATCAAATCATCACATGATGTAGCTATATCAATCTTAACAATTTGGTTAGTAGCATCATGTGTCTCAAGAGCAAGCTCATTGGCAACAATAAGAGTATCATAATTGATTTTCAATACGGTGTATTCATCTTTTAGCAAGTTTAGCCTAGTGATGAGTTCACCATGCTTCTTCTCAATTTTATCATGTTTATCTTTAAACTCCTTGTTAGAAGTTTTGAGCTCTTTGAGAGAAGAAGATATGGTTTCATTTTGATCTATGAGCTCATCCCTAGTCTTATGTGCACTTTCAAGCTTAGATGAGAGTGATTCATTTTCATGTTGAAGCTCATCATTTTCATTTCTAGTCCTCCTTATGATTTTAGAATATTTGTTTAATAATTTTACTAGTTCATCATAAGAGGGTGCATCATATTCATCATCACTATCACTATCATCATCATCACTATCACTATTTTGTACCTTTCGATCACCCTTAGCCATAAGGCATAGATGAGTAGTGGAAGATGATGGTGAAGGTGGCGGTGAAGGTGGTGATGAAGATGTCGGTGAAGATGATGGTGGCTCAATCACAAGTGCGGCGATCTTCTCTTTTTCATTGTCACTTTCATCGCCGGAGGACTCACATAATGATTTAATGTCGATGAGCCAATCACCAACAATATAAGCCTTGCCTCCCTTCTTCTTCTTGTAGAACTCTCTTTTCTTGCCATCTTTCTTCTTGTATGGCTTGTTCTTTCTCTTATCGTCTTCTTCATCACTTGAATCATCTTTCTTGCCCTTGTACTTGTTCTTGTACTTGTCTTTTGGAGGCTTTGAGCATTGATGAGCTAGGTGGCCAAGTTCTCCACGATTGAAGCAATCCATTTCGGAGATCGGCTTCCTTTTGCTACTAGTGAAGAATTTCTTCTTCTTGCCATCGAACTTGATGCCACTCTTATTAAGCTTCTTTAGCATCTTGGTGGTCTTCCTCACCATAAGTGCAAGTGATGCATCATCAATGTCACTTTCACTAGAGCTTTCTTGCACAATCATGGCTTGGCCCTTCTTCTTTTTCTTTTCATGGCTAGCTTTGAAGGCCAAGTCTTTCTTCTTGGAAGATGGTGAGCCCTCTTCCGGGGTGATGTGCATGTACATCTCATGTGCGTTGATCTTTCCCAATACTTGTGTCGGTGTTGCGGCGGAGAGATCACTTTGGTGAAGTACGGTGACAATGTGTCCATACTTCTCAACGGGAAGAACACTCAAGATCCTCCTTGCAACATCCGATTGACTCATTTGAGTGAGTCCAAGAGCATTGAGATCTTCTACAAGAACATTCAAACGAGTGTACATCTCATTAGCACTTTCTTTAGGAAGCATCTCAAAAGAATTAATTTTCTTTAAGGCAATATGATAGCGTTCCTCACGTTCACTCTTAGTTCTCTCATGGAGAGCATAAAGATTTTCCCATAATTCATGAGCATTTTTGGCATTTCGCACACGATTGAAGATATCTTTGCCTAAGCCCTGGTAGAGTGCATTTTTTGCCTTTGCATTCCACCGGTCATACTTCTCCTCGTCACCACTTGGGTTAGCGGGATCCCTTATAGTAGGAAGCCCTTTGGTTGTGGCTCTAAGACACCCAACATCTATGGCTTCGAGGTACACCTCCATACGATTTTTCCAATATAGAAAATTGTCTCCCTCAAAAGTGGGAGGTGGTCCTTCCCCATTAGACATCTTGCTCTAGGCAGTGAAGCCTAAATTAAGAGCAACACGGCTCTAATACCAATTGAAAGGATCAAGATGCCCAAGAGGGGGGAGGGTGAATTGGGCTTTTCTAAAAATTAATTGCAAGAATTAAATCCTATAAGCCAAACTTCACCCCTAGTGCCTACTAGTGTTCCTTGTGATTCTACTGATAAAAGTTTTACACCCTAAGTTCCAATCCTAGACTAGCATGGTAATTCTAGGAAAGTAAACAAGCAATGAAAGTAATTCACGAAAATAAATGCTTGAAATTAAGGGTTAGGAACACGGCGATGTTTTGCCGAGGTATCGGAGAGTCGCCACTCCCCACTAGTCCTCGTTGGAGCACCCGCGCAAGGGTGTAGCTCCCCCTTGATCCGCGCAAGGATCAAGTGCTCTCTATGGGTTGATTCTTCGACACTCCGTCATGGCGAATCACCTAAAACCGCTCACAACTTGAGTTGGGTCACCCACAATCTCGTCGGATGATCACCAAACTCCCAATCACCACCAAACCGTCTAGGTGATGGCGATCACCAAGAGTAACAAGCTAGAACTCTGACTTGACCACAACAAGCCTAATGAGAAGATGGATGCACACTTGCTACACTCTTGTCACTAGAGAAGATTCTCAAACTTTGATTCGCAAATCTCTATCCTCACTAGGGCTCTTGCACTCCCTTGCACTTCGAAGGTGTTTCTCAGCTGAACAAATGAGCAAGAGCACTCTAAAAGAGGTGGAGGGGATGTATTTATACACCCCTCAAACAAATCCAACAGTTACCTTTTGAATCAGCAAAACGCGCACTGACCGGACGCGCCTGTCGACATGACCGGACGCGCCGGTCAGGTGTAACGGTCGAAAACCAAAAGCTGCGCTGAGTGACCGGACGTGCCGATCTGTGATGACCAGACGCGCCGGTCTGAGATGACCAGACGCGCCGATCAGGGATAATCGGACGTGTCCGATCATGCAAGAGCTTACTGCAAAAGTGACCTGACGCGCGACCGCGTCCGATCATAGGTGACCGGACAAGTCAGGTCACCACGGGACCTTACTGGAACGTGACCGGACGCGCCGATCACTTCACAGTCGCGTCCGATTACGCTGTTTACCTTCTGGAACACGTGTCAGACTGACCACCGCGTCTGGTCCTCTCAAGGACCGCGTCCGGTCGATCAGTTGAAATCGCAGTGAAGTGTTAGTACTGACTGGACGCGTCCGGTCATAGGTAAACGGCTCAAACGTCTTCTAAACACGACGCAACTTGAACCAAGTTGCTTCCAACTGAACTCTGAGCTTTTCTTGAGCTACCTAGTGCTAAGTTTGATAAGTGTGCACCACACCTAAACACAAGACTCACCTAGGTCAAGCTACTCGCTCATGCCCCCCTTTATAATACGGTCAAAGGAAGAAACAAAGATCCTAACGACTATTCCAGATGTAACTCAACACCTTGATATCCGGAACTAACCGTCCTTAATCTTGTCGTTGATCCTTTGAAAACCAAAACGATTTCCATCAAGGGACATGAATACCATATTGCCCAAAGCAGTTATCATCTCCATGACCTAACTTACCAATGTTTCTGCAAAACACACGTTAGTCATGGTAATTATGTGTTGTCATTAATTGCCGAAACCAACACCGGGGCCTAGATGCTTTCATGTAGGAACCGGGCGAAGGCGTACCGTACGTCCTTTAGGTGTAGCGGTGACCACTAGATCTGTATCAAGCTGTGTTGGACGGCGAGCCCAAACTGGTTGGGTAGATCTGTTGTGGTGAAGAGGTACCTGCTCGGTAGATTGATTTTGAATTGAATCTACTAAAGTCAGGGTTTGAGAGAGCTTGTGGTCGACCTGGTTGATAGCTTTGATTAGGTCGGTGTTGTCGATCGTCCTCCCTTTGTAGCGGGGAAGTGGTCGACGAGTTGTCGGTGTGGTCGGAGCCGTTGCTGGGGTGGTCGAAGCCGTAACCAGCGTGGTCGGAGCCGTAGCCGATGAAGACGTGGTCGACGCAGATCGGATCTGCGCCTCCTCCGTGGTTGTGGTGGTGAAGCTGTTGACGCCGGTGGTCCAGCTGATCTAGCCGACGGTGAACGAGAGACCGTCCGCCACGGTCGCGGAGTCAGGGATGGTGACCATCTTGCTCACCTGGGAAGCTGTACGCACACCTCCTACCTGGCGCGCCACTATCGACGAAACCTGATCGGCAGTCTACCAAGGGGTATGCCCAAGGTAGTTATTTGTCGGTAGACAGGTGCGCAAGCTACGAACTAGATGGTGACGCAAGACACAACAAGGTTTTATCCAGGTTCGGTCGCCGTGAGGGCGTAATACCTACGTCCTGCGTCTGATTTGTATTGCTGTGTATAATAAGATGTGTTTTGAGGGGGTCCCCTGCCTGCCTTATATAGTCCGGGGGGCAGGGTTACAAATCTGGAAACTAATCCTGCTCGGTTACAATTGCCATAGCTGATCGGATAAGGATTCCTATTCTAACCCATCAGGACCTTGCTTGATCTCCAAGTTTGCTTTCCTTCCTTGCGTGGGACGCCGAGCAGATCAACTGGGCCACGCGTCGTCTTCTGATGGGCCGGGCCCATTGATGTGGGCCAGCCCAAGTCTAGCCATAGGGTATAAGGGTTAATACCCCCATAAACTTGATGATGAGCATATTGCACTGCAGTGTTGGCGACAAAAGGTGATGGACATAATAGTGTTGGAGATTCTTGCATGTACAAATTATGTATTTCACCAAGCGGGGTACACAAATTTTTGGGGCGCATAGTTTTTATGCTCTCAAAACATGTTGACCTACATTTTCCTCAGCTCAAGAGAGGCATTGTTGTTTGAACGATTTGATTTGTGAGCTGATCTGTCAACGTATACTTTACCGAAAATAAGGAGTTGCACCAATGGCAAATTTATTTACTAGCAGCAAAACTGCTTCCGCCAACAGATGTTGTCCAAGCCATGATAAGGTCGCGGACTCAAGGTGAATTGCGCATCACACTTAATTATGAATTCCTAAAAATCTGATATGCTTGGTTCAAAAAAAAAATCATATGCTGCAAAGCAAATTATATTTTCTCAAATATGGATGGAAGATCTATCATTCACAGAGAAATTATTCTCTTCACAGTTCATAGCCGAACATGGTTTTTCTTCCTGCCTCCATCCAGTTATTTGTGAAGAAAATAAACAATAGACAACTTAGAACAAACACTAATTAAGCATCCACTTTGTCCTCCTGGCTTACCTCTTCATTCCCATTCAGCTTCATCAGGCTCAACTCACTTATCATCTCTTTTAGAGATTTCCATGATGGCCCTCCTGCCATAGCCTCCTTAGCACTAGCCGACAGCTCCACCACCCTCTTCGCTGCTTCCACCCCCTCCTCGCCTAGCATGAGAGCCCTCACCACTTTTGAAATCTCCTCGCTTGTGACCAAACCTCTAATTGTCCTATCACTTGTATGGACCCTTACAGCGATCTTCAGCTCATCGACTAAGAACCTTGAATTGAAAGGTTGATCAGCATGCATAGGCCAAACAGCTAATGACACACCGGCTGTCACACTCTCGAGTACCGAGTTCCACCCACAATGGCTCAAGAACCCTTGTACACTGCTATGGTTTAGAATCTCCAACTGATCCACCCACTCTCTCACCACCAAACCTCTCTCCTTTGTACGCTCTTCAAAACCCAAACCGAGGTCAATGTTCTCGGGCCTAACAGCCCATATAAAGTCCACCTCGGCCCGCTCTAGCCCATTCGCGACCTCCTTCAACTGTGACTCTGGGATGGCAGCTAGTGTCCCCAGAGCGACATACAGGACGGTTCTACCAGCCGCCGCCTTGTCATCAAGCCACTCCATCCAAGTGGGCCGGGCCTTGGGCCTGGCTGATGTTGGTTGGGCTAGGCAGAGCGGCCCGATGGGCCAGGCCTTGGGCCCAACATGCTGATTCCAGAAGTCAAGGTACGAAGCCTCGAGGCCATGGAAGGTGTTGATGATGAGGCCTTGGCTTTCCTCTATGGCCTTGCCCAGCTTACCGTCGAGCTCCAACATGGGCGCTATGGACGCACGGTCGCCGAAGGGCGCCATGAAGTCTTCGAAGGTGAGCTTGATGTGCGGGAACTCCGGCACCGTGAAGGTGGCCGGGTGGCCATCGTCGTCGACGTCGTCGGGCCGCAGCGTGGCGCACGGGTCGTGGCGAACACGCACCTCCCGCATGACTTGGGCGAAGGCCGAGATGCCGAAGAACGACACCTTGGGGATGCCGAGCCTCGCCGCCAGCGCTTTCGTCCAGTGCATGAACGGGTCGGTGACGAGCAGGCTCGCGGGGGGCTGCATCTCAGCGAGGGAGGCGTCGAGCTGTGGCAGGAGCAGGGACGTGGCGTCGGCGAAGACGGCCAAGGAGGCCAGGGACGTGAGTCCCTCGGCACTCTCGACGCCCGGAGGGATGCCTGGGACGTCGATCGGGAAGGTGAGCTCGACGATGGCCGCGTCCGCACCGGACAGCCCCTCCCGGGCGAAGCCAGCGTTGCCGGCGGTGGTGATGAAGGTGACGGTGGCGAGGCCGTAGCGGTGGAGGTAGTGGGCGAGGTGGATGAGCGGGATGGTGTGGCCCTTGGCGAGGAACGGGAAGATGGCAATGTGAGGAAGCGTTTGGGTCTCTGCCTCTGGATACCAAGAGGCAGCCATTGCTAACGCGAGTACGCGACAGAGCCTGAAAGTTTTTGCTCTTGTAGGCTGAGTCAAGTGCATTACTTATAGCTGGTGCAAGCAGATAATGTAGGAAACTCACATTTCAACCGGTCCTAGAAAAGCCCTAGAAAATGTACTAATCTAATTCAGCAGTGGTCCCGTGGATGCCACTACTAATAATGAACTGGAAGTAAAGAATTCGAAGGCATCCAGCAATCTGTTCTGACTTTTTTTTAAAAAAAACAAAAAACTAGGACGCCATTTGAATGATAGCCAGTCGATAAAAATGCGCTAAGAATGCAAATAATTGAACAAACATATTCGGAGGTTGGGACTTGGGATTTGGGAGCATAGAGATATCATCGTATCTGCTTTTGAAGTTAGAAATAGACTTGGAAACTGGGAGTTGGGACTTCATTATCTCGGCGGGGCTCCTTTTGTAACCTTGAAGACCAACACAGGGATCTGTACCCGCTCATTGAAATGTTGCTGTGTGCTTGTGAGATTCTTTTTTTTTCATCATTAACGATATGTCATCCTGTAATATTGATGCGGAACTGCTAGCGCCCGGTCCCGTCGGACGCTTGTGGACGGACGTCTGCGGTTGCAGTCCGTTTTCCTGCGTCCACGCATGCGCCTGAGCCGACTGAACTTTGCTTGTTCACGCCTGTATCTCACGGCCACGCGGGAGCCCATGCCGCCGAACGTCGCCCACGCCGCACGCCTGTGGGGACCACTCGCGCCCCCTCCAGCTTCGCACGCGTATCCCGTGTGCAACACCCGATCTACTTTTGAAACATTTGGATGCAACATTTGCAACATACAAAAAAGACAGATGCAACACTTGAAAGGTGCATCTGAAAATACTGGCAAAAACGCTTGAAAACCATTGCAAACATAAACAAACATTCAAATATAACACTTGCAACATATGTGTGAAAACATATGCAACATCCAAATAAACATGCTTGCAATATACGTCTGAAAACAAATGAAACATTGGAGACAAACTCTTACAACATACGTGTACAACAATTGCAACATATGCAACATCTCGATCTACTTTTACAACATCTGTATGAAAACGCTTGTAACATACCTCTAAAACATCTAAAACATGAGCTTGCAACATGTATCATATCCCAATGCTCTCCACCGTCTGCATCGAGACGCCAGACCCTAATCCTTGCGCTAGCGGCGCCTGTTGGTGTCGTCGGGCCGACCGGGTGGCGGAGTAGGAGCAGCGGGCGCGGACGGCAGAGTAGCGGTAGGAGCAGCGAGACGGGAGCGCAAAGCACGAGCAAAAGCAACGGGGCAGGCGTGCGAAGCAGCGGCACGGGCATCAGGGGCGGGTAGCGGAGGAGGAGCAGGAGCAGCACAGGACGAGCGACAGAAGCAACAGAAGAGGGCGGCAGCGGAGGAGGAGTGGCGCGAGGCGGGCAACAAGAGCATGGGCCGGCTGGTCCGTAGGCCTAGGCGCGCGGCGTCCAGACGGGACGGAAGCTCGCATGTTATCATTTCTGATATCGACGCTGTACCGATTCCTCAGACTATTGATGTTGTACCTAACAAATTTTCCGTTATTAGATGTTGATTTACGTCAGTGTCAATCAGCCAAATCTCACCAAAATTTAGCTTCGTAGTCTCTCTCCCGCTTGGTATGTGAAAAGAAAACTAGTTGACTGATCAACAACATTTAGCCAGTGCATATACTCGGTCCCTGATTCAATGGACGAGAGTCACGAGGCTCAAATAAAATTAAATCAAAATTCTCCGGTCTCCATCTCCCCACCAAAGTACTATCAGTAACACGGAACAAACAAATGAGGGAAAAAGCTACCAATATGACAGAAACTGGTCATACACAATTTATTGGCCCTGATTGGGTATGTGTTCTGCGACAGCACGGTACGGTAACATAGCTAGGGCCATGTTTAGGTGGTATTTTTTTTTGAAAAAACACTGTAGCACTTTTCGTTTGTATTTGACAAACTTTGTCTAATCATGAATTAACTGAGCTCAAAAGATTTATCTCGACATTTATAGAAAAATTGTGCAATTAGTTATTTTTTTACCTACATTTAATGTTCAATACATGTGCCGGCATATGCGATGTAACGGGAAACTTTTTGCATTTCGAAGGCTAAACATGGCTAGGGTCGAAGAGTCCGCGGTATGAGAAATCAGACTCTGGGTTGATTCTTGCGGTAGGTGAGTCTTTGCATGGTAAAAATAATCATCGATACTGCGAGACGTTTGATGGCTTTTTTTTTTTATTCTCGCGGTGTGGACGTGTGGTGGCTGAGAATCCGATTTTAATCGGTTCCGAACGGCGCTATCCCTCCTCTACGCAAATAAATGTCCTCTATCAATGACGACAACACACATGAATTTATCATTTTCACATAAAACAAGCAATAGATTTCAACACAAATACTTCTACTTCATTATGTTATATGAATTTAAGATACATAAAAGTATACTACGTGAAAGTAATGGTCAAGTAAAACTAGTCACCGTTTTCAACATAAATATCCAACTCTACAGGAAGTTACAAAATCAGTGTTTTCAGAGCATCCTTTGAGTACTTCTATAAAATCCATGAATATATCCCCCCTAAATCCATGTTTTTTTTTACAAATGTGGATTTCGTGGAACTGAGACGTTTCGCTTGTAATTCATGGGGTGATGCATTTTTTGCAGGTCTAGACTGGTGGAGCTCTCCCAAATAGATACCTCGTCAATGCCTAAAAGAATAAAGGATAAGTAGATCAGATCAGAGGTAGTTGTTACCGTATATATCTATCAACAAATATATTGAGTCCCCCATCATGGTTAGGCGCCTAGGAAGCTGCAGACACAATTTTTCTGCAACATTAGTTGGCACCTTAGTTCTTAATATGATGTTTATGACTTAGGAGCACAGTTTGAATTATTGCCCTTGATATTTTACAGCTTGCTACATATTTTGTACAACAAGTTGCTTAATAAAATGTCTCTGAATAAGAACAACCTAAACTATTTGCGCATAGGTCAACATCCAACGTACATATTCTGACATCATTTAATGAGGGCCAACATGGATGCCAAAAAAGGCTTGTTTATACAAAGCACAAAAATATTCTTTCAAGTCTCTCTGACGGAATTGTTTCTCAATGTAAGCAAAAAGAAAAAAAACTAGCAAGGGTAGAACTCGAACCCATCCACTTGAGGTAGGCTCACGTTCTAAAAATGTTTTAGAAAAGAAGAGCTGTATGTATATGTTTTAATTTTGTTAAAAGATACCCTTTATACAATGAGTTTATCCTGTACGGGTCAAAGCTCAAACATTTCTAGTGGTGGTTGTGCAACCAACTGGCTTTTAGGCCTCGTTTAGATGCCCGAATCAGGGCAGCCCGATTTACCGTTGAACATGGTAGCAATTTTGTTTTTATTTGGTAATAATTGTCCAAACATTGATTAATTAGGCTTAAAATATTCGTCTCGCAAAGTAGAACAAAACTGTGCAATTAGTTTTTGATTTTATCTACATTTAGTACTCCATATATGTGCCGACATTTTGATGTGATGTGAAATCTTCTTTTTGCATAGTGAAATTTGGGGGTGAATTTGGGTATCTAAACAAGACCTTAAAATAGATGTATTTCTGTGGACGGTTAGAAACACCGACGGTGCTTAGAAATCGATTTTCAGACACGGTTGGTAATACGACCTACTTCTAAAAAAGGTTTCATACAAAAAAAAATCATCTTTTCAGATGAAGCCGGATAAATGCTAACTATATATTGCTATCTTTTACGCCTGATTTTTAGTTTGTGATAATGTTTAGAGGCAGGCCACGGTACTAACTGGTGACTGCACAAGAAATTAATTTTTAGGCAATTTCTTGAGGCCCTTGGCTAGAGGTATGCGACAAGGCTAAGTCTAATACTTGTATACATGTAATTTTCAGGATAATTTACTGAATTAGACAGTGGTCCATGCTCCAGAGGAGAAGCGACCACTGTTCAAGATGGGTTGTAGAAGCTAGGGAACTTTGATTGTGGCCGTCTTTGCGAAGTTTGGGTGAAACTTCAGGAATCGTATTGAAGCCTTGTTCTTTTTGTTGTTAGCCCTAGCCCTGGGTGTTCGGTCTGACGAACCAATCGGTCTCGGTCTTCGGTCATTTTGAAAGTTCGGTCATCTAAAAACGGAGACCGATCGGTTAGTTTCAAAACTCAGGACCGAGCAAGTTCGGTCTCGGTTAGTTCGGTTCGGTCTCGGTCATGACCGAACTAACCGAACTTCACAAAACAACTACTAAATATTGTAATTTGTAGCAAATTTTACCAATATTTTTTCTATTTCAAGGCAAAAATACAATACAAAATATAGATTAAACATAGTGATAAGAGTGATGGTTGATATAAACCCACTAGAATAAATATTATATCACTAATAATAGTCTAAATTACATATTATGTCAACAAAATTCAAATGTTCGGTTAATTCGGTTAGTTCGGTTACCCGAAGGTAATGACCGAACTAAGTCCAGTAGTTCGGTTACTTCAAACTGAAGACCGAACTTGTGACCGAAATTTTCGGTCTCGGTCACTTCGGTCTCGGTCTCGGTTAGTTCGGTTCGGTCTTCGGTCTTCGGTTAATTATGCCCAGGGCTAGTTAGCCCCGCTCCTAAGTTGAGTTGAACCGGGTGTTGTTATTTTTTTTCTCTCTCTTGGACGTGAGAGTGTGTGCCTTATGACCTTGATTCGTATCTTATTTCAGCTGTTTATCATCCTCGGATGATAGAGGCTAGAACTTTATTCCGTTCTCTTAGAAAAATGTAGTTGTAGCAATCACCTCCACGGATCGGATCTAACCAAAACTAAAAACGGTGTAGTTGTGGTTTTAGGCTGCTGTGGGAGAGACTGTGGAGCACCTATTCATAAGCTGCCCTTTTGCAAAAGCTTGCTGGGAGTCCATTCAGCTGAGCATCAACCTCAATCTAGAACCTTACTCTAACTTAGAGAGTTTAAGAGCTTTGGTGGTCTCTTTGGATGATGCGTGTGTCTAGGGCTGCAGATTATTCTTCTTAAGTGAGGTGGACGTGTTATTATTACGCGCCAAAAAGAGCTACTCCCCAAGGTTGCAGGAATGGATAATCAGTGTTTCCTGAGTGTTAGGCCGTTGGCTGTCCAACTGCTCATTTTCTTTTTTTCTTTTCTAGTTCCCTGATTGTCTTTAGGCTTTTCTCCCCCCCTCCCCCCCCCAAAACACATCATTGATGTGAGTCATCGGTGATGTGTATAGCCAAAGCGCGTCTCTGATGTGAGTCATCAGTGATGCATATAGCTAAATCACGTCGCTGATGTGAGTCATCAATGACGTGTATAGCCAAAAAGCTTTCACTGATGAAGGTCTCATTGGTGATGTGGTTTGGCTTCTCTGGTGACAATTTACGAAAAGAAAAAAGAAAAACCTCTACCAGGATCCTACATACGTCAGTCATGTTTCATCCATTCCAGCAATCAAATTCTCTAGTGCATTGTTCAGTAACAATAATAAGAGAATAAATGGAAGAAGTAACAGAACAAAGAACTGCATCCATTGTTTCAGTAATGATAACAGGTCTAGTTCTAGCATCAAGATGCCCTCTAACTAGATCAATTTTACACAAATAATGATGAATCAGATTATGGAGGAAAAATGCAAATTACGTTGTATGGCCGGCGTCTTCACCAGATCATGCTATATATCTATCAGACTGATTCTGAGCCAGGAGTACCAAAGTAACAGCTTCACTGAGTCCATAACACTACGATAATATTTGCAGTGACGCAAATCCCCAGTAATAAGTTAGCAGCTGCAAACTACACAGGTCGATAATCAATAAACCTCGGGCCCTCAGCTTATGGCTCCTCATACAAAAATGACCAAGGCCCTGATTTCCATAGCAACCTGAGGTTTGTTTAGTGAGTTCACTAATTAATATCAGAGCATAACAGAGCCTGCATTGCATCTACTGAAATATCATAGATGTCAGGGTGTTTATTTATTGAATATAACCAACTCCAAAAATGCGCCTTTTTATCAGCCAAGATGTGGTTCGTTTTAAATACAGCCTACCAGCGGCAGCAAACATTTTTAAGGTCTCAACCCGGTCACCGTGAATTGAACTGCTCAAGTAGAATTATAATTTGTATGAGATTATCATATTTGCATGACAGAGATACCTATGTGGTAGGCATGTTGTTGTGATCAAGGAATTGGTGGAGCTACTTAAACAAGGTAAAATCAGGATTACATTATCTGAAAAATGTTTACGTATTCACGGAATCGAATTTTACATTTGCTCATATATATATATATATATATATATATATATATATATATATATATATATATATATATATATATATATATATATATACATCATCATTATATATGGAATAGGTGGCGACCAATTTTTTTTATTGGAATATAAATCAATTAAGTTGGGTAACTTTGCTTTGGTCATCCAGTTCACCATGCAAGTGTCAGCAATGCCTTTATTCGCCCATGTTTGCTATGATCCAATTCAAATAGTGAGATGTTTATAGATAGCAATATTATATTGTGGTACTGCTAAATGAAATTTATATTTGACCTATTCTATAGACTGCATCTTTTTTTAATTACATGCAACCTTATTGATCATGTTTTTTTTTATCTTTTTATCAAGGGCATAAAATGTTGGGTACTATATGACGGCAAATTTGTTTAATTTCTTCCGGTGCCTGAGAAGAGATGTGTTGGTCAGATTATATTAAACCCAATATCGGAGACTTTGTTTGGTTTGGTTTCATGATTTTCTTATATATGGATAATATGAGATAAAGTTGTAGGGGTTTTATTGGATTGCTCAAATTTTCTATTTGATCCCTTTCGCTGCAGCTATCACTGGTCATGCTTGCAAATATGACTTGGTTTTGCTATTATGCCATTTTTCCTTCAATAAAGCTAGGTCCCTTACAGTTTATTCTGCTCTCATATTAATTAACGGCAGATGGCATTATGGCAATATGTAAAATTAGTGGTCCGTGTGCTCTTTTTTTTTGCAAGAAGTAATTGTTATTCCTCTATACTCCCTCCATTTTTTACATGTCGTATTAAGTTTATCCTAAATCAAATATTTTTTGATCACCTTGGAACCATAGAGCTACCTATCCTGACACCCGCCAGCGACGAGAAAACTACAAGTCAGCAACTTTAGGGTTTGTGGCTCCGAAGCGGAGGTTTGACGTGGCCTCGAATGTGGGATCAGATGAGGACTCCAAACCAGAACCGAAGACATGAACTAGGCAGGCAGGGAGGTAGGAGGGGAATGAGGGAAACATAGGTCGCCACCGATGGACCCTACTCGAAGTCACCTCTAGGAAACCCTAGGTGCTGAGACAATGTTGTTGCCTCGGTCTGATCCTGATGGGATTGAACATAGCTTCTTGGGATGCCCGTGCATGCTGTTACGCCTGCTGCTGTGCCAGACCACCAGCCCGCGTCTGCTGCACGTATGAGTGGTAGTCTATTTTTTCTGCCATGATATATAACATACGATGATCGGATGCATTTAAATACGGCTGTGGCCTCGCACTAGTACAGCGGAGAACACTAGTGGCTGTTCCAGAGGGTTTTCTACTGGCGGTTTCTTCTACCGACAGTAGAAAAAATGAATATTACAGGCGGTTAGATAAAATACGCTAGTGTTAAATTGTTTACACTAGCGGTTCATTTAAGCAAACCGCCTCTGATGATGGAATTTTCACAGACGGTCCACATAAGCGACCGCCGGTGAATATATATTAACACTGGCGGTTTATGTGAACGAACCGCCAGTGATAATTTTTTTACACAGGTGGTTTCGTTAAACAATTCGCCTGTGAATTTCGTTTTACAGTGGCGGTTTAGTTAAAAAAGCTGCCTGTGAATTTCGTTTTACAGTGGCGGTTGAGTTAAACAAGCCGCCTCTGGAATTGCTTTTTCCTCAGGCAGTTATGTTAAAGAAGCCGCCACTGTTAATAATTTTAAATATTCAAATTTTTGGCGCCATATAATTCCTGCCCACAGAATATATCACAGACAATTAATATAAATCACAGGCATCACATGCAATTATTTCTCCATGCATAAAGAGTAATGGCAGATTATATTACAGACAATTAAATCCACCATAGTCATCATACACAAGTGCAGTACGTATACAACAAGTTTTCCACTCATAGCTTGCTTGTTCCCATGACTTCTCTAATAATCCTCATGATTCAGCTCTAGCTTGTTAATATCTACGAGATCTCGGTACTTTGGTTTAGCTAACTCACCATCGGAATCAAAATATTTTTCATCTTTGTGAATTATTTCTTTCATGATGAACCAACAAAATTCATCGCAAATGTTCATGAGCTCTTCATTCAAAAGGCGGTTCGCATCAGCACACTTGTATACCTGCCAAAATATTAAGCCATCGTACATTTACACACTAACCAATATGGAGACAGCATCAGTAATGACAATACTTCACATTAATCACATTTGACTATTACTTACCTTCTTAGTGTTGTTGGTGTACCTTTCATTCTGTCTGAGAAACTCACACACATAGTACCCACAGTGCATCGATCCTGGTTGTTGGTGGTGACACTATAAGAATTGGAAAGTTGTAATAAGTAAATATTTCAAGTAGTATACTTTAACCACAGACTATAGGGACTAGATCAACAAAAAAAAAGAGTATTGTTCTCCTCGCCCACTTTACAATCTTTAGGAATGCATATTGACATATTATAAATTACTAATGAGCAAATATTCTAGATTTCTATTTATTTTAAGGCAAAATTGGATCCTTATAAGGTAACAACGTTGCAGTAATAAAGAATTAGGGCTTTAATGCTACTCAAGGTGTAGAACAAGATCTTCATCCACCTCGTCCACAAATTTACAGAAAATAAAGGTAAAGTAATGTCCTGCCACAACTAGAAGTTCTGATACCCTATCAGAAGTTCTGCTTTCCAAGCAACGGTCAGATTAAACTGGACCTATATATAGATCCCCTCACTTTTAATAACAAGCTTCAATCATGTGTGACTAAGCTACCAGTGAAGCAATTTGCACGTTTTGTAGCTGAAATGCCTCCTATTCCTAATCCTAGCTGCAGCTTCTTAGTTCTCACGTGATCTTTCCAATGTATCTCGACGTGGGCCACCTAATCTTATTATTTTATTTCTGTAACCTTTTTGAATTAGGCTGCAATAGGTGTACATCTTTTTGAAACACTGTTTTTCTATCATGTTCAGATCCTAGGGAAAGGTATCATTTTGAGACAAACAATATGATCCACAAGTAAAGGTATATATAATTTCCTCTTCAGCAAGGCTATTTCTTTCTAAAAAATTGGTCATGCCATATCACCTATGGAAAAGAGTCTGTGTGGACTATTGCAAGTGTTTCAAGGTCATACAAAATCCATACTCATACATATACAAGGCAAATATGAATGCTTATTCAAAATTACCGGATATTTAGTCCGAACGTGTAGCGGTTTCATTTTTTTGTTTAAATCATACAATCCACCTTTCAACTTATACGACATGTATGCCCAACAGAGCTCGAATGAATTCACCAAGTCATTTCCAAAGTCTCTTAGATAATATAGAAATATTGAAAAGAACGCATGCATTTCACAACTTACTGATTTAAAATATCGATGAACTTTTGATAGATGTCCTTCGGGAAATCTACGGAGTCAAGGACCAAAACCCGTGCATCATAAAGATAAATGAACATACAAATCCAATGCCCCCTGCACCAATTTAATGAAGTTATGTGTTAAGACAGTAATAACTTTGTAAATAAAAATTATTAAGGGAATTAGGACCAACATACTGGAACATGTATGGTGCACATACAACTCTCCCGTCTTGAAATTCAAGAAACGCATCTCCTATGTAGGTGGCCACTGCAAGTTTCTTCTGATCTTGTTCCTCCACTCTAATTTTGGCTATTTTAGCCTCGGTCTTGCCCACAAATAGGTCGTTATCACAACCCATAACCATTGTGTGCGCGTCCTCACTTATTCTGAATGGGTCGAGATACCCAACCTTCTTCCCCTCGTGAAGACATGGATCCTCAGTAAACCACATCTCTTGGGAAGTTACTTGCATTTTGTAAAGCACACGACCATGTCAGATGTCATGCCCTAACATTATATTAGAAATAAAACATAATTATGTTCGAGTGACACTTACAAGCACCACACCCTCACGAGCTGGAGTTTGAGTTTATCGAAGCGAAACATAAACCAAATGTCCTCAAAGTCAACTGGGATCTTGCATGGCCCACCCAAAATGTAAGTGGTAGTACAGCTATGCTGAAGGCATTGATCTCAACCAAACATGCTCTCATATACCAATCATGCAACCTCTTCATCCCACGTGAAACACGAAGGAGCTCGCACCACTGGAGTAGAGGCCTGCCCAGCACATATTTTTGGGGGACATTGTCATAATCCTCCTTCGTTGGCTTCCGTATGTTATTTTCCGAGGCGGAGGAGGCAACTTTTTCTCTTTCGGAATGAGTCTCTGGTCTCCTTGTAATTCCATTCATCTACTTCTTCATCATTTGTGGTGATGCCTTATCACCGAAGGGCGTAACCATTTTTGGCATAGAGGTTAGAATACCCTTAGCGCTTGTAGGTTCTGACGAGGCATCCTTCTGGCTCGGGGTTGGTGGATTCTTTGTTGGCAAGGGTGTTTGTGGGTTAGGTAGAGGATCTGAGGTGGAGTGGAGACATAATGATGGTGGTCAGTTAGGTTCTGGTGATGGTGGTGCGTTATGAGATGGTAGGTTCTTTGAAGAGGTTGGGTTAGGTGTCGGGGTTGCTGCGTCCTGAGAAGATGGATGGTTCTGTAATGGTGGGGAGGAGCATGCATGCGAGAACCCTCCTTCATCGTGAAGTCCGAAAGTTGGCATTGATGGAATAGGATTGTTCAACCTGATGTCCCATCGAGGCCATAAGATGAACTCGTTGATAGCTTGTCTGAGTTTCTCGATACCCTCTTTAGTGGGGATGTCTAGCCAGTCATCCTTATGTCCTTCCACGACTGTCAACACCTCAACCCTGGCGCAGTCATTGGGAATTGTATCATCGTGAAACTTGCGGCCAGGGATCGCCAAAACTGTGGCAACTTGTATCGTACGGACATTGGTGATATCGTATGATATAACTAGGGAGCAAGCTGATGGTCCAACAATGTCATCAACTACATAGTGCTCCTTGTTTGTTGTAGATCCTATACTGCTCGAAACTATTGGACAATCCGAGGGATGCATGATGACCATCTGCATCTCTGTCGGCTGTGTGATCATCTATGGCTACTGCACCTGTTGAGCTGACATTACATTAGCCATTTGTTGCCTTATCTCAGAATTAGGATTGGACATCATTTCAACCAACATTTGTTTAATTTCTTGCTTAGCCTGCTCCTTAAAATAATCTCTCATCACTTTCTTGTATCGGTCATGTTTTCTGTACATGTCGGCATATTGAGGAAATCCTTCCTTCTAGCCCAACCTCGACGACATGCCTCGCACACGACCAGGATGCTCTAGGTTTCCTAGACCAACACTAAGGGCATTCCTCTCCCTTGATGTCTTGAATGATCCTTCCTTCTGCTTAGCTGCCACGGCCAAAATGTTCTTGGCTGCTTCATTGGTCATTGGATCTGGCCATGTCAAACAACCAGACTCACTTTCTTCTGGTTTTTGAGCAAGAAGGCAATGTGAGCCCCTTTCATCAATGTTTTGAAACCTTGGCGGTAACCTTGTTGCCTGCCTTGCAGCTTCTTCTGCCCTCCATTTAGGAATCTGACGCTTGTAGCCACTAGTGCCAAGGCGATGGGAGTAGATGTTCTTCTTAGCAGTAAGACTATTGGCAGCACTCTTAGGTAAGAACGCATCAGATGTCTTCTGCTCAACAAAGGTCTTCAACTGAGTTGCAGAAATGTTTTTGTACTTCTTCGTTGGGTCCAGTCCTTTCTTCACTGGTATTTAGTTTAGACCGAAAGTTACGGAAGCTGATTCCACACTGCCTCCATGCATACTCCTTTGCGATTGCTCGTGACTCCCTTGGGAAAACGAACCTTGTTTTCAGCTTTTTCCATAAGTCTTTCTTCATTTTCTCCATCACCATATTCCAATGTGAGATTGTAATGTCAAGTTTGTCTCTAACAAGGAAACCGATGGCGTTCCTAAACTTAGCTGCCACCTCTAAAGGTTGTAGGGGCACTCCTTTCGGGCTTACTTCTGTTACAGAATATATACGATCTGGCCATCTATTTACGCCTCGTTCTCCTCGTTTTTGCTTCCTCCCATCTTCTGCGGTGGTCTCAGTTGCTTCTGGTGTGGAAGACGATGCATCTTCATCCGTTTGGTTTTGCAATTGAGAAGTTACCTAGGAAGAACAACCAATCATATATATTAGGTACGTCTGTAACACCTCTGGTGTTATGGTAACTAAAACTGGCTATGTCATCATATGCATTGCAAAGCATTCATGTTTTAGTCAACTCTATTGTGCATCAACTAAAACAAAGTTACATTTATAGATTGATTGAGTTCTTGAGTTGTTTGACCGGAATCGAAAACCCTAGTTTTGAATGTCATTTCAAATACTTGGATTATGCCCTATGTATGTTGAGGTGTAAAGCTATGCTCTACACTAGTGTCAAGTGTAGGGGATAAATTCAAGTGCAACATTTAAAAATGAACTCCAAGTTTGAGGTTGAATTTGAGTTCCAAAACTCGCCCCGAGTTTTCTAATTCAAATTTGAATTCAAATTGGGAGGTTTATTAAAATGAATTTGTAATTTAAAATTTGGTTCAAACAAATGTGACATTGGGTAGGTCACTTGTGATTTGACTCAATGGTACATTTGGATGATAGTTGTGATCACTAACTAATCACCAATTAAAGTAGAAATCAAATCAAGTTTAAATTTTATTCAAAACCCTAATTTCTAGAAAACCCTGTTTTACCCCTTTTGTGTAATTCAAAATCTAAAATGAATTTGAGGGTGGGCCAAAAAGAAAAGTTGTTGATCTGGTCATGTTGTACAAATTTGGTTTTTGGAGTTTTCAAAGTTTTAGTATAAAATTTGGAGTACTCTTGAATAGATTCAAATCCCAAATTTGACCCATTTTTGATTCCCCATTCCAACTTGAAAATGGAGGCATAATTTGAAAATGGTGAAAATAGAAACGTTGTAGGTCTTGCCAAGAGGAACAACTTTGGTGTTTTGAGTTTTTGAAGTTTCAATATAAAATGCAAAGTAATTTTGAATTTACCAAAATCCAAAAAATGTCCCCTTTTGATTTCAAATTCTAATTTCAAAATCTAAGCTGAATTTGAAAAAGGTTTTATTGAGAAAGTTGTAGGGTTTGAAAAATGGAGCAACTTTTGTTTTTATAGATTTTCAACTTCTTTAGAATTTTTGAAAGTAATTTTGAAATTTACTTTCAGTGGCATTTTCGTAATTAATTCGAAAGTCAGTTTGGGAGCCGGTCGCCACCGAGCTGCTTGCCGCTCACCGTCGCCGTCGCGCCGCTTCCACTCGGGATGCCACGCAGCTGCCGCGGTGTTGGTCTCAACCTGCTGCTGGCTCATCCAGAGGCTTCACCGAGCCCCTTCAAGCCAAGCCGAGCCGGACCGACGTCATCCTCTTCCTCTCCTCTAGCTCGCCGTCGTCGTTGCCTACCGCCGGCGCAATTCGCCTCAGCCACAGCAGCGCTTTCCAATTCCCCGTGCCTACGGTTTCCTCTCCTTGTTGCGCAACTCCTCAACCAACTCGCAACGGTCCGCATCGATTCTACATCATGCACGCCATCTTCTCCGCGGTGTCGCCATCGCCGCCGTGAACCACCGCTCCGTGGCCAGGCCAGCACGGTGAGTTTCTCGCCAAGCCGTCTTGCGCTCTAGCCACGCCTGGCTGCCCTGCTACTCATCGGCTCTTCGCTTTTCACAGACGAGTACCAGTCGCGTCGGAATGTCGACTCACCGCCAGTTCAAGCCGCCGTCGCCGACCTCGCCGTGGCCAACCACCTCTGCCGCTCCTCCGCTTCAATCGATCACACCGTCATGTTCGTGGTCAGCTCCTAAGCGTGATGCTCGCTCCACCTTAGCCTCTACCGCATCGCAGCCGAGGTCGTGCTGTTGCGCCGCCGTCCATGGTCGCCGTCGTCCGCTGACACCGCCGCCGTGCCCGCTAGGGCACTGTAGCGCTTAGGTCAATCATGTCAGGGTGTGCGTGTGGTCAACTTTCAAACCTCCTTTTCGATCTGTACACAGGTAACAATTGGTTCAAGTGTAAAGAGAGTAGATTTCTGCGTTTTTTTGTTCAGCACATATGCAAGATCAGCAGCTTCCCACCATCAGCACATGTCCATCGAATCACCAAAGCTTCTTACTTTCGTAGTCTATTCTTCCTGTATAAAACAAGTTACTATGTTCACTCTGTTTATACATGGTCCAAAACTAAATGTTGTATTCGAATCATAATTGTCTTATATATGTATGCCACCTTTGCCACTACGTCTAAATCTATCGGACACGGTGTGTACTGCTGCCCGCGCGAAGCGTGGGGTTACCTGCTAGTACCACCGAAACCTGTGTTTGAGATGATGTCACCTAAAAATATAAAATAATGTATTGAGTACAATAACCGTAAGGAACAAGCTTGGATAAATAAATGATATTAAATGTGAATATATTGCCATTTTTATAATTCTCATAGCAAATTGACATACTTTATGATCGGATAGTTTATGAGTTCAGATAATTTTGTTATAGTCATGATCAGATAGTTCTACACTAGGATCATGTGGTTTAAGTAATTTCTCTGTGGTTGAGGAGAATAACAAGTGCATACAAGTTAAACCTTATCAACGGGGAAACAACTATGCTTATGAGTTCTGACAAAAGGGCTTATTTTTGTGCATCTCCTTACTGCAATTTGTGGTATTTGTATTCTTTTGCAATAAATTCAGTGTCTGCCTTTTCTTTTTTCTTAGGGGACATGTACTAACTCTAATTTCTGTGCCTACAATTCCTCTAATTCAGCATAATAGATAATTATTTTATGGAATACACATTTCAGGTACAAGAGGTCTAGATAGTTACTAACTTACTATAGTGAGTTGCTTCTAAAATCCCTGTTCACGGTAAGTCCCTGGTCACTTCTCATCTCCCTGTACATTTTGCAATCCTGAAATCCCTGTTCACCGTAGTGTGACAACAGCTTGCGCTACCGAACTCCGCGTAAGAAGGAGATCGTGCACGTCCGCCTCCACCGATGCCCTCGCACTGCGATTCAGATGAGTCATCACCAAGGATGCCGGGCATAGGCGCCACGATAGAGGGATCAGCAGCACACCCGACACCCATCCCCTGGAGGGCATCTTGGATAAAGTCATCGCTGCCAAGGTCCAAGAGGCGGCAAAGTGCTCGCCTTCTACCTTGAGGCCGGAGGCAGAGGCTCCGACAACATTCTCTGCAACCTCTTCTCTGGCGTCAGCGGAGGCAGCTGCAGAGGCAGCGGCAGAAGTAGGGATGACCTTCTGTTTCTTGCTCACAACCGCAGTAGCATTCATGGAGGCAGCCTTCTTTGGCTTGTCTTCAATCGATTTTAACACCTTTGCAGGAACCTTGTGCTCTCGTTGATGAATACCCAGTTCCTCAAAGACTCGATTCAGGTGAGGCATCATGCCTCCGACGGCCCTCCGTGCAAGAAATTCTTTATCGAAGATATCGCCGACAATCTCCCGTGCACCCTCCTCCACAGAGGAGACATAGTCATCCGGACTCTCCCCCTCGGTCAACTCAATCCCAAACTGAGGGAAAGGAACCCCTTTGGTAGGACCATAGACTAGGATGTTCACCATCTCAATTTTAAAAGATGGTCTCGATTTCCCAAGCGGCCAACAGTTTGAAGCCACCATCTCCTCAACAAGATCTCGACCACCTGAATAATGGCAAGCCAGAGCGAAGGCCTTGTCACAGGCCTCTCTCTGAGGGGTCATCTCCTCACTTGGGTTACGTTAGAGGTTTCATCTCCGTCATAATGGAGGCAAACGAGAACCGGGTAGTCTTCTTCCCATCCTCATGCGTAGTTGTGACGTCGAAGGTCCGCACGTAGAACCAGTACTTCATTCAATTTTTATCCCATTTGTTTTTCTGGCACCAAGAGATCTCCAATCGAGACTCCCCCTGCTGCCTCTTCGCCATGAAGGCGTAGCTGCCATACTGAGCTATGAGCACGTCTTCGCCCACCTTCTTCGGCTGTCGCTGAAGTTCATAGTACTTATAGAAAGTATCCAAATCAAGCCGCCGTAAGACTCGCAGGCCTAGCAAAACTTTCTCAGAGTAAGGAAGTCGTTAGAAGTCAGATGATGAATCTGAAGCTCAAACTCTTCAAGCACTTGGCGAAGGAACTTGACCGAAGGTAGGTGAAGGCTGCAGGAAAAGTAGTCCTTGAAAACGACAGCATAGTCCTTACCTGGCGTAGGCACGGTCTCACCCTATGGAGGTTTAACCCGGCCTGGGGGAACATCTCTTCCTTCTCAAGCTTGGCGATCATATTCTTGGTCATTAGAGAAGGCCCAAAATCCCACGTCTTCCCAGCCATCAGACCAGCCTCTTCAGCCCCAATTAGGTCACCGATGGAGGCTTCAACAGAAGTAAGATCTTCCTCAAGTTCCTGCGCCACCACACTAGCAACCATACACTCCTCAAACCGCGCAGACCACCCGCTCGTCCTAACACTGAGAAGGTGGGGATAAGGACCAAAGAAAGTAGCCTAGTGGGGAGGAGAACTAGTAGGAGGAGCCACCGCCAAAATACCGGGCAAATGGCTCAAAAGAAGCGGAGGCTAGAAGCGAGAAAGTGAAGGCTAGGCAAAAGCAAAGAGGGCATCAAAAGCAAAAGACGTCAATTGGGTAGATAGCGATGGAGGAACCCCCACCCCCTTTTATATAGGCCGTAAGCAGATGCTTCTCCTTCCAAGCACCAACGGGCGGGTCCGTTCACATGCATCGATTCTAGAGCCACCGCATCCAATCAAAAGCTGACACAACAAGAGGCCAACGGTCAGATCCAAGCGGCCGAGGGGGAAGAGAGGGGTAGCCTCCGCGTCTCAAAAGCTATACCAACTTTTGAGGACAAGGCCCACCAGCATCAGACCATGCCCTCAAAAGGGGGGAACTGTTGGGGGATGGCTATGAGCCGCGGAGGCCATTGATTTTGGAGAAGGTAAGAACTAACAAGTGAATGGGTCTCTTTTGCGTGGTGTGCAGGTAACAAGAAAAAGAAGGCAAAGGCCTTCGCCGTGATGACCGCACATGGCGAAGGCTCGAGCCGCGCAGCGAAGGGTCGCGGAGGCCGACCCTGTGACAGGAGTCTCCGCGAGCTAGGCGGAGACATCAATCCCCCAAGCAGCATCGAAGGCCAGGCGGAGGCTCTTGCAGATCCGGCGGCAGCAAGATGTGGGCCGTTGGCGGGCTTAAGGCGGCGGCCCGTCAAGGAGAGGCAGTTCGAAAGAGGATGCCCAAACCGCCCTCGCGGGCATGTGGTAGCATTAGGATATTCCCGGAATGTACTACCACCATCAAGGGGTGTTTTTGTAACTAGACTTGGAAGCAAACAGTGCCCTATAAAAGGGATGTGTAAATGCCGTAAGAAGGTGGTTGGTGAATACATTAATGAAACCCTAGATCTTTTGGATCCGCCTCTACACTCCCAAACATCACCTCAGCTCCTGACCTTCGCCCTAGGCTGTCACTTGGGCAGAGGTCCCGCGTACTCACCTCTGCTGGAAATCACATTTCCAACAGCAAATTATACTGACAACTGGTTTCAACATGTACAGGTTGGTTATGTATTTTGAATGAGGGCCATTTATATATGCTTTGACTAGCAGTAATAATGTGGTTTATTTAGTTCATTGATAGTTTTATCACGTTCGTTTTGAAAACAAGGTATTTTTTGCGACTATTTTGAAAACAAAGTAAGGAGAGTTGAAGTTGACATAGTTTTGGCTTACAAAAACTACATGACACAACAACAGCATTGTTTATGAAACATTTTAAAAAGTTGGTTTTTTCATTACATGCAAAAACACATGTTATTATTATATATTCTATTCTTCCAACCGAACACATATACAGAACCATATTGTTTATAAAATTAGAGATGTATTAATTCCATCCTACATCGCTTCCCAACCAAACGCATCCTTAGATGCAACTTATGGGTGCATATAGTTCAATACATATAATGTTAGAGCCACTGATCTAGAGTTTGAATTATGCTATGGCAATTTAACAAAAGGACTATTGCTGGCTCATATTGCACTTGGAAAGCCTAAGGGGGCCTGTGGTGAAAAATAATTATCGAATTATCCATCTTTTCTAATATAGTCAGTTTGTGGACACATCTATTTGGTTCATGCAGCTCAATAGTCTTGACCTAATTTGTATTGACTACCTAATTTAATATGTATACAGTTCCTCCCCTTGTGCTTTTTTTAAGAATAAAACAGTACAACGTAGACGCCCACAACACGCATGCACACTCATCCCTATAAGTACACATACGCTTACCTCTACCCCTATGAGCATCTATGAAGGACTAAGCCGGCAGATCTCGAAAATCACGAAGCACCACAGGCGCCTCGCTGTCGACGGGGACGTCGTCTACCACTGAAAGCATAGCGCCGATAAACCCTGGAATAAATCCAGAAAAATACGAGCACCCATACTAAGTCGAGGACTTAAACCCGGATAGACAGGTTCCACCACAAGAAACTCAACCAGCTGATCTATGATCAGTTCGCCCCTTGTGCCTTCTAGGGCCGGCTCTATAATTTTAAGGGCCCTTGGGCAAGTGAGACGGTAAGAGCCCATTGAACTAATTTTTTATTGTAAAGATTAAAATATATAGTACAAATAATAAAAGTTAATTTGAAGCATATGTCTAATTCATAATAATAGATAACGATAATATTTAAAATTGAAAACAGTAACTATTAGGATTACCTCAAATAAAAATGCTTTATTGCCTTGTAAAAATCGTTTTCAGATATTCCTTGATGCAAAATCTTCAAAAACAGTATCGAGATCAATATCATCGTCCAAAACATTCTCAATGTTGTACCTGGCCAGGCCATTCAATCTTTCTTGTAACATAGTTAAATTATAAATTTATAACACTACCCTGTAGCATGTACAAGCAAAACGCATACACAAGATAAATAAGAAAAAAAAATAGACCTCATTACTTCAATATTGTGATGTCCCTAGCGTGCTTTCAGTGATTTAAGTTATTACAAACTGAAAATTGGAAAATACTGATCGGTCATGGCCTCACGGGTGTTGGTGTGTTGCTTACTGTGTGACGATTGGTTTTGCGTCTGCAGTCCGCCGTCCATGCAGCTCGTGCGGTAGCGTCATCGCGGTGGTGTCGGTGGTGTGCCGGCGAGGCGTCGATCAGCGTCCGGGCGTCGCCGCATCAGGTGAGTCGACGTCTCACAGAGTCACGATCTATAGCAAGCGTCGGCGGACTAGGGGAGAATAGGAAGCTGCAGAAAATGAAACGTCGCTGCGACGCTGCGTGACCTGCGTCCTGTGGTAGATGCTGGTACAAGACGTGATGTTTGTTGGGCCTTTAAGTGCTTATGCCAAATCCATCTACTAATTACCTATATACTCATGGCCCCCCTAGCTCCATGGGCCCTCGGCCGTCGCACAGGCTGCCCCTCCCCTAGAGCCGGGTCTGGTGTCTTCTATTCCAACGGAATTCCCTAAACCTAAGATCCGCCCTGGCGAATAAATACATGTTTTGTTCTTTGATTGAAACAACAAATCAGGAGATTTGTTCTAACTTAGGAGCCGTTCGGCTGAAATTATAAGCCGGCTGAAAAACACTGTTGGCTGATTTTTTGGGAGAGAAAAATACTGTTCCGGCTGAAAAAACAAGCTGAATAAGACGGATTATAAGCCAGATGAACAGGGCCTTAGAAGGAGCTAAGAAAAAGCTGTGGAGGCTGCGCGTCACTTTGTTTGTATGATGGCTGAAGAGTGAAGAGTGATGACCACCGCCACCATCTGTCCTGACGATTAGCTGTATATCTTACAGAAACGGTGCCGCACTACTGGGGAGGAGTTCCCCTGATGTTACAAGTAACGTCGAGATGGGGACATTCGCCATACGTGTTCTACATGACATTCGCCAATTATAGATGATACTCTTCTGTATGTAATAAGTCATTGTTTCTGCAGTTATGCAGAATTTTTGGTCTCCTGTTTATTGCTTTCATGGAGCAAGGATAAGCAACAACTTGTTAGGGGTTTAATTTCGTCCTCGAAAAGGAACAAAGATGGTGTTTTGTATACTTATTCGCAGCAAGGTGATACCTATGTTGAGAAAATACATACTCAAATTTGCGGTTGTCGGTGCAGATATGTAGAGACTTTTTGTTGCATCACTTTATTTAGCTACAAACCAGATTTGTTTATTCATGAAACCCCAGCTAAAAATGACAGGCACCGCGCAAAATGGGAAATTGCGGGCCCAGATATGAATTGTGCAGCTGATGCTTTCCTACATGACTTAATGGCTAGATTCTGACGTCTGAACAAACGAAATGGATCAAAAGCTAAGCTGCGGCCAGTGTAAGTAGTCCATACTATGCTAGACAGCTGAAAAGTAAATGGATCAGAAGCTAATCTGCAGCAAACAACCTTTTTGTACAAACATAAAATTGCTCCATTAGGTACAGTATTCTCATACTTAGAAACCTGAACAGTAAGTTATCCATTAGTTACAGTATTCTCATGCTTAGAAATCTGAACAGTGATTTATAGTTTGACACTACTTCCTCTATACCAAAAGTATTGCACTTGTCGCTTTCCATTAATTCAATTAATTTTAAGGTTAACCAAATCTATAAAATTACTGACACTTTGCTCAGAAATACAAGTAACAGAAGGATATGCGTGTGAGGGGACACAGACAAAATATATTACAGCAAAAACAAAATAATTCTACATGACAAATTAAACTTCAGTAATGTAACACGGCATAAACAAAGCTAGCACTTAGTGCAAATAAAATAGCAAAATGAAGCACCTTAATTAGTTCAGGAATCAATTAACTCGCCTACCGGCAGGTACACTCTCTACAGCACACGAAAAAGAACGAGCAAGGACAGAGTGAAAAGCACCGCGACTGCGACCGCCGACCTGCCGTCCATGGCCGGTGAGGACGCGGACGTCGTCGACCCCGTGATCGGGCTGGTGTGCTGGTAGTACCAGGGGAACCACGGGAGGACCGGGTTCGGCGGCGGCGGGACAGGCCCAGAGGGGAATCCACTGTACGGTGGGGAGAAGCCCGGCATCACTCCCGGCGGGGTCAGCTGGTAGCTCCCTGGCGGAGGTGGCGGGTAGCTCCCGCCGAAGCCGCCGCCTCCTGTGGACGGTTGCGGTGGCGGGTAGCTGTTGATGGCTCCTCCAGCGGATGGCGGCGGCAGGCACGGGTATGGGCAGTCCGGCGTGTCTGCCGACGCCGTGCTGCTGATCAGCAGCACAGTGATCGTCAGGCAGATGAGGACGGGGGGCAGCTGGAAGCGTCTAGACATGGCCGTGCGCATGTGGGAGAGAGCCAGAGATCGAGAGATGGAGAGAGGAGGTGGCCGGCCGGGTGTCCAAACTTGATAGTAGGTACGCGGCGGTGGTTACACTCGTGGCCTTCGCTTATTCGCGCATTTGGCGCTGAAAGAACGGGTGTGTTGAGCACGAATGAAGCAATCATTCACTTCCAATCAGAGAGATCAAGCGACACTAGTGCTGTAGAATTGTGGTGTGCGCCAACATAGCCTCGTTCGTTTGTTTCATGTTATAAAAATAGGCATGTTTCTCTTCCAGGAGCGGATTGAGTGGATCCTGTAGGTTTACTAAAACCTGGTTTGGTTTGATTCCAAGTGTTCTCAGGTGTGGCTCCAATCCGGGCTGAAGAGAGGGTGGAAAGGGCTGAAATGGTCTGATTTCATTCCGGATTGGGCCTATTTGAACAACCATTTCAGGTTAGTCTCATTTTCAATCCGGGCCAAATAATCTCAGGTGAAATGGACCATGTTTCAAGCCAGTCCAAGCCACACCGAATGCGCCTAAAGGGCTATACATATTACTTAAAAGATGGTAACAAAATGGTCTATAGCTACAAGAGCTTCAATAGCAGAAACGTATGCAGTGACTTCGTCAATCCCATCTAGAGGATTTGCCGGCCTAGTCTTCGAATGTGCTCATATGGTAGGGTTTGCGCACATGTGTTTATAGGGTGAGTGTGAGTGTGTTGTGAGCGTATGCGTTGTACTGTGTAATCTAAAAAAAACTTAAAGATGATAGAGTTTAATTTTAAGATTCAATATACAAACCTGTTGTCAAAATAAACACCGTATCCTCTTCCCTCTAAGTGTTATTATGTTTGTTTTAGCTAGCCGTCTAATCGGTAAGCTGTCTATAACACCAATCGAGTTTTGTTTTTTTGAAGTTAGAAAAGGAAGATATTCTAGGCAATAGCCGATTAATCACTTATCTTATTATAAATAAATTGATTTTTAATATGCTCCACGTACTTTTAGAGACGGTTTTAGATCAATGGCTTCTGCCAATCGATTTGTAGAGGTGGCTCTAAATTCAATTGTCTCTAGTATACAAATCGATTTAAAGATGGCTCTAGATCTAAAAAAAAGTCTAGGATAGAGACGGTTGTATCTAGAACCACCTCTTAAAGATAGATGTATTTCTAGAGACGTCTCATTTTGGGCAGGGGTGGACGACCTAGTAGGGCTGCCCCTGTGGATCCTCGCTGGCTCTAAAGCCTGAAGATGAATGCGGCGCTGAGTGGGATTGGGGGGCGGCTGCGTTCAACCGTTACTTTGGACCTTGGGCTGTGACTTTGGGCAGCATCGTCTATATGGCCATATAGGCTTTAGTTTAGATATTGCCTGGTGCCTGACATAGATTGCAATTGCCTTCCGCGATCGCCCGTTGCTCCCAACTCTCTGTTGCGGGCATGTTTGGGTGATGCCGTTTTCGAAAATTGCAGTATCACAAAACTGTGCTTTTATAGGCCAAAGAGATATAAAATCGTGGTTTGAAAAAAAGAGGTTATGAGTGAAGTTTTTAAAACTCTAAAAGACAACAGTTTTAACAAAACCATGGTTTTAAAGACTACAAGATTTGTTGTATCTAAACATTTGGTTGCTTTTAAAAACCAAAATATTTTGTAAAACCAAAGTATTTCTCCAATACTTCAAAGATATTGCGCATCTAAACGGGGCAATCTGCTAACTGCGAACTCAGGTCACGACGGTTGGCCACACGACAGTTCAGCATAGACAACACATGGTAAGGGGCATCTCTGAAACACTTTTTCTGTTGTTGTTTGTTCAATTGATTAATTTATTGGTTATCATTTCAATTAACTTGGTTGGCGGATTTTGAAGCAAATTATTATTAAATAAAGATGAAAATCAAAGGAAAGGGCAGGGAAAAAGACAATACCAAAACTAGAGATACATGTTGCAAATTTGCAATTAGGAAAAGTTTGATATAAAATATTGACACTTGTGCTATCTTACATAATGCATTTATATCAACCCGTGTTTGTGAAATGGAGATTCATTAAGGACATTTTGGTCTAGTGGGGCACCTATGTAACAGAACCGACCAAATTATAAGAGCACAAGTACAAAAACAAGCACCGAAGCGCTCAAATTTTCGAACTTAAGCCCATATAATCCCGGTAGTCAATCGAAACCACGAAGGATTTCAAACCAACTCGCTTACAACCAGGATCGCATCATTCAACATACAACATCATGCGTTACATTTCATAAGTAGTTCCGAAATAAGTTTACACACACGGAGTCGCAATTATTACAAACCAAGTTTATAAAGTAGCAGAAGCATAACACACACCAGTTGTTAACTACTGCCAGTCTTGATGATCAACAACCCGCAAAAGCATGAGGAAAGTACATAAAAGATGATCACGTCCAAGTGATCTAGTCTTCTTCACCCGCAGGGTGGAGACAAGTTTTGCAGAAGCCTTGATAGAGCATATCATCTGCAACAGGAGGGAATAAACCCTGAGTACTAGAATGTACTCAGCTAGACTTACCCGTCGAAAACCAGAAATAAGATGACACCAAGGATTATGCAAGGCTTACACAAGAGGCTAGTTGACATAACATTTTGCATAAAGGCATAAGTAATTTAAACTCTTATAGCCTGTACTAGCAGTTATTTTTAACATTTACCTGTCGTCTATCTTAGCACCTGTACTAAACATGCACTTGATTATAATCAAATAATTATCATTATTATATCTAGAGCAGGTATAAATTGTGGCAACATTGTATCATTCCCTTAACCACCAGTTCATTTAATGAGATCTACGTTGCCGCTGCTCAAGTCAAGTGCTCACTAACCGGGAGCGACGGCGATTCGAATCGAATTCCTATCCAGCTGGAGGGGTATTTCTAACACTCACCGTGCAGACCCCTGCCAGGGTCGCACAGGCCACCGTTTCATATGATTTAGGAATCGCGGGTCCGAATAATGTCGCGACCCCAAGGGCGACACTCTGCCAGGTGATAGGGACTCTAACCCCCCCTTGGTCTCACGCCAATGTCCCCAAGCACATCCTTTCTCTCCTTCAAGAAGCAACCTACCATTCGATTCCCGGCCTGAATCACATTACTCGGCTTCGCGGTCGGAACGACTTATCCGGCCAACTAAGTGTTAGACTGCGTTCAACATGACTCAAGGACGTACAGCGAATCGGTCCTTAAACAACTCAGACGGGCATAGCTCCACACCCAAGACGTGAAGTGTCTTGCGGCTGTACTATCGAACTCCCGCCCGGTCTCAATTTCATTTTTAAGCATGGTTCCATCCACGATAGCTATAAAGCCACTCGTGACTCCTTCCTACATCTCGCGGATGACCGGAAATCACCCGACTTCTACCGTACTAAGCAGGGCTAAGCATTGACACGTGCCTACACCTAATATAGGATTCAGTACGATATCTGGACAAGGACAGGTATAATGCAACAAGTGTTTTCATATAACTCCTACAACTTAATGCAGTAAACAATTAAAAGTACTCAAGATTAATTTATAAATCAGTAGGTTCAGTATGCACCGGGGCTTGCCTTTCAGAAAGGTCGAAGGCCGGTGATCAGGACACTCGGGCAGATCTTCGGCAGGAGCTTCGTCGCCGGCTGGTTCCTCTAGCTGCTACGGCTGGTCCTGGACTTCCTCCGAAATCACAGGCTCGAATTCGAGGAGAGTTACCCCCTCCGGTACACCTATTGCATGAATGCACAATAAATGTCATGGATGCATAAATGTGCAACATGCTCGAAATGAAATGCATTTCAGAAATAAAATACTCTATTCAAGTTACTTTGTTAGTACGTGCAAATCTCTTCTCCGGTGGAGAAGTACTTACCTAAGCTACTCAACCTAAGATACAGTTGTTCTTCTTCGGTTAAGGCCCTAACACCTAATAAACACAAGAGTGACATTATTTAGGTTGCCACAGTAAGTTATTCTGGACAGCAGCTCAAAGATTCTAACATAACTGAAGATTCCTAACTCCAAAAGATATGATCTAAGACAATCTGGAAAGCTTATGAAATGCTCTACAAAATGTTTTCAGATCACAACACTAAATTCCAAAGTTTACCTATTCGAAATTCCAAAGTTCCAGAATCTGTTCTCTTTAAACAGAGAGCAGTCAATTCTGGACTGGCACTTTAAACAGCAATAACTCCCAAACTACTAAGCCAAATGCTCTCAAATTTTGACACAAGCTTATTTACAAATTTTACTTCAACTTTGGTATTTACAAGTTTTCCAGCAACCACCTTTATCCAAGGTCAAACCTAGAAATACTATCAGCTGTCCAGAAAACCTAAAATTGCAAAGATTAAATATTTATTGATGTGGCAAACATTCTCTAAGACCAAACTAATCCTACTACCAGCTCACAAAGGTCACAAAAACACCAGAAAGTAAGGTGTGCCCACCTAGAATATTTATTTAAACCCATTTCTTAATTTACTTAAGTAATTAAGTGGAATTTTAAACATATATGTAAACTGCTCCTACAATTCTACAAACATTACAGGAGACTCTCTGACCCCAAAAGAGACTACTGTAAAAATTGGAACTCAATTTAATCACAGGAACTCTCTGAACAAAATTCACAAGCCAAAAAGTCTGATTTTGTATAATTAATAAAGCATAGTAAAAAGTGTCAAACAACAGATTTCTAAATTTTTTTGGACAGTCTAGGGTACCAAGACATTCTCCAAAAAGTTATATGAACATTGCACATGTAGAAAAATTACTAAAATTCATTTAAGTATTTCCTAGAATAACAAGATAACATTATAACTTGAAAAGTACTTAAGCACTACTGCCCAAATTTTTACCAAAGCTAGAGCAAGTATAAATTAGCCTACTCACCAAATTTCATAATTTTTGGAACACTGAAACTCAAGATATAATTTAAACAATTTTGCATGTGATTTAAAACACATTTCAAGGACCTATTTAAATATCCCAGAAAACAAACATCACCTAGCAAACTCATATTTTTCTAAAATACTACACATCATGTAGATCCTAACAAAATTTATCTCATGATTTTTGAGCAAGTAAAACCCTAGATCTATATTTCCAAACTTAACCAAATTTCTGTAGCAATATAAATAAAAATGAAAAAGATCTCATTTATACTGGGCCGGCCCGGGAAAGGACGCGGCCCACGGCGCTCGCGCGCGGCCCGCGACACACGCGCGGCCTGCTTAGCCATCCCGCGCGCGCGCGGGTGCTGACAGCGCGGGCCCGCAGGTCAGAGAGAGAAGAGCGAAGGGGAAGACGACCGCGACTCCGGCGAGCTCAAGCTCGCCGACGACGGCGCTTCCGGTGACGGGAAGAGCACCAACGGCTTCCCCGTGACCCTCCGCATCGACCAGACCCAACTTGACTGACCCTATCCCAACCTAACTACGACGGCCATGGTGACCGTGGCTCGGAGGCGGCACCCGGTGGCGGTCCGGCGAGCTCCGGTGGCCAGGGACCTAGGTTGGGCGTGCTACGGCTTTCAGAGGGGATGGCGGACCTACCCAAGCTAAGGATAAGGACAGAGGTGGAGTGAGTGCCGCTGGCCGCGTGAGCACCGCACCGGCGGCCATGGCGCGGCAGCGCACGACCGTGTTCCGGCGTGTACCGTCCACCCTAGCCGGTAACATCATCGCCTAAGCTTCTCTACCCGATCCAGAACCCAGAACAGGAACTAGCAAGAATGGAGGGCGACAGTAGGGGGCTGGCCACGGTGAGCCACCGCGCGGACAGTGCGCCGGCGAGGACTTACGGTGGCGGAAAACGAAATTCGCCCTCACCTCGACACAATCCGGTCAAGCCACGGGTGGAGGAGGTGGAGGGGATTCGGGTGGAGCGGTGGACGGGATTTGGAGGACGGGGGTGCGACGGTGAGCTTGCACGAGCACAGAGCGGGCTGCGGCGACAATGGCGCCTTCGTTCTCCGCCTCGGTGAACCCGGCCAGAGCGAGAGGGAGGAGGAAGTAGAGTGAGCGCGGGTGATGGGGACTGAGGTGTCGACTCCCACTTCACTCACGCGCGCGAGCTCGCGACGTGGAGGCGATGGCAGGGCGCGAGCGCCACGCGGCCACCGGGCTCTGCCCGAGCGCCACGACGCGAGCCGGCTGCATGGCGTCGCCGTTTACTGAATGGAGGTCGTTTTCGTTCGACTGACAGAGCAGTTTCGTCGTCAATTAACTCCCAAACCAGTGAGAACCAGGCGTGGTTGATGTTGGCAATGTTGTAGAGCTACATGAGGGCTACAAGTTTGTCAATTGGAGTTTGGACTGGTTCGGCCTGGATTTGAAACTACAAGGCTCCAAAGTGGTGCCCCTTGAAACTGAAACTTAGTTTCAGTCACTAAGCCGACTGAAACCCGATTTTCTAGACACCATATCTCCTAAACCATTTAGAACTAGGTGATGGTGATGTTGACAATGTTGTAGAGCTATGTGTGGACAACAACTTTGTCAATCGGCTCCAGGACTGGTTTGGCCTAGTTTGTGAGTTACAAGTTGCTAAAGTGAGGTACTGTGAAACGGTTTTCAGCTCAACACTTAGCAAAATGTGCTAAGTCCCAAAACAGCCCCTAATACTGACTTGTGGGCCATTTTTGAGCATGTTTTGATCATTTTCATGAGATGGCCATATTAGAACTTTTGTTTCTTATGAAATTCTCTACAACTTTGCTTAAGGGTGCTTCTCCATGCAAGATTTCTAAGCTGGACTTTTTAATTGGTCAAACCAGATCACTCTAGGGTTCCAAACTTGGTCAACAACATTTGGAAGGGCAATTTGGTAATTTTGGTCAACATGAACATTGCTCCACTACTTACCCTAAATGTAATTAAGGTGTTATAAGACCTAATTAGCCACTCTACACATTGGTTGCACAAAATTCCTAGTGTCACATACTTTGGCACAAGTAATTCAATACTTTCACCCAAATGTTGCAAACTCATGTTGCACATGTTGCATGAGTGTGTTGCACAACACTTGCTAATTATGTTACACTAAAGTGGTTGACATATCTCACAAAGGAAATTGCACATAAGGTACTTGTGTGTTGCACACTACTCACTTTTTACTTCACATGAAATATAAACATATTATAAGCTTATGCATGAAATGAATTATGCTTGCTTATGCTCATGCAAATGCAATGCAATTAAGGAGCTAAACACCTGGGGTGTTACAGCCCTCCCCCTTATAAAAATCTCGTCCCGAGATTTGGAAAGCGTACCATTTTTCATAGAATTCCTTATAACCATCCCGCAAATAGTCCTCCCGTTCCCATGTAGCGTCACTTTCACTACCCTGATTACTCCACATTACTTTATACCACTTAACCACTTTGCTTCTAGTCACTCGTTCCTGAGTATCGATCACTCGGACTGGCTTTTCTTCGTAAGTTAGATCAGATTCCAGCCTGATATCTCTTAACGGAACTCTTTCCTCAGGAACTCGAAGACACTTTTTGAGTTGAGATACATGGAAGACGTTGAATATGGCACTCATTTCTGGAGGTAACTGGATTTTATACGCAACAGCTCCACTCTTGCCTATGATCTGGAAAGGACCCACGTATCTTGGCGCAAGTTTCCGCTTAACACCAAAACGTTGGACACTCTTCATTGGAGAAACTTTCAGATACACGAAGTCTCCAACTTCAAACTCGAGTGGTTTTCTACGACGATCAGCATAACTTTTCTGTCTAGCTTGGGCTGCAGCCATATGTTTTTGGATGGTATGGACTTGTTCCTCAGCTTCCTGAACAAAATCAATACCATAATACCTCCTTTCACCAGCTTCTACCCAGTTTAGTGGAGTTCTACACTTACGACCGTACAAAGCTTCGAATGGAGCCATCTTAATACTTTCTTGATAACTATTATTGTACGAAAACTCGGCTAGAGGTAACCATTTTTCCCAAGAACCCTTGGATGAAATGACACATGCCCGCAACAGATCTTCCAAGATTTGGTTAACCCGTTCCGTCTGTCCTGATGTTTGGGGGTGATAAGTAGAGCTTCTCACTAACTTGGTTCCCAGAAGGTGATGCAAGTGCTCCCAAAAGCGAGCAGTGAACTGGGGACCACGGTCAGATATGATAGTACGAGGTATCCCATGAAGCCGGACTATCTGATTGAAGTACAACTCAGCATAGTCAGTGGGACGATAGTCCACTCTAACTGGAATGAAATGAGCTGATTTGGTCAAACGATCCACAATTACCCAGATGGAGTTATGATTTTTGACAGTAGGAGGAAGACCGACAATGAAATCCATACTTATCTCTTCCCATTTCCAACCTAGGATAGAAAGTGGTTGAAGCAACCCAGCTTTCATATGCACAGCTTTAACTCTACAGCAGGTGTCACACCTAGCCACATATGCAGCTATCTCTTTCCGTATCTTGGTCCACCAATAGTATGGCTTCAAATCATAATACATCTTATTGCTACCAGGATGGATGGACAACTTAGAGGAGTGTGCTTCAGACATAATATCATTTCTAAGCTCTCGGTCCTTAGGCACAACTAACCTATCCTTGAACCATAGTACACCATCTTCATCTATCCTAAACTGTGTAGTTTCTTGTTCTTTCATCTTACGCTTGATGTGGAATATACCAGTGTCAGTCTTTTGGAGTTCAATAATTCTATTTTTGAGAGTACAACTGACAGTGATGTTGTACAAGACTGCTGGATGTAGAAGGCGAGATCGATGAAAATCAGTTTCAACTAAGGAATGGCAATGAAACTTATGGCTTAAAGCATCCGCAACCACATTTGTCTTGCCAGGATGATAGTGCACTTGAAGGTTGTAATCCTTAATCAACTCGAGCCATCTTCGTTGACGCATATTTAACTCGGGTTGGGTGAAGATGTATTTGAGGCTTTTGTGGTCTGTGTAGATATTGCAAACATTGCCCAACAGATAGTGTCGCCAGGCTTTCAAAGCATGAACAACTGCGGCGAGTTCTAAGTCATGCGTTGGATAATTCGCCTCATGCTTCCAAAGTTGTCGAGAGGTATATGCAATTACTCAGCCTTCCTGCATCAACACACCTCCCAAACCTATGCCTGAGGTATCACAATAAACATCAAATGGTTTCTCGATATCCGGTTGTGCCAAAACCGGAGCTGAGGTTAGGAGGGTTCACAGTTGGTGAAAAGCCGCATCACACTCAGGAGTCCAGACAAACCTGGTGTCTTTCTGCAGCAACCGAGTCATTGGCTTGGCTATTTTGGAGAAATCCGGGATGAAGCGACGATAATAGCCAGCCAAACCAAGAAAACTTCGGACCTCGTGAACCGAGATAGGAGCCTTCCAGTTCAGTACTTCCTGTACCTTGGCGGGATCCACCATAATTCCTCCATCAGACAACACATGCCCAAGGAAAGGTACTTCTCGAAGCCAGAATTCGCACTTACTGAACTTGGCATAAAGTTGATGTTCACGCAGTCTTGTGAGGACTATACGCAGATGTTCAGCGTGATCCTCCTCATTTACCGAATATACCAGGATGTCATCAATAAATACCACCACAAACTTGTCCAATTCAGGCATAAATACCGAATTCATCAAGTACATGAAGTGTGCGGGGGCATTTGTCAAGCCAAAAGACATAACAAGATACTCATAAAGACCGTATCTGGTAGAAAAGGCTATCTTTGGAACATCTTCCGGGCGGATTTTAATTTGATGGCAGCCAGATCTTAGATCGATCTTGGAGAAAACTTTAGCTTTAGACAACTGATCGAACAAGATGTTGATACGTGGTAGAGGGTACTTATTTTTGACAGTGACTGCATTGAGAGGTCTATAATCTACGCACATCCGCAACGACTGATCCTTCTTCTTTACAAAGATAGCAGGACATCCCCACGGCGACGAACTAGGACGAATCAACCCTTTCTTTAAAAGTTCATTCAATTGCACTTTAAGTTCAGCTAGTTCATTCGGAGGCATCCTATAAGGTCTCCTAGAGATGGGAGCCGTGCCAGGCAACAACTCAATTTTAAACTCCACATCCCGATCCGGAGGGAGCCCCGGCAAATCATCGGGAAAAACGTCTGGAAACTCATTTACTACTGGAATTTCGGTCAACACCTTTGCTTGCACAGCATGAACTTCCCCAGACAAATGAACTTTTCTGGGAAGTGATACCAGAAAACCCTTTTGATCTGTAGGGTCTCTGAGCATAACTATCCGAGTGGATGTATCAATGAGTACCCCATTCTGAACCATCCAATTCATGCCCAAAATAACATCGATACCTAAGCCCGGCAAAACCACTAAGGCCAGCGAGTACTTTCGCCCTTCTATCTCAAGCTCAAGATTTCCCACTACTTTATTTGTGGAAATATTCCCACTTGCTGTGCTAATGCAATAACCCCCACCTTCAACAGTATGCAATTTGTGTGCAAACTCTGATGCAAACTTAGGACTGATAAAGGAATGCGAAGCACCCGAATCAAAAAGTACCACTGCAGGATGTTGGTCAACTAGGAACTTACCAGCAGTGACAACCTCTCCAGATGGGATTTCCTCAATACTGTTATAATAAGCGTGCCCTTGACGGCCACCTGGGTTGACATTCTTCTTGGGGTAAGGACAGTTCCTGGACCAATGGTCTGGCTTGTTGCAGTTCTAGCAAGGCATGTTGCTAGGGGGACACTAGAGCTGCCTTGGCCCGAATTACTCTTTGGCAGAGCCACTGTATATGCCTTACGAAACCCAGTCTTCACTGGCACTTTCTTTTGTGGAGGACGGAACTTAGCATTTGTGGCAGGAGGGCGAGGAGGAGCCCTCGGGGCAGCTGGAGCTCGAGACTGTGAAGCACTCGCCTCAATGGCCCTTTTGTGGCTCTTAGAGGCAGAATAGATAGCATTGTTGTTCTCTTGAGTCAGAGCATCACTGATAAATTCATTGAAAGTAGTGCACTTGCTAGTGCCCATAGTCTTCATCAGCTTCGGGCCTAGGCCTCTTTTAAAGCTAGCAATTTTCTTGGAATCGGTATCCACAAACTCAGTGACATACCTTGCCAGGTTGTTGAAAGATTACAGGTATTCAGTCAAGCTTTTATTGCCCTGCGACAGCCTCATGAATTCTGTGTGTTTGATAGCCATAAGACCTGGAGGAATATAATTCCCATGGAATGCAGCCTTGAACTGGTCCCAAGCAATCGGGACATTTGCAGGCAGTGTGGAACGATAGTGGCTCCACCAAATACCCGCTGGACCATGCAACTGTTGAGAAGCATATTCAGTCTTTAGCTCATCAGTCAAGCGAAGCAGACGAAACTTTTGCTCAATAGTATTTAACCACTCATCAGCTTGCAGTGGTTCCTCCGCCTCCTTAAAGAGCGGGGGCTTAGTATCAAGAAAATCCTTGAAATCACTGTACTGATTCGGTTCCGGACCCTGGTGGCCAGGACGAGCTTCCCGGTTAGCCAGCTGGCGCATAGCATCTGCCAACATGCGCTGCCCTTCGACCACTGTCTGCATCAGCTCAGCCAGGGTAGGTGGTGGCGGAGGGGGTGGCTGTTCCTCATCCTCATTGCCACGACCCCGACGAAGATTGTACGACATCTGCAAAATGCATAGCCAATGAGCACTGACGATGTGGGAAATTTGTAGATGAATTATTGTAATTATGTCAACTGACTTCATGAAATAAACTTTTCAAAATACTCATGACACAATACTTCATCACAACCGCACAATCTCTTCAAGCGGACCAAATGGTGCAATCATACGAGAGAACCCAACAAGATGTACTTTGATAAAGGCTCACACATAAGGAGCACAACAGTTATTGAACCGTTTACGTTAAAATCTACGTGATTTTTGATCTTTTGCCCGGTACTTGGATTCAGTTTCAAAGCGTTTAGTTGACTGAGAAAGGCTACTTCAAACTGATCACAAAGAGACTTCTCAACGGTAGAGTTCCATGGTGGATCATGACTAGCCACCTCGATACCAGCGCGTGCCAAGCAACACACCCTTATGTCGCGCGCCATAGGAGGCCCTCGGTTTCGTCGCGGCACCGAAGGGTGCTAATCGTGACACCATCATCGAACGCCACCCAATACGACATCCAATTGCGATCGAAATTCACAGGCTCCAACTAAACATCCAGGAAATATAGGGTTCAACCTTACATCCCAAAAGTTAAGTTATTACAAAGCCTCACTCCACCACAGGGAGGGCACAAGGACGACCCTAACATCATAGCTACGTGATAACTACTCTAAGCATCATCCTCAGAGTCTGTGTCATGGATCTCCCCGCCGTCCTCATCACTAACAGGCTCTAACTCCTCATCTTCTTCTTCTTCTGGTTCTTCTTCTGGTTCGGCATCGTGGGGTCCGTTGACCTCCACTTCATCATCATTTTCAGCCATGAAGATTCCTGAACCCATGTCCTCATCGACGTTGTTGTTTCGAGGCAGCAGGGGATTAAGCTCGTTGTTCAGGCGGTGCACTTCTTCATGAAGATTATCATTGTATTCTTCAGCGTTCTCCAACTGTTGCTCGAGCTCAAACTGACGAGCTCTCAGAACGTTCTCCTCGTGCTAGGCTTCATCCCTCTGGTTCAGGACACGAACCAACATGCGTTGACAGTTGCGGTTTGCTACTGTCAACCTCTGGACTGCAAGGGTTTCCTGGTCACGATCACGAATCACTTGGTCTAGTTGCTGACGCGCTGCATTCCTGGCAGCAGTCACTTCAGCCAACTCTGCCCTTAGCCTTTCCACCTCAGTAGGCTCAGGGCAGGGCTCACGTGGAGCGAGCTGGTGATGCGGTGCCCTGCCCCCAGTGGATTTACGAGCGGTCCTCTTGGTACGTGCCATCTGTAGCAACAGATAAGATACGACTTAAAGTGAGGATCATTTAGGGGATACGAAATTTACTTTAGTCGGGAGTACTGAAATTTTTAAGGAGGGAGTAAATGATATGTATGATATAATTAAACATGATGCATGCACGTTCCGTACGCCCTCTCACCTTAGTAGAAACCTAAAGTTCTAACACTAGGCGGTGGCATACATACGTCCTCTCATATAAGCGAAACTATCGGTCTACTCGTTACGCTGTTAGTGTACCTGCAGAAAACCTCATTTCAGCCCAACAGTTTCCCAATATATGCACACAAGAAAGCAGTAATTTAAATACTTTCCATATACACATCCCCTGATGTATATACTTCAGTATCAAAGCTACCCGATATAAAGGTTCCCACAATTAAGTGCTTACGTAATTACATGGTTTAAACATGTAGGTATACAAGTCACCAAAACTACTCTCCCCTAGATCGCCGGTTGGACGATCATGCTCTCACAACTCACACTTACCAGAGCGTCGAGGCAATTGATCCATACATTACCACCCAAGTGGATGCCATCCATACAATATCACGCCGTATGGACGACAAAACAAAAACAAACAAGGCCCCCAAGTTAGTCTTTATAATAAGCCACCTAAGAGTCCTTATTTGGGCTAAGGGATGTGATCACTGGCATGCCTAAAAAATAATTTTTTAGTGTTTTAACCCTTTTTCATAATCAAATATTTTTTTTTGTTTTTAAATACTCGTATGATGTTTTTAATGTTGAATTATGCTCCGATACCAGCTGTAACAGAACCGACCAAATTATAAGAGCACAAGTACAAAAACAAGCACCGAAGCGCTCAAATTTTCGAACTTGAGCCCATATAATCCCGGTAGTCAATCGAAACCACGAAGGATTTCAAACCAACTCGCTTACAACCAGGATCGCATCATTCAACATACAACATCATGCGTTACATTTCACAAGTAGTTCCGAAATAAGTTTACACACACGGAGTCGCAATTATTACAAACCAAGTTTATAAAGTAGCGGAAGCATAACACACACCAGTTGTTAACTACTGCCAGTCTTGATGATCAACAACCCGCAAAAGCATGAGGAAAGTACATAAAAGATGATCACGCCCAAGTGATCTAGTCTTCTTCACCCGCAGGGTGGAGACAAGTTTTGCAGAAGCCTTGATAGAGCATATCATCTGCAACAGGAGGGAATAAACCCTGAGTACTGGAATGTACTCAGCTAGACTTACCCGTCGAAAACCAGAAATAAGATGACACCAAGGATTATGCAAGGCTTACACAAGAGGCTAGTTGACATAACATTTTGCATAAAGGCATAAGTAATTTAAACTCTTATAGCCTGTACTAGCAGTTATTTTTAACATTTACCTGTCGTCTATCTTAGCACCTGTACTAAACATGCACTTGATTATAATCAAACAATTATCATTATTATATCCAGAGCAGGTATGAATTGTGGCAACATTGTATCATTCCCTTAACCACCAGTTCATTTAATGAGATCTACGTTGCCGCTGCTCAAGTCAAGTGCTCACTAACCGGGAGCAAAAGCGATTCGAATCGAATTCCTATCCAGCTGGAGGGGTATTTCTAACACTCACCGTGCAGACCCCTGCCAGGGTCGCACAGGCCACCGTTTCATATGATTCAGGAATCGCGGGTCCGAATAATGTCGCGACCCCAAGGGCGACACTCTGCCAGGTGATAGGGACTCTAACCCCCCCTTGGTCTCACGCCAATGTCCCCAAGCACATCCTTTCTCTCCTCCAAGAAGCAACCTACCATTCGATTCCCGGCCTGAATCACATTACTCGGCTTCGCGGTCGGAACGACTTATCCGGCCAACTAAGTGTTAGACTGCGTTCAACATGACTCAAGGACGTACAGCGAATCGGTCCTTAAACAACTCAGACGGGCATAGCTCCACACCCAAGACGTGAAGTGTCTTGCGGCTGTACTATCGAACTCCCGCCCGGTCTCAATTTCATTTTTAAGCATGGTTCCATCCACGATAGCTATAAAGCCACTCGTGACTCCTTCCTACATCTCGCGGATGACCGGAAATCACCCGACTTCTACCGTACTAAGCAGGGCTAAGCATTGACACGTGCCTACACCTAATATAGGATTCAGTACGATATCTGGACAAGGACAGGTATAATGCAACAAGTGTTTTCATATAACTCCTACAACTTAATGCAGTAAACAATTAAAAGTACTCAAGATTAATTTATAAATCAGTAGGTTCAGTATGCACCGGGGCTTGCCTTTCAGAAAGGTCGAAGGCCGGTGATCAGGACACTCGGGCAGATCTTCGGCAGGAGCTTCGTCGCCGGCTGGTTCCTCTAGCTGCTCCGGCTGGTCCTGGACTTCCTCCGAAATCACAGGCTCGAATTCGAGGAGAGTTACCCCCTCCGGTACACCTATTGCATGAATGCACAATAAATGTCATGGATGCATAAATGTGCAACATGCTCGAAATGAAATGCATTTCAGAAATAAAATACTCTATTCAAGTTACTTTGTTAGTACGTGCAAATCTCTTCTCCGGTGGAGAAGTACTTACCTAAGCTACTCAACCTAAGATACAGTTGTTCTTCTTCGGTTAAGGCCCTAACACCTAATAAACACAAGAGTGACATTATTTAGGTTGCCACAGTAAGTTATTCTGGACAGCAGCTCAAAGATTCTAACATAACTGAAGATTCCTAACTCCAAAAGATATGATCTAAGACAATCTGGAAAGCTTATGAAATGCTCTACAAAATGTTTTCAGATCACAACACTAAATTCCAAAGTTTACCTATTCGAAATTCCAAAGTTCCAGAATCTGTTCTCTTTAAACAGAGAGCAGTCAATTCTGGACTGGCACTTTAAACAGCAATAACTCCCAAACTACTAAGCCAAATGCTCTCAAATTTTGACACAAGCTTATTTACAAATTTTACTTCAACTTTGGTATTTACAAGTTTTCCAGCAACCACCTTTATCCAAGGTCAAACCTAGAAATACTATCAGCTGTCCAGAAAACCTAAAATTGCAAAGATTAAATATTTATTGATGTGGCAAACATTCTCTAAGACCAAACTAATCCTACTACCAGCTCACAAAGGTCACAAAAACACCAGAAAGTAAGGTGTGCCCACCTAGAATATTTATTTAAACCCATTTCTTAATTTACTTAAGTAATTAAGTGGAATTTTAAACATATATGTAAACTGCTCCTACAATTCTACAAACATTACAGGAGACTCTCTGACCCCAAAAGAGACTACTGTAAAAATTGGAACTCAATTTAATCACAGGAACTCTCTGAACAAAATTCACAAGCCAAAAAGGCTGATTTTTGTATAATTAATAAAGCATAGTAAAAAGTGTCAAACAACAGATTTCTAAATTTTTTTGGACAGTCTAGGGTACCAAGACATTCTCCAAAAAGTTATATGAACATTGCACATGTAGAAAAATTACTAAAATTCATTTAAGTATTTCCTAGAATAACAAGATAACATTATAACTTGAAAAGTACTTAAGCACTACTGCCCAAATTTTTACCAAAGCTAGAGCAAGTATAAATTAGCCTACTCACCAAATTTCATAATTTTTGGAACACTGAAACTCAAGATATAATTTAAACAATTTTGCATGTGATTTAAAACACATTTCAAGGACCTATTTAAATATCCCAGAAAACAAACATCACCTAGCAAACTCATATTTTTCTAAAATACTACACATCATGTAGATCCTAACAAAATTTATCTCATGATTTTTGAGCAAGTAAAACCCTAGATCTATATTTTCCAAACTTAACCAAATTTCTGTAGCAATATAAATAAAAATGAAAAAGATCTCATTTATACTGGGCCGGCCCGGGAAAGGACGCGGCCCACGGCGCTCGCGCGCGGCCCGCGACACACGCGCGGCCTGCTTAGCCATCCCGCGCGCGCGCGGGTGCTGACAGCGCGGGCCCGCAGGTCAGAGAGAGAAGAGCGAAGGGGAAGACGACCGCGACTCCGGCGAGCTCAAGCTCGCCGACGACGGCGCTTCCGGTGACGGGAAGAGCACCAACGGCTTCCCCGTGACCCTCCGCATCGACCAGACCCAACTTGACTGACCCTATCCCAACCTAACTACGACGGCCATGGTGACCGTGGCTCGGAGGCGGCACCCGGTGGCGGTCCGGCGAGCTCCGGTGGCCAGGGACCTAGGTTGGGCGTGCTACGGCTTTCAGAGGGGATGGCGGACCTACCCAAGCTAAGGATAAGGACAGAGGTGGAGTGAGTGCCGCTGGCCGCGTGAGCACCGCACCGGCGGCCATGGCGCGGCAGCGCACGACCGTGTTCCGGCGTGTACCGTCCACCCTAGCCGGTAACATCATCGCCTAAGCTTCTCTACCCGATCCGGAACCCAGAACAGGAACTAGCAAGAATGGAGGGCGACAGTAGGGGGCTGGCCACGGTGAGCCACCGCGCGGACAGTGCGCCGGCGAGGACTTACGGTGGCGGAAAACGAAATTCGCCCTCACCTCGACACAATCCGGTCAAGCCACGGGTGGAGGAGGTGGAGGGGATTCGGGTGGAGCGGTGGACGGGATTTGGAGGACGGGGGTGCGACGGTGAGCTTGCACGAGCACAGAGCGGGCTGCGGCGACAATGGCGCCTTCGTTCTCCGCCTCGGTGAACCCGGCCAGAGCGAGAGGGAGGAGGAAGTAGAGTGAGCGCGGGTGATGGGGACTGAGGTGTCGACTCCCACTTCACTCACGCGCGCGAGCTCGCGACGTGGAGGCGATGGCAGGGCGCGAGCGCCACGCGGCCACCGGGCTCTGCCCGAGCGCCACGACGCGAGCCGGCTGCATGGCGTCGCCGTTTACTGAATGGAGGTCGTTTTCGTTCGACTGACAGAGCAGTTTCGTCGTCAATTAACTCCCAAACCAGTGAGAACCAGGCGTGGTTGATGTTGGCAATGTTGTAGAGCTACATGAGGGCTACAAGTTTGTCAATTGGAGTTTGGACTGGTTCGGCCTGGATTTGAAACTACAAGGCTCCAAAGTGGTGCCCCTTGAAACTGAAACTTAGTTTCAGTCACTAAGCCGACTGAAACCCGATTTTCTAGACACCATATCTCCTAAACCATTTAGAACTAGGTGATGGTGATGTTGACAATGTTGTAGAGCTATGTGTGGACAACAACTTTGTCAATCGGCTCCAGGACTGGTTTGGCCTAGTTTGTGAGTTACAAGTTGCTAAAGTGAGGTACTGTGAAACGGTTTTCAGCTCAACACTTAGCAAAATGTGCTAAGTCCCAAAACAGCCCCTAATACTGACTTGTGGGCCATTTTTGAGCATATTTTGATCATTTTCATGAGATGGCCATATTAGAACTTTTGTTCCTTATGAAATTCTCTACAACTTTGCTTAAGGGTGCTTCTCCATGCAAGATTTCTAAGCTGGACTTTTTAATTGGTCAAACCAGATCACTCTAGGGTTCCAAACTTGGTCAACAACATTTGGAAGGGCAATTTGGTAATTTTGGTCAACATGAACATTGCTCCACTACTTACCCTAAATGTAATTAAGGTGTTATAAGACCTAATTAGCCACTCTACACATTGGTTGCACAAAATTCCTAGTGTCACATACTTTGGCACAAGTAATTCAATACTTTCACCCAAATGTTGCAAACTCATGTTGCACATGTTGCATGAGTGTGTTGCACAACACTTGCTAATTATGTTACACTAAAGTGGTTGACATATCTCACAAAGGAAATTGCACATAAGGTACTTGTGTGTTGCACACTACTCACTTTTTACTTCACATGAAATATAAACATATTATAAGCTTATGCATGAAATGAATTATGCTTGCTTATGCTCATGCAAATGCAATGCAATTAAGGAGCTAAACACCTGGGGTGTTACAGCCCTCCCCCTTATAAAAATCTCGTCCCGAGATTTGGAAAGCGTACCATTTTTCATAGAATTCCTTATAACCATCCCGCAAATAGTCCTCCCGTTCCCATGTAGCGTCACTTTCACTACCCTGATTACTCCACATTACTTTATACCACTTAACCACTTTGCTTCTAGTCACTCGTTCCTGAGTATCGATCACTCGGACTGGCTTTTCTTCGTAAGTTAGATCAGATTCCAGCCTGATATCTCTTAACGGAACTCTTTCCTCAGGAACTCGAAGACACTTTTTGAGTTGAGATACATGGAAGACGTTGAATATGGCACTCATTTCTGGAGGTAACTGGATTTTATACGCAACAGCTCCACTCTTGCCTATGATCTGGAAAGGACCCACGTATCTTGGCGCAAGTTTCCGCTTAACACCAAAACGTTGGACACTCTTCATTGGAGAAACTTTCAGATACACGAAGTCTCCAACTTCAAACTCGAGTGGTTTTCTACGACGATCAGCATAACTTTTCTGTCTAGCTTGGGCTGCAGCCATATGTTTTTGGATGGTATGGACTTGTTCCTCAGCTTCCTGAACAAAATCAATACCATAATACCTCCTTTCACCAGCTTCTACCCAGTTTAGTGGAGTTCTACACTTACGACCGTACAAAGCTTCGAATGGAGCCATCTTAATACTTTCTTGATAACTATTATTGTACGAAAACTCGGCTAGAGGTAACCATTTTTCCCAAGAACCCTTGGATGAAATGACACATGCCCGCAACAGATCTTCCAAGATTTGGTTAACCCGTTCCGTCTGTCCTGATGTTTGGGGGTGATAAGTAGAGCTTCTCACTAACTTGGTTCCCAGAAGGTGATGCAAGTGCTCCCAAAAGCGAGCAGTGAACTGGGGACCACGGTCAGATATGATAGTACGAGGTATCCCATGAAGCCGGACTATCTGATTGAAGTACAACTCAGCATAGTCAGTGGGACGATAGTCCACTCTAACTGGAATGAAATGAGCTGATTTGGTCAAACGATCCACAATTACCCAGATGGAGTTATGATTTTTGACAGTAGGAGGAAGACCGACAATGAAATCCATACTTATCTCTTCCCATTTCCAACCTAGGATAGAAAGTGGTTGAAGCAACCCAGCTTTCATATGCACAGCTTTAACTCTACAGCAGGTGTCACACCTAGCCACATATGCAGCTATCTCTTTCCGTATCTTGGTCCACCAATAGTATGGCTTCAAATCATAATACATCTTATTGCTACCAGGATGGATGGACAACTTAGAGGAGTGTGCTTCAGACATAATATCATTTCTAAGCTCTCGGTCCTTAGGCACAACTAACCTATCCTTGAACCATAGTACACCATCTTCATCTATCCTAAACTGTGTAGTTTCTTGTTCTTTCATCTTACGCTTGATGTGGAATATACCAGTGTCAGTCTTTTGGAGTTCAATAATTCTATTTTTGAGAGTACAACTGACAGTGATGTTGTACAAGACTGCTGGATGTAGAAGGCGAGATCGATGAAAATCAGTTTCAACTAAGGAATGGCAATGAAACTTATGGCTTAAAGCATCCGCAACCACATTTGTCTTGCCAGGATGATAGTGCACTTGAAGGTTGTAATCCTTAATCAACTCGAGCCATCTTCGTTGACGCATATTTAACTCGGGTTGGGTGAAGATGTATTTGAGGCTTTTGTGGTCTGTGTAGATATTGCAAACATTGCCCAACAGATAGTGTCGCCAGGCTTTCAAAGCATGAACAACTGCGGCGAGTTCTAAGTCATGCGTTGGATAATTCGCCTCATGCTTCCAAAGTTGTCGAGAGGTATATGCAATTACTCAGCCTTCCTGCATCAACACACCTCCCAAACCTATGCCTGAGGTATCACAATAAACATCAAATGGTTTCTCGATATCCGGTTGTGCCAAAACCGGAGCTGAGGTTAGGAGGGTTCACAGTTGGTGAAAAGCCGCATCACACTCAGGAGTCCAGACAAACCTGGTGTCTTTCTGCAGCAACCGAGTCATTGGCTTGGCTATTTTGGAGAAATCCGGGATGAAGCGACGATAATAGCCAGCCAAACCAAGAAAACTTCGGACCTCGTGAACCGAGATAGGAGCCTTCCAGTTCAGTACTTCCTGTACCTTGGCGGGATCCACCATAATTCCTCCATCAGACAACACATGCCCAAGGAAAGGTACTTCTCGAAGCCAGAATTCGCACTTACTGAACTTGGCATAAAGTTGATGTTCACGCAGTCTTGTGAGGACTATACGCAGATGTTCAGCGTGATCCTCCTCATTTACCGAATATACCAGGATGTCATCAATAAATACCACCACAAACTTGTCCAATTCAGGCATAAATACCGAATTCATCAAGTACATGAAGTGTGCGGGGGCATTTGTCAAGCCAAAAGACATAACAAGATACTCATAAAGACCGTATCTGGTAGAAAAGGCTATCTTTGGAACATCTTCCGGGCGGATTTTAATTTGATGGCAGCCAGATCTTAGATCGATCTTGGAGAAAACTTTAGCTTTAGACAACTGATCGAACAAGATGTTGATACGTGGTAGAGGGTACTTATTTTTGACAGTGACTGCATTGAGAGGTCTATAATCTACGCACATCCGCAACGACTGATCCTTCTTCTTTACAAAGATAGCAGGACATCCCCACGGCGACGAACTAGGACGAATCAACCCTTTCTTTAAAAGTTCATTCAATTGCACTTTAAGTTCAGCTAGTTCATTCGGAGGCATCCTATAAGGTCTCCTAGAGATGGGAGCCGTGCCAGGCAACAACTCAATTTTAAACTCCACATCCCGATCCGGAGGGAGCCCCGGCAAATCATCGGGAAAAACGTCTGGAAACTCATTTACTACTGGAATTTCGGTCAACACCTTTGCTTGCACAGCATGAACTTCCCCAGACAAATGAACTTTTCTGGGAAGTGATACCAGAAAACCCTTTTGATCTGTAGGGTCTCTGAGCATAACTATCCGAGTGGATGTATCAATGAGTACCCCATTCTGAACCATCCAATTCATGCCCAAAATAACATCGATACCTAAGCCCGGCAAAACCACTAAGGCCAGCGAGTACTTTCGCCCTTCTATCTCAAGCTCAAGATTTCCCACTACTTTATTTGTGGAAATATTCCCACTTGCTGTGCTAATGCAATAACCCCCACCTTCAACAGTATGCAATTTGTGTGCAAACTCTGATGCAAACTTAGGACTGATAAAGGAATGCGAAGCACCCGAATCAAAAAGTACCACTGCAGGATGTTGGTCAACTAGGAACTTACCAGCAGTGACAACCTCTCCAGATGGGATTTCCTCAATACTGTTATAATAAGCGTGCCCTTGACGGCCACCTGGGTTGACATTCTTCTTGGGGTAAGGACAGTTCCTGGACCAATGGTCTGGCTTGTTGTAGTTCTAGCAAGGCATGTTGCTAGGGGGACACTAGAGCTGCCTTGGCCCGAATTACTCTTTGGCAGAGCCACTGTATATGCCTTACGAAACCCAGTCTTCACTGGCACTTTCTTTTGTGGAGGACGGAACTTAGCATTTGTGGCAGGAGGGCGAGGAGGAGCCCTCGGGGCAGCTGGAGCTCGAGACTGTGAAGCACTCGCCTCAATGGCCCTTTTGTGGCTCTTAGAGGCAGAATAGATAGCATTGTTGTTCTCTTGAGTCAGAGCATCACTGATAAATTCATTGAAAGTAGTGCACTTGCTAGTGCCCATAGTCTTCATCAGCTTCGGGCCTAGGCCTCTTTTAAAGCTAGCAATTTTCTTGGAATCGGTATCCACAAACTCAGTGACATACCTTGCCAGGTTGTTGAAAGATTACAGGTATTCAGTCAAGCTTTTATTGCCCTGCGACAGCCTCATGAATTCTGTGTGTTTGATAGCCATAAGACCTGGAGGAATATAATTCCCATGGAATGCAGCCTTGAACTGGTCCCAAGCAATCGGGACATTTGCAGGCAGTGTGGAACGATAGTGGCTCCACCAAATACCCGCTAGACCATGCAACTGTTGAGAAGCATATTCAGTCTTTAGCTCATCAGTCAAGCGAAGCAGACGAAACTTTTGCTCAATAGTATTTAACCACTCATCAGCTTGCAGTGGTTCCTCCGCCTCCTTAAAGAGCGGGGGCTTAGTATCAAGAAAATCCTTGAAATCACTGTACTGATTCGGTTCCGGACCCTGGTGGCCAGGACGAGCTTCCCGGTTAGCCAGCTGGCGCATAGCATCTGCCAACATGCGCTGCCCTTCGACCACTGTCTGCATCAGCTCAGCCAGGGTAGGTGGTGGCGGAGGGGGTGGCTGTTCCTCATCCTCATTGCCACGACCCCGACGAAGATTGTACGACATCTGCAAAATGCATAGCCAATGAGCACTGACGATGTGGGAAATTTGTAGATGAATTATTGTAATTATGTCAACTGACTTCATGAAATAAACTTTTCAAAATACTCATGACACAATACTTCATCACAACCGCACAATCTCTTCAAGCGGACCAAATGGTGCAATCATACGAGAGAACCCAACAAGATGTACTTTGATAAAGGCTCACACATAAGGAGCACAACAGTTATTGAACCATTTACGTTAAAATCTACGTGATTTTTGATCTTTTGCCCGGTACTTGGATTCAGTTTCAAAGCGTTTAGTTGACTGAGAAAGGCTACTTCAAACTGATCACAAAGAGACTTCTCAACGGTAGAGTTCCATGGTGGATCATGACTAGCCACCTCGATACCAGCGCGTGCCAAGCAACACACCCTTATGTCGCGCGCCATAGGAGGCCCTCGGTTTCGTCGCGGCACCGAAGGGTGCTAATCGTGACACCATCATCGAACGCCACCCAATACGACATCCAATTGCGATCGAAATTCACAGGCTCCAACTAAACATCCAGGAAATATAGGGTTCAACCTTACATCCCAAAAGTTAAGTTATTACAAAGCCTCACTCCACCACAGGGAGGGCACAAGGACGACCCTAACATCATAGCTACGTGATAACTACTCTAAGCATCATCCTCAGAGTCTGTGTCATGGATCTCCCCGCCGTCCTCATCACTAACAGGCTCTAACTCCTCATCTTCTTCTTCTTCTGGTTCTTCTTCTGGTTCGGCATCGTGGGGTCCGTTGACCTCCACTTCATCATCATTTTCAGCCATGAAGATTCCTGAACCCATGTCCTCATCGACGTTGTTGTTTCGAGGCAGCAGGGGATTAAGCTCGTTGTTCAGGCGGTGCACTTCTTCATGAAGATTATCATTGTATTCTTCAGCGTTCTCCAACTGTTGCTCGAGCTCAAACTGACGAGCTCTCAGAACGTTCTCCTCGTGCTAGGCTTCATCCCTCTGGTTCAGGACACGAACCAACATGCGTTGACAGTTGCGGTTTGCTACTGTCAACCTCTGGACTGCAAGGGTTTCCTGGTCACGATCACGAATCACTTGGTCTAGTTGCTGACGCGCTGCATTCCTGGCAGCAGTCACTTCAGCCAACTCTGCCCTTAGCCTTTCCACCTCAGTAGGCTCAGGGCGGGGCTCACGTGGAGCGAGCTGGTGATGCGGTGCCCTGCCCCCAGTGGATTTACGAGCGGTCCTCTTGGTACGTGCCATCTGTAGCAACAGATAAGATACGACTTAAAGTGAGGATCATTTAGGGGATACGAAATTTACTTTAGTCGGGAGTACTGAAATTTTTAAGGAGGGAGTAAATGATATGTATGATATAATTAAACATGATGCATGCACGTTCCGTACGCCCTCTCACCTTAGTAGAAACCTAAAGTTCTAACACTAGGCGGTGGCATACATACGTCCTCTCATATAAGCGAAACTATCGGTCTACTCGTTACGCTGTTAGTGTACCTGCAGAAAACCTCATTTCAGCCCAACAGTTTCCCAATATATGCACACAAGAAAGCAGTAATTTAAATACTTTCCATATACACATCCCCTGATGTATATACTTCAGTATCAAAGCTACCCGATATAAAGGTTCCCACAATTAAGTGCTTACGTAATTACATGGTTTAAACATGTAGGTATACAAGTCACCAAAACTACTCTCCCCTAGATCGCCGGTTGGACGATCATGCTCTCACAACTCACACTTACCAGAGCGTCGAGGCAATTGATCTATACATTACCACCCAAGTGGATGCCATCCATACAATATCACGCCGTATGGACGACAAAACAAAAACAAACAAGGCCCCCAAGTTAGTCTTTATAATAAGCCACCTAAGAGTCCTTATTTGGGCTAAGGGATGTGATCACTGGCATGCCTAAAAAATAATTTTTTAGTGTTTTAACCCTTTTTCATAATCAAATATTTTTTTTTGTTTTTAAATACTCGTATGATGTTTTTAATGTTGAATTATGCTCCGATACCAGCTGTAACAGAACCGACCAAATTATAAGAGCACAAGTACAAAAACAAGCACCGAAGCGCTCAAATTTTCGAACTTGAGCCCATATAATCCCGGTAGTCAATCGAAACCACGAAGGATTTCAAACCAACTCGCTTACAACCAGGATCGCATCATTCAACATACAACATCATGCGTTACATTTCACAAGTAGTTCCGAAATAAGTTTACACACACGGAGTCGCAATTATTACAAACCAAGTTTATAAAGTAGCGGAAGCATAACACACACCAGTTGTTAACTACTGCCAGTCTTGATGATCAACAACCCGCAAAAGCATGAGGAAAGTACATAAAAGATGATCACGCCCAAGTGATCTAGTCTTCTTCACCCGCAGGGTGGAGACAAGTTTTGCAGAAGCCTTGATAGAGCATATCATCTGCAACAGGAGGGAATAAACCCTGAGTACTGGAATGTACTCAGCTAGACTTACCCGTCGAAAACCAGAAATAAGATGACACCAAGGATTATGCAAGGCTTACACAAGAGGCTAGTTGACATAACATTTTGCATAAAGGCATAAGTAATTTAAACTCTTATAGCCTGTACTAGCAGTTATTTTTAACATTTACCTGTCGTCTATCTTAGCACCTGTACTAAACATGCACTTGATTATAATCAAACAATTATCATTATTATATCCAGAGCAGGTATGAATTGTGGCAACATTGTATCATTCCCTTAACCACCAGTTCATTTAATGAGATCTACGTTGCCGCTGCTCAAGTCAAGTGCTCACTAACCGGGAGCAAAAGCGATTCGAATCGAATTCCTATCCAGCTGGAGGGGTATTTCTAACACTCACCGTGCAGACCCCTGCCAGGGTCGCACAGGCCACCGTTTCATATGATTCAGGAATCGCGGGTCCGAATAATGTCGCGACCCCAAGGGCGACACTCTGCCAGGTGATAGGGACTCTAACCCCCCCTTGGTCTCACGCCAATGTCCCCAAGCACATCCTTTCTCTCCTCCAAGAAGCAACCTACCATTCGATTCCCGGCCTGAATCACATTACTCGGCTTCGCGGTCGGAACGACTTATCCGGCCAACTAAGTGTTAGACTGCGTTCAACATGACTCAAGGACGTACAGCGAATCGGTCCTTAAACGACTCAGACGGGCATAGCTCCACACCCAAGACGTGAAGTGTCTTGCGGCTGTACTATCGAACTCCCGCCCGGTCTCAATTTCATTTTTAAGCATGGTTCCATCCACGATAGCTATAAAGCCACTCGTGACTCCTTCCTACATCTCGCGGATGACCGGAAATCACCCGACTTCTACCGTACTAAGCAGGGCTAAGCATTGACACGTGCCTACACCTAATATAGGATTCAGTACGATATCTGGACAAGGACAGGTATAATGCAACAAGTGTTTTCATATAACTCCTACAACTTAATGCAGTAAACAATTAAAAGTACTCAAGATTAATTTATAAATCAGTAGGTTCAGCATGCACCGGGGCTTGCCTTTCAGAAAGGTCGAAGGCCGGTGATCAGGACACTCGGGCAGATCTTCGGCAGGAGCTTCCTCGCCGGCTGGTTCCTCTAGCTGCTCCGGCTGGTCCTGGACTTCCTCCGAAATCACAGGCTCGAATTCGAGGAGAGTTACCCCCTCCGGTACACCTATTGCATGAATGCACAATAAATGTCATGGATGCATAAATGTGCAACATGCTCGGAATGAAATGCATTTCAGAAATAAAATACTCTATTCAAGTTACTTTGTTAGTACGTGCAAATCTCTTCTCCGGTGGAGAAGTACTTACCTAAGCTACTCAACCTAAGATACAGTTGTTCTTCTTCGGTTAAGGCCCTAACTCCTAATAAACACAAGAGTGACATTATTTAGGTTACCACAGTAAGTTATTCTGGACAGCAGCTCAAAGATTCTAACATAACTGAAGATTCCTAACTCCAAAAGATATGATCTAAGACAATCTGGAAAGCTTATGAAATGCTCTACAAAATGTTTTCAGATCACAACACTAAATTCCAAAGTTTACCTAATCGAAATTCCAAAGTTCCAGAATCTGTTCTCTTTAAACAGAGAGCAGTCAATTCTGGACTGGCACTTTAAACAGCAATAACTCCCAAACTACTAAGCCAAATGCTCCCAAATTTTGACACAAGCTTATTTACAAATTTTACTTCAACTTTGGTATTTACAAGTTTTCCAGCAACCACCTTTATCCAAGGTCAAACCTAGAAATACTATCAGCTGTCCAGAAAACCTAAAATTGCAAAGATTAAATATTTATTGATGTGGCAAACATTCTCTAAGACCAAACTAATACTACTACCAGCTCACAAAGGTCACAAAAACACCAGAAAGTAAGGTGTGCCCACCTAGAATATTTATTTAAACCCATTTCTTAATTTACTTAAGTAATTAAGTGGAATTTTAAACATATATGTAAACTGCTCCTAAAATTCTACAAAAATTACAGGAGACTCTCTGACCCCAAAAGAGACTACTGTAAAAATTTGAACTCAATTTAATCACAGGAACTCTCTGAACAAAATTCACAAGCCAAAAAGGCTGATTTTTGTATAATTAATAAAGCATAGTAAAAAGTGTCAAACAACAGATTTCTAAATTTTTTTGGACAGCCTAGGGTACCAAGACATTCTCCAAAAAGTTATATGAACATTGCACAAGTAGAAAAATTACTAAAATTCATTTAAGTATTTCCTAGAATAACAAGATAACATTATAACTTGAAAAGTACTTAAGCACTACTGCCCAAATTTTTACCAAAGCTAGAGCAAGTATAAATTAGCCTACTCACCAAATTTCATAATTTTTGGAACACTGAAACTCAAGATATAATTTAAACAAGTTTGCATGTGATTTAAAACACATTTCAAGGACCTATTTAAATATCTCAGAAAACAAACATCACCTAGCAAACTCATATTTTTCTAAAATACTACACATCATGTAGATCCTAACAAAATTTATCTCATGATTTTTGAGCAAGTAAAACCCTAGATCTACATTTTCCAAACTTAACCAAATTTCTGTAGCAATATAAATAAAAATGAAAAAGATCTCATTTATACTGGGCCGGCCCGGGAAAGGACGCGGCCCACGGCGCTCGCGCGCGGCCCGCGACACACGCGCGGCCTGCTTAGCCATCCCGCGCGCGCGCGGGTGCTGACAGCGTGGGCCCGCAGGTCAGAGAGAGAAGAGCGAAGGGGAAGACGACCGCGACTTCGGCGAGCTCAAGCTCGCCGACGACGGCGCTTCCGGCGACGGGAAGAGCACCAACGGCTTCCCCGTGACCCTCCGCATCGACCAGACCCAACTTGGCTGACCCTATCCCAACCTAACTACAACGGCCATGGTGACCGCGGCTCGGAGGCGGCACCCGGTGGCGGTCCGGCGAGCTCCGGTGGCCAGGGACCTAGGTTAGGCGTGCTACGGCTTTCAGAGGGGATGGCGGACCTATCCAAGCTAAGGATAAGGACAGAGGTGGAGTGAGTGCCGCTGGCCGCGTGAGCACCGCACCGGCGGCCATGGCGCGGCAGCGCACGACCGTGTTCCGGCGTGTACCGTCCACCCTAGCCGGTAACATCATCGCCTAAGCTTCTCTACCCGATCCGGAACCCAGAACAGGAACTAGCAAGAATGGAGGGCGACAGTAGGGGGCTGGCCACGGTGAGCCGCCGCGCGGACAGTGCGCCGGCGAGGACTTACGGTGGCGGAAAACGAAATTCGCCCTCACCTCGACACAATCCGGTCAAGCCACGGGTGGAGGAGGTGGAGGGGATTCGGGTGGAGCGGTGGACGGGATTTGGAGGACGGGGGTGCGACGGTGAGCTTGCACGAGCACAGAGCGGGCTACGGCGACAATGGCACCTTCGTTCTCCACCTCGGTGAACCCGGCCAGAGCGAGAGGGAGGAGGAAGTAGAGTGAGCGCGGGTGATGGGGACTGAGGTGTCGACTCCCACTTCACTCACGCGCGCGAGCTCGCGACGTGGAGGCGATGGCAGGGCGCGAGCGCCACGCGGCCACCGGGCTCTGCCCGAGCGCCACGACGCGAGCCGGCTGCATGGCGTCGCCGTTTACTGAATGGAGGTCGTTTTCGTTCGACTGACAGAGCAGTTTCGTCGTCGATTAACTCCCAAACCAGTGAGAACCAGGCGTGGTTGATGTTGGCAATGTTGTAGAGCTACATGAGGGCTACAAGTTTGTCAATTGGAGTTTGGACTGGTTCGGCCTGGATTTAAAACTACAAGGCTCCAAAGTGGTGCCCCTTGAAACTGAAACTTAGTTTCAGTCACTAAGCCGACTGAAACCCGATTTTCTAGACACCATATCTCCTAAACCATTTAGAATTAGGTGATGGTGATGTTGACAATGTTGTAGAGCTATGTGTGGACAACAACTTTGTCAATCGGCTCCAGGACTGGTTTGGCCTAGTTTGTGAGTTACAAGTTGCTAAAGTGAGGTACTGTGAAACGGTTTTCAGCTCAACACTTAGCAAAATGTGATAAGTCCCAAAACAGCCCCTAATACTGACTTGTGGGCCATTTTTGAGCATGTTCTGATCATTTTCATGAGATGGCCATATTAGAACTTTTGTTCCTTATGAAATTCTCTACAACTTTGCTTAAGGGTGCTTCTCCATGCAAGATTTCTAAGCTGGACTTTTTAATTGGTCAAACCAGATCACTCTAGGGTTCCAAACTTGGTCAACAACATTTGGAAGGGCAATTTGGTAATTTTGGTCAACATGAACATTGCTCCACTACTTACCCTAAATGTAATTAAGGTGTTATAAGACCTAATTAGCCACTCTACACATTGGTTGCACAAAATTCCTAGTGTCACATACTTTGGCACAAGTAATTCAATACTTTCACCCAAATGTTGCAAACTCATGTTGCACATGTTGCATGAGTGTGTTGCACAACACTTGCTAATTATGTTACACTAAAGTGGTTGACATATCTCACAAAGGAAATTGCACATAAGGTACTTGTGTGTTGCACACTACTCACTTTTTACTTCACATGAAATATAAACATATTATAAGCTTATGCATGAAATGAATTATGCTTGCTTATGCTCATGCAAATGCAATGCAATTAAGGAGCTAAACACCTGGGGTGTTACAACCTAGTTCGCCTATTTGTCACTCAGTTTGTCTATTGACTTCATTGCTTGCATCCTTCTATTTGTCCTAAATGTTTTTGTTGCTATATTTGTATTCTACGATCACTACATCTTGCATGTGTATAAATCATTTTAAATTTTGGATCATACTTCGCTATATATATTATTGACTACTTTGCTATACCTTTTTTTTCTCGTCCTCTGCCACTAATTTTGGGAACACTTTTTACAGGCTATTGTTGATTAAGCCGCCTCTAGAAAAAAGAAGTTGTCTCTAGAAATTGTATTCGTAGTAGTGGATAAAATTAGATGAAAATTTAGAAATACTAAGATATCACTTTTTATATTGGCACATCCATCCAGATATGTGGGTAGTTTATATGAGGATTAGGGTTACTTTAGATTATTATTTGTGGGTTGGTGGCAACTTAGATGAAGCTCACCGAGGTTATATTAAGATAACTTATCTTATTTTACTATTACTAATTAGATAGTTCAACGGAGACTTCTCGTTAATCCTCACTAGACGCGCAGGAAAAATAAATAAATCCTAGAAATTCTCACAATAATCAGAAATATGTATCATCTAATTTGGTAGACTCTAATCATCATCTTGAATAATAGCCATGGGTTCTATTATGTTTTTCTAAATGGCTACCTTTCACCTTGTAGACCAAAGAAAACATGTATACATTAGTATAAATATTTATTTTAATTACTTATCAGGCATGAAAAAAATGTTCCCTTAATAAACCACATATCAATGACATCAGCAATTCACTTTATAATAAATTACACAAGTTGCTATAATAAATAAGTTTAGTCATTTTGTTAGAAACATTTGTCATATCAATATTGTTAATTTAGTTTTAAGCACTGTGTGTTTTACAGAACGATAAATACTACATATATATTTATGTTATATAACAAATTTAACATGTACTTGTCATTGTAAGAACAAGAGGGTAACGTAGGACCTATGATATTTTTTAATAAAGTAAAAAATGAAAAGTTTGAATAAAATAAAGAATATCTTTTTGGATAAAAAACTACAATAACTAGATTAAAAGTTGGAAGCTAGACTACAGATATTCATAATGAAAGAAATGCAATGAGACCATATATATTCCCTAATGAAGCCACCATATTAATCCTCAATAAAGCTATATCCTAGAAATTCTAACAAAAGTCCAAAACATCTAGCTATCGATTCTATAAACTCTATCACCATTGATAATAATAATAGCCATCACATCTATTTTATTTATAATTATCGGCATAAGGCAATCCATGAATCTATATTTAAATTACCCAGCTATGCCATTAAGAAACATGATCTACATTAAAATCTAAATTTACATCTAACTACCCACATATTATTATGATAGATAATATACTTAACCCCTTTAATTGACATCTAAATTACCACATTTATCATTATTAACGAAAAATAAAATAGCCCCTCAGATTTATATTTAAATTATCAAAATTTTATATTATAAAATTTGTTTAAATAACTATAAAGCCTATATATATGTTTCTAGGTTACCCACTTCTATTTATATTAATATACTAAAATTTTGATTAAAGTAAACATATCGGTCGTGCCGTCATGCAGATCAAGTACACATGCATTGCATAAGAGATAAATATATGTGTTCCTAGTAATCATGAAAAATATCTCCTTAAAGACTCATATACTAATCATACAAACAAATTAGTTAAAAATTATTAATAATCATTACATACAAATTGTATAAGTTGTTACTTTAGATATGTTTATACCTTTTAACTAGAATGTCTGACATATCTATATTGATAGTATAACTATTATTGCACGTATAATTCTTTGATAAGAAAATTAAACATCTTGAGATGTGGGGAGGTTAGTGTAAACCATAGGTGGCTATATCTTCCTTACCTTTGAGATTTCTTTGGAGTAATAGTCATTATAAGACTTAAATATTAATATCCTCTTGAGGCACCGCTATCCATCCTAGATCTCCCTTCAAACTCCACCCATGATCTTAAGCGACATGGTATATGTTTTAAATGACTATTTATGCCATCATAGTACTTAAGAGTATAGTCTACGACCTGTCTTTATTTTTAAGAAGTAGAGAATGAGTGTTGATAAAAGATGTCGTAAGCATAAGAGTTTCTAAACTCGAGGATAGAAAAACCTATAACAGTCAGTAAAAATATCATTTAAAAATAAAATTTAGATTCATAACATCATAAGTATAGGCTACAAGCCTGCAACAAAAGCCATCATAGTTTAAGCTAAGGGTTCAACTAAATAAAAAACTATGGATATAGATAAAAACATATATAACGGTAATATATGTTTATCATAGCTAGACAGAGACTATAAAATACCTATTATGCCTATGATAGAAAATGAATAAAGAGAAAAACATACAATTTAATATATATGTATGTAATTTTTGTTAGTTGGAGGTATTAAGAAAAACTTAATGCTTATGTCCCTTAAGATACTAGCTTGTGGGAGAGCACAGGTTGATGAACTAATTATTTGAATTTGTCTAGCGAACAACCGGTTGTTTTAGCCCCTTACAACAACCAGATTTTTTCCATGCACTTATATTGTCTTATAGCTACATTTACACCACCTTATTACTATATTTGCAATAATTTCTTCAGTGTAATTTATTGGACAGGGTGATGTAATTTGAGAATAACACAAATATATGCCAAAATTTTTCAAAAAAAGACTACAAATTATTTCTATGAATTCCAGATATCAGAGACATATATATCAAATTATTCAAAAAATTTTCAGAAATTTCAAAAAAAAAATACAAATGGTGGACAGGAGGGAGCCGCACAAATGGTCTGTTGGACGATGATGACGCTGGAGGATCCGGGCGGCTGCAACTCAGACTGGGCAATCGGTTGGAACCGACACTTCAGTTCGGTTTCATCGGTTTCAGAAAATTTCGGTTTGCACAGAGGATGGAACCGATCGGTTGTAGGAAGAAAGCGAAACCGACTATTTCGGTTTCGGCTTCATCGGTTCGGTGTTCGGTTTCAACCGAAGTCTCCTACTCGCCATGGCAGCATGCTTCTCCTCGCTGCTTCCCCCGCCGCTCGCTGCTCGGAGTCCGCGTTGCCTAGCAGAGCTCGCACGCGTGGCTCCACACCCACCGCGCGGCCGCCCCACCCGGAGCTCGCACGCCCTGCTGCGCCGCCCTCGCTCGCCACGACGCCGCTCGGTTGCGCGGCCTCCGCTCGCCATGACACCGCTCGGTGGCGCCGCCCCCGCTCGACGCCGCTCGGTGGCCACTCGCCGCTATGCCGCCCTCGCTCGGAGCTCGCACAGCTGGCTGCGCCACCCCCGCCCGTAGGCTCGCTTTGTGCCACCGCCGCCCAACCATGTTGCAATAGGTAGGTTAGTTAGGGTTTGGAGCGTGCGTGCCTGCGACCTGCGTGGTGGCTGGTGATCGTATCACTGGACGAGAGAGGTCTGGTGTCGTGGCTAGCTTGTGGGCCAACGCGAGCGAAGGGCCAAGGCCTTGCAGACTTGATACACTCATGGGCTACATACGTGATGTGAGAGAGCACTATTAATTTCGGTTTATACGGTGCTTCGGTTTTGCATGGCCTAGAAACCGTCTACGCCACCGAACACCGAACTGTGAAAAATTGGAAACCGAAGCCGAACCGAGAAACCAAAAAAACCAACATTTTGGTTCGGGTTCAATTCGGTTTTCGGTGTTCGGCTAAAATGTGCCCACCCTGAGCTGCAACGCCGTCTCGCAGAGTGCCGGCCCGATCCAGCACCGCTTCCCGTTCCCTGGACCCTGGTGAAGGCCCACCAAATCCATTGAGATGACTAATTGATTGAATTTCAATTTGGGTGATCATCGTAGGAATGAAGATCCGATACCAGCCAATCTAGATCGTAAGGCTCAGAATCCGGTTGGTTTGATGGTCCAAAACAACCGGATATCACATAGCAAATCTCATATTTTTGAATTGATGCTTTTTTGTCAAAATTTTAAAATTTATTTTTAGTGCGTTTTTTTGACTTAAAACAATAACACAAGATATGTAAAAGATAATAATTGATACTGCATATTATGTAGACAGACTCACACACACACATATATATATATATAGGAACAACTTCTTTACACTTACATCCCAGAAAAAAAAAATGCATAATAGAGAAAGGAAGAGTGCAAGACAACAAAGTATATAGGGTGAGCCAGAACCAGAAGTGCTAGCGCCTAGCGGGTGACGTCGGTGTGTGTGGCCAGCGCCCACAGCAGCGTGATGAACTCGCCGCCCTGCGCCAACGCCTCCGCATGGCCCTCAACCTTGTCTGATGGAGCGATGTAGACGACGAGTTCGGTCCACAGCTCGGCAAGCAGCGTCCAACCGTGCGCCACGTTGCCATCAATGAAACCGCAGTCCTCCAAGAGCTGCTTCCCAAGATCGGCGCCCATGTTTGCCGCGGCATCGGGGTCGGGGCCCTCGATCCTCGTCACTCGATCAAGCCTGCTCTCCGACTTGCTCCGGCGCTGCTTCCTGCTCAGCGCGCGGCGAAGGGCGCGCTTCACGGACTTGTACACGCGCTGCGACCCCTCCTGATTCTCCGGGAGGAGCTCCGGCGCGCACGCCACGAGGTAGGCGCAGTACTTGGACAGAGTCGTGGCGATCGTCTCCTCGGCGCTCCTCGGTTCAGCTGCGCCGGCGGCGTTGTTCTTCATCTCGAAGAGGCTGGTCGCGATGTGCCACACCAGGATGACATGGGTGACGCTCCTGCTCTCGCACGCCCACAGGAGGTCCTGGTGGCCACGGCGGTGAAGTACGGCCACCCCGTTGCTGAGCGGCTCACCGCGGTTCTTTGCCGCGAGGGTCTGGAACACCGCGTGCTTCACTTCCCTGGGCACCGGCACGGACGACATGCCGAGGAACCGCTGTTGCAGCATCTTGGATACGATCACCCAGGGCGTGTGCCTGCGGAGGTCGAGGACGGACACCTGGTTGAACCGCATTCCGGGGCGCGGCCTGCCCACTCGCTTCGCCCACAGCAGCGCGCGGAAGGCCTTCCGCACGCACCGCGACGACTGCCACTCTGGCTTGCGTGCGTACTCGCACAGCATGGACACCAAGAACCAGTCGGAGAGCACGTACACCACGAACTCCCACGCCTCCATGAGGATAAAGGTGAGGAAGAGCATGAGGCACACGAGGATGTTGAAGGACGAGAAGACGATGATGATGGTCTTGAGCAGCTTGTGGCCGAGGCATCGGAAGGGCTCGATTGCCCGGCGTGACAGCGTGACGACGTCGCGGGCGAGGCAGCCAATGATGGGAAGCAGGCGGCCATTGCCGGTGACGAAGAGCACCATGATGGCCTGGTTCACCGTGATAAGGAACACAAAAATGTAGTTACCTACCAAGAACCACGGGCTGCAGAGCACCACGGGAACAACCGAGTGGTAGTAGTCCATGACGAAGTTGAGCTCGAGCTCGGTAACGTGGAACGCCCTCTCCGCATGGCCTTCTGTTATGTCGTCGTTGCTGCTGTCCACTTCTTGTTCTTGGTCGCCGCCATCGCCATCACGGAGCCCTCGGAAGATGAGGCCGCGGTTCTTTACCACCACGTCTGCGTCGACGTGGAGGTTCTCGAACCTCGCGAGCAGCAGCTTGAACAGAGCAAAGGCGAGGCAGAGATCCTTCAGCTTGGGATGGTCCGTCAGCAACCGATCCGCCGGCTTGTCGTCACTTGCTTCCGCCAGCTCCCATATGTCGCCCACGGTGATGAGATCTTTCTTCTCGTCGGACTCCGGTAGCTCCACTCGGTAGCCATCGGGCCCAACATCATTCTTGAGCCTCTCCTCCCCCCTGACCGCGTACCAGCACTTCCTCATAAGCGCGGTGCCATTCTCCTCCTGCTCGTTTCTGAAGCCCTCGTCGTCTTCGAGCATCTGGGCAGTGTAACCCACAACGACTTCCGCGTTCTTGCCGACGGCGAAGGAGCGCTTGGCGACCTCGACGGCGGCGACCCTTTGGGCGGCCTTGATAAGGGTGAGCACCCAGAGGATGATGAAGCCTGGCTTCCGAAACCCGTGCACGTACGAGTAGATGAGGTAGCCGATCCACCCGATGCGGACGATCTGGTCGATGGCGTCCCACAGCGTCTGCTGCTGGTGGACGGCACGCAGCGGCGACGAGCTCATCGCGGCGAGGATGGCGTCCACCTTCTTGCGCAGCAGCTCGACGAGGAGCATCCAGATGAGGATGACCTGCGCGGCGAACGGCAGCTGCGGACCGCGGCCGGAGGGCGCCTGCTGCGGCTGCAGCTTGGTGGCCTCGTCCTTGGCCTGGGAGAACATGTAGGACATGAGCGGGAGGAAGAGGGCGAAGGACGCGTAGAGGAAGATGCGGACGGTCGGGTTGAGGGCGGCGCGGCCGGAGAGGCGGCCGAGGAGGCTGTGGCCGAAGAGGATGACGCCGAGCACGAACATTACGGCCGACGCGAGGAAGATGGCGGCCTGGGCCTTGCGGCCGTTGGGCGCCTCCAGGGCGTACACGAACCATGGCCGCGGAGACTGGCCATGGCAGAACTGGTACGTTGTCGAGTTGCTCGAGTAGATGTCATCGCAGCGCATTTTGTTTCTTCGTTCTCAACGGAATGTTGTGTTGGTATAGCTATATCCTTTTGTGTCGTGATACGGGGTAGCGATCAAAACGGATAGAAAAAACCCTATTTATACTTTCGTTTCTATATTTTTTTTTTATGAAAACGGAATTGGGTTCGGAAAATACAGGTTTGAAAACAGAATCGGGATATGTGGATACACGGAAACGAACAAATATGGATGAAGAGCCGAAAAATTAAGTTAGAATAATATGATTAAGTATTCATGAATATACATAAGTAAAGTCACAAATTAATATACACATACGAAGTTATTGGTCTAGTATTCACTAGCATGTCATGTGTTAACATGCATAATTGGTGATTAATAGGTTTATGAAAATATTAATTTCTACACATCTCATATAGATTTAAAACGGGATGAAAAACAGAATAAATACGGGTTAATTTCGGGTGAAAACGGGATCCCGCGGAAACGGACGGAAAACCCCTCTCCCATTTCCGTAAATATGGAAACGAGACCCCGCAAATACGAAAACGGACAAAAGTGGAAAACGGAACGGGTTGGAACGGGAATTTTTCCATTCATTTTCAACGCTATACGGGGGTGGGGGTGTTTGGTTTCTCTAACTAAATTCATATCCCATCGGATATTTAGACACATGCATAGAGTATTAAATATAGACTAAAAAATAATTAATTGTACAGATTGCGACTAATTTGCGAGACGAATTTTTTAAACCTAATTAGTTCATGATTTGACAGTTTGGTGCTACAGTAAATATGTGCTAACAATGAATTAATTAGGTTTAATAAATTCGTCTCGCGGTTTTTTATTTAGTCTCCAAATAGCCCCTCGATATAACGTCCGATATGATATCAGCTAAACTTCAGCCCCGCAACATAACACCCCTGTGTCGTCTGGTCAGGCCCTTTGATAAAAAATTGATAAAAAACAATAAACAAGGATGATAAACAGTAATGCACTTAATAACCCCTTAATACGCTTTGCTTCAAGTCCAAGCAAAAATGCAAGATGCCGACTGCACTTTGACGAACGAGGAAGCCAAGGACAGTCGTGGGACCTCAACATGGGCCTTGTTTAGTTGCTGACTCGGGGGTGGCCGATTCGGCACAGTGCCACCCCGAGCACTGTAGCATTTTTTGTTTTTTAGTTTAAAAAATTATCTAAAAATTGATTAATTAGACTCAAAATGTTCGTCTCGCAAAGTACAACAAAACTGTATAATTAGTTTTTAATTTCATCTATATTTAGTACTCCATGCATTTGCCGGTATTTTGATGTGATGGAGAATCTCCTTTTTGTATAGTGGAATTTAGGGATGAATTTAGGAACTAAACAAGGCCATGAAAGCCACAGGGGGTGGGGGTGTACTTTTTGCAGGCATGGAGCATCCTACTCAAGGTTCAGGACAGCTGGGATTTGGTGGCACTTATGGCAGTAGTAAAAACGATTCTAAAGACACAGGATTTTTAACATTGGCGGATCTTTAAATTTACCGTATTTTATCTACTAGGGGCCCAATTGCCAAGGCCCATCTGTGTTAATACATTTTTAGAGACAGTGGCAGCAAAAAGAGGTTAGAGGAGGTTACATTTTTTACTTAGGCCCAGTTTAGATCTAGAAAATTTTGCAAAAGAACAGTAGATTTCTCGTCACATCGAATCTTTGGACGCATGCATGAAGCATTAAATATAGATAAAAAATAAAACTAATTACATAGTTTAGACGAAATGGACGAGACGAATCTTTTAAGCCTAATTAGACCATGATTGGACAATATTTGCCAAATAACAATGAAAAAGCTACAGTGCCCATTTTGCAAAAAAAAAATTGCATCTAAACCAGCCCTTAGGAGATTGAGATGGAGGAAGTTCCAACCTGGGAGGCTCCCAGACCTTAAGAGTTGGGCAAAATAGCGTCCAACATGTGTCATATGTGATTTTGGTGGTTGACAACATGATCAAATGGACTAATGTTGTTTGCTAGTATACAAGGTTTTAGTTCATTTGGATGTAAGGATGGTTTGGACAAAGGCAATATGAAGATTACGTGATCAACAACTCAAGGCATAAGCTCGCCGAGTCAGTCTTTCCCTGAGTTCCTACATAGAAAGTTTTGGTATCAACATCAATGTCAATGAAGGGGAAACAACCAAACGGAACATGTTAGCTCCTATAGCGGTTACTCAAACTCAAGGCTTTGATGGTGATGACCTAGGAGGGAATAGGTTCCAACGTATGGTATTAATTATGACAAAATAATATATCTTACATGCATTAATTTGTCCATCGATTCCCTAATGTTGCATCTATATAAAAATAATTTGCGAGAAGAATAATGGACATTTTTCGTCTTTTTTCTTCGTGAGAAGTTGCTCGCAAGCGAAGGTCCCGTTCGGCTGTGCTGATAAGCCGGCTGAAAAACACTGTTGGCTGATTTGTTGTGAGAGAAAAATACTGTTCCGGCTGAAAAAATAAGCCGAAAAAGACGCATTATAAGCCAGATGAACAGGGCCGAAAACAAGCATAGTCACAGCGAAAAACATGACCACAATAGAGTGCCATGGAAAGACTGCAATAAATTAGCAGCTCACTAGCGTTAGTCGTAGTTTCATACTTTCTTTCAGAAGGCTTGAGGCAGTAATGTTGGCCTGATGATTGGACCGGCTGCTTGAGGCAACAGTGGCTCTAGCAGACATGAGCAATATTGTGACGAATATGACAATATTTTAGGAAAAAAAAAGACAATTATGGTCCGTAAGAAACGGTACAAGCGATCAAAATTTTACATTTACAAGAGGCACAAATTAAAGAGCTAAGAAGATTGTGATAGAGTAGGATAATAGTTTTATCAAAGAATGTGGAGCTCACCCGGAGGACGAAGAGGAAATCAAAGGCTACTTCGGTTTTGCTTTGGACTTTGGAAGAAATTGCAGTCATAGGATAGGAGTTGAGAAAAAGGCAGGAGAGGGAGATGATAATTGTTGTAAACTAAGCAATTGATCGATGATAGCTTTCAAAGTTTGTGACGATTGATACAGTAGGTGCATATACATAGGGAGATGACAAACACAATCAAACAAATAAATAGAACTATTTATAAAAAAATATTTTCACGTAAAAACCCTAAAGCTTACAATAAATTAAGAACCTAGCAATATTGTGATGAATAGGACAATAGTCAAAAAGGAAATTATGATCCATAGAGAAATGTACAAGATGATCAAAAAATTTAATTTACAAGAGGCCCAAGCTAAACAATTTGTGAAGGACTAGGATAATAATTTTATCGAAGAATAATGGAGCTCACAGAGAGGACCAAGAGAAAACCAAAGGCTGCTTTGATTTGACTTTGGACATTGGAAGAAATTGCATAGTCATGGGATAGTAACTGAGAAAAAAACAAGAAGTAAAGATGTGGATAGGCGCGCGGGAAACAGAGAGCTGGAAATGGTACTACTGTCACACCCGATTTTGCAAAGAACAAAACCAGGCTCGTCATATGCATGCCCAGGAAGTCCACATATATGTCAGAATGAAAAAAATATCAGAAACAATGTTATTATATAACGTATACATAGCTATATTAACACTTACATCAGAGTATCGCGGAACGGTGGCTAAGCTTCTGTTCGGGCTCCATTCTTCTCAGGGACGGCTGACTGGGGGCTCCGTATGCCAAACACTTCTGAAAGACTTCTGAAACTCCACTACATCTTTATCATTCTTCTAAGCAGCACCTTACTACACACTGGAGTGTGGTGGAAATAGCAAGAGTGAGTCCATGTCGAACTCAACAAATATAACATGGGGTTCATGAGGCTCAAAGGCATAACATAGGTTTATCAGCATGTAGCTTTTAATTAGCATTATTTCAGTATATCAATAATATCAAAGTGTCTCAATGTAACAATAAACCTATGATCCATGTGAAATGATTAACGAATAGCAAAAACATATTCATTATTAATGGTCAACTATTTCATAAGGGTCCAAGGCCACTCGTGACCGTGAGCACGGCTGTTATAACAATTTTACACTCTGCAGAGGGTGTACACTTTCACTGTGAGTCGTGATTTACCCTTTCGCCCGAGATGATCAGCCTCTTGACCCACTACCAAGGAAGGTCGACAGGGTTCACTATGAAGTCTTTTAAAGGTTCGTCTAACAAGTTAGAGCCGCTAGGTTTCCAAAGTCAGTCTGTGTGATTCACCACGCAGGGATCCACAGTCTGCTCTACCCCATTTGCGCCACAAGGGTAACCTCTAACAAGCTAGAAAAGGTCCTCATACTTGACTAAAGCCAGAGCCATTATAGCCCTCACAGTTGTACTGTAAGTCCCGGATTTTCGCTTACAGATAAGTCCTTATGGAGAGTAACGAGAGCACCAAAGTAATCCCCATACTCTAGTACCCTTTAACAGTAATAAAATCATCTTTTAATGTTTATTGCATATTCCATTAGTCAAATTACATGATCATAGTTCATGTTGAGCATTAGCAATACTAATCCATGCAGTATAATAGGTATCAAGGAATAAGATCAACACTAAGTCATCCTTAACAAGGAATATATGCATAATGATATTATTTGCTTATTGTGAATAGGACAACAAGGAAATCCCATGTTATACTTGCCTTAGAACTTGCTTTATGCCCAAAGCAACTTGCTCTGAAAAACCTCAACTTAATCTTTTTATTTGTAACTTCTGGCACTCAGCCTATGGTCTTCATCTTCAGATCTTCGGCGCTCACGGATAGTCTTTCTTCTACTCGTAGCAACCAAGCACAGTAGACAAACAACAAACACAACTAAGAACATGCATCAAACAAAAGAAACACTTTAAAAGAGAACGCATTAAAGGACACGGTACGTTGCTACAGTCACGAAAACACAATAACGACGGATAACGGAGCTACCATTAAAGAGAACACGCGACTATCGAGACGATTACAACATAACTTAGAAGACCGACTATAAACTTAATACATTTTAGTTATTGAAATAAGGTGATAAACATTCTAAAGAAATATTCTAAAATTAGATTAATCAATTGAATTACAAAACTAGGTTTAACCCTGGTCATATTTTATTTATAAGTATTACCGACTTTACAGAGATAAAAGAACATGTGAGAACAATTATTCCAATTATATGAGATATGTGGTTGGGCTAAGTAAATTATAATTTAAACATATTTTAAGTTGCCATTAGTTAAGTTCATGCTTAGTTACAAAGGACTAACGTGACAAGATTATATATTATTTTTAATTATAAAACTAATAACAAACATATTAATTAATATAATACTCAACTATATATATGAAAAAGCATATGACATGAAAAACATTAGTACTACTGCACAGAGAACATCGATGCGACTTTAACGCAACTTAATTGGAGCAAAATAGATTTCAAACGAATAAATGCTCGAGGATTAAAGTCATATAACTATGAAGAGCAGATACGTACTGTAATATGAAATTATCTACACAAGTCTATCATATATGCAACGTACTTAGACTAAGCAAATTTTAATTTGAGATATACTGTACATTAATTATATTAATTAATTTAATATTGAACTATATATATAGAAAATATGTGGCAACTGAACGAAAGCACTTATGTTTCAAGGTTGAACTAAGCATCTTATAATTCAAAAGAAACATTTAGTTTAATATTAATTAGATTAACATTAATTTAGAACAGACTGCCCGTGTTGCGTTTAATTAGAAACTCAATTGCACAAGCATAAATCAAATTAATATCTAACTTATAAATTTTAAGGATGTAAGACATGTTAAACGTTGTTGCTAACACATAACCTCGATCGACACTATTGCAAAACAACAAGAACGGATTTAAACCGGAATTTCTTTTAATTGGAAAGCTATTAAATAAATATATTAATCTAATTACTATTCAAATTAATAAATTCATAATCAAGTGACATGATAAACATCATTACTCATGTGTAGTTTACATCGGCACAATCACGACTCGACACGCACAACATCGCAACCCTAATTTGTTTTCTAATTTAAAAGCTATTAAATTATTAGTACTCATATTAGTATTTCAATCAATAAATTCGTAACTATAAGACATGACAAACATTAGCACTACCGTGTAGAGCGCGACGACATGAATCTAACACGACTTGAACGACTCGAATCGGATGTAAAACATAAATGATATGACCTAAATAAGATTATATGTATACGTATTTCTATTGTATTTCGGGATTTATTTTTCTGAAGGAAAAACGGCCGTAATGTATGTGTGACATCATCATGACATCATTGCGATGTCATCAAGCTAGCAACAATGGAATTAGAGCAGCAGTGGTGCACGCATGCATGCCATTCAATCACGCTGATCCAGCTAATCTAATTTCCATCCTGCCCCGCTCCTTTTCATCGCTGGTGGTTGGAGAATGGAGACGTCCCAATCCTCCTCTAGAGCATATCCCGTCGCTGCACCTCGCCGCCGTCATCGCCGCCGCCGCGCTACAGGCCTCCATCGTCACCAAGCACGGCCGCCGTCTCGTAAACTTTGCATGTGCATGTCGCTTCTGTGTTATCGTAATACATGCACATGTATTGTCCTGGTTAGAATAAATTAACACTATTTTTGTTGCATCATTAATGGCCACACAATTACCGCTAATTACTCTGGCTCAATGCTCGGCTCATGCATGTGCACATGCTCCAGTGGGCTTCCAGGGCCGGACCGGACCACGTTTTGACCAAAGGCACAGGTAGAAAGAACGGATGATCGCAAAATCACAAGAACGAGTTACTACACTAGGTTGCTTTTAATTAAAAATGCATTAAATAAATATTGCACGTAAATCAATAAATTCATGATTAGGTGACACGATATACATCAGCACTACTACGTAGAGCGCAACTGAAACGGAGCAAAACGAAATTAAAACGAAGAAACGACAAAGATATTACGAACCAGTGTCAGAACCGCAAATACTCCATCTTCTACCTCCATCCATCCGAAGGGCCTCGGCCTGGGGGCGACAAAAGAAGGAGGAGAAATATTTAATTTACTACACGAGAGATTTCCCAAACTAGGGGCTCCTCTACGGTAGTTTTGGTGTGCTTTTACACCAGGGATATGTACGTATATATAGGGAGAAAAACTCTCCACCTCCATATCAACTAGCGATATGGTGCTAATTGACGTTGCACCATCCATATTTACTAATAGGCCTAATTAATTATTAAAGCCCATTAGTAAATAAAGACATGGGCCTTTGGGCATGAGGAAATCTGAGATATTTTATTATTTTCGGAATTAATTAATTTCATGGATAAAATAATTTTAGAAAAGTCCAGAATTATTATTTAAGCCACGAAAAATACTCCGAAAGCTCCGAAAATTTGGAGAAAATTCTCAGAGACATTATGGAACATAAGGAACCAAAATAAAGTATTTGGACCTCATGAAAAGATATTTTGGAGCATCTAAAAATTAGATAACGCTCGCAGAAAAGCGTGAACTAGCTCTAGAAAAGTCAGAACAATTTCCGAAGAGTTCATTGAGATTGATTGACACATGAGGAACTGAAAGGAATAATTTGCGTGATAAAGAAAAGATTTTAGGAAACTCCCAATGAGAACTTAAGATGAGAAACCAGGAATATTGATTGCAGAAAAAAATAAAGACGTGCTGGAGAAGAAAGATCGATCCACTAAACGTATTTTGAAAGACTTTGTTCGCTCTTAAAACACAAGAGTTAACGAGCAAACATCACATCAAACAATAGCCCATCAAATTAGTTTAGAAAAATTTAAAGATTCTTATTTTTTTATAACTAATTGATGCTATCATAAACTAAACTTAGGAAATTTTATCCAAATATTAAAACATTTATTTTATTTAGTATTTCCTATGCACAACCCAAAATTGAAAATTTTTGGGTGTGACAACTACCGTCGGCACGGCAGCTGACCGGAATTGTAGATGCTACAAACCTTATGTAAATTAAAATAATTAACTGTAGGGGTGGCACGGCATTCACTTAATTGTGAAAGCCATGCAAAATGGGCGCTCCTTGCGCCAGGACAATTATTACGTTCTTCCCTTATCAATGAAAGCCGGTAACGGATCTTTCAAAAAAAAGAAAAAACAAGAAAGGGTGGTGACAATAATTTTAATTAAATTAAGGAATTGATCGACAATAGCTATAAGACGTCGTGGCTTATCTAGATATTTTTTTTTAGGAAACAGAAGGGGTATGACCCCCTACTGGAAATATATTAAAAGCTAAAGCAAAAAGGATCCAAGTATGAAGTTTAAGAAACAAAAAGGTTACAAAGAAAACGAAGAGGACTCAAATAGGCTTCTAGGCATAGGTCAATATGAGAATGAAATTTTGCTTGTGCTCATAGAATAACTAGAGGAAATTCTTGCTTCAAGATAGTCTTGCAGCGCTGCTCTGAATGTTTAATGTTTTTGAAAATGACATCATTTTGGACTGTCCAAATGCACCAACACATAGTGATGATAATTTCCATGAAGAAAGGAAACCAGAGTTGATCTCTGAAGCTTATCAGGACATCAAAGGGATCATTGGTGTTAGGCACAAACAAATTTAGAGTATACAAACAAGCTGAAGCAAAACGGCAGTCGTCGAGCATCAAGTGAAATAAGCTCTCTCCCAAAACCGAAGGACAGAGAACACAGTCGTAGTCTTCTAGGAGCATGTTCTTACTCTTGATGAGTTCTCTGGTGCTAAGTCGATCTTTCAAAAGAAGCCAGAAGAAGATTTTACTTTTGTTTTGATAGGAAGTGCGCCATAACCACTGGAAAGCCACTAGAAGAAATATTGGGGAGCCCCATATGTAAATCCAGTTATCATGCTCTTGCTGCATATGCAGGAGGGTCTTGGAACTGCCCATACACTGGCTGCACTCTCCACTCTCCCACTCAGATGTGGATGTGTAGTTGTGGCAAATTAGTGTTATGAACGACGTATGGAATATGAAGTAAAACAAGATCGATCACAGCGGAGACACACGATTTAACATGGAAAACCCCTCCAATGCGAAGGGGAAAAACCACGGGCACCAGCCAGCAACAATCTCACTATCTCAAGAGTTTGGGTTACACGCCTGTAGCGGCTTACAAGAGAATCAAGTCTCCACGAAACCCTAGCAAGGGTATATGTACGCTCTGGCCCAGCCTTCAGCTTCTACGGGCCTCTGCGTCAGAAGCCCGGCCTATATCCTGGAGTGAATTTGGAACAACTCCAACAAACTTCACCTTGAGACAAATTCATCTTGTATCATAAATCAACCCATCATCCTGAACAACAAAGATAGAAAACCACTGGTGCCAACAATAGTCTCTTGGACTATTCAATTGAACCAACTAAGCTTGAGCATAACTCAAACTTAGCAACATGAACAGGCTTTGTCATCATATCAGCAGGATTATCATGGGTACTAATCTTGCATACCCTCAGCTTACCTTCTTCAATCACATCACGCATAAAATGATACTTGATATCTATGTACTTAGTTCTCTCATGGAACATTTGATCTTTAGTGAGGTAAATTGCACTTTGACTGTCACAGTGCAAACTTATGCAAGATTCAATTCCACTGAGTTCAGTGTACAAATCTTTCAACCATATTAATTCTTTGCACGCTTCACAAATAGCCATATATTCTGCTTCAGTAGTAGACAAAGCAACAATAGACTGTAACGTAGCCCTCCAACTCACAGCACAACTGCCAACAGTAAACACATAACCAGTCATTGATCTTCGCCTGTCCAAATCAGCAGCATAATCAGAATCCACATAACCAATGAGACCCTTATCAGTTCTTTCAAACTTCAAACATGAATCTGTTGTGCCTCTGAGGTACCTGAAAATCCACTGAACTGTCCTCCAATGTTCTTTGCCCGGATTAGACATATATCTACTAACAAGACTCATAGCATATGACAAATCTGGGCGAGAGCAAACTATGGCATACATCAAAGACCCAACAGCACTATAATAAGGAACCCTTGACATGTACTCAATCTCTGCATCTGAACTAGGACACTGAGCAGCTGACAACTTAAAGTGAGGTACAATAGGGGCACTAACAGCCTTAGCATTTTGCATATTGAAACGCTGAAACACTTTCTTGATATAATTTTGTTGACTAAGAAATAGCAAACCAGATTTTCTGTCTCTACTAATTTCTATACCAAGAATTTTCTTAGCACTACCAAGATCTTTCATATCAAACTCACTACTTAACAACTTCTTTAACTTAGTGATTTCAATCTTGCTCTTGACAGCAATCAACATATCATCAACATATAACAACAAATATATAAGTGATCCATTAATATGCTTGATGTAAACACAGCTATCATATCTAGATCTTTTGAAACTGTATGACAACACAAATGAATCAAACCTCTTGTTCCACTGACGAGGGGACTATTTCAAACCATACAAGGAGCGCTTCAACTTGCACACATATTTTTCCTTGCCAAGCACCATGAACCCTTTCGGTTGGTCTATGTATATGTCCTCCTCTAGCTCTCCATGCAAAAACGCAGTCTTCACATCTAACTGCTCAAGCTCAAGATCATGTGAAGCAATAATATTCAAGAAAGTACGAATTAAACTGTGTTTTACCACTGGAGAGAACACATCATTATAGTCAACACCCAGAATTTGACTGTACCCTTTTGCAACTAACCTTGCCTTATACTTTAGAGGCTCGCTTGGAGATAAACCCTTCTTTCTCTTGAAGATCCACTTGCAGTTTATGGTCTTCTTTTTCTTAGGCAAAGGAACAACCTCCCATGTACTGTTCTTCTCAAGAGACTGCATCTCCTCATGCATAGCAGAAATCTAATTCTTACTATCAGCACAACGAATAACTTCTTTATAGGTTGCTGGCTCATGAACATTCTCTACCTGTTCAGCACAACTCAAAGCATAGTAAGACAAATTACATTCTTCGATAAGACGTTTAGGAGGTACAACTATCCTTTTTGACTTGCGTTAAGCAATAGGTAATTCCTCATGTAGTTGTAAAATAGGAGGAGTTTGCTGAACATCATCATAAGCATCATCACCAGCAACATCATTATTATGGTCATCCTACTCATCAGCAGGCTCTACCTGCACACCTATATCATCATCAACATGCTCCACCTGCATGCGTATACGCTGCAACTCTTTTTTCTAGAACATGTTCTGAGGGCAAACTGTTAGTAAACATCATAGATTCATTGAATACAACACTCCTGCTCATAAAAGTCTTTCCTGTTTCAGGATTCCATAATTTATAGCCTTTGATTCTCGAACCATAACCAAGGAAAAGACACTTAACAGCTCTAGGCTCTAATTTCCATTGTCAACATGAGCATAAGCAGTGCATCCAAAAACTTTTAACTGTGAATAATCAGCAGGCGTACCAGACCATACCTCAATAGGAGTTTTCTTATTTAGTGGAATAGAAGGTGACCTGTTTATCAAGTAACAGGCAGTATTAGCAGCTTCAGCATAAAAATACTTGCTCATCCTTGCATGAGACAACATGCAACGGACCCTAGAGATAATAGTCCTGTTCATCCGTTCAGCCACACCATTCTGTTGTGGAGTATGGGGTATGGTGTGATGCCTAACAACGCCTTTCTGTCTGCAATAATCATTAAAGGCATGCGAACAAAATTCTCCATCATTATCAGTACGAAGCAATTTTACCTTCCTTTCAGTTTGTCTTTCTATCATTACTTTCCAGTTCTTAAAAGCAGTAAAAGTATCATCTTTCTGTTTTACAAAATAAGGTCAAACCCTTCTAAAGTAATCATCAATAATTGTAAGCATGTAACGAGCACCACCAAGTGAGGGCTTCTTAGAAGGACCTCATAAATCAGCATGAACATAATCAAGAGTACCTTTGGTGGTGTGAATAGAAGTGTTGAACTGTACCCTATTATGCTTGCCGAAAATGCAATGCTCACAAAACTTGATCTTACTCGAAGTGCAGCCTTTCAGCAGGTTTCTCTTCATCAAATCTTCCATACCATGGTGACTCATATGTCCCAAACGCATGTGCCAAATGTTAGTTTTACTAGGTTCATCATTAGTAACAGCAGCAGCAGTGGAATCAGAACCATGTAAGGTACACTCTCTAAGGACATATAACTTTGCAGAATTAAGATCACCTTTCAAACAGACAAGAAAACCTTTGGATACCTTCAGAATGTCATCTGAACCAGAATATTTATAACCTTCTGCATCAAGCGTGCTCAATGAGATAAGATTCCTGGACATCCCTAGTATATACCTAACGTTTTTTAGCGTGTGTGTCATGCCATCATCAGTCTTGATCTGAACTGATCCAATCCCCACGACGTCACATGGGTTATCATCTCCCATCCGCACAACATCCCCTTTCTGCACAGACTTATATGAACTAAACCAATTTTTGTTAGTGCAAATATGAAATGAACATGCAGAATCGAGAATCCATTTATCATGACCAGCAACACAACTAGCAAGCACTATCAGACAATCTCCAGAATCATCATCAGACGCAGCAACAGAGACCTTACCAGCCGACTTGTTTTTCCTCATCTCCTTATTATGTACTTTTCTGCAATCCTCAATATTATGATTTGTCAGCTTGTAATAAACACAGAACTTTTTATTACCATGTGGCTTGGACTTTGAACGGTCTCTCCTCTCGTAGTTCTTTCTACCATCATTGCTATCATTTGAGGATCTGTTATCAGTTCTGCCTATCACATGCAAAGCTTCACCCTTTGAGGACGACGTTCCGTCATTCTGCACCATAACTTTCATCTTCTCCTTAGACTGGAGAGCCTCATAAACTTCCTTTACGGTTAGTTCATCACGGCTCAAAAGTATGGTGTCACGAAAATTTGCATACGAATTTAGCAAAGAACATAGCAGTAAAAGACCTAAGTCCTCATCATCATACTTCACCTCCATCGACACTAGGTCGGCCACGATCTTCTTGAATTCAGCGATGTGGGTCATCACCGAATCCTCCTCCTTCATCCTCAGAGTGAACAGCTTCATCTTCATCTGCATCTTACTGGTTAGATCCTTGCACATACAGATCGATTCTAGTTTCAGCCATAGTTCTACAGCAGTTTTCTCTTTCAAACACTCCTGCAAAATATCATTATGAAGATATAACTGAATTAGGGCGAGAGCCTTCTGATCCTTGCGGATCTCCTCAGGAGTCCAATCGGCCTTCGATCGGCCTTCGTCTTGCCGAAGTTATCCAGCACCTCATCGTAGTCATGAGTCTGCGCCAGAATTCCCCGCATCTTGACTTGCCATAGCGAGAACCGTGTGTCGTAGTTCAGCAGCGGAAGATCGAACTTCATCGACGTCGTCATGAACCCTACAGCAACCGCAGCTCTGATATCACTTGTTATGAACGACGTATGGAATATGAAGTAAAACAAGATCAATCACAGCGGAGACACACGATTTAACGTGGAAAACCCCTCCAATGCGAAGGGGAAAAACCACGGGCACCAGCCAGCAACAATCTCACTATCTCAAGAGTTTGGGTTACACGCCTGTGGCGGCTTACAAGAGAATAAGTCTCCACGAAACCCTAGCAAGGGCAGGCCTCCGCTTCGCTCCGTCAGAAGCCCGGCCTATATCCTGGAGTGAATTTGGAACAACTCCAACAATTAATACTTGTATAAGTCCTGTTTGATTTGATTATTCTAGAATTAGGCTTCTATAGATGGATAATTGGTGCTCCCGCTCCAAATCTAGCTTAGAACATTGAAGTAACATGTTTTAGCCTAATATCTTGATGCATGTTATCTGGTTCACTAAGTCATCGTATATTTAGATCTATAACATGAATATGACGCTGTGAATTTGGACGCTCTCCAAAATATGTTAATTTGGCTTCTGAAGTGTCTACAAGAAAATTTCAGTGTTCGAGCTTAGCATCTCTGGTGCATCTCTGAATTTTTTGGGTTGAGTTCCACTGCTGCTACATAGATGTTTACCATCAGCAGTATCCTTTTCCTCACCCTGTGGAGTTTGCTCATAAGCATGTGTGCAAGGAGGATTATCTAACTCAGCAATCTTTGTTTGGATATCTTTGTTTGGATTAGGATCTTCAGCTCCGTACATAGCTCCTCATTATTCTTGCAATTTTTATGAGGCCGGTCATCATGCTCCCTATGAATTTATCCTAAGAAATCTGCCAAGGCAAATTCAAGTTCATTTTCTTCTGCTTCTTTCATGCAGTTGGAACCAGTGGCATCCAAAGATCCAGATGGAGTAGCAGCCGTGGTGATACTTCTGTTGTGATTTTGGTCTCCCTTTGCTTTGCTGTTCTGGGTTGAACTTTTGTCCAAGCAGGCACCAAGTCCCAGGTCAGCTAATATTCTGAACCTCGTCATTTGGAATCTTTAGCTGTTTTACCATTCCTAGCTCGTCCTCCATAAGTCTTTTTGACTGTTGTTGGTTTGCTTGAACTGGATTCCTCCATGTTCTGAGAAATGTAAGAGCATAGGATATGCATTTTTTTCAGAATATAAGCTGTAACATGTGCAGCATAGAAATTACAAAAATGACATAATGCTTACATTTATATCAAATGTTACATAGAACAGTGACTGCTGCCTTTATGCAGGAGGCGTAGATGGATTATTGTTGTCATATGTGAGATGGAGAAGTTTGGTAGTTAGTAGCAGGACAAAGGTTTCAGTCTGTGTCTTTGTTTCAGACAGTCCTGTGTCTTTGTTTCAGATGGTCCAGTGTAGTAGTAGCTATACTAGAATTTTTATTGATTATGTATATTTCTTATTGCTTTCCATTTCTGTGCAACCATGTATGATTAGTTAGGGAGAGGGAACATGATGTATTAACGCTCGTACTTGATTATGTATATTTCTTACAAGTATGCAGCACAAGTTAGACCCATACGGAGTATGTGCTAATCTCTGATTTCTCGTACGCGTGTGTGCAGGAGGCAAGAATATCAGAAAAGCAGATAGAATTGATGGACTTGTGGCCTTTTATGGTGACTGCTGCCCTTATGCAGGAGGCAAGAAGATCCAAAAAGTAGTCGGAATCAACGAAGGCTTTTCATTGTATATATGATCTTTGAGCATTGCTATTTTACTCTGGTCAAATTTGTATTTCTATTGTGAATCATTATTAATCAGTATATCAATTGATGTATCTCGGTTTGTTAAAGATATGGGCTGAATTGTGTGCTGAAAAAAAGTATGGGCTGAATTGTGTGGGCTGAAAAAACTAAAAAAATTATCCGAGCAAAAAAAATCAAAAATCAAATAATGGGACAAATGAGCCCAGCCCAACCTAAATTTCGAAAAAAGCTGACGTGTCATGGTCAGCCACTGTGACATTCCACCTCACCATGCTAACATGGCAATGCTGACGTGGAACATGCTCATGATGTTTTATTTCGTCACTATACGATGCAGTCGCTCTTGGTAAACCTATCGAACAACTATTCCATGATGATCACAGACGTCACCATTCTAGTGAGTCTGTGATGATTTTTTCGCTTCGAAGTATTATGACGGGGATTTTATGACAATCTCAGGGACCATCATAGATAGCAACTTATGACAAATTTTGGGGTGTTTGTGACCAAATGATAACATCATGTGTCAACACAATCCTTGTAATATATGATATAGTGGTTTATAGCAAAAGAGAACAGCTCTGGAAATGCTTGGCTCAAAACCCTTCCTTCTCGGAGATCATTAATAAACAAGATCCACCATCTTTTAGAGACACAATTGCCATACCTTTAAAAGAATCTAGTAATTTGAGGATATCACGCCACCAGAAGGTGTAACACCCTAGGTGTCAGGCTTGCATCTTGGCACTTGCATTGCATGAGTTTAGGCGTCATTCGTTCATATGTGAGCATGAAACACATGTAACACACTAGTGAAACATATGGAACATATTAGTGAAATATATGAGACATGCTAGTGCAACATGTGAAACATGTATATGTGGAATGTGCTTGCAACATCTCCTTAAAACATACGCAACATACCTTGTTATATTTGTGTTTCTATGTGTGTATGTTAGATGCTCATGCCTGGTAATGCAAGTGAGTGTTGATGTCACTTCTTTCATGTGTCTCACATCACTTCCTATATATATTGATCACCAGAAAAGTTCGTGAAGTTTGGAATAAAAAAGTCACATAAAATGATAAGTTCTATTCCTATTGGAATTGCACCATTAAGTGAATGGAATTATAGACCATCAACAAAATCTTGCAAACTTGTCCAAATGACTCTAGATGAACTCTACAACAAAAGTCATGAAGAGTTCATATTGAGCAAATGTCAAGAAAATACCTCAATTGGCCTAAAACCCTAGTTTAGGCTTTATTAAGTTGCTACATTGACCAAAGTGAAAGTTTGACTTCTGTATTAGTTATGAGGTTTGACCTTATAGAAAAGTTGTGGTTCATCTTATGTAGAACAAACTTTGTTAAATGGTCAAGAGCTAGTTTGGCATTTAACCTAGCCAAATAGAGCTCCCAAGATTGAATCAGCTGCTGTTTTGAAGAAGCGGAAAATATTTCCAAGTCCCTGTTTGGCAGCTGTGAGTTGAAAAGTTTGCAACATTTTATCATCCAAATTCATATGGTAGCTCAATTAGATTCCTTAATATGAGTTGAAGTACTTTTCATGGTGAAAACAAGGAATCAAGTGTCACCCAATTTGGAGCTCAGTTGGACCTTCAACAATAGTTCCCAAAACATCAAAAGTTTATTTTGTTACCTTTGACATCGACATGTTGGCATTCCGCGTTCTCCAAATTGGTTGAGCAACTTGAGTTGGTCCTTTTATAAAAGTTGGAGCATACATTATGGAGAAGAGCATGAAACAAGATGGCATCAGTTTGACATCATTTTCACCGTCAATTTTTGGAGTTTGTTGATCGCTGCCAACACACTGACACAACCACTTTGGTGCTTAATTACCCATTAATCCTTTTCTCTAATGACCATGGCCCTTAAACTAAAAATATAGAGCATCTCGCGGGCTTCAAACTTCCTTTTGGGTCCAAGGTCCAAATCGGCCCGGAATAAGCCCAAAAATGCGCCCCACGCCAGCCACTTCCTCGCACGACAGGTGTTCGGTGAATTGTCGTCGTGGCGACCATGCAACCAAGCCGCGCGTCCACGCCCATGCCACGTGCCCTGCCTTGCCGAAGCGCGATGGGGAGAGCCTAAGCTTCATTCACTCGCCCCTCTACCTCCCTTCTGCCTCCTGCTCGCCTCCCTTGCTCTTCTCACCGTGAAAGCGTGCGGATGCCATGGATGGCCATGCCGAGCTCGCTGCCACCGCCGTCCTCGCTGCTCCACTTTTCCTTGCGCCTAGCAGCGGCCGTCATCATCTTCACCATGTGACGCTGAGCTCACAAAACCCCTCCTTCGGCCGTCTCTACCGCCGGAGAGCAGCCACCGCTGGCATGGCCATCTCGGCGCGCTGACCTCGCATGGCTAGGCCACCTGAGCCCGCTTCGGGCCAAGCTGCGCCCTTGGCCGGCACGCGCGGGTCCCAAGCATGCTCCAACGCGCGTCGGGCTTTCCTCCGTCGCCGGCTAGCCATTTCGTTGGAGTCAGCTTCCGTGGCCGGCTGGCCTCGGGCCTCCTCGGGTCGAGCCATGGGCGCCGGCAGGTGCGCGGAGACCGCCGGTGTGGCCTCCCTCCGACGAACCGTGAGCTCCAGCGCGCCCCCTATAAAATCGTGACTAGGGACTTCATACAGGAATTTGACTAAAAGGGAGGGCCTATCTATGAACTCGTAGACTCAGATGAATAGTGCTCCCAGGGACTTGTTTGTTTTAGTTTTGCATAAACTTTAGAAATTCATAGTAAATTGTAGGAAACTCGCAAAATAGCAAATGATGACTTTTTGGAATTCTTATGAAATTGTATATGCAATGGATCTATAATATGTCATGTTTCATTTAAAGTTTCAGTTCTAAAAATAGATATATGCTTCTAGGTTTTCAGTGCTAGTTGTATTTGTCATTTTCATAACTAAAAATTTAGAGCTCCAAATGAAGTGAATTTTTTGTGGAATGCTACTCATGTGATGTTTGATGTGTGGTAAAAATTTCATGATTTTGGTTGTAGTATGAGTGAGTTATTGATTCATCTTGCTCTCACATGAATTCTTGTAATAGCAATTTGTCCTTTTCATAGAGGGTGCTATGCTTACTCAATTAGCATGGAATTTATACAGTAGACAATTGGGGGCATATGTAGACCACTGTAATTTTGGTAGAATTTATTGTGTATTTTTTATATGTGTTCATGATTCCATCTAATTATTTAAATAAATTAAGAAATATATTAAAGGAATTTATTTAGCAATGGACACTATGTTTTCTGGTGTTCATTACTCATGTATGACATGTTGGTAAAGTTAGTTTTGTCTAATTATATGTTTGCATCATAAGTTAATATTTATTTCTTGCAAATGAGGTTTCTGGACAGATCTGGGAACTTAGCAAAGTTCTTCATGATAATATGCTTTGTTGTGAAACTTGTTTATACAAAAGTTATAGATAATTTATGTATCTAGGTACTGTTAAAATTTGGTTGCATTTGGCCATGTGGTTTAGAAGTTACAACTGTTCAAAGTTGTATCACAGAATCTGTTGCTCTCAGTCATGTTAAACCTGATTCTGTGTTTATGTAAATTCGACATGTTAAACTTTGGAATCATACTATGATGATTATAAATTAAATGTAGAGAATTTCATAAGATTTCCAGAATATCTTCTTACAAGTCATTTGGATTTATGAAACTCCAGTTATAGCTAAATCTTGTAGCTGTTGTTTGCATGTTCAAAAATTGATAGATTCCAATTATAGTTGTTTACTTGTATATTGTTAACTGTGACTTATGCCTTTGAGGGTAGTTAAGTTAATACACCTGAGATCTTGTAAAATTTGTGTGTCATGTCTAGTATGCTTACTATATTCATATGTTGTGCTTGGGTGATGAGTTAAATGACTTAGGTAATCACAATTATTGGTATGGTGTTGTTTTACTTACTATCTTAGCATGATGATTAGTGTGATGTTTAATTAAGCTATGTGATGTGCTTAAGTAGGTTTAGTGTAACCGTGTTTTTGCCTTGATTAGTGTGTGATGCATCATCTATTGCATTTCCATGTATTCATACACTTACATCTTACATCTCATCTAGGTACGCTAGATGCACCACGTGAAAAACATGATGTGGAGCCAAAACCGAAGATGGTGTTTGGTGGATCCATCCCGAGGATGGAAGGCCCTGAAATGCATGCCTAGAGTGGAGAAGTCGTCAAGACGGTGCAAGCTAACTTGACTGACTCGTGTTGGATCCCAAGCAAGCCCCGGAGCATTATAAGCATTCTAATTTCTAAAAATGCAATTGAGTATATATGTTATATGTATTGTTGCATTAAGTGATAGGTGTTGGATGAAAACACTTGCTACATATATACCCTATCCTTGTCTAGAAAGTATGCCTTGAGTTCTATCTAGGTTCAGGTTCGAGTAATTGCTTAGTCCTGCTTTAACCGGTAGAAGTCAGTGCGAGCTTTAGGGATACTTATATATGGCACGGTTGGCTATATTTGCTATCGTGAAAAAGAACCATGTGTTAATAAAATGAAATAAGACCGCACGGGATGACGATAGTGAAGTAACAAGGCATGAAGGTCTTGGGTGTGGATCTATCCCCGTCTGTATCGATTAATGACCGACTTAGAGCCTTTCCTTGTCATGTTGAACGCAGCCTAACACTTAGCTGGCCGCCCTGAGGTTGCCGACCGCAAAGCCGAGTAGCTCAACTAAGGACGGGAGTCGATAAGTATAAAGTGCGCCTCAGAGGGGAGCCAATGGCGTGAGCCCAAGGGCAGGTGTTTAAAAGTCCTGATCGTCCTGACAGATTTGGTATCCTTGAGAGTGCTGGCGCTGATCGAACCCACGAAGTTGGTTCCTGAGTTATACCAAAGGTGATCTACGGCTGCCTTTAGCGGGATTTATCGGGTGAGTGTTAGGAATACCCCCTCAACTGAGTTGTAATTCGATTCGAGTTGCCGTCTCTCCTGGTTAGTGAGAACTTGACGGGCTTATCTCAAAAGTAGATCTCACTAAATAACTTGATGGTTGAGGAATGATGATGATCATAATGATAGCATTATTATACCTACTATAGTTAATATTGTTTTGCTCCTAATAAAGTGTTTGCTATAGTACATGTGCTAATCTAGATGATAGGTTTATAATGATTAACTTGATGCTTAAGCATTAATAATTACTTATCTGTACTAAGCTTTTATGCAAAATGTTGCCAAGCTAGCCCCACTTTATATCAGCCTTGCATACTCTTTGATGTCACTTTATTTCTGGTTTATGATGGGTAAGTCTAGCTGACTACATTCTCGTACTCAGAGTTTATTTCCACTTGTTGCAGGTTGTGATGTATCTTGGATACTACAAGAATTGGATGACTCCTGCCATAGCGGCGGAGTGTGATCATGAGCCTGATCCTTCTGAGTTATCTTATCTCTACTGCTTTTGTTGAAAGTTGATCTTGGTACTGGCATGTATTTGAAAGAAGAGTAATGTTAGTTTCAAATTACTTGTAATAGCTATGTTGAACTCCGATATATATTGAATTACCTGTGAAATGGATGTAACATGTAGCTTGTTATGTTGAATCACTACGATCTTGGCTTATATGTTAGTTGGTTTAAAATCCCTCGTGTTTCGTTAGACTACTGGAGTTATATGGGCTCAAGTGCGGGAATTTAATCACTCCGGTGATTGTTGTTTTTACTTGTGCTCTTATAATTTTGGTGGTTCCGTGATAGAAGGAACCTTTGAAGTTGGGATGAGGCAAACGAGTTGCTACTGGGGTGCTTCCGATGGCACTGTTCCCCACAAGAAGGTTGTGGCCGCTGTCGACATCATGGCCGCCACGACGCGCGACCTCAGTAAGGAGATGTTGGGATGATAGCCCATGTTTCAAGTGTTTCAGACATTTCATATGTTGCAATTGTTTCGTATGAATGTTGCCAAAGTGGATCGGGGGTGTTGCACATGTATGTTGCAAGTTTTTCAAAGGCATGTTGCAAGTGTTTTAGAGGTTTGTTCAAAATGTTTCATCTGTTATAGATGTATGTTGCAAGCGTTCTGATCTGGATGTTGCATATGTTTCACACATATGTTCCAAATGTTTCAGCTGTGCTAGTCTTATGTTGCAGTAAGTGTTTCCATGTGCAAGTTGCAAGAATTTTATCTGAATGTTGCAGATGTTTCACACATATGTTGCAAGTGTATGTTTCATATGTTTTATCTATTTTCATACGTATGTTGCATTCAAGTTTCACGTCGCACGTGTTTCATGTTGTTCGGAGAGTCTGCAGACATGGTGAGTGATGGTGCCACGGCACGGACGCCGGGGAATAGGGCGCGGCGAGCTGGGAGATGACGGATGGGGCACGCGGCGTGCCGGTGTCCTGCAGACGGAACACACTAGGGCACGGTGGTCGGGGCGCGACGGGACGGGGTGCGTGTGTGGGGCAGGGCGAACGACCTTGAATTGAGGCGGATAGGGCGGGTTGAGCGTGCGCGTGCGGGGCATGAAAAAAGTGAGTGAACGGGGACAGAATGTATGGGCTTCCGAACGCACGCGTCCATTCGGACGTCCGGGCGCTCTCACTGTCATTTTTAAATTGCATAAAGAGAGAAAAGTCGATTTCTACTATTGTTAAGGCAACTTAAATACACACTTATATTTTTTGCCCTAACATCTTTTTTGACAAAACTGGAGAGGCCGAAGCAGAAAGCTTTATTAGATTAAAACAAGCAGAAACAAGTACATGGCTCAAGCAGAGCCAAAGGAAGCAGAAGAGAGCAAGAGCTCAGGAGACAAAAAAAAAACAAAGAAAATTAAGATTTTTGCCATAATTTTAGCAAGCCTTGATTTTGGCAAATTTAAGTTTTAGCTTGCCATGATTTTGGTTGGACAAGAATTGAAAGCCAACCAAGTAGGCCCAAAGTCCTCACAATTAAATTTTTTTTTTCAAACGACCTCAAATAGAGAAACAAACAGACTCTCACCATGAGAGCTATGCTCGTTTTAAAAAATGGAACCAAATTTCCTCACTAATATCAGCATGGATCTTATGCGAAAGATACGTCTCCTGCATTGTGACAACCACTAGCACTGACCTCATGCATTGCTCCTACTAGTCCTGATCGTCCTGGCAGATTTGGTATCCTTGAGAGTGCTGGCGCTGATCGAACCCACGAAGTTGGTTCCTGAGTTATACCAAAGGTGATCTACGACTGCCTTTATCGGGATTTATCGGGTGAGTGTTAGGAATACCCCCTCAGCTGAGTTGTAATTCGATTCGAGTTGCCGTCTCTCCTGGTTAGTGAGAACTTGACGGGCTTATCTTAAAAGTAGATCTCACTAAATAACTTGATGGTTGAGGAATGATAATGATCATAATGATAGCCTTATTATACCTACTATAGTTAATATTGTTTTGCTCCTAATAAAGTGTTTACTATAGTACATGTGCTAATCTAGATGATAGGTTCATAATGATTAACTTGATGCTTAAGCATTAATAATTACTTATCTGTACTAAGCTTTTATGCAAAATGTTGCCAAGCTAGCCCTACTTTATATCAGCCTTGCATACTCCTTGATGTCACTTTATTTCTGGTTTATGATGGGTAAGTCTAGCTGACTATATTCTCGTACTCAGAGTTTATTCCCACTTGTTGCAGGTTGTGATGTATCTTGGATACTGCAAGAATTGGATGACTCCTGCCATAGCGGCGGAGTGTGATCATGAGCCTGATCCTTCTGAGTTATCTTATCTCTACTGCTTTTGTTGAAAATTGATCTTGATACTGGCATGTATTTGAAAGAAGAGTAATGTTAGTTTCAAATTACTTGTAATAGCTATGTTGAACTCCGATATATATTGAATTACCTGTGAAATGGATGTAACATGTAGCTTGTTATGTTGAATCACTACGATCTTGGCTTATATGTTAGTTGGTTTAAAATCCCTCGTGTTTCGTTAGACTACTGGAGTTATATGGGCTCAAGTGCGGGAATTTGATCACTCCGGTGATTGTTTTTGTACTTGTGCTCTTATAATTTCGGCGGTTCCGTGACAGAAGGAACCTTTGAAGTTGGGATGAGGCAAACGAGTTGCTACTGGGGTGCTTCCGATGGCACCGTTCCCCACAAGAAGGTTGTGGCCGCTGTCGACATCATGGCCGCCACGACGCGCGACCTCAGTAAGAAGATGTTGCGATGATAGCCCATGTTTCAAGTGTTTCAGACATTTCATATGTTGCAATTGTTTCGTATGGATGTTGCCAAAGTGGATCGGGGTGTTGCACATGTATGTTGCAAGTTTTTCAAAGACATGTTGCAAGTGTTTTAGAGGTTTGTTCAAAATGTTTCATCTGTTATAGATGTATGTTGCAAGCGTTCTGATCTGGATGTTGCATATGTTTCACACATATGTTCCAAATGTTTCAGTTGTGCCAGTCTTATGTTGCAGTAAGTGTTTCCATGTGCAAGTTGTAAGTATTTTATCTGAATATTGCAGATGTTTCACACATATGTTGCAAGTGTATGTTTCAGATGTTTTATCTATTTTCATACGTATGTTGCATTCAAGTTTTACGTCGCACGTGTTTCATGTTGTTCGGAGAGTATGCAGACATGGTGAGTGATGGTGCCACGGCACGGACGCCGGGGAATAGGGCGCGGCGAGCTGGGAGCTGATGGATGGGGCACGCGGCGTGCCGGTGTCCTGCAGACGTAACACACTAGGGCACGGTGGTCGGGCCGCGACGGGACGGGGTGCGTGTGTGGGGCAGGGCGAACGACCTTGAATTGAGGCGGATAGGGCGGGTTGAGCGTGCGCGTGCGGGGCATGAAAAAAGTGAGTGAACGGGGACATAATGTGTGGGCTTCTGAACACACGCGTCCATTCGGACGTCCGGGCGCTCTCACTGTCATTTTTAAATTGCATAAAGAGAGAAAAGGCGATTTCTACTATTGTTAAGGCACTTAAATACACACTTATATTTTTTGCCCTAACATCTTTTTTGACAAAACTGGAGAGGCCGAAGCAGAAAGCTTTATTAGATTAAAACAAGCAGAAACAAGTACATGGCTCAAGCAGAGCCAAAGGAAGCAGAAGAGAGCAAGAGCTCAGGAGACAAAAAAACAAAGAAAATTAAGATTTTTGCCCTAATTTTAGCAAGCCTTGATTTTGGCAAATTTAAGTTTTAGCTTGCCATGATTTTGGTTGGACAAGAATCGAAAGCCAACTAAGTAGGCCCAAAGTCCTCACAATTAATTTTTTTTTTCAAACGACCTCAAATAGAGAAACAAACAGACTCTCACCATGAGAGCTATGCTCGTTTTAAAAAATGGAACCAAATTTCCTCACTAATATCAGCATGGATCTTATGCGAAAGATACGTCTCCTGCATTGTGACAACCACTAGCACTGACCTCATGCACTGCTCCTACTAGTCCTGTTCGATCCCGCGCAGAAAAGCCCTCACTCCCGTCCAGCGTAGAAAAGCAACAAGGATGCATACATTCACAACCCGTCCCATTCAATACTGTGCAAATGATCTAACAGGTTATGAGTGATCGAGGATAATTCAAAAAGTACTGTAAGTACTATAAAAGAAACAAAGAAGCTGAGTCCGGTAAACAGACAAACAGCAAGGAAACAAAATTCACTATCCACTAGCTCCAAACCTGCGCGCCAAGCTAGCAAGCCTAGTTAACCCAGACAAGCGCCCTGCTCCTCGGCGTCGTCCAGAATGTTTCCTGTCGTTGGATCCTGCGGTGAACGGTCCAGATTGGTTCGTCCAGCTTCAATACTGTACACCTCTTTAGCGAAGTTGAATCGATCGCTGCTTTCGCGGCTCCTGGGGTCATCAGGATTCGCCTAGGCTTCTCCCCAATCGGCCTTTTCACCGCCTCAGCCTCTCCCCGGTCCACCTCGCCCCCTTTCTTACCGCGTCTGCCTCCTCTTCGTTTGTCGTCCTCCTCCCTCGTCGGCACCGCGCAGGTTTCCTCGTCGCATTGCTCCGTCCTCCTCCCTCCGCCGCTGCTGTACCTCATTCCCGCACCCGTCATCCAGTTCGGTCTCCATGTCGTCTCCGCGCCGCCCTGCTGGGTGATTGCTGCTGGCGGAGCTTCGTCGGGCCGCGTCCCCCGTCCTTCCAGGTACAGGGTCGTCGCCGCAAAGGGTCGGCGGAGGCGGCCACGCCTGCTTCCAGTCGGGGAACCTGTTCTGCGCCCTGCGGACGGCCGCGAAGCCCTCCTGCGCTGCCTTCTGCGCCAACATTTATGGGGACTCGACCGCTATCGACACAGGGTTGCAGCAATCAAGGTTGTTCCTTCCATCTCGGTTCCCACCGTCCGTAATCCTATCCTATGTTCCTGCATTTAGCTTCTCCTTTCGTATTTGTCGGTGATTTGTCTTTGCTGCTTTTCGGTGGTTGGTTACTCATTAGTGGATTCCTGATGGTACATCTCGGTTAGTGTCGTCTTTGATTGCTGCTCCATTCAGCCCATCCGGGTCGGCCGCCAGGATTGGCGCTACAGGTCCAAAGTCAGTGCTATGCTTCCTGTGTCCACAGACGATGGAGTCTATGCGTCCTTTCGCGGTTTGTTAGTACTCACCGTCCTGTCTATGTGTTCTAATTGAGGCTTTGTTCAGCCTGGACAGGCTATTGCAAAGGCTGCGTAAATCGGCGTTATGTTTGCTCAGTCCTGTCTCCGCTTCGTGCTGGACAGATATAGGTCTCCTTATCCATGTTTCGGGAACAGCTTTAGGTTCCTTTATCCATGGTTCGTAATCGTGCATGGAGAGTTCGCATGCTACGCTACTGGATCGTTGCCGCTGCTTCAGCCTCAGGTTTCCAGCCACCCACTCCTGCCTGCTAATAAGAAAACTGTGACTTCTTGCAGGCCTAGCCTGTTTTGCATCTGCTGATCTGCCTGCGGCTCACGAAGACTTCTTGGTGACGTGGTTTCTCGTTGGTTGGATTGCCAATTGCTTTGGTCGTTCTTTGGAGCTAACTTTCCGCTTCCAGGTAACCATGCCTATCCGCCTTGTATACAGCCTGTTCTGTCATAGTGTGAGTCATGATGATGAATAGCACTGATATATATTCGGCCTTTTCTTTTGTCCTAGAAGGGTTTGGAAATTTATTCAAACGACCAGACCGTTGCTTATAGTTGTCCGGACAACGGCGATTTTTTTTACGGCCGACCAAAATAATTGCGAAAATTTTCCACACACAAAGAGAGTCCAGTACTCTGAGATTTGCAAACATTTTTTCCCCACGCGACAACACACCAAAAGAAAAAAAGAAAAAAAAAGAAAGAGAACGAAGATCCGGCCTCCATGCCCAGATAAGCTGCTTAGACTTTCCCCTTCAGTGTTTGCAACGATGTTTTCGCAGAATACCTCATACGTGGCCATCTTGCGTGATGTTGCGTACCAGTGCTCTCTTCCTTATGTATCATCCATACATGAGTTGTTAGAGGATGGGACACATATCTATGGTATAGAATTCGAGCTGCCACCCAGTGTACATCAACTTCATCAAAGGACTTTCTTTTTCTGGGCTAATCCTGGTTTAATTTCAGCCATAGCATACGAGTCAGCTGCAAAAGAAGCTTTGGTTGCTTTAGAGAGGTTTTACGGCTTTGTTATCACTGACAGTGGTACGCGTGCACTGCAAATGTATAGATCTCTTGCTCAGAGACTTTTCCCTCTTGCAAATAGAGGTACGCAGTTAGCAAGGTTAATCATGGCTGCCTCATATGACCAATGTATCTCTTTGCCTACTGTAAGAGCATGTGCGCAGCAATTATTAGATGAGGTGGCTTTGGTCCGCAGTAGAGTGCTCAGTATCAGCTGTGCTTTCACTTTTCTAGCTTTATTGTCCTGTACTCTTTGCTCCAAAATAAAGGCTGTAACCATGGAGCTTGATAAATGAAGAGTTGCTTCTTGCTTTTGTCCATCGTCTATTTTGTGAATGCTCATTGTTTCATTAACTGACGCGATGGTATTCGGACCTACCTTATCATTGTTTGAAGACAATATAAGATAGGCCCAAATAAGTATAAGCCTATTATGCAATGTGAATTAAGATTCGTAGCCGGATAAATTTACTGCTGTCATAGATACGTATTATTGTCTAACAAACAAAAAAGGTTTCATTCTGCTACCTCTGCCCTAAGCTGCAAAAACAGCCATCCTATGGAATCATCGGTGCATATGTCCGCGCGGCTGCCACGTATGTAAACATTGTTGTGTTGTCCATTTCAATGTGCTTATATCTTTAAATTAAGGATCCTAATAGTCTGTGTCTGTACTTAGCAGCAGAGACTTCTCTACCTGCCTCCGCGACAGACACACCTAGGCTCTGCCGCGCAAGAGGAAGTATGTATCCTCCATGCGTATAGGCTTACAGGTTTAGCCTACTATTCATATCCTGTTCTTATCCTGCCTTCAAAATATTCTGCCTAGGGAACAATGCTTCCTGCGCCCTACAAACCTCTGATCCTTCAAGCGCTAGACAAAAAAGAAGATTGTTGCAGCAGCACCGGCTTGTCTGGGGAGGTACTGAAACTGATTCCATAGGAAAGAAACAGGTATACTGTGCTACTCAAAGTATTTCACAACTGCAGCTTCTGTGCAGGCGCCGCTGCGGTTCACAATGCTCAGTTAGAGTGTGGTCAGTTTGATGACGAATTTGTTCAGGCTCTTAAAGGTACGGTTTAAAAAACTGATGCCTCAGCACAGATTTGGTTGGCCTACGGTCCGATTCCACATATAGATATAGCAAGCTCATCAATAACTATCTATATGTTTTATGGCCATGCAGTTTCCCATCCGGGAAGATCATACTATGGCCCTCCTGATCAGCAGTGTGCCAATTGCAGAGCTGTTTTTTGGTATGCTGAGAATGTTGGCAAGAATCCACACGGTCCACCAGGCTCAGTTATCTACAATAAGTGCTGCAAAGGAGGCAAGGTTGTTATACCGCGTTTCAGACCAAGACCTGAAGCTTTAGCAAGTCTTGCCAGGTTTAGTGGTGGCCCAGCTTCAAACAAATTCATGAAGAACATAAGACAGTACAATTGCCTTTTTGCATTCACTTCCATGGGAGCTAACATAGATCGCTCCATGAACGATGGTAGGGGCCCACCGGTCTTCAAGATTTCTGGTCAGATACATCACCGCATAGGCTGTCTGCTACCTCCGGATGGTCAGCCCCCAAAATTTATTCAACTGTATGTGTATGATACAAGAAACGAGGTCCAGAATAGGATAGCTTCTCTAAACCACGATGAGAGAAGAGAATCAGATTTAGACCCTCAGATCATTCAATCACTGGCTACCATGCTTGATCAGCATAACTCCTTTGCTCAGCAATTCAGGATGGCCAGGGACAGACTGGCTGATGGTAATACTGAAGAGTTTGTTATCCAAATAGTGGGACCAAGAGATCGAGATCCACCTCAGTATGACTTACCGACAACAGATCAGCTAGCGATGCTTGTGGTTGGTGATTTAAGCCCTGAAGCTTTTGAGCGGGACATCATTATACAAAAACAAGCAGGAAGTCAACTGTTCTAGACTGGAGTAATGTACACTGGTGTAACACAGACACAATTGCCATGTGTTACACCAGTGGAAACAAGCAGGGAAGAAATCTGTTCTAGACTTCCTGCTTTCATGGCACTCCAATATCCTTTACTGTTCCACTGGTGTACATGACTCCAGTCTAGAAACAAGCAGCGAAACAGATTTCTTCCCTGCTTGTTATATGTTCCACTGGTGTACATGACTCCAGTCTAGAGTTTGTTATCCAAATAGTGGGACCAAGAGATCGAGATCCACCTCAGTATGACTTACCGACAACAGATCAGCTAGCGATGCTTGTGGTTGGTGATTTAAGCCCTGAAGCTTTTGAGCGGGACATCATTATACAAAAACAACCTGGAGTCATGTACACTGGTGTAACACAGACAACGGATAATGCTCATGTCAAGGTTACAATGCAGGATTACTATTGTTATATGTTCCACTACAGAAAGGATGAACCAAATCCATACCTATGTTACGGTGTACTGTCAAGCCAGGCCAAAGTTGATGCCCGAGCTTGCGTAGATGAAAACAGGCTCCGCTACATAGCAGAGAACCAAACTGATATCAGGATGGAAAGTATTCGAGGAATATGTGATGCTATTAGCAGAGGAGCAACAGAGGGCAGCGAGGTAGGAAAAATGACAATATTGCCTGCATCATATACAGGAGGAAGGCGGTACATGATCCAAAACTACCACGATGGCATAGCTATTTGCCACGAATATGGTCCTCCTGATTTTTTTCCGTAACATTCACATGCAATCCTAAATGGTTAGACATTGTGGAGGCCATTTTCGAACCTGGACAGAGGCCAAATGACAGAAATGATCTAGTTAGAGTGTTCAACATGAAATTAGAAGAACTGCTGCATGATATAAAAGCCAGAACACCGTTTGGTCACTGCAATGCAGGTATAAACCTGACTACATACCAAGTTCTCTGTCATCGCTGTGGCAACAAAGAAAATATCTCTTTACATATATAGCAATTTTGCTTCAGCCTAATATACGATACTGTATTCCAATGCAGTGCTCCATACTGTCGAATTCCAGAAGAGGGGGCTTCCGCATGCACATATTATCATTTGGACAACAGCTGACACCTCAAATCCAACTCCGGCAACGATAGACAAGTACATATCAGCAGAGATACCAGATCCAAAGTTGGATCCATTAGGCTATGCTCTTGTCTCAGAGCACATGGTCCATGGACCATGTGGTAAAGATAATGCAAAATGTCCATGCATGAAAAACAATAGGTGCTCCAAGCACTTTCCCAAGCCATACCAAGAAGAAACTACAGTGAACCCCACTGGTTTCGCTGTGTATAAAAGGAGCGAGAGTCCATTATTCGTACAGAAAGGAGGTCTGAGGCTTGATAACAAATGGGTTGTCCCATACAACATGACGCTGCTGAAGAAATATCAGGCCCATATAAATGTCGAGTGGTGCAACAGGACTACATTTATCATGTACCTCTTCAAATATGTGACCAAAGGAGCTGATTGCAGTAAGGCTTATGTACAAAGGATTAAGAAAGGTCACTCAACACGATACGATAAAGACACTGATACTATAAACGAGGTAAAGTAATATCTTGATTGCAGATACATATGTGAGCAAGATGCTTGTTGGAGAATATTTGGATATGACATCCATCGACACTATCCAGCCGTAGAGCGCATGCCTGTACACCTTCCCAATGAGAATTTTGTAACATTCAAAGCTAAAGCAAAGGTTGACAAATTGGTTGATGCAGAGTTCCTAAAGAGAACAATGTTAACCCAATGGTTTGTGTGCAATCAGATTTTCCCCGAGGCTAGATCGCTAACGTATCCACAGTTTCCTTCCAAGTGGATATGGGATCAAAGAGACATAAAGTGGTATAAACGTAGGCAGCAACATGGGAAAATAGGCCGGCTTCACTATGTGCATCCGTCTGCAGGTGAACGGTACTATCTTCGGATGTTGCTATTGACAGTCAAAGGTGCTACAAGCTATGAAGATCTTAGGTTCCACAATCGAAGATACCATACAACATTTAAGGAGGCGTGTAAGTCACGTGGTCTCCTTGGTGATGACTTAGAGTGGTATAATGCCTTCGATGAAGCAGCTGCTTGGGCTACATCGGCATAGCTCCGGAGTTTGTTTGTGACTATGCTGCTGTTCTGTGAGGTGGCTGACGAACACACCTTTTTCGAAAAGGTCTGGTGCCATCTGTCTGATGATATAATTTACCAGTACAGAGATATGATTGCTGATCCAAATTATGAACTTCCTGATTCAAGAACCAGAGATATCTTGCTAGATGAGCTGTCTAATCTGTTCTCACAGAGCGGCCGAAACATAGCTGACTTCAATTTGCCTCCCAAAACACATGCCCAGTACCCTATTCTGCAGAATCATCTTGTTGAAGAAGAGCTGTCGCACCCTCTAGATCCATCAATTGATATCAACAATCCAACACTATCACTAAATGAAGATCAGACAAATGCTTTCGATAAAATAGTCCAAAGAGTTCAACAAAATGCACCTGGTTTCTTCTTTGTCTCAGGTTATGGACAAAGTTCAAGAAGGCGCTAGGCGGTTTCTAGGCGGTGACCCACGGCCTAGAGCCTAGGCGAGCCTAGGCTAGCCTAGGCGTTTCAAGGCGTTTTTCTAGGCGTTTTAAGTTTTATACATATATATATGTATATTACCTTAAATTAGCTTAAGTAAAAGAAATAAGAGATTATTAAGTAAAAGAAATAAGAGACATGTTGACCTAAAGTTGGAAGAAAGGCCCATAAAAAAGGCCCAGCACACCTTATCCACCCCTTCCCCCTTATCCATCCACGGTCTCCTCTCCTAGCGACACGAGCACGAACCGCCGCACTCTGCTTTCTCCGCCTCACTTCCCTGCCGGTGACGCGTGCCTTCTCCCTCCTTCGACGCGCGCCGTCCGTCTCTGCTTCCCTCCTCCGGTGATGCGTGGCTCCTCCCTCCTCCGACGCCGCCCGCACCTCGCAGCCGCGCATCCGCGTCTCCACTGCCGTCCGTCCTCATAGCTGCGCCCACCCGCCTTCCAGCCAGTCGTGCCCCAGCCTCTGCTCGTCGCCTGCCACCTCCTGGCCGCGCCGGCGGCCCGCCCTCCTCTCGACCGCGCCTATCCTCCGCCTACCTCCTTAGGCGAGGCGGCACCCCTCCGCCTAGCGCATAAGCGCGCCCAGGCGAGCGCCTAGTAGTGCCTTTTTGAACATTGGTTATGGAGGCACCGGTAAAACATATTTGTGGAATCGGATTGTTGGATACCTAAGAGGGCAGAACAAGATTGTGCTAACCGTAGCCTCTTCTGGGGTAGCAGCATTACTGTTACCTGGAGGCCGCACTGCTCACTCAAGGTTCAAGATACCGTGTGAGGTTGAGGATGATATGATCTGCGACGTAAGCAGGGGTACCATGCTTTCTGAACTTATTGAATTGACAAGCCTCGTGATTTGGGATGAAGCTCTCATGGCCAATAAAAAATGCTTCGAAGCTTTAGATCGCACTCTCCGCGATATTGAAAAAAATGCTTCGAAGCTTTAGATCGCACTCTCTGCGATATTGAAAAGGCCAAAAATCCAGAGGCTGCAAACATTCCGTTTGGTGGCAAAGTTGTTGTTTTGGGAGGTGATCTCAGACAAATTCTGCCTGTAGTGGAAGGTGGTAGCAAACAAGATATTATAAATGCCACTATCATCAACTCACGGTTATGGACACATGTTGAGATATTAAGCCTAAATCAGAATATGCGCTTAATCTGCACCAAAGCAATCCCTTCTGAACAGCAGGAGGTGAGTAATTTTAGTAGATGGATATTGGACATTGGAGAAGGTCACGTGCCATGCACTGCAAAAGAGGGGGAACCAAGGTACTAAATAGCGTATAACGGGTTGGTAGCGGATTGGCGTCGAGGTAACGGATTGCGGATAGCGGGCGATATTGCGGACGATAAGTTCTAATAACGACACCCCGATAGTCCCATATAATTTTAAGTACATATATCATGAATAATGAGTATAAATAATTTTAAGTGCATATATCATGAATAATTTTAAGTTTCACAGCCGATGCGTGAGTATTTGAATTTGAGGTGTGAGTCATAGTGGGGTGGACTAATTAGGGATATTTGCTTCCATGCTATTACGGCCTGCTACGTGCAATTGCGGCCGCAATATCGGCCTGTTATTCAAAATTGCGGCCGCAAAGTTCCAAGATGCAAAGTTCAGAGCGCTACCTCATAGCGGTAGCGGCAATGGACCGCTACCGCTATTGCGGGTGCAATTGCAGCCGCTACCACCGCTATTTATTACCTTGGGGGGAACAAGAGGCAAGTTGGATTACAATACCATAGGAATTCCTTATAATTCCTGGTGAGGACAAACTGGCATCCATTGTACAGGCAGTGTATCCTAGCTTCAAGAACAGATATAAGGACCCTGTGTATTTAGGACAGAGAGCCATTCTGACTCCTACAAATGAGCTCACAGATTTAATCAATGACTACATGGTTCCATTGGTCCATGGTAGGGAAAAAGAATGCTTAAGTTCAGATACCATTGACAAATCAACTGCACAGCATGAAGCCTACGATCTCCTGTATCCGGTTGAGTTTCTAAACTCAATCAGCGGTAACAACTTTCCACAGCACAAAATTGTTTTGAAACCAGGAGTTCCAATAATGCTTCTACGCAATCTGAATCAGAGAGCTGGTCTTTGCAATGGTACAAGGTTAATTATCACCTTAGTAGGCGAATGGACTATTGAGGCCAAAATCATGAATGGACGACATGCAAATCACAGCTTTGCTATACCGCGTATAACATTATGTCTGAAAAGTAACAGATGGCCATTTGTGTTGCAACGCCGCCAATATCCAGTTAGAGTTACGCTATGACATAAACAAAAGCCAAGGACAGACACTGTCTACTGTTGGTGTCTACCTGAAAAAACCAATTTTCTCACATGGGCAGCTCTACGTGGCTTTCTCGTGTGTAACATCAAAGCAGGGTCTCAAAATTTATATCGAAGATGAAGACGGTAACCTGACTGCTGAAACCAGGAACGTTGTCTACCACGAAGTTCTTCATTACCTAACTTAACTGCTCAATTCCAAATGCTGCTGGCACTGTTCTGTGTTTTCCTCAGTCATCTTTAGTTATGGGAATCCGTTAATCAATGCCAGTCCCAGCTATTTTGTACAACCATTAGCTTCGTTACAATGGTCAGGGTACCACCTACGTCACCATAGATCTTCAGAGCTTTGCATCTTAAGCACTCTTAGGTCTGTGTGGCTATCATAGTCATGGTTCGGCATATATATAGACTTTTGTACAGAGTTCCATTGCAACATCTCAGTGCGTGCCAGCATTAATCCTCTCCAGCTAGGCTTCTATTACTATCACCAAAATGTAACAAATTGGGAACAAAATGTTTCCCCCTAATTGTTTCTGAAATGGAAATATAGTAATTTATTATCACCATGAAGTTTACACATACATGATTTTGGATACCATATATTTCTTGAGAGAAAGTGATTTGGGTGTGTGAATCTTATTAATCAAGAACATGCCCAAGGGGCTGTTACAAATAGGCCAGCCTCCCTGCTATCTATGGCAAGTGCCAATCAGGGGATTCCTCTAATCAAGGGAGGTTGATCCTTACTTAGGCGCCAAGGCTAGAGGCGCCTAATCCTATCTAGGGGAGGCTGACTCAGCCGGCCCTTATCCCAGGCGTGACAGGCCACACCTGGATATCACACACATGCACCTGACATATATATGTCTAACATCCCCCCGCAGTCGGATCGTCGAATGGCTGAACGTTCAGACTGGACCGAAACTCTGTAAAGACAGAAGATGGCAACCCCTTGGTGAAGATGTCGGCGTACTGTGAAGTCGTCGGAACATGAAGAATGTGACATAAATAAGTCTATGTGTGGCTGGTCTTTGTGGGACTGCAACACATGGTCCTTGTGTTCTTGTAACAGTATCCTTGACTGCTTTTAGGACAACAGTTAGCATCTTAGGACAACATCTTAGGACAGGCATCTTAGGACAGCATCGGCATCTTAGGACAACATCTTGACTAGCATCTAGGACATCTTAGACTAGCATCTTAGCAGCATCTTAGCATATGCTTGGCTGGCTAGCAACCCTATAAATATGTATCCCCAACCCCTCAGGTTGGCATGACATTGTATGAATTTGTGTGAGAAATAAACCAGAAAATTGCCCCAACTCCTAGTGCCATCCTCTCTCGATGAGAGTAAGGATTCTGCTACTATCAAGAGTGAGAATCCAGCGACTAACAAGTGGTATCCGAGCCGTACTATCCTGTAGCCTGAGCATCTCCTGCTCTTCTTCCCCGGCCTCACAGCAGCCCCAGCCGTCCGGTAGCAGCAGCAGCTCCGGCTGGCCCTGCTCTCCACACAGCAGCCCCCTCGATAGCGCGCCATGTCCGCAGGACAGTCTCAGGGCTCGGTCGCCTCGAGCATGCGGCGTCGGCAGGAGGCCGACCTCGCCGCGATAGAGAAGCGCGAGCGAGTGGCAGCAGACGCCGCTGCAGCAGCAGCAAGGGCATCGAGGCTTGCAGCAGCGGAGCTGACAGCAGCTAGAGCGGAGGTGGAAGCAGCAGCGGCGGCGGATGCAGCGCGTGCAGCAGCAGCGGAGGTCGAGGTTCTACGCGGCAGCAACAGCAGCTCCATCGCTGCTGATGATAGCGCCGACGCGGACCTCGAGCTGCTGGAGAGGGAGGCATCGCGAGGGCGAGTGGCGCAGTGGGCAGCCGTGCACGCCCACGAGCGCGGCGGTAGCCCAGACAGGCGCAGACACGCCGGCGGCGCTCCTGAAGGAGGCGCGCACGGCGGTGGCGCTCCTGGAGGAGGCGCGCATGGTGGCGGCGGACGGGTCGACGGAGAGCGCGGCCTTCACACGCAGCGCGGCTCTCTCTCCCCGGTTTGGTACCGTGGTCACCACGAGTACCAGGCTGTCGTCAGGGACGTCGGCCCCGGCGGCGGGTGGCCTACCCTCACCAAGACCAACTACGTTGAGTGGGCTGCGGTGATGAGGGTGAGGCTCCATGTGCGGCATATGTGGGATGCAGTCTGGTACGGTGACGTCGACTACGACCAAGATCGACGGGCGCTGGATGCTCTCATTGCTGCAGTCCCGCCCGAGATGCAGTTTTCGCTTACCAGCAAGCGGACTGCCAAGGAGGCCTGGGACGCCATCGCTGCAGCACGCATCGGCAGCGACCGCGCCCGCAAGTCCACACTGTAGGCACTTCGCAAGGAGTGGGAGAACCTAGCCTTCAAGCTAGGTGAGGACGTTGATGACTTTGCTCTCCATCTCAACACACTATTGCAGAAGTTGGTGCAGTTCGGCGACGACACCTACGGTGAGGAGAGCTGTTGAGAAGCTCTTCCGCTGCGTCCCCGAGAAGTACAAGTAGATGGCTCGCTCAATCGAGTCTCTGCTGGACCTCTCCACGATGGCGATCGAGGAGACGTTGGGCCGTCTCAAGGTCGTTGACAGCGATGAGCCACAGCGCCTCTCGGGACCCGTCAGCATTGGCGGGAAGCTCCTCCTCACTCGGGAGCAGTGGGCTGCCGGCCAAGGTGACAGGAAGAAGGGGGAGCCTTCTTCCACGACAGGCGGCCACAAGCGTGGCAAGCCGCGCAAAGACGCCCAGGCAGGGGCGCGAGGACGTGCCGAGGGTGATGATCGTGGAGGCGCCTAGGGCGGCGCCGCTGGCAAGCAAAAGCCAGCACGAGACGACTCTTGCTACAACTGCGGCAAGCTTGGTCATTGGGCCAAGGATTGTCAACAGCCACGACGTGGCCAGGCCCACGTCGCGTAGGCGGAGGAGGAGCAGCCGGCTCTGTTCATTGCTCATGCAAGCATCGAACTACCTCCAGCGGCACCGGCCGCAATGGCTCTCCTCCATCTTGACGTGCCAAAAGCACACGCCCTCCTCTACGACAGCTTCGACAACGACAAGACCGACGGGTGGTGCCTTGACACCGGCGCCACCCACCACATGACCGGGCGGCGGGAGTTCTTCTCCGAGCTTGACTCAGGCGTTCGAGGCACCGTCAAGTTCGGCAACGCCTCCGCTGTGGAGATCAAGGGCGTCAGCTCTGTCGTCTTCGTCACCAAGACTGGCGAGCACAGGCTGCTCACCGGTGTCTACTACATCCCCGCGTTGTGGAACTCCATCATCAGCTTGGGACAGCTAGATGAGAGCGGATCACGCGTGGAGATCGAGCACGGGGTGCTGCGCATCTGGGATCATCAACACCGGCTCCTGGTCAAGGTCAACAGGAGCAACCGCCTCTACGTCCTTCACGCGCAGGTGGTGCAACCTCTCTGTCTTGCAGCCCGCCGCGATGACGACGCTTGGAGGTGGCACGAGCGCTTTGGGCACCTCAACTTTGAGGCCCTGAGGTAGCTCGGCAGCAAGGAGATGGTGCGGGGCATGCCGCACGTCGACCACGTGGAGCAGTTCTGCGACACTTGCGTCCTCACCAAGCTGCGGTGGCTCCCTTTCCCTCGCCAGGCGAGCTTCCACGCCAAGGAGAAGCTGGAGCTCATACACGGTGACCTCTGTGGCCCCGTGACACCGGCTACACCTGGAGGCCGGTGCTACTTCCTCCTCGTCGACGACGTGTCCCGCTACATGTGGGCTGTCCTGCTCGACGCCAAGGCAGCCGCAGCAGACGCAATCAAGCGCCTTCAAGCTGCTGCGGAGGCGGAGTGCGGCCGCAAGCTTCGGGTCCTACGCACGGACAACGGCGGCGAGTTCACGGCGGCCGAGTTCGCGGCGTACTGTGCCGATGAGGGGATCCACCGCCACTTCTCCGCGCTGTACACTCCGCAGCAGAATGGCGTCGTTGAGCGCCGCAACCAGACGATGGTGGCCACCGCCTGTGCCCTCCTCAAGTAGAGAGGGATGCCGGCGATCTACTAGGGTGAGGCGGTGATGACTGCCGTCCACTTGCTCAACCGCTCCCCCACCAAGGCCCTCGACGGCAAGACGCCATACGAGGCCTGGCATAGGGCGCAAGCCCGTGGTGAGCCACCTTCGCGTCTTCGACTGCCTGGCCGTCGTCAAGGAGCTCAACCACGTCGACAAGCTCGACGACCGAAGCACGCTAGGGGTCTTCATCGGCTACGCGGAGGGCGCCAAGGCCTACCGCGTCCTCGACCCTGCGACACGGCGCGTGCGCATCACGCGTGACGTCGTGTTCGACGAGGGGCGAAGCTGGACGTGGGGCAAGATGGTGGATGACGGCTCGACTCTGACGACCAGCGATTTCGTCGTCGATTACGTCCACTTCAAGGAGGTGGGGGGAGCTAGCAGCTCGTTCTCACCGAGCTCACCTACCCCACCACCTCGTTCGCCACCACCTCGTTCGCCACCACTGCCACCACCAGCTCCGGCAAGTCCACAGGCTCCGGCGAGTCCACCACCAGCACCGCCGGCCACGCCTCGCTCTCCTACACCGGACCCTACCCCTTCAGGCTCGGCACCGGCAACTTCGGCCCACGACGAGCAGCGCACAGTGGAGTTTGCCACTCCGCTGTCCAATGACGAGGATCGCATCGACGCCTACCACGGTGGTGAGCCTCTACGCTACCGTACCGTGGACAACCTCCTCGGCGAGCAGCCGGTCCCTGGACTGGTGCAGCATGACTTTGAGGCGGAGCTGCACCTCGCACAGGACGATGGCGAGCCTCGTTCCTTCGCCGAGGCGGAGAGGGACGCGGCATGGCGTGTCGCGATGCAGATGGAGATGGACGCCGTCGAGCGGAACAAGACGTGAGAGCTGACCGATCTTCTAGCCGGCCACCACGCCATCTCTCTCAAGTGGGTCTTCAAGCTCAAGAAGGACGAGACCGGAGAGGTGATCAAGCACAAGGCGCGTCTGGTGGCGTAAGGCTTCGTCCAGCAAGAAGGAATCGACTTTGACGACGCCTTCGCGCCCGTTGCACGGATGGAGTCCGCGCGACTCCTTTCGCTAGCTGCCCAGGAGGGCTGGCGTGTCCATCACATGGATGTCAAGTTGGCGTTCCTTAACGGCGACTTGAAGGAGGAGGTCTACGTGCATCAGCCACCGGGATTTGCGATTCCCGGCAAGGAGGGCAAAGTGCTTCGCCTGCGCAAGGCCCTCTATGGCTTGCGGCAGGCACCGAGGGCGTGGAATGCCAAGCTAGATTCCACGCTGAAGGGGATGGGCTTCGAGCAAAGCCCACACGAGGCGGCCATCTACCGGCGGGGCAGCGGAGGAAAGGCCCTGCTGGTAGGCGTCTACGTCGACGACTTGGTGATCACCGGCACCAAGGATGCGGAGGTGGCGGCATTCAAGGAAGAGATGAAGGCCACCTTCCAGATGAGTGATCTGGGGTCTCTCTCCTTCTACCTAGGAATCGAGGTGCACCAGGATGACTCCGGGATCACGCTTCGATAGACCGCCTACGCCAAGCGCATCGTTGAGCTAGCTGGGCTCACCGACTGCAACCCAGCCCTCACTCCGATGGAGGAGAGGCTGAAGCTGAGCCACGACAGCACGACAGAGGAGGTGGACGCTACGCAGTACCGGCGTCTTGTGGGGAGCCTTCGCTACCTCGCCCACACACAACCGGACTTGGCATTCTCCGTCGGCTACGTTAGTCGGTTCATACAATGACCGACGACGGAGCACCAGCAGGCTATGAAGACGATCATCCGCTATGTTGTGGGGACTCCTGACCACGGTCTCTACTACCTGAGGTGTCCTGGTGTGACACACTTCGTCAGGTACAGCGACAGTGACCACGCAGGCGACATCGACACCAGCAAGAGCACAAGCGGGGTCCTCTTCTTCCTCGGCAAGTGCCTCGTTAGCTGGCAGTCGGTCAAGCAGCAGGTGGTCCCTGTCCATCTACGAGGCCGAGTACATAGCGGCTTCCACCGCTTCGACTCAGGTGCTCTGGCTCGCTCGACTGCTTGGTGATCTCCTTGGCAGAGACACTAAAGCGGTGGAGATCAGGGTGGACATCAAGTCCGCCTTGGTCTTAGCAAAGAACCCCGTCTTCTATGAGCACAGCAAGCACATCCGCATCAAGTACCACTTCATTCGGAGTTGCTTGGACGAGGGGAGCATCAAGGCCGGCTACATCAACACCCATGACCAGCTGGCAGACCTTCTCACCAAGTCCCTTGGGCGAGTGAAGTTCTAGGAGCTTTGCGTTAGGATTGGGATGGTCCAAGTTCCCTAGACGGCGCCACACAAGACTTAGGGGGAGAATGACATAAATAAGTCTATGTGTGGCTGGTCTTTGTGGGACTGCAACACATGGTCCTTGTGTCCTTGTAACAGCATCCTTGACTGCTTTTAGGACAGCAGTTAGCATCTTAGGACAGCATCTTGATTAGCATCTAGGACAGCATCTTAGACTAGCATCTTAGCAGCATCTTAGCATATGCTTGGCTGGCTAGCAGCCCTATAAATATGTATCCCCAACCCCTCAGGTTGGCATGACATTGTATGAGTTTGTGTGAGAAATAAACCAGAAAATTGCCCCAACTCCTAGTGCCATCCTCTCTCGATGAGAGTAAGGATTCTGCTACTACCAAGAGTGAGAATCCAGCGACTAACAGAACGCGGACGTCATCGGTGGCAACATGCTCCCGAACGAAGTGCAGATCGATCTCGATGTGCTTGGTGCGCTGATGCTGGACGGGGTTGGAGGACATGTAGATGGCGCTGATGTTGTCACAGTAGACAAGAGCAGTGCGGTGCAGAGGGATGTGTAGCTCAAGGAGAAGTTGTCGAAGCCAGGTGGTCTCTGTAACAGCATTGGCGACTGCTCGGTACTCGGCCTCGGCACCGGAGCGAGAGACTGCAGCCTGTCGCTTGGATGACCAAGACACCAGGTTGTCCCCCAGGTAGACTGCATATCCGGAGGTGGACTTCCGTGTATCAGGACAACCGTCCCAATCGGCATCTGAATAAACCACCATGTCGGATAGGGCACAGGGACGAATAAGCAGACCTAGGTGCACAGTGCCACGAACATAGTGCAGAATGCGCTTCAGAGCAGCAAGGTGGGGAGCATGAGGGTCATGCATGTGAAGGCAGACCTGCTGAACGGCTAGGCGATGTCGGGCCGAGTGAAGGTCAAGTACTGAAGTGCACCAGCAAGGCTCCTGTAATCTGAGGCATCTTCTAGAGACAGTGGAGTACCATCAGTGGAGGACAGCTTCGGGTTGGTGTCAACGGGCGTGGAGCAGGGCTTGCAGGTAGCCATGCCAGCACGGTCCAGAATCTCTAACATGAATTGGTGCTGGTCAAGTAGAAGGCTGCCCTTGGAGGGCTGAACATGCATACCCAGGAAGTGATGAAGTTTCCCGAGGTCCTTCATGGAGAACTCCCGCTGCAAAGCAGTGATGGTGCTGCGGAGGAGCTGTGGCGAAGAGGCTGTCAAGACGATATCGTCCACGTAGAGGAGCAGGTACACTGTGTCGGCGCCGCGGTGGAACACGAACAGTGAAGTATCAGTCTTGGCCTCCAGAAACCCGAGACCCTTCATGAAGGTGGCGAACCTGCTGTACCAAGCACGTGGCGCCTGCTTGAGTTCGTATAGGGAACGGTTAAGGCGGCAGACATGTCCAGGGAGAGTAGGATCCTCAAAGCCGGCAGGCTGGGCACAGTAGACTGTCTCGGATAGGGTACCGTGAAGAAAAGCATTCTTCACATCCAGCTGATGAATGGGCCAATGATGGGAGAGTGCGATGGATAGCACAGTGCGGACGGTGGCCGGCTTGACGACGGGACTGAACGTCTCAGAGAAGTCAATCCCGGGGCACTGTGTGAACCCTCTGAGGACCCATCTAGCCTTGTAGCGCTCTAGTGTGCCATCAGCATTGAACTTGTGGCGAAAAATCCATTTCCCAGTGACTACATTGGCTCCAGATGGACGAGGCACAAGGTCCCAAGTGTTGTTGGCCAAGAGTGCGTCGTACTCCTCCTGCATGGCCTGACGCCAGTGAGGGTCAGTGAGGGCACCCCTGTATGTCCGTGGCACTAGGGACAGATGGGCGCCATGAAATAAAGCCGGGAAGCGATGTCCAAGCTTGGCTCGTGTCGTCATGGGATGCTGGTTGATGACAGTGGGGACTGGTACAACCCCGCGAGGCAGTGTTGGAGCAGTGGGCGCCTGAGGTGCAGCCGTGGGCGCTGGTCGGGGTCACCGAGTGTAGGTACAGCGAAGTGCAGGCCGAGCTGCTGCTGCTGGAAGATGGGCCCCTCCTGCGCTGATAGCAGAGGGGCAGCCTGGAGTTGATGAAGACGTACCAGGGGCCTGCCCTGGTCCCGTTGGGGCTACGGGAGATGAACCAGGGGCCTGCCCTGGTGTGCGCAGCCCCCCTGGAGCTGCTTGAGTGAAACCACGTGGCGGCCCTGGTGTGCGCGCGTCTGTGTTGGGCACTGGAGACGCCGCCGGGAGCATGCGGGTGGCCGCACCAGCCGCATGTGGCTGTGCGGGCATCGGGGTGGCAGCAGCAGCATCCTCCGAAGCTCCTTCCGCACGTGACAGTGCGGGATCAGCTGCCTGAGGGGGGGCACCTGCAGTAAGAAGTGGAGTCCTGCCAATGGGCATCGACGGCACATCAATTTACTCCAAAAAATCAAACTCATTAGTTGATGGCGGCGAGGGCTGCTGCGAAAAAGGGAATGTGGTCTCATCAAAGACCACATGTCACGATATGATGACGCGGTTCGTGGAACGGTCAAGGCAGCGGTATCCCTTGTGATGATCGGAGTAGCCAAGGAAGACGCAGAGGGTGGAGCGTGGAGCGAGTTTGTGTGCAGCAGTGGCAGACAAGTTTGGGTAGCAGGTACAGCCGAACACTCGAAGGTGAGTGTATGATGGCGGTTGGCCGATCAAGGCTTGGTGAGGTGTGATGGCGCCGAGGGTTTTTATGGGCAGTCGGTTCAGCAAGTGTGTGGCGGTCTGCAGAGCCTCGACCCAATAAGATGCAGGCATGGATGCCTGGAAGAGGAGAGAGCGAACAACATTGTTCACACTCCTGATCATACGCTCAGCGCGGCCGTTTTGTGCGGAGGTGTAGGGGCATGACATGCGAAGGTGGATCCCGTGGGAGCCAAAGTAGGTGCGGGAGCTAGAGTTGTCAAACTCTTTGCCGTTGTCGCACTGGATGGTTTTGACAGAGGCCCCAAACTGTGTGCGCACAAAAGAGAAGTCAGTGAGAGTCGCAAAGGTGTCGGATTTGAGCCGTAAGGGAAACATCCACAAATAATGAGAGCAGTCATCTAAAATGAATAAATAATATTTATTGCCAGAAACACTAGAAATGGGTGATGTCCAGGATGGCCAAGACGACGGTGCCACAGTGAAGAGGTGGCCGTAGCAGCCAAAGCATGGGCGCCAGAAAGCTGCAATGGGTACAGTGGTCTGGAACTATTGCACCTTATGATCTCCCTCTGAGATGCCAGATCCTTCACAGAACAACCAGCGGGATCAAATTCAATGGAACAGTTATTGTCAGAAGTGAACTGGCGTACAGAAATCAGGTTCTTAATAAGTTTACGCGAAACTAAGACATTATTAAGGGTTAAAGATCCTGGAAGACTAGCAGAGCCAGTGGCTGTGACGGGAAGCAAGGATCCGTCACCGACAATGATGTTCGAAGGAACGGGATACCGCGGTAAAGTAGAATGTGCAAGGATATTAGAATTAGATGACATGTGGGAGGTGGCACCTAAGTCAAAATACCAGTCGTTGTTCTGCGGCTGATTCAGGGTCATGGTGCTGAAGGTGGAGGCGAGGGACTGCTGATCCCAGGAGGATGGCAGTCCCGTCGGTGTCCCGGAGAAGCCTGGTGGAGGCGCCACCTAGTACGGTGCCTGCTGCTGCGCCTGCAGCCAGGCAGCCTGCTGCTGCTGTGCTAGGTGCGCTTGGGGAAGGAAGGGACTGCCTGGAGTGCCTTGGGGAGGAGGTGCAGCTGGGCGTCCTGGGCCGGGGGCAGGATACATCTGTATAGCCCCTGTCCATGGATGCCAGAAGGAAGGCCAAGGTCCCGTAGGGGGGTCTTGGCCGCCCTTGGAGCCGGACGTGCCGTTGGGGTGGCCGCCTTGGTTGCTGCTGCCCTTTTGGCCGCCCTTGTGGCCACCCCTGGAACCGCCCTTGCTAGGGCGATATTGCCCGCCACGGTAGCCACGGCTGTCCCGGTTGTGCTGACCGCCGCCGCCTTTGCTGCTGCCACCATGGGTGGAGCGGCCCTGGTTGGAGGGGTGGTGCGTAGGGGGCTGGTGCACCTGACGGCGCGCTTAGCGGCACCGGGATCGGCGCACTTAGGAAGCGGAAGGGAAAACGGGAATTACCCGGTCTCGTGATACCATGAGAGAAAGTGATTTGAGTGTGTGAATCTTATTAATCAAGAACATGCCCAAGGGCCTGTTACAAATAGGCCAGCCTCCCTGCTATCTATGGCAAGTGCCAATCAGGGGATTCCTCTAATCAAGGGAGGCTGATCCTTACTTAGGCGCCAAGGCTAGAGGCGCCTAATCCTATCTAGGGGAGGCTGACTCAGCCGGCCCTTATCCCAGGCGTGACAGGCCACACCTGGATATCACACACATGCACCTGATATATATATAACATTTCTAATCATGCTATACATGCCTTTATCTAAGTACAGAGTACGCATACTGTTTATTATTTTCCAGGTTCATCATGGACCGGCCAAAGTTTATTAACGATCTGCAGAAAGGCCGTTGCTCAGGACCTATAACAGTTCGTGTTCTCAGAGAGTGGACACACTACGAAAACCAGGGGCAGGGTCCACCTCTCTTCGTTGGCCTGGTTGTAGCAGATGCAAGGGTAACGTTCAGCCTTATTCACCTTAGATTATAGATACTATGCTTCTAAGAAACAAACACATACCAAATATATGAAAATGCATATGAATAGATACATGTATGCAAGTTACTGCTACCAGCCAATGCACCTAACTAATCATATGTTTGCCGCAACAGGGACATGGCATGTATGCACAGATTACAGATGACTTAATCGAAGATAAGGCAAAACTCTTCGTTATTGGAAAGGTTTACAACATCAAGTATTTTATCGTTGACAATGCAAAGAAAAGCTTCAGAGCAGTTGATAGAGATCTCATGATCGACGTCACTCAGTACACAACTGCAAAAGTTGTTCAAAATCCTCCTCAGTCCATCCCAGAATATATATATATATAGGATCAATCAGTTTCCAGCCATCAGAGTTTGGCGAGTAGTTTTCAACTACACAGGTAAATGATGATCACTGCAGCGTGATTTTGTTGCCAAAGGATCTGACACCAAAATCAAAAAGACATACAGCACATAAATACATGCTAGGCAGGTCGCTAATTTACTTTACGTATTTAACGTACTATACTTATTCCTTAAATTCAGATGTCATTGGTTATCTGGTTAAATATGAAGCGGCCAAGACCTTTGTGCCAAAGAACAAAGAGAAGACTAAGACATTAAGGGAAATCTATATCAAAGACCTAAGGTGTGTATATAAAATTGCATGTCCACTCACTGTTACATATCTATCAAACACTTCCTGAAAATTATGTACAAACAGGGATAATATGATAAAGATTACGCTGTGGGGACATCATGCTACAGATTTCAATATCAAGAACATATACGACCCTGAGGCTGGTAACCTTATTGTTTGCCTTGTTGTTGGCTGCATACCGCGAGAAGATGTCATGGATAATGGTAATGTGATGGCCATACCTATGATCTTCACTGTCTACCGTCCATTGAACCAAGAATCATCTGTTCCTTAAATATATATGTACATGAGTGGTTAATTTTCAAATATCTTTGCAGGCAAGATAGCTTTGACAGGGAGCCCAGCATGTTCTTACTATTTCAACCCCAACATTCCAGAGTCACGCCCGTAGCACTCTAGGTAACACCTTCATTTGCTTACAGTTCTTCGACTAACTCGGCACCAAATGTTATAATGACCTGTCCTCTATACCCAGATTCAAAAACATTCCGGTTTATATTGAGGGACCGCTTGAAGACGATGAGGTAGAGTCCAGGATATAAAACTGCCAAAAAAAATGTAATGGACCTCGAACACCTGAATTCCTTTGATGAGGAGGTACAGGATTTAAACACCCTAGAGTAAGCTATTTATTCGGTATTTGCCTTTGCCGCATGTTGAAGCTCTTTCTTGCAGGAACGACCATATAAATGTACTGTGACAGTTACTTCTATTAGTAACACATCCAACTGGTGGTGTATGGCTTGCAAAACCTGCAAGAAGAAGGCTGAACAAGATCCACATGGCAGCTACAGATGCCCGGTTCCAACATGCCAGAGTGCAGGAACAGCTCCTAGGTAAATAATCCCATTTTCATCAAAAAAAAAAAAAAATTAGACCACACAACCAAAAGGGGGGGGGGGGGGGGGGGGGGGGGGGGGGGCATTTACACACCGCATCCCTCTTTACCTTCAAATTTGCACAGGTACCTCCTGTCATTCAAAGCAAGGGACGACACAGCTGAAGGACATTTCTTTGCCTATGATGACGAGGCACAGCAATTGGTTCAGAAAGAGTGCGAATCTATATTCAATCCACTGAACCCAAGAGATGTGCTACCTATGCCGTTGCAGAAAATCGTTGGCAAGAAATTTATCCTTTCTGTTGATCTCACTAATCAATCATGCAAGACTACAAAACATAGAGAGTATCAAGTGAAGGCTGTCCTACAGAGACCATCAGCACGTGAGGTTCCGCAAAACACTTCTCTGATCCAGTATGAAGCACAGCACGAAGGAACCACTTCTACAGCCATTGGAAGTCCATCTCAGCAAACTGAGCTGCTCCAGATTGACGCTACCATACAAGAGGTAAGAGAATTTTGTGGCCATTACCTCATTCTCAGATGAATTATTAGTATGCAAATCATAACGAAGTCATTATATATACAATAGACTCCACCGCCAACACTCCACACTCCTCAGAATACACCAATGACTACACCGTCCATGCTCCAAACTGTTGAAGATACTACAAAGAACGATGGAAAGAGGTATGTACCGCTCCGAACCCATGCCAAAGATCAAATTTGATAACCTTGCGGAGAGGCACAAATAAACAATTCATTCCTCATTTTTGCAAGGCCTACACAGATGCACACCGATGTTCGCCGAAGGCTCATAGATCCTCTAAATGGCGACGATGAGGTCACCTGCATTTGGTTCAGCAGCCTAACACACTACATATAACCTAGGCATACCACAGTTTAATTTATTGCTTTTCCAAATTGTTACAGAGTCCTGAAGAAGAACATCAGACCGATGACACCCAGAAGGAGCCTCCAGTGCAACATGTCTCATCATCAGAACGACCATCCAAGAGGTAATTTACGGCACATCTACATTAGACAACAAAAACGTCACCGTTCCCTATCTCTCTACCTACATGTATACAGTCTTATCTAACCAACCAACCTGCTACCGAACCAAAGGACATCCCCAGGACCAAAGCGGAGCAGCTGGCTCACACGCTTGATCTATTGCTCTTTGGTCAAGTAAGATAACCAGGTATACACACCCATTAAATTTCAGAAACAAAACAAACAGGGAAAAAAGGTTTTGTTGTTACTGATTCACAGTTTCATCCACAGCGTTGGGCGAAGAGGGGATTAGAGACATCAGTCATCTTTTGGTGCACAGACGACGACGTATCTCCGTCTATGACTCTGTGGCAGGCCTGTGCCGCTTGCGAAAATGTAGATTATGGAGCTTCGGCTTCATCAGCTTTAGATGCTTACCTATTTGATGTATAATATGCAAGCATCTTAGTCTCCTCGAAACTATGCCTGGAAAACCATCGCGAACTGCCAACTCTTAAGCTATGAAATGCTCTAGATGTATGAACTTTAGCAAACTATCTACTGCTCTGATAGTCTCAGATGTACCCTAAGATCTCTGAAGATTATCAGCCACCTAGCTTTCATTCCTGCAATGTTTCAGTGACAGTTCTAAAAATACGTTGTTGTGTTCTCTATGACTTAAAGTCTATATAGCATCGAATGTTCGGCGGCAGCTTTATATAAGGAAGATTTTTTTTAAAAAAAATGACAACGATGGCACCAACAGACAAATGAAAACATGTAATTGATCGGCCCAAAATTATAATAGAAAAAGGCCTGGACTTAACTTTTAAACGGCCCATGTACTCAGGGCCCAAACCAGGGATCCTTAATTTCTACCTGCAATGTTTCATTGACTGTTCTAAAAATACGCTGTTGTGTTCTCTATGACTTAAAGTCTATATAGCATCGAATGTTTGGCGGCAGCTTTATATAAGGAAGATTTTTTTAAAAAAATGACAACGATGGCACCAACAGACAAATGAAAACATGTAATTGATCGGCCCAAAATTATAATAAAAAAAGGCCTCGACTTAACTTTTAAACGTGCCATGTACTCAGGGCCCAAACCAGGGATCCTTAATTTCTACGAGCGAAGACCTCACGACAGGGGAAAAAAAGGAGAAAAAAAAGGACCGTATAGCTTACCAACCCAGAACAAATCTATACCTATTAATAAATCATGAAAATTTCTGCACTTCTTTTTGTTTCCACCTCAAAATTTTGGTCTGCCAAAGGCAACGTACTGGACTCAGGCTCGGACTCAGATTGGTTAGCCGGCCTGAGTGTGCGCGTACGTAATCAGAATTGGACTCGATTGGTTAGCCACGTACCGGACTCAGAGAGTGTGCACGTACCTGATCAGACTTGTACTCGATTGGTTCGTTTGGTTAACCAGGCAATTAGTAAATTCATTGTCCGACTTGGACTCCATTGGTTAGCCATGAACCTACCGGACTCAACATAGCTAACCGAGCAGAAATAGTTAGCCGGGCAGAGCGATGTCACCGCGTTGCTTATTCCTGTGTGGACTCTTCCTGTCTTTTCTCTGCCTTTTGGTGTGTATATGTTGGTTCACGAGGAGTCTTACATCTTACATATTGGAAAAGTGGAAATTTTGCATATTTATTATTATATAGATATAGATAGACTAATATAATCTATATCTATATCAATACATATTAATAAATCATGAAAATTTCTGCACTCCTTTTTGTTTTCACCTCAAAATTTCTGTCTGCCAAAGGCAAAATTTCTGCCATCAAGTTTTTTCTGCCTCCCCTCTAACTAGTCCTCCTGCCTGAAATTTTCATGATTTATTAATATATAGACTAGACCAACTAAAATTGAGACTCTTTTTGTTTCCACCTCGAAATTTCTGTCTGCCAAAGGCAAAATTTCTGCCATCAAGTTTTTTCTGCCTCCCCTCTAACTAATCCTCCTGCCTGACTCGTACACGGTAAAGACTAGACCAACTAAAATTGAGACCAAATCGAAATTCGAAACCACCATGAACAACTAGACCGAATCGAATCAAAATAGACCAACTAAAATTGAGACCAAATCGAAATTCAAAACCACCATGGACAACTAGACCGAAACATATCGAGACATAAATTAATTAATGAAGCAAGACGTTGGGTAGAAATCAAATTTGAGCCGATAACAAATTACAAATCCCTAGATTGCCTAATAGGGGAGCAGGAGGATCCACCTAGGAGATGACATGCGGGAGTTCTCCATGCGCGAGCGAAACGGCGGCGGCTTCCCACGACAGCCACTCGCGACGAACAACGGTGGCATCCTACGACGAATGGTGTCGGCCTCCCGTCCTCCTGTGAGCAGACAACAGCAGTGGCCTCCCGCGAGCAGACAATGACAAAGGTTTCCCTCGGGGACGACAAGCCGAATCGGAGCTCCATTGATGCTTGAGCTGCGCCGGAGGAATCGGAGCAGTGGATGGCACCGGGAGTAGGAGGTGGCAGTGACGGAGTGGGGGCAAAATGCAGCGCGCCCGAGCGGGGAAGTTGCTTGCGGAAGTGCGGATGCGGAGCAGAGGTGCGGGTGGCGGAGTTGCTGGGGCGCGACAGGACGGTCGCAGTCACCGGTGTGGGAGGCTTGTTGGTGGAGGCGAGGCGGAGTCGCGAGCACGGATGGAGTGGTTCTGAGCGAGGCAATATTCCTTTGCAGCTTGGAGAACGAAGGCAGGAGGTTGGCGGCGTGCCTCTCCGTGTCTCCTTCGCTTCATGATTTCCTGGCGTGCATGGCATGCTTGGGCTGGGGCAAAGGCCCAATATCTACTGGCTGGCCCAATGGCCAATAAGTACCTATGTAATTTCTTTGGAAAAAGTCTACTTTTCCTCCTCCAACTTTCACGAAAGTCCGCTTTTCCTCCCTCAACTCCAAAACCGGGCAAATCACCTCCCTTAACTTTTCAAACCGTGCATTTTACCTCCCTGGAGCGGTTTCGAAGGCGGTTTTGCTACAGTAAACGGTGGTTTTGCTACAGTAAGGCGGTTTTGTATTTTTCTTTTTTTTATTTATTTCGGCTGAATCTTTGAAAAATCATATTAAATCACAGAAAAATCATAAAATGAAAAATTCAATTTTGTTGCACTCCACATGAGTAGATCTACACCGTGAACATATAATATGGTATCATTTAGTACAAAGTTTTTGCTATGAAGGTTTTGTCTTTTTCTTTTTTATTTATTTCGGCTAAATCTTTGAAAAATCATAGTAAATTACAGAAAAATCATAAAATAGAAAATCTAATTTTGTTGGATTCCACATGAGCATATCTACACAGTGAACATATAATATGGTATGCTTTAGTACAAAATTTTTATTGTAGCTTTAGATCTATGCTTTTCTGTAATTAATTGAAATAATTCATAGCTGCAGCTTCTATAATTATTTTGTTGGACTAAAGCATACCGTATTATATGTTAACTGTGTAGATCTACTCATGTGGAGTACGAAAAAATAGACTTTCTATTTTATGATTTTTCTGTGATTTACTATGATTTTTCAAAGATCAGCCAAATAAATAAAAAAGAAAAAGACAAAACCTTGGTAGCAAAAATTTTGTACTAAAGCATACCATATTATATGTTCACTGTGTAGATATGCTCATGTGGAGTCCAACAAAATTAGATTTTCCATTTTATGATTTTTCTGTAATTTACTATGATTTTTCAAAGATTTAGCCGAAATAAATAAAAAAGAAAAAGACAAAACCTTCATAGCAAAAACTTTGTACTAAAGGATACCATATTATATGTTCACTGTGTAGATCTACTCATGTGGAGTGCAACAAAATTGGATTTTTCATTTTATAATTTTTCTGTGATTTAATATGATTTTTCAAAGATTCAGCCGAAATAAATAAAAAAGAAAAAGACAAAACCGCCTCACTGTAGCAAAACCACCGTTTACTGTAGCAAAACCACCTTCGAAACCGCTCCAGGGAGGTAAAATGCACGGTTTGAAAAGTTGAGGGAGGTGATTTGCCCGGTTTTGAAGTTGAGGGAGGAAAAACGGACTTTCGTGAAAGTTGGGGGAGGAAAAGTAGACTTTTTCCAATTTCTTTTGTTTTTATGTAAGGTTAAATTTTGTGTATCTATACCTAATATTTAAAGGGAAAATTTCTGTGAATTTTTTGTTTCCGCCCTTTTCTGTCGGCCGACGCGGAGGCGGAGGGAGTCGGGCGTCCGACGGTACGAGTCGGGGCCTCGGTGTGACAGCAGACTCGTTGAGGGCACCAGGAGTCAGGATGGGCCCATGGGGTGAGGCGGGCCTTTGACCATTTGTTGGGCTTTTCATTATCTAAGCCTTTGAAATGACTGCGGTCCATAGTATTTGGATAAGTTTTTTTTAAAAAATTACGTACTCTTCATGTCCCGATATCTAGTGTCACTTTTTTTTTTCTTTTGCCTACTTGTCCTATACGTTCATGGTCAACAACAAGGGTCGTGCTCGTGGAACGCCCTTCACCGACCCAGGGATCCTATCATCATTGTGTCCACTACAAGCGACTTGGGTGATCGTGAATGCACAGGTGGCGCTGTTGCTGCCTGTCCGGACGCAGAAGACATAGCTGGCACAAGACGCCACCGTGGGGCTGTCAACATGCGACCATGACAAGACCGTGCTCCATTCGCTAATCCCATGGTCCGAGAAGATGGATGTGCACCGACCCGCATCGCTAATCGAGCCCCTCGCCATCATCCAAGAGGTTGTCTCGATCTGATGGTCGAGAAAAATACTTTACCTGGTTTATTTATAGTATACTAACCATGACCAATAAATTCTTTTGTCATTAACAGTAAAATAAGGAACCTTCTTCTGCTACATCATATAAGTTTAAAACGAACTATATAATATTCAATCCATATATACAGTTATAAAAAGGTTGACCGGTCCCTATAGTTTACACATTACATCGATTTTAAGATATATTAGTGCAGATAACGCACTCATTATACTTATATAAATCTCCAAATCGCTATCCATGTAACCACTCAGCAAGTTGTCCGACCCGGTGCAACGCACAGACATATTTTGCTAGTACAAAATGAAGAGCCACATCTCTTGGCACTTCGAAGATTGGATTTAACCATTACACAGCCTCCTCTATAACTTAAAGTCTATATACCATCGAATGTTTGCCAGCAGCTTTATATAAGGATTTTTTTTAAAAAAATTAGAACAATGGCAGCAACAGGTAAATAAAAACATGTAATTGACCGGGCCAAAATTATAATAAAAAAACCTCGCCTTAACTTTTAAACAGGACATGTACTGACGGCCCAAACCACGAATCCTTAATTTCTATGAGCGAAGGCCTCACGACAGGGGAAAAAAAAGGCCGTATAGCTTACCAGCCCACAACAAATACAAAATGAAGAGTCACATCTCTCAGCACTTCGAATATTGGATTTAACCATTACACGGGCTCCATAGTCAAATCCCACAAAAGGTACCCTAAGGGCCCGCACACGACGACGTTATGAAGGACAGAAAAAAAAAACAGAGAGAAAGAGAGAGAGAAAGGGAGGAAAAGAAGGTACAGGGACAAGAGAGGAAAAAAACGGGGAAAAAAAGAAAAAGCAAAAAGAGCGTCCTCTTCATCCGACTCTATTCCCTTCCGGATATTTCTCAATCCATCCTCTTGGACGAACAGCGACACGGCGCCGCATACTGCCTCGGCCAACATCAGCGGCTACGGTCGCCGATTACAGCTCCGCTGCACCCTCCGGCGCCGCTCCCGCTTCTCCTCCATAAAACGTCGCCAATCATCTGCGCCGTGCATTGTCCAGGTACATGTTGCCCTACCTCTCCTCCTTATTACCAGTCAGTGTGGCCTTATTGAGATTCCTGAAATCAATACAAACACGAAGTTTTCCATTTTTCTTGTATACAGGAACCACATTAGAAATCTACTCTGCATATCGATACTGCCGAATAAACTTTGCCTCAATTAATTTAGTTATTTCGGCCTTAATATCAGGAAGTATATTAGGATTGCAGCGGCGTGCCGTCTGCTGATGTGGCCGAAATTCAGATTTAATTGGCAACCGATATTTAACTATAGATCGGTCTAAACCAGGCATTTCAGTATAATCCCAAGCAAAATAATCTTCATATTCCTTTAACAAATCAACTAGTTGCTGTTTACACTTGGAATTTAACTTAGCGCTAATAAAAGTGGGCTTTGGCCCATCGCCTTCACCAATATCTACTTCTATTAAATCATCTGCCGATGTAAATCCTTGACCTAATTTTCCATCATCGACAAATCTATCCATTAAAACTCTTCTTCAGAACCGACTGCTTGGATCGGTAGAATTTCGTAATCGGCAACCTTGAGGAACTCTTTCTCCCAAGCTTCTCCTGATATGCACCTAGTTCGCTCATAAGTGTCTGATTCTGCCGATGCGATGATATAAGAAGAATCACCAGGAACAACTTCAATTTTGTCTCCAACCCATTGTATAAGACACTGATGCATTGTAAAAGGAACACAACAATTAGCATGAATCCAATCCCTTCCTAAAAGCAGATTATATGCACCCTTGCCATTAATAACAAAGAAAGTTATCGGTAAGGTTTTACTGCCGATGGTCAATTCAACACACACTGCCCCTTTAGCTAGTGATGCATTACCTTCAAAGTCCTTTAGCATCATATCAGTCTTAGTTAAGTCTTGATCTCTCTTACCAAGCTTCCGATACATCACATAAGGCATAATATTAATTGCAGCTCCTCCATCAATAAGTATCTTAGATACAGGCTGCCCATCAACTCTGCCTTTTATAAACAAAGCCTTGAGGTGTTGTCTCTCATCATCGGTAGGCTTCTTAAAAATAACCATCATTGGATCTAGTGTTACTTGAGCTATTTGGTCAGAGAAAAAAACTTCTTCTTCGCTATCAGATAGAGCCAAAAATTCCATCGGCAACATAAACATCATATTGACATCTGCCGATGGGCCTTTATTTTTGTGCCTTATCTGCCACTGCTGATTACCAGATTTCTCATTGGATGGACTTCCTTCTTGGTAAAAGTCTTTTTGACGCTTTCGCTGCATTTTCCTCTTCTGTGTCTTTGTCAAACCCTCTGGACACCATTGAGGAAGTTTAGTTTTCCACACTGGCTGATAGGTCCTGGTTGTCTCCACACGACGTATATTAGGATCCCTGTAAAATATTTCTTCATCAGGAACTCTTGCATTTGCCATCTCTTCAAGTTCCTCTTGGTTTCTCGGAAAATATGCAACGTGTTTACCAAGCCTTTCATGTACACTGAGCCTGCCCCCAGCCGATCATATACTGATGCTCTCCTTCTGATCGGCTCATTAATGGACAAACCTTGATTACCAGATTGAAATCTTCTTATAGGACGATTAACTCCATAATAACCATTGCACTCTGGGTAATCTTCAACAGTAGGTAACTTAATACCTTCCTCCCAACAATAAATAAAAAACGGACAATTCCAATGATCCTTATACCGATTCCACTCTTCTTGACGTCTTTCCTCTTGCTGTTGTCGATATCGGTCCCTTCGCTGACGCCAGCCTTCCTGTTGTCTTTGTTGAGTAATCATGATGCCAGATCGAGGAGGCTTTCCAGAACTGCCACCTTCTGTCAATAGCCCCTTGCCTTTTGCATCATCGGTAGTTATCCGATGTTGGGGATCTACTGATGCATTCTTTTTAGCAGCTTCCGATGTCAACACCTTAATTTTACCTTCAGTATCCAACATATTTGCTGGAAAAGGATGTTGATCAATTTTCATCGGCTTCTGAATCTTGGAATTGCTAAATTTTATTCTCCCAGACTCAATAGCTAACTGTAATTGTTGTCTAAATACTTTACACTCATTTGTACTGTGTGAAGTTGCATTATGCCATTTGCAATACAGCATATGCTTCAACTCTTCTGCTGATGGGATCAGATGATTAGGTGACAACTTAATCTGGCCCTCCTGAAGCAAAAGATCAAATATCTTATCGGCTTTGGTGACGTCGAAAGTAAACTTCTCTGGCTCTTTGTGACCAAAGGGACAAGATATCGGCTTTTTATTCTTAACCCACTCAGCTAAACCGATAACTGGTTCTTCATCCGAATCAGAATCTTCTACTTCTTCGACAAATGAAACTTTCTTATTCCAATTCCTTTTAGGTTCAAAAACCCTAGTGTCTTGATCAGAAATTCTTTGCACTAGATGACTTAGGCTTTCGAACTCCTGAGAAGCATATCTGTCCTTAAGGTGTGGCAACAATCCCTGAAAAGCCAAATCGGCAAGCTGCCGATCATCCAACACCAGGCTATAACATTTGTTCTTTACATCTCGTAGCCTTTGCACAAAGCCTTCTACCGATTTATCATTGCGCTGTTTCATCTTTACCAAATCGGTAAGCTTCTTTTCATGAACTCCAGCAAAGAAATACTTATAAAATTGCTTTTCCAGATCAGCCCAAGTAATAATAGAATTTGGTGGTAGTGAGATAAACCATGTAAATGCTGATCCAGATAGAGATGATGAAAACAAACGAACTCTCAATTTATCTCTACAAGCTGCCTCTTCACATTGAATAATAAAACGATTAACATGCTCCATGGTTGATGTATCGTCCTGCCCAGAAAACTTAGTGAAATCCGGCACCTTGTAACGATTTGGGAGAGGAATTAAATCATATGTCGGAGGATACGGAGTCCGATAAGAATAGGTATTAACTTTGGGCTTGATCCCAAACTGATCCTTCATAATTTCTGCTATTTTATCGGCCCAAAAAGCATCAACATCTCGTTGACGACATGGTTGAATCTCCACTGGAGGTACTTGCTGATACCCTTCTGCATACCTTTGTGGCCCACGATCTCCAGCAATCGACATATTTGTCACTATCTGTGGTCCATTAACCTGCTAAAAAGGGTTCATCGGTTGAGTTGCCGATGCTTGATTCTGAAAACCAGCATGCATGTGACCTTGATGAATACCTGTGGCTTGCTGATTTGGCTGAACTGAATGTTGAGTGGGAAACTGCCCTGGCCAATTATTAGCGTTCATCGGTACAAATTTGCCAATGGTTGGTAACTTGTTGGCATTGCCGGATAATTACAACTAACTTGAGGTAAAACCTAGACTCCAGGTTGACTTACGATTGGAGCCTTCTGTTGCATCGGTAACAAATTTGCCGATGGACTTGAACTAGATGTTTGATCCAAAGACACCTGGAAACCTCCTAGAGTTGGTTGTACAGTAGTTGCTATAGTATATTGGGGTACTTGAGCTATCGGTGAACCGGCCGATAGCATAGGAGCTTTTCCCGTTGCATCAAACACTTGAGGTGATCCATGGTTAAAAACAGATGGCTCTGGAGGCATACCATATCCCCACCAATTAGCAGGAGTCTGATTATTCTGTGGTACAGGACTTGATAAAGCTGATGCTGATAGATCTGTATTAAGCTGAACTCGTCCTAATAATGCTAAATCTGGACGCATCGGTGTAGACTGTACGTTAGATAAACCTGCTGATACTGGAAGAGAAGAAATCTCTATACCCGCAACGGCCGGGGGAGCCGATGGAGCAATAGCAGATGCTGATTCTGGTTGATGATAAGCAGGCCCAACGTAACGAGTTGACGCTTGCCCTTCTTTGAAAGTTCGAATCACAGCATTATGAACAGTATTGGGACAACACATTAGAATGATTAATTAAAGCATGATTCACTGCAGAATTAACCATCTCTTGAAGTTTACTCGGATTAGAATCAAAGGTAACTTGCCGAGGCAACGGCAAGTCTTGCTTCTGGATGACTTATCCACTTTTGTTCAAACTGAATGACTTCAAGCAGAGCTGTCTGTATTCTTCTATAGCCCTCTCCATAGCCTGCTTCTGATCGTCCTTAAGATCTTCTTCTGTTACCACGATGATGTTCCCCGCATCGATCTCAGGATTAAGCATCTTGACTAGATCTGTCCCACTGGGCGTGCCAAAAGATGTGTTGATGCAAAAGTAGATCTGCAAACACAAAGGGCTAATACCCAAAATCGATATCCAAAGCGTGCCAGTCGATTTGACCTGTTAATCGACAAGGATGAAGATACGAGCACTTTGGTCCTGACAACCGCGATACGCCCGGAAGTCACGGCCAAGAGGTACTCACGCGGAACTCGAGGATCGCCAAAGATTGCACTGGAGCAATGCAACTCGCCGAATCGATGAGAACTCGTAAAAAAGAAAAATATGCAAATTGACGAAGTCGTCGAAAGTAGATGTAAATAAGAATAAAAGCTATTTTTGATGTATTGATTGATCTCCTTTTTACATTGCCCTTCACCCTATATTTATATCCTGATCTACAGAGACATAACCAAATATGACTAGGACACTAAATCCAAATCTATGGAAACACATGACTTTGATACAACTCAGACTCTAATAAACGTATATAAGGAAATTAACTCCTATCTTATTCCATAGTCCGCCTCAGTCACGATGGTATTATCATCGACCTCCTTTTTATCGGCACAATCCCTGTTCCATCGGTAGCAACCTTCAAGTTCCTTCCATCGGTACATTCCCTGTTTTATCGGCAGCAGTCTTCAAACCACCTTTCATCGGTATCGGCAATAATACCCTTAACCTTATTGGCAACATTTCAATTTGAACCCATACACCGCTACCACTCATAAGCAAACTCATTTTCATCAGCTATCAATCTACATAATAATCTTTCCTCTGCTGATTAGCCCTTCCTGACCATCTTGACACGTGCTAAAAAACGATGTCAACACCTAGGTTTAAGTTGTACCGTCAAACACTGCCTTTTGTACCCACCCAGATCATTATGTATAATTATATAGATGTTATTCCCCCATGTAACAAATAACTCTGAACACTTCCATCGATATCTGTATGCACTGTAAAATACCGTACTAACTATATTGTAATAGAAATGTATGCTGCTTCATTGTAAACAAAGTACAACTGCCATATCCTATCGTAATGACATGCCTCCTATTGTCGACCACAATTAGCCCCCAGGCGCGCGAAGGCACGCGCCCAGCCACTAGTTGATTGTGTTGCGGAGTGTGGACTGCTGCAGCGGCTGAAGAACTGCAGGCAGCTCATGGTCGTGTAACAGTAAAAGTGCCACGGGCTAATAAGGAAATAAGTCTTTTATTTTTGCGAGATACTGACATTTACATACAAGAGTGCACACTCACCTCTAAGAACACACGCACACACATTCTACCCCTATGAGCACCTTCATAACCGAGTTAGACCGTCAAATCTTGAGATTGACGAAGTCACCGCAATCTCCTCGTTGTCAACGGACATGTCGCCTAACACTGAACTAGGGGACTTCAAACTGGGTGGGTGGATAGGTTCCATCACAAGCAACCTAACCAGCTGAGATACACTCAGTTGCCAATTAAAGCTTCGAAGCTGGGTATATTTTATAACTCTACAAAATCCTGACCTAATTAAAGCTTGTGGTACACCTGATACTTTTGTATGACTCATTCTATTTATAGTTTAGATTAGATATAAATATTTAAACTACTTTAGATTAGATATAGAACTTACCTTTTAGCTTCTGAGGCACTCTTTTGTCACAGAGAACGCGAGAAGCTTGACACCATTTCAACCAGCCGACTGAAATTCTATGCCTAACATCTTCATCAATGTCTCCATCCTTTTGTAGCATCGACCCTTTTCGGTATTTAGGGTCGATGCTACAAAAGGATGGAGACATTGATGAAGATGTTAGGCATAGAATTTCAGCCGGCTGGTTGAAATGGCGTCAAGCTTCTGGCGTTCTCTGTGACAAAAGAGTGCCTCAGAAGCTGAAAGGTAAGTTCTATAGGACGGCGATTCGTCCGGCGATGTTATACGGTGCTAAGTGTTGGCCTACAAAAAGGCGACATGTACAACAATTGAGTGTAGCAGAGATGCGTATGTTGCGTTGGTGTTGTGGGCACACAAGGAGGGATAGAGTCCGGAACAACGATATTCGAGATAGGGTTGGGGTGGCACCAATTGAGGAGAAATTGATTCAACATCGGTTGATATGGTTTGGACATGTCCAACGGAGGCCTCCTGAGGCGCCGGTGCGTAGTGGAGTTCTAAAGCGGGCCGATAATGTAAAGTGCGGTAGAGGTCGACCTAAACTAACTTGGGACGAGTCCGTTAAGAGAGATCTTAAGGAGTGGAATATCTCTAAGGATTTAGCTATGGACAGGAGCGCTTGGAGATTGGCAATCAATGTGCCTGAACCGTGACCTCTTTTTGTCTTGTGCCCTTTATGTCCCTTTATGTGTCTCCCTGTTTCTCGTCTCTTTTGGGTTTCATCTCTAGCCTATCCCAACTTTCTTGGGACAAAAGGCTATGTTGTTGTTGTTAGTTAGTTAGTTAGTTTACATATTACAGATCTATCATCACTAATGCTCCTACGAGCGCGTCATTCTAGGCATATCCATCCGGACGCCCCGTTCCAGGCTTGCACAACGATAGGGCCCAACATCAATGGGCCTGTGGCCTCTCCAACCGATTTCACGGTCCAATTCATCTGTCTATGCATCGTCCAGAACATTTCCCCACTACCGACGCGGCTGCTTTCACCATACTGTCCGCCTGCAGCGGCCACGTCCAGCGCTCCATCAGCCCGTAGCAGCCGCGTTCACGCGGGCAGCCGGGACATGCCGTCTGCTCGCCCCACTCTACCTCCCCCGCCGCGGCCATCCCCTGCCGCACCCCATCCCGCGTCATGCCCACCCCAGTCCCGCGCCGCGCAGCGCAGGATGTCCCCTGCTGCGCCCCAGTCCACCTTGCCTGTCGCGGCCATGGCGTGCACCACGCCACCACCACCCTGACGCCACTAGGAGGAGGTCGCCATCAGTACCGTAGTTCCCACACAGGCAGGTCGTGGCCGCGTGGACGAACACTGTGTTTCAAGTGTTTCATGCTTTTTGTCTCAAATGTTTTATATGGATGTTGCAAAAGTATCCTCGGATGTTGTATATGTTGCAAGGATAAAATACGCATGTTACAAGCCTATGTTTCAAGTGTTTTATGTGTTTTAGGCGTATGATGTAAATGTTTCATCTGCATGTTTTAAAAGTAGATCTTGGTGTTGCACAAGTTGCAATGGTTGCACACGCATATTTCAAGCGCATGTTTTAAGTGTCTCATCTGTTTTAGACTTATGTTGCAAATGTTTTATCTAGATGTTTCAAAAACAGATCGGGTGTTGTAGGCTGCCATCTGCCTACCGTTGCTACAGAGCCGCCGTCGTGGTTTGCGTGCGGGTGCCTGAGGCCGGCAGATGCCTCTGCGGCGTGCATCTGCAGGCGGGACAGGCGGGCGCAGGATGGGCGCTGGCCGCGGTTCCACCATGCGAGCATGGATGGGCGTGCGCAGGGCGCAGTTCTGGACGCTGGCACTGGATGTGAACAGGACGCTGCGTGCGAGATGCGATGCGGGCACTTGGCATGGGAGCTGCGTCCTGACGCGGGCTTGGGCCAGATGTCCTGGCGCTAGCCTTACCGATCTATCATAGACTTGGAACGAGTTGTGCGAAACGGTCCCATAACATTGTCATATGGCAACACCTCTAAACATACATGAAAGATTCCAACGAAAATACACATGGGAGTATAGAATCATCTATGTACTTGCAAAATTTGATTTAGGGAATAACATTCTCAGGGAGAAATAAAAAAAGAGCGGTACAACTAGTTTCAGGTTGCGGATTCAGACTGGAATGGCTGCGCAAGCAAATATTTACAAGCACACATTATTATTAGCAACATATCTTTGAGGAGACACAGGTATAGATATACAGTACGCACTAGCAGTAACATGTCTTTTTCAGGACATGGAGGCCGGGATAGTACAATAATAGTCCCCATTAGATTCGTATGGTACGGTGATGTAACTATCACGACTGGCAAGCATTATTATGTCATACATGCCCAAGCACTAACATACGGCGGCGATCACAGTCCACCAGCTGCAACGGCCGGACTTGAAGGAGCACACTTCCACATGTCGACGACGGCAGCGAGCGCCTGGTGAGCTGGCCCGCCTGGTACCGACGCCTTCGAAGCCTCCGCCTGCAGCTGACGCGCTTTCTTCCGCGCCATGGCGCCCTTCTCGCCCACCATCAGCTCCCTCGTCACCGCGGCCACCTCCTCCCGCGGCACCACCCCGTCCTCCCGGGTGCTCACTCGCAGCGCCAGACCGACGTGCTCTAGCTTCACGGCGTTCATCCTCTGCTCGGCGAATAGCGGCCATGCCAGCACCGGCACGCCTGAGGACACCGTCTCCAGCGACGAGTTCCACCCGCAGTGCGACAGGAACCCTCCCACGGCGCGGTGCTCCAGGATCTCCACCTGCGGTGCCCACTGCGGCACGACAAGCCCGGTGCCCCTTGTCCTCTCCGTGAACCCCTCCGGCAGGTAGCTCAGCGGGTCGTCGACATGGTCCCCGGGGCCAAAGTAGGCCCCGCAGCTGTCCTTGTCGCTGGGGAGCCGCACAACCCACAGGAACCTCTGCCCACTCGCCTCCAGCCCGGCTGCCAGCTCCGCGGTCTGCGTGCTGGACAGCGTGCCGCCGCTGCCAAAACACACGTACAAGACCGACCCGTCCGGCTGCCCGTCCAGCCACCGCATGCAGTGGTGCTCGGCGGACTTGTCGGAGTAGGGGCGGAGGAACGGGCCGACGGCGTAGGCTGGAGGGTACACGCCCTTGTCGGAAAGATCTTTGAGCGCCTCCAGAGTCTCGTGCTCCATGGCGTCCAAGGTGTGGACGATGAAGCCGTCGCCGCGGAGGTAGTCGAGGCACAGGTCGACCAGGAGGTCGTACACGGGGTTGGCACGGTCCTGGAGGGGTTCGATGAGGTCGGCTCCGTGCAGCGGCAGGCACCCCGGGATGATGACGGGGTCTGGGAGGTCGCGGAACTCGCAGGTGGTGGTTCGGGCGAGCTCTGGGGCGTGGAGCAGCATGGACAGCGACATAACGCTCGAGGGGTAGAAGACGTATCGCGGCACGCCGAGGTCTTGGGCAACGGCGAGCGCTGCTGGGCACAGCAGGTCGGTCAGGAAGACCGTAACGCCGGCGGGAGTGTCGAGAAGGGAACGGAGCAGCGCGCGGAGGTGCGGGAGCGTGCGCTGGACGACGATGAGGATGCGGGTCACGATGTGCGCGTCGGCGGGGAGGTCGTCGATGGGCACCTCTGGGAGCGCGGTGGTGGAGACGCCCGGCGGGAGGGAGGCCAGCACGGAAGAGTTCGTTGGCGAGGAGAGGTTGGTGTAGGTGACGATCGTGGAGGTGAAGCCGTGGTGTGCGGCGAGTCGCGCGGCGAGCTCGGCCACCGGGGCGACGTGCCCCACGCCGGGGCTCGTGAGCATGACGACGTGCGGTGCATGCACTTGTGACATGGTCAGCTAGCTCAACAAGTGATCAAAATGCAGTTGCTTACCTTGTGTTATGGCAGTGGCGCTGGACTGTGTCGTTAGTAGCACTATCAGAATCTGGTTCTTTGCCAAGTGCCACATGGTTTGGCGAATGTTTTTTTCGGACACTTGGTAGAGAAGTTTTTTTACGAGTGCCAAATAAAAAATACTTGATAAAAAAAACACTCAGCAAAGAAACTGCTTTGCCGAATGCAAAAAAAAAACACTTGGCAAGGCAAAGGCCTTCTTTGCCGAGTGCAAAAAAAAAAAAAAACTTGGCAAATAAGGTCTTTGCCGAGTGTTTTTTTTCACTTGGCAAAGCAGTTTTTCAAAGCACATTTTAAAGCCTTAAACAAATTCAAATCAAAAAGTTTTTAACTACAAAGTTTCATAACTTCTCAAGATCTCGGCATATAAGATTTGTGAATAATGTTAGAACCACGATCTCAGATGGAAAACTTCCTAAATGAAAATTGTAGATCTCGAAAAGTTATGAAACATTGTAGTTGACAACATTTTAATTTAAAATCATGTTGTCATGCAAAACTACATCCGAATTTCAAAAAATTAAAGTTCGAATTTTTCAAAAGACCTCGGATGGAAAAGCAACCAAAATAAACATTATAGATCTCGAAAAGTTATAAAACTTTGTAGTTGACAACTTTTTAAATTAAAATCATCTTGTCATACAAAACTACATTTGAAATTCAAAATTTTAAAATTTCAATTTTTCAAACGACCTTGGATGGAGAAACTTCCTAAATGAAAATTGTAGATCTCAAAAAGTTATGAAACTTTGTAGTCGATAACTTTTTGATTTGAATTCATTTAGGACCTCAAACAATCAATTTACACATGATTTGATATAATATTTGGGGAACCGGAATGGAATATAGACACAAATAAAATAGAGGTGTAGTGGTAAAGGAGCTCGCGCGTGTGTGAGAGGTCGCATGTTCAATTCCTACTAGGCGCAAAGTTTTGAAAAATTGCTTTGACTAGTCACTTCTCCCTCAGTTGAATTTTTTTTATTTTTTCAGTTTTTTCGGTTCGGCCAAAGCTTTTGTCGAGTGCCCGATAAAAAACACTGGGCAAAGCCCGCTTTACCGATGGTTTTTTTACCGTGTGCTCTTTGCCAAATGTATTTAGGGATTTACCGAGTGCTCTGGACACTCGGCAAAGCGTCTGATTCCAGTAGCGTAATACTTATATTATATATACGGTGGATGAGGAGTACTGATCCGGTAAACCGGCAAGTGATAAGGGATGTGTGATGCATGTGGCTCTGTTTTCATTTTATTTCCAACACCCTACCAATCGCAATGCATTGCCGTTGGCTGGACTGCTACTGGGGATATTAGGATGCGAGCAGGCTTGCTCGTGAACCCGTAAATAGAGTTGATTTTTGCTGATTGTGGACCTGCTTGCATGATCCCGAGCTTTCATCATCCAGGAGCTTCACCACTGGAAAGCAGAAAAATTCTGTGACGGTTTTGATTCTTTTTTTTCACGGTTATCGTGTGTTAGTTTTTCTATGCTTTTTGGATTCCATGGAACTTCTTTCCGGTTAGCATCTTGTTCATCATCACCCCAAGAAGTCATTTAGTAGTACAAGCACAAATTCATAAAGCTAGACAGTACTAAATGACAAACGTATGGGCATATGTTCTGTGGCTTGCTTTGGCCGGAGCAATTTGATAGTGGTACGTGCAAATATTTAAACCTATGATTTGTTGTCTAGAACATCATTTGTTGACATTAACAAGAGGTACAGGTTCATGTGCGGCGACTTTATCGGTGCCTGGGCGAGGAAATTCCAGAGGAAGCGCTAAGCATCCTATCAGCAGGACAAGCAACTGTGAGTATATAAACAATATTCTATTAGCTGTAAACAATTTAGGCACTTGGTTCCTATGTAAGATTGTTTCAGTTAGCCTAACTAGAGCTTCACCACTTCCGTCTGTTCTTGCAACTGCAATGACCCATGATTCCGATCCCGTGAACCCAAATGAGGCCATGCCCCTCCACTTCCGTCTGTTTTTGCTAAGAAGATATTAATATATACTTATATTTTAAATGATTGGGAACCGAGAGAGCAGGTGTAGGTATGTCCAAATCAATTGCGATCCTAGCATTGTTCTTCATCGACTGTAGCGAGCTTGGTCATGACAAAAATCTAAGCGACGATCAACGCTGCGGAACGGAGAGAGCAGTTGTTTATTTATAGATAGATATGTCCATATCAATTGCCATCCTACTTTTGCCTTTCAATGACCGTAGCGAGCTGGTCATGACAAAAATCAAAGCGACGACTAACGTTGCGTTCCATCACAGGCACCTGGACTCACATGATCGAGAGCATAGTTATCCTTCTCCTCATACCACTAGTGGTTATACCAGACAAGGTGTCCATTCCACCTTTCTATTTCATATTTCATACTGATAGTAACAACGCTGACCTATATATGAGGCTTGGGATGGAGAGAATCTCATATTAACTTTTAGGAAAAATGTGTCCCAACGTCTTATGAATATGTGGTATGAAATTGACAGAGTATTGCTAAAAACATTGATTCTTCCGAAGATGGGGATCAAGTTGATTGCTCATCTGGTTGGTTATTTATGGTGGAACATGCCCATCCAAATTTAAGTACTCGCACAGTGCTATTTTTTAGTGATAATCGACGTACCTGTCGACAGTGACGTGCCTATAGTGACTTCGTCAATCTTAAGATTTGCCGATCCAACTCAATGCTTCGGAAATGCTCATATAAATAGGGTGTATATATGAGTGTCTGCGTCTCTAGTGGGTCTCATAAGAAAATTGTTTGGAGTTTAAGTTCAAATGGTTGATATAAGATCCAATCTCTATATGCGGTTATGTCAGGACAGTTAAGCAGAAGGCAAGGCGCGGCTCTGTAGCTGGTCCGACACGGATGGAAACGGCATGCATGACCCGTTTTGGTGGGGTAGTTGACAGCTGTCGCATGTGTGTGGCGTTGAGTCAGTTAGAACGGCACCGGTGGCGTGTGGTGTCTGGCGGGTATAAACGTCACGCCAGAGGTCTGTAAGAGTCGGCATTGAACGTTTCTCTGAAGAATAAAACTCTGAACCTGTCCTGAACCTTCTCTGTTCTACCTGTCTTCCTATTCCTCTATCTGAGTTCTTCGTTCCAGGTTCCAATCATCCGATTCTCAGTAGAATAGCGACAGGTTATCACCCAAAGAGGTGTAATGCCTGTTTATGTACATGCAGTCCGGAAGCTCCTGGTCCCACTGAGAGTGCAAGTGGTTTTTGGCCTTTAGCTAAAAGCTCTTAACTAGAATCTAGAGACAACTTAGCAAAACGAAGAGAAGTGAATGACCTTTCTTTCTTATTCTGTAATGAGTTCGAATCTATTTGTCAACTTTTTTTAGTTGTTGTGTTGATCTTTGGCCTGCTTTTGGTTAAGTAGTAAGAAAAATTGTCTTGATAATACTCCCTCCATCCCAAATTATAAGACATTCTAAGAATCTTGGAGAGTCAAAGGATCTCAAGTTTGACCAAATTTATATAATAAGATAATAATATTTATGATACCAATTAAGTATCATTAGATTCTTTATTAATTATATTTTCATAGTATACCTATTTGATGTTATAAATTTTTGTAATTTTCTCTATAATTTTAGTCAAACTTAAAGATGATTTGACTCTCCAAGATTCCTGAAATGTCTTGTAATTTGGAATGGAGGGAGTATATTATAAGCTCTGTAGTTATGTGGTGTTTTATGGAAAATGCAAAATGAACTTTTCTTTGAGGGAGCAACTTAGTCGGGAGAGAGGACATTGTGCGGAGAGTAGCAAAGATGCTAAGACACTGGATGGCAATGTGTTCAGTCAGGAAATGCAAGTGCTTGTGGAGCGGGGGGCATGATCCAACTTATGCAAGCTATAAGGGCTTTGGAAGCACATGGTTACAGTGGATGTAAAACATCTTTTCCTCTGGTACTTCGGCAATTTTGCTAAATGGTGTGCTCAGTAAGACTTTTCATTTGCCATCGGGGTGTAAGACAAGGGGACCCGTTCTCTCCCCTTCTATTAGTTTTAGCAGCGCACTTTCTTCAGTCACTTCTGAATAAAGCAAGATCCATGGGCCTCCTTCATTTTCGATTCCTTTACAGTTTAATGAAGATTGTCCAATTATTCAATATGTTGACGACACCTTAATTATCATGGAGGGATGTAGCAATCAACTTTTCTTTCTCAAAATCCTTCTGAATTCTTTTGCTACTTCAACTGGCTTACGGGTCAATTATGCCAAAAGCATGATGCTGCCAATCAATATGTCCGAAGAGAGATTAAATCATCTGGCTAATACATTTGGTTGCTTTACGGGTTCTTTTCCTTTTACCTATTTGGGCTTACCGCTGGGTTTGGCTAAACCCCGAGTGGAGGATTTAGACCTCTGATCACCAAATGTGAACGACGACTTGCTAGCACTGCCAACTTCCTTTCTCAGGCTGGCTGTTTAGAGTTAACAAACTCTGTTTTTTCTGCTCTCCCGGCCTTCTTTATGTGCAGCTTCAGGTTACCCAAAACGGTTATTAAACAAATCGACAAGTTTCGCAAACATTGTCTGTGGCGTGGTGCAGATACTAGCAGCCGTAAACCAGCCAAGGCAGCTTGGGAACTGGCATGCACACCTAAGTGAGAAGGAGGATTGGGTGCTTTAAATCTTCAGCTCTAGAATGATGCGCTGCTTCTCAAACATTGGCATAAGCTTTTTAACAGATTGGATGTTCTTTGGGTTCAGCTTATTTAGGAATGTTATTATAATCATGACAAGCTACCTAATCATGTCCGCAAGGGTTCCTTTTGGTGGCGCGATTTATTGCACCTGCTTGCTTATAAGGGAATGGCTCCGGTTGTCATACAAGATGGCCGAACCTGCAATTTCTGGGAAGATGTTTGGAACAGTCAAGCTCGTAAACTCAACTTCCCAGAGCTTTTCTCCTATGCGAAAAGAGGTACAGTCACCTTTCAGAAAGTTAAGGCACAAGACAATCTCTGGCATCTCTTTTAGTTACCCCTTTCAACCACTGCTTTCGCGCAACACACCCAGCTTACACTTCTCCTGGATCAAGTTGCGGTTTCAGAGGTACCGGATGTCTGGACATATGTTTGGGGCTCTTCTCAGTTCTCATCTCAGAGGGCTTATAAGCATCTATCTGGTCACATTGATACACCTCCGGTCTTCAAGTGGCTTTGGAAAAGTTTTTGTCATCCCAAACACAAGGTGTTCTTTTCATCTTTTGGTTATCGTTAAAGGATCGTTTGAGTACCAGCAACATCCTTCGGCGCCGACATATGCCTTTACCCTCTTACAATTGTGTCCTATGTGCGCTGGATAATGAAGAGACTCTGGAGCATCTTTTCTTGCAATGTCCATTTGCTATTTCTTGCTGGCTCTTTCTGCAGGTTAAGTGTCCTAACACATGGAATCAGATTTCTGATGTTTTTGAAAACTTTCAGCAGCAACTTCATGTTCCTTTTTTCATGGAAATTGTCGTCCTCTTCTGTTGGAGCATTTGGACAGTGAGAAATAAATTCATTTTTGAAGGCATCCAACCAACTTTGGTGGCAGTTCAGCAAGTTTTCAAGCAAGAATTCGCCATGGTTATCCATCGGGGCGAAGTCAAAATACTTTCCTTTAATTGCTTCATGGGTAGATTCTCTTTCATAGCTGCTGTCCTCTTCCTTATTTTTTTCGTTACCTTCTTTGTTTCTTGAGCTCTTGTCGGGTATGAATATTAGGGTACCTGGAGAAGGGGAACTAATGGTCATCAACATTGACTCACTCAAACGATCAAGGGCATAACCATGACCTCATCCGACCCTCCGAAGAAGGTTCCGATTCGCCTGACCCCAGGGGCGCGGGCCCCATCTCGCTCGACCCCAGGGGTGCGGGCTCCGTCTCACCCAGCCCCAGGGGCGCGAACCCCGTCTCCCCCGACCCCAGGGGCGCAAGCTCCGTCTCGCCCGGCCCTAGGTGCGCGAGCCCCGTCTCGCCCGACCCCTCGAGGGAGGACTCTGCCTCGCCTGATCCCAGAAAGCGCATCCGACCTCGGACGGGAGTGCAGGCCCCCGCGAGGGTCGGCACCATGTTACAAGAGAAGAAGGAAGACGCGGCCCCGGGGCCCTCTTCCTCTCTGCCTTTCTCTCTCTCGTGTACCCCATGCCTTCCCCTTGATCTATAAAAGGGGAAGCAGGGAACTCCATGGAAGGCTGGTGGAAGCCATTCAAAAGCAACTCAACTCCATTCAACTCCACACCTCAGACTTGGGATCATTTTCCTTTCTCACCCGTTTGTAACCCCTACTGCAAACTTAGTGCCGGTAACATGAGCAGTACCTCACTGGACGTAGGGATATTCATCCTGAACTAGTATAATCTCTTGTGTCCTCCAAGCACACCATCCGAGCCAAACACACAAGTACAAATTTACTAGTCGGCGGTTCGAAACACCGATAGTTGGCATGCTAGGTAGGGGATTTTGCGCATTTCGATGTCCATATCTAGGCCATGGATGGCTAGCCACTTCGTGAGCTGGACCCCGGGCGCACATGTGCGTTTCGAGAGTCTAGACTTCTTTGTCACCACAGAGGGAGAGCTAGCACGGGCTCCCACCCCCGTCCAGCCTCCATGCTCCACCAGCCTCGATGTGGTGGTCGAGGCCCTTGAGGGGCTGCAGCTGCATGCCCCGGAGGTCCACGCCCCTGGGAGCAACCAGCTCCTCGACTTCGATTATGAGTGGCTAGAACGCTAGCTTACTATCTTCTTGGGACCTTAGCCGTCCCAGGAGGATTTACGTCACCTCTCTTTTTCATTCGCCAATGTGATGACGCAGCTTGCCAGAGGAGAACCCCTCTCCCCGGCATACCTCAACCGGAACGCCTCGATAGCATTTTTGTTTGGCCTACACAATGCTGCAGGAACAGTCGGTCACCTCGTGGCACAACACATGCATCTGCCTCCCACGGACGATGAGTTCGTTGGGATGGCGGATTATGTCACGGAATCTTTCCATGACCTCCTGCAGGAGATTCGGAGTCGATCTCCGACTCTGACTCCAGTAGGGGGAGCCATCACCCCTCACGTGAATGTTTCATGGCAGAGACCGAGCGTGAGGAAACCCCCAAGGGACATGTCGACAGTGTCCACTAGGGGAACATCACTCCTTCGGCTCACCTCGATGACGAGGGCGAGGGGGAGGATGATGCAAGGGTCCCGCCTCACTCATGGATGGATCAGCTGAGGGCACGGCAGCAGGAGCTCGAGCATGCATGGCTCTAGCTAGAGCAAGAGGGCGTGGAGCTCGAGCATGAAATCGCTCGCTGTGCGGATGGCAGGCTGAAAGGTCTTGATGGGTAGAGGGGGGTGAATAGCCTATTAAAATTTCCTACAAAGTGTGTTAAACAAGTTTATCAATATAACAAATAGCAAGATACGAGTTTTGCTTAGCCTATGGGGTGTTTTCAAGCCACCTATCCAAATCACAATTCTAATATATATGCACTCAACCGCACAATTCAAACCGAGAAGGAAACTACAACTAAAACTAGCAAGCAACACAAAAGAGCTACTCTAACAAAACTATCTAGCTAGCAAAGGTAACTAAGAAGGTAATGCGGAGTTGAGTTAGGAGGGTTTCACCGAGGGGCGAAGTATTGAGCCAACCAATATGATCAACAATAAATACCAAGGCAACCGAACACCGAGATCAATCAATCACTATATGAAAGTGATGACATAAGATTTATCCCGAGGTTCACGTGCTTGCCGGCACGCTAGTCCCCATTGTGTCCCTCTTCACCACGTGGTTCGGTGGCTAATCGGTCACACATCGAGCCTCTCAAAAGGCGCCACAAGAACCTACCAAATGGCAAGAGGTTGCAATGACACGAGCAATTTACTAACGTTGCCTTTGGCACTTCGCTGAGGTAGGCACAAACCCCTCACAATCACCGGAGCAATTTACTAATGTTGCCCTTGTTCCTTATGAGCTACTCTTCATATGAGTACCACTTTAGCACATGTTTTAGCTCATGAAACACCATGTGACATCGCCTCCAAATCTCGATATTGGCATAAAGGAAAATAGGCGTTTCAACTCCTCAAAAACGCCTGAATCCAAATGCATATGATTATGAAACTCCATCGCCATCGTAAATGTGCTAACACCATCAAGTGATCATCATCATGTGTGAGTGTGTTAGCATTTTCACAATCATTTTTTGAGGCATTATTAGTTCTATCCAAATGCATATGATTATGAAATGCACACCTAGAGGCACTTAGGAGTTCAATAGCTGCATCATTCCCCTCTTTATAGTACGGCTATCTATCCTACAATGTAACCACACCCACTAGGTGTCTTGGTTACCAAAACATAAACCCTAGCATATACCTTTGCCTTGATCAACATAGGATTGCATGTACTTCCATCATCATCATCATGGTAAGTATTTCATCATCCACACTTGATCATCATGCTTTACCATGCTATGTGCTAATCACCCTTTGCTACATACAATCTCAAGCATGTGATTAGCACTTAGGCATTGTCACTAATTACCAACACCAAACATAGAGCTTTCACGGGCACGCACGTGTTAGGGCCCGCAACGTGAACCAGAGGATCGTCAAAGATGACGATGGCCTCCTGCACTTCACCCGGGCAAGCCAGAACATAGCCGCCGCCATGGCCCTACTCTGAGGGCTCCTAGAGCCTGCAACCCTCGGAGATCGCCGAGTCTATCGCGAGATCCACTCGCTGCTCGAGCGCGTGACAGTGCAGCAGGCGGAAAGCTCATTGTCTCGGCAACGCGAGCTTGACGCGAGCCTGCGCGTGTCTTCGGGACAACATGGCAGTGACGTGTCCATCCACCAGGCGCTGCACAACGACGGAAGGCATGTCGTGGTCCCTGATACATGAGCGTGTCAGCCCCGTTCGCGATGCACGCAACACCCTGAACGCCCGTAAGCGCGGACGGGGGGATGAGCGAGAGGAGGCCACCCACGGCTACCACCCTCATCGTGGCATACGCTACGACAACACCGAGGACCGAAGCCCGAGCCCCGCTCCATCGAGCCCTCAGGTCTTCGGCCGCCACATCCTTAACACACCTTTCCCGTCGTAGTATGAACCGTTGACGAGCATCCTAAAGTACTCTAGGGAAACAAACCCCATCCTATGGCTCAAGGATTACCGGCTTGCTTGTCAAGCCGGTGGTGTGAACAATGATTCCTTCATTATCTGCAACCTCCCATTGTTCCTAGCTGATTCAGCGTAAATATGGCAGGATCACCTTCCACCCAACAAGATTCAAAGTTGGGTGGACCTGAAGGAGATCTTTGTCAGAAACTTCTAGGGCACCTACACATGCCCTAGGAACCCCTGGGGCCTAAAGAACTACTGACAGAAGCTAGGAGAAACTCTCTGTGAGTACATCCGGCGCTTCTCTAGTCAATGCAACAAGTTACCTGACGTCACTGATGCCGACGTCATCTGGGCTTTCCTATCTGGGACCACCTGCGAGTCCCTAGTTCATAAGCTAGGATGCAAGGGCCCGTGGACCACCAAGGAGCTCCTTGACATCACAACCAGCCACGCCTCGGCGAAGAGGCAGTTGGGGCAGTTTTTGACTATCCTCGAGGCAAGGCGAAGTGGGACGAGGATGCCGGCGAAGGCGCCTCCAACCGTTTGAGCAATAAAAAGAACAAGCAGTGGCACAGGGGCTCATTCGTGGCTGCTACCGAGCGAAAGGGCAAGAAGACACCCACTGAGGCACTCCCAACCACTTCGAGAAGCTGCTCAAGGGGCCATGCCCAAACCATGCCTATCCTGTCAAGCACCAGTACAAGGATTGCTCCCTCATGAAGCGGTTCTTGTTGGAGGCTCCAAGAAGGGGGACCAGAAGAAGAAGCCCGACCCGATGATGGAAGACGACACTGAGGAGAAGGACGATAGCTTCCTAGAGACAATGGGTTGCCTCATGATCTTTGGTAGGATGGCAACTTACGACTCCAAGCGCCATCAAAAGCTCGCGTGCCGTGAGGTCTATGCGGTGGAGCCAGCCACGCCCGCCTTCCTTCGGTGGTCTAGATCTACGATCACCTTTGATTGGTTGGATCACTTGGAGAGCATTCCACAGCTGGGAAGGTACCCGCTCATGGTCGATCTGATCATCGGCTTAAAGCAGCTTACCAAGGTACTGATGAATGGAGGCAGTGCCCTCAACATCATGTACATCGAGATGCTTGATGCCATGGGCGTCAACCGGTCGTGCATCCGACCGACTGGAGCGCGTTACCATGACATCGTGCTAGGGAAACAGGCCAAACCCCTCAGGAAGATCAACCTGCCTGTTACCGTTGGGACTCCAACCAACTATCGGACGGAGACCCTCACCTTCGAGGAGGTTGGGTTCCACGGAACCTACGACGCCATCCTAGGACGTCCATGCTACGCGAAGTTTATGGCCATCCTCAACTACACCTACCTCAAGTTCAAGATGCCAGGCCCATGTGGGGTCATCACCATCGACACCTCCTTCCAACGCGCTTACGAGTGCGAGGTGGAGTGCTGTGAGCTCGCCTCGGTGATCATCACCTCCGAGGAGCTTGCGGTCATCAGGGAGGAGACCGCCAAAGAAACGCCTAACTCCAAGCGGTCGGCTGGGTCTTTTGAGCCCACAGAGGGCACCAACGAGGTCCTCATAGACCCCAACAGCTCTGAGGGCAAGGTGGTGCACATCGGCAGCTCGCTCTCCCCTAAATAGGAAAACATGCTCGTCAACTTCCTCCGCGCAAACAAAGACATATTTGCATGGAAACCCTTGGATATGCTGGGCCTAGAGCAACAAGGACCACCACAAGTTATCTCCACCATGGGAAGGACCATACGTCGTCACGGAGGAGCTCTGACCAGGCACCTACAGGCTCAAGACCATCGACAACAAAGTCTTCACCAACGCATGGAACATTGAGCAGCTACATCGCTTCTACGCCTGGTTTTTTCCAAGTTGTTGACATACTTATGTAAAATCATGTTTCTAAAATAAAAAAGCACTTTCCTTATCGGTTTTGTTATCATTTCCTCGGTTTTTAGTGACACTTGACCCCAGCAACAGCTAGGGGGCGGGCCTCACTCGTGGGCTAATAGGGATATATGCATACTCAAAAACACTATTTGCATCCGACCGATATATGCATACTCAAAAACACCCTTTACATCTGACCCCTTCTTACGCTAAGAACTAAAAGCAAGAGTTTGCAAAAACAAATGCTAAGTAAAACTGGGCGGACCGCAAAAACCTACGCCCAGCGGCTATGATGCTTTTGCTCTCCAATGTAATCATAGTCTTTTTTTGCCCACGCCTCAAACTTTGCGACCTTAGTGTCAGAATGGATCAGATCGCATCAACCTTTTTACACATTAAAAAGGGACAAATGTTTGAACGACAAAAACAAAAAACTTGTTCACTTATTACAAGTTCACAGGCACCGCAGCCTGATTCATCTAACTAGCTAACCCCTTGGGGATAATTTCACCCTATATCTTATTAGCTAAAACTCATGCAGGGGCCGACGCCATCTCCTCGATCCGCTCTAGCTCATCGTCATTGTAGGCGGGCGCAGAGCCTTGGCTCATTGCCACTAGATCAATGTTCTCGTAATGAGAACGGGCGATCATGAACGACTGCTGAACACCAAAGCAAAGTGTGTGCCTCGTGATCTCACATGCCCGGTCCGTAATTTGGAGGGTGCGAACCACGAGCGAGCTTGTCTCCTGCGATGGGCCCAGCGAGAGGTCATTGCAGACCACCCTGACGGTGACACGCAGGGTCTCATGCTTGTTGTTCTCCTTCTGGATGGAGTCCTTCACCTCACTGAGCTCTTTCTCTAGGTCACGACTCTTCACCACCTCCGCCGCGAGCTTATCATAAAGACCTATCCAAGCCATGTGTCAATCGCGTCGAAAACACCATTGGCGAATTCTAGGAAGAAAGCTAACAAGGGGAACCAGAGTCTCACCGTTCACTTGCTCCTGAAGCTTGCGTGCCTTCTCGCCCTGTCAGGCCACCTCAGCCTATAGGCCCTAGATCTCTGCCCAGCGCTGACCAACCTCCATGGTAAGCTCAGCAGTCATGCCCATGGCTTTGATCCTTAGGCCCTTCTCCTTCTCCAGCTCGCCCTTAAGGTGGCCAATCCGCTGCTGGGTATCGGCGTGCTCTCGATGAGCTGAGTCGCACTTTGTGTGGAGCCCCTCCATGGCCTAGAGCAAATCACCCTGCTCCTTCTGTAGCTACTCAAACTATGCAAAGTCCAGGCGCGCCCTCTCGGCCAGGGCCGCGAACTTCTCCTCGTCCTCGTTGGCAAGCCGACGAGCGTCTGCCTCCCTAATTCGAAGGCTGGCCACTTCCTCACTGGCAAGAGGAAGCTCGGCCACCTTCTGATGAGTGGCGGTGAGCTGCTCGGTTAGCTCCCCGTGTAGCTGTGCCTCCTTAGCGAGGTGATCCCAAGCATCCTTCTGATGATGGAGTAACTAGGACTTCTCTAGGTTGTGGGCCATGAGGGACTGCAGAAAGGACACAAGTTAGAAATACGAAATAGAAAAGCAAAAGTCAGAGGCATGAATGCATCATACCTGGCCAGCTGGAGTGACAACGTTGTGCAGCAAGCCTAGCGCGGTGGTCAGGGCATTGACCATGGCACCAACTCCCGTGTGGACGATCCTCCACTCCCTCTCCTCTATGGCGTCATTGAGGGAGAATACCATCGCCTCTAGGTTCTGCCAGTTATCCCACCAGAGCTAGGGTCCATCCCACATATGTGGGTCACTGCCCGCCCAAACTAGAGCCTAGGATGGCCCTGAGCTAACCCCGAGCGATGCCGACCCCTCCTACGGTAGCCCTCCTTCAGAACGGCCCCTCCATCGATAGCAGGGGTGGGTGCCATGGGCGCAAAGACTTTCCCCATCACCATAACCATCGAGGACACCCTAGCTATGCCCTCTTCCATTCGCCCCACCACAGACGCGTCTAACGGTGGTTTTGTCTGCGCCGTCTCCATCTGTCTGGACGACGGCTCCCCTGTGTCATCCCCGTCAGCGAAGACGACAGCTCCGGCTGCGCCACCTCCACCTGTGATGTCACGGCTACCCCTGGCCATGCCATGTTCACTGAGGGTGCCTCGGACACGCCCTCCTCTATCTGCTCCCACATCGCCGATGTAGCCGGAGGTACCTCTCCAGTTGGCGCCGTGGCTGCCCTAGTGCTGCTCCTGCTCGCCTCTGGCACGGCGCCGGCCAACCCCTGGTGCCCCGGCCGAAGGGCGAGGGTCTTTTTTGGCACAATCCGTAGGGGAGCCCCGCATCCGCCAACACTACAAAAGGCGCCATAGTCAACTTACGGCAAAATCCATCAAGAGGAAAGGAGCGAAGAAAAATCTTAACTCACCTTGGCGCCATCGAACGGCGACGTTTTAGGGCCGACTGTTGATGGTAGTTAACATACATCAAGAACCATCAATCCACCTTGCATAAATGGTGAAAATGGATCAATATCATAGAATAGGAGGTTATTACTGACAAATTCCATGAGTTTTGATGAATCTATGTTTTCAGCAGGATTTAATCAGAAAACCAACAAGGACGATCAAAACGTCAAATAGAATCAAACTCAACCATGATGAAAACTACTCCAGAAGGTTCCAGAGGACACCAGAAGACACCACACCAAAGCGGACCCCGACAGGATGCCAGGTGGGACCGGCCGGCACCACCACTATGTCACACCAGCCCCTTGTGGGGTCCACTTGTCAGGAGCTTCTAGAATTTTCCTCCACCGCCTCCTAGGATTACATCTACATCGTTCCTCAAGTCGGTTTGATCCAAGGGCTCACGTTGCACCCCCAGGTCTATAAATACAGGCTTGCACCCCTAGTGAAGGGTCGAGATGGCAGACTAGAGGGGGGTGAATAGTCCTTTCTAAAACTTAATCACGCCGGCTAACCGAAACAAAAGCGGAATTAAAACTATCGGTCTAGCCAAGACTTCACCCCTCTAACTAAGTTCTCAAGCACCTTAGAAATGATCCTAATTAGGCAACAAAGGTGCTGGGTTAGCTAGTGCTCTCCTAAACAATTCTAGCTTGCAAGGTCACACAAACCTATGCAACTAGTACTTTCAAACAAACCGTGGAGCACCTACACAAACTAGTGAAGCAAAGCGCACAAAGCCTAAGCTCACTAGCAAAGCTCAATAACACGGCAACCAATGCCAAATTAGAGAGCACAAATTACTTAGCTACACAAACTAAGCAATGTGACTAACAAGGTTACACAAACCAAATTAGCCACGCAAAGGGGATACTTCTAGCTACACAAGCAAGAAGATAACTAGCAAGCTACACAAGCAAACTAGTCATAAGAGCAACTACACAAGCACTAGTATATGAATGTAAAAACAAGCTTGTGTATCGAAGAGCAAACCATCGAGAAGATGAACACAAAGTTGACACGGTGATTTTTCATCGAGGTTCACTTGGTTGCCACCAAGCTAGTCCCCGTTGTGTCGACCAACACTTCATAGTTCGGCGGCTAATCGGTCGCACACCGAGCCTCTCAAAAGGCACCGCAAGAACCCATCATCAAGTGTGGTAGCTCAATGACACGATCTACTAGAGTTGCTCTTCGTGATCCCCATGGGGTGAGCACAATCCCCCTCACAAAGCTTCTCCGAAGCCTCGCACAATCTTCTTGTGAGCTTCAATGGAGCCACAAGCCACAAGCTGTCTAGGAGGTGGCAACCTCCAAGAGTAACAAGCACCACTGGCTTACAACACGATCACCTAGTGCCACTCGATGCAATCTCTTAAAGCAACGCACTAGAATCAACTCACTCGCAATCGATTCGCACTCTTGTAAGCACAAGTGAGTTATAGGCTCTCCAAGCACTCCTAAAGCATGGACACTAAGTCCCAAAGGGTGCTCAACACCTGCCAAGGCCAGCCACCACTTCTATTTATAAGCCCACAAACAAATAAAGTCATTAGTCTCCTTACTAGGCAAATTTTGGGGACGACAGACCCGTCTGTCGTGCCACCGATAGACAAGGCCAGCGTCCGTCGTTCCACTGCCTCGCTACACAAGAACGCGCCACGCGTCCTCCTTCAAACGAGAGTCGTTGATCTCCAACGGTCAAGTCTCCAAACGCGCTCGGCAACCACATGACGGACGCGTCCATCGCTAAGCAACATATGCGGCTCAACCGCGACAGATGCCGTCCAGCAAGCGCGTTTTCTCACCCAGCCAGTAGACACGTCTGTCACGTAGTCGACAGACGCTGACGTCAGCGTCCGTTGATGCCTTCGCGTGATGCCATCTCGCGAACAGCGGATGTCAGCACCACCAGACACTGACGCACGGCGTCTGGTGCTCAGTCTCCACCGTGTCCGTCGCATCCTTGCAACCACAGCGCCACCAGACCAGCTAGGTTTAGGCGATAGACGTTGGGTCCAGCGTCCAACGCCTACGAAGCCAGCGTCTGTCGCATGGTTTTCAGCGCAAACATGTTCCGTGACTTCGCCACTTCTTCCACCCTTGCTCAAATGTGCCAACCACCATGTGTACCACTTCGTGCATGTGTGTTAGCAAATTTTCACAAACATTTTCAAGGGTGTTAGCCACTCTACTTTCCACGCCACTCGATCCTAACACGTATGCAAAGTTAGATTGCTCAAGTGGCACTAGATGACCGATATGCAAACAAGTTTGCCCCTCTTAATAGTACGGCCATCTATCCTAAACCCGGTCATCAACTTCTCTACACACCTATGACCGGTGAAATGGAAAAGCCCTATGGTTATACCTTTGCCTTGCGCATTCCATTCCAACTCCTCCGATGTTGATGCAACACATGCACCAACCAATCACCAAATGATATGATCCACTTCATATCATCACGTGATCGTATTGGTTCATCGATCTTGACCTCACTTGCTCTTCACCATTGCCTCGGTCCATCGGTGCCAAGTCTTGCCCAAGCTTCACTGTCACACACGGTCCCTCGCTTCAAAGCCTCTGACTTGCCCTTCACGCTTGCAACCGGTCCATCGAGCCAAGCCTCATCTCGATCTTCTCCACCTTGGTCACATGACTCCATGTCATCTCTCATATGCAATAAGCTCCTTCATAACACAATCACCTGTGGACTAATCTCCTGTATATCTCACATTAAACACAATTAGTCCACCTAAGGTTGTCACTGAATTACCAAAACTAAACAAGGACCTTTCAATCTCCCCCTTTTTGGTAATTGATGACAACTCTACAAAGATATGGAAATTAAGCTTTTTCAAGCTAGCACTTCACACAAAGTGTAAATTGCTAACTTGTTTTGGATTTTATGCTACTTATCCAGCATTTAAGCTCTATGTCAAGATTTGGATAAGCATCATAAAACCTGACTTGGTAGTGATAACTCCCCCTACATATGTGCTCAAATGGTTTAGTTTCAAGCTCACACATATGCATGAATATGAAATTTGTGGGAGGGTTAGCACTACTAAGTGATGCTAAGGTGTATAGAATAAACCTTTGTAGTTCGATACCATTTGATAGCTCGATACCATTTGAAAATACAAGTTTGCCACCATCCTTAGCATCATGAGTAGCTAGACATCAAAAACACTAGAAACCCCATGAGATCAACATTATAAGCAAGGTTCTAGTTTTTCATGATAAACACAAGTCTAGCTATCATCCTATGCATGCTAGTTATCAAGTCAACATTCAAATTCTAAAACTAGCATACACCACACAAGCATGCATATGGAATATAAAACTTTTGCAATGCAAGAAAGCACATGAATATGGACATATCAAATGCAATCAATCAATGTTCATGAGCTTGCTCCCCCTACTTGTGTGCTTCTCTTGTCCAAGAGTTTTGATCCTTCTCTTTTCCTCAATGTAGCTCCCTCTTTGTCCATTGTCCATCTTTTATCTCTATACCAATCTCTCCCCCGAAGCTCAAATGCTTTCATATCTTTGTCCAATCTCTCCCTCTTTGTCATTAATTTCCATAAAAGGTGTGCTTCTCATTGATGCAAAGGCTAGCATTGGGGTACATGGTTGAGACTTGAATCTTGCATTTTTGATGGACATCAACACTTATGTTGGAATGACACCACTTTTGAGTTACCACATAGGATCTCTGATCTTGATACCAATTAGTGGTGCTCCTTCCCCTATGTCATAGTATGGGTCATTCACTTGATAAACTTGAGCTCTTGTAGGTGAGGGATGCATTCTTCTCTTGATGATCACTTAAAGTTGAGGATCACTTGTGGAACCATCGTCTTGCATGATACAACATGTAGATACCACATGAAGGAATACCATGTGTAAGAGTGTGATACCACTTGAAAGAATTTTTAAGCATGGAACCACCTGAAGGATTTGTCAATAATAATCACATCTTGAACATATGCTATCTTCATGAGTACCATTTGTAAGATATCACTTGTAAGTTGATCTAGACAACACTTGTAAATACCATGTGAAGAGTCAATTGAGTCTAGATACCACTTGAACCAAACTAGATATCCATTTGCATTGTTGTCTTGTTCTTGTACTCTTACCATCATCATGAGCTTCTAATGTGACTTGAACTATTTTGCCTTGCATAAGCTTCCAAGTCTGGTTTGATCCAATGACAAGCTTCTTCACACCTCATAATAAGGGTTATCTTGCCAATGTTGTACTTGTCACTTGTGAGCAATCCAAACTAGATCAAGTACTTGGGTTCAGTAGCTCATGAACAAACTCATGCTTTACCACTAGATCATTTAAACAATCAAGCAATAGTGGTAGGCTATGAATTTAAACATTTTCATTTGTCATGCATGATCCTAATAAGCATGTACTATATGCACTAACCGCATGCTAGTAGGGATGAAATGATCATGCACATTATAATGATACCTTTGCTATCTTGGAGTAGAGGATAGTCACTTAGATTCCAATTTATTACTCCAATAGCAATGTGAAGTCCAATTTATAGCTTGGTGAAGACCAATCATCATAGATACATCCACTCTTCACCCCTATGAAATAAAAACCACTTATGATCAAGTGCATTATCTTGATGTTGTGGTTAGCTTGCTTCATCTTTTTCTCATTGTGCTTGCATGAGAGAACTTACTTAGAATACCACTTGAAATACAATTACTAGCTCTCTTTTGGGTGTTGCTTGCTTTTCTTGATCAACCCTTTTGATAGCTTCAACTAAGCATCTCAAATGTCCCTCGGATCACCACTTCCATGTTAGCCTTCCAAGTCCCAAACTTGATTTACCTACCAAAGGCGGCAAGCCCCTACAAAAGGGAGAAGTGACCTCTCTCCAAGGAACCATTCTTGATACTCACTTGAAATGACATTGTTTGATTGATCCAAGTAATGGACTTAATTTGATGAATAACCTTGAATCCTTCTTTAAGTCATTTTCTTTCTACTTGTTTAAGTCATTTTCTTTCTTCCAAATGATCACTAATCATCACTAGAACTTAAACTTCATCTTCATCTTGAATTTGATCTTGATCTTCAAATTTGAGTACCAAATATGTACACTAAGTACATTTCACAATACAAAGGTCTTGTACTCATTGCTCGTCATGCTTCTAGATCAATACAAAACCAAACTTATATACCTCAAACACTTGTAAACATGTTTCCAACTTGAGGACCTTTCAATCAAAGTGACTCCAAATATATCCAAAAAATGTTACTTTTCTGGTAGATTTTGTACCCTTTAAAGAAAAAATGTATATCTCCCAATGTACAGATCCAAATGCCATGAAATTTGGTGGAGATGAGCTTCACTAAGTCATCTAGCAGCTGTAAGAATTTGAGCTTCATTTTACTTCTAGATTGCTACCAAATTTCAAATCTTCCACCACTACTACATGCTGAAAACTACTGCACTATAGCTGATAAGATCCACTCCACAACTGAAGCATCTCTTATCCAATTCTCATGAGATTTATACAGCATCTTATACCATAAGTCTAGAGCATGCATACAAAATTTCAAGCCAATCCAAATAGATTTGATCACTCAAACATGGCTAAGATCACAACTAGCTCATATTTTCAATATAGGACATATTTGAACCAATGGAGCTATACTTCATCAAATGTGAATCAAACTTGAGATCAACTTGTTTGAATGCTCTCACAAGACTTATATCCATTCAAACTTCTTATAGCAAGCAACATTTCATATGTATCCAATTCAATCAACTTATATGCACCCAAATAAAATGATCAACAAGAGATATACTTTGGTTAACTCATGATCATCCAATAGCAAGCTTCAACTCAATTAATTTGCAAGCCATTGAATAATTCCAATAAATCACCACAACTTGATCATGACACTTGTATGTTGTAGTATATTTAGACTTCGCTAATCTTGACTTGGCATTTGAATAGGATATGCACTTAGCTTTAATACTTGATTCAACATATGATGACCAATATGAATCCAAATGAATCAAGCCTCCAATGCCATGGTACCTACACACATTCATCCACTTTTTGATGGTACCCAAACAAGTTTGGGTCCTCTCAAGTTAGGTGTAACATACTTAGGCATTGCCTTAGTATGAATAGTGGGATGTTTTGCAATAGCAATAATATAGGTACCATTTACATCATTTCTAAGCATGTTAGTATCATCAATTGAACTAGGCTTAGAATTCTCACCTAGGGGACATGAATGAGCCATGTGTCCCCTTTCTCGGCATGAATAACATCTTCTCTTTGGTTGAGCCTTTCCTTCCTTGCTCATGTGATGCTCTTCATTGTCTTGCCTCTCATGAGTTGCTTAAGCCTTATTCTCAAGCTTGCTAGGACACCCTGAGGCAAAGTGTCCCATATCTCCACACTTGAAACACTTGATGTGAGCATGTACTTTCTTCTCATCTTGATTCTTGCTCATCATCTTGGCATCTTGAATGAGAGTTGGATGCCTTGCTCTTTCCACCCCTTCTTGTTTTCTTCTTCTTCATCATCAAGTCACCACCATCTTCATGGTTGATCTTGATTTGAGCTTGGGGCTTTGCTTTTGGCTCAACTTGAGGCTTCTTGGTAGGGCAACACTTAGCAATATGTCCCATTTGATGGCATCGGTAGCACATGAGTTGGGATAGCTTCTTTGCATCTTGCTTCTTCATAATCTTGCCCTCGCTCTTGTTGTAGTCAATACCACTCTTATCACCATATCTTCTTTGATTGGTCATGATATGCTCAATGGTGATTTTAGAGTTGTAGCACCTCTCCAATTTGTTGCTCAAATTCTTCACTTCACTTTTGAGCTCATTATTCTCCTTCAAAAGGTTAGTCTCACAAGACATAGAAGTAGAACAAGCATCTAATTGTGAAGAATATGGCATATATAATAAATCATCACAAGAGGTGGATACATGCTTCTTGCCTACATCACAAGGGTTAGTAATATGTGATTGATCATTTGACCCAAATGATGAGCTCTCACTAGTTTTGGTTTCTTTATTAGAAAGCTTCTTAGTGAGTAAAGCATGTTCTTGTGTCAAGTTATCATGAGCAACACTTAGTTCCTCATGAGCCAATTTTAGCTCCTCATGTGAACAAGTAGTAACATAAAGTAGATGCTTTTATTGTTCACATGTGGTATTTAGAAAAGAGTTTTCATTTTCCAATTTACTTGCTTTTTTCATTTCCCTTTTCAAGGCTCTTGATAGTTTATATAGAAGCTCTAAATTTGGGTCATCACAATCCACAACAAAACCACCAACATGTATCTTAGTGTTACCATGTGATGATGTTGAAGAGCTTGTTGAAGCATCACTCTCATAGCCATCATCTTCACCATCAAGTGTGCATGAAATAAAATCATTGCTTGCATCACTTGTGGCATTATCATTCTTCTTGTCAAGTGATCTTATGGTATGATCATCTTTGTCATCACTTGACCATGAGGTGGAGCAATCCTCCACAACCATCTTGTTGTGGTCATGCTCAACATCCTCATGCGCCTCCTCCTTGGGCTTAACATCATCATCATCGGTGATAGCTCCATATTTGTCATTGAGATAAACCCATATCTCATGAGCCGACTTGAATTTCATGATCCCCTTAAATATGTTCAAATCTATGGATCAATAGAAAATGTTAATCGCTTGCCAATCGAGATGTAGGCATTTCTTTTGCACTTTGGTTGCTACCTTTTGGTCAATCGCACAAGAAAAACCCACATCTGCGATCCACCACAATTGAGGAGAAATAAACTTGAAATTGCAAGATATCCAATTTCTCCATCGTGCAAAGTGTGTGCCAACAAATTTGTGTGGACACTCAACATCTAGCCCATAAGCCGCCATCCTCTTGGGTCGGTGAAGACCACAAATGAGAGACCGGGCTCTGATACCACATGAAGGGTCGAGATGATGGACTAGAGGGGGGTGAATAGTCCTTTCTAAAACTTAATCACGCTGGCTAACCGAAACAAATACGGAATTAAAATTATCGGTCTATCCAAGACTTTACCCCTCTAACTAAGTTCTCAAGCACCTTAAAAATGATCCTAATTAGGCAACAAAGGTGTTGGGCTAGCTAGTGCTCTCCTAAACAATTCTAGCTTGCAAGGTCACACAAACCTATGCAACTAGTACTTTTAAACAACCGTGGAGCACCTACACAAACTAGTGAAGCAAAGCACACAAAGTCTAAGCTCACTAGCAAAGCTCAATAACAAGGCAACCAATGCCAAATTAGAGAGCACAAATTACTTAGCTACACAAACTAAGCAATGTGATTAACAAGGTTACACAAACCAAATTAGCCACGCAAAGGGGATACTTCTAGCTACACAAGCAAGAAGATAACTAGCAAGCTACACAAGCAAACTAGTCACAAGAGCAAATACACAAGCACTAGTATATGAATGTAAAAACAAGCTTGTGTATCGGAGAGCAAACCACCAAGAAGATGAACACAAAGTTGACACGGTGATTTTTCACCGAGGTTCACTTGGTTGCCACCAAGCTAGTCCCCGTTGTGTCGACCAACACTTCGTAGTTCGGTGGCTAATCGGTCACACACCGAGCCTCTCAAAAGGCACCGCAAGAACCCATCATCAAGTATGGTAGCTCAATGACATGATCTACTAGAGTTGCTCTTCGCGATCCCCATGGGATGAGCATAATCCCCCTCACAAAGCTTCTCCGGAGCCTCGCATAATCTTCTTGCAAGCTTCAATGGAGCCACAAGCCACCAAGCCATCTAGGAGGTGACAACCTCCAAGAGTAACAAGCACCACCGCCTTGCAACACGATCACCTAGTGCCACTCGATGCAATCTCTTAAAGCAATGCACTAGAATCAACTCACTCGCAATCGATTCGCACTCTTGCAAGCACAAGTGAGTTAGAGGCTCTCCAAGCACTCCCAAAGCATGGACACTAAGTCCCAAGGGTGCTCAACACCTGCCAAGGCCAACCACCACTTCTATTTATAAGCCCACAAACGAATAAAGTCGTCAGTCTCCTTACTAGGCAAATTTTGGGGGCGACAGACGCGTCTATCGCGCCACCGACAGATGCGGCCAGCGTCCGTCACTCCACTGCCTCGCTGCACAAGAACGCGCCACACGTCCTCCTTCAAACGAGAGTCGTTGATCTCCAACGGTCAAGTCTCCAAACGCGCTCGGCAACCACACGACGGACGCATCTATCGCTAAGCAACAGACGCGGCTCAACCGTGATAGACGTGGCTCAACCGCGACAAACGCGGTCCCGCAAGCACGTTTTCTCACCCGGCCGGCAGACACGTTTGTCGTGCATTGGACAGACGTTGACGTCAGTGTCCGTTGATGCCTTCGCGTGATGCCGTCTCGCGAACAGCGGATGTCAGCACCACCAGACGCTGACGCACGGTGTCTGGTGCTTAGTCTCCACCGCATCCGTCGCCTCCTCGCAATCGCAGCGCCACCAGACTAGCTAGGTTTTGGCGACAGACGCTGGGTCTAGCGTCCGACGCCTACGAAGCCAGCGTCTGTAGCACGGTTTTTAGCGCAAACATGTTCCGTGACTTCGCCACTTCTTCCACCCTTGCTCAAATGTGCCAACCACCATGTGTACCACCTCGTGCACGTGTGTTAGCAAATTTTCACAAACATTTTCAAGGGTGTTAGCCACTCTACTTTCCACGCCACTCGATCCTAACATGAATGCAAAGTTAGATCACTCAAGTGGCACTAGATGACCGATATGCAAACAAGTTTGCCCCTCTTAATAGTACGGCCATCTATCCTAAACCCGGTCATCAAATTCTCTACACACCTATGACTGGTGAAATGGAAATGCCATATGGTTATACCTTTGCCTTGCGCATTCCATTCCAACTCCTCCGACGTTGATGCAACACATGCACCAACCAATCACCAAATGATATGATCCACTTCATATCATTACGTGACTGTATTGGTTCATCGATCTTGACCTCACTTTCTCTTCACCATTGCCATGGTCCATCGGCACCAAGTCTTGCCCAAGCTTCACCATCACATGTGGTCCCTCGCTTCAAAGCCTCCGACTTGCCCTTCACGCTTGCAACCGGTCCATCGAGCGAAGCCTCATCTCGATCTTCTCCACCTTGGTCACATGACTCCATGTCATGTCTTATATGCAATAAGGTCCTTCATAACACAATCACCTATGGACTAATCTCCTGTGTATCTCACATTAAACACAATTAGTCCACCTAAGATTGTCACTCAATTACCAAAACCAAACAAGGACCTTACACCTAGAGAGAAGCCAAATCTGGATCCTGAGAGCTAAAAGGTCAGGAACCCTAATTCATATTTCCACTAGGATTTAGGGCTAGCAATCAAGAGAAGATTAGTCATCCATAGGATCTAGTCTTGTATTAGAGACAGAGAGATAGAGTGAGAGAGTAGAGTTTCATAGGAGTTCTAGCCTATCGGTGCTCTCTCTACGGTTGTACTCTGGTGGAATCAAGTTCTACTAGAGCTTGCTTATGAGATTTCTCTGGTAATCGACTTCTGATTCAAGTAAGAATCATGTTCATTTTGTTCTTTAAGTTTACGACTCTCTTTTGAGTGTTTTTATCTTGGTGGCTCTAGATTAAAATAGTATTCATAGTGTAAGCATGGTGCTTAGACTAGGGTTACTCATAAATGCATCCTTATTTTTTGGATTGGTGGTAGCTCATGAAGGTGACTTTTATAGCTTCGTTGAATCCTCTGTAGTCCACCTCCCGTTAATAGGACTACCAGGAATTTGATCGCTTTTAGAGAAGAAACTCTAAATTTGTTCCTTATAAGACACCTCCCACGATAGAACAATAGAAGGCAAAGCTTACCGAGATTGGAACGACATATCTTAGTAGTCTCCTTTGTATTCCTATTTTCTAACCTTGATTGTGAAGTTGGGTTCAGACTAAGACTTAGTTATTATCACTACCTGTTCCTTTGGGTTCGATATTAAAATTGGGTTATTCTCGGTCAAGTGCTACAACGGTATAATATCTGTGTGCATTTAATTTATACCAACACTGGCCACCCGACCTCGGCTGTGCCTCCTCAGCACGTGGCCACTTTGAGCCCTCCCCCTACTCAAAAGGCCCGGACATCGTGGGGCGGTTCATCTTCGTTGGCTCCGGGGGCATGTCCTCCTCCTCATGATACGGGAAAGGCCCCATCGCCTATGAGGATGAACCACCGCCTACCAGCTCGTCCTTGTCTTCTAGGTTGTCCCACTAGACGGGCAACCCAGAGCCATAGGCTCCCTCTTCCTCCTCCTCATCTTCCTCTTCATCCTCTTCCTCCTCCAACCCTTGGCGCCACCTTCCTTGGTGCAGCTGCGCCTTTGCCATCTTTTGCTCCTTCTTCTTCTCTACGTCCTTCTTCTTCTTCCTCTGCTCGTCCACGGCATGATTCGCCGCCCTCATAGTCGCGTCCTCTGGTAGCGGCATGACAGAGGCCCGAAAGACAAGGCTTGCCCATAGATCCTAGCTCTCAGAATCAGAGCTGTAGGGTCGAAGGGTCAATTGAGAAGAAAACCAAAAGGAACTTGCGAATTCGACTAAACCAGTGACTGGCCGCATTGCGGGGTGCCCCAAAATTAGGAACATGAAGTCGAGATCACCCTCCGATGTTGCATCCTTGATGCGCTGCATGACCTTAGTGTTGCGGAGCAGCTCATGGGCGAGCACTGTCCCCTCGAGCGACGCATCGGGCACCATCTAAAACAGTGAGAGGGCGTGCGCCATCAGCAGCACCACCCTCCTCACATGGTATGCTCCGATGATGCTGGTCCCACGGAGGTCGTGGTCCTTTAGCTACGTGATGGCGGTGAGGTGGTCCTAAATCCTCCTCTTCTCCTTATCAGGTGGCCCCACCCCCATGCCGGCGGCGCCTCTTCGATTAGGTGCCCCATGGACTCTAGCAAGGGGGCGGCGGTGTCGTTCTTTAGATAGAACCATTCTACATGCCACCCTTGTTGGACCTTGATAATTGGAGAGTCATGTACTCCGTGGCCCGGTTATGTTAGAGATGGATCCCGGCGCATCCCATCGGGACCGACAGGTCTAGCCTGTTCTTCTCCCTCTTCGTGACCAAGGAGACGATGAAAAATACCTCCATAGCTCATAGTGGGGCTCAATCCCTAGGTACCCTTCACACAGCGTGACAAAAGTCATGATGTATTGGATGCCATTGGGATTTAGATGCTGCAACTCGATCTTGAGTGGTGCAGGAGCCCCTGAAGGAATTTGTGGGGAGGCGTCGTGAGTCCATGCTCGTGGAAGGGAGTGAAGGACATGATGTCGCCGTCAGGCAATGTTGGTGCCTCCTTGTTATCAGGTACAAGCCACTCCATCGCCTTGGTCCTCGCGCGGAGAAGACTATGCTTGACCAGGCCCTCCATGTGCTTGTGGGTGACATTGGAGTGACACCACGGATCCATGGGAGGCGAAGGAGCAAGAACTTTGCTGACGGCGGAAGAGCGAGGGTAGGTGAATCGAGCGCTGGCGGTAGAAGAGCAGAGGTAGGCATACCGAAGATGGAAGGTAAGGTCTCTATTTATAGGGGAAGGTGGAGTGAGAGGCGAACTATCTGCCTTGATCCACGAGCCTACCACGGCTCATCATCGTGCCTCTTCGGGAGTCATGCACACGCAACCCCTGGCCACTCCCTCGAAGGACACGCCAAATGGGTGGTTCACCCTGCCCTAATGGGCCATGAATCGCCATAGGTAACAAGGGATACGGAGCTGAAAACGCTCCTACGACCCATTAAGGCCCAGGAGTTTGAAAGTTGGCCCATCGACGGGTTCACAACTGCTCTAGGGCGCCTTTTAGAGAGAGGGGTGGTTAAGGATGGGCCCGCTAGCGGCCAGTACTACGCGCATGAGCGCCATGGGTGTCTTGACCCATGTTCGAGTATGGCAGTGCACAGTTCATGATTTTTCCTCGAAGAAAGGCAGCGAGCCCTCGGGACCAGTCGAACAAACCTGGGAACTCTATGGACTGGCAGCTAGGAATCTAGAGTCGGTCACCAGCTGACCCATGCCAGATCCCCTCGAATGGGAACCGGGGCCCCACTCGAGCTGGCCCATTAACAGCTCATCGAGCACCATGATTCGTCTAACGAGAAAAACATGGCATGGCTCAACCCCTCTGTTTTCTTGAGAAAAAGCTTGAAGGAGAATGACCACAAGATGATCCAACCACTCGACCGGACCCCTGCTACGTGCGGGGGCTCGGACTCGCAAATAGACCCAATGCGTGGTCGCATATGAACGACAGATCGATCATCACAACCTAACTAAAGGAGCCCTACGAGCTACAACAGGCGAGCTAGTGCTCCGGATTCTTCTTGTATGAAAAAGCCTACAAAGGAGTATCTAACTCCTCCATAGGCTTGGGGGCTACACCCACCGGGTGAGCTCGCACGCACCCTCAAGCAATCGAAAGACCCCTCGACTGATCCCTTCCAGATTTCCACGGGCTCAGGGGCTACTGTCAGGTATGAATATTAGGGTACCTGGAGAAGGGGAACTAATGGTCATCAACATTGACTCACCCAAACGATTAAGGGCATAACCATGACCTCATCTGACCCTAGGGGCGCAGGCTCCATCTCGCCTAGCCCTAGGGGGCATAGGCCCCATCTCGCCTGGCCCTAGGGGCGTAGGCCCCGTCTCGCCCAGCCCCTCGAGGGGGGCTCTGCCTCGCCCGATCCCAGAAAGCGCATCCAGTCTCGAACGGGGGCGCAGGCCCTCATGGGGGCCCGCACCATCTCCAACCACTATGGGCGTGATAGCATGGACCCAGGACCACACTCCTAACGCCAGGAAAGAAGCGGGCACATCTCGACATGACCCATGGCCACGACGGGCCATGTCTGGGTGCGCATGTCGTCAACAATGCCGGATGGACCAGAAATGTGCTACCTAATCCCTGTACGGCTCCCGTCAAGGGAGCCTATTGACCATACCATGCGCTAGGATAGAATGGGATGCCATGACCGGCTGATGACGCTCGCGTGTAGCGCCAGTGATGAACATGGTCACGATACGGAGCTACTTCCGTCATCATCTACAAGACCAGCGGGACCCGCCTACGAGAGAAGAAGGACGATGCGGCCCCGGGACCCTCTTCCTCTCTGCCTTTCTCTCTCTCTCTCTCTCGTGTATCCCACACCTTCCCCTTGATCTATAAAATGGGAAGTAGGGCGCCCCACGGAAGGCTGGCGGAAGCCATTCGAAAAACAACTCAACTCCAGACCTCATAGACTTGGGATCATTTCCCTCTCTCGCCCATTTGTAACCCCTACTATAAACTTAGTGCCGGTAACACGAGCAACACCTCACTAGACATAGGGACATTCAGTCCGAACCAGTATAATCCCTTGTGTCCTCCGAGCACACCATCCGGTCCAAACACACAAGTACAAATTTACTAGTCGGCAGTTCGAAACACCGACAGCTCTGTTGTAAGATTTTTGCCTCCCTTTTAATTTACTAGTGGACATGCACGTACGACACGCACATGTTTCTAATATGATATTTTTGTATCTATATATAAATGTATGTTGGAATATATATATATATATATATAGAGAGAGAGAGAGAGAGAGGGGGGGAGAGTATACTCTATAGCTAGCTACAAAATAAATTATTTTGTAGCCACCTCTATTTACGATAATTTTATATACTAATTTATGACAATGTCAGTATATATTTATGATAGTTGAATTACTATAACACATGGAGATATTTACCATAATGTTATAGTAAATCATATAGTAAGGAGTTACTATAATATCTTAAATTAACATAGTAATTATCGTAACTCAAAGTGGCTAGAGAATAAGTTATTTTGTAGCCAGCTGTAGAGTAATAGTTCTATATATATATAGTATAACATTACGGTAAATATCCCCATGTGTTATAGTAATTCAACTCTCGTAAATATATACTGACATTATCGTAAATTAGTATATAAAATTATCGTAAATATAGGTGGCTACAAAATAACTTATTTTATAGCTAGCTATAGAGTATTCTCTCTATATATATAAACAAAAAGTTTTTATAGAGGACAATTCCTGTCACGCCCGGTTTTCTAAAGAGGACCGATCACTCATCATATGTGTGTTCAAGAAGTCCACACATACAACAACAGAATAGAAATATCAAAACAATGTTTATATAAAGCGGGAAACATACTATATTAACACTTATAACTATTAGAGTGTCGCGAAATGGTAACTAATCTTCAGGCTCCAACCTTCACAGGGACGGTTGACTGGGGGCTGCGTATGCCAAGCACTTCTAATAGACTTCTAGAAACTCCATTACACCTTTATTCTTCTTCTAAGCGGCACCTTACTACACACTAGAGTGTGGGGAAATAGCAAGAGTGAGTCCATGTCGAACTCAACAAATATAACATAGGGTTCATGAGGCTCAAAAGATTGACACTGGTTGTACTACGGTTAGCTTTTAATAAGTCACATCTTAACATCAATTAAGTTTGGTTATGCTTAAGCCCCAATTAACCACAGTAGCATCACAAGTAAATAAAGAATATGAATACATCATCATTAATGAACATCTTATTATCACCATCAGCATGAGATCTTCTATTTCATGAGTTTTCCAGGTCGTCCGTGTCCGTGGGCACGACTAGTATACCAGTTTGATAAACTCTGCGCAGAGGTGTACACTTCCCATATGCCTGGGGCCCGTCGACCCCCTAACACTTCCAAGATGAGCGGGCAGGGTACACTATGAAGCCTTTTAAAAGTTCATCTAACATGTTAGGGCTGCTAGGTTTCGGTGGCAAGCAGATATAGGTCTCCCCTTCCCAAATGGCACAATGACACGCAGCCTATACACATAGGGACAAGAGCCGAACTATACCCGACTCGGCAGACCCCTTTTACGCCCTTTCGGGTAACCTCTAACATGCTAGAAAAGGTCTTCATACTTAACTAAAGCCAGAGCCATATGGCTCTCACAGCTGTACTGTATGTCCCAGCTTTTGCCGATGAATAAGTCCTTACGGAGGGCCAAGAGCATTATGATAAACAAAAGCTCTCTCGCCCTAAGTTCAAGTTTCTCAAAAGCAAGTTTTAACCTATGTTGCATATAATCGTTAATCATTGTTTAGATCTAATGTATTTAAGTTGAGCGCTAGCAACTACCCATATGCAAGTGTAAACCCATCGGAAACAAAGTACAAGGTAATCAAGAACTAGGATACCCTTATGTTTAGCAAATTGACACATGCATATGACTAATTAATTAAATAGTGAATAGGACAATAAGGAATATCCCATATTATACTTGCCTTTTTCCCAAAGTTAAACGGCTCAGAAGTCTTCAACTGCTATCTTCTGGTCTCAAGTCCTTTTGCTTTGACTGTCGGTCCTCAGCTCCTCATCTTCAGCGCTAACGAACCACGCTTCCTCTACTCGCAGCAACCAAGCACAGCAAATAGACAACAAACACACTTAAGAACAAACATCATACAAAGAAGACACTTTAAAAGAAAGCGCACTAAACGTCACGGCTTGTTGCTATGGTTACGAGAACACAAGAACGACTAAGGACGGAGCTATCGTTACTGAGGATACGTCTATCAAGATTGACAACATAACTAAAGATGACAAACTATACACCATCTATTTTGGTTAATAAATTAAGGTGAAAGACATTTCAGAGAATTATTCTAAAGTTGAATTAATCAAATTATATTTATATTATATAAAGGAAACAACTACACGCTGGATTTATTTTAGCCGACAAGATCATGAAAAAGTTACTAGTTTAGATCGATTAGACAAATTATATTTGAATTTAACACTAAGCAAATTAGTCATATGGATATTTGTATACAAAAACACACGAAGTAAAATCTATATTGATTTTAATTATAAAACTAGATGTAAGTGTATTCACCAATTTATTTAACCATATACAGAAAAGCATATGGTAACTAAACAAAAGCACTTATGTTTCAAGGTTGAACTAATCATCTTAAAATTCAAAAGACATTCAGGTTGATATTAATCAAGTTAACATTTATTTATGTAAGACCAAAATTATAAACCTAAGTTGTAATTCAAAAAGGCATTGAATAAATATTAATGAAATTGCATCTAAACTGGCTTTATCCGAATCATGTTTAAACTAGACAATTTATAAAAAAAATATTTAAGTTGGTAAGTAATTATAAAAAGATCCATATTCTCCTATGTTGCTTTTATTTGGAAACTAGTTTACGTAATTATTAATCAAATTAATATTTAACTTACAAAATTTAGAGATGTGAGACATGTTAAAAGTTCCTACTAACATGTAACTTATAGTCGGCACAGCTGTACCGCAACCAAAACGGAGTTAAACTTAGATCGCTTTTAGTTGGAAAGCTATTAAATACATATTAATCTAATCAGCATTCAAGTTAATAAATTTGTGGTCAAGTGACATGAAAAAACATCGATACTAACTAAATTATAATCATAAACACACATGTTAACATGAATTAAATTAATATTTATTTATGAAACCGTGGGTATATAGTCTAAATTGCTTTTAATTATAAAGCTAGTACAAACATATTAATCAATATAATATTTAGCAATATATAGAAAAATACGTGACATATAAACTTTGGTACTATCGCATAGAGCTCGACGTGACGAAACTAATGACTCGAATCGAACGTAAAACGAGAAAACAGCGGAGGAAAAACGAACAGTGGCAGAACCGTAATTACGAGCATCTTCCACCTTGGCTGTACGGACGCAACCCAGGGAACGTGTTGCTGCTACTCGTCAGAGGGGCTCGGGGACGGCCAGCAGAGGGGCGCCTGGTGCTGGCCTGCGGCGGCGCAGCGCCGAGCGTAGGTTCTGCGGTCGAGCCCTCAAGACCGGTGGGGGCGGCACACACGCACGCACTCGTGCGTGACAGGGCGGCGACGGCGGCCACTTGGCGCACCAGCGAGGGGCGGCGTGTGGCGCAGGGCACGTGTCCCGGGACGACAACGGGGTCGGGGCGCGGTGACTGAGAGGAAGGGCCGGCCGGATTTGGTACAAACAAGAAAAAGAAGGACTTCAATGGTGAGTTCGCCGGAAAAGAGAGGAGAAGAAAGGAACACGGCCAAACAGTGACGGAGCTTGCCAGGAAATCAAGGGGGACAATTTGACATGGTACACCGTGGCCATGTAGATTCACTTTACTCTTCACCTACTTGCCAGTGCTACTCCTTAGCCATACCCCTTCAATAATATTGTTTCTATTGACTTCTATGCATTGTTTATCTTCTCCAACAGCAGCAACCATCAAAAACAGTTATTAATGCTAGTGAAATCTCACGGAGCAAGGGGGCCGGAGCCCAGTTTGGCCTCCACTGGGCTCCGTCCCTGCGGCCAAACAAACATGGATTTGCAAAACGAATGGCGTGCCGGTGTAGAAGACGACGAGAGGAACCTCGTAGTGGAAGCGGAATTCACCGGATATGAGAAATGTGGCCAGAAAAGCTAGCTGAACCTTCGTCAGAAATTCACCGGAACACAAGTTGTACACGACGAACTTTGGCGAGGCATGGAGGGAGCTACGAGTGGCGGCTCGTGATGGGGTTTTTAGATCTGCGATCAGCGCATCGAGGAGAATACCAGCATATATATAGGTCTAGGGTTTGGAAATATTTCGTAATTTCTTAATTTCCGGATTATTTTAATTCCGTGAATAAAATAATTTCAGAAAATCTAAAATTATCTTTTTGGCCATGAAAAATAGCCCGGAGCTCAGAAAAATCACCGGAAAAATCCTGGAGACTCTTGGAGAGATAAAGAACTCAACTAAATGGGTTTGGGCTCATGAATAGATTATTGAGATGATCGGGGAAAAAGATAAAGCTCAAAGAAAAGGAATTTAATTCCAGAAAAGGTTGGAAAATTTCTCTGGAGCGAAAGAAACGTCGTCCTATCGTACTTTAAAACCATTTGCACTCACAAACACTAAAAGCAACCATCACATCAATAAAAGCCCATCAAATTAATTCTAAAATATTTTAAAAAACACCATTTTCTACATCTAAACTTGTGGAAACTTAAACTAATATTGGAAAATTTTATATCAATATTGAAATCATTTATTTTACTTAATATTTTTTATGCACAACCTAAAATCATAAATTTTGGGGTGTGACAATTCCTATATAAGTTTTGAAGTCAATTTCTATACCATATAAAAAATATCATTATACTCAGTGTTTACAACCCACATGGCGACAGTCTTTACAACCCAAACTCAATTCTTTTGACAGTTTGATTTTGTTCATTCCATATACCGATATCCAAGCTTTGGTAAGAAACAAGATTGTCTGGGTTGCATATGCCTTCCGTCCCTCTATTGTATTAATCTGTTTGCAAGAATGGCAGGTAGGCATCAATGCATCATGGTAGTCTATTTCTTACACATTTTTTAACATTAAGTTGGTTTTTTACAGAAGAGACAATAAAGAATAATATATTGAGACGTCCATCTAAGAACCACTTACGCCTAAAGAGTATTAAATTAAGGGTGTGTTTAGTTGTTACTGTAAAATTTTTGGAAGCACAGTAACTCTTTCGTTTATATTTGGCAATTAGTGTCCAATCATAGACTAATTAGGTTCTAAAGATTCGTCTCGTGATTTACAACCAAACTGTGTAATTAGTTATTTTTTTATCTATATTTAATGCTCCATGCATACGTTCAAAGATTCGATGTGACGGGGAATCTTGTAAAATTTTTGGAATTTTGAAGGAACCTAAACTGACATTTTCTATACTTAATAAGAAGATATCCATTGCCACCATACGCCTATGGCCTTCTCCTTGGTTGTCATTGTCGGTCGATTTTCTCCTTTGGTTGAGAATGTATGACAAGAGCTGCATTAGTGCCCGGGGTGCTTCCAGGAGACCAGGGCTAAAAATTAGCAACTAATAATTCAACCAAAGCGCAAGCAGATCATTTTAAAAAATGTGCATTGATTAGAATAAAAGATGGAGCAGGAAAATGTGACAAGAGATATTCAATTACTTAAGCCACTGCACTACAAATCGACTTAATCGACCATGAGAGTCAAACTAATGAGGATAAAAATTTAAGGTTGCTTCAGATAGTGCAATTAAGCAAGATAGCAGGAGATAATGTCTTATTGAAACGTCTGATTTGATTAATACTTTGAGTGTTTTTTTATTGGATTTATTATGGGCTAGGCCCATTTAAGTTTAATAAAACAATAAACTCTATGGTGTATAATTGTGGACAATATTAGTTGTACCGGATTCGAATTCCAAGGGTCCTTGACTTGACTTATATGGTGGGAGTTATTCTGCTTCAATTGAGAAGTTAAGAAACGGATAAAGGCGCGCCGCCGCCGGCCGGGCCATGGGTGTGGCGAGGCAGGCAGAGCGGTCGGGCGGGCGTGGTGTGGTTGTGTTAATTTTTAGCACTGACTAACCGCGGGAGTTTCAACTGGGAGTTGAACTCTTCACATGCCCGTCCCCTGAACAGCCAGCCATGAGACCTTTGCCCTCCTCCTTCCTCTTCCAGCCGCATAGATAAAGGCGAGAGCCCTGTCCCTTCAGTATACGAGAGAGAACACAGAACCACATTTCAGCCGCAATAGAGGAATCCCCATCTCGCAACTCTGCGAACACGGAGGAGCGAGAGGGCAGGTGCCTCCGAAGCCCTTGCCGTTCGAGACCTTGCATGAGGGATCGACAATTAGGTTTTTGGGGAGCGTCTACGCGACTGCCCAAACCGTTGTTGCTATTCATCGTCGTCTTCCCCGAACACTGCGCTGCCGCCGTTCGTCGTCAATCTTCGAGCGCTGTCATTATCTTCCTCACGCGGGCGGACTTCTTCTTCCCGGCGGAGAGATCATCTTTATCCTCTACGACATGACAAAGGAGGTTGGACAAGGATCGGGATCCTCGGAGCGGATGGGAGGGTATGATCGGTTCATCTCCCTACTGTTTTACGTTTTCCTGATCATGCTTGTTTCAGTTATATATCCATGTTGTTTCAAACGCTGCAATGAGTCTGTTTCTTATGTTCAGTCATATCGTTTTTGTTTATATTTTGTGTTTGTTTCTGTTATAAGATATATGTCATGTCTGCTTGTTTTGTTGATTCAGTCAAGTTGTTTCATATGTTGTTGTCTGTATGTTTCAGTAGTTCTATCATGTCGTTTCACATGCTGTCTCATGTTTATCGCTGTTATAAGATATATGTCTTGCCTTACTGTTATGCTTTATATATCTTGCTTTCATGTTTTTAATAATCACATGCTTCACATGATAATTGAACACATGTTCCATATTGTTATGGATAAGTTTGACATCATGATTTTAATGGTTAATAATCTTTTATATGTCATCATCATAACGTTAATTTGTGGAATTAAAATGACATGAAAATTGTCTAATCTTCTAACAATCCAAAAACCTAATTATAGGTATTTTTCTGTCAGAGGTTTTTGCTGTTGTCTTGAAGTCTGATCCTTTTGATGGTAAAAACTTCTTGATCTGGAAAGCTAAGATGGAATTGTGGCTAACTGCTATGTCATGTTATCATGCCGCTGAGGGCAAGCCTGCTAACTTGTCTCTTGATGATGAGGCTAAGTTTAAGGCTAATGACAATCTGTTTCGAGGTGCAGTGATTAGCGCACTTGTCACAAAGTTCTAGAAAAGCTATATCATTCTCCCTACAGGGAAAGAGCTGTGGGATGCACTTGCTGGAAAGTTACCGATACTAGTAGAGAATTGTATCTCATGGAGCAGCTGTATGACTACAAGATGGTTGAGAACCGATTTGTAGTGTAACAGGCTCATGAGTTTCAGTCACTAGCTAAGGAACTTGAACTATTTTCTTGTCTTTGCCTGACAAGTTTGTAGCTGGCGGTATAATCGCCAAGTTACCACCTTCTTGGAAGGACTTTGCCACCTCTCTCAAGCATAAGAGACAGGAGTTAAATGTTGAAGAACTCATTGGTACACTTGATGTTGAGGAGAGGGCTAGAGCAAAGGACAATGGGAAAGGTGTTGAGACCTCTACTGCTAATGTGGTGTAGAAGAAATTTTACAAGTTTAACAAGAAGAAAAACCAGAACAAGAAAGAGAATACACATAAGCCTATTCAAACAGCACAGTTTAAGAAGAAGAAGAACAACAACAACAACAACAAGGGAAAAGGAGGATACTTTGTCTGTGGCAGTGATCAGCATTGGGCAAGAGAGTGTCCTGACCGCAAGTTCACACAGGACAAGAAATCAGCCAATGTTGTAACTATGGAGACTGGAGATAGAACATCTGGGTATGGTAATTCTTTACCATTTGTTCTTTCAATCTGTAATTCACCTGAGTGGTGGATGGATAGTGGTGCAAATATTCATGTGTGTGCTGATGTTTATTTGTTTTCCTCCAACCAGATCGGGAGGTCTAGTGCCTTGTTGATGGGGAATGGGTCGCGTGCTCATGTTCTTGGTGTTGGTACGGTCATTCTGAAGTTTACTTCAGGGAAGACAATGCCATTGAAGAGCATGCAACATGTGCCCTCCATAAAGAAGAATCTTGTTAGTGCATCTATGTTATGTCAAGATGGCTACAAAGTTGTTCTTGAGTCCAATAAATGTGTTGTGTCGAAACATGGGACCTTTGTTGGTAAAGGATGTGATTGCGGAGGCTTGTTCCGCTTATCGTTGCATGATGTGTATAATAAGTTGGTAAATTCTGTTGATATTTCTGATGAGTCAGATTTATGGCATTCACGCTTTTGTCATGCAAGTTTTGGCTGTCTTATGTGGTTAGCAAATCTAAATTTAATTGCTAAATTCAACTTGGTTAAAAAGTCTAAGTGCCATGTGTGTGTTGAATCAAAACAACCCCGCAAACCCCACCAGGCTGCTAAGGCGAGGAATTTGGCACCTCTAGAACTTGTTCATTCTGATCTATGTGAGATGAATGGAACTTTGACAAAAGGCGATAAAAGATACTTTCTCACTTTTATAGATGACTCCACCAGATTTTGCTATGTGTATCTCTTAAAAACAAAAGATGAAGCATTTAATTATTTTAAGACCTATAAAGCTGAAGTTGAGAACCAACTTGAAAGGAAAATAAAACGGTTAAGGTCCGATCGAGGTGGAGAATATTTCTCTAATGTTTTTTATGAGTTCTGCGTGGAACATGGAATTATTCATGAGAGGACACCTCCATTCTCACCACAATCCAATGGGATTGCTGAAAGGAAAAACCGCACTCTAACCGATTTGGTGAATGCCATGTTGAGTACAGCGGGATTATCCCATGAATGCCATGTTGAGTACAGCGGGATTATCCCAGGAATGGTGGGGTGAGGCAATTTTGACAGCATGTCATGTCCTGAACAGAGTTCCAACGAAGAACAAAGAGATCACACCATTCGAGGAATGGGAAAAGAGAAGGTTAAATCTCTCATATTTGCGCACTTGGGGTTTCCTGGCTAAAGTAAATGTGTCAATCAACAAAAAGCATAAACTTGGGCCTAAAATTGTTGATTGTGTATTCCTAGGCTATTCTTTCCACAGTATTGGATATAGGTTCTTAATTATAATATCTAATGTGCCTGATATGTATGTTGATACTATCATAGAGTCAAAAGACGCTATATTTTTTGAGAATGAGTTTCCTATGAAAAATACACCTAGTGAAACCAGTCATGAGACTATAATTCCCCATGAGCAAGAATTGTCTATTCCTATAGATCATGCTGATGATTCTCACATGCACATCCCTGAGGAGGATGACACTATAGTCACTCAAAAGAGCAAGAGACAGATGTTTACAAAATTTTTTGGTGATGACTTTATAGTATACCTTGTGGAAGACACACCAACCACCATTAGAGAGGCATATTCCTTTCCTGATGCTGACTTATGGAAGAAAGTAGTAAGGAGTGAGATGGATTCTATTATGTCTAATGGAACTTGGGAGGTCGTTGATCGTCCTTATGGTTGTCAACCTACAGGCTACAAGTGGATCTTCAAGAAAAAGCTTAGGTCTGATGGTACAATTGAGAGGTACAAGGCAAGGCTTGTGGCCAAAGGATATACCCAGAAACACCGCGCTGCCGCCGTTCGTCGTCAATTTTCGAGCGCCCTCATTGTCTTCCTCACGCGGGCGGACTTCTTCTTCCCGGCGGAGAGATCATCTTTATCCTCTACGACATGACAAAGAAGGTTGGACAAGGATCGGAATCCTCGGAGCGCATGGGAGGGTATGATCGGTTCATCTCCCTACTGTTTTATGCTTTCCTGATCATGCTTGTTTCAGTTATATATCCATGTTGTTTCAAACGCTGCTATGAGTCTGTTTCGTATGTTCAGTCATATTGTTTCTATTTATATCTTGCATTTGTTTCTGTTATAAGATATATGTCATGTCTGCTTATTTCGTTGATTCAGTCAAGTTGTTTCATACGTTGTTGTCTGTATGTTTCAGTAGTTCTATCCTGTCATTTCACATGCTGTCTCATGTTTATCGCTGTTATGAGATATATGTCTTGTCTTACTGTTATGCTTCATATATCTTGCTTTCATGTTTTTAATAATCACATGCTTCACATGATAATTGATCACATGTTCCATATTGTTATGGATATGTTTGATATCATGATTTCAATGGTTAATAATCTTTTATATGTCATCATCATAACGTTAATTTGTGGAATTAAAATGACATGGAAATTGCCTAATCTTCTAACATTTTTTCACTGCAGAGTTTAGTTTTTTGGAATCTTCTCTGTAGATCTTACTAAAGTAATATGATGATTACCGTTCTAATCAGAAACACTACTTTTTTTAACAGAAGTGTTGTTTAGACAACTAAAAACCGCAACAAGATTTACTATTATAGTCAGTCTCAAGAATTTTATGAGTTCATATGGGCACACATAACGATTAATGCATCATCTTGAAACCAAAATGAAATAGATAACAGGTTTATGTTTATTCCGGTTCCAGAGCTCCAATTAAATAGGAAAAATACAGTAACCAATAAACATGAAAAATAGTTAATCAGACCTTGGCAGAAGAAAATACCTTTGTTTGTTCCTGCAGTAAGCTCGTAGCTCCAGTTCCATCTAAATGCAAAAGTTTATGAGAGTTTCCACCAGACAGCCGCGTCAAAACTTGGTGCTCTCTGAAATCCCCCCACAACCGCAATCTCCTTTGTGAGAAACCAAAACAATTAGATAGTGCCAGGCTTTCTAAATAAAAATCGAAGCATCAAGCAACAAACTTCAGCAAGCAAATAGTGACAGATAAATTTTGATAGCGCACAACCACCAGGGTATTCAAAACAGAATAATGCACAACATGTCGGGTGAGCGTAGATTACAGTGATTACAAGATTAGTGCGCATAGCAGGGTTGTTAAAAAAAACTGAGAACAGGACAATGGAACATCTTGGTGTCCACTTACACTGATTCAACGTTGTTTTAGAAGCTCTATCTGCATGTTCAGACTCCCGCAGTCTCATAGCGACCTCCAACCTTCAGTAATGTTCACATGTGCTGACAAAAAGGGATCAAATGCAACGCTGGTATCAGGCCCTGTTTAGTTTTTCCTTCAAAACTTTACACCTTATCACATCGGATGTTTGGACACATGTATGGAGTATTAAATGTAGACTAAAAAATAACTAATTGCACAGATTGCGTGTATTTTACAAGATGAATTTTTTGAGCCTAATTAGTCCATGATTATATAATGTCGTGCTGCATTAAACATGTACTAATGACAAATTAATTTATCTTAATAAATTCATCTCACCGTTTACAGGCGAGTTTTGTAATTAGTTTTTTTTATTACTATCCGAATACCCCTTCCGATATCACATGAAACATCTGACGTGACACCCCAAAACTTTAGACTCTGGAACTATACAAGGCGAGACTCTAGTATCAATGAAGTCGCAATGACCGACCGGCAAGCAGAAAGAGTGTTGGTGGTTGTTGAAGTTAAAAAAAAATTAGCTTACAACTAACAGATGGGTTTATATTTCCAATCGGAGGATGCAGCAGCTAACAAATAGTAACAAAAAAAAACATGAGACGACACATCGGTAATTTTGGAAGATGGTTCATAAAGATTGATTGAAGGATCTATTGGGACTCTAGTATCGATGAAGTTGCAATGACCGACCGGCAAGCAGAAAGAGTGTTGGTGGTTGTTAAAGTTAAAAAAAAATTAGCTTACAACTAACAGATGGGTTTATATTTCCAATCGGAAGAAGCAGCAGCTAAGTAGTACCAAAAAAACCATGAGACGACACATCGGTAATTTTGGAAGATAGTTCATAAAGATTGATTGAAGCATACGTAGCAAACAAACTTTAATATGTGAAGAATCCTTTTCTGTCTGTCATCAGAAGTTGAAGTGGAACAGCGATGCCTATTCCTCTGTAAGGCAACTCTACCTAGAAGAAAAAAAGTATCACTTCAATTCAGCAGGGCAGTACTCATTTTCTTTTGAAGAAAATTCAGTAGGGGAGACCACATATAGATGAAGGAAATACATTAGAGGACACCACGTCAAGTCAGATCGTGTATTACAGAAACCAATGAAGGAACCACATACAAATAAATAAAGCTTCACAGGTTAACAGGTATATCAAAACCAGTTAACAAAATCAAGCCGCACAGCATGTTTCAAATTATTAAACTGTAACAATTGTCAAAAAAAACATTAAGGCATACAAAAACTCATGAACCTGTCAAAAAAAAAGCTTTATACCTAGGACCCCTCAACAGAATTTTGATTGCATATTTACCCGAGTGGAATTACATGAAGCTATTTGGATCTATAGACACTCAAAAGTCAAGGTCTTAAGACAAATACATGTGCATCCAAACCAGACCTCAAGCCTGACACGCCGCATCTCCGGTTGATCTCTGTACGTATTCCTGCGCCGACTTTATGCGGCGCGACCGAACGCGCGGCAGGAGCCAATCAAGGACAAAGAGGCCGGTAGCTAGGCTGGCTTTGACGTGCGGCATATCCAAATCATCCATGATGATCCATCCATCCACCAGCTTTGACGTGATGAAGAACAAAATAAATCCACCATTGCTATTGCTTTGTAATGACTCCGCCGCAGCTCGCCCCCCTGCTCCCCACACCACACAGACAGAGGCAGACGTGGAGGAGGAACGAAAGCAGCAGCGTGGCATGGGTGAAAGGTATACGATTTAAGTACGTAGAAAGGGGCCCTCCGCCGGGTTAGCTCTGCCTTTGCTCCGATCCGATCCTTTTGCATTGCACCGTCGCATTCTCATTAATTTCTCCTCCAACTCCAACCCATCAGAATCAGAATATTAATCTGAGATCCATGATCGATCTCAAAAAAAAAAAGAGACATTGAGCAAGGAGATCCATGATCGATCCTAAGTTTGAGGCAGAACAAATACCACAAGCGCTTACAGTATCATGGCAATTCCCAAAGAGACATTGAGCAGACTGTAAAGAAAAATATAGGAACTCAAAGGACTTGAGATTGCTATACCTTGTCCATCTAGTTGAGAAGCTTCATGGTTACTTAGGAGATGATGCACGACTGTTGTATCATGACAATCTTCTTGAAACAAGACTTTATTATTAACGCACGAATCACCCTGTGGGCTAAGAGAATCTGATTCTTTAGATGAAACAGAAGACCATAAATTGGGACAATAGTCATGATCATGTAGCGCATCACAATTTTGCAGAGCAGTATTAGCTTTGTACAGTGAGAAATTTTCCAAAGTCCAATATCTGTAGTGTTTTGTTCAAGGTAATAAATAGCGTATAGCGGGTTGGTAGCGGATTGGTGTCGAGGTAGCAGATTGCGGGTAGCGGGCGATATTGCGGACAATAAGTTCTAATAGCGGCATGTAATAATCTCATATAATTTTAAGTACATATATCATGAAAAATAAGTATAAATAGACATTTAATCACACTCGAAGAACTTATATCTTATATACTTAAATTAAGAAAACAAATATGGTTTTTCCACGCACTAAATCATCACATTAAGAGTTTGCAAAGAAATATATTATGACTTATGAGCCATAAAATAGTACACAAGACTATCACTCGTTGTCATTGTTAGAAGCAACAACATCATCGGCCTCATGATCACTTGAACCATCTCCGTCTGCATAAGGGTTATTTGCTTCCACGCTATTGCGGCTTGCTACGTGCAATTGCGGCTGCAATATCACCCCGCTATTCAGAATAGCGGCCGCAAAGTTTCAGACCGCAAAGTTCAAAGCGCTACCTTGTAGCGGTTGCGGCAACGAGCCGCTACCGCTATTGCGGCCGCAATTGCGGCCGCTACCGCCACTATTTATTACCTTGGTTTTGTTTTACCTACGACTTCAGCCTGCGAAGTCAAAATGAAATTTTCAAGCGTAGAAGATACTCGCCTAATGAGCACTTTTGGATTGTACTTGCCCCCCAGACGTCTGCAAAGCTGATTGGAATGAGAACATGGATTGCTAATTTCAAGAAATAAAGAAAACTAACAACATGGGATTAGCAACAGTAATTATTAGGGAGGGTCGCTGTCGTTACCTAGGTGGCGGCGAAGCCACGGAGCGCATAATTGACCATGAACATCATGAATGCCTGGACTTGAGCGATGGCGATGACGACGACAACCGCGAGGAGAGAGGCGAGGGCCTGGCGAAGGTGATCATGGCGGGGTGGATTACCGATCTGGATGGAAGAGGGGGTGCGGGGGATGGGGATGGGGATGGGGATGGGATTAGCGATTTGCATCTGTGCCAATGGATCAAAGAAGGGAGTTGCGGTCCTGCGCGACGTGTGCCCACGTGCCGTGACGAGGACCCACGCGTCATGCTCCTCCAGCGGGCGGCGTGCAGGCACTGGTGCGAAGGGGAAGGCCATGAGGCCTGAGCCCCTGCCCTCAGCAGCGGCGGCACAAGGTGGGTAGACAAAGGCGTGGAAGATGGCTTGTCGATCTGTAACACCCAGTTTTATAAATAAAACTGCGGAGTGAATATATGTGGACCTAGGAAGTCCCAAACCACATATACCTACAAATTGAGATGATATCATAGCATGAACCACGTTTAAAACTTTATTACATCTCATGAACATGTCTTACACCTCATTGCCAACGGCATTATTACAGCGGTTACATAGCAAAGATAAGAAAAACCCCACTCTCCACAGGGACACCAACTGGTGGTACGCTCTCCTCAGTAGTCCTGGACGTCTTCGGGGAACTCATCATAACCTTCACCATCTGGTACCCATCCGGGGTTTTCATTGGTGCCAACGACAAGAGTCAGCTCACCATGCTCAGCAAGTATAACTATGGGAAATGCAAGGCTCAAAGGCTTGACACAGGTTATGCGGTCAGCATTTTAGTTGGTCATATTTTATTAACACCTGAGTTGCTAACTTAGTGAGAATACCATTCCCATGTGAGAAGTAATTATAATCTTCAGTATTAAAGATATCACCCATCCACCCACATATCTGGCTATACATAAAGGGTCCTAGCTACTCGTGTCCGTGAGCACGGCTGATATATCAGTTTGGTCAAACTCTACAGAGTGTGTACACTTTCACCTTGAGTCGTGATACCCATTTGCCCGGGGCCCGTCGACCCCCTAACACTCCCAAGGTGAGTGGGCAGGGATCACTACGAAACCTTTCACTAGCCACCCTAACAAGTTAGTAGCCGCGAGGTTTCAGCGTCTAGGCGAATGGAGCCCCCCTTCAAGAGTGGCACACCATGACCGCAGCCCAGTACTCACCTTGACAGGCAAGAAGCCATTCTGCAACCTAGTCCCCCCTCTTGCGCCTTTCGGTAACTACTAACAAGCTAGAGAAAACTAGCTATACGACTAAGACCATACCCACTTTGATTCTCAAGGATGTACGGGTGTCTTGGATTGTCGCTTTAAGTGATAGTCCTTATGGAGAGCAACTAGAGCATCAAGAACCCATACTCCAACCCTTTTGATTGCTAAAAAAACATCTTTTATCCATTGTTTCATATGACCATTAGTCAAGATTACAATTAAGCATTGTTGAGCGTAGCAACTTATTCTTCTATTATGCAAAACCTCCCATAGGTAACAAGGAATGTAGATCAAGTGTATCAAGGCATATCCTTAGGGTATATCAGATTAGACACATGCATATGTATAAAAGTGATTATAATTGCTGGGTAACAAGGAAACCATAGGCTATACTTGCCTTCCACAAAAGCTTGGTCCTGAAACTGGTCCTCAAAAACCTGCTCCTCGAAAACATCGCCCTCTATACGCATAACCATCACCAAGCAAGTCCAGACAATCATCACATGTAAGAGAATATACAATTCTATTAGAACATCACATCATACAGTGGAAACATCAAGAGAAATGATTATAAAACTATTCTACTTGTTACTATGAACACATGAGCGCGAAAATCACTTTAATCGGACCTAAAATGAGAAAGTTATGAACAAAACCATTTTCAGGGACATTTCTGCAATAAAAAACATTTTTTGAAGGGCATAGGCACTAAAACCGAGGCCTACAGCGAAAATAAACCCAAAACCGAGGGGCTAACTCATAAAAAACTCAAGCTATGGACTGCGGGCACAGAAATCAGGGTCTGGAGGGGCTAAAATGTTAGAAATTGGGACCTAAAACTAATTTTTTAGAACTGCAGTTGACCGCGGATTGATTTCCTAAAACTACAGGGTCTCATTAGCAAAAACGATGGGGCGTGGCGGCTGCTGCTGCGCTGGTGCTGACGTGGCACCACGCGGCGCAACCCGGTTGGGCGGGTTCACGGACGTGGTCGTGGGCTGCGCACACGGCCCGGTTCATCGGTCTACCGTGGACCAGCTACGCCCCCGAAGGGGTATCATCTAATCATGACCGTCCGTGACTAGATCAACGTCGTCGGGCGGTTGGTGGAGGCTTGGCCGCCGGAGCGGCCGATTCCGCGGCGGTGCGCCATGGGGGCAGCCCAAAGCTCGCCGATGAGCAGCCGGTATGGCACTCCCGGGCTCGGTTCGTGACGTGGAGGTCACCGGGGCTTGCGGGGACGACGGCGAACTCGTTCAAGGGCCTGGTAGCGGCGGAGGGGCTCACCACGGTGAGGGCGACGGTGGCGGACCTGTGGAGAGAGAGAGAGAAAGCTCCGGTGAGATTTGCTCACGCAAAACAGAGGGAAAAGGCATGAGGAAGCTCCCAGTGGGTGCGGCTTCACCTGGTGATGCTCGTCGACGCAGCTACGACGACGGCGGCTGCCGGGGACGACAACCGAGGGGTGGGGAAAATAGTGGTGCGGTGAGGTGGGAAAGGGGAAGAGAAGGGGGCTAGCCCTCGGCTTTATAGGACGGAGAGGGGCGGTGAAGGGGCGCGAGATGGCGGCTGTATCCACTGAGCTGAGTGGATGGCCTTCATGGCCACCATGCCGGCAGTTACCGGTGGGGTGAGCGGGCGGCGACCACTTCGACTGGAGGTAGGGGAAGGGGCGTGGGGTCGCTGCCAAGTGGGGCCGAGGTGGCAGCGGACACACGCACGCGGGGAAAAAGACGGCCTGAGCGGGTGAGGGGCGTCGCTGTGCGGCCAGTTGGGCTGCGGCCCAAACAGATGCGAGCGCGCGGGAAGGGAAGGAAAAGAAGGCCAGGCAGGCCTTGGCGGGCCGCTTCTGCGGCTGGGCTGAAAGCGAGGGGCGGGAGAAAAAAGGAAAAGATAAGGTTTTTTCCAATTTCTGTTTTTTTAAACAACTTCAAATTCAAACAAAGTTTGAATTTAAGCCACTCAACTCTAGCCCTGCAGTCAAACAAAGAATTGTGATCCAGCATGAATGCAACAAAAATGTTTCTAAACCTTATATTTCATTTCAATAATCATGAAAATTATTATTTGACCCAGATAAATCATGGAAAATTAAATAAAAGAAAATCAATTTATTACTAATTCCTGAAAATGATTTTTAGGGTGTTACACGATCTAGGAGAAAATTGCATATCTAGGACTTCAAACAATGCGCTTCGCAGATATAAGACTCCAAACATCAACTTTGTAGAAATAACTCTCGAAACATTGGCTTCTTGATTTCCATGACATTATGCGTATTTTTTTCTCTTTCTTAATCTAAATACATATATTTGCCTCCTAAACAGACCCTTTTGCCCTTCTGCTACGATCGGGTGCTCGTTCACGTTGGTTGGCCGGTGGCTGGCCGCCGAGCCTGGGCATGGCTGGCCGCCGCCTGGGCTTACAACTTTACAAGATTACGTAGCACCAAAGGCTCAGTTTTTCACAAAGTTGTCTGAAGTTCCAGATATACATTGTTTCCAATTCCATTACCTGAAAACCATTCGTCAAAGTTCTAGTCACACAACCGAGGTTGTACTAAGCTTGAGAACCCTTCGCACCCCGGCCCCCGCGTCGCTCCGTTGGGCGACACGGGCGGCGCCGCCGCCTCCGCCAGCCCCTACTCCCTCCCTCCCCGTGACTCCTCGCTGCCGTCAGAGCGTGCTGCCGGAGGCCGTGCAGCCGCAATGATGGTGGCGGCAGGGCCTTCCTCCATCCTCTCTCTCCTGCACGGCATGGACTAGGCGGCGTGCGGTGGCGGCCCCGCGCAGAGGACGGCTGCCCGAGACAGCAGATCCGGTGCTCCCGTGGCTGGAGCCGTTTGGGCTGCTGCTCGTGTACATGACGACACCGGCGGCGGCTTCGGGCTGCAGTTCTAGTGCCCTGGTGGCTGGATATGGCTCTCCCGGAGCCGGATCCGGTGCTCCTTGTTAGTCATTAAGCGTTGCAATCGAGTCATGTAATTTCGTGTTAAGTCAGGTCAGGATGTCATGCTAGAGGAGTCTTAGCGTGGTGGGAGTTAGATGTAGCCAAAGTCATGCTTGGGTACGTCAAGCTTGAGTCGGAGTCTGTAATCGCCACTCCGTGGCGTTCTAGGCGCATGTAACGGGGGTCGCAAGGAAACGGTGTCCCGTTCCTATGCGGCACGGCGTGGGAGCTTCATGGCTATATATATCAAATAAAGATGACATGAGGGGCTGCGGTTGGGCAGAAAATTCATACCGAATTTTCTGTGTTTTGTTCTCTAGTTTTAATCTGTTAAGTAGTGATCGCAGTCACCACGTCGCCAGCAAGCACGACGTTTCACGGCGTTCTAGCATCGTTTGGATCCAACAACTGGTATCGGAGCCTGGGGGAACGTTCCGTGGAGGCGAGAGGTTGCAGAGGAAGAAAAAGCAAGCCGTACATCTCGACACGCAAAGGGCTAGGCAGAACGAAGTGTGATCACCATGGGCGACGGCAAGACTGATATGGACAAGACGTTCGCTCCGACCGCAAATTTGACGTGGCCAGTGCTAACCCGATCAAATTATCAGGGTTGGGCGTCTCACATTCAGTGCAATCTTGAAGGGTTGAATCTTTGGGATGCCATCGAGAAGGGTGAGAATGCGGAGAGACGTCAAGATCGGTTGGCGTTGGGTTCTATGCTCCGGGGCGTGCCAACAGAGATGCACACCATGTTACTCAACAAGAAGACGGCTAAAGAAGCTTGGGAGGCAATCAAGACTATGCGTCTTGGGGCGGATCGCGTAAAGGAAGTCAATGCACAAAAGCTCTTAGGCGAGTTTGAGGCGATGGCATTCAAACCCGGGGAGTCAATTGACGATTTTGCGCTTCGCATAACCAAGCTGGTTACCGATCTGCGCGGTCTCGGTGAGGAGAGCGTGACTGATGCAAGGGTGGTGAAGAAGTTTCTCCGTGTGGTGCCAGCAAAGTACTCTCAGATAGCAGTGGCTGTTGAGATGGTAAAAGACCTCAAGACTCTCACCATTGAAGATCTGGTGGCGCATCTCAGGGCGGCTGAGGAGAGATTTGAACCATCTGCAGATCAGGTTGCAGAGAAGGCCGGGAAGCTTTTGTTGACGGAAGATGAGTGGGTTGCGCGAAACAAAAGTCGGATGATGTCCGATTCATCTGGATCAAGTTTCAAGGGTGGAGGTGGTGGTCATCAGGCCCATGACAAGAAGCACTGGAAGCGTTCCAACAAAGATGGCGCTGGTGAGGCGAGGGACTCTGGACCCTCTTCTCAGGACACGCAAAGAGGAGGGGCAAGTGCGGGAAGTGTGGGGTCTATGGTCACTGGCGCAAGGAGTGCCCAAGGCGTAAAGCACAAGGGAATAAGCAGGAGGTAGCTCACCACTGTGAACAATGATGGGGACAATGGAGCACTGTTGGTTGCTCAAGTGTGCAATGTGGTGCGCACCACCGCGGTAGGAGGAAACAGCGTGTTCCTAAATCAAGAACGTGTGTTTCCATCCACCTATGATGCAGGAGCCTGGGTGCTTGACACTGGTGCCACCAACCACATGACAGGGTGCCGAGAGTCATTGGCATCCTTGGATGAATCAGTGAGAGGAGCTGTCAGATTTGGGGATGGCTCAAGGGTGGAGATTTGTGGGATCGGGGCGGTCACGATCGCCGGAAAAAATACAGATCATCGTGTTCTCACTGATGTATATTACATACCCTCACTCCGATGTAATATAGTCAGCCTCGGACAATTGGAGGAGGCTGGATGTCGAGTAGAAATCGATAGAGGCGTGATGACGGTGTATGAGCGAAGTCAAGGGCAGTTGAACTTACTGATCAAGGCTGAAAGGAAGAATCGGTTGTATGTCATATCAGTAAATCTGACATCCCCAATCTGTTTGTTATCGAAGATGGATGAAGCGGGATGGTTGTGGCATGCTCGGTTCGGGCATCTTAACTTTAGGTCACTACGTGACCTAGGCTCAAAGAAGATGGTAGAGGGCATTCCATTGATACAGCAAGGTGAACAAGTCTGTAATGGTTGTGCTCTCGGCAAACATCATCGCAAACCGTTTCCACAGGCGACTGCATATCGGGCTACCACAGGGCTCGAGCTGGTGCATGGAGATCTCTGCGGGCCGGTGACACCGCCAACCCCGGGTGGTAAGTTATACTTCTTGCTAGTAGTTGATGATTTCAGTCGCTACATGTGGGTGGAACTCTTGAAGACAAAAGATCAGGCGTTTGAGAGTTTCAAGAAGATACAAATGGCAGCAGAGATGGAATCAGGTCTGAAGCTGAGGGCGTTCAGAACGGACCGAGGAGGGGAATTTAATTCAGGTGTGTTTACAGTCTATTGCAATGCTCATGGCATAAAACACAATACCACTGCACCCTATACACCACAGCAAAACGGCGTTGTCGAAAGAAGGAATCAGTCAGTGGTGGAGATGGCGCGTTGTTTGCTCAAATCAAAACAGGTGCCGGGGTGTTTTTGGGGTGAAGCAGTGATGGTTGCAGTGTATTTGCTGAACCGAGCACCTACTAAAAGCCTGAATAATGTGACACCTTATGAAGCTTGGTATGGGAAGAAACCAAGTGTGCGACATCTGAGGACCTTTGGGTGCGTGGCCTATGCAAAGAAGGTTGGACCGGGTGTGACCAAGCTCGAAGACAGGACAGTACCTGGTATTTTCCTTGGGTATGAACCGTGCTCAAAAGCCTATCGGGTCTATGATCCAGTGAAGAAACAACTCATGATATCGAGGGATGTTATTTCGATGAGAAGAAGAGCTGGACTTGGGGGGTGAGTGGAACAAATGCAGATGCAGAAGATGTACAAGAATCGGAGGAAGCAGTGTTCAGTTGGCCTGAAGACGTGACTGTTGCCGATCCGACAATAGGCGGGGCGGCTGATTCAGACAGTGCAGTTTCAGCCGCAGGAGCTGCGGGCGACTCTACTGGAGCTGCGGTACCCGGTTCACCTGTTCCACCAACTCCATCTCTTGGTACTCCATCATCGATGGTTGGCACTCCAGGTACCTCGGCAAGTGGTGTGCAGACACAAGTTCAATGGGCTACGCCACCCACTGGTGCTGAGGAAGATTCAGAAGGAGTACCACTCCGGTATCGCACAATACCGGATTTACTAGACTCAACTGTACCTTTTCAGTTGGAGTATAGTGGCTTGTGTCTCGTTGCAGCTGAGGAACCAAACTCAGTGGAGCAGGCTCTGACAGAGAGTTACTGGAGAGATGCAATGCAGGCCGAGATGAAGGCTATCGAGGCAAATCGGACTTGGGAAGTCAGTGAGCTCCCAAGGAATCACAAGGCTATTGGTCTCAAATGGGTGTTCAAAGTGAAGAAGGACCCAGAGGGCAATATTGTGAAATATAAGGCGAGGTTGGTCGCAAAGGGCTATGCACAACGACATGGTGTGGATTTTGACGAGGTCTTCGCGCCTGTTGCCAGAATAGAGACAGTGAGGGTACTGTTGGCTCTGGCAGCGCACGGTGGTTGGGAGGTGCATCATATGGACGTCAAGTCCGCATTCTTGAATGGAGATCTCTCTGAAACCGTTTTTGTACAGCAGCCTCCGGGTTTCATTGTTGGCAAGGGAGATAAGGTGTTGAGATTGAGAAAAGCACTGTATGGCTTACGGCAAGCACCGCGTGCATGGAATTTCAAACTCGATAAAGAGTTGTCTGCTCTTGGTTTTGTCAGGAGTAAGCTTGATAATGCAGTGTATAAGAGAAGTAGCAAGGATTCTCTTCTGATTGTGGGTGTGTATGTTGATGATCTTATTATCTTGGGGCCAAAGATTGAGGACATTAATCAATTCAAGGCAGAGATGAAACTGAAGTTCAACATGAGTGATCTTGGTCTTCTCAGCTATTACTTGGGGATTGAAGTAAAGCAGGGAAAAGGAGGAATAACACTGAGCCAAGCAGCTTATGCGGTCAGGATACTTGAGAATACAGGTATGGAGCACTGTAATCCGTCTGACACGCCTATGGAGCCTCGGTTCAAACTCACAAAGGGAAGAGAATCTGAAGCTATGAATGTGACGGCGTACAGGAGTATAATTGGAAGCCTTAGGTACCTGGTAAACACCAGACCGGACCTGGCTTATGCAGTTGGGGTGGTGAGCAGGTACATGGAAGCTCCTGGAATAGCTCACTGGGCTGCTGTCAAACGAGTGTTGAGATATGTAAAGGGCACCACAGGCTATGGATGCAGTTATGAGAGAGGGGCTGAATTGAAACCGATCTTGCTAGGTTTCAGTGACAGTGATTTTGCTGGAGATTCAGAAGATAGGAAGAGCACCACTGGTGTAATCTACTTTCTCGGCAGTAGCCTGGTAACTTGGACATCTCAGAAACAAAAAATCGTTGCTCTATCCTCGTGTGAGGCCGAGTATGTGGCAGCAGCGGCAGCAGCCTGTCAAGGCGTTTGGTTGAGCCGACTCATGGCTGATCTACTTGGAACGAAGGAGACACCGGTGAAGTTGTTGATGGATAACATGTCAGCAATTACGTTGAGCAGGAATCCGGTTCATCATGATCGTAGTAAACATATCGACACGAGGTATCACTTCATACGTGAGTGTATTGAGGAAGGCAGGGTTGAGGTTGAACATGTTGGTACAGCTGGACAGTTGGCGGATATTTTCACGAAGCCGCTCGGTCGTGTCAAGTTTGTTGAGCTACGAACTGCTCTTGGTGTCGTTGATGTGCAACAGCTTAGGGGGTGATTTGTTAGTCATTAAGCGTTGCAATTGAGTCATGTAATTTCGTGTTAAGTCAGGTCAGGATGTCATGCTAGAGGAGTCTTAGCGTGGTGGGAGTTAGATGTAGCCAAAGTCATGCTTGGGTACGTCAAGCTTGAGTCGGAGTCTGTAATCGCCACGCCGTGGCGTTCTAGGCGCATGTAACGGGGGTCGCAAGGAAACGGTGTCCCGTTCCTATGCGGCACGGCGTGGGAGCTTCATGGCTATATATATCAAATAAAGATGACATGAGGGGCTGCGGTTGGGCAGAAAATTCATACCGAATTTTCTGTGTTTTGTTCTCTAGTTTTAATCTGTTAAGTAGTGATCGCAGTCACCACGTCGCCAGCAAGCACGACGTTTCACGGCGTTCTAGCATCGTTTGGATCCAACACTCCTGAGGTGGCAGCAGTGTGCGTCGCCGGCATTAGGACGGTGACCGATGTTGGCTTCGGCGGCCACGTCGCCTTCGGCGACGGCAACTGGCACCAGTGACAGTGAAGGCAAATGGCAGCGGGAGCAAGTCGGCTTCACCGACGGGGTGGCGGCTGGCACAGTGAGTACAAACCTTGGCCACTGCCGTTGCATGGGGTTGAGGTGCCATGACGAAAGCTATGTCTCGGACTGATGGCGGCGATGCCTTTGGGTGCCATATTCTTCTTTGGAAGCGTTCATCGATCGGCTCTCCTCCCTTTGCACGACTCTTTCTAGGTGTAAAACCTTGACCTTCTGGTCAGACGACGGTGGCGCTGGTGGCGTCACATCCCTCCTTAGAGGCGTCGTTTTGGAAGCTCGTGCCAGTCATTCTGTAACAGCGCCACCGTTGTGGCAAGGAAGGTGGAGGCCTAGCTGAAGATTCAAGTTTTCGGTATTCACTACAGCAGAACGTGGTCGGGAGGAGGGCGTGGCACGGCGATTGGAGGGTCTCGCATCTGTTTGGCAGTTTGGTGAGTTGCGACCACGAAGTTGGCGAGGATACCGGCGTGGGAGGCGCCCACGGAGTTGGCGAGGAGGCCGACGTGGGAGGTGGTGGCCAACAGATTTGCGTTGCCGAGGTGACCTGCGTGGTGTGGCGACGGGTGATCCCGCTCAGCGGTGACTGTTTCGGCGCAAGGAGGCTTTCTGACTAGCAACCGGAGGGCGTGTGTGGCACTTGTACCTTTGATGAGACAATTAGGCTACTAGAAGCTACGGTGTGAGCGCATGGATCTCGGTGGGCGAGGTCGTCTTGGTGTGTGCCTGAGGTAGCTGCTCTTGCGTCGGGTTGGCAGCTTGCAGCGCCCTGTGGGCGGTTAGCCCTGCTTTGCAGTGGCTACTCCGGTGTGGGACAACATTTTGAGAGACAGCGCAATTGGATCTGATTGTGGAAGGCTACAAGGCTTGCAACGGAATACATCAACTAGCCCTGCTTAGCAGCGGGCCACTCGGTGTGGGACATCGGCGGCAAAGAGGGTGCAAGCGGTGACGACGGCGGTTTTGTCTCGACGCCTTTGTCAGAGTTTAAGGATTAATACCATTATGCAATTAGTGATTAAAGCATGAGTTTATACCACATATTGACAAAGATAGTTCATAAAAAGTATTTATCAAATAAATATTTCGATCATTATAAAAATAAAAAATATATAAATAAATAATTGGTTCAATCATATATAGTCAGGAAATAAATTGAAATATGTCAAGTAGCAAATAAATAAAACAAAGTATTTATTTATGACAACAAATGTATAAGGGTCAAACTAAATAAAAATATATTAAAATTAAACTTAACCTTTGTGCATGAATATTAAATTTAAAATCATTAGTCATAGGGATAACTTCCAAGCAGTTTTAATGAATAAATCATTTATTATATTAAAACTAACATCGTTAGTCATAAAAATAACTTTTAAGGCTTGTTTGATCAATTGGACTAATAACGGGTAGCTAAAAATAGGTATAGTCCCTCCAAACATGCAGACTGATGAGTGGACTAGTTTTTAGTTGATACACTGACTAACAAGTTCATTTAGTTGGGCAAACCCAACTACTGGAACTAATATGTGTGCATGGAACTTTCTAGGGATCTAAACACTATCCAAGTATACAACAAAACTTTGGTTGGCTAAATTGGCTAATTTTTTGTTTGAATAAACAAGTGATCCAAGACAATCCAAACAGACCCTTAAATAATTTCCCCATGTGCTTACTCTTCATGGATACCAATAACAATCGAATGTTCCATGATTTTCTGAGTACGAATCTAGAGTCGGATAAAGAAAATGATGAAAATTTCGAGTTGTTCTAATGCACATATACTTTTGCTATATCTACATGCATCTCTAATTTTCTGCATATTTACAATATTGTCAATCGTATCTTATCCGGTATGGTTATGAAAACAAACAAATATAATATCAGTTTGTTTTCATCCCTAGTCTTGGGGAGGTGTGGTCTCGCGCGTTCGCACATCAGCACGAGAGTCCAGTGAGTGTTCAGGCCTGTTTGAACTTTTCCGTGCTCAGGCCCATTAAATAATGCAGCGGGTTATGGCCCGTGCCCAAGAGGCCTGCCGGCGCTTTTCCGTCCAAGCGCCGATAAAGATAGCCGCCCGCCGCTCTTTACTCCTCTCGAGCATTTCGTCCAGCAGCTCTCCGGCGAGGCTCCATTGCGTGGTGGACTTACTGCTCCCTTGCTGCCGGGTGCGGTGAGGTCTCCTCCCGCATCTTTCATGTACTAGTAATCTGGTCCGTCTTTTCTTCGTCTTCCCTCGATACCCACTAGCTTGTCAGTAGTAAAGTCCCGTTCTGAAATAGTACACCCTTTCGTTGCTCCAGATGAGCTCGGGTAATTAGCTAAAAATTGGTGACTGCAGTTCAGTTGCATTGATTATTTCAACAGATGGACATTTGGACATCTTGAACAACACAGTTTAGACCTATTGGGGTCGCCATATTTTCTACTGTGAGGAAACGCATCCATCTTTTCAGAGCATCGTTGGAGTGCTCCCGTGAACACCCTGTTCGCTGGATGGTTTCTGCAGCAGATAAGCCGGCTTGTCAATGTTTTGTTGTGAAAGAAAAACACTGTATCATGGCTGTTAAGCCGGGCTGATAAGTTCAAGTGAACAGGTGATGTGTACAAAATTTGCAAAGGCTGGACTCGTTATAACATCGTAGGAATTCGGCATTATTGGCTAATTTTACACCAACGGGTACAATGTCCTCTATCGGCTATACGGTTTGTCTCGAGCTTGAGAAGCTCTGGTTAATGAATATGCTATTTACATACAATGCAATCCTTCTTCCACAACGCCTATGCTATTTGAGCCTTGGGATTAATCAAGCTATCTCACCGTTTATCTCTTCTGGAAGTTGAATATCTTGAGGGAGAGCCCGAAAAGCAAGGCAAAGAGCACAGTAAATGCGACCACCACCACGGCAACCACCCACAGCAAGTCGTGACGGTACCCAAAGTAGTCTTCGACAAAGTCAGATATAGGCATCCCACCGTTACCGAACGTCTCGGTTACATCTCCAAATTGTGAAGTGACCAGTCCGTTGAGTGTCCATGCAATGGGGCAAATCCAGTAGAACCATCTCCACCAAACTGGAATTCTCTGTAGGGGCAAGTTGCCATTTTGAGCACAGATGAATTAGCATATAACAAAAAGTAGGAGCACAGATTGGTTAGAAGCGAAACTACTAGACCTCTGAAAGAATTACTATACTTACAGTTCTTGGTATTAAAAATCCTGAGAAAAGGTTCCAAATGGCATAAAACGCCGTGGAAGCAACAGAGGAGACATTGTAGTTCGGAGTCAGGCCCACCACCATCATCCCGTAAAATGTGTAGTATGCTAGAGTGAAATACATAAAGAACAGGTACCAAAAGAACTTGGCAGCTGTCCATTCAAACCCAATCATGGCATACACCAGCACACCATATATTAAGGACTGAACAAAGATGTATGGAAGTTCAATTACAACCTGCAAATGGAGGTACAAGTTAGAACAACTGTTTGTTCTGTCTCCCTTTCTATTTCTCATGTTGTACTTTTATTTGAAGGGATTTTACTGTCTGTACCACCTTTTTATGGAAGGAATAGAGTAGCATACACATTCTTGAATCTGATTATGATTTGTTACAACCAAATTTAATGTGCTATCTCTGTTTTGCTCACTATTTTTTTTTTCACATTCATTTGAACAGATTGTTGGATGTAGTCAATGCCAGTAAACTTTACCTGTCCCAAGGCATACGGCAATGGCGAGTACATATGAGCCGCCCTTTCCCTGTAAAAGACTGTTCGCTCAACTGATACAACTGGCTGAATTGAACCAGAATTCTGTACTCCCATGAAAATAACTGAGGCATACATGGAACCCATGGCATTGAACAAGTCCTGTTGACTATCCCTGCAAGAGTAGAAATAATATCTCCAGTTAACTGCAAGTTTGTGGTGAATCGAATAGGGGTGGCCTCTGTAACCATAGGAAATTTGACAATTACATTTTTCTACTTCATTTTTGTCTATTATCATTACCTTTTTCTGCCTACACCCCAGAACATTGTTCCAAACAACAGGGCAATCACTGTTGTGTAGAAGTATTTGACAGCAGTATATGGAGGGTTTCTCCAGTATGACATACTTTGCTTCCACAGGCAAGCGAAACACTGTGTGAGGAAAGTCTGTGAGTATTCGGTTGGAAAGGATAGGTCACTTGAACCTTCTGGAGGCGTGCTTAGCTCCTTTATCAAAGTTTTATTCCTCCTGAAATACAACAAAATTACAAAATTAGTGTTGACTGAGACATTGTTTGACAGTGTATTATCTTTTTTGTGGAATTGAAATATCAATTCCAAAGTAGAGTTACATATTAATATTTTGACCTTTTGAAAGGATATGTATATTATGCACATATTGTCTGAAAATAGGGAAAACAGGAATACTCCGCTGCAGGGCAGATGGACCCGGTACCCTAAACCCTTAGCGGTGTCAATATATGCCCCTCCTAGGGAATAAAATCCGTACTCTTGGAAAAGGCCTTGTGCTTTGCAGTTTAAGGATCTGCACTCTCAAATACTACTAGTGTTTAAAAATAATGAAGCCATTCACAATTTCGTTCCTCTTCTCAAATTCTGAGATTTCGGAGCCTGAATCAAAGTTAGATAGGTCTGTACTTCTTACTCGTCGATTAGGTAACTATAAACTATGAACCATAACACACATGCACATACCTGTATAATTCTGAATTCTTGTATACTTCACTGAAGTTAATACCAGTTATCTGTTCTTGCATTGTACTAGTCACTTCGAGCATCCATGTCGAGGGGTTGTAGCCATCTTTTATCTTGTTGACACCTTTGATTCCCTTGGTAGAATCAAGGAAAGCCCAGTTAGATAATGTGTCAGTTCAGTGCGAAACTGTAATTCGTGGAGATATACAATAGTTAAGTTGCTCCTTCCTCACCTCAAAATATTTGATCAGTTCACATGAGTGTAGTCCTAGTGGACCTACATAAATCTCTTCACCTCCACGTTTCATAAGGAAGAGCTGCAGTTGTGCACAGAGCCATTAGGTGTTAAAAGTTCTGCAAACTATAAGGCAAATAAGAAACTATGTTTTGTATGGTTTTCTTCACCTCATCAAAAGATTCAAAGATATCTATACTTGGTTGGTGAATGGTACAAACAACCGTTCTTCCTGTGTCCACAGTATTCCTTATTGCCCTCATGACAATAGCTGCTGCTCGAGCATCAAGTCCAGATGTCGGTTCATCCATGAAAATTATAGAAGGATTAGCAACAAGCTCAACAGCTATTGTTACCCTCTTCCTTTGCTCTGTTGATAGTCCACTCACACCAGGCAATCCCACCAATGCATCTTTTAAGGGTAAAAGCTCCACAAGCTCCATAACCTCATCAATAAACATCTGCACAGACAAAATCAGATTTCATGTGTCATAGTACATAGTGAGACACTGACTAAAGAAGTTATTACTTCTACTGTAAAATGACCAGCATGTTCGATCATGTCTATATGAAATGTTTCTTTTTTTTTTTGAACCGGGGAGCCTTTTCTCCTCGTTCCCGTGCACTGTGCACGGAAATACCGCGGTCACCGGGGTTCGAACCCGGGGTGGCCAGGCAGGGCCTTTGGCTCCATGCGCTAGCCACCAGCAGCTGCCGCTCGCTGCTATATGAAATGTTTCAATGAACTTAAATTCTGGGTTGTTCAAGATTTCCATCTATATTATCACATAACATTTTTTATCAACTAGGCTGTGATCTCTTTTTTTTTAACAAAAACTTGGCTGTGAACTCAAAATCTAGTTTTATCAAGATTTTCATCTATATCACTACATAACACTTCAGATCAACTGATAAAATTACTCTCATTCTAACCATATTTCACATACTTTGTTACTGCATGCCTGTAAACTATATTTTGTTAAACAAAGTGATGTCTTTGTTCTTTGGCAAACCTTTCTTGTTGAGGAATCAACATCAGCAGGTAATCTGAGCCATGCGGAGAATGCAAGGGATTCATAGACGGTAACATTTGGTGAATGGATGTCATTTTGCTCACAGTATCCTGACACACGAGCAAAAGTTTCTTGTTTCTTCGGGTAACCTGATATGGTAATGTTGCCCTCAATGTATCCACTGGTCTTCCTCCCAGCCAACACATCCATCAGCGTTGTCTTGCCAGCACCACTGACACCCATAAGAGCAGTAAGTACTCCTGGCCTAAACGAACCACTTATACCCTTCAGTAGTTCCAACCGGGTCTCTGTGACACCTTGTGCTCTGATTGCCTACATGTTTTATTGGATATAAATAAACTATTATAAATGAATGCTTTGCACTAATTTCCTTAAAACCGGCCCTTTCACTCCTTTTTCTTAATATAATGATGCTCAGCTCTCACACGTGTTCGATAAAAAATTAAAAATTTCCATAAAAAGTGAATACCTCTGGCATGTCCACACTGTATCTTATATCTTCAAAAGTGATGGAGAGAGGTACAAAAGGGAGGACCATTCCTTTGTTGACTGGACTAGAATTTACTGTTGCATGGTTGGAAGCTGCTTCATCATTGCTCTCATCCAAAGTACCTGATAGCATACCACATATGCAAGGTTATCAGGCACATCAATATGTTCTTATGTAATATTAATTAATGAAGATGATAAAACTATAATTACTTCTAGCTGTTACTGTAGTGCTGGCAACCCGTCCTCTCGATGATGCTTCTAAAACTTCACCAGTTAGATTTGCTTGTTTTATCTTTAATGTCTCCTCAGAAATTGTTGGTTGATTGCTGTCAAATGCTGCAGGGAGCGTAATTTGTAAGGTTTGAATTTGATTGTTTGCAGTATGTATTTTTAATGTCCTTGTAGATGCAGAATACCATTTACTCACGTTTGAGGAATGTGAGGCAGATAGTGTAGAGTATATTGAATAGCAGCACATATCCAAGCAAGGCACCCACACCAATCCAGTACCATTTTGCCTCAGGAAAAAGTCCACGAGATTCTAGAACTAGTTTTCCAAGTGGTTCTGCTGAACCGGGGATTACTTGCTGCATATAAGAGTATCAATAAGCTTTAGTCATTATTCGTTAACTATACTTGTGAAGGTATATACCTTTCTGAAAATATATTTTTACCTTATTCCAGCTGCTACCCAGGAATTCATTTACTGATATGGCGTTTTGTGCATACATCAGGGGTGATATCCAGTACCCCCAAATCCACCATTTCTTCACATTCTCTGTTAAATCAAAGGAATAGTTTAATTCAAGAATTCTTGTATAAGTACCGCTGCCATATCAGATGAATAATAACTGAAGTTAGGAAGTTCAAGCCATGTTTACATTTAAACACTATATTTTGAGTTAGCTGCTTTTGCATATACCTCTTGCCAGGAGGAATCCACCCAAAAGCATACATATCAGAATGCCAAATGAACCAACGGTGCTTGCAACAACCTGGTGCCTTGCAAGCCCAGCAATGAAACGGAACAATCCTGATGATGCCTCGTTCATTAGTAAGAGGAGCAGGAACTGTCTAAAAAGTCTGCAGCAGGTTCATCAAATTTGATCAGGTTCTGCAATACACTCATAAACATGCTGCTCTGCGATAGAAATTTTGGTTTCCTTACCTTTCTACGTTGGGATCAAATCCAATAACATAGTATGTTATGAAGACCCAAATTGTTACATTGAGCAAGGAGAGGGGAGTCTTAATGATCCATGATGGCAAGGAGTATGTCCATGCAGGGTAGAAGAGAAGATCCCTTTGCTTGAAGAAAACTGGGAGCTTTGCAATAGTTAGGCCAATTTCTGCCAGTCCATTGAACATGACCATCAGGATCCCAAAGAACAGGGCACCCATGTATATCCTTCCATCTGTTACTGAGTCACGATGCATATTGGTTCGGAGAAAGACGGTCATCGTAATGAGTGCCATGAGTGTTAGCTGAACAATAGGTAGTAAACAAAAAAGAGTTGTCATTTAAGTTTCGAAGGTGTGGCTGGCATAATTTGAATCTGAAGAAGCTCTGGTTCTTGAGAATCACCTGAACTGCCTTGAATATGTATACAAAGGAATTTCTTTTCATTAGCAATATCTCTCTGTCAATATTTGCTTTAAGTAGCTCTTTCACACTGGCGCCATATTTTGATGTTTTCAGAGCAGCAGGATGGCTTGTACTCTTGTCGAATGGGACTGCCAACTCATTTCGTATAGCCTCACCAACGTGGAAAGATTGAAATGCTTCTGCAAACTCCTTCACGGGGAAGTAACGGTAGGTGTCATCACCATGTTTCCAGTATTGTCTCTGATCTTTCTTTGATGTAACCTATCACATTTCAATTATTGCCGTCAAACTTGTGCACTATTATAGCCCAAAAAAAGATCAGCACTACTGAATAATATGATCCTAGCATTACATATTTCTGAAATGTTTCATTAGGTATTTCGAGATCTTTTCTTTTTAATTAAATACCCTGCAAGACAAAGCTTGATACAGAACTGTAATGAAAGTACAAAACTTACTTCCTGCAGGAAGTCGGCTACACCTTTCCGCTGTGGGCATCTGAAGCCAACTGACTCAAAGAACTCAAGAACATATTCTCGAGGGCCATTGTAGACAACCTGACCATCTGAGAGGAGAATTATATCATCAAACAATTCATATGTCTCAGGTGCAGGTTGTAGCAAAGCGATAACTGCTGTTCCGCCAACAATGTGAATGGTTTGCCGGATAGAGTTCACAATCTGGAAGGTTGTTGAGCTGTCAAGTCCGGTTGATATCTCATCCATGAAAAGTGCTCGTCCTGGGGTGACAAGCATCTCAGCTGCAGGGACAATTTCAAGCGTAAATGAGTTAGATCATAGAGAAGTAATTCCTTCGAATCTGATACTTAATTCTCAAGGTTCATTACCTGTAGTTACTCGCTTTTTTTGGCCTCCGGATATGCCTCTCAACATATTGTTTCCAACGATTGTGTCAGCACAGATATCCAACCCCAAGACCTGGAATTTATCGGATGTAAAATAAGTATTAGCGATGTATTACGTTTTTAATCTTCTGAAACCACTAAGAACATGGAAGGTAAATTTGTTGGCACTTTAGTAGGGTGCACCTTTAGTATGTGATTTGTGACCACATCAGCCTTTTGCTCTCCTGTAGCAGCAGCCTACATAATCAAAAGGTTGATGCATCAAACTTGTAATTGTAATGTCAGAAGGTGAAAAAGAACAACTAGAGCCGACTAAAAGCTGATGCATGATTTGCTCAAACCTTCATGTAGGTATCAGTTTCTTTATCTGGTATGATTCCTGCGTCCTTTTCTCGCCTTGACAATTCCACTAGCAAGTCTGAACATTTTTTTAATCGAATGTTAATAATTCAATGTTATATATGCTACTGAGAGGAGTTTTGAATTGTCCGTTTCTTTCCTTGGTCTTACCATAGCGATGACCAATTCCTTGACATCTTGCAGAGAAATTGACCGTCTCACGAACAGTCAACTCTCCCATGTGTAGATCATGTTGGCTAACATAAGCAGCTGATCTCCGGGCCTCAAACTCGTCCATTGTATGCCCATTGTAAGTTATATTCCCTGTTACCTTTGATTACAGTGTATATTATCATATTAGTATAGTACTCCCAAAGTCTATTCAAGTATTCATCCTTTACAAAGGACCATGCAAGAAAGAAGCAAGTACCTCAAGGCTTGAAGGGAGTGTTCCAGCTAAGGCCAGCAGCAGTGAGGTTTTCCCCGCGCCAGGAGGACCCAAAAGCAGTGTCATTCTGAAAACATCAGGAATAAGGTAAATACAAATGCCCTAAGGAGACAAATTCAGGGATTTGGAATATGCTGGGATTGGGAAATTACCTGTGCGGCTTGATAATACCGCTGACATTGTGAAGAATCGATATTTTCTGTTTCCTACTTGGTGTTATGTGAAGTGCATTTGCGATGCCCTGTTTGACGTGGTTACCAACATGTCAGTTCACATTAAAGAGGATATTACAAGTTGATTTACAACAATGTATGATTGCATTCAGGTATACGAGATGCAGTGGTACTCTGCAACTACAGATCGACTTTGTAATGTTAAGCGTGCAGTGACTGAAACAGGATATTCCAAGATTGAAACTACATGCTAGGATTTGACCACATTGATCCATGAATATTCCTTGAGTAGCAAAAAAAAAGAAGGAAAAAAGAAAAGGAGAAAAAAGAATGACAAGTCAAATTAGCATGTTTTTTTTTTTTTTGCGATAGAGAGAACAGGAGGGGCCGCAGCCCCTACTGATAAAGAATAGAATAAAAACATTTAAGGAGTACAAGTACAGAGCTAGTCAAATTAGGATGTTGACCTGAAACTCAGTTTTCGTGGCTGCTTAGCCAAACTGTGCCGTACTGTGATTACTCGCGAGAGGCGAGACTAAAACACTATTGCGTGGGCAATAAGACCGCATGTGAGTGGACAGAGGACACGTTAGACTGCTGGCAGCGGGTAGGATACTCTAAAGCTTTAGAGTATAAATATAGAGTAAAAACTGTTGCATTGGGTATTCTAAAATGATATTTTATCCTTTTTCTCACTCTATATTTAGAGTAGTACAGTACTTACTCTACAGTGGGCAGTGACGGGCCCCACTAGCTAAACAAAGGAAAAAATATTATAACTCACAAACCAAAAATTCAAATTAAATTTCGATTGCATCATTAAATTCGTCTCAATAAATCCTTCAAAACTAGATCACACATGGATATATTTAGATAAAGTGATAAATGAGTCCCACGATGAATAGAGTGGATAAAGGATGATATAGAGGATGGATGGGTGCGGGAGAATTAAGTATAGAGGAGATAATCTTGCTAACTAGGACGTATAGAGGATAACGGATAGCCTTAGTGGGCAGAGGACATCACAGGCATCCAGTTATCCAAACGAGCTTTCTTTGTTTGATGTGACATGCGTCCTACCATATTTTTTTGATTTGTATATATGGTCATATGGATACAAATATGCATGTGCCCAAATCCCTAAACATGGTGAGTTCTAAATGCTGCATGATCTGAATCGATTTGACAAATATGGCTGGTATTGGCGTAGAATTGTTTTATTTTTTCTATGTATATACAACAAAAGAAATTACTCATCGAGTCCAAAAGAGACAGAGGGGCCCTTTCGGTGTGGAACATACCTCGAGCACATTGGCGTATGTGTTGAAGAGGGTGGGCAGGCCCCTGCTGCCGACATACGCCTCTGCCTCGACGTTCAGGTTCTGGTACCGCACTTCGATCTTGGGCAGCTCAATCCCCACTCTGCACCGTATATAACAAGAAACAGAAGGAAAATCATCACATATCATCTCTGTTTGTTTGAAACAGAAGGAAAATCATCACATATCATCTATGTTTGTTTGCAGGCTAATAAAGTTCGAGACGGAAATAGTTTAGCATTAGGTTTTGACTAATTATTGGCTTCCGATCCTAGATGGCACATGCATGGTGGCGGATAAGGCAAGCTGACACTACTGCGGACGAAGAAGATGGCGGCACACACGGCAAGCCGGGAACCGACAGCGATTGAGGCGCACCGCGCACAGTGCATGCGATCTCTTGTCTTACTTACCGGTCGACGCGGTCCTTGAACCTGGAGAGGAAGCGCTGGTGGTCGTCGCCGACCCAGGCGAGGCGCTGCAGCAGCGCGTGGCGCTCCTGCGGGTCGAGCTTCTGCACGTTCACCTGGCGGAGGTCGCCCTCGGGCATGGCGAGCACGGCCGTCCGCGCGCGGTCGTAGGTGGGCAGCTTCTCGAGCGCCGCCCACCGCAGGGCCTCCTCGTCGTCGGCGGCGCCGCCGCCCCCGCTGCCGGCGTCCGACAGCGAGGAGAAGACGTTGCTGGCGGCCGACCAGACCGATCCGTCCCGCCGCAGGCTCCCCAGCGCGTGTATCTCCCCGGCGTCGTCCATCCCGCCGCCGCCGCCACGCCGCCAACAACGAGAAGAGAAGAGGGAGAGGGGGCTTGGAGAGGTTCCTAGCTCCTCCCACTACGGGAACGGAACCGAACCGGCGGATGCGGATGGGTAGCAGCAGGTCGTTAGGCCTCGTCGTGGACTGCTGCACTCGCGTCGCATCGATCGGATTATATTGTGGTGCGGGGGCACCGGGAGGACAAAGAAAGGGACCCCCACAACTACGTTGATCGACGACAGAGCGAGGTGGCCAGGACAGGTGGGTGTCTGGGGCGTGCACGCTCGACGTGCGGTTGATGACGTCCGTCCTGACGACGCGACGCCTTCGCGGGCGGCCTATACAAACTCGTGTACAACTTTTGTTTTGCATGGCTCCGGGTCCGGGACTCCAGCTCGGGCACGGGCAACGCGAAGGCGCAGCACGAGGCCTTCCAGCAAACAAATCCCGTTTCATTTACTCTGGTACAGAAATCAGAGTATGTACCTACTCACGTACAGCAAAAGAATTCGAATACAATGATTGACATGGCGAGCTACGGTATACAAACGTGATTTAATTTTGCAAGGTACAGCTTGGAATAGGCTATTTCGGTATGGAGTTTGGAAGATCTTTAATGTGCCCACAAAGTACCCACACAATTACTTAATATTATATTATTAGTAATAGCAAACGTGCCTGTGCGTTGCAACGGGAGACACAACTTGCTATGTAATCTATCAAGATGATTTGTAGGTTAAAAATTTATCCAACAAACGTGTGATGCTCTATCTCTTATATATGATGGAGCATTGGATTTTGAATAGTATTTGAAATTGCATCGTATATTTAAATTTGTCTTTGCATCAAACTCTATGTCTTGCCTGTGTTTAGCCTTTCGGTTCCTTTTTGTTGCATGTTTCCTTTTCCTATTTCTATTTTGTTGTGTTCAGTCTAAGTTCTTGTCCATTTCGATTTCTAAGAAAATTGCTCAATAAAAGATTCATCATGTGTATAATTCGTCTTGAATCAGACTCCATACTATTGCTAGATGTGCACTGCTCTAACTCGTATGTACATTGGAGACTTGGATATTTATCAATAATTACATCAGGTGTTCCAATTTATTTTTTATTCATACTCTACGGATTATATCATCCATTTTGATTCATTTTGAAATCAGACTTCACACCATGTTTGGCACGGTGCTCTAACTCATATAGAAAGTATTTCTCTATTTTATATAGCGAAAGATCAACGGTTCAAACATCCATAACGGTTGAATTTAGTCCTTTTGTTTTTAATATTTATAGGAGAAACAAAAAACAATCGCTTAGACGAACGGATAACGTGTGAATGCCCCGTAAAATGCTCTCACGGATGCTCAGATGGCACACGCTTGCAAGAATGAAAAAAAAGAACATGTTAGGACAAAAGAGAAAAAAAGTAAGGTGGATAAAAAAGATAACATAATCATAGTACTTTTTTTTTATTTTTCTGATTATATTGTTCGGCCTTCCACCATAAAAACGCTGGGTTCTGGTCTATTATGGAAGTTCCCAATATTTTCGGGGGGAAAAAAGTTCCCAGCATTAAAAAAAAAGAAATCAGTTCCTATAATCTACCGTATATATTCTATCAAAGGAAAATAAATGCACAACATTGTCCTACTTTATATTCGTCCAGACGCAAGCTATTCTAGCTCGTACGTAAATAAAGAAAGCGGTGCAAAATAAAGAATATAACTCTTATTATTTTCTATTTATTATTAAGAGTTCTATTTAGAGTACTCAGGATCTGAGGAATCTATTTAGGTTAGGATTCATATTCCATATTGGTCTAGGCGCAAGCTATTCTAACTCGTATGAGCATGGGTTATATATATATAAGTCCGGACAAAAGAAACTTTCTATTGTTCGATAGTTAGAGGAAGACGGACAAAAAAAATGGATAGATGAAAAAATAGAGCCTGAAATTTTGCCTCTTTATTATTATTAGGTATAGATATAGATTAGTTCGTCTGTGTTGGCCTTTGTTTAGCTATAACCGTGTCTAGTATAGTAGGCGGTGATACCTGTTAGTTCTTTTCTGAATTCACCCAATTTGGTGTGTACAAATGACAGTCATCACGTACTCTCTCTAAAGGTTGATTTGATCCATGATGGCTTGTATCAAGTTGATATGATGACCTACCGTCCCATTTACTAAAGTCACATTCAGATGATGACGACAAACTCTGGCTAAAAAAAAAAGATGATGATGACAAACAATAGTCTTTGTATTCCATAGACATTCCAATAAGAATATATTCTCAGTATTTGCTATGACACTCTCAAAAGATTATGGACCATTCATTTTTTTTATTAGATGCTATGAGGTAAGAGCAACTAGTATTAATTAAATCACCTGTGGTTAAGACAAATAACCATCCTTTGACGACCACCAACCAATGATGAATGTATCCACACAAACCTAACTAGGAGTACTAGCTATACTCCCTCAGTATTTAATTTAACTTTGTATTAAGTCAAAAACTTCATTAATTGTAACTATTTTTTCATAGAAAAAATATATTAGCATCTACAATGCAAGCTCATACAACTGCAGTATCAAAATAAGTTTCATTGATAATTTTATAAAAACCATTTCATTGATGTAGATGTCAGTGAATTTTCCTATAAATTTGATCAAATTGAAAAGGTTTGACTTGGAACAAAGTCAAAATGAACTATAATTTAGAATGAATGGAATATTATAGACTACAAATGTTCACAACATAAGTTATCGCCTATGTTTGGAGTCACCGTTGCTACAATTGAATTGGTTTCCGTATAAGCTTAGCAAATTTCTAGGTTGTATAAGGAAATCCTTGGTTTTTTTGTTGGTCCCACTACCGGAAACAATATCTTTACCGAGTGTCATATGCTTTGCCGAGTGCCAAATATCGGGCACTCGGCAAAGTAAGACACTCGGCAAAGATCGCTTTGCCAAGTGCCCGGCACTCGGCAAAGAAAGTCTTTGCCGAGAGCCCAGCTCTCGGCAAAGATTTACACTCGGCAAAGACGACCTCACAAACGGTGAGCCCGAACGGTGATCCTTCGTCGAGTGCCTACTGTTAGGCACTCGGCAAAGTTTTTTTTAAACTACTTTGCCGAGTGCCAGAAATCTGACACTCGGCAAATAATTTCTTTGCCGAGTGTCAGAATCTTGGCACTCGGCAAAGATTTTAATTTTTTTTCTTTTTGCACCTAAATTTTTTGTGAAGCCCTACTATAGTATTAAGAGCTAGATTTTAAAATTTCATACAATTTTTATGTTTTTTGCTGCATTTAGTTAATTTGTATCATTTACTTGAATTTTTTCGTAAAAAGCAAATTTGAACTGCAGGTGTATGGAATAATGGAATTTAGCCATTCAAAAAATGATATTCATGCTTTTGAGTGTATTATGAGGCACTATCTAGGAACGCACCCGAAATTTCGAACATCATGTTCACGAAACATGGGCACCGACTTGTGGGCGATTTGTTTTTAAATTCTATTAAATACAAACGAAGTCTGAAAATCACAAAAATTGCCAAGATGTCATGATATCGCATGTGGAGGCTATGATAAAAAATTAAGAATGTTTCGAGGAAGTTGTGATGTATGTTGCTTGAAACCCAGACATCTCCACATGTGTTATCACATGTGGTTCAAATTCCATTATTCTATGCACCTGCAGTTCAAATTTGTTTTTACGCAAAAATTCAAGTAAATGATACAAATTAACTAAGTGCAGCAAAAAACATAAAAAATATACCAAATTTTAAAATCTAGCTCCTAATATTATAGTAGGGCTGCAAAAAAATTTGGGTGCAAAAAAAATTAAATTCTTTGCCGAGTGCCAGGATGCTGGCACTCGGCAAAGAAATTAAAAAAATGACGAAAATTCTTTGCCAAGTGCCAAGTCTTGGGCACTCGGCAAAGTAATCTAAAAAAACTTAGGTGCAAAAAGAAAAAAAAATTAAATTCTTTGCCGAGTGCCGGATCATGAGCACTCGGCAAAGTAATTAAAAAAATTGGGTGCAAAAAGAGAAAAAATTGAAATTCTTTGTCGAGTGCCAGATCGTGGGCACTCGGCAAAGTAATTAAAAAAAATAAAACGCTGAAAATTCTTTACCAAGTGTCAGATCGTCGGCACTCGGCAAAGAATTTTTTAAAAAAAATCAAAACTTTGTCGAGTGCCGGCGATCTGGCACTCGGCAAAGCCTTTTATTTTTAATAAAAAAAATAAAAACTTTGCCGAGTGCCGAATCGTGGGCACTCGACAAAGCAGGTAAATTATATACCTGTCTGCCCGCTCGCAAACCCGCCCCACGCCGCCGCTCACCACGCGCGCCCCACGCCGCCGCTCGCCGCGCCGCCCCACGCCACCGCGCGCCGCCCTGCGCCGGCCGCGCCCGCGCCCGCGTCGCCCCGCGCCACCGCCCGTGTGCCCACCCACGCCACCCGTCGCGCCGCCCGCCCCGCGCCGGCCGCGCGCGCCCGTCGAGCCGTGCCGTGCGCCTGCGCCGCTCGCCCTGCACGGCCGCGCCTCCGCGCCTCCGCACAACCGTGCCGCCGTGCCGCCGCACCGCCGACGAGCACACACTAGGTTCGCTAATTCCTTTTCTATGCAATTCGTGCAATGCGTGAAATAGTCGTGTCAGTAGTAATTGTTATTGTATGTGTTGTCGTTGTATGTGGTTTTCGGACATTGATCCGTTGTACATGGATATCGGCTATCGAGCCATTGTATGTGGATGTCGGCCATCGAGCTGTCATATGTGAATGTCGATCATCGTGCCATTGTTTTTTGCAGGTATTCGAAACCTCCCTGTGCAGGGGAGGTTCTGCCGAAATTTTTAATTAACAGTTTTATTTTTCTTTCTTTTTTTTTTGTCGAGAAGAGCTCGTTGAAGCGAAGCCAGAGTACGTCGATCGTGTTCCTCGGTGTTGCGGGTCTGCCTGCACTGCGTCGCCTCGCCACTGCACCGACTCGCCATGGCTCCGCTATCCTGACTCTACCGGCACCCTAGGTATAACCCCTTTCCTTATCATAGTCGTAGCTCGCGTAACTCGGTTAGGCGTCTCCCATTCGAAAGAGATACAGTTATTGGTATGCAGATCTTTGCATATCTATGACCGTATCTATTTCGGATTGTCCACATATTTTGGACAGCCCGTGGATGTGTAGATGAGTTAGTTTCCTTGGTCTGCTTCGATTCGAGACAGGGTTTCGGCATCATCTCCATGTTGTTCTCCGGATACACACTCTCCCTGCTAGGACGTGTATCGGGAGAACAGCGGGGAGGTGCTGCCGAAATTCTATCTCCGATAGGAGTAGAGCATAGAAACTAACCTCATCTACGTATCCGCGGGTGGGATTAGGACCTATCCTCACCTATTAGATAGTACGAACGACATGTAGCTGCAATTGATGGCTACTTTGCTCGCTGGTATATATGTTAGAGGATGGATGACCGTGAGTGGATGTACACGGGCCACTCAAGTCAGAGTGATTTCACCACTGAATGGATGATGAAGACCAATGATTTCTTGGAACTAGCATTTGGCGAGTCTGCTAAAGGAGCGTTTCTAGTTTTGTGTCCCTGCAAGAGATGTGCAAATAGAAAAAAGAAAAACAAGGCGGATATGGGTAAACATCTTTTAAAGAATGGATTTACGCCGGACTATACTCGGTGGGTCTACCATGGTGAAGCCCATAGTCTGAGAGAGGAGGTGGTGAGACCCCGCGTCGAGGATTTTGATCCTGCTGCCGGGGTAGCAGATATGTTAGATGACTTTCATGAAGGACAGTACACTAAAGGACGTACGGAGGAGGAGATGGAGACAACTGCAAAGACGTTCTATGACATGATGTCTTCAGCACAGAAATCCCTTCACGACCAGACAACAGTTTCTCAACTGGATGCCATTGGACGTTTAATGGGGTTCAAGTCCGAGTGTAGCATGAGTCGAGAACACTTCGATAGTATGTTGGCCGTGATTGGCAGCTTGCTTCCGGATGGCCACATTCTGCCAAAGAGCATGTACGAGTCATAGAAACTCCTTCGTGCACTCAAGATGCCATAGGATCAGATACATGTTTGTTCGAAGGGGTGCGTCCTATTTAGAAAAGAACACAAGGATGTAAATTACTGTCCAAAGTGTAAATCATCTAGGTACCTAGAGGTAGACTCTGGTGATGGCCAGAAGAGGCAGCTTACGATCCCTATGAAGATCCTACGGTACCTCCCGTTCGTACTGAGGATCCAACGGCTATACATGACCGAGGAATCCGCAAAACAGATGACCTGGCACAAAAAGGGAAAACGATACAATGATGAAAAACTAGTACATCCATCTAATGGTGAAGCATGGACCCGCTTTGATTGCATTTATCGTGAGAAAGCAGATGAGGCTCGTAATATACGTGTTGCGCTGGCAACAGATGGGTTCAATCATTATGGATTAATGGCTGCCCCATACACATGTTGGCCGTGTTCATTATCCCCCTCAATCTCCCCCCGGTGTATGCTTTCAAAGACAGAATATATTCTTGTCATTGATAATTCCTAGACACCCAGGGAGTAATATGGGTGTGTACATGGAGCCTGTGATTGATGAATTGGTCAGTGCTTGGGAGGAAGGCATATGGACATACGACCGAGCTACAAAGACAAGCTTCAAAATGTACGTTTGGTACCACTACTCTCTGCATGACTTCCTGGCCTATGGGATATTCTGCGCCTGGTGTGTTCACGGGAAGTTCCCATGTCCAATATGCAAGGAACGTCTGAGGTTCATTTGGTTACAGAAGGGTGGCAAGTATTCATCGTTTGACAAACATCATCAATTCCTCCCTCTTGACCATCCATTCAGACAAGACATTAAGAACTTTATGAAAGGTGTCGTAGTGAAAGACCCTCCATCGCAAATGATGACTAGTGCCGAGGTTCATGCTCAGATAGATGCTCTCTTGCCCAATCAAGAAGGTGGTGGTTTTGTGGGGTATGGTGAGGAACACATGTGGACTCATAAGTCGGGGTTGACGAGGCTCTCCTATTTTGATAATCTCCTTCTCCCACATAACATTGATGTAATGCATACTGAAAAGAATGTCACCGAGGCACTTTGGGGAACCATCATGGAAACTGAAAAGTCAAAAGACAACCCTAAGGCTAGAGTGGACTTGGCAACGTTATGCGATAGACCAAAGCAAGAGATGCAGCCTCCTAGAGCCGGCAAGACATGGAAAAGGCCTAAGACCGATTTCATCTTGGCTAGGAAATACAGGAGGGAAGTACTTGAATGGATGCAGACGCTAATGTTTCCTGATGGGTATGTAACAAATCTGAGGAGGGGAGTGAACTTATCTACTCTACGAGTCAACGGGATGAAGAGTCACGACTACCACATATGGCTTGAGCAGCTTCTTCCAGCGATGGTTCAAGGCTATGTCCCTGAGCATGTGTGGCTAGCGCTGGTAGAGTTAAGCTACTTCTTCCGCCAGCTTTGTGCTAAGGAGTTATCTCGGACCATGATTGATGACTTGGAAAACGAGGCACCTGTGCTGCTCTGTAAGTTGGAGAAGATCTTCCCACCCGGCTTCTTCAATCCGATGCAGCATTTGATATTGCACCTCCCATATGAGGCACGAATGGGGGGGCCGTGCAGGCCCGTTGGTGCTATCCAATCGAGAGATGTCTAAAGACTCTTCGCAGAAAATGTAGAAATAAAGGGAAAATTGAGGCTTCTATTGCAGAGGCATACATTCTGGAGGTGTCAAACTTCATAGAGAAATACTATACCGAGAACCTTCCTAGCGTGCATAGTCCACCCCCTCGTTACAATGCTGGTGAAAATGAATCGAATCTCAGCCTTTTCCAAGGGCAACTCGGAAGCGCAAGTGCATCAACCACTAAGACCTTGACACATAAAGAGTGGCGCTGCATCATGATATATGTGTTGAACAACCTTGACGAGGTGGCGCCATACATTGGGTAAGTTCTCAACGAACTTGTTTCAATACGCCATCACTGTTCCTCATCTATTTGTTGTTCACTTGGTGATGGACTTGTGATGTACTAGTGTTAGTTATTTGGACTTGTGTTAGCTATTTGGACTTATGATGCACTTATGTTATATATGTTGTGATGCATCTGATCTATATGAGATATTTATGATGTATGTGAGATATATGTGATGAATTTGATATATATGTGAAATATTATTTTTGTCGCGATGGAATGTAAAAATTCAAAGAAAATGGGCGGTTATGGTCACTTTACCGAGTGTAACACTCGGTAAATGAATCCTTTGCCGAGTGCAATCACAAAAACACTTGACAAAGCTGGGAAAAGCAAGCCAATTTTGGCAAATTTCCCAGCTTTGCCGAGTGCCAGGGAGGAGGGCACTCGGCAAAGAATTTTTTTTAAAAAAAATTTGTTTGCCGAGTGCCAGGGAGGAGGGCACTCGGCAAAGAATTTTTAAAAAAATTGTTTTCTTTGCCGAGTGCCATGCAGAGGGCACTCGGCAAAGAATTTTCAAAAAAATTTGTTTTCTTTGCCGAGTGCCACGCAGAGGGCACTCGGCAAAGAATTTTCAAAAAAAAAAATTCTTTGCCGAGTGCCCAGTGGTGGGGCACTCGGCAAAGTACCCGTTAACGTTATCTCCCCCGTCACAGTAACTTTTCTTTGCGTGTGCCCGACAAAAAACACTCGGCAAAGAGGTCTTTGCCGATGAATTTTTTGCCGTGTACTCTTTAACGAGTACGGCAGTCGAGAAAGCCTTTGCTGAGTGTATTTATGACTTTGCTGAGTGTCCTGGACACTCGGCAAAGCGCCTGATTCCCGTAGTGTCCTATCCCATGCATGATCATGTGTTGATCCTATCCTATGATCATTGCAGCAACGGAAGATTATGCTTGTATAGGAGCAAATAAAGCTTCTAAATTATTGGAGTCACTGATTTTATACCCACTCCACTCAGTTCCCCACTCCCCAGGTTACGTTAGAGGGAGTCGCTGTCCAATGGCACCGTAGCATCTCTCGGTAGTCTCTATCATGGATAATCGCATAAGGCCAAACCACCTGCAGCTTAGGGCCTGTTTGGTTTTCAGAAGTTAAAGTTTAACTCTCATCACATCAATATTCCCTCAAATACATGAAGTACTAAATGTATAATTGCATGCATGTCGGCATATATTAGGAGTAATTTACGAGACGAATCTATTAAGCCTAATTAGTCCAAGATTGAAAACTTTTTGTCAAATAAGACGAAAGTGCTACCGTGTTTGTTAAACTTTAACTCCTCAAACCAAACACCCCCTTATTATATCATCATGCACTATACTAGCTAGTATTTTATTTTTTTTTTCTCTTGCTGCTGTTTCGTCGCGCGTCCAGGATGGCATGCACTTGGCATACTCACACAGCTAACAGCTGCCCATCAACCGGGGAATCATGAAAAGCGACACTTTGAAATTTAACAGATCGGGCAGTGACAGCGGTGAGGCGGCTAGTGGTAGAGGACAAACAATAACTTAACTATCACATGACAGAGTGCAACCAAAATAAACATTCAGTTGACGATACTGACATAATACTAATAATGGATGAGAGTGCAAGTTCAAGCGAAAGAACCTTCGGTGTGGCCATATATAGCACGTACGTTCTGTGCAGTGCCAGTCTGCCAGAGGTCGCCTCAATGTCATAATCTTAAAAAGAAAGGCTGTGTTTACTTCAAAAAAAAAAAGTACTGTATAAACAAAAGATTCCCGTCACATCAAACTTGCAATACATGCATGGAGTACTAAATGTAGATTAAATAAAAAACTAATTGTACAGCTTGGTTATACTTTGCGAGACGAACGTTTTGAACCTAATTAGTCAACGGTTGGACACTATTTGCCAAATAAAGCCAAAACATGCTACAGTACTTTTTTTTAACACCTTTTTACACCTTTTTACACAACTAAACACAGCAAAAAAAAAGAAATACGTACAGTATATGGCAGAGCTCATGAAGACGTTCACGTGTGACGACACAGATCACGTGTGCAGGGGACACGGGTGGCGGCCGTTGCATGCAGAGCACCGTATCGTACGCTGGCGGCGTCTCTGGACTTTTGATCCGTAACGACTTCTCGTGATACACGGCTTTTAATTTTTCAGCCTCGATCTATGCTGCCTGCAACTGCATCCGTGTCTTGACCTGACCTGCTAATTAAACCGCACACGACACAAACGACGACGAAGGTGATCGTCTCCCTCAACGAGCGAGCGTTTGCACGCTAGCAAAGTCTCCTTTGAGGCTTTGACCACCACTCTTGGTCGTTGGATCTTGGATGATGTGCGCGCGCGTCATGTCAAACGCATGCAACGCTTCCGGCTGACTGGGCTGCTGAGTGTTTTTGTTTTCTCTCTACTGCTTAATTAATTTCTTTCTGTCAAGTTGCGTAGCGAGATAACTCGTGGGCCATGATCAATTTTCGTTTTTATTTGGGCGCCGGGTGCTACGTCATGTATGATGATGCCAGCAGTTTAACTACTTATTAGAGTATATACTTCTATAAATTCGCGGCCGTATACTTTGTGCTCTTTTCTATAAGTTTAATTGGATTTAAAATGTTTGACTTAAAATATGTTTAGGAATTAATTTATTTAGGGACATACAACACAGTAATCAAGTGTAAGAGGCTAAGGCTCTGTTTGGATCCCTCGATTTTTACCAGTTTTTAAGAATCTGCCTTTTAAAAACTGGGTGGGATCCAAACACCCCCAGTTTTTGCTGTCAGTTTTTACTAGATTCTTAAAAGCTAGGAAGCTGTTGATACCCAACTTTTGCTAGTTCTTGTGACCTACTAAGCAATAAATGAAGCTAGATTCTTAAAAATTATGGGGATACAAACACGCCACTAATTTTTGCTCAAAATCCAGATTTTATAAATTAGAGACAAAAACTGGTTTTTAAGAATCTAAAACTGATCAAACAGGCCCTAAGAGAGAAGGAAAAGGGCGATTGGCATAGTCTGCTTGCAACACCTTCTTGCTGGTTTCCAACGCTCTGGACCCCATGTCATTACAACAGAAATTACTCCCTCTGTCCAACAGTCTAGATTGTCTTAGCAAAATTTGCTTTTCCATAAGTCTAAGGTGTTGTTTGGTTATAGAATTGCAACGTAAAGGGAATGGAATTAAAGCTGTAGATGTTACCATAAGGGAATGGAAATGAACTAAATTTATTTCCATTTGTGTTACTGTTGCAATAACCAAACATCACCTAAATCGTCTAAGCACCACTCTCGTTTCTACTTTGTTCCCTGTGCTTGTGCCTCCTTGAGCGACAGTCTGATTGAATCCATGGTTATCCTTCCGTTCAATCTGTTATCTCCTTCACCTGCGGCCTTACGTGATGATGAGTACAAGCCCGATCTTCCGAGAGGTAACCGATAAGTTCGACTTGTGGAGATCTCGACATTGGCGATCCGGCTTCAAATCAGACATGATTCGAACCCTGCAACCGTTACACCACTGCTCCGTTGGTTATCAACCAAGCACAACTTGATTGACCTCGCCAAGAAGGCTTTTTCTACAAGCGAATCGAAGAGCACAAGTAAGAAGGTAAAACACGCAATCTAAAATTGCAAATATGAATGACGCGAATATCAGTAGAGGGTTTGAGAACTCGGTTCCAAAGGACTAATCGACATAGTGGAGGAGATCAAGAACAGGGGCCCTGGATCACTGTAAAAGGATTTTTCACCACAGTTACAATGAACGATTCAGTTTCTCGATGGAAAACTAAACTCTAAACAAAACCCAATTGTCTAACAGCGGTGGCAGCTGTGTTTATAGTCTAAGACTCGACCTAGGGTTGGGAACGGCCAGGGGTTGGGCGCCCACAACTTGGGCTTAAGGCCCGACACGATACATGGCCAAGTTGGCCTAAATAGGTGACGCAGCACCTTGCCATAGTCACATAGAATGATCCACGGACCTTCTGGAGCTGGGACCAGATCCAAAACGACGGCGTCGTTGTCCCCTTTCCAACGCATCCAAGAACGCCCCGTTTTGATGTCGTATGAGAGAGTTATGACCGAAACAGTGACGACGTGTCTGCTGAATCCGAGGGTGACGTGGCAGCTAAGTTGGAAACGAATTGCAACTTGGGGAAGACCATAACGTCGGTGTGTCTAGCGTGGCGATGTCCTCATCATCCTCCTCTTCTTGAATTGGAGTCGTCCTCGACTCCATCTTGGCGATGTCCTCATCATCCTTCCCTTCTTGAATTGGAGTCATCCTCGACTTTATCCCATCATCAGCGAACTCCTGCAAAAGGTTAGTGACAGCAGGCAATGCACCAGACATAATAGGTTGATAAAATATAGTATAACATGGCGCATCAGGATTATCACATAACTCAGCAGTAGCAGAAGTTGTAGCAAGAAAAGTACCTCCTTTTAACTTAATCCCACTATTTTTAGCAATGTCAGTTGGAGGTTTATTTTTAATCTCATTAGCATGTTTAATAATATCCGTAGGAGACAAAGGTAGCAATGTAATTTTCTTGTCCTTATGTATGATAGTGTATGTATTAGTTCTACCATGGTGTAAAGCATCATTATCAAATTCTCATGGGCGACCTAACAAAATGGAACAAGCTTGCATAGGGACAACATCAAAATCAGCAGTATCATGATAAGAGCCTGTGAAAAAGCTAATGCGTACTAATTTAGTTATCTTAGTCTTACCACTATTATTGAACCATTGAAGTTTATATGGATACGAATGTTGTCGTGTGGTCAAGCCAAGCTTCTCAACCAAATCTGAACTCACCAAGTTATTGCAACTCCTGCTATCAATGATAGTGAGAACACGACAACCCTGCACAATGAAATACATGTGAAACAAATTATGGCGTTGGATCGTCATCTCTTCTTCATGTCCCACACGTGTACTCAACACACGCTGCACAAGAAGGCTAGGGTAGTCTGCGGCACCAGCCACGGAGTCAATGATGATGGCCTCCTTGTCTTGATCGCCCTCGGTGGAATCTGTATCAATATTAGCAGCAAGGGCTAAATCATCTTCAATATCACTAGTACTTACATATCCATCCTCGGTAGCAATGAAAGCACGACGACTGGGGCAATCCTTCATGACATGTCCCATGCCTTTGCATCGGTGGCAAATGATTTTAGAGCTGGACGAGGAGAAGCTAGGAGAAGCACCCGGAGTGGCACCTTTCTTCTGCACATTAGACAATTTACTTACCCCGGAAGAAAATAGAGGTGTAGATGGTTGTGATGCAACAGGAATCTTGGGCGTCTCCGGCTCTGAACGCTGCTGAAAATTCCTCCCATTGTTAGACCTAAAAAGCTGGTGTTGTTTGCGGCCCTGTACTTCACGTTCTGCCTTAATAGCAAGATGATACAATTGGGAAAAATTACGTCATTCTTTGTAATCTAGTATGTTCTGTATATCATGGTTTAAACCACCAAAAAATCTAGCACTAGAATCATTATCATCTTCATTTATACCACAACGGGCTAAACCAATAAGCAATTCTTGATAGTATGCTTCTACTCCTTTATCACCTTGTTTTAAAGTTTGTAGTTTCAAACGTAAATCACATTGGTAATAAGGAGGAACAAAATGAGATTTCATACGTTGCTTTAAAGCATTCCAAGTTTGAGGCACAACAACAGCATTATTAGCATCGCAAAGATCACTCCATCAGAACAAAGCAAAATTAGTAAACTCACTAGTAGCAAGTCTAACTCTATGCTCAGGAGGAACATTATGAGAATCAAATTTTTGTTGAACAGTAAGCTCCCAATCTAAATAAGCCTCTAGATCAACATTACCAGCAAAAGAAGGAAGGCTAAATTTAATTTTAGCAAAAGGATTATGCCTATTGTACCGAATGTATCTCAAGTTATGTTTTCCAGAAGGCACAATACGACAGCGGCAGTTAGGGCAAAGCGTCCCTAAACGCCAATACCGATCACAAGATTGTTCCTGTGACTAACAGCAGTAGGTATTCACCTGATGATGTAAGGAGGGCTGCGATGCAGGCAAAATAAGAGCGGCTAGCAACCTATCTAGGGTTTGCGCGGCGGCGAGAAGTTACACAAGGCGGCTAGCGGGGCAAGTCGAGTAATGTGGTGGCTTCGACTTGTTGTGGGGAACAGTGGATGGGATAGCGGCGGAAAACAAAAATCACAGCAACGGGCGATTGAACTATGACTACGAACACAATCCTAAACCAGCAACAAGACTCGACCACGGACACAAACTCAACAACGCGAATCTGAAACGAAATTGCAAAGGCACAAAGGTGATAGGACAGCGGAAATTGAAAAATTATTGGGCTTTTTGTGGACTCTAGGTAATGAACAAATATGAATCTAAGGCAAACGAGATCATACCTCACGGTAAACCTGAAATATCTGATACCAATTGATGAGTACAGGTCCGATCTTCCGAGAGGTAACTGATAAGTTCAACTCTGTGGAGATCTCGACATTGGCGATCCGGCTTCAAATCAGACACGATTCGAACCCTGCAACCGTTACACCACTGCTCCATTGGTTATCAACCAAGCACAACTTGATTGACCTCGCCAAGAAGGCTTTTCCTGCAAGCGAATCGAAGAGCACAAGCAAGAAGGTAAAACACGCAATCTGAAATTGCAAATATGAATGACGCGAATATCAGTAGAGGGTTCGAGAACTCGGTTCCAAAGGACTAATCGACACAGTGGAGGACATCAAGAATAGGGGCCCTGGATCACTGTAAAAGGATTTGTCACCACAGTTGCAATGAACGATTCAGTTTCTCGATGGAAAACTAAACTCTAAACAAAACCCAATTGTCTAACAGCGGTGGCGCCTGTGTTTATATTCTAAGACTCGACCTAGGGTTGGGAACAGCCAGGGGTTGGGCGCCCACAACTTGGGCTTAAGGCCCGACACGATACATGGCCAAGTTGGCCCAAATAGGTGACGCAGCACCTTGCCGTGGTCACACAGAATGATCCACAGACCTTCTGGAGCTGGGACCAGATCCAAAAAGACGGCGTCTTTGTCCCCTTTCCAACGCATCCAAGAACACCCCGTTTTGATGTCGTATGAGAGAGTTATGACCGAAACAGTGACGACGTGTCTGCTGAATCCGAGGGTGACGTGACAGCTGAGTTGGAAACGAATTGCAACTTGGGGAAGACCATAATGTCGATGTGTCTAGCATGGCGATGTCCTCATCACGTGAGCCCATGATTAGGGCACCTGCAGTAGTTAGAGTTAGTTTTTTTTGAGGTCAACACCAGGGGGGTGTGGGATAAGTTCTCTCCACCTGAATTTTCATTCCATAGATGCCGATCAAGCCGAGGAGTGAAAGGGTGTGGTGCCAATCCAAATACATAGGTTCAGAGAAGTACATGACATGCAGGAGAGAGAGGGATTACAACACTTAACAAAACAACAACAAACACAACATGATTCTGCCACCAGCACAGCCTACTAACCGAAGCAATTGCAAGCACAACTTCCTAACATGTGCCACCACCAATGACATACTCCGAAGACTCCAGACCACATGCAGCTGTAAGGTATTGAGTGAGATCTAACATGCGACAGTTAGGAAGCTGTAAGGTATTGAGTCAGAGCTAATAGATGACAGCCATGAGTTGCATCGCCTATTAGCGCATCTGGGTGCCAGCCAACGCTCACCAACGCCATTTGGGGGAAGGAAGCCTCAAAGGGGAGGAACATCAAGGGGAGAACGAGGAGATCCAGAGGAGTGGTCAAGGTCCCCGCAACCCAGCATATGATGAGGCAGAGCACTCAAGTAATGTGAAGGACGATAGAACAAGCCGATGATGGCGAGCACCTGACAACAAGTGGTGTGTGCAGAAGCCAAGGATAGGAGGGGTAGTAGACCACAACAAGATGGGTAGGGAGAGCAATCAGGGAGAGCACAAGGAAGTGTGGAGCAACCAGGAAGAGCACAAGGACACATGGGGCGCAGACGGGAGCAGGTGTGCTTCAGTCAATGCATTCAAAAAGGGAAATAACTTCCATGGACACCACCATCGATGACTGGAGCATCAGGCTCGGAAGGGCTTTCGCCTTGACCCAAGGCCTTCCCAACTGATGCAACAAGCTCGGAAGGGCTTTCCTGATAGCAGGAATAGGATTCATCGACACCTCCGGGGAGGAATACGACGCCATTTGCGCCATTATCGATGGCCTTGAGCAACAACCAGGCAAGGGGTTTTACCCAAGTTCCATATGAGCCACACTTTGCCTGTCTCGAGCGGGCTCGATGCCGGCACCGACATCGACCAACTCATGCTCGCACGGTCCGCGTTGCAGAGGTCGTGTCGCAGGCCTCCATGATGTCATCGCGGACCTGGCTGCGACGCACTGGTTCGGCTGCCGCACGCCGCGCCTTGTTGACGCTAACCACGCTGCATAGCCACAGCCCAGCCAGGGTGGTTGCACGACGAGCTCGCCCGCCACTGCAGCCGGCGAGAGCGGGAACAGCAGGCTGCTGTGCAGCTACCGTGTCCTCGTCAAGGCCGGAGGGAGTGCCAGGCCGCGCCTGCTGCATCCACCACTTAGGGTTACAGCAGAGCAGCTGCCGGAGCAGGCCCGTGTCGACGAGCAGGAGCCCTACGGCAAGGAACCGGCAGACGGCATGCCATGGGTCGGGGTTGTCGGATCTGGGGTCGGGGTCGCTCAGCGCCAGCTAGTGCGTCGCCTAGCACCAGTAGGAGCAGCCCCGCGTACGAAGCTGGGTCGCCCTTCCGCATCGCCACAGCATCCACATCCGCCGGTGCCAGTGACGCCGGATCCGATGCTAGAGACGCTGGATTTGGACCCAGTGGAAACACCGGCCATGCGGCGGCTTGCCACGCCCCCGCACGCTGAAGCTGCTGGACAGGTAGGCCCCAGTGCACGGTAGGTCCCCGTGCGGCCAGATCAGGGGCCGGGGTTGCCGAATCTAGGCCCAAGCAGCACAGATCTGCCTCGACGCCGGACACCCTGCTCACCGGCGGTCATCCATGATGGTGCTAGGGTTGGACGTGGGAAAAGGAAGAGAGAAGATGGGAGAGGAGTGGCTGCGCGAACGCTACCTTTTTCCGACAACATCGCGGGCCGCCGCCACCACTCGCTGGAGCGGCGGCAGCGGCGGCCGGAGATGGCCTTGGGCGGGAGGGGCTCGCGGTGGCGGCAGGCGTGTCGCCCACGAGTTGCCCTGGGGACAACGCGGGGACCATATTTGGATCATAGTTAGAGCTAGTTACTGACTCTAAGACAATTTCTCCAATAGTGTTAACTTTTAGCACATAGCTTTTAATATGGATAGCCTCACATGGAATCTTATATAACCTTTAAATTTGTGCAAGAGCTTAGCTCTTGACGAAGAGCTAACTTTTCTCTCTTTCTTTTATTAAAATATAAAAAAATACTTAGAGCTAGCTTAAAAGTCAATTGTTGGAGCTGCCCTTCTAAGCCCGGTAACTTTGCTTTTCTCCGACGTGAGCGTGTGGTTACTTGGAAACGAATTGAGAGCTAGGGCATTAAGAGGAGCACAGTCCATTAAATGGGAATCGGCGATGCTTTGATGCTTCTTGGTCACGATGCCAAAGGCTAATACGATTTAGACTGGTGGATGGAGGGAGTATTAATAAGCTCGTGCGAAACTTCACTTGCAAATTCAAAACTATATGCTTCACCGAAAATAAAATTGACATACATTTTTATCCCTTAGTCTAAATATATCATTGAGTTTTGATGTGACGAATTAGTGATGCAGTGGTAAGAGATAGCGTTAAATAGGTTGAGGATAAACAACCAGGAATCACAACTAACCATGGTGGTGACAGGTGAGGAAAGTGATCAAATAATTTTTGTTCATCTATTCGTTCCCACTGGTTAGTAATTTAAAATAATATACATAAGCATAGAAAGGTTCATAATAAGTCTTAGGACCTACATACAACTAGTTAAAATTGCCTATGTTATTTATATTTTAATATACTCCTAGGTACCATTGGATATTTCGGCATAATTTAATCTATAAAATATGAAGATATTTTAATAAATATGTGCACGTGAAATTTATTAGCAGAAGCTATGAACATGACCTATACTGATCATATGACCAAAAAAACAAAGCAACATCAGTTGCAAAAGTATACCTCGATCCAGATGGGACTAGGCACTGGCTGTGTCGTTCCCACTAGTCGATTTAGTGAGTTGTTCTGGGGCCGATCTAGGAATGGTGCAAGATCAGGGCTGGTCCAACGTATATGATCTAAGCTGAAGTTACTTGAGCTGATCTATAGTAATGACTACTAATTTACACTAGTTACAACATAGATATATAGAGAGTTTTATGAGCTTGCAATATCCAAACGAAACACTTGCAACATATGTATGAAACAGATGAAACATTTAGACCATACACTTGAAACATACGTGTATAGCCATTGTAACATGTGTAACATCTCAATCTACTTTTGCAACATCAATATAAAACACTTGCAACATCTGAAACATCTGAAACACTTGAAACATACCTTGCAACATGCACTTTTCAGCACAGTGTTACCTTGCTGCTTGAATGAATGGAGGCTCGTCGACTTGAAGAGCTCAATGCCGGTGTGGAGATCTACGCCGGTGTGGAGTGGGAGGGTGCAGCGGGTGGGCGGGGTGCAGTGCCCCCGGCGAGCAACCCCCCGGGCTGGAGAAGGCCGCAGCGGACGGGCGGGTGCGATGCCCGCGGCGCGGCGCCCCTGCACTCAAGAAAGGCAGCAGAGGAAGGGGATTGGGCGTTGCCCAAGTGGGGTGCGAGCATCGCGAGCGCGGTTGGGAATGAGTGTTGTGGGCGGGGCCCGCGACGAGCGGGAGCGAGCGGTGCGGACTGGGAAGCACGTCCGGACGGTCGGATGACCTGAGGAGAGCATTACTGCACCGGGAAAATCACAATGCCAACGACCTTGCTAACCTCCATGCCGGCGATGCTATGAAGTTGTTCCAAAAAATGCTCCAGAGGAACATCGCTCTAATTCATCGCACGCCAGGGACAGATGATGCCAACTTAATACTTTATTCATAATATATGATATGATGATGAGGTTTCAGGAAAAAAAGAAAAAATATGACATTTGTTTCAAAAGGCATTTTTATTGTGGTGGGTTAAGATTTAAGCCCACTCAGATAGTCAGATTGTGTGACGGGCACACGACACGACGGCCCTTCACTCCTGGGCTCCTGGTCCCGGGCGACTTCATTCCTGACCCATTCACCATGAGATGGCCCCGGACAAAAGAGATGGTCCGATCCGTTATTTACTGGATTTAGCAATGACACTATCAGCCCATCAGAACAACTGGGCCGAGTGAGCAACAAAAGTGTTTATTTACACTTCATATGTTTTCCTAAAAAAACACACTTCATATGTACCTCTAGTTTCTAAAAAAAAGTTAATATGTAACTTCAAAAAAAGACCTTATTATGATATGTATTTATATATGTACGACCCTAAAATGCAACGATGGCACCATCTGACCTGAACAAGTGGTAGCACCTTTAGTGGGAGGAAATATATATTAATTAACAAAATCAGTCCATACTCCTTTTTAACTATGGTCCTAGGCTTCACCTTTCACCCATCAAAAGCAAAGGGGACTATAATCCCCAACTCGGCCAGCCACGCCGGTCTCCTAGCCCCGACGTGCTCGCCATGGCCGCCCGAGAGCTCCGCCGGCTGAGAACAGTGCAGGAGTTCTGTGTCGCCCCTGCCCTCCGGCGAACCCCTCCCCTCCCCCGATGAGCTACTCTCCAGCCCGCGCCAAAGCTGCCGCGCCCCGCCGTGAGGAAGAAAGACGTTTTTCCTTTTTTTATTCTGATGCATGGGCCCAAATTGCAAGTGGATAGAGACGAGAGTGGAGCTGTACCAAATGCTTTTTGATATCTCAGATCCACAATGGAGTTGTTCTATGGTGGAGCTAGCTGGATTCGTGGACCTAGAGTTGTTTTTCAGAGCTAGAGCTCTACCAAATAGGCTCAAATAAAGTCTCACCTTTTCACCACCACAGTAATCCTTTCCTTTATTTGCATTCTTAGGCCGGCAGGGCTTCACTTCACCATTGAAGTCGTTTTTTTGAGCTTTGGCTCCATAAACGGCTCTTCTGGTGGAGCTGGAGCCGTTTTGGTACCTCGTTTGGCAAAACAGCTCCAAGTGATACACAAAAGAGATCAAAAGACCATAACACCCTTCTCTTTTTTTTCCTCTTCCCTATTTTCTTCTTCCTCTATTTGGCTTCACCATACTCGCCTCGACAGCCCGCACGAGCGCTGCGCGCACGCTCCCCCACCGGCCGATCCCTGTGCCATGGCCCCAGCTGGCTGGCTCGCGGATGATAACGATGGAGACGACCGAAATAAGAAAAAGCCACTCATACGCACAGCTATACTAGCATGCTCAAACCTAATTGGTTCAGTGTCGCATCTACTCCGTGATCCTGTTTTCCTACAGTGGCGGTGGTGTGGCGCCACGGCAGGGGTTCAATCACCGGCACCAGCCTCATCCTCTCCGTATCCTCTCTCTCGGTCAGTCTTTATCTTCGCAGCTAGGGCTCACCAGCCCACCAGTGAAGTGCACACCGCACAGAACGGCCGGACCATCGCCCCTCTTCCAATCTTGCTCCGGCGGAGAAAATAAACAAGTCAAGACGGCCATACAAACTGCGCCCCCGCGCATGGCCGGGGAGATGCGACGCACTGCACCGGGGAGACGCGCCGCGCCGTCGCACCGCTGATGGGCGCCTCTCGACAAGGGCAATACGGGGTTCATCCTTGTTGGGTTCCAAGTAGGCAAGATGAAGTCGGGTGAAGCTACTATTTTTGGCTTCACCTCTCATCAATCAGTTGTCTCAGCACGTTTTAAGGGCCTCCTTGCGTGAAGCTATTTTATTTTACCCTGTTTGGCAGAAAACGGCTCCAAACGGCTCCTGAAGCCGCTTGAGAAGCCCTGCCAAACGGGGCCTTATTTTTCCATCCAACTAAATAAAAGAAGAGATGAAAAGTTTGCTTTTTACAGAGGTAGTGTTAGCCAGCACCAACGCAGGCATACACGATCACCATCCTCATGAAAAAGTATTGATCCACGTAGGAGCGGATAGGCCAAGACCAACACCTGCCCACGGAGGGCACACCCGACACATGCCTTCTTGGTCCCACCACTCCCTGCAGTTCGCCTATTCCCCTTCACTTTCCCTGCACGTACGCAGCTGAGATGGGCCAACATCCATAGAGAAAGCAGGCCTCCGGTGGTGCCTTCATTGATTTGTCAGACGATGCTCTAAGACTATCCGTATTTATGGACCTCTATATTCATCCTCTATACATCCTAGTCATTAAGATTCTTTCCTCTATACCTAATTCTTCCGCACTCATCCATCCTCTATATCATCCTCTATCCATCATAGTCACTGTGGGGCCTACTTGTCACTTTATCTAAATATATCTATGTGACATCTTGTTTTGAAGTATTTATTGAAACGAATTTAATGGCGCAATCAGAATTTAATTTGATTTTTCGGTTTTTGAGTTATAACATTTTTGTTGGCTTACCGGAGTGGGGCCCGCCACTGGACCTCTCATGTGCATGGTCGTTGGCTCGCGCGTGGTGGACCCACCCTGTTTAGCGTAGCTCCTGCATCACACGATATATAGCGGATACGCTAGCTTACCAGATGCGTTTGCAGTGCCCGCTGCGGCTCATTCTTACGGTAAATGAGACGCTATAGCTTTTACCGGATGTGTTTGCAGTACCCGGTGCAGCCAGTCTAAAAGCCTGCAAGGCCACCATCTTGCTACTTTTTCAGTCCACGCGACATTCAAACCTACATGGTCTGACGAGACCACAAGACACAGTGGCGCATTGGGTGTGCTCTTAGTGCATGGTCAATATATCGATATAGTTGTGGTGTCATCAAAAGTAGCAGATCAAAATAGGAATGAAAAGCTCTAACCTACCATATACCCAACCTAAGCATATGTTTATTGTCCTTACAACTCTTTCTCCTCTCTACTTTTTCTCTCACAATTTCTGTGGTCCCTATCTTCTCTCTCCTAAGCCTATTCTAGCTTAACAGGTACTACTGCCATCTGCAGGGTACCTACTTTTTATATCCAAGTCTACTTGGGCTGAGGAAGCACACAGAAAAAGCAATGTAACAGGGTGCTCTTATCCTTTAACCTCCCGCACGTTTTAACCTCTTGCGGTTAGATGTCAACTTTGTGAAACGTTCAACGGGCTGCGTGATAGTGGCATCACATATACCGATACACGCTCATTCAAGGATGTTTGTGTTGGGAGATGGGCACACTGTGACATCACATTTTGTGCGCTAGGAAGCGAAATAAGAGCATCTCCAGTAGCTCCCCCATCCCCAATCCAACTACCATATTGGGGAGTTGGCTCAAAATCTTAGCTCCAGCAGATCCCTCTTTCCATCTCCATTAATTGGTGATCACCAAAAACAAGCCCAACTCCCCTCAAATAAATGCAATACTACAGGCGAGCAAGCAACTGCCACCATGTGAATTTTTCTTGCACCCACCACCACCCCGCATACCTCAGAGCCTCAGAGCTCACTACCCAAGCATGGCTCGCCGCTTGCTCGGGGCCTGAGTGCTTGCCGCCAGCCAAGCATACCTCGGATCTTGCCGGTTGCCACCGCCGTGGTGGTGGTGCACCAGCTCATGTCGGTGGAGGTGCCTGAGCTCGCACAGTCACATCTACCGCATGCTGCCATCACCGGCCGAACTCACGCGTCATTGTCCTCTAGATCTGGGTAGCACTTGGGCGAGGAGTTGCCATCCTCAACCAGCCCCTGGGCGATGGACGTGCCCAATCTCGGTGCTCTGGAAGGAGGTGGTGGTGGTGATGGGGATTGACTAGTGCTGGGGAAGATGGTGACGACTGAGAGAAAGAGGAGGTGACAGGGAGAGAGCAATGTGGGATGCATGGGAGAAGAACCGAACGGAGAGAGAAGAAATAAAACTTTCACTGATAGGTGGGACCTATTTATATTGGGGTGGTATTTTGGTGATCTGCTGCAACATCTCTCCCAATAATAAAAAACAGTATTGGTGATCACCAATACCACCCTATTGGGGATGGATTATTGGTAAGCTGCTGGAAATGCTCTAACATCACAACGCGAGTGATGTCCAAGAGAAAAGAGAGACGACTTTAGCATCACACCTCTTATTGTAACATACAAAGGTAACTTTGAGTGTGTAACACCCCAGGTGTTTTTTCACTCGTTAAGTAGTGGGTTTAAGCTCAAACATGATAGATTAAGTGGAGGTGACGATGTCAAGGTCAACCTATGGAGATGAGCCTAACCTAAAGTTGGAGGTTGCACCATTGCTTTACATATAGGCTATTTTCAAGATATATGCTTGGATGGTGTTATTACAATATATTTATGTGTATCACCTTAGTACCTATCTATATTGATCTCTGGAAAAGTTTTATGAAGTTTGGAATCAAAAAGTCACATGAAATGATTAGTTCTATTCCTATTGGAATTGCACCATTAAGTGAATGAAATTAGAAATCATCAACCAAACTTTGCAACTTTGCCCAAATGACTCTAGATTAACTCTACAACAAAAGTCATGAAGGGTTCATGTTGAGAAAATGTCAAGAAAATGCCCCGATTGGCCTAAAACCTTAGTTTAGGCTTTATCGAGTTACTACGTTGACCAAAGTGCAAGTTTAACTTCTGTACTAGTTATGAGGTTTGACCTTAAACAAAATTTGTAGTTCATCTTGTGTGGAACAAACTTTGTTTAATGGTCAAGAGTTAGTTTGGCCTCTAACCTAGTCAAATAGAGCTCACAAGATTGAATAAGCTACTATTTTTGGAAGGGCAGAAATTATTCTAAGTCCTTGAGTGGCAGCAATAAGTTGACATGTTTGGTAATGTTTATCTCCCTAACCATGCTGAACCAATAGAAGGTCCTTTAATTAAAGTTGTAGCTTGAGTTGTATACAACAAACTTTGTTAAAAGACCAAAGGCAGAATCTATCTCTAAGATTGCCAAATAGGGGTCACCATTTTGAACTTGCTAAATGTTTTTAGACTTGGATTAATTGAAGGACGAGATTAGTCAACTTGATTGACGTGTCATGTTCTCGAGATTTTGTTAAGCAACTTGGTTTGACCCCTTAATAAAAGTTGGAGTAGACATTATGGATAAGAGCATGTAAAAGTATGGCATTAGTTTGACTTCGTTGGGATCAGCAATTTTGGAGTTTTGTTAATCGCTTGGAGTGCTTTGACAATACCATCTTGATGCTTGAATATCTCCTAACTTGTTGCCCTACTGGCCGAGAACTTTTAACCAAAGTTGAAGATTATCAAGAGTACTACAAACTTTGTATTCGGCCCAAATCAAAATTCGGCCTATACCCATTCCAAAATCGCGACCCAAACTGATTACATCATTGCACGCCATGTATTCGATGATTTGCCTCAACCGCCGACACGTGGTCTAGTGCGTGTCCTCCATGCGCGTGAGCGCGCCCCACCGCGGCTGCCGCGTGCCCCTGCCTTCTGCTTGCGATAGGGAGTACCAGAATGCTTGCCCGAGCTCCCCAGACGACTAGCGCACGCCCTCGCACTCTCCGCTCGTGGCCACGAACGACATCGCCGCCGTGACCTGACATTGCCGACGGCCGAGCTTCCTGTCCATCGTCGTTGCGCCACCATAGTTGGCCACCAGACAAGCTGAGCGCATCACAGTGTTCGACTCACCTCACTCCATCGCTCGCATACGCTCGTTGCGGCCAAATCCGTCGAGGTCCGGCCGTCGCCATTGCAGCTCCATCATTGAGCCGCGAGCTCTCGTGGCCGGTTCGCCTCGGAGCGCTATAGGGTCGTTGAGCCCGCCATCAACTTCATCGAAGCCTATCGCCCATCCTGCACCCTTCCCTGGCCGTCCAACCCACCGGAGCACGGCCGGCCAGCACGGCATCACCGCCTCCTCTGTCCGCTCTGCTTTGCCTCCGTGAAGAAGAAGACCATGGTTCTGTCCCTATGACGAGTGGGCCCCACCTAAAAGAGCAATGCCACCTCAAATTTACAGATTTTGCTTTATCTTCAAAAATGCATATCTAGGGTTTGGTAGTTCTAAAGTTTGTGAAACATATTTTGTCAGTTTCCTTGTTAAGTTCTCTGCTTGTTGGGTCCATGATATGTGCCATGTATGCATGTTTTTGCACTGTAGAAATGCATTATTGAAAAGTGGTTTAAGAAATGGATTAACTTGCTTTCATTCATATTTTGAGTTTTGGAGCTCCAAAAATAGTGATTCTTGTCTTGTTAATTTTGTGATGACATGTACTTGCTAGGAAAAATATTAAACACACTAGTTGTTCACTGTTTCTTAGGGTTTTGATTTAATCTTGCTAATTAGGCATTTCTTGCATATGTTATTTGGGAAATTCATAACTGATGCTGTGATACTCTAAATGATGTGAAATTGTTATGGTAGTCTTGTCATGCTATTTATGTACTGTGGTATAAATTTCATGGTCATTGCTTACTATATGATCAAGTTATTGATTTAACTTGTTTATGGCTTGATAAATAGCTTATAAATAATATATAAATGATAAAATGGAAAATATTGTTCCATTACCTTAGTATGATGTTGCTCTATCACGTTGATTCATACTATGGCCATGTGTTCATAGGAAATATTGAGTTTTAGATTTAACTTGCTCTCACAGGGTTTATTGTAATAGCTATTTGTCTTTTTCTTAGAGGTTGATATACTTGTCCAAATGGTTTGAAATTTAGACAGTACACTTTTGGGAGCATATGTAGGCCACTATAATTTTTGTAGAATTTATTGAGCATCTTTACTATGTGTTCATAATTCCACCTAATTATCTAAGATAAATTAAGAAGTGTATTAAAATAATTTATCTAGCATTGGATACTATGTTTTCTGGTGTTCATTAGTCATGTATGAAATATTGATAAATTTGGTTTTACACAATTATATGTTTGCAATATATGTTAATAATTATTTCTTGCAATTAGTAGTTTCTGGACAGTTCTGGGGGCAATTTAAGTTACCCTATGTTAGTGATGTTTTCTGAGCATCTTATCTATAACAAAGTTGTATATAATTCATGTATCTAGCTTGTGTTAAAATTTGGTGGTATTTGTATATGTGTTTTAAGAGTTATAGCTATTTAAAATCGTGTTACCGAATTACTTGCTCTCTGTCTTGTTAGACCAGTTTCTGTGTTTGTGTAAATTCAACATGTTAAACTTTAGAATCATGCTATGGTGATATTAGATGAAATTTAGAAAATTTTATAAGCTTTCCATAATGTCTTCTTGTAAGTCATTTGGATTTGTGTAACTCCAGTTATAGCTAAATCTTGTAGCTTCTGTTTGCATGTCTAGAAATTGATAGACACCAATTATAGTTGTTTTCTTGTATATTGTTAAGTGTGACTTATGCCTTTGAGGGTAGTTAAGTTAATACACCTAAGATCTTGTGAAACCTTGTGTGCCATATCTAATATGCTTGCCATCTTTTATATTAGGTTGAGAGATGTTTATTTAAGCAACATGAAGTGTCTATGTATGTGGAGTGTATTAGGGTGTTTGTCTTGCTTATTGTATGTGATGCATTATCCATTGCATTTCCATGTATTCATATAATTGCATCTTACATCTCATATAGGTACGCTAGATGCACCACGTGAAGGACATGATATAGAGCTGAACCCAAAGATGGTGTTGGTGGATTCATCCCGAAGATAGAAGGACGGGACAAGTGCTAGGATGGGAGATGCTCGCCGAGCGAGTGTCATCTGACAACCACTGACTTGTGTCGGATCCCAGACAAGCCCTAGAGCATTATAAGACTTCTATCTTCAGAGCAATTAATTCTATATATGTTATAAGTATTGTTGCATTAAGTGATAGGAGTTGGTTGGAAACTCTTGCTGCATTATATCATTTCTTGTCCAGATATATGAATCCTTGAATCCTACATAGACTAGGATCGAGTAGATGCTTAGCCCTGTTTTAAGCGGTAGAAGTCAGGTGATTTCCTGTCACCTATGAGATGTAGGGATATTCATATATGACACGGTTGACTATATTTGCTATCGTGGAAAAGAACCATGTGTTAATAAAATAAAATGAGACCAGGCGAGATGACGATAGTGAAGAAACACGGCATGGAGGTCTTGGGTATGGATCTATCCCCGTCTGAGTCATTTAAGGACCGATTCGCTGTAAATCCTTGAGTCATGTTGAACGCAGTCTAACACTTAGTTGGCCGAATAAGTCGTTCCGACCGCAAAGCCGAGTAATACAGTTCAGGTCGGGAATCGAATGGTAGGTCACATCTTGGAGGTAGTAAGGATGTGCTTGGGGACATTGGCGTGAGACCAAGGGGGGTTAGAGTCTCTATCACCTGACAGAGTGTTGCCCTTGGGGATGCGGCATCAGTCGAACCTGTAACTCCTGAATTATACAAAAGGTGGCTTGTGCGACCGTAGTAGGGGCCTGCGCGGTGAGTGTTAGAAATACCCCTCTAGCTGGATAGGAACTTGATTCGAATCGCCGTCGCTCCCGGTTAGTGAGCACTTGATTTGAGCAGCGGCAACGTAGATTCCATTAAATTGAACGGATGGTTAATTGGATGATGATGGAAATGTTGCCTCAATTTATACCTGCTATGGTTAATATCGTTTGCTCATAATCAAGTGAGTGCTCTAGTACAGGTGCTAATATAGATGATAGGTTAATGACGATTAACTTGATGATTAAGCATTAATGATTACTTATCTGTATTATACTTTTATGCAAAATGTTGTTAAGCTAGCCCACTTTATATCAGCCTTGCATACTTCTTGGTGTCACTTTATTTCTGGTTTTTGACGTGTAAGTCTAGCTAAGTACATTATCGTACTCAGGGTTTTATCCTCACTTGTTGCAGGTTGTGATGTATCATGGCGACTGCAAGAGTTGGTTGGCTCCTGCCTTAGTGGTGGAGTATGATCACGGGCATGATCCTTCTTATTTACCTTATCTCTAATGCTTTTGTTGGAAGTCGACCGTGGTACTGGCACATATTTGAAATAAGATTAATGTTAGTTTCAAATTACTTTGCTTCCGCTACTTTCAAACTTAAGTTGTAATAACTATGTTAAACTCCGATGTATATTGAATTACTTATGAAATGGATGTAACATGTGACTGGTTATGTTAAATCACTACAATCTTGGCTTGTATGTGGTTGGTTTGAAATCCCTCGTGATTTCGTTGGACTACCGGAGTTATATGGGCTCAAGTGCGAGAATTTGATCACTTTGATGATTGTGTTTTGTACTTGTGCTCTTATAATTTGGACGGTTCCATTATAGAGTGATACCACGAAAATAGGAAGCTTGCGCCCATGCCCAACCTATAAAATAATATTTTGCTAGTCACCTACGCTTGACTCAGTAATAGCGTGGAAATAGACGCGATTGTTGGTGCGCTAGAACTTATCACTTCTAGCTCTATTTAGGTCGGTGCCGGCGACAATGTGGCGGTCGGTGTGTTTGAGGTAGATGTTGGGGTTCTCATCGTCAATGGTGTGGCCATCATCTAGGAGGAGATTCATTTTCCAGCGGTGAGAAACAGCAGTGTGCATGTCAGTAGCATAGGATTAGGGGAGGATGGTGGAAATAACGCCCAATGATGTTGGCTTAGGCTGTGCTAGCGCCCTGATAGATGCCTGTGTTGCACTCCGTTTCCCATGCTCTGGCCAGCCTGCCCCCATTTGAGCCTGTATTTTGCGCGCCCACGTGGGGCCTGCGCCGCCCGGATGAAACCTGCACCTCCAGATCCTGCCTTGTGCCCCTCCAATTCTCATACGCATTGCAATATGTGCAATACTCGATCTACTTTTGCAACATCCAGATAAAACACTTGTGACATATATATGAAACACTTGAAAACACTAGAAAAACTTAAAAACACTTGTGTAGTTGTTGCAAACATATGCAAACATCAAGATGAAACACCAACATACATATAAAAAAACACCTGAACCACTTGCATATATATATATATATATATATATATATATATATATATATATATACAATATCTCGATCTAGTTTTGCAACATCCAAATTAAACACTTAAAACATATGTCTAATACACATGAAATATTTGAAACATACACTTAAAACATACATATATAGCCCATTAGAATTGTGCAACATCCTGATTTACTTTTGCAAAATCGATATAAAACGCTTGCAACATACCTCTAAAACATTTGAAACACTTGAAACATATGTTTTTAGCATAATGTCACATTGCTGCTTGGACGAATGGAGGCTCGTCGTTATGGAGCTCAACGTGGCGCAGAGGTCACACATGGAGCGCTCCAGTACGACAACGGCATGGGAAACTCGTCGGTGGGGTGGTGTCAGTGCGTCACATGAAGCTCCTCCCCTCACCTGCTTACTGAAGCATCTAGTAAGGTAGCGCGTGCGCGACGCTGGAGATGAGGAGCCACGCGGCGCCGTACCTGAGGAGGCACACGCCGGGGCTAATGAGGAGGAGCAGCGTGGGGTGGAGCCGGTTGTAGAGCACCCCAGGGAGCAGGCTGAGGTTGTCGCCGATGTCACAGGGGCGGCTCTGATCGCGCTGAATGAGACCTTAAGCGCATGCGAGTAGAGCACAAATGTGGAGCTGGCGCCGCCCATGACCTGCACCCACGCTGTCGCCCCCAGCCCCAGCCACGGTGGCTAGCTCCCCGCCTTCAATGATCGGCCCTGCATCTTTCTCGCTGAGGGGAGCACCTGAGTAGCGTGCGCGATGTACAGTTCAAACGTACTGAGGCTATGAGGCCAGAGTGGTGTGTGGTGGAGATAGAGCCACGTATCTTCATCTCCAACATACAGGCTGGTTGTTTTGGGCCAGTCCGCAGATTCAGCGAGCAAGCGCCTGGGTGGACCAACGCCCTAACCAATGCATTACCGTTAAAAAAAGGACAAACATGGGCTAATTCGTTTTTTTCAGAATTAGTAGCTCCTAGACATGTAAGGCCAGTCTCAGTGGGAAGTTTTACCTCCCAGTTTCAAGATGTGACACTAAGAATGAAACAGAGTCTCTCAATGCATAGTTTGGTTTTACAGTTTCATAGTCGCTTTAGCATTTAATTCATTGTGATCAAATGTGTTATGCAAATTATGTACCCTTTTGCAGCATAGGTTTTCTCACTTAAAACACGCTGACACAAAGTTCAGCAACATTCAGCAATAGACTGCTAGCAAGTAGCGACATTCAGCAGCTACCGATGAAGTCAAGAGCTACCCAACAGTAATTCCTGTTGCTCGAATAAGCGGATACACAAAGCAAGAACATGCGTGAGGAGGCCTGAGTCGGAGCCGATGACGAGGTAGTCCTTGTTGGCTTCGTTCAGGAACCACTCAAAGACACACACGCCAACGTTCTTGGTGAGAGGTAGAAAAAACACAATAGACACACTGTTTTATGGCGACGAACGTCGCGACGACAAACTCGCCTATATCTTGGCTACATATTCACTGGACTTAGCAACTGAATACAGAGGAGCACAGGGCCTACTTATAGACAAGGACATGCCACGGAGCACACCTCCATGCGCGCCCTACCTTCGCGCCATGATCCGCAGGACCTGCTCAGCAACACTGTGAGACACTTGCTCATACGGTCAATGCGGCTTCCACCAGACAAATCGGCAACCATGCACACCACTCGACTCTGCCAAACCAACACCTAACTCCCTAACTTTGACTCAACCATTGCATGCCATCATGCAACGAACTAGACTCCAGGAGGCACATACGACTCAAAATAGTGCTCGTGGATTAATTTCAAACAATCACCCCCTAATCCATGACACCCCGTACGCTCAACCTACATGAGCATCGATCATCATCGACGTCGGTGCCTTCCTATCGTCGCCATGCTTGTTGCTGCCTTCGCTCGAGCGCTCCTCACTGCAGCATTGACGACGCCGACACGCCTACCCCTGCTCCTCTGTGAATTGCCGATGCTCGACGCCATCCACGACCGCCTCGACTACGTCATAGCTCCTACAGACGAGCTCCTCCAGCGACATGGTCGACATCTTCAACCTAGCTCTAGATACCAATTGTTGAAGATGTCGATCATGTAGCTAGAGGAGCTCATCGGTAGGAGCTGTGGCGTAGTCAAGATGGTCATGGATGACACCGACGCGCCTCCCCCTGCTCCTCCGTGAATAGCCAACGCTCAACGCCATCCGCGACCGCCTTGACTATGCCACAACTCCTACCGACGAGCTCCTCAAGCGACATGGTTGACATCTTCAACCTGGCTCTAATACCAATTGTTGGCTTCACCCAGGAACCACTCACAGACACATACGCCAACGCTCTTGGCAAGAGGTAGAACAAGCACAATAGACACACTGTTTTCCGGCGACGAACGCCGCGGCGACAAACTCGCCTGTATCTTGGCTACATATTCACTAGACTTGGCAATTGAATACAGAGAAGCTCATGGGCTACTTATAGACAAGGACATGCTACGGAGCACACCTCCATGGCAGCCTGCCTTCGCGCCAAGATCCGCAGGACCCGCTCAGCAACACCGTGAGCCACTTGCTCATACGGACAATGCGGCTTCCACCATACAAATCGGCACCCACGCACATCACTCGACTATGTCAAACCAGCACCTAACTCCCTAACTTTTACTCAACCATTGCATGCCATTATGCAACGAACTAGACTCCAGGAGGCACATACGACTCAAAATAGTGCTCATAGATTATTTCTAACAGTCCTTGTTGGCACCGGTGAGGCGGAAGCGGAACTACGCGAGCAAGCGGATGGTGCCAAAGGCATCGACGCAGAGGAGCATGCAGAGGCAGCTCGTCTCCGGGTCCGGGCGGACGAGGTCGAGCGTGCTACCCCGGACCACGGTGATCTCCTGCATGGAGCCGGAGTCGGACCCGATGGCTGTGGACTTCTTCGAGTCCCAAACGCGGAAGATCGCCGCCGGCCGCGCGGGTCCGCCACCTGCACGCTTCAGCAGAAGGGATCACGTTGTTTGCATGAGGACTTCCACCGCAGAAGGGGCTGCCAGCTCGCCGGCACGCACGCGAGGAGTAGCCGCAAGCCGCACAGGATGGGATGAAACGAAAGGAACCCGCTCCGTGGAGGTTTCGTCCGGTTTCCAATGGTTTGAAAAGTGCACCCCCCTCCCCCACGTTTCTCCCTCCTCACCAGAACAAACTCCGTGACATCCGATTGAGACCTGCGACCAGGCCCTCCGCTCCGCGTGTCCCTCAGTCCAGTTGGAGTCCACCACTTGTGCGGTTCCGTTCACCGTAAAATGGTACACCCGCTCAGCCGTTCACGAATTCGTGGCGCTGCATGACCGGTCGCGCCTGCTCGCGTCGGGCGCGTATGGCGTATCAAAACTCAAAAGCTAGCCTTTAAGACCAGCAAGAGTTAAGTATCGAGCATGTTAGCAAGCTCGTAGTGTCATACTGCTACGAGGATTGTCATCGGTCGCTACAGCATGGGACTTTGATTTTGGCTAATGGGTGTCCATGGCCCATGCAGGTGTCCACGGCCCATATGGTGAAGTTGTCGCAAGGCTTTAATTTGGACTTCCACGCGTGACGACGAGACCGTCGTCACCAGTGGCAATGAAAAACCTCGCTGGGGTGGGCCAGATATGGCCCGGCAAAAGGAGAAACCTAATTCACAACGTAAATCGAAGAACATGGGTAAGATGCTTTTTTTAAGGTCATGTTTGGTTCCTACACTAATAGAGAACAGACCTTTCGTCGATGTCCAAAATGGGCATTAGTCCCAGCGAAATTTGTGCCCGGGACAAAAAAAAAACGACTTTAGTCCCGGTTGATAACACCAACCGGGACTAAAAGTCCCCTGCCCAACGGATCTGGCGCTAGGCCTTGTCGGGGGGACTTTTAGTCCCGATTGGTGTTACCACCCGGGACTAAAGATTTTGTCCCGGGCCGTGGCACCAACCGGGACTAAAGGTTGGCCTTTAGTCCCGGTTCGTATTACCAACCAGGACTAAAAGGTCTCCCACCCGGGACTAAAGGTCTTCCACGGGTCAATTGAAAAGGAGGAGCGCACAAGACTTGTCACATATGGTGTGCAGCTGAGTTGGTAAGTAATCTACGCGCGAGGCGGGTGGTCCTGAGTTTGAATCTTACACACCGCAAGAGAAGAGGTCTCCAGAATTTCGTTTATTTTTCGTTTCGCGATGGACCTTTAGTCCCGGGTTGTGTGATCCGGGACTAAAGGGTGGGACCTTTAGTCCCAGAACCTTAGTCCCGGTTGGGAAACCGGGACTAAAAGTCCTTCCCAACCGGAACTAAAGGTCATTCGTGTAGCAGTGCTAGGAATTTAGAGAAATCAAAAAGTAATCTTATAAATAAAAATATGAAGCTCGTTGTGCATATATATTGGTTTCTGGGGCCCAAATAGGCCATTACTGTGTTAAGTGCTCTTAACACAATGGAATGTCTACGAGTTACAACCTTTAGTTTAAAGAAAATGGGTCCTGCTATATTTCATCCAAAAGATAGGTACCAGCCATCATATGAGCAAACATCCTTGAAGACGCAAAAAACATAGTGATATGGACGAATAACACGTCACCTGAACAAAGCACAAATTCCAGGCAACCGATGGATAGAAAAAGGGGAGAAAAATAGATGCAGTAAAATCACAAAGTTGGCAAAGTAAAGGTACAATAATCGCACACAGTTTTAGAGCTGAGAATAGGATAAAGAAGGGTACTAATTCAAGTGCAAGGCCTAGTTGGCTGTAAGGTCCACCAAAGCCCGCAGCAGGATTTGAAGGCAGTGGCGACAAAAATGGTTGACTGTTGTATCTAGTAGGCACCGTCCCAGGAAGAATGCAACTATATGAAGTGGATTATGTTTGACAAGTTTCTAGTAAATAATATTCACATTTACGACTCTAAATTTATTTATTTTGAAAATACATTTTCTAATTAATTTAATAATATTTATTTGATATTATAAATATTTATAGTTTTTTTATCTATAATTAGTAAAAATTAATATACTAATCCGTGACACTGTTTTAGAATTGCATTCTTTCGAACAGAGAGGTAGTAATTGGTTAGCATAGGTAAACTACAACATCATCATACTGCTCCTTCCTATGTATGATGAGTTGGTTGATATGGATCGATCAGAGTCAGGGGGCACGGCATGCTACGTAGAGTAGACTTTAGACGGCAGAAGAAGGTTCGACGCGCACATTAATTTGACAGGTAGAACAGGAACCAACGCCGTCCTGAAGATTCAATTCGTCTGCCTGGTGCCTGCTGTGTGGTCCTAAACGCCGTACCAGGGGTTACCGTCAATCCATATCCAGAGACCAATGCAAGTCCTGCGGCCCAGCCTGGCGCCGGCTAATCCATATGGAGACTGGGGCCTCGTTCACTTCCCACTCCCAACCCAAAATATTTTCTCTTACACACATCACATCAAATCTTTCGACGTATGCATGAAGCATTAAACGTAGGTAAAAAAAATAACTAATTGCATAGTTTGTCTGTAAATGTCGGGACGAATCTTTTGAGCCTAGTTAGTCCATAATTAGATAAATTTTACCAAATAACAACGAAAGATGCTACAGTAACTTTTGAGCTACTTTTCACGAAGTGAACGCACTCTGGCCCGAGCAAACTACCGATGGATCCACCTTTCCGGCCGGCGGCATACAGTATATACATACATGCACATCCACGAAGTTTACATGGATGGGATGGGATCGGAGCCACTGATGAAAACTTCCAACAAGTTGAGCGTACGCGATGGAGCAAAGCTATTAATTAGTGGCATGCCCCTTGCGCGCGACAGCACAGCACAGGAACCACACGGTGTCCAACCTAGCGGATGTCGCTGTCAGCCCTACTTTTTCAGTACAATAACAATATTTTTCTCTTATAGTAAATCAGCGTCAAGAAGTGGGCCATATTTGCTTGCATTGCCTGCTCGCCGGCCGCGTCGTCGTCGTCGTCACTCGTCAGGCTCACGCGGGAGCTGAAAGGTTATTAGGATGGAGCTGAGGCGGCCAAGCCGCGTGTGTGCGCGTAGTGTACGGGCGTCATGCTCATGCATATGCAGCCCTGCGGTGCGGCCGGACTCGCGGAGTCGATCGCTTCGCTTCATCGCCCGCGCGCGCACAAATTAAAAACACACGACCAAAAACCGGGGGGCCCCGGCCAACACGGTTTTTAGGCACACAGGAGCCCTCGCTCGTCTAAGCCGATTTGTTAAAGGGAAGCACGGTAGCTCCATGCATCTCCATCATCAGTAGTACAGCGTCTTGCATGTGTGTACGTGCCTCCATCTTTGACAAACAAATGATGAAATGAAGGGGGCCACGCACGGGCCAACCAGTTGCCAAGGTGCCCCGGTGGTCAGAGCGAACAAATACATAACCACTTGCCTGCAGACCATTTGCGACTCGCGAGAGATAGCTAGCGCCAGTGGTGGACCCAGCAGGGTTTTGGATAGTCTTAGGACTACCCCAGATTCCCGGTGACCAAGGTAACAGAGCACTGTAACGATAACTATAGCGTACTGTGGAACACTGTTCCTATACTGTGTGCCTACCCAAAGAAATGATTCTGGGTCCGCCACTGGCTAGCGCGGCGTTAGGGACTGTATACCTGTACCTTCGGATGTGAGGGACTACTACGAATTCAACCGCTAGTTTAATTCCCGGGACTACTCTATGCACAAGCTTATTACTAGTAATCGTGACTCGGATCATGTTAATTTGTTTCAGATTATTAACGTAATCTGGTGGGTTGGTAAGCTGCCGCCGCATAGTGTTTGGCGGAGCACACACATACGCTTCGATCATTTCCTGCGGAGGACAAATCGGCGCCCGGTGATGGGTGACCGCGGCTGCATGGGTATACGTAGCTTGAATGCTTGATTAAGAATCTTAGGAGAGCGAACACAAACGCGCCCTGGATCGGCTCGGCTGCACCTGCATGCACACCCCTACACTCCATAATGTGCGCAGCTTTAATTAGTTTAGATCCGTCTCTCTTTCTACTAAGAGCATGGATGGCCTTGATCTATGAGGAGATGCTGCATGCATGGTATACTATTCTTCTGGAGTAGTAGCTCTTAACGTGGATTGGTTAATTGCATGCCACAGGGGGAAAAAATGATGTCCCCTCCTTCCCACCACTTGTGGAGATATAATACCAGCCCTTCCCACCACTTGTCGATTATTAAGATATATATACTTGGCCCCCAGATCCACAAATAGTTGTTCAATAGAGCAGCAAATACCAGGACTAGTTAAATATACACGAATTACAAGTATACGTATTGGATTATATGTTTGGTGCGTGTTTAAAGTTAAGATTACATTTAAGGTGTGTTTAGTTCCCCATTTCACTCAAAAAAATTTGAGTTTTGGTCTATCATTTTGCAAAATGGAACTAAACACCATGCAAAATTTTTGGCAAAAAGGTATCTATTCTCTATTTTGGATTTTGACCTCAAGAGACCAAAAAAAGCCAAAAAGCTCTCACCCACCTTATGAAAAATTTAGCATTTTGGATGTACCTAAGCACACCCTCAGTGCACAAACTACGTGCAGCATGTGGAAATAAAATCTATAGATATGGATGGATGGCTACTGGTGAGGTAATAATATAATAAAACCCTTGACATCCAATGCATGTTGTCATTTTTGAGTTGCACACCAGTTGCTTCTCCGGCTATCCAGCACAGCCGTCACGGCATAGTGGTAGAAAAGATCGATCATTGAAAATCGATCTCTCTGATGGGACAATACGATTTGTCTCGCACCGACGCTCAACGTAGAAAGTACGTACGCGTATATAACCCGCAGCTTGTTGTGCAGACAAGTGACACTGCAATTTCGTACGTACTCCCTCCCTATGCGTATATAACCCGCAGCTTCTTGTGCAGACAAGTGATGTTATAAATTTCTGAATAAAAAGAGTGGTTAAATTTGGGGTAAAAAAAAGTCAAACGAACTATAATTTGAAACGGATTTAGTATGACACAGAACAACAAAGTAGTGAATGAAACATATACTATGGCTAGTCGATGGCCATAAAAGTATCCTCAGTTGGTCAAAAAGACGCGTGGATGTGTAGTAAGTATAACAAAAAGTGAAAGTGGCACTACTTGCCTTTCAGCGGTGACGACGAAAAGCAGTGCAAAATACAGTATATATTGTGTCACCTGTGCGTGTGCGCGTGCGTGTTGGTAGTCAGAGTACTCCGCTCTGCTCTGTCACTGTCATCGCGATGTATTAGATTTTGATTAGATCCAGCTTTAGCGCTGTTTGTTTTGGCATGCGCTATACAACGTCTGGTGCGGGCCGGGGATGTGTAGTGTATGTTCCTCCACATGCATGTGGATGCAAGGTCTGCGTCGAGCACTTCGATCTTATCCTATACCGTACGAGGTACGACCTCCCCTCCTAACTAGTGATCTTCTGCTTCGTCCTAGCTAGTTACGTGTTCTTTGTTTTTCTTCCTATATAATCCTACTACGTACATGCTACAGGTAATGGGTTACTACAACAGTTGCACCCCGCCAATGTAGTTTTCCCATTGGTAAGAGAAAACCCTAATTAAAAGCTCATATGTTTTTACACATGCATGTAATATATGTACTAGCATGTAAATAATGTTATGCTTGTTGCTTGAGATCGACACGTATGTCATTCAGCTTCGGAAATCATCGATCGACACGTATGTCGAGCCCTGGAACGCTGTCGAAAATACGAACAAGTTAAGTACGAGCGAGCGAGCATGTTTTCTAGAAGTAGCTTTCTGTTTCTAAAATAAGCATGATGAGCTCAGTGCTGAACCCTGCAGCCATTTATACGATACAATATGCACTAGTATCTAGGAGTATTGTATACCACCCTCTGTGTTTGGGTTTCGCATTGGTTGGGGACGACCGGCTGGCCGGCGTGGACACTGTCATCTTCAATTCGGCGAAGAGATAAGACGTCCTTATTATTATAGATGAATGAGCTCGCCACAGTATTTAATGACAAGGGCCCGGTCATCAACCGAGGGTGCTGGTGCTGCATGCTTTGATGCTTCTTCGGTTGGTGGCCACACGCTCTCTCTCAGTCATAGCAGTAGCACACCACAGCTCCTGCAGCGAAACTACTGGCACTTGGCAGCACGCTCCTTTAATTGGATCATCTGTTAATTTCTTTTGTACCTTTGTGGTACTAGTATTTCTCTCCCCGACCGCCCCGTGAAGTCACCTTCGTCCTCTGCTCCTGTACATGTCACGCATGACCATGACGGCATATACGTACCCCTGATGAAAATTTACTCATACGTCATACTGTACATGCAGGGATGAAAACGGTACGGATATTTTCCGACCGTATTCGAGACCGAATCCGTTTAGAGGGGTTTTAATCCGTCCGTATCCGAGTCCGGATATTTAACATCCGATACCGTATCCGTATCCGAATATTTAAATCACATATTTATGATGTCGATATCCAATCGTATCCTATCCGTCATTTTTATACTATCCGTATTCGAATCCGAATCCGGACATAAATACGAAAACAAATACGATATCAGTGATATCCGTCCGTATCCGATCCGTTTTCATCCCTATGTACATGTCATCCGAGTAGACTCCATGCACCACTCCTATATATCGAAGAAAAAAACGGCAGCAATAAATATAATGATTGTCTGATTCCACTAACGTGCTATTTGGTTCGTGCTAAGGTGACGCAAACGGAAATTAAATTACTTCGAATTGTATGTCTTGCGTTAACGTCCACAGCTTAATTTAAGTCCATTCCATTTTGCATTACTGATGCTATAACCAAACAGAGTCTAAGAGCTAGCTTAGCCAGATCGATATGATGCAAGGTATACTACCAGAAATGGGCCAGTTTTAGCATCTTTTATAATTCAGTCAAACACAATATATATTATACTGATGAGGCCTAATCTAGCTAGGAGTATATACTGATGGAAATTAGTTAAAGCACAACACATGCATGTATCGATCAGTACATGTCTCAATGTCCCATATAACGGGAAGAGATGCTTTCTGATAGCACATGACATGATTGAGCAAATTAAACCTAGCTTGCTGCCAGTAATACTTATATATAGTATAGTACTCCTATATGATAGTGTATATATCTGTCACTAAAAGACAACTGTCATTCGAATTCGAGTATGTTATTGTATCTTTAGCTATTGTTTCCGTACTTCTATTACATACAATCGTGGATCTGCATGCTGGATCGATGCTTGCATGTGCAACAAATTACTAATGATGTTGTTCCTGATGTATTGTGACTTGTGAGGCGTGCAAAGGGCAGATTGAACCGGTGGGGAGGGGGGGGGGGGGGGGGGGGGGGGGAATGTGTGCCGTGTCAATGTGTGAGTGGATTTACATATCTTGGTTGATGCCTTCCTGTGCTCAAGGCACAAGCTTAACATTAGTATTAGTATCCTAGGCTTCGTTCAGCAGCAGTTCTTGAATCATGCACGATACGTGTGTGTTTGCATTACAGATGATCGACGGGCTACAAGGATTTTTCATCTCCAAACATTATTTTGACAGGTAGTACAAACAGAAATATAATATATCATGCATGGTCGAATAAAGGAAGGAAGAAATTAAGCTCCGGCCTTGTTTAGTTCCTAATTTCAACCACAAATTCTATTATGCAAAAAGAAGATTCCTATCACATCAAAATGCCGGTACATGCATGGAGTACTCAATGTAGATGAAATTTAAAACTAATTACACAGTTTTATTGTACTTTGCGAGACGAACATTTTAAGCCTAATTAGTCAAAGTTTAGACATTTTTTTACCAAATAGAAATGAATTGCTACAGTGCACATTTAATACGCACGGTAGTAATTCGGGAGCTCCAATTCAGGATCTAAACAAGGGCTCCATTCCTTTTACGTGGCATCGATCAGTATAACTATAACTCTCTAGTACTAGTAGTACTATGTTGGATGTGAAAAGGTTTGGTGAGTACTATAGCTTACTAGCTGTTACTCAATTCGTAAGCAGCAGGACTGTGTCAGCTGGTAGGCAACCACCGCTACGCTGACAGCTAATGCAAGATTTAATAAAGATCTACTAGTAGTAATATATATATATATATATATATATATATATATATATATATATATATATATATATATATATATATATATATAGCAACAAAATTATTTAAAAAGTATTGTAGCACTTTCGTTTGTATTTGATAATTATTATCTCACCATTGGTCTAAGTAGGCTCAAAAGATTCTCCTAAATTACAGACTAACTGTACAATTAGTTATTTTTTATCTATATTTAATGATTCATGCATACGTGCAAATATTTGATGTGATAGAGAATCTTGAAAAGTTTTCAACTTTTCATCTCAACTAAACGGGGCCCAGGCAAAGCTTTTCGTACAAAGTGGCATGAGAACTCAAACAACTTTTAATACGACCGTCATAGCTCTGCCTTACATGTGTTTCCACACCAAAGAAGACATGATTCTGTCCTCTATGGGCGCACCTTCTTCTGAATGAACATATGAACTTGTTGCGGGAGCACGTACGTACGACGGAGCTGATGATAATGGAGAGAAAATTTCCAAGTGTAAATCCTAGGAAAAAAAGGAGGCAGCAAATTGCGGCTGCCTCATGATTCGCCGAAATTTCAGATATGCCGTACCGTACCCGCTCGATCGGCCACTAGCTGGGCCAGGTACTTTCAGTAGGTGTGAACGCAGAGTGGAAAAGGTAAACTCGATCTCTGTAACTAAAAACTATAGGTTTAGTTTCCAAAAAATTTTGCAAAATTTTTCAGATTCTCTGTCACATCGAATCTATAGACATATGCAAGAAGCATTAAATATAGATAAAAAATAAAACTAATTACACAGTTTAGACGAAATGGACGAGACGGATCTTTTAAGCCTAATTAGATCATGATTGGACACTAATTATCAAATAACAACGAAATATGCCACATTATCATTTTATAAAATTTTTTGCAACTGAACCAGACCTATAACCAAAGAAAAACTAGTACTAGTACGTAGTACTACAAAAGAGTGGTGTGTAGCGAGTTGCGAGTACCAACCAAAGCATATACATCACCAGACACAACGCAGGAAAGCCATATGTTTGGGATTAGTTAGCCCAGTACTCTCTGCTTTATTTATTCCCAAATAAGTATGGAGTAGACAACGTCGTCGCAGCGTTTTAACCGAGAATATACCAATTTTAGCTTCATCAGAAGTGTGCCCTGATGGACTCAGGCCTTGTTTAGATCCCAAATATTTCCCCAAATTGCACTATGCAAAAAGAAGATTCCCCGTCACATCAAAATACCGGCACATGTATAGAGTAGTAAATGTAGATGAAATCAAAAACTAATTGCACAGTTTTGTTGTATTTTGCGAGACGAACATTTTGAGCCTAATTAGTCAATGTTTGAACAATTTTTACCAAATAAAAACGAAATGCTACAGTGCAGCACAGTGCTGCACAGTAATTCCGCCGCCACCCATTCCGGCCAACTAAACACGTCCTCAGACAAATACTAGCTATGACATCATGTATATGATCCATTTACTAAACATGCATGCGTTGCTTACCTGCATAGAGCAGGCTCCTTTTAGGTGTATGATATTTTCCTTCCGATACTATCTATATGTAGGATGAAGTACTAGTATTAGATACACATCCAGTATCCCAGTCCCTAAGGGCAACCATAATGGGTGACTCAAAAGAGCAAGGCTAATAATATAGCCGGCTACTAGCTGTATATATACCTAGAAGCAGATTTGGATCGTCCACAATATAAACGGACTTAACCCATTTCAGATTGAACTGGATGCATGATGTCTAGATGCGGATATCCGCTGCCATAGGACCCAAACCAATCGGATTGGATTGGATACATAGACCTGCATATCCAAAAATCCGTGGGCATCTCCCCACGAACATCGCGTACCAAGCCAGCGCCAAGAGGCTCCTCTCCATGCGTCCGATCAGAGCGACGCCATCTTCTCCTGATGTGTCCGGTCAGAGCGTCGCCATCTCCCCTTGAAGCATCTCGGCACAGCCAGAAGCCTCGCGACCGTCGCCATGGCGACCATCCTGATGAAGCCGTACAGGAGCCGGCTGCTTTGCTGAGGGCCCCAGGCTCTCGGCAAAGCCTCTAAGGCCTCGGCAAAGCCTTTGCCGAGCGCAGCTCTCGGCAAAGCGCCCTCGGCAAAAATCCGATCGGCAAAGGCTTCTTTGCCAAGAGCCGTTTATCGGGCACTCGGCAAAGCCTTTGCCGAGAGCCCGACGCTCGACAAAGCGCGAAATAAAAAAATGTGAAAAAAACCTGGAAAAAATTTTCAATCGGGGGAGGGGCCCACTGGCCAGCACCCGCCTCCGTCGAAGTCGCAAGTCGCGGCATTTTTCGCGCAAAATTCGTGGCTACGCGGTCGGCGGGATTCGAACTCGTGACCTCTCACTCACGCGATACCTCCTTTGCCACCTGCACTACACACTCACATGCGTCTATATGACGTTTCAGTTACTCAAATATTATACTAAACCAAGTGAAAATTGATTGTTTGAGGCCCTAAACGAATTCAAATCAAAAAGTTGTCAACCACAAAGTTTCATAACTTTTCGAGCACTACATTTTTCATATAGAAAGTTTTTTCATCCGAGGTCTTTTGAAAAATTCAAATTTTAAAATTTTGAATTTCAAACGTAGTTTTGCATGACAAGATGAATTCAAATGAAAAAGTGGTCAACTACAATGTTTCATAACTTTTTGAGATCTACAAATTTCATTTAGGAAGTTTTTCCATCCGAGGTCTTTTGAAAAATTCGAATTTTAAAATTTTAAAATTTTGAATTTCAAACGTAGTTTTCCATGACAAGATGAATTCAAATTAAAAAGTGGTCAACTACAATGTTTCATAACCTTTCGAGATCTACAAACTTCATTTAGGAAGTTTTTCCATCCGAATTTGTGGTGCTAATATTATTCACAAATCTTATATATCTCTCTTGTAGTTTCATGGAACTACATGAGAGACATAAAGATTTTGTGAACAACGTAATTATTACTTTGTCGAATAAAGAAATGACCAATATAAAGTTTGTAGATCATGAAAAGTTATGAAACTTTGTAGTTGAAAACTTTTTTATTTGAATTCGTTTAGGGCACCAAAATGTGGTTTGAAAAATTGTTTTGTCGAGTGTTTTACTTTGGCACTTGGTAAAGAAGCCTTTGCCGAGTGTTTTTTTTTTGGCTCTCGGCAAAGAAACTTCTTTGCCGAGAGCCGTTTATCGGACGCTCGGCAAAGCCTTCTTTGCCGAGTGTTTTTTTTTGCTCTTTGCCGAGAGCCGTTTATCGGACGCTCGACAAAGCCTTCTTTGCCGAGTGTAGAGGCTTTGCTGAGTGTTTTTTATTTAGCTCTCGGCAAAGCCTTCTTTGCTGAGCGCCCGAAAAAAACGCTCGGCAAAGCCTCCGGCGCTCGGCAAAGAAGTGAATTCCGGCAGTGAAGTCCTCCGTGCATCCCTCCTGGGCTCTGCGAATCCATCTCTGTCGCCGGCGGCACATATACGCATACGCCTGTCCTGCTGACGGCAACCCGTGGCCTCGACGAGATGTAGAATCTGCTGCAAGCTTCGATAGTCATCTGCTGCCGTGCGCCGTGCACAGCCAGGACAATGGCACCGTGCGGCTTCCTCCCTGCCTCCCTCTCCTCTATTTTTTTCGCGACCGAGGAATTTAGCCCGTTTTTCATTAAGAGGAGTGAATTACAAGTCAGCTATGAGAGAACCCTCATAGCGCATGTTACAAACCACTAAGATAGTAATTAGTAACCTGGAATAAACATAGGAACAATAAAAGATACAGAAGAGAGAGCGACTGCCCTCAACACCCAAGACCCACAACTATGCCTGCAAAACAAAATCCCAAAGGTCATGAACACAGAAGACCGTCCAGCAGCAACGGCGGCAAAGCATCCGCCAACGAACAAAACGACGGTAAAGCATCCGCCAACGAACGAAACGGCGGCAAAGCATCCGCCAACGAACAGAAGAAAACCACTACGACAAAGCACCTGTAGCGGTGAAGGGCCAGGTCACTCTCGGCAGCAAAGCATCTGCTAGAGAGGAGGCCAACGACACGGCGGCAAAGCATCCGCCAACGAACAAAACGGCGGCAAAGCATCCGCCAATGAACCAAACGGTGGCAAAGCATCCACCGAGGAGAAGTAGTAGCGGCAAAGCATTCGCTACGATAACCAGCGACAGCGAACCGGACAAGGTCAAGAGCTGCAGGACAAACCAATGTGAGTAGAAATGAAGCACAATAGGCATAGTGAGGGACTCCATAGGGGACCGACAGCACGGAGTGGACCGATTCTTCAACGACGCCTTCTAGAAGGGGAGGACGCCCATAGAAGCGACTATGGATGCGTCATCGCTGGCCTTAGAGGCCATCTAAGGAAGGGTTTTCGCCCATAATCTGGCACTGGTGGCACAGAAGCATGGGCTCAGAAAACGACGCCCCCAAGAGGGTACATGGCGCCAAGATGTCACCGTCGTTCGCCCGACCACTGCCGGGCTAGGCTTTCGCCCGGAGCTCCATGTCGGCCAGCACCACAAAGCCGCCCACATGCTGGCACCCCACGACGCGCGCCAGGCAGATCCGGGCAGTGAAACCGTCGCGCCGCAGAAACCACAACCCACCCGGCCAGCCGCCGGCAGCCGGCTACAGGCAGCTGCCGGCCCGTCCAGGGTCACCCGCCGTGGGGGAGTGGCCTAGGTCAACGCCGGCACTCAGAGGAAGAAGCTCCCCGCCGTGACGCTGCAGGTCCACGTGCACCAGGCGTTCACCAAAGTCGATGCCTAGTGGGCGTGTCGAGTCATCGCTGCCGGCAGGTAGTCAGCCACGCAGTTGGCGTCGTCGGTGGAGGAGAGGCCGTAGCAGCCGGTGGCGCCACCGATGGGGAGGAGCACCCTGATGCTCAGCGACTGGCAGGTCAGGGACCGGCCCCCCACCGGCCTCCCGGACGCCGCCACCAAACGTCGAGGCATGGTAGGCGAACACTGGATGGCGGATCCGGCCACAAGGGGCCCGGATCCGGCCGGCCAGACGCCCGCCTCCGACCCGAGGCTGAGGGCCCGCGACACCATCAACCGCCGCCACGACGCCATTAGCCAGAGAAAGGGGGGCGGGGCCTAGGCGCCACCAGATGGCGGATCCGGCCCCAAGGGGCCCAGATCCGGCCGGCCTGACGCCTGCCGCCGCCGTCGATGCCGCAGGTGGAGTGGGTGGAGGATGGGGTAGAAGAGGAGTGGTGGGGAGGAAGGGGAGAGGTGCGGACAGATGCCGTTTTTGGGCGCCGCCGCTGGCCGCCGCCGCCGCATGCCGGAGGGCGACGACGGCGGCTGGGGGGGAGGCCGGGGGAGGGGGACTTCGGCGCCGGCGATGGGGGCCCCCGAGTCGCCCGTTGTGGGGGGCGCTCCCCCTCTCCTCTATGGATTCAATTGGCCGGCTGGACGTTGCGTGCAAGCTGCTAGATGAATGGATTGCACTGGATTCACTCGGTGGTGGACTGGATTGGGTTAGATGTTTCGAAAATGCATTTGGTTTAGACTGGACAGGTGCTTTCCTCAACGTGGATCTCTTTTGGATTGGTTAATGGACGTGGGTCTTAATCCACTTCCAGATTTAGCTGTATAGAAACTTACAACCAATCTATCAACCTACTCGTATAATAGTTAGCTGACTTGTCTAACTTAGGAAGCTGCTGCTGCAGCTGCTTTCTCGATTGCGCAGGGTAGGGGTAGCCGGGTAGAGAGACCGGCCTCTTTCTTGGACGTTTTGCACTCGGCAACATGATGAAGGCGTGTTACGGGCGGCCCGATCCGAATCCGACATGGCATTGGCCGTGGCCAATCATAGCCCCAGTCGCTAGTCCAAAACCCAAATGCTGTTGGCTGTTGCACCTGCAACTGCAAGAACCCCCTCCGCAAGACGAAACGAGCTTGGCTCCCCATGTTTTCTTTTCGTCGTCTTCGTTTTTTATAAATAAAGAGGGCAGCTCGCTGCATTAGCCTAACTCCCCTCACCACCCACCTCCCCACTTGTCTCTTGTCCCAGCAGCAGCGACACAGTACTGCGGTGCCTCCACTTTCGCAGCACCATTGCAATCCATCACCCGGCGGCCCGGCCTCCGAACCTCTCTAGCCTGCGCTGCGCTGCGTGGCAACAACTAACGGCCTTAACTAAGAGGTCGGTCGAGCGATGGCCAGCGGCGTCGTCGACGGCAATGGAGGCTGCGGCGGGCTGGTGGTGACGATGCTGGGCCACATCAAGGAGTTGGTGACACAGCTGGAGCTGCACCTCGGCGGCTCCTCACCTGACCTCTGCAGGCACCTCGCCTCGCAGATCTCCTCCATCACCGAGCGCATCAGCCTGCTCATCACCACCTCCACCATCGACGGCACCACTAGGAAGCGCTCCGCCGTCACCCGCCCGCTCAGCGACGCCTCCGACGCGCCCTTCGTCAAGGCCACCAAGAAAAGGTATCCATTCCGTAGAGCTTCCCGATTAACAAACAAACATAAACCCTCCTGGTTGGTGTCTGTTTGCTGAGTTTTTTTTCAACTGTTTTTTTTATATATTAACTTGCAGGAAGACGATGGACAAGAAGAGGAATGAGGTCAGGGTGAGCTCGGCCGGAGGCGGCACCAATCACCCGGCCGACGACGGCCACAGCTGGAGGAAGTACGGCCAGAAGGAGATCCTTGGAGCCAAGCACCCAAGGTGGCCACTTGACTTGACACATCCTCCTATCAAAAGATTATTTTCTTTTCCATACTCCATAGCCTAATCTCATCTGCACGTGTTTTTTTCGCAAGTGGAATCGAAATCATTTCCTTCTGCTTTCTTTTATATATATCAATGTTTTAAATAGCGGGCTAAGGTGTTTAGCGGTATATGTCTAAAACAGCTAATAGCGGAGCTATATCGGGCTATAGCGGGATATAGCGGCTAAATTGTACATGAACACAAATAGCGGCACCCTATTTTAAAAGGCTATAGCGGGCTATAGCGGCAGCTTTAGCGGGAGATTTAAAACTATGATATATATACATATATATATCTGCTTTAGAGTTTGGATGGCGGGGGCAGCAGGGCTGCACTCTTGTCGTGCTGAAAAAGTGCCTCTGTTTGTTTGCGTTCTTTGCAAGTGTTTGGCCTCCACTTATAATTTGTCCGATGTTCAGGGGAACAGTGATTCATAGTGCAATTTCCAAATCGTATTGGTATCTTGGTGATGCTAGTTAATCTTGTTATGGATGCAGAAGCAAAATCTCCTTTTCTTCTTCTTCTTCTTTTCCCAAAAGAAAGAAAGATTCAGGAGCTCACGAGCAAAATGCAAAATTTTCAGGGGCTACTACCGCTGCACGCATCGGCACTCACAGGGATGTGCGGCGACGAAGCAAGTGCAGCGCACCGACGAGGACCTGACCTTATTTGACGTCGTCTACCTCGGCGACCACACCTGCGTTCAGAGGGCGGCGGGTCAGGCTGCCGCGGACGTGCAGGCTCCGGAGTACAACGCCAACCTAGGCGCCAGCAGCCTCCTGTGGAGCCTGAGCTCCAGACTGATGGTGAAGACCGAGGGGCAAGCCGTGGAGACAGAGCAGCAGCTACGGGGCTGGGACACACCCACGCCCTTCTGCTTCTCCTCCACGCCGGCGATGGCGAGCGGGTGCCTTCTACCAGAACGCAGCCCCTTCTCGGCGCCGTCGACGTCCGATAACTGGGGCGTGTCCCCAGCGACCTTGGACTCCAACCACGTCGTCTCCTTCCCGCCTTTCGAGGTCACCATGTACCAGAGCAGCAGGTGCCGCCACGACGGGTTTCTCGACGACCTCGACATCGACGTCTCAAGCTTCTTCGCGTGATCTGAGTGCAAGGAGGGGGCGACGAATCTTGCTAATGCAGTTGATGAACAATAGGGAATCTGAGGCGATTTTTTTTTATTTTTAACACTTTTTTAGACTTTCTAAATTGGACACTGTATTTTTTTATTTTTAAATCTAAACTTTTGGCCGCGCCTATTGCCAGGGCGCGGCCAAACAATCCTGCCGCGCCATGCATGGCAGCGCGTCAGAGTGGTGACGTGGCACAGGACCCGGCCACTGACCGCTGACGTGGCAGGCGCTACTGCGCCGCAGATCTTGGCGCGGCAGGGCCGACTTAATGTCGCGCCGCGAGCCTCCCTCCCTCTCTCTGTCTTACGTCGAACAAAGGTGAGGGCGCCCGCGCCGCCCCCCTCTCGCCTCTCCGAAGCCTGCCACCCCTGCCTGCATCCCTCCCTCCCTTCCCCCGAGCTTTTCCTCGGCCTCGGTCGTGGTAATGATGCTCTTATTTGTCGTTTGAATGGTGGATTCAAAGATTATGAATGGTAGCTAGCACTGCTGCACAACGGGGCTTTAGTCCCGGTCCAAAAGGACCTCTAGTCCCGGGCTGCGAGCCGGGACTAAGGTTTCGGGACTAAATGTCCCACCTTTAGTCCCGGTTCTCAGGCCCGGGACTAAAGGTCCCTTTAGTCCTGGTTGGTAATATCAACCGGGACCAAAGGTGCTGCCAGGCATCGACGTGACGCAGCACCTTTTAGTTCCGGTTGGTATTACCAACCGGGACTAAAGGTTCTGTTTTTTTCCTTTTTTTTTCCAATTCATTATTGATTTTGGTTTTCAGTTATATTGTTTTCCAATTTATTCTTCGCTGCTATTATCCGTATACGTTGCACCTATACGAGAGCGTTATTATTGCACACAAATAAAGTATAAAACTATATATATATATATATATATATATATATATATATATATATATATATATATATATATATATATATATATATATATATATATATATATATATATGTTGGATTGACTAAGACATGATATAACACAACACTTTACCCCATATTGTAAGGGAAGAGTATCAACTCCTTATGCCTTTGGTTATAAAAGAACCTTCGGAGGTTTTTCTCCATTTCCTTGATCTTCAGATTGAATGGATCTTTAGTCTTTGTGTTCTTGTACACGACATACGGATCGATAAAACCAATTTGATCGTCTTGTTTCAATCTGAGTTCTCTCATCATGTGTCTACACATCGTGAGCATAGTTATTACGAATACGTACATATGCTAGAGTGGGATTATTGATTAAAAGGAAGAATCACTTACAGACAGTAGCAGCTTATGAGAGATTTGTCAAGAGCATTCATATAGAGAAGCTGGTGTACTTCACTAAACTGTACCCAGATGACGTCATCTCCACGGAAGTAGTAACGGTCTCTTACTTGGACGCCTATATATTGTTCACTTTGATGTTGTGCACAGAATATCAAGTAGTACTCGTGCAGCTTATATATTTGTGTACCAAGATTTTTTATCTTTGCAAGGTCGCATAGACTCTTGCCATATACGTACTTCCTCCGCCATTCATCAATAACTTCGTCCTCTTTAACAATTGTCAGTTCCTCCCGACCGAGAAGTTGTTCTAAGGAAAGCCCAGTCACATTCATCCACTTGGCGAGTTCATCTAAGTCCACATCATCAGGTACCGACATTTGCATCAAGTTCATGTTGGAACCATATTGATTCTCAACCACTAGTGGCGGCATTGATTGCTGCGCTTGTTGGCCAAGCTGTGCAACATCTTTCCCGACCGCCTTCTGTTTCCTTTTGTCCTCCTTGATTTTCTTTGTGATAGTACGCTCATAGTATGATAGTGGCGGCGCTGGTTTTTTACTAGCGGCACACTTCTCGTCTTGCGTAGCCTGCACCACTTGACGTAACTTTACACGAGAATACATTAGGTATGGCTTCTCTTGCTTTGCTCGTGCGTCAGCTTTGGTCTTTTCGAAGAACGCTTTTACTTCTGCCTTGACTGAAGCATTAAGTTCTTCATCAGCCTTCTCGTATGAAAGCTTGGTCATCTTCGGGATCTTCGTGACCACAACTTGTTTCTTCGGTGGAGGTGGTGGGACCGATCTCTGTGGGCCAGCGGGCCTCTTGTTCCTCGATGGACCAGCCGGTGCCGATGAGGCGGCCGTTATCGGCATTGGCGGAGGCGGCGGCGGCGCGGTTGGAACTTGCTATTGTGGAGGAGATTGGGCCGCTGGCGGCGTTGGAGTATGTCATGGAGGAGATACGGCCAGCGGTGGGGATGCAGCCTTGTCTTGTATGAAATCATCGTCCTCGTCGTGTCCCACGGCATTGTGGTCATGTGGTGAATGGATAGACGGACTTCGGGAGGTCTTGAATTTGAAAAAAAACAAACAAGGTATATACATGAGTGAACCGTAATTAGATACAGTACATAATTATTGAAAAGCAATTGTGTTCACAATCATCCACACCTAGGGTTCGGTTGTGGTGGCGGCACCATAGGAATAATGATGTACCGTTTCTTCCAACATATGAATATCTTCTCCGCTTCACCTAGGGTCTTCTCCCCATCACCACCTTCGATATCCAGAGCCACATTTTCATAGCTTTTGACCACTCTATCCACTAAGACACTAGCATATCCGGGTGGTATTGCGACCGAGTGGATCCTTGGTGTCTTGGTGGGGTCGATAGGAGATATAACACCGGTAGCCACCTTGACCGTGGCATTCCCCTCCGAAATATGCAGCTCACAGGACATCAACAGAGCGGTGATGTCATCCACCGGGAAGCGTATCCCTGCGTCATCATCTTGCCTCACAGGCACCTCCGTAGAAGCACAACTGCTTTTCAACTGAGCTGAGCCGGGGCTGATGTTGGCGGCCGGCTGTGACAAGCTCTAGAGGCGGGAACTTACAACTTCCTCCACGGCCTTTCTAATTTGCTCATTCATAGTGGCCTTAAGCGCTTCCTCTCGCTCTAGTGCCTTACAAGCCACTTCACTGGTCTTCATAACAGCCTCCTCCAACTTGTGTAGCCGTTCCCTGTCCTCTTCCTTCTTTCTCTGGCAACTTCTATAAGTTTCTCTGTCCTGAGGGAAGGCATGCTCCCATGACATGGAGCCATAGCCTTTCGTCCGTCCACCGTGCTCAGGGTTCCCCAGGGCGTATGTCAGCTCATCTTTATCTCTGTTCAACTGCCACTCTCCACTTTGAGCGACGGAGCGGGCTTGATGAAATCTTTCTGCTACAGCTTAGATGCGTTCTCCATACATGACCTTCCCGGTCTCTAGGTCCAGGCGGCCTCCATGAGCGAAAAACTAGTGCTTGGCGCGCTCAGGCCAGTCGAGGGATTCTGGCACCAACCCCCTGTCAATTAGCTCTTCCTCGACTTTTTTCCACTTAGGAATGGCAGTAGGGTAGCCACCTGATCCCATCGTTTGGTGGTAGGTCTTGTGTCGGGCATTTTCTTGGTTCCTTCTCGCTCGTTGCTGACCCTCTTCTAACGTCTTCAACTGTACAAACTCATCCCAAAACGATCGCAGCTTGACAAAGTGCTTACAGTTGAAATCTGGAGTCTTGTTCTTCTTGATATAGTCGTTATATAGATTCTTCTTATAGCACTGGAATTGTGTGGCCATCTTCTTCATAGACCAATCCTGAACTCTTTCCTTCAACTGTTCATCGTTTGTGTCTAGCGTGAAATGTTGCAACACGTCACCCCAAACTAGTTCCTTGTCATGGTCGGAGACATAACTAATTTCTGGGCGTTGCTTATTTTTCTTCCATTCACGGACATTGATCGGGATCCTATCCCGGGCAAGGTACCCTAAGTGGTTGACAAAGGCCCTTGCATGGGGTCCACGTGGTTGTCCTGTTCCCTCATCGAAATCCGTGATAACCAACCGGCCCTCCATCGGCTTCTTCGGGCCTCATACTTTTTTGCTAGTCCCCGTGGTTATCGTTGAGACAGAGGGCTATATAGGCAGAAACAAGACAATTAATAAAGGAATTTTTTTTTGAATTTCATGTATATAAACATAGGAGGCTGCATATATTATAGACCTCGCCAACATTTTCTTGGTCATTCGGGTCGACCAAGTACTGAGAACCGTCATCGATGCCCTCAGGGTTCTCATCACCTTCACGATCATCATAATGACCTTCTTCAGCGCTACCATGGATCATGTTCAACAATATTTCTTTGTCTTCTCTCGGGTCGGCCATTTCTGCAAAAATATTTTGGGTTTAGGGTTTACAGTTTAGGGTTTAGGATTTACAGTTTAGAGTTTAGGGTTTAGGGTTTAGGCATTACTAAGCATAAGAGATCGACTTCTACCGAAGTCTAAGCATTACTAAGCATAAGAGATCGGCTTACACATGTTAGTGGGATATCATCTAGATATAAGTGTAGATCAAGGTAATCATGCAGCAACGGTATTGACCAACTCCTACTAAATTAATACATCTAATAACAAGTAAGTCTATCACAAGTTGTATTTCTTAATTAAAATAGATAATTTTAACTCATGTAAATACTATTCAAATTTCAGGTTTAATAGTTTTCCTAGATATTACACATCATAGAGAGTCTACATAATTTTTTTCATAATTTTATTACACTCCTAAAATCTTGTACAAAAATAACAAAAAACAACTAAAATCTCTCTCTATATATGGCTGGACAAAAAACTCGTTAAGCTGGCTCGGTGGCTCGGTACAAAAGTGCTCTGATTGGACTCATTTATCTTTTAAAATGAAAATGACTTCATTTGGAACGACTTTCAACTTCAGCTCGGCTCGTTAGGCTCGACTCGTTAGGTTCGTCGTGAAATTGGGTCTTAAACAATGCAGGAAATAATAATGAATAAGATTATACCAATTTCTAAAAAAACTCGAAAAAAACTACGGTCGGCTCGATATCCAGCCCTATATATATATATATATATATATATATATATATATATATATATATATATATATATATATATATATATATATATATATATATATAGGCGTCGGCGCCGGAAGCGCCACCCCCGCAGCAGCGCTCCGAACTGTGGCTCATGGAGACCGCTTCGTTTAGGCCGGGAAGCTCCGGCAATGGTGCGCCGCTGCCCATGTCCAGGGCCACCGGGTCCGTACCGGCGCGTCCGATCTTGGGGCAGCAGCAGTCCAACGTACGTTGCCGAGAGGAGCAGAGGAAAGACCTGGCGACGCGGACGTGGACGAGGGCGTGCGCCGGTGGTGCTCGGGGCGGCGCGCGGCGGTGCTCGGGAGGACGGCGGCGGTTCGTCTGTGCATGCGGGTGGGGAGGAGGAGGAAGAAGGTCGGGCCTTTATAGGCCAGGGACCTTTAGTCCCGGATCTGGCCACCGCCCGGAACTAAAGGGCCTTTAGTTCCGGTTCCAGCCACGAACCGGGACTAAAGGGTGAGACCTTTAGTCCCGGTTTGTGGCTAGAACCAGGACTAAAGGACCTTTTAGTCCCGGGCAGTGGCCAAACCCGGGATAGTGAATTTTATTTTTCATCTTTTTCCCTTTCATCTTTCTAAATGCATAGTAAATTAAATATTTATCATATTTTTTTTAAAAAAATACACATTAGTTTAGTTTGACTCTACTGTGCATTACAAAAATTGTAAACACTATTTATTTTTAAAATATTTCATATTATCCAAAATAAATGTTATTTATAATGAATATTGTGTTAATGCAAAAATATAATGGGCAATTAAAATATATAAAATTGTTGGCTTTCAACAGAAAATTTGTTTTTGGGTCATTTAGACGTTAAACTTTTGTTTCTTCAATAATAATTATCCAAATGCGCGATATTAATTCTATAAATTTGAAAATTTAAAATTTTCAGAGATACACATCAGTTTTTGAAACCCTGGATGGTCTCGAATGGAAAACTCATGAATACAAAGTTTGTTCCACTCATCAAGACCTACATTTGGTCTAATGGTCAACTTTTCATTTGTAAAAGTTTGAACCACTCAATTTTGAATTTTGAAAGAATTCATACCTAAACGCCGGTTTTCGGAACCCTGGATGGTCTCGACTGGAAAAGTCATGAATACCAATATTGTTCCACTCATCAAGATCTACATTTCATACGTAGACCATTTTTGCATTTGACAAAGTGTTGACAAAGTGTAATTGAAAATCCATAATTCCCACATATAGCAAAGTTTGAACTACTCAAATTTGAATTTTCAACCCATAATGTTACAATTATATTACACAAGATGTCAAATACACATTATTAATTTGAGTTCACTTCCTATATCAAGCGGGCACAGTGGTAAACATTTTCTTGATGTAATGCCCTTGGTTATGATCATTCCATAACCATGGAGTGTCCTGAGCAGCGAGCAAGATGCTTGGGTCTTTGGCCACACAAAAGGGTGGGATTCGTTCATCCTTTTTATAATCCTCTGACACGTCTGACTTGTCTTCAATTTCCACGATGTTTCTTTTCCCTGTAAGTACTATGTGGTGCTTTGGCTCGTTGGTTTTTTTCTCGTCGTGTTTCCCTCTCTTGGGTTTTGTAGACATGTCTTTCACATAGAACACCTGATTCACATCAGCAGCAAGGACGAATAGATCATTTCTATACCCAATATTGTTGAGGTCCACTATTGTCATTCTGTACTCCTTATCGACTGATACCCCTCCGTTCATCTTCGCCCATTGGCATCGGAATAGAGGGACTTTAAAATTATGTGCATAGTCTAGTTCCCAAATCTCCTCTATGCGACCATAATATGTGTGTATGTTCCCATTCGGTTCCGTAGCATCCACACGGACAATATTGTTTTGGTTGGTACTCTTTTTATCTTGGGATACGGTGTAAAATGTATTTCCATTTATCTCGTACCCTTTGTACGTGAGGATGTGCCACGCTGGTTGCCTAGCCAACAAATACAGTTTATCTCCAATAGTTTTATCACCCTGACATTTTTTGTGCAACCAATCACCGAATGTCTCCATGTGATGACGCGTAATCCAAGCCTCATTCTTCCTAGGATTCTCGGATCGTACAAAATTCATGTGTTTCTCAATATACGATTCCACCATAGTGGAGTTTCGAAGAACTGTGTAGTGCGCTTTATTGAAAGAATCATTATCCTGGCTCATATATGTTTTCTTTCTTAATGTACCCTTTCCACCAAGTCTGCCCTCATACCGTGATTCAGGAAGACCAATTGGGTCAAGGTCAGGAATGAAGTCCACACAGAACTTAATGACCTCCTCTGTCCCATATCCCTTAGCAATGCTTCCTTCTGGCCAACCCCGCTGGTGAACATATTTTTCAGTACACCCATAAATCTCTCTAAGGTAAACATGTTGTGTAGGAATATAGGACCCAGGATATTAATCTCTTTGACCAGATGAACTAGGAGATGTGTCATGATGTCAAAGAATGATGGAGGGAACACCAACTCAAAGCTGACAAGACATTGAACCACATCATTCTGTAGAGTAGCTATATCAAAAGGATTGATTGCCTTTTGAGAAATTGCATTGAGGAATGCACACAGCTTCACGGTGGCCAGACGTACATGTGGAGGTAGAATTCCTCTTAAGGCAACCGGAAGCAGTTGCGTCATAATCACGTGGCAGTCGTGCGATTTTAAGTTGACAAATTTCTTCTCTAGCACATTTATTATACGCTTTATATTCGAGAAGAATCCAGATGGGACTTTGATGCTGCTTAGGCACTCAAACATGTTTTCCTTCTCCTCATTGCTAAGAGTGTAGCTAGCAGGTCTTAAGTAATGACGTCCATCATCTGTCTTCTCTGGATGCAGGTTGTCTCATTCTTTCATGCGCTTCAAGTCCTCTCGTGCCTCAAGGGTATCCTTAGGCTTTCCAAACACACCCATGAACCCTAGGAGATTGACACAAAGATTCTTTGTCAGGTGCATCACGTCGATCGAGTGGCGGACCTCAAGGTCTTTCCAATATGGTAGCTCCCAAAATATTGACTTCTTTTTCCACATTGGGGCGTGCCCCGAAGCGTCTTTTGGAACATGTTCACTGCCTTATTCCTTTCCAAACACTACTTTCAAATCCTTGACCATCTTGAATACCTCTGCCCCATCTCGGTTGCCTGGCTTGGACCGGTGTTCTGCCGTACCTTTAAAATGTTTGTCTTTCTTTCTCAACTGGTGGTTCTTAGCAAGAAATTGACGATAGCCAAGGTACATGACCTTTTGACATTTTTTTTAAATAGACAGTCTCAAGGTCACCAAAACAATAGGTGCATGCATTATATCCCTTATTTGTCTATCCTGAAAGATTACTTAGAGCTGGCCAATCATTAATTGTCACGAACAACAATGCTCGCAGGTTGAATTCTTCCTATTTGTACTCATCCCACACACGCACACCTGGTTTGCTCCATAGCATCCGGAGTTCCTCAACTAATAGCCTCAGGTAGACATCAATGTCATTGCCAGGTTGCTTCGGGCCTTGGATGAGCACCGGCATCATAATGAACTTCCGCTTCATGCATAACCATGGAGGAAGGTTGTAGATACATAGAGTAACGGGCCAAGTGCTATGACTAGAGCTCTAGTCCCCAAACGGATTAAATCCATCCATACTCAATGCGAACCTTAGGTTTCTTGCGTCATCTGTAAAGTCCGGGAATTCTCTATCTATTTCTCTCCACTGGGACCCATCTGCAGGGTGTCTCAACATGTTGTCCACCTTACGGTCTTCTTTGTGCCATCGCAACAACTTTGCGTGCTCCTTGTTTCTGAATAGTCATTTTAGGAGTGGAATTATTATAGCATACCACATAACCTTGGCAGGGATTCTCTTCTTTAGACTGCTTCATCCTCAATATCACCAGGATCATCTCGCAAGATCTTGTACCGTGACGCATGGCAAACAGGGCATTCATCTAAATTCTCGTGAACGCCACGGTACATGATGCAGTCATTAGGACATGCATGTATCTTCTCGATTTGTAATCCTAAAGGGTAGACGATCTTTTTTGCTTCGTATGTAGTGGTGGGCAATTCATTAGGCTTTGGAAGCATCTTTTTTTGAATCTTCAGTAATTTCCCAAATGTCTTGTCAGATATACCATTCTCTACCTTCCACTGTAACAACTCCAGTGTCATACCTAGCTTTCTCTGCCCATCTTCGGCCGACGGGTAGAGTAACTTCTTGTGATCCTCTAGCATTTGGTCAAACTTAGCCTTCTCCTTTTCACTTTTACAATCTCTCTGTGCGTCACGAATGACATCACCAAGAGCATTGTCATCTTCAGCGATACTGTTTTCTACATCCGCCTCTTCTTCAACTTCCTCCATTGCGAAGTCACAGTATTGAGCAAAAACATCATCAGGGTCCACTTGTTCTTCTTCACCTTCTTCCATCATAACCCCGGTCTCTTCGTGCTTGGTCCAACAAATGTAGTTTGGCATAAAACCCGACTTGAACAAGTGCAAGTGAATACTTGAGCTACAAAATTCTTTCAAATTCATACACACGACACATGGGCATCACATAAAACCATCCCGCTTGTTTTCCTCTGCCACTCTGCAGAATTCTCGCACGCCCTCAATGAACTCGTTGGAGCGGCGATCAGCATTGTACATCCAATGGCGTGTCATTATTTGCATTATATGACATCACATAATTAAAAGCCCAGCATGAGAAAAGACCGCAGCACAACCTTGTCTAATTGAGTTCAAAATTTTATAAGTGGTTCATCATTTCATAAAATTAATTTATGGATATTAATAAAAAGATAGCAAAATCATAAAATTTGTATTTTTCTATTAAAAGGTGTAATTTTATCTCTAAATAAAATTAATTTGAAGAATTTTTAAAGTTAAAATTAATTTGTTTCAAAATTACAAAGAATCAACATTATTTAATATTTTAAAATGAGAACATGAACAAATTAAAGTAAAAAGTATCCTAAAAAATCTATAATAGAACTAAACATTATATGTGTATACTACTTTCTAGGTACTATAATTAGCATCGTTCATAAAAAATCAAACATGAAAAGTGATTGGAGCTAGCAATATGAAATAAAATAGCCATATACAACATGAATTTACATATGGTGCTGCTAAAACATAGGAGGACGAAGCTAGCAACCTTTCAAACAAATCGACGATGGCGTAGAAGCGTTTGAAGTGGATTGATCGCCGGAAATGAGACAAGCAAGAACAATGGAAGAACAAGCAACAAGAACATGAACAAGGAAGCTCGGGCTCGGGCAGGGAGGAAGAAGATGGAGGTTCAATTTATAGGGGGAGGTTTTAATCCCGGTTAGTGTAACACCCCAGGTGTTTGCCATCAATTAAGCAGTGAGTTGGAGCTCAAACATGATAGATTAAGTGGAGATGATGGTGTCAAGGTCAACCTATGGACAGGAGCCCCAACCTAAACCTGGATGTTACACCATTGCTTTACATACAAGCCATTTTCAATATATATTCTTGGGTGGTGTTATTGCAATATCTTCATGTGTCTCACCTTAGTACCTATCTATATTGGTCACTCAAAAAGTTTCATGAAGTTTGGAATCAAAAAGTCACATGAAATGATAAGTTATATCCTTGTTGCAATGACTTTATTAAGTGCTGGAATTGTATTATTAAGTGGATGGAAATATAGATCATCAACCAAACCTTTCAACCTTGCCCAAAAGACTCTAGATGGACTCTACAACAAAAGTCATAAAGGGTTCGTGTTGAACGGAGGACAAGAAAATACCTCCATCGGTCTAAAACTTGGATTTAAGCTTTACTGTGATGCTACTTTGACCTATGTTGACCAATCACTTATGGTGCTTGCATGGAGTTGCACCTTAAATCAAAGTTGAAGTTTGAGTAGAGTAGAATAAACTTTGTTTAATGGTCAAGAGCTAGATCAGCATTGAAGCAAGTCAAACCGAGCCCTCAAGTTGGAATCCATGGTTGTTTTGGAGCTCAAAAATTTGGCTAAGTCCCTAATGGACTGAAACTGAGATTTCAGTTTTCGTTTACCCTTCTTTGGAGCCTTGTATCTCTCCAACCAGACCGAATCACACTTTGACGCTTTAAGAAAAGTCAGAGATGTCGCGTAGATCTACAACTTTTATTAATAAAGTTTTTTGCTAACTCATCGTGGTTTAGGAGTTACGGATGCACGAAATATGGAGTTTCAGTTGTACATTTGAGGTGGTATTGAAAATTTGAATTTCAGAAGCAGCAGCAATGGCCGACCGGTCTCAGTAGCGGTGCGCCGCGTGGTGTGGCCGAGCACCACGTGGCCCTCCCATGGGCATGCATGCTCTCCACCTTGCCTCTGTGCTCGACAAAAGGACGCCGAGCCCTCTCCCTCGGTCTTCCTGCCTTGCTCCCTCGCCCTCATCGTTCCTGTCCGCTCTCTGCCGCTCGCCATGGCAGAGGCGAGCTCGAGCTCCAGGCCGTGCCGCGTTCCTCGCCTTCGTGCCACCTCGGCCCGAGCCGTGCACCCCAGCGCCATCGCCACCCTCCCGCGAACCCAGCGCACCGTTTCCCCACCTTCCTCGGCCCGTCGGAGCCGCCGCCATCGTCGTCACTTGCTGTAGTGGCCACGCCACCACAGGCCACCATGGTCCAAACCGAGGGCACTAGCGGGTGCACATGAAACCCCTGGTGCTCCCTCACCCCTCAGCCATCGCCGGCGAGCCCCCTCCGGCCGGCACCGCAAGCCTCCGGCGAACTCCCTGCATAAATTCGCGTTAGGGAGCTCGAGCTTGAATTCGACTAAATCTAGGGGGCTAACTGCACTGTCATAGACTCAAATGAATAGTGCTCTCGGGACTGATTTGTAATTATTTTGCAGAAACTTTGGAAATTCATAGTAAATTGTAGAAAAATCGTAAAATAGTAAATGAGTACTTTTTGGAATCCTTGTGAAATTCTATATGCACTAGATCTATAATATGGCATGTTTTAGTTTAAAGTTTTCTCTGTAAAAATAGATTTGTGCAGCTAGGTTTTTAATGCTAGATGTATTTGTCATTTTCATCACTATAGATCTAGGGCTCCAAATGAAGTGAAATTTTTGTGGCATGCTACCCATATGATGTTTAATGTGTGGTAAATATTTCATGATTTTTGGTTGTCATTTGAGTGAGTTATTAGTGTATCTTGCTCTCACATGAATTCTTGTAATAGCAATTTGTCTTTTTCATAGATGTTGATGTACATATCCAAATGACTTAAAATTTGTACAGTAGACTATTGGGTGTATGTAAGATCTACTATAATTTTTATAGATTTTATTATGGACTTTTGGTATATGTTTATTATTTCACCTTGCTATCTAAATAAATTAAGAAATGCATTAAAAGAATTCATTTAGTGATGAGCACTATGCTTTTTTGGTGATCATTTAACATGCACTTTGTGATGGTTACATTGGTTGTGGCCAAATATATGTTTGGAATATAAGTTAATATTTATTCTTGCAATTGATGCTTTCCTGGACAGTTTCTGGGACTTTGATAATTGCACCATGAAAATGATGTTTGATGAGAAACATGCTTATAACAAAGTTGTAAATAACTTATTAATCTAGCTTGTGTTAAATTTTGGTGCCATTTGGCCTTATAGTTTGTGAGTAATGACTATTTCAAGTTAGGTTCCAGAAATAGTTATTCTCTGGAATCTCTGGACCAGATTCTGTAATTATGCATGTTTGACTTGGTTAACTTGAGAATCATGCTAAGATTATTAAAGATGAATTATAGACAATTTCATAAGCTTTCCAGAATGTCTAGTTGCATGGCTATTGGATTTGTATAACTCCAGTTATAATCCAAACATGTAGATGTTGTTTGCAGTCCAGAAATTGTTAGATGCGAGTTATGATTGTTTACTCCATGTGTTGCTAAGTGTGTCTTAATCGTGTGTTTACTTGAATGATTATGTGATGCATGTCTTGTTACCATTCATCACATTCATACGCATGCATCTTGCATCTCATTTAGGTTCGCTAGATGCACCACGTGAAGGATGAGATGTTAAAGCCAAACCTGAAGACGGTGTTTGGTGGACCTATCCCGAAGATGGAAGGACTAAACAAGTGTTGGGATGGGAGATGCACGCCAAGCGAGTGTCATCAGTCAATCACTAACCTAGTGTCCGATCCCAGGCAAGCCCCGGAGCATTCTAAGCCTCCTACTTTACAAAAGCAATTGAGTATATATATATGTTATATATGTATTGTTGCATTAAGTTGTAGGAGTTGAGTGAAACCGTTGATGCATTTATTACTATCCTTGCCTACCTTATTACATTCTTATCCTGCTAGGTTTAGGGTCGAATAAATGCTTAGCCCTGCTTAGACCGGTAGCGATCGGTGATTTCCTGTCACCGGCAATTATAGGTGGTTACTGGAAAACTTTAGCTATGGAATGGATGATATCCTGGAAATAACCAAGTGTTGATGGATAACTGGAGACCAGGCGGAATAAGTATTGGGCAACCAGACAGGGTTCTAGGGTGCTTGTAGTTTCCGCCTGTGTCGATTAAGGACCATCCGTTGTTGTCCCTCGGGTCATGTTGAACGCATGCCTCACATTTAGCTGGCCAAATAAGGTACCTTTCGACCGCGAAGCTGGGAGATTATTCGGGCCGAGTGGATTGCCCGCAACGCACTGTACCGGAGCAGTAGTGGCAGGATATAGGGGCGCGATGATAAGGCCAAAGAGCAGTCGGGCGGCCCCCGGGTACAAGTGGTTCCTGGCAAGCTCGCGACTTTACCTGAATGGTTGACTCGGTGACCAACACCTCACTTTAGCGGGTGAGTGAGGTTTGTGTGAGGAATAACTTACCAGCTGGTTAATAATCGATTTGAATCGCCATCGTTCACTGGATAGTGAACACTTGACTCGAGCTACTGCATTGTAGTAATGATTATGGAACATGGATGGTTATGTGGATGATGTTGGAAATGCTAAAACTTGAAATGGTAACCTTTGATGTTAATGGTTAATCAAGTGATTGCTTTAGCATAGGTGCTTACCTAGATTGAATAGGTTATAATAAAGATAATGCAAAAAATACTTAAATTAGTTTATTCAGGATAACTTATGCTTTTCGCAAATGAGTCAAGCTAGCCCACTGAAAGAAAGCCTTGCATACTTCTTGGTGTCATTATTTCTGGTTTATGACGGGTAAGTCTAGCTGAGTACCTTCTCGTACTCAGGGTTTATTCCCACTTGTTGCAGGTTGTGATATAACATAGCTACTGCAAGAATTGGAAGACTCCGGCTGTAGTGGCGGAGTGTGATCATGGGCATGATCCGTCTGAGCTATCTTGTCTCTCTTGCTTTTATGGGAATTTGACCTTGGTACTGGCATGTAATTGAATTAAGGTGATATTAGTTTTCAAACTACTTTGTTTCCGCTACTTTTGAACTTGAGTTGTAATAACTCTACTAAACTCTGATATATGTTGAATTACTTATGAAATGGATGTAACATATGACCTGTTATGTTGGACCACTACGATCTTGGCTTGTATATTGGTTGGTTTGAAATCCCTCGGGGTTTTATTGGACTACCGGAGTTATCGGAGCTTAAGTACGGGAATTTAATTGCTCCGGCAATTGTTTTTGTACTTTTGTTCTTATAATTTGGGCGGTTCCATGACAGCTGGCATCGAAGCAAGGTTCAACACTAAACATGTCATATGTGTATTGAAAAACAAAGGTTTTGTTTGCAAAAATTAGTTTTTGACAACTTATAGCTACTACATATATAGGTTTGTTCAAATCTGAATTTTAAATCTAAGTATGCCAGTGGTCATTTTCTTTATGCCCAATTAAGGACCCTTAGGTGGCTTAATTAAGTACTAACTTGGGGGTTTTAAATTTTTGCATCTACGCCCAAGCCAAGGTATGTATGAGTGATAACTTGACCGCACTGTTACCCTGTGGTCGAATGGTAGAGATAACCTTCATATATGAAATAGCCATATATGTCGCTAGAGTTACATTTTTACAACGTCGCACCTACGCCAAGGTAAGTGTGAGTTGGGAGAGCATGACCATTCAACCATCGGTCTAGGGGAGAGTTAGCTATGGTTACTGACATAATTACATGTTTAACCATATAATTATGAAAGTACTTAATTGTGGGTACATTTGTTGGGTAGCTATGATACCGAAGTATATGCATCAGGGGATGTATGTATGGAGAGTATTTAGTTTACTGCTTTCATTGTGTGCTATATTGGAAATTGTTGGGCTGCAATGAAATTTTCTGCAGGTACGCTAACCACGAATGCGTAAGTTGAATGTAGCTGACGACTAGCTCTATATCGAGAGAATGCGTGTTATGCCACCAACATAGAACGTGATTGCCACCTTAGGCTGGCAATCTTATGAGGACGAATAGGACAAAGCATGCATCATCATGATTGTTGCTTTGTGCATATAACTATGCTCCTCCCACCTTTGTACTAATAAATAAGTAACTTGTGATTGATGTGCTGCACTATCCTCCTTGTATGGAGTTAGTCAAGAATGTCTTTTCCATGTTACTTGAATAGAAAGTGCTTGAAATAGTGTGTGCTTAGCCTTGATTGAAATAATTAGGGTTATATGTTTGAACTTATAAATGTCCTCTAGTTTAGTCTAGTGGTGGATATGTTGCTCATGCAAGCTCTTGCAAATGCTTTAGATCTCACTTAAGTAATTGTGATTCTTATGTCTAAGCTAAATTATGGTTTGGTCTAAAGTAATAATGCTTGGAGTTACTAGAATAATGTGGTTGCTAGCCCTTGAATGTTTGTGTATCCATGCCTTGTTCGAACTGTAGGCCCTAGCGTAGTCCCCTTATATGTTTGCTTAGGCCTTGGACGTCCGCTACCTTTTGGAGAATGCCCTTGTTTGACCAACCAAGTTAATTCCTAACGAACGCTAATCTTGACCACAATTGTTGCTTTCCAAGTTCTAGAGATCATACCCAATTCCATGTTGGACCTCCCGATTGTCTCTCCTACAGATGATCCGAGCAACGCTAATCTCTCATTGTCTGATCTAGAAATCTTTATTTGCGAAATCAGGTGGATATCTTATCAACCCAATCTCTGATCGATGTATCATTTTGTTTTGAAAGTTTGCTAAGTCCATCTCAACTTCTAACGTCTCTCAACGTTATTAATCTTGATCTCATGTTATTGTCCAACGTGACCGAAACCTTTCATCGGGTAATCACCTTGGTGGACGCAAGGCGTGCGTGGAATTAACCGAGAACCCTTGCTCAGTTGTCTTCGGCAATTAAGCTATGTTCCCTTGCGCTGTGTTTTAATCTTCGAATCGCCTCCTTGTTGACCCTAAACCTTGTAACTACCCTTGCTTGCTACTCCTCCCTTGTTTGGTGCTTGTTCTTACCACCCAATTAGTGCCACTTGATATTCCACTTTGTTTATGCGTTTAATAATGGTGTTACGATTAGCATTCTATGGTGCCGCGACGAAACCGAGAGCCTCTTGTGGGCGCGCACACAAGGTTGTGCTGCTCGGCACGCGCTGGTATCAAAGTTGCTATTCCTGGTCCATTATGAAACAACATCCGATGTGTTATTTCTTGTGACCGTTTTCCTTGGTTATCTCCCTATATCGTATCTAAAGATTCATATCTTAGACCTTATGTAGTAGATATCCCTTAAAGTTGCTAAGAAGATGACCTTTGAAGAACAGTCACCGACATAAGCGTTAACAGACTGCAAGAGGTGGTAGACAAGTGACTCTCCCTATGTGTCCTTGTACGACGTCGGTCATCGATTGAGCAATGTATGCCATCCCTGTTGAATCGAATGGGCACCTAACACTAAATGATTGGACAAGTTGTCCCTTGGAAAAGAACTGATCATCATATTGTGCATTTGACCTAGTTATCAAAAGTCTTGATCCTTGTGTAGATGACAATCATACAGATAAAATCAACTCTCTCTGGTGTGACTCCTTATCTACGTAGGGATGCCCTCCATGTGGAATAATGCTTTGTGCTATGTGAAAACAGCCCACAAGTCCAATGCTTGTGCATCATCAAGATTGGTGTCTAGATCAACAGCGGAAAATTGTTCCCTGAGAAACATGTTAGGAAGACTATACCCTCCATCCCCAGCTAGAGAAAGGCTACTGCTGCTATGAGAAAGATGAGAGAGTGCAAAACACACACCTCAACATGTGAAGCAAAAGAAAAGGAAGAACACAAAATCTGTCCAGATTTTGTGGTACTACACCGATTATCTTCAAATCGACGGTTAGTGACTCAAACAAAGTTGGATTGACCCCAAACCTGGTAACCTCATTCCTTGCTTAGGACCCTTCAATGTCTTAAGTTGGTAGGAGTATTGGTTGAGTAAAACATCGGATTGAGAGATGACTTGTCAACTCGATTTGCTGCCATTTCAAAACAGAGCTATTTTGGTGGATGGATTGTTTGGATAGTCAAACAGTGTTTATTGAGCTAAATTTTGGCGAGCAATTAGAAGACCCATGGATCTATATGCCCACCAAAAATTTGTGCATTTTGGAGCAGCAGTTTGTGTGATATGAACATAAAATAAAAGGGTACCGAATCGTAATTTCTCTGTGACTGCAATCATCCTTTGCATTAGAAGGTTACGTTATAATGCATGCCAAGAACTTGTAATTTATAGGTATCTTGCTGTTAGACAACCCTCAGTACCCTTGGGAAGACTAATTGCACCCTTATGTGCCTTGCCTTTACCCTCTTAGATCAGCAATGCGTGAGCAGTCAAGGTGTTCTAGAAGTCAACATTTTGCCCTTGCGAGTTGAAAGCATTTGGGAAGGTGTCAAACCATAGATTTTTGGATTATGGTTTTGAGGTATCGATAGGCATTAGAATGGAAGCCTCAATGTAAAAAAAAAGATCAAGAAGGCTAGTTTTGCTATAGTGCAAGTCAACCCAACTTATTACGTAACTGCACCACGAAGGAAAATTATGCTCAACCTGCTTAGTGGTGAACTAGTTCCCTAGTTTGGTGGATAGTTGCAACTTTTGTTATCTTTCAGACCTCACTATCATCCTTTTGCAGTAATGGTTCTCTAGTGCTGATGTGCCTCTGATACTTTATGTATGTTTTACCGAAGAGATTGTATCTGATTCAAACCAGATAATTGTTGCCTTTGTATAATAGAATCTTTTTAGGTGACTTTTGGCAGAAATCTAGGACAGACAGAGTCAGCTATCACTTTCATTGTTCCCTCAACAGACTCAAATAATACAGTGTTGGCATCAGAGAAAGAGAACTGCACATATGAAGCAATATGTAGTTTTCCATCAGTTGGCATCTAAGTGAGTGAGTCATCTATGACCGGTATAGACATTGTCCATTGGTTAGATGGTTTCTGATAGCCTCAAAGAATGATTACCTCGTATATGGATCCAACCCTTATCAAAAGTTGTACATGCTATGCCACCAGAAAAGTAGATGCTACGAGTAGTTAGTCCATGCTTGTAGTACTCTTCGTACACCGTTAACGAAGTACCGTATTGTCTTGGATTCCTCCCAAAGTAACAATGCTTAAGGGAAGTCAGTGATGGAAATTGGATAACATGCTTCTTTTCCCATAAAAGTTCTTCGCGACGAATCTCGGGACGCTATTCTTTTAAGGGGGGAGGGCTGTAACACCCCAGGTGTTTGCCATCAATTAAGCAGTGGGTTGGAGCTCAAACATGATAGATTAAGTGGAGATGATGGTGTCAAGGTCAACCTATGGACAGGAGCCCCAACCTAAACCTGGATGTTGCACCATTGCTTTACATATAAGCCATTTTCAATATATATTCTTGGGTGGTGTTATTGCAATATCTTCATGTGTCTCACCTTAGTACCTATCTATATTGGTCACTCAAAAAGTTTCATGAAGTTTGGAATCAAAAAGTCACATGAAATGATTAGTTATATCCTTGTTGCAATGACTTTATTAAGTGCTGGAATTGCATTATTAAGTGGATGGAAATATAGATCATCAACCAAACATTTCAACCTTGCCCAAAAGACTCTATATGGACTCTACAACAAAAGTCATAAAGGGTTCGTGTTGAACGGAGGACAAGAAAATACCTCCATCGGTCTAAAACTTGGATTTAAGCTTTATCGTGATGCTACTTTGACCTATGTTGACCAATCACTTATGGTGCTTGCATGGAGTTTCACCTTAAATCAAAGTTGAAGTTTGAGTAGAGTAGAATAAACTTTGTTTAATGGTCAAGAGCTAGATCGGCTTTGAAGCAAGTCAAACCGAGCCCTCAAGTTGGAATCCATGGTTGTTTTGGAGCTCAAAAATTTGGCTAAGTCCCTAATGGACTGAAACTGAGATTTCAGTTTTCGTTTACCCTTCTTTGGAGCCTTGTATCTCTCCAACCAGACCGAATCACACTTTGACGCTTTAAGAAAAGTCAGAGATGTCACGTAGATCTACAACTTTTATTAATAGAGTTTTTGCTAACTCATCGTGGTTTAGGAGTTACGGATGCATGAAATATGGAGTTTTAGTTGTACGTTTAAGGTGTTATTGAAAATTTGAATTTCAGAAGCATCAGCAATGGCCGACCGGTCTTAGTAGCGGTGCGCCGCGTGGTGCGGCCGAGCACCACATGGCCCTCCCATGGGCGTGCATGCTCGCCACCTTGCCTCTGTGCTCGACAAAAGGACGCCGAGCCCTCTCCCTCGGTCTTCCTGCCTCGCTCCCTTGCCCTCGTCGTTCCTGTCTGCTCTCTGCCGCTCGCCATGGCAGAGGCGAGCTCGAGCTCCAGGCCGCGCCGCGTTTCTCGCCTTCGTGCCGCCTCGGCCCGAGCCGTGCACCCCAGCGCCATCGCCACCCTCCCGCGAACCCAGCGCACCATTTCCCCACCTTCCTCGGCCGCCGGAGCAGTCGATCGTCGGAGCCGCCGCCATTGTCGTCGCTTGCTGTAGTGGCCACGCCACCACAGGCCACCATGGTCCAAACCGAGGGCACTAGCGGGTGCACATGAAACCCCTGGTGCTCCTTCACCCCTCAGCCATCGCCGGCGAGCCCCCTCCGGCCGGCACCGCAAGCCTCCGGCGAACTCCCTCCTTAAATTCGCGTTAGGGAGCTCGAGCTTGAATTCGACTAAATCTAGGGGGCTAACTACACTGTCATAGACTTAAATGAATAGTGCTCTCGAGACTGATTCGTAATTATTTTGCAGATACTTTGGAAATTCATAGTAAATTGTAGAAAAATCGTAAAATAATAAATAAGTACTTTTTGGAATCCTTGTGAAATTCTCTATGCATTAGATCTATAATATGGCATGTTTTAGTTTAAACTTTTCTCTGTAAAAATAGATTTGTGCAGCTAGGTTTTTAATGCTAGATGTATTTGTCATTTTCATCACTACAGATCTAGGGCTCCAAATGAAGTGAAATTTTTGTGGCATGCTACTAATATGATGTTTAATGTGTGGTAAAAATTTCATGATTTTTGGTTGTCATTTGAGTGAGTTATTAGTGTATCTTGCTCTCACATGAATTCTTGCAATAGCAATTTGTCCTTTTCATAGATGTTGATATACATGTCCAAATGACTTAAAATTTGTACAGTAGACTATTGGGTGTATGTAAGATCTACTGTAATTTTTATAGATTTTATTATGGACTTTTGGTATATGTTTATTATTTCACCTTGCTATCTAAATAAATTAAGAAATGCATTAAAAGAACTTATTTAGTGATGAGCACTATGCTTTTTGGTGATCATTTAACATGCACTTTATGATGGTTACATTGGTTGTGGCCAAATATATGTTTGAAATATAAGTTAATATTTATTCTTGCAATTGATGCTTTCCTGGACAGTTTCTGGGACTTTGATAATTGCACCATGAAAATGATGTTTGATGAGAAACATGCTTATAACAAAGTTGTAAATAACTTATTAATCTAGCTTGTGTTAAATTTTGGTGGCATTTGGCCTTATAGTTTGTGAGTAATGACTGTTTCAAGTTGGGTTCTAGAAATAGTTATTCTCTGGAATCTCTGGACCAGATTCTGTAATTATGCATGTTTGACTTGGTTAACTTGAGAATCATGCTAAGATTATTAAAGATGAATTATAGACAATTTCATAAGCTTACCAGAATGTCTGGTTGCATGGCTATTGGATTTGTATAACTCCAGTTATAATCCAAACATATAGATGTTGTTTGCAGTCCAGAAATTGTTAGATGCGAGTTATGGTTGTTTACTCCATGTGTTGCTAAGTGTGCCTTAATCGTGTGTTTACTTGAATGATTATGTGATGCATCTCTTGTTACCATTCATCACATTCATACGCATGCATCTTGCATCTCATTTAGGTTCGCTAGATGCACCACGTGAAGGATGAGATGTTGAAGCCAAACCTGAAGACGGTGTTTGGTGGACCTATCCCGAAGATGGAAGGACTAAACAAGTGTCGGGATGGGAGATGCACGCCAAGCGAGTGTCATCAGTCAATCACTAACCTAGTGTTCGATCCCAGGCAAGCCCCGGAGCATTCTAATCCTCCTACTTTACAAAAGCAATTGAGTATATATATATGTTATATATGTATTGTTGCATTAAGTTATAGGAGTTGAGTGAAACCGTTGATGCATTTATTACTATCCTTGCCTACCTTATTACATTCTTATCCTGCTAGGTTTAGGGTCGAATAAATGCTTAGCCCTGCTTAGACCGGTAGCGATCGGTGATTTCCTGTCACCGGCAGCTATAGGTGGTTACTGGAAAACTTTAGCTATGGAATGAATGATATCCTGGAAATAACCAAGTGTTGATGGATAACTGGAGACCGGGCGGAATAAGTATTGGGCAACCAGACAGGGTTCTGGGGTGCTTGTAGTTTCCGCCTGTGTCGATTAAGGACCGTCCGTTGTTGTCCCTCGGGTCATGTTGAACGCATGCCTCACATTTAGCTGGCCGAATAAGGTACCTTTCGACCGCGAAGCTGGGAGATTATTCGGGCCGAGTGGATTGCCCGCAACGCACTGTACCAGAGCAGTAGTGGCAGGATACGGGGGCGCGATGATAAGGCCAAAGAGCAGTCGGTCGGCCCCCGGGTACAAGTGGTTCCTGGCAAGCTCGCGACTTTACCTGAATGGTTGACTCGGTGACCAACACCTCACTTTAGCGGGTGAGTGAGGTTTGTGTGAGGAATAACTTACCAGCTAGTTAATAATCGATTCGAATTGCCATCGTTCACTGGATAGTGAACACTTGACTCGAGCTACTGCATCGTAGTAATGATTATGGAACATGGATGTTTATGTGGATGATGTTGAAAATGCTAAAACTTGAAATGGTAACCTTTGATGTTAATGGTTAATCAAGTGATTGCTTTAGCATAGGTGCTTACCTAGATTGAATAGGTTATAATAAAGATGATGCAAAAAAATACTTAAATTAGTTTATTCAGGATAACTTATGCTTTTCGCAAATGAGTCAAGCTAGCCCACTGAAAGAAAGCCTTGCATACTCGTTGGTGTCATTATTTCTGGTTTATGACGGGTAAGTCTAGCTGAGTACCTTCTTGTACTCAGGGTTTATTCCTACTTGTTGCAGGTTGTGATATAACATAGCTACTGCAAGAATTGGAAGACTCCGGCTGTAGTGGCGGAGTGTGATCATGGGCATGATCCATCTGAGCTATCTTGTCTCTCTTGCTTTTATGGGAATTTGACCTTGGTACTGACATGTAATTGAATTAAGGTGATATTAGTTTTCAAACTACTTTGCTTCCGCTACTTTTGAACTTGAGTTGTAATAACTCTACTAAACTCCGATATATGTTGAATTACTTATGAAATGGATGTAACATATGACCTGTTATGTTGGACCACTACGATCTTGGCTTGTATATTGGTTGGTTTGAAATCCCTCGGGATTTTATTGGACTACCGGAGTTATAGGAGCTTAAGTACGGGAATTTAATTGCTCCGGCGATTGTTTTTGTACTTTTGTTCTTATAATTTGGGCGGTTCCGTGACAGCTGGTAACACAAACCGGGACTAAACCCAGTCCTATAGTCCCGGTCGGTGCCACGGACTGGGAGAAAAGTTGTAGTCCCGATCCGTGGAACCGACCGGGACTAAAGGTAGGACTTTAGTCCCGGTTGGTGTTACCAACCGGGACTAAAGGTCTCTCCCGACAGCGCCTGACAACAGAGCCGTTGGCGAGGGACCTTTAGTCCCGGTCGCCGAAATTGCCGAGACTAAAGGCATTTTGGGCGATCGACGAAAGGTCAGTTGTGTAGTAGTGTAGGGTTTGGAGGATAAGTATATTTGAGAACTATGGGCTAGGGTTTGGAGTAAAATATTAGTTCGATTTTGTCATTGTTAAGGTTAATTAGTTAGTTAGAAGCATGTTACCATGTTTAGTGTAAGGTATATTTTTGTTCCTATAAGTGTTGGTTATATTGTTTTAGTTGTAATGCAAATGATTCTTCTTTACATTAATTTGTAATTTTTTGATTGATGTTAATTATAACCGTTTTATAGATGCAAGACATGTATTGGGAGGGGTTTTGGCAAAAATGGGGTCGTCCTAGAGAACTGTACCCCCACGCATCTAGCAAAGATGCCCCCGTCTCTCCTGACCTTTCTGTCCCTAACTATGACTGTGGTCGTCCAGCCGACATGTTTCAATCGAGACATCTAGACACAGCTGCGTGTTGCTTCTACATATGCAGTCGTTTTAATGTAAGTAATTCATTCGTAATCTTTTTTTCGTCATTTGTGTTAGTAGGTTACTAATATTTTGTTGCAATCTTGTTGTGTAGGCCTATGAGAGGTGCTTTTTCTTTCAGTGGATCGACGGTCCAGACAAGTTTGATCCAAGGTATCTCCTTTTCGACGATTGGTGGAGAGGGAGATATCCACGTGAGCACTTCGAGGGGTGGGTTCCACCTCCCCCCTAACCCCCGCCAATGACGGCTAAGGAGAAGCACTTAGCCAAAGTTAGATGACTTGAGGAACCTCCTTTGTACAAATGTGGAGATCGAGCTGTGATAAACCCTAGGAATACGTTGTTGTTTGTGTGTCCAAACAAGCATGAAGTAAGTGGAAAGTGTATCTGTTGAAATATTGAGCTATATGTGTTCATGTACTAATGTCACCCTTTTTAGGTGTTTTCAATGGAGAAGTGTCATTTCAAGGAGTGACTCTATGGTCCTAAGAATCAATGGCCAGAAGAGCCGCCAAAGGAAAAAAAAACAAAGAAAAAAGGGGTAAATTTCAAAGCACCTCTTGTCTTGTGCGAATGTGGTGTTAAAGCCAACTACAGCCTAGTCCCTTCGGAGCTTGGAATGGGCCATTATTGCGGCTATATGATTGACTATGATGAGGTTGGTTATTGTTGTGGAAAACATGAAATCATATTATTTTCTTTTGCAAAGAGTTATTATCTATTTTTTTTGTTTGAACAGAGCACTAGAAATGCAAGTGGGAAGCTTATAATGGTCAAGCTAAGTTCTTGGATGACTTGAAGAGGAGGAAAGTAATTGCACGGAAGAGAGGATATGAACCTCAGTACGTCGATCTCTTCGTTAAATAGCAGAAGAAGGACATGCGTGAGTTTGCTAGACAGCGCGGTATTCGTAACCCGATCGGTGTTAGGCTTGACAAATAAGGGTTGGAGAGACGGAGGGTGTTAGAGGAGGTGAAAGCCCAAGTTTGGTTTTGGTAATTAATGACACCAAGTTGCTAATGTCATTGTGTCAAGTGAATTGAGTTAGGCATAGCAACACATGTCATGAAGGAGGAAGGAGTATGATGGTGCATGGACATGAAATGACGATCATGGTGGAGATGCGCATGAAATGATGATCATCGGCGCTTTTGTGGAAGTAAAACGTCCTTTTTCCACTATGTCGAAGGCAAAGTTTCAGAGGCAAAAGGACCATCAGACACTGCACCGGAGGCTAGCTTCGGAGTCACCGGACGCGTCTAGTGGCTAACCTTAAGTGCTGCGCAGTCGGATGGCTGCACCGGCGCGTCCGACGGTCTTACATCAGACACTGGCTGAACACTGTTTAGCATGTAGTGCCTGCTAACATGGCGCATGGTAGAAGAGCTGGAGAGCACAGGACATGGTGGCGTGTCCGATGGTGCTGCGTCGGACACGTCTGATGCGCGTTTCCGAGCTCAGGGAGCTTACTGGACCGCATCGGACACCGCGTGTGGTGTGTCCGTTGAAAGGCAACGGAGCATCCGGTGTGAACTTAACTAGACGCGTCTTGACCGATGCTCGCTGAAACGGCCATTGAACTTTGAACGCGTGAGACACATGGCGAAATCTGGTGCACCGGACGCTGCTAAGTGAGTCCGATGCATGTATGTCGGAGCGTTCGGTGCCCCTGATTTTTGCCCAATGACTCTATTCGAAAGGGTATCTCTATATATACTTGTTTGGCTGGTTTTGGGTCCCCTCTCTTGACTCTTTGAACACTTGAGACATACTTTGAGCTAGAGAACTTCCCCTCTACTCATCTCCTTGCTTGGTTGCATACTCTAGAGAGATTGAGTGAGATTTAAGTGCATTCCATTGAGAGTTGCATCTAGTGGCACTTGATTCTTGAGTTTGCTGCGGATTGCTTGTTACTCTTGGGTGTTTTCCGACATCCTAGATGGCTTGAAGTAGCGGTGGTGTTGAGCTCATGATTGGAGATTGTTTCGAGCCTCACCAAGTGTTTGTGAGGGGTTCTTGAGTCTTTCCCACGGGAGTTCACGAATTGGCTACTCTAGTGGAGCTCGTGGCTTGGAGGATCCCCATCTTGTGAGTGGATGTGTGGCACCCACTGAGGGTTTGACTCTTGATAGTCAATTAGCTCATGATCCATCAAGTGAGTGCATTGCCACAACAAGGAGTAGCTTGTCGGGAAGCAAGTGAACCTTGGTAAAAAATCTTGTGCCATCTCTTGCCAAGGATTCTCTTTATGATTGTGTGTGATTGATTCTTTGGATACATCTCTTCTCTATATTATTGGTATAAGAATCAATTCACTCCCCTTTTTTTTATTCTTGCACTTTATCTTGTCTAGTGTGCTTAGCGTAGTTTGTATCACATAGGAGTAAGTAGCTTAGTGACTTAGCTTTGTTTGTGTGAATTAGATATCATAGTCTTGTTCACTAGGATTGTATAGGTGGCTTGCTTAGTATAGTTGAGCTAGTGCTAGAATTAGCATCGCCATCTTTTATACTAACAATTGTTAATTAGTGAAGCTTGTAGATTTTTAAATAGGCTATTCACCCCCCCTCTAGCCATTTGGACCTTACAGAAGGAGACGGCAAGGAAGGAGGCTAGGGAGGAGGATTGAACGACCATGTTGTTGCATTATGTGCCAGTGAGTCATTGGAAGCCTTGTTATTTTCATTGCCTGGTTTTAAATGTAATATAATCGCGTTGCTAACTTATTGCATTTTATACATGAAGGGATTAGATGCATCAAGGACTATGCCATAGAGGGCCCCTGCAATATTTGAGGAAAAGAAGTTACATGAGCACAGAATGTGAGCTGGTCGCACCGTTCAATCTTCGTTTGTGTTGTTCGATGAGGGGGACAAGGATGAGGACGACACTTCTAGGTTGAGCAATCTCATCGCTCTAGCTAAGGCAGGCTTGCAGGTGGAGGAGGATGAGGACGACACTAGCAAATTGAGTGAGCTCATCGCTCTTGCAGAAGCAGGCTTCCAGGTGGAGGAGGATGAGGACACATTCTTCTCTTAGGCCGCAGATGAAGCGGAGGCCGCTTACTATAGGCGACAGGCCGATCAGGGCAATGCAGTTGAGCTTAGCCACATGAATGAGGCGAAGGAGAACACATTCTTGTCTTAGGCCATAGATGAAGCGGAGGCTGCTACAGAGGATGTTTCTGACTGAGGATTTGTGATTGTGTCGTGTGGTAGTTCCATGCTTTAGTAATGAACAATGTTATGTGTTAGAACTTTCATCGTGTTGTCTAGTGTTTCATTTGAACTATTGATGTATTGTACCCATGTAACGTACACTGTACCCATGTACCTTTCATTGTGTTGTCTTGTGCTGTCATTCGCCACAAAAAAATGCTATTAGAAACTTACTCAAGTGCTGGAAAACGTTCATATGCGGTACAACATCTCAAGTTGATCCTATATCTATTAGCCATTCGCCTCTATCTGGCCCAGCTGCTGTCGTGCCATGGTGGATGGCATAGCAAGGCTGACGCACCATGACTTGCGGTGCGGCAAGCCGACACACCATTCATGGCGGCACGGCAAGGCTGTCGCGCCATCAACCACGGCGTGGCAAACCCTAGAAACGTTTTCTAGCAATGTCTGGCCGACCAGCAGCCTCCATTGTCAATACATAGTTCATGCAGCAGCCCCTTTCTCGACATGAGGCAACTTAGTCGACCAAGTTCATTCATGAATACATAAATTCAATGGATTTGGAAATGCAGCAAAGTAGTCGACCAAGTTCATCGATACTACATAAGTTCATCGATACATGAGTTCATCGATACTACATAAGATCAGGTCAACATAAGTTTGTCGATACTACATGTTCCATAAGTTCATGACTTAATTAAGTTTACAAATTGGTACGGAAGTCTTCAACCACAAGTGCAACAAGTACATAACTTGGGTAGTACATCATGAACTCCAAAATAAAACAAAGTCATCAAGGATGGACGTCTTGCTGACATGACCCTACGTCCCAGGAGTGAACGGCTCCCTCGGATGCCTCTGTCTCTTCAGATTTGTAGGCAACACATTTGGAGTGTACCCAACATCCGTGCGGTCATGTTGGCGGGGCTGTCGGTGGAACTATTGCATGTCACTGGTACCCTGCAAGTATAAGACAGGTCAAGATTACTTACAATCTTTAGCATTGTTAGTTCAGACAGGCTACGTATTTAAAAAATATAACTTTGTTAGTACCTCCTCGTCTCCTTGGATACCAAGCAGGGCATCACATAGCTGAGACATGCCAATCTCATCCGCTTACCAAGGGTTCCTCTGGTGGTGGTGTACATGGAACCCCGGGGCGGCATTGTTGTCTTCGTCGTACTCGTCGTCCTCTTCTGCAGGGCCCTTCCCAAGGCTAATGTGGGATGGTGTACGCACAACCAAAGTCACACCTGTCATCAGCTTAGAACAGCCAGCTGGTATCCTTAAAGAGGCTGAAGCCGTGCCACCCGACCGCACCAGGTAGTCGGGTTCCTCCCACGGAGTATCCATGCAGCTCAACTTCTGAGCTAGCTTCCTACAGCTCTTCTTCACTTTCTGCATCAACAGACATTAAAGAAAAATTATTTCCCAACCGCATTGAGAGTAAATGAATATTTTCATATTGGACAAGTTTATGTGTACCTCCACAAAAGCCTATAGAACGCCTGGCCCCTACCCCCTAGACTCATGAAGTCAAAACGCTACTTCGTTGGACAACCTTGACAATTGTGTGGCCTGGGTACAAAAATGAGGTTGGACCATTTTAGTACATTTAGTAAATGCCAAATGGATAACAAATTGTAGCATTCGAGTATCTTACCACGTATCTATGAAGCGGGACTCTCTTTGGTTGTGTCTCCTCCCTAGTGGCCATGTTGTACACATCTTCAATGACATCTTTCTTAGAGTCATTGTCAATTGCATCCTTAGTGTAGGGGGCTTGATATGTGTCCTCGTCGACCTTTGAAGCCACCATAGGTTCTCGTCAAAGGTGTACTAGTCATGTGGCAGATCCGCATCGATCGATTGCCGCTGCCTGGTCTCCCATAGTTGGATGAACTCGTAATGCTTCACGTGCCAATCCTTCTCCTTGTACCTCTTCCTGCGGTCATACCTGCAACAAAACAATAGTTAGTTCTATCACATACTCCTCACAATTGTAGCTTTGATATGAATCGATAATGCACTCGTGCAATTCTTGGTTGGTGGAGTAAAGCGGTGGTGGGTAGCCTGTAATTCTTTCGAACTACCTGCAAACCCTAATGGGCAAGTGGATCTCGACCACGTGGAAGAAAATAAGAGGGATGTTGTAGTGATACTCATTGGATTCTTGCCTAGTGATAGGACTCAAATAGTGCTGGAGCTCCATAGCATCCCAAGGACACTAAGTAACCTGAACATTTCGTAATTGAGTTAGCTCATGATATAGTGTAGATCCAACATGAGCACACACATATGTAACCAAAGAGAGTTTAACCTGGTGATGTGTCAGGACGTCGAGCAAGTCCGTGTACTCCCTGTACTTGTGCCACGGATTCCCTCAAACTAACTTTGCTTGCGTCTAGATATACAGAGCCATAGGTAGTGTATCATGGCCATTCCATTGCTGCATTGAGAAGTGCAAAAATGAATTAGCCAATTATAAGTTCATCATATGTAACAGCTTCGAAGTAAGTAGTGAACTGAATACTTATAGTCAAACCAGTAAGAAGGGGCCTCCCAACGGGCCATCTTTCTCAACACCAAATCTAGAGTAGGTAGGAGCAACCGTCTAGGCTCGCGTTCATCGAGGTGCGACGACAGGCAATGCAAAGTTGTTGATACGTCCATGGCAGGACTGCACTACCCCAGCTGTACGTCACTATGTTCTCCCACGGCTGACATAGTATGTCTAGTAAAATCCAGCTAATTGTGTTGCCCGACGCGCCGAGAATAGGAAAGCACCAAGGAAATGCTAGAACTAGACTCTATCGAACCTCTCGATCTTAGCATCATCAGCTTGTGGGTCCAAGTTCTCGAAGCACTCTATGATCCACACCGGCGAAACACCAGATGTTTTCCTAAAATTCACAAAACACAATGAGACACAGTGGATTCAGGAAACCAATGTAAGTATTAAATATGGTTGAATTACTTACTTATTTTTTCTAGCATCCTCATCGTCCAGTGGAACAAAGCCACAAAACTGAGCCACTAGGTATCTCCAATGATCTATGTATGCACTTGCTGCCCTCGTCTTCTATGTCTGCTAGCCTTGTGACCAGGTTCTTTGCAAACGGAGCAAAGATTCCTGCCACAGGTCTCGTTGAAGTCTCCCCCTCCATACATGTCTTCATCGTATCCTCTCATAGTGTCCATGTCCCCCTTGAGTCATTTCTTCTTCCTCCTACCCTTCCCTACCTTCATTAGGTCTGGATTCAGCACATAGTCATAACCATGATAAGGGGGGCCACTGTGTCGGGTCAAGGTATGGCTCAAAACTGCTCTCCCAAATACTAAGGGTGTTTGAACAGAGATACAAGGGTGACATATATGGTAGACCCTTGAAGTCATATCCACGGACCCTGCATGTCGTGATCATGTGAGAACAAGGGGCATGCATGATCTGAGGGACGTTAAAACTACACTCTACTTTGTTAAGATCAACTCGGTAATTTTGTCCACCATAACATTCGCCGCCCAACCTTGTGCCACCCTTCTCCCGTACACTAAAGACATGCCGGCGAGGTCCATATGGCTCAACGGTATGCTGCTTGGCCAATTCCTCGGCCTTCTTGAAATGTTCTATTTTGGCCTTTCCAAATCACCCATGCTTAACAAGATTCCTCTGCGCAAGTTCCCACCTCTTGACAAAATATTATTGCATTTTTTAAATGAGAACTCAACAATTCTAGACATAGGCAATGATCGAACTCCTTTGAATACATGGTTGAAAGACTCTGACGAGTTAGTGGTCATGATGCCATACCTAAAATCGCCCTCGTCGTACGCTAACACCCACTCAGCCTTTTGTTCCATCTGTGCCTCTAACCAGGCCTTGTCCGCTTCGTTTAGCATCTTGTCTAGTTCTCTCTTTGTCTCCTTGAACTAGTGCTCTATACGTACACAACATAGAGCCTTTACCTTGTCACAAACCTCCTTCTTCCTCTGATGCTGCTAAAAATTAGCGGCAAAATGTTGCATGCACCATCTATGCACTAGAGGTAGAAACCCATCGATATGTTCATCTGTAGCATTAAGAAGCCCTGCGTGACAGTCCGAGATCAAACACATAGTGCGAGATGGGCCAAGCACTTGTACACGTAGAAGCCGCATGAACCATGACCACGATTCATTGTTCTCTCCCTCTGCCAAAGCAAAATCCATGGGTACTATCTGGCCTCCGGACCAACAGCAGCAACCATCATCAAGGTGCCCCTGTGCTTTCTGGTCTGGAAAGTGCCATCAACAAGTACAACTGGCTAACAAAACTAGAATGCATGTTACGTCTGTGCAAATGACCAGAACACACGATGCAGGACATGCCTCAACGGGTCCTCGAAATACATCCCTCTGGTGTCTATAAACCATTTCAAGCCAGGGTTGTAGTAATGCATTGCACATAATATTTGGGAAACCCTGTTGTATGCTTCCTCTCAGCTACCCCAACGAATCGCTAGGGCAATTTGCTTAGCACGCCAAGTCTTTCTGTACTTCACATCATACTTAACAAATCCAGATATGGACTGTTGTAAGGAAGACACCAAAATGTTGTTATTGTTATCAATGAGCCCCAATATATGATAGGCAAGGTAACGTGAAGTGAGCTGCTGATGATTTTCCTTCCCCTTATTTGATAGGCAAGTGTGGGGTTAGACCACTTTGCTTATCCTCCACTTGCCATCACTCTACCTCTTTTGTGCATTTAACCTCCACATGCAACCATTTTTGCATATCACGTGGTACCTCAACTCCTAGTCTGAATGAGTGACGGTGTACGACCTATGGTGATAGACAACATAGTCCTAAAGGAACAGCTTCATCTCTAACATTGTATTGAATATCATCCTCTTGCTAAGGATTTCATTCTCATGGTCATACAATGATTTCCTACACACCTACAGACCGATGTCACAAACTGCCATATCCGTCATGCTGACATCCCTATAGTTTAGAATGCCACTAAAAGGTACGTTCATTGAGCTCAGCTGCATAAGCTCTATCGCTGTGTAAGGTGGTGGTGGGAGTACTGCTGTGTTTCACTAATTCTACCCCATGAATCATAGGGGCATCATCCTCTAGCAAATTTACGACTAGTCTACCCTGAGCTGGCATAGCATGAAGTACCTCAATTGGTACTAGTATTGGCATATCATGAACCGGTACTGGCATGGCATCAACCGGTGTTGGCATAGCATCTCTACATCCTTGGTCATCATCCGAATTGTCTAAATCACTGATAACTACATCACCAATCCTGTCCACCTCCTCCTGCTCCTCTTTCCGTTCAAACTCGTTCACATCGAAGTTATTGCTTATATAGCCTACTGGAGTTGAATGAAAGTATTCCAGCATCAATTGACCGTCCAAATCCATGTTACCCTAAGTTGCTTCCTTTTCGGCCCCCAGTTCTTGTTCATTGCCTCCAACACCATCAATGGACGGCCTATCCTAGAGACCCTGCACCTGTACCCATTCTCCACCACCACCTCAGGCATGGGCACATTGGAACCTTGGATCACCCTATTGTAGCAGGACCAGTGAGCACGGTCACACAAGGGCATTAGGACATAGTGTGCCCTAGTCTTCCCACTATCAAACCTCCACTTCAGTGCGAAATCACCGCCAAACTTTACATTCAGATGGACACAAAGGTCGTTGAAGTTAGGAGATTCATCAAACCATTCTAATTCTTCCTCCATATCCTCAAACATACCATCTTCTTTCCTAACACTTCCTCCATAAAAAACTCGAATACAACAATCCATCTACAAAAGCATTTGAGGAAACTTCATCAAGTCATCGAAATCATCGTATCACACACTACTAAGTACCAACACTTGAAAACTGGTATCTATACTAACTACCATTACTACAAGAAACTAACTAAACCCTAACTACTTAACCAATCCCTAAACCCAAAGTCCTAACTAAACCCTAACTACTTAACCAGTCCCTAAACCCAAAGTCCTAACTAACAATAGCCTAAACCCTAAACCCCTAATCCTAACTTACAAAAACCTAAACCCTAAATTACTAACCAAACCCTAAACCCAAAATCTTAACTAACAAAAACCTAAAGGCTAACTACCTAACCATACCCTAAATCCTAACTACTTAACTATACCAAATCACTAACGCTAATCAATTGATTCAAAAAATTAATCACCAAAATGAGGGTCTTCGAGGGGGAGAATACCTTAGCAACAAGGGGGAGAGCTCCTGGGGGTCAGCCTCGACGACGAAGAGGGCCGTCGGCATCCTCGCTGGCGGCGGCGGTGGCCGAACGGTCAACCACCAAGGGAGGCGGCGCGGGCAACCAAGGGACTGGCCCCCACCCTATTAGCAAGGGAATGGGGAGAGAGGTAGGTAGGGAGGCTTGGCCGGCGGTGGAGGAGCCAAGGGAGGGGGCGACGGTGGTAGGCGGTTAAAACGTCCTTGATTTCCATGAAGGGAAATCCACAAAAACGAAGTGTAAAATGACGAAACATTCCGTCAATTTACCCAAATCTCAGCGATACATAAAGTCATGCATGAATATCAGAGTACATTAGAGAGTTTTACATAATTTATTCTCTTCGCCTCGCAGGGCGGAACACACTCAAACAAGCATCCGGAACAGCATCTGACGTAGATAGCAGCGGAAAACGATCTTTTGGAACCACCTTGAGCGTAGAACAGACCCTCTAATTCTCCCCATAATCGCCCTCGTAGTCGTACTCGGACTTGGAACCTATCAAAAATCTATCAGTACACTTGGTACTGGCCACGCATCGCCCACCCTATGCTTGCAATGCTTTTGTGGAAAGTGGAATGCATTGAGGGAAGTAGAAAGAGACCTACTTAGGCTGTGGGTTTCATATGCAAGTAGTTAATATTTTAATAAGATATTCCTTAGTTTTTTTAACCCATCTTAGTCACATATTTTTCCCAATCCCATCACACACAACACATCTCATCTCATCTCACTCTCTCTCTCTAGGTGACGAGACTGACTCCCGCTCAGATCTTGTCTCAACGGCCAAAGCCAAAATCCAACACAGAACCCGGGGAAAGGTAGAAAGGACTCCTCTCATCTAATCAAGTGAAGCGTAGGTCATGGGAATGTCCATATCCGCGGACGCGGCTATACGTATAGATTGATCAACTGTACAGAGCGTGTACACCTGGTAATCCACAAGATCGCCATCCTCAATGATCCGGCTCGTCTAGGCTGATTCCAGCTGCCTTCCAACCGGTACAGTACCACCCTACCTCTCAGCCCTGGGCCACCCCGACATCCACTGAAACGCTGAGACTGTGAGACGTAATACCAGGCCCCCAAGGTCACTACGCTGTCTTAGGAGGGTGTGGGTCCCCATGCCCGTACCTCCCTACACTATCACCTTCCAACCTAGTAGTAGTGGTACCGCCCTAGTCAGTCGGGTAATCGTCTCCCGCCCATCGGGAGCGAGTGGTGTGCACGAAGGTCCTATGGTTCCGGTTCTCAAGACATACCAGTCCTTAGGGGGGCCAGACAGGATATCTTCTCTAGGGGAAAACACCGTCTTCCCCGTGCCACGACAGCACCTCCACCAGGGATAACCAACACCCCAGTTCACCTCCCAATATACCCGCCACAGGTATCTCTCGTGAGGGATGCCTAGGTCGCACCCCTCTAGCAAGACTTGCCCCAAAGACTTGTCATAGGATCCTGTCCGATCGACTCAACCCTCACCACTCACCCAAGACGCACGCCAAGATCTCCCCAGTTCTTTAGTCAGTTTTATCAAGTTCTTGGCACTATGTGGCTTACACATATACGCCTCTCACTCACCGGCATCACATCACAGATATAATGCGAGTAAGAGTAAAAGCAGTAATATGTAACATGCGAGCATCTAGCCTAACAGCAGGGTGAGCAGGAGTAAGGTTACGACAAGGTAAAGGGCTCAAAGTAAAGCACCTACCATGCAGCCTATCAACATAATAATTTACAAAAAGTAAAGCGCTAGCAATTCTATATTTGCATGCGTAATAGGTTCTACGAAGATGGGTGGGGCGTGGCACCTGGCAGGTCGTCACCCAAGTCCTCGCTATAGTCGAGGTCGTACTCCTCAGTCGGCAGGTCCTCCGGCTCTGTTAAACCTAACGTAGAGTCGCATTAACGACTCCTATAGAGGTGCACAAAGAAGAAACAGAAATTTAAAAGACCCAAATGCACTCAAACACAAGCCTAAGATGTAGAGCTTATTTTTAGAAAAATTTAGAAACTAATTTGGTATTTTTCTGAGTTAAAATGAATTAGTTATGAATTTCTAAAGATTAAATGATTTTCTAGAAAATAAAAAGGAAAAGAAAATTTGAGGCAGTGACACATGGCAGCATCCGATTGGCCAAGTCTGAATGTGCCACTGACAGGTGGGTCCCGTTGACTGGTCAACGGTCAACGTTGACCGGGCCGAGACCAGGCCTTGGTGGGCTAGGTCAGGGCCGGATTTGGGTCGGACTGGGCCGGGCCGGGCCCGCCACGTGTCAGTCACTGGTGTTGCCACGTCACAAAATGGATATTTGGATCGGGCTTGGGTTCATAAGACCGGTCTATGGTGGACAGGTGGTGGCGGTTCACCGGCCACAACGGGGTCTACGGTGGACCATGTTCACTTTTTCCTTCTTTCTTCTCGGTCCACGGTGCATTGAGTGTAGCGATCATCTCGATCGTTCTTTCCCCCTCCTCTGTTTTCACCAGAGCATGTCCGGTGGCGGCGTGCTTGCACGGTGGCGCTCCACAGTGGCTGCTCCGAGCTCTACGGGTTCACAAGGGAACAAGGGTCTCAAACGGTGAAGATGTAGAGGTGGATGAGGGTCCCTAGCGGTGTCTTTCATGGTGGCAGTGGCTCGGTTGCGGCGGCAAGCGACGGCGAGGCGGCTACAGTCCGGGGAAGGGGTCAATTTGACCCATCTTCCTTCGTTTTCTAGGTGGCCAGGTGCGGGCATTTGTCGTGTGGCTCGGCGGCGCCTCCTTGTCTCACAAGGTAGCCGGATGTGACCAGGCAGAGCTCGCCAAGGTGGTGCTCTGAGCGCATCGACCCCGACATGGTGGAGCTCGCTCAAGAGTTCCAGGGCCCTTCTTTCCTTCTTATCATGAGCACTGGATGCCAATTTATACAACAAAACATTCTACTCTCTCCCTCTAGTCTCCGTTGGTCCGTGCTGATGGGAATGACCTTGTCGTGGCCGTGCTCTCGCCATGACGAGTACGCTCTGTGCCATGTGATGTCCTCAGTGTGTCCAAGCCGATTCGGCTTGTCGAGGCCTTACGGTGCTTGGGCATGTGCGCATGGGTGTGTGCACATGTAGGCAGTGCTTAGGGCTCCCTTTTGGCCGCTCCCGCAGCGGGAACAACAAAGTGGTGCTCGGTGAAGCGATGGTGGTGACAGTGTACATGGTGAGCGGTGGGATGTGGCGGCTTACCGGTGTGGTGGTGGCGAGAGGATGGTGGTGTAGGGTGAGTTGGTGCAGTGGGGGCTCGTCACAGTGCCATGCCGAGCAGCTACGTAGATGTAGATGATCGACGTTCCCTCCGATCTCTGACGAGCTTCTAGGCGGTGCGCCCGGCTCTGGCTTCTCCTTGCTCCTCTCTTTCTCCTTCTCATCTTTCCTAGCGGTGTGGTGCGTGTTGAGTGCCACCAAGGCGGCGGCGAACGGGATGGAAAGTGTAACACCCCAGGTGTTTGTTACTCACTATGTAGTGGGTTTGAGCTCAAACATGGTAGATTACATGGAGATGACGATGTCAAGGTCAACCTTTGGAGATGAGCCTAACCTACAGTTGGTTGTTGCACCCTTGCTTACATATAGGCTCAATTAAAAGAAATATGCTTGGGTGTTGTTATCAAAGTATCTTCACATGTCTCACATCAATAACTATCTATATTGATCCCTGGAAAAGTTTTATGAAGTTTGGGATCAAAAAGTCACATGAAATGATAAGTTCCATTCCTATTGGAATTTGCCCCCATTAAGTTAATGAAACTATAGATCACCAACCAAGCTTTGCAAATTTACCCAAATGACTCTAGATGAACTCTACAACAAAAGTCATGAAGGGTTCATGTTGAGCAAATGTCAAGAAAATGCTCCGATTGGCCTAAAACCCTAGTTTAGGCTTTATCGAGTTACCACTTTGACCAAAGTGAAAGTTTGACTTCTGTACTAGTTATGAGGTTTGACCTTAAACAAAAGTTGTAGTTTAGGTTGAGTAGAACAAACTTTGTTGAATGATCAAGAGCTAATTTAGTTCCTAGCTAGGCCAAATAGAGCTCACAAGAATCAACAAACTGCTGTTTTTGGAACCCTAAAATTTGGCTAAGTATAGATGACTAAACTTCCAGTTTTTGGTTTCAATGTACCCACCTTTGGCGAATTTTAGTTTGCAAACCATTTCGAATTTGGGAAAACTCCTTTAAGCAAAGTTGAAGATTAGGTTGTGTACAACAAACTTTATTTTTGGAGCATACCCTAGTTCAGCTTGGAAATGAGTCTAACTGGAGCTCGAACTTCAAATCTTCTGTTGTTTCAGGCTTCAAAATAATTCTAAGTCTAGAAATCAATGTCTTTAGATTGGTGTGCCGCGTTCTCATGATTTTGATAAGAAACTTGGCTTGCTTCCAAAATAAAGTTTGTAGCCAATGGCATGAAGGAGAAAATGTCGAAGGTTGGCTTAAGTTTGACCACGTTTGACTTAGTAATTAGAGTCCCAACCAAGTGGAGCTTAAATGTCACTAAGTCGCTGACAGTGTCAAATTTAGGGTTAATTATCTCTTAACCGGTTGCTCTAATGACCATAGTCACTACATAGATTTTGTAGAGTATCTTGTGGGCTTCGAACTTCATGTTGGGCCCAAGACCTAGTTCGGCCCAGAACCGGCCCAAAATCGGCCTCCAAGACGAGCACAGAGACGCCTGCCACGTGCTCGACGTTTTGTCCTCGTGGCGACCGTGTAGCAGGGTGCCCCCGCAATGGCTGGACACGCGCCCCTTGCCTCTCCACACGCCCTACGCCCTGCTGCCGAGGTAGAACAACACCTGAGCGCCATCCCATCCCTCTCGCTCTCCCTAGCCATTCTCTTTCTCACCGCACTATCGCACAGAGCACGCGTCCGCCATGGACAGCCGACCGAGCTCCATGGCCGTCATCCAATTAGTTCCTCCATGCCTTCCCCATCTCAGTCGGGTACCGCTGCACCTCCACCGCCAACCACTGCCTCCGACGTGCCCTTCTACAGTCCCCGTTCGCCGCCGACGAACGCCGCCTCCGAAGCCACCGTGAGCAGCGCCGCCGGCATTCGTGGGTCGGCCACCCTGCGCCATCCTGGGACGAGCTACGGCTACTTGGGGGTGCGCGCAGGCCAGGGCATCGCCATGGCCCGCCGCTCGCCGCTGGCGCCGCCCTGCTGCCGGACGGCCGAGCCGTCCCTGCTCTGTGACCGGAGGAAGAAGACGTCCGCTCTGTTGTCTTTGTGAAGAAGACCATGGTTGTCCCTATCACGAGTGGGCCCCACCTAAAAGAGCAATACCACATCAAATCTACATATTTTCTTTTATCTTGTAAAATCTATATCTCATATTTGGTAGCTCCAAAAATTGTGCAATTTATTTTTTTGGAATCCTTGTGAAGTGCTCTGCATGTTAGGGTAATTGGTTGTGCCATGCATGCATGTGTTTGTGCTGTAGAAATTCATTAGTGAAATGTGATTTTGGAAATGGATTAACTTGCTTTCATCAATATCTAGAGTTTTAGAAGTCCAAAATTAGTGATTCCAATTTTGTTGGTCTTCTAGTAATATGCACTGTCTAAGAAAAATATAAAACTTATAGGTTGTTTCTGGGTTTTAGGATGTTTTACCTAGATCTTGTTAAATGGAAAATAAATGCTTGTTTTCCTTGTTATTTTTATATCTTGAGTTGTGATACTCCAATTAATGTGAAATTTTTATGGTAGGATTTTCATACTATAGATGTACTGTGATATAAATTTCATGGTCATTGCTTACTGTATGCTGAAGTTATTGATTTAACTTGTTTATAGCTTGATAAATAGCTTATAAATAATATATAAATGATAAAATAGAAAATGTTATTCCATTACCTTAGTATGATGTTTCTCTATCATATTGATTCATAATATGGCCTTGTGTTCACAGAAAATATTGAGTGATAAGTTTAACTTGCTCTCACATGATTATTGCAATAGCAATTTGTCTTTTTCATAAAGGTTGATACACATGTCCAAATAGTTTCAAATTTGGACAGTAGACTTTTGGTAGCATGTGTAGTCCACTGTAATTTTGGTAGAATTTATTGTGCACCTTGGATATGTGTTCATAATTCCACCTAATTATCTAAATAAATTAAGAAAATGCATTAAAAGAATTTATTTAGGAATGGACACTATGTTTTCTGGTGTTCATTAGTCATGTGTGATATGTTGGTAAAGTTAGTTTTGTCTAATTATATGTTTGCAACATAAGTTAATAATTATTTCTTGCAAATGAGGTTTCTGGACAGATCTGATAACTTAGCAAAGTTCTTCATGATAATGTGCTTTGTTGTGAAACTTATTTATACAAAAGTTGTAGATAATTTATGTATCTAGCTTTTGTTAAAATTTGGTGGCATGTGGCCATCTGGTTTAGGAGTTATAGCTGTTTAAAGTTGGGTTACAGAATTGCTTGCTCTCTGTCTTGTTAGACCAGTTTCTATGTTTGTGTAAATTCGACATGTTAAACTTTGGAATCAAGCTGTGATGATTATAAATGAAATATAGATAATTTCATAAGATTTTCATAATGTCTTCTTGCCAGTCATTTGGAGTTGTAGATCTCCAGTTATGATTAAATTACTCAGCTGTTGGTCTGATGTCCAGAAGGTAGCAATTTCTAGTTCTAGTACTTTGATTAACTTTGCCATGCTAATGTATTGAAGTGTGACTCATACCTTTGAAAGTACTTGAGTTGGTACCCTAGGATCTTATAAGACTTGTGTCTTGATTGATGTGCTTGCAATCTTCTATGTTATGCCCTAATAAGGATTAAGCTAATTAGGTCTAGGTGTTTATGCGAACTTTGGTATGCTTGTTTGATTACTTTGTTTATTTCACTTCTATGCATTCATACACATGCATTATTGAACCTCATTTAGGTACGCTAGCTGAAGCACGTGAAGGACCTGATGTGGAGCCAAACCGAAGATGGAGTTGGTGGATCTATCTCGGAGATGGAAAGATCGGACAAGTGCTAGAATGAGGGAATGCTCGCCAAGCGGGTTTCATCTGACATACTCTAACTTGAGTCGGATCCCAGGCAAGCCCCAGAGCATTATAAGCCTCCTACCTTCAAAGCAATTAATTATATATATGTTATAAGTATTGTTGCACTAAGTGGTAGGAGTTGGTTGAAAACCTTGCTGCATTATATCATTCCTTGTCCAGATATATAAATCCCTGAATCCTACATAGACTAGGATCGAGTAGATGCTTAGCCCTGCTTTAACCGGTAGAAGTCAGGTGATTTCCTATCACCTGTGAGATGTAGGGATATTCATATATGGCACGGTTGGCTATATTGCTATCGTGGAATAGAACCATGTGTTAATAAAATGAAATGAGACCGGGCGGGATGACGATAGTGAAGCAACAAGGCATGGAGGTCTTGGGTGTGAATCTATCCCTGTCTGAGTCATTTAAGGACCGATTTGCTATATGTCCTTGACTCATGTTGAACGCAGTCTAACACTTAGTTCACCGGATAAGTCGTTCCGACCGCGAAGCCGAGTAATATGGTTCAGGCCGAGAATCGAATGGTAGGTTGCTTCTTGGAGGAGAGAAAGGATGTGCTTGGGGACATTGGCGTGAGACCAAGGGGGGGGTTAGAGTCCATATCACCTGGTAGAGTGTCGCCCTTGGGGTCGCGACATCATTCAGACCCGTGATTCCTAAATCATATGAAAAGGTAGCCTGTGCGACCCTGGCAGGGGTCTACACGGTGAGTGTTAGAAATACCCCTCCAGCTGGATAGGAATTCGATTCGGATCGCCGTCGCTCCCGGTTAGTGAGCACTTGACTTGAGCAGCGGCAACATAGATTCCATTAAATTGAACGGATGGTTAATTGGATAACGATGGAAAGGTTGCCTCAATTTATACCTGCTATGGTTAATATTGTTTGCTCCTAATAAAGAGAGTGCTCTAGTACAGGTTCTAATATAGATGACAGGTTAATGATAATTAACTTGATGCTTAAGCATTAATGATTACTTATCCATATTAAGCTTTTATGCAAAATGTTGTTAAGCTAGCCCACTTCATATCAGCCTTGCATGATCCTTGGTGTCACTTTATTTCTAGTTTTTGACGGGTAAGTCTAGCTGAGTACCTTCTCGTACTCAGGGTTTTATCCCCACTTGTTGCAGGTTATGATGTATTATGGCGACTGCAAGAGTTGGTTGGCTCCTGCCGTAGAGGCGGAGTGTGATCACGGGCATGATCCTTCTTATTCATCTTATCTCTAATGCTTTTGTTGGAAGTCGACCTTGGTACTGGCATGTATTTGAAATAAGAATAATGTTAGTTTCAAATTACTTTGCTTCCGCTACTTTTCAAACTAAGTTGTAACAACTATGTTAAACTCCGATGTATATTGATTTACTTGTGAAATGGTTGTAACATGTGACTTGTTATGTTGAATCACTACGATCTTGGCTTGTATGTTGGTTGGTTTGAAATCCCTCATGATTTCATTAGACTACCGGAGTTATATGGGCTCAAGTGTGAGAATTTGGTCACTTCGGTGATTGGTTTTATACTTGTGCTCTTATAATTTGGATGGTTCTGTTATAGAAAGGGCTGGGGTTCGGCATGGGGTGGAGCTTTATGCTCCGCGCTTGCCCATGGTGAGGTGGACGGTGTGATGGTTAAACGGGAGACATAGAGGGTCAATATACTGCCCTAGGCTGGACTAGGGCGATTGGGAGAGGCGTGATTCGATTTGGTGTTGCCAAATCGAATTCCATCGGCGGTTGGAGGTGTCAGGGTGGCAGGCACTCGGTGCGTGCTCCTGCGCGGCCATGGTGTGGTCACGCGCGTGCGCTGAGCGTGAGGCAGGGTAGCGTGCGTGTAGCTGGCGTGTGGGGCCGGCTCGGTGGCTTGGCGCGCATGGCGAGATAGGGGCAAAGAGAATCTCTCCCTCGCCAAGAGCATGTCCCGGTTCCCTCTCTTTTTCCTCTTCGGGCGAGACAGGGCGAGGGCGAGCGGGAGGAAGAGGATGACTCCGTGGGTACCTCCCATCGGTGAGACAGAGGAAGAGGATGGGTGTTCTCGTCGTCTTGCGAGCGAGCCAAAATGGCTAGCGTCGCTTTGCTTGCTGGGCCAGGCCACGTAAGCGAGTGCGGTGTGGGCTCGATCGGTGGTGTGCTGCGGCGGTGGCTTGCTGGGCCGACCCACGCACGGTTGGGCACGCACTATGCAAGTGTGAAAAGGAGCAGGCCAGCTCGGGCTCTTGGGCCAGAGGTGGTTTTCTTCTCCTTTTTCTGATTTAAACATCAAGATTTTCTATTTATCTCTCCTTTATTCCCATTAAGCCAAGACATGTGTATATAAACAGATATATATATTGCTTCCACTTATGTAACAAAGTGGGATCTAATAAATATATATTTTTGATTTCCAAAAATAATTACCAAGGTTATAAATACATATTTATTTAGTTTACACAATTAATTCAAGAAATGTTGTTGCTTTTAATTCAATCCAAAGAACATAAAATCCAACTCAAGCATGTATGATTAAAAGCAAGGATGTAATTAGCTATTTTAGGTGCTACTTGTGCAACTAGATTAGGTTACCTATATGACACCTCACCAAACATAGGTTATTTTAGAAAAAAAATTTGTAGTTGTGATTTTTGTTTCCTGGAAATTTCTAGGTTGTTACAGTCCTCCCCCTCATAGGAATCTCGTCCTGAGATTTAAGGTGTGGCATACCTTTCGAAGAGGTAGGGGTAAAGCATCCAGAGTTCGGACTCTTTCTCCCATGTAGCTTCCCGTTCTGTGTGGTTACTCCACTGAACCTTGCACATGGGTATCATGGTGCTTCTAGTTTCCTTCTCAGCTCTGTCCAATATTAGGATTGGGTGCTCCTTGTACTCCAAGGTGTCCTGGATATCCAGTGCTTCTATGTGTACCTCTTGTTCTGGCAACTGCAAGCACTTGCGTAGCTGAGATATGTGAAACACTGGGTGTACTCCTGTTAAATCATCGGGCAACTCTACCTTGTATGCCAACTTGCCAATCCTCTGACAGATCCTGTATGGTCCCACGTACCTAGGTGCCAACTTTCCTTTCACATGAAATCTGATGGTACCTCCGAGTGGGGAGACCTTGAGATAGACATAGTCCCCAACCTGAAACTCGAGGTCTCTCCGACGGTTATCTGCATAACTCTTCTGTCGGCTTTGGGCAATCCTCAGGTTCTCTCGTACTTGAGCTACTCCTTCTTCGGCATCTTTGATCTTTGCGGGACCAAAGAATGATCTCTCTCCTACTTCTAACCACATCAGAGGGGTTCTACACTTTTTGCCATACAGAGCCTCAAATGGTGACATCTTGAGACTAGCTTGGTAGCTGTTGTTGTAAGAGAACTCTGCGTGTGACAAACTTTTCTCCCAATTGGTTCCATACTTCAAGACACAAGCTCAGAGCATATCCTCCAAAATTTGATTAACTCTCTCTGTATGACCATCTGTTTGTGGGTGGTATGCGGTACTGTAGTCAAGTGGAGTCCCTATAGCCTTGTGGAGACTCTTCTAGAACTTGGACACGTAATGCGTACCATGATCAGACACTATGCTAGTGGGGGCTCCATGGAGTCTGAGAATGTGCTCGATGTACATATCTGCTAGCTTCTCAACTCTATAGTCAGTCCTCACAGCTATGAAGTGAGCTACCTTGGTCAGTCGGTCAACGATCACCCAAATCGAGTCATGGCCTTTAGGAGTTCGAGGTAAACCTACTATAAAGTCCATGGATATGCTCTCCCATTTCCATACCGGAACGTCCAAGGGTTTGAGCAATATGGCTGGTCTTTGATGCTCAGCCTTGACTCTATTGCAGATGTCGCATCGCGTGACATGCCCGACAATATCTGCCTTCATGTTCTTCCACCAGAACTGTTTCTTTAGATCAGCATACATTTTGGTGCTTCCCGGGTGAATACAATACTTGGAGTCATGACCCTCTTCTAAGATTTCTTGCCGCAAGGCGGAATTAGATGGTACACAGATTCTATCCTTGTACCAGTACACTCCTTGCTCATCCTCCTTGAACTCAGGGCACTTGCCCTTCTTCATGAGTTCTCGGATTTCCTAAATTTTCGGACACTCCAGTTGAGCATTGCGGATCCGATCCTTGAGGTTGTATTGCACACGAAGCTCGTTCAACATACCCCTAGGTAGGATTTCGAGACGAAGTTCACCCATTTCCTGACATAGCTCGGGTGGTACGACTTTCATGGACAGATTGTGGCAATAGCTCTTTTGGCTCAAGGCAGCAGTGACTACATTAGCCTTTCCCGGATGATAGTGAATCTCCAGGTCATAATCCTTTATAAGCTCAAGCCATCGGCGCTGTCTCATGTTTAGATCTTCTTGAGTGAAGAAGTACTTCAGGCTCTTGTGGTCGGTGTAGATATCACACTTATTTCCGATCAAGTAGTGCCTCCATATCTTTAGGGCATGCACGACAGCGGCAAGCTCCAGATCATGGGTTGGGTAGCGTTGCTCATGGTCCTTCAACTGTCGGGACGCATAGGCAATGACCCTTCCACTTTGCATCAGAACACAACCGAGTCCCTGTCTAGATGCATCACAATAGACCACGAAGTCTTTCTGGATATCAGGCAAGGCTAGAACAGGTATGGTGGTAAGCTTCTGTTTCAGAGTCTAGAAGCTATGCTCGCACTCGGGCGTCCATTCAAACTCATTAGTCTTCTTCAGCAGGTTAGTCATGGGCTTGGCTATCTTTGAGAAGTTCTCGATGAATCTATGATAGTACCCAGCTAATCCAAGAAAACTGCGGATATCGGTCATATTGTGGGGTTGTTCCCACTCTTTCACAGCTTCAATCTTTGCGGGATCTACAGGGACTCCCTTAGCAGTGAGAACATGACCAAGGAAAGCAACTTCTTCAAGCCAAAAGTCACATTTGCTGAACTTGGCATATAGCTGATTCTGTCTCAACTTCTCCAGAACCACTCTCAAGTGTTGCTCATGTTCTTCGGCGGTGGAAGAATAGATAAGGATGTCATCAATGAACACCACTACAAACTTGTCTTGTTCGTCCATGAATACCTTATTCATTATGTTCATGAAATAGGCCAAGGCATTAGTGAGTCCGAAGGACACCACTGTGAACTCATATTGCCCATATCTGGTGACAAAAGTTGTCTTAGGAATGTTGTCGGGTCTGATTTTCATCTGATGATATCCAGACCTGAGATCAATCTTAGAAAAGAACATAGCATCTTTCAGCTAATCTAGGAGGTCATCGATCCTGGGCAGAGGATATTTGTTTTTGACTGTTACGGCATTCAAGTTCCGATAGTCAATGCACATCCTCATGGATCCATCCTTCTTTTTCACGAACAAAACAGGGGAACCTCAGGGTGAAGCACTGGGTCTGATGTATCCATTATCTAACAACTCCTTGAGTTGCTTCTTCAGCTCCTCTAGCTCATCAACTGACATGCGGTAGGGCCTTTTAGCAATAGGACCGGTACCAGGCAGAAGGTCAATCACAAACTCCACATCCCGATCAGGTGGCATGCCTGGCAACTATTCAGGGAACACGTCAGGGTACTCATTCACAACAGGTACCTCCTTGATTGTTTTGGCCTCTAGGGAACACAACTTAGAAACTGTTTTTCCCTGATTTGGCTTACAGCGGATTATGTGTCCACTCGAGTGTGTGATCTCCACATACCTTAGTGAACAAGATATCACTCCTTTATGTTGTGTCAACCAATCCATTCCTAGTATGACATCTAGTCCCTCAGATGGAAGTAAGGTGAGATCGGCTAGAAAAGGGTAGCCCTCAAAGGTGATACTCACTCTCTGACATCTCTTGGTGCATATAATGTGACCCAAAGGTGAACTAGTGTCAATGGGCTCCTTGCGAGGAGTCACAGGTATGCTATGTTCTTGTGCAAACTTGGTGGAAATGTAAGAACAAGTAGCTCCAGAATCAAACAAGACTGAAGCTATAACTCCTTGTACCAAAAACATACCATACACCACGTCGGGAGCGTCCTGGGCGTCCTCCACAGTCATGTGGTTGAGACGACTACGGACAGCCCCAATAACGTTCTTGCGCGGAGCAGCAGGTGTAGCAGCCTGTCTTGTCTGGGTCGAAGCAGGCGGTGTGCCTTTCTTGACAGGGCACTCAGCGATCTTGTGACCGGGCTAGCCACAACCGAAGCAGGTGAAGGGTGCGCTACTTGTGGAGGTAGGCGTAGCGGTCCTCCACATGCCAGCTCCCTGAGTGGGGTGACTCGGAGTGGGTCGGCTCTGAGTGGGGCAGTGGTAGTTGGCGGTGTAGGTACCACCTCCATGGCTCGGAGCGGTCACTGCCCCCTAGGTGTAGTGAGAGCGGGGCGGAGGAAGCACATGAGCACGTGGCCTCTGCGGAGCCGGGCCACGAGTGGAACTCTCGAACCGGCGCTTCTTCTCCTTATGGAGGGCGTCTGCCTCCAGACGGTCCCTCTCCATCTCCAGCACCTTGTTAACCATCTCACGAAGGGTGCGACAAAGCATGACCCAAGAGGGCCACCTTGAGACGAGAGTTCAGCCCCTTCTTGAAATAGTACATCTTCTTCTTTTCGGTATCGGTCTCGCCTGGAGCATACCTCATCATGCAGGTGAAACGAGTAGTGTACTCCTGAACCTTCTGGGAGCCCTGGGAAATGTTGTGAAACTTCTCCACCTTGGCATCCATGACGCCCTCAAGCACGTGTTGCTCACGAAATGCCTCGGCGAACTCCTCCCAAGAGATACTCCCTGGGTCTTCGTGGGCGTCGCAGTAGCTGTCCCACCATGCGCGTGCAGCGCCAGTGAGCTGGTGGGCGGCTACCCCCACGCACTCCTCGTCAGTGCAGGTGGTGAGGTCTAGCTTCTTTTCCATCTCACGGAGCCAGTCCTCAGCGGCGATGGGGTCATCGTCGGCGGTGTCGAAAGTAGGAGGCCTCAACTTGAGAAAACCCTCCAACTTCCATTGGAAGTCGTTGGGAGGACCCCCGTGGCGGTGAAGCATTCCCTGAGCCAGTGTCTCCAAGAGGCGGGTTTGGCGGTCCATCACCTCCGCCAACTGTGGTGGTGGCGGCGGCGGTGCTTCTCCTCCAAGATGTTGGGCGACACCCGCCCCTAGTGCAGGCTCCTCCCCAACACCGAAGGGAACTCCCCGGTCTCCTCCACGGCCTCGACCACGACCACGGGCCATAGGCGCGGGGGAAAGCGAGCGGTTGTTCAGACGAGCGGATCGGTGGCAAGACATCTCTCTACAGAGTCATATCATTGTTTAACATTTTTATTAGATGCATGGTTAAGCGATTTATCAATTTTAAAAAGAGATAACTATCCAACACTCATACAAAGATGCAATAAGAACCATAAGATGCGATAAGATCCAAAACATCCATTACATTAATTTATTACATAGCGATATCTCTAGTAGCTACACTGACAGATTCGTGGGAATCGTGCTACTCGCAGGCAGCTCCAAAAGTGGGACATCCTACATTACTCCTTAAGTGCATCAACATATCTCTGGCCTCACAGGGCTCAACATGTCTACTACTACCTTATTACATGATTATGTGAAAAAGGTGACTACTCCTGTCCGGGAGTGGTGGGTGGTGTAGAAGGATCAGAAGTGGAAGCCTTGGGAGTGCCCTCCATGGCACGAAGCTCGTCGTCAGAGTGGTGGATCCTCGCGACGTAGGTGAGAGCGTATTCTAGCATCTCAGTCCTCAGAACCTCTGAGTATCCCTCAGTCGGGCAAGCCTTGAAGTTGAGCTTGGTGGCCTCAACGTGGAAAGGCTGTTTGCGCGGTTTCTTGCGCATCCCAGGTAAGAGGACGTCCTGGACCTTTCTGATTTCCTGGACGCGCTTACGATCAGCGTCGATCCAAGCCTGACTGATGCGGTTCACCTTGTCCTGAAGGTACTCGGTACTCTTGATGTAGTGAACCAAGTGGTGCATGTTGTAGGTGGTGGTGACGACAGCCTCCACAGCTAGCTTCTCCATTATGTTGCAACAGGCCTCTAGGGCAAGCTTCCTGAAGCCACGCTGCTTCTCCTTCTCGTGGAGCTCTCTCAGGGTAAGCCTCTGACGCTCAATCCGATCCTCACACTCAAGCACCTTGGACTCAAGATAGTCATGGCGAAGCTCAGCCTCCCCAACCTTGTCCTTGAGATCGGCGATCTCCTTCCAAAGTGACTGCTCATGGTTCTCGTAGAAGGTCTTCATCCTATCATAGCCCATGCGCTCCTCCTCGAGTTTGCCGACCATCTTCCCCTCCTTGCGCTCCACCTTGAGGAACTCCTCGTCGCAACGGAACAGGAGGTCTCGGTAGCGGCGGTTCTGCATCTCTACATCCATGATGTAGCGATCCTGGGCGATGATGTACTGCCTGGAGGCCCTCAGACAAGGGTCGACCTCATCGCGCGCAGCATGATCTGCAGCAGTGATCTGTGGCTCTGAGAACCTATTCAGGTCCAGAGCAGCAGGCTGTAGGCAGTATGGTCCCGTCTTGAGGTAGTCGTGTGCGTCACGCATCACACTGCGAAGAGCTGTGCGTGAGACGGACTGTACGCACGAAACAATAGAGTTCTCCACCTCCAGTGTCTCGAAGGCACGCAGCACGGGTACGAACTCGTTGGCGAGGACCTTGAGGTGGATCACGATGTGGCCCTTGAATCCGTCAGGTCCAGGCTCACCCCGGCACATGTACTCAATCTGCTCTATGGGAACGCCTAGTGAGTCCAACACGTCGTACAGGATCGTGGCGAACCCACGGTAGGCCAGTCCATCCATAGGGAGCTCGGCAACAGGGGCCATTTGCAAATTAACCGTAAGATGGAGTCAGTACCTTGTTGTGCATGTAGTAACTTGAGTATTTTAGAGTAAAACTTGGTAAGACAAGGCGAATCAATGTAACTCAGAGTGATACTTGATGAATTCTTAAGTGAAACAAGGTGATTCAGGGTGGAATGGAGCGATGTGATAGGTAAGGTAGAACGAAATGTAGGTAAGAGAGTGTGAAAATGAGATAAGCCGTGCACGAAAATGCAGCACAGTCGGTAATATAACCAAAAGTGTCAAGATCTTTCCTAATTCTATTGTCCAATCCTATGGGTCCGTCCTAGGGTCAACATGGCTCTGATACCAACTGAAAATCCTTGATTTCCATGAAGGGAAATCCACAGAAACGAAGTGTAAAATGACGAAACATTCTGTCAATTTACCCAAATCTCAGCGATACATAAAGTCATGCACGAATATCAGAGTACATTAGAGAGTTTTACATAATTTATTCTCTTCGCCTCCTAGGGCGGAACACACTCACACAAGCATCTGGAACAGCATCCGATGTAGATAGCAGCGGAAAACAATCTTCTGGAACTAGCTTGAGCGTAGAACTGACCCTCTAATTCTCCCAATCATCGCCCTCGTAGTCGTACTCGGGTTCGGAACCTGTCAAAAATCTATCAGTACACTTGGTACTGGCCACGCATCGCCCACCCTATGCTTGCAATGCTTTTGTGGAAAGTGGAATGCATTGAGGGAAGTAGAAAGAGACCTACTTAGGCTATGGGTTTCCTATGCAAGTAGTTAATATTTTAATAAGATATTCCTCAGTTTTTTTAACCTATCTTAGTCACACATTTTTCCCAATCCCATCACACACAACACATCTCATCTCACTCTCTCTCTAGGCGACGAGACTGACTCCCGCTCAGATCTCGTCTCAACGGCCAAAGCCAGAATCCAACACAGAACCCGGGGAAAGGTAGAAAGGACTCCTCTTATCTAATCAAGTGAAGCGTAGGTCATGGGAATGTCCATATCCGCGGACGCGGCTATACATATAGATTGATCAACTCTGCAGAGCGTGTACACCTGGTAATCCACAAGATCGCCATCCTCGACGATCTGGCTCGTCCAGGCTGATTCCAACTGCCTTCCAACCGATACAGTACCACCCTACCTCTCAGCCCTAGGCCACCCCGGCATCCACCGAAACGCTGAGACTGTGAGACATAGTACCGGGCCCCCAAGGTCACTACGCTATCTTAGGAGGGTGTGGGTCCCCATGCCCGTACCTCCCTACACTATCACCTTCAAACCTAGTAGTAGTGGTACCGCCCTAGTCAGTCGGGTAATCGTCTCCTGCCCATCGGGAGTGAGTGGTGTGCACGAAGGTCCCATGGTTCCGGTTCTCAAGACATACCAGTCCTTAGGGGGGCCAGACAGGATATCTTCTCTAGGGGAAAACACTGTCTTCCCCGTGCCACGACAGCACCTCCACCAGGAATAACCAACACCCTAGTTCACCTCCCAATATACCCGCCACAAGTATCTCTCATGAGGGATGCCTAGGTCGCACCCCTCCAGCAAGACTTGCCCCAAAGACTTGTCGTAGGATCCTGTCCGATCGACTCAACCCTCACCACTCACCCAAAACGCACGCCAAGATCTCCCCAGTTCTTTAGTTAGGTTTATCAAGTTCTTGACACTATGTGCCTTACACATATACGCCTCTCACTCACCGGCATCACATCACAGATATAATGCGAGTAAGAGAAAAAGCAGTAATATGTAACATGTGAGCATCTAGCCTAACAGCAGGGTGAGCAGGAGTAAGGTTATGACAAGGTAAAGGGCTCAAAGTAAAGCATCTACCATGCAGCCTATCAACATAATAATTTACAAAAAGTAAAGCGCTAGCAATTCTATATTTGCATGCGTAATAGGTTCTACGGAGATGGGTGGGGCATGGCACCTGGCAGGTCGTCACCCAAGTCCTCGCTGTAGTCGGGGTCGTACTCCTCAGTCGGCATGACAAGGACACACCTACGGTGCCCAAGAATTTCCCAAATCTTTCACGGTGCCAAAATACCAAGAATTAATATAATCTGAATTTTTGTTCTCTGAATTATTTCTTGGATCACAAGCTAGCAATAGCAGGATAGCAATGATAGTAGTCCACGGGTAAAATATATTCTCACGACAGATTAATATGGTTGGGAATAATTTAATCGGCCAACACAAAGTAGTATAGCAGCAGCAGTACTACTCAGCTTCTCACGTCAATCTCAAGTATCAGCAATAAAAATGTCAGTGAGCAGGCCGGTATTCAGATCAAAACCGCAGAATTCAACCAAGAAAATAGCCTCGACATCAATTTCTTGATTTATCAAACGTGGACAATAGCAACAGCAATACGATGATAGATGAATGACAACACCAAATAACTTTCTCGGAATAAAGAACTCTAATAGTAGCAACGATAAATAGAGGGATCAGCTTACAATAGATGTTGCCAAACCCTAAGATAAACCTTCCACCCGCAGCCTCGACGACCACGATCAGAAGATGGGGAACTCTGAGAATTCCAAGCGACGTACCCAAGCTGTAGCAGGTCGATCACGCGCTCCACGCAAATCCGTGAGGATCCGGTAACACCCACTAGGGTTTCACGAGCGGCGGCTCGACGAGGAATAACTTCACAAAAATAAAATCCCATCTCCTTACAAAGGGTTCCTGACTCAGGCTTTAAAGGCACGCAGGCCGCCATGGAAAACTTGGTCAAACCAACACCAGCAGGTCTGACATGACGTGGAACGTGTTCTATTTGGACTTGACGCCTAACTAGACTTGACCGTGTGACACAAAACGGACACAACCAAAACCGTGCAAGACCAAAAGCAAAGAGACTCATCCTGACGTAAAATTGCTACTAGCTATAACCATAAATAATAAACTATTCCGGCCATGCTGCTAATCATATCATTAGAATATACGTGATCTCCTTGCTAGCAGAATGCATGTATGGATATGTATTAAATTACCAGCTTGTCAGCAAGAACTCCCCTTCGTCAATAATACTCACGTAATGTCCACCTCCACCTGCATGGAGCCAATAAACATATATTTCCTTGGCTTCCTTTTCTCCACTTTCCGGACAGTAAAGCACCTCTAAAAATTATATTTGATGAAAGGCCAGCAGCAGTAAATTTATCCATGTCCTTGCTATATTTCTCACCAAAACTAAAAGCTCCAAATTGAAGACCAGATGATATTAGAGAATTACCGGCTGCTATATTCGAAACAACAAAAGAATTTTCTATGGGTATATTTTGAGGAGCCATAGGCTCATCATCCTCTCCTTCTTTAAACAAAGCCGTCCTCGGCTTTGAGATAAATTCAAAACCTTCTTTGGTAGAACTAGCAGTGCCCCCAATTATAGCCACATTGTCCTCATTCTCCTTCACGTGAATAGCTAATGAGCCCAACTGATTTTTCTGAACCTCCACAAAATTAAGTGCAGTTTCAGAATTCTTGCACTTGTTTTCAGAAGCCACAATAGGTAAATCAATGATCACATCATCCTTTCTTGCATTATTTGGAATATTTGAATTATCAGCAGCATTCAATGGAGCTAAAGCAGATGTACCATTCTTCTCAGCATTGTCAAAGGTAGAACCAAACTGAATTGCTGGTTTAATTGGCTCTGTGCAATTAACTGCAGACTCTCTAACATCAATATTTACAGTAGGAATATTCACGCCACGGCAGGTCCTCCAGCTCTGTTAAACGTAACGTAGAGTCGCATTAACGACTCCTATAGAGGTGCACAAAGAAGCAATAGAAATTTAAAAGACCCAAATGCACTCAAACACAAGCCTAAGATGTAGAGCTTATTTTTAGAAAAATTTAGAAACTAGTTTGGTATTTTTCCGAGTTAAAATTTTCTGGAAAAGAAAAAGGAAAAGAAAATTTTAGGCAGTGACACGTGGCAGCATCCGATTGGCCAAGTCTGAATGTGCCACTGATAGGTGGGTCCCGTTGACTGGTCAACGGTCAACGTTGACCGGGCCGAGATCGGGCCTTGGTGGGCTGGGTTAGGGCTGGATTTGGGTCGGACTGGATCGGGCCGGGCCCGCCACGTGTCAGTCACTCGTGTTGCCACGTCACAAAATGGATATTTGGATAGGGCTTGGGTTCATAAGACCGGTCTATGGTGGACAGGTGGTGGCGGTTCACAGGCCACAACGAGGTCTACGGTGGACATTTTCACTTTTTCCTTCTTTCTTCTCGGTCCACGGTGCACTGAGTGTAGCGATCATCTCGATCGTTCTTTCCCCCTCCTCTGTTTTCACCGGAGCACATCCGCTGGCGGCGTGCTTGCACGGTGGCGCTCCACGGTGGCTGTTCCGAGCTCTACGGGTTCGCAAGGGAACAAGGGTCTCAAACGGTGAAGAGGTAGAGGTGGATGAGGGTCCCTAGCGGTGTCTTTCTTGGTGGTAGTGGCTCGGTTGCGGCGGCAAGCGATGACGAGGCGGCTACAGTCCGGGGAAGGGGTCAATTTGACCCATCTTCCTTTGTTTTCTATGTGGCCGGTTGCGGGCATTCATCATGTGGCTCAGCGGCGCCTCCTTGTCTCACAAGGCGGCCGAATATGACCAGGCAGAGCTCGCCATGGTGGTGCTCTGAGCGCGTCGACCCCGACATGGTGGAGCTCGCTCAAGAGTTCTAGGGCCCTTCTTTCCTTCTTATCGTGAGCACTGGATGCCAATTTATACAACAAAACATTCTACTCTCTCCCTCTAGTCTCCGCTGGTCCGTGCCGATGGGAACGACCTTGTCATGGTCGTGCTCTCGCCATGACGAGTACGCTCTGTGCCATGTGATGTCCTCGGTGTGTCCGAGCCGGTATGGCTTGTCGAGGCCTTACGGTGCTTGGGCATGTGCGCATGGGTGTGTGCACGTGTAGACAGTGCTTAGGGCTCCCTTTTGGCCGCTTCCGCAGCGGGAACAACAAAGTGGTGCTCGGTGAAGCGATGGTGGTGACAGTGTACATGGTGAGCGGTGGGATGTGGCAGCTTACCGGTGTGGCGGTGGCGAGAGGATGGTGGTGCAGGGCGAGTTGGTGCAGCGGGGGCTCGTCGCAGTGCTGTGCCTAGAAGCTACGTAGATGTAGACGATCGACGTTCCCTTCGATCTCCGACGAGCTTCTTGGCGGTGCGCCCGGCTCCGGCTTCTCCTTGCTCCTCTCTTTCTCCTTCTCGTCTTTTCCTAGCGGTGTGGTGCGTGTTGAGTGCCACCAAGGCGGCGGCGAACGGGATGGAAAGGGCTAGGGTTCGACATGGGGTGGAGCTTTATGCTCCGCGCTTGCCCATGGCGAGGCGGACGGTGCGATGGTTAAACGGGAGACATGGAGGGTCAAGATGCTGCCCTGGGCTGGACTAGGGCGATTGGGAGAGGTGTGATTCGATTTGGTGTTGCCAAATCGAATTCCGTCGGCGGTTGGAGGTGTTAGGGTGGCAGGCACTCGGTGCGTGCTCCTGCGCGGCCATGGTGTGGTCACGCGCGCGCGCTGAGCGTGGGGCAGGGTAGCGTGCGTGTAGCTAGCGTGTGGGGCTGGCTCGGTGGCTTAGCGCGCATGGCGAGACAGGGGCAAAGAGAATCTCTCCCTCGCCAAGAGCGTGTCCTGGTTCCCTCTCTTTTTCCTCTTTGGGCAAGACAGGGCGAGGGCGAGCGGGAGGAAGAGGATGACTCCGTGGGTCCCTCCCGTCGGTGAGACAGAGGAAGAGGACGGGTGTTCTCGTCGTCTTGCGAGCGAGCCAAAATGGCTGGCGTCGCTTCGCTTGCTGGGTCAGGCCGCGTAAGCGAGTGCGGTGTGGGCTCGATCGGTGGTGTGCTACAGCGGTGGCTTGCTGGGCCGGCCCACGCACGGTTGGGCGCACACTGTGTAAGCGTGAAAAGGAGCAGGCCAGCTCGGGCTCTTGGGCTAGAGGTGGTTTTCTTCTCCTTTTTCTGATTTAAACATCAAGCTTTTCTATTTATCTCTCCTTTATTTCCATTAAGCCAAGACATGTGTATATAAACAGATATATATATTGCTTCCACTTATGTAACAAAGTGGGATCTACTAAATATATATTTTTGATTTCCAAAAATAATTACCAAGGTTATAAATACATATTTATTTAGTTTACGCAATTAATTCAAGAAATGTTGTTGCTTTTAATTCAATCCAAAGAACATAAAATCCAACTCAAGCATGTATGGTTAAAAGAAAGGATGTAATTAGTTATTTTAGGTGCTACTTGTGCAACTAGATTAGGTTTCCTATATGACACCTCACCAAACATAGGTTATTTTATAAAAAAAAAATTGTAGTTGTGATTTTTGTTTCCTGGAAATTTCTAGGTTGTTACAGCGGTGGTGGGCACGGGCGACGGGTGCCAGGCAGGCTTGTAGCGGGGGCGTCTGGCGGGCACGGGTGAAAGGGAAAGAATGGAGGAAGAGAGGGAAGAGGAAGCCACGTCGCGGGCCAGTAACTGGGCCTGCCACGCCGTTCGGTGTGGCGCAACACTGACGCGCCAAGATCTACGGCGCGGTAGCGCTTGCCACGTCAGCCGGTCAAGGCCCGGGCCGGTGCCACGTCACCCCCTCTGCCACGCCACCATGCATGGCATGGCAACATTGTTTGGCCGCACCATGACAATTGGGGCGACCAAAAGTGTTAGTTTTGAAAAAAAAATTAACAGCGTTAGATTTGAAAATAGATTAAAAAAGTGTTAAAAATAAAAAATTCTCTGAGGTAGGCAGCTGTGCGATGTGGCCTCCACTAGGTTGCTCTATAGTAGTGTTTGTCCAGGGGCAGAGGTGAAATGAATCATGTTCTCTCGGTCAATAGCAGTGCTTGTCGAGTAACTATAGCAAGGTCTCTCAAATCAAGACCCCTACTTTTTACTTGAGGTCCTATTTTTTATGGTCTAATTTTTATATCTGCTCCATCAAGAGCCCTCAACTGATCAAATCAGAGTTGTCAGATCCTTTTTAATAGACATTGACATAAGGGACCCGCTTGTTATTATTCTATGTTCTTTGCATCCTCAATCTCATTGGCATCTAGACTCACGGAGGCAGAGCTGCCTGCCCGCCCACTCCCTGCCAAGAGGAGGCAGGTAGCGGCACCCATTGATTAATTAAGAAGGGGGCGGACGTCGTGGGAGAGACCTTGCAGCGCTGCATACTAGGGCGGGAGGAGAGAAGCGGCTTGGAGGAGGGCAGACGCTGTGGGAGAGGCCGACTATGCCGCAGAGCGGGGCCGGAGGGGAGGAGTAGGATGGAAGAGGGTGGATGCCGTGGGATGGAGAGCGACACTAGCCGAGGAGGGGGAAGACTACAGGCAGAGGGCGACGCTCAACGAGAAGGGAGGGAGCTAGGGAAAGAGGACGACGCTCGCTGGTTAGAGGGATGGCAGTGGCGGTGGCGACGATATCAGATAGAGAGACTGAGAGAAGGGTGTGGGCTGTTAGTGGCCCAATTGTAAAGTAGGGGCTCCTTCTAGACCCCCAGGAGTGAGTGAGAGCTGAAGCGAAGATTTGAGGGGGCTCATTTTTTAGGCTCTAGGAGGAGCCCTACTACAACTTGTTTTTTTGGCTGTGGCCCTTAAATTTGATTTTGAGGGCTCGAGGAAGGGCCTGTATGTCGGAGTTGCTCTCTTAAGATATCTAAATAGTGAATGCCCTTTATTTCTCTTTTTTGGGTTGAGGGCTGCAAAGTAAGCAATTTTGTAATAGGGATGTCAATTACTATAAACATGTGAGTTTTTTTATGAAACCTTCCAACATACTCCCTCGGTCCCAAAATAAATGCAATCCTTGTTTTCTAAGAATCAAATGATTTAAAATTTGATCAAAGTTATATAAAAAAATACTAACACTTACTCCCTCTGTCCCATAAATTGAGTCGTTTGGGAGAGGAACGCTTCTACCAAGGAGATTGGTGAATGACCTGCATGCCCCTACCAATACAGTACCAGCAGCAGCAGGCCATCAGACCATGCTCAAAACCCATTGGACGGCAGGAGTGAAAGGACAAGGGTGAGACGTTGGGTGAGTGGGCAGTGGACATGGACAGATGTTGTCTGCTGGTACGGTACCTATGCACAGGAGCTGAAACGTAGGCCAGTGACATTTTTTAACGGACAAAATTTTAATCCTAGAATGACTCTTTTTATAGAACGGAGGGAGTATAATACAAAATAAGTATTATTAAATTAATTATAAAATGTATTATCATAATAAACTTATTTAAAGACATAAATGTTAGTACTCCTGGTCCATCAACCCATGCTTGCGCACATGATAGAATTTTAGGTGATATAAGTATTTGTTACTGTTTAATACATATAATAGAGAATTACTTATACTAAATTGTACATTTGTTTATTTTTTAACATAATAGACATTCTTTGTCTATATCCAGTTATAAGATGCTTATTAATAATTTTTTGCAAGTGACTGATCTATATTTTTTATTCATGTTTATTTTTTCTTTGCATGTCACCTTTGTATTGTTAAATACACACTAGTCTAAAAGCTTACCATTAACTACGGTGGTTCTGTTGGAGTAAATTTAGGGCACGTAGGTGTTAAAGTTTAACCAATACTGTAGCACTTTCGTCTTATTTGACAAAAAAATTCTAATTTTGGACTAATTAGGCTTAATAGATTCGGCTCGTAAATTACTCCTAATCTATGTCGACATGCATACGATTAGTCTACATTTAGTAGTGCATGCATTTGCCACAACATTGATGTGATGGGAGTTAAACTTTAAAAAATGGTTGACGTTGATTTGTTGTGAGAGAATAATACTATTATTTCGCTGAAATGGTACGGCTGATAACTTCAAACGAACAGGGCATACTCCCTCCATTCATAGAAGAATATAATTTTCACATTTTGAGGAGTCAAACAGTTTAAAATTTAACTAAAAAAATTATACAATATAAAAAACTAATAATACTTGTAGGATAAAATAAATATCATTAGATTAGTTATAGAATATATTTTTATAATAATTTTATTTGGAGACATAAATGCTAATACTATTTATGATAAATTTGGTTAAATTTGAGCCAGTTTGACTGGCACAGTTTTCATAATTACGTTCTTTTCTGAACAGTAGCAAGTTTGGCAGCCTCCCCTACGTGGCTGTCTCGCTGATGCATGATGCTTTATTTGCATTTTACCCGGTCGACGGCCGCTTCGTCCTCACTCCTCGATCAGGCTCTGAAACTCCTCGCATGATCGAGGAGGCGCACGTATCCGGGGCGGCGGCTGTGCAGCCGACAGTAGCGTAGCCCAAAACCTCGGGCGCGGCCGGACCTACGTACGCCAATTCAGCCTGGTTTTTACACGTACAGGAGCCCTCCATGGTCAATCGAATTCATTAAAGCTCGCTCAATCATCACTAGTACCGGTACTGCATGCAATGCAAGGCATGTGTCCGTCCCTTTTACGTTCAAAAAAAAAGTGTCCGTCCTTTCTTCTTTGAAAAAAAAATTGAGGGGTCCGGGCCCCGGCCGGCAACCAGTTGCCTGCGGCCTGCCCGGGGGTATGCATTGCATTTGAAGGCAACTACTGTCTATATTCCCGAAGGAATATAATTATAGTACAGTGTTATGTTTCAGTACCTTATAAGTTTGATAAATTATAGATAAAAAATATTTATATCTATGATACCAAATAAACACCATCAGATTAATTATGAAATATATTTTTATAATAAATTAATTTAAAGATATAACTGTAAATATTATTTATTAAAAACTTAGTCAAACATGAATCACTTTTCATGACACGTAATACATAGTTGCATTGGACGGAGGTACCAGTAGCTACTCCGTCTGTAGGCAAGTTGCTCCGGCGGGCAGCCAAGGGTGTGTTTAGTTCGCGAATTTTTTTTGTTTTTAGCTATTGTAGCACTTTCGTTTATATTTGTCAATTAGTGTTCAATCATAGACTAATTAGATTTAAAAGATTCGTCTCGTGATTTTGTAACAAACTGTGTAATTAGTTTTTTTTTACCGGGTCGACGGTCCTCACTCCTCGATCAGGCTCTGAAACTCGCATGATCGAGGAGGCGCATGTATCCGGGGCGGCTGCTGTGCAGCAGACAGTAGCGTAGCCCAAAACCTGGGGCGCGGCCGGACCTATGTACGCCAATTCAGCCTGGTTTTTACACGTACAGGAGCCCACGATGGTCAATCGAATTCGTTAAGCTCGCTCAATCATCAATAGTACCGGTACTGCGTGCAATGCAAGGCATGTGTCCGTCCCTTTTACGTTAAAAAAAAATGTGTCCGTCCTTTCTTCTTTGAAAAAAAAATTGGGGGGTCCGGGGTCCGGGGCTCCGGCCGGCAATCAGTTGCCTGCGGCCTGACAGGGGCCCAGGGGTATGCATTGCATTTGCAGGCAACTATACTGTCTATATCTCCAAAATAATAAAATTTACCGTAATATTAATGTGACAGGAGTTAAACTTTAACACGTGGAAACCAAACAGGGCCTAACCCTTCACATCCATCCAATTCCATGCATGCATGTTCGAGATTCCTGTCATTTTTGAGTTGGACGTACACCTGCTCCTTCTCCGGTTATAAATATATCCAGCACAGTCGTCACGGCATATATAGTAGTAGTAGAAGTAGAAACGATCATTGAAAAATGAAAATCGATCTCTCTAATGGGACAAACACGTACGATTTGTCTACCTCTACGCGCAACGTACTACGCGCCTAGGCGGCAGTTTAATTTTTTCCGCGTGGGCAACACAAGTGATACTTTCTCGTATATACAGGCCGGAGTAGGAGTCTAATAAGACAACAACGAAGTAGTAAGGCCCCGTTTGGTTTGTGTATGTTAAAGTTTAACTCCAATTACATCAATATTCTCTTAAATGCATGGAGTACTAAATGTAGACTAATTGTATGCATGTCGGCACAGATTAGGAGTAATTTACGAGACGAATCTATTAAGTCTAATTAGTCCAAGATTGAAAATTGATTGAAAACTTTTTGTCAAATAAGATGAAAGTACTACTGTGTTTGTTAAACTTTAACTCCTCTAACCAAACACCCCTAATATGCTAGAGGCAAGAATTAAAACTATCCTCAGCTGGTCAGAAAGACGCGTTGATGTGAAGTAATAATATAGTATAACAAAAGTGTACTTATTAGGAGTCACATAAATTGTGTGCAAAGGAGTACACATAAATTGTGTCATCTGTGTGCGTGCGTGGTAGTTACACATATTCCACTCCACCCACCCAGTGGCCGAAACCCGTTGCTCTGTCACTGTCATCACGCGCGACCGGCGAAGCCGCATGTATAGATTAGATCCAGCTTTACCTTTGTTTTGTGCTGTAACTAGTAGTTAATTTCCTTCACATACATGTGGTCTGTGTCAAGCACTTTGATCTTATCCGATCCAACTCTCCTCCTAGTGACTCAACAGAATGTGGCACGTACGTACGACTAACAATTGCGCCGGCTAATAATAATTTTATGTTAGAGAATGAACTTCGGACCTATTTGGCACAGTTCAGCTTCACTAGTAAAGTTGTTTTTTAGAAAACAAATTCACAAGAGTTTTTTTTAGTGGAACTAAGTTGTTTCGGACGAAAGTGTTAGGCAAAGTAGCTTCACCGACAACTCATGAGGGAGAGAGAGCTGGGATAAGCTATTATTTTCAGCTTCATCCTAGCTCATGTATTTGTGAGAGGGGAGGGAAAAAATAGCTTCACATATGAAACTATTTTGGAAATAAGTATTTGGCAAAAAGAAAAAAAAAAAGGGATGCATGCCTTCCCCGTCGATCCATTTGTGTGATCGAGTGGCTTATTAAGATATCTTGGTTGGTGCTGGGTGATGCCTTTCCTGTGCTCAATGCAGAAGCTTAATATTAGTATTAGTATCCTAGGCTTGGTTCAGCATCAGGTTCATCAAGATACGCTACCTCTGGCTGTGTGTTTCAATGACAGATGATCGATGGGCTAAAGGGATAGATTTTTCATTCCCAAACATTATTTTGACAGGTAGTAAAACAGTAATATATTAAAAGATGGCATAATTATTCATGGATAGTCACATTAATAAGAAAGGAAGAAATATAAAGCTCCATTCCTTTCTCGTGGCATTCGGTTTAACTATAATTCGATCTCTAGTACTATTATGTTGGATGTGAAAAGGTTTGGTGACTACTAATAATAGCTAGTATCTGTTACTCAACTCGTAAACAGCATCAGGACTGTGTCAGCTCTCAGCTGGTAGATGACCGCTAGCTGCTGATTCCGACATGTGAAGACAGCTACTGCATGCAATATTTAATGTCAAACAGGGATCAGGCAAAGCTTTTTAATACGACCGTCCTCGGCCTTACATGTGTTTCCACCAAAGTAAACATGGTATTGTCCTCTATGGGCTCACCTTCTGAATGAACATCTCAATTTGTCTCAGGCGACACGACGGAGCTGAGCTAATGATATAATGATATTGAAGAGGAAATTTCCAAAGTGTAAATCCTAGGCGGAAAAAAAGAGGCAAATTGCGGCTGTCTAGTCATGATTTCGCTGAATTTTCATATATACGACCTTCTCGGCCACTATCTACACCCAGTACTCTCAGTAGGTGTGAATGCATGCAAAGTGGAATGAAAAGAGTAGCTCTAACGTCGTACTACACTGAAAACACTAGCTAGCTAACTCGCATATAATTCTAGATGGAAAGAAAAGCAAGAAAAGAGTGGTGTGTGCAGCGAGTACTACCTACCAACCAAAGCATGAAGTATCTCAGCATCAGAGAGCGCGGGAAAGCGATATGTATTTGGCATTAGTTAGCCGAGTGCGCTGCTTTATTTTTTATTCCCAATGAATAAATATGAACTAGATTCAACATCTATATGTTCAGGGATTTGAATACTAGATTCAGCAAAGCCTACCAGCGGGAAGCAACAGCATCCAGTGTTCGAACCCCTAATAACTAGATTCAGCAAACTATCTCTCAGTGGCCACTGCATCCGTAAAATAAAGAGCACCAAGGCATCCGAGGAAGCTGCTGCTGCTTTCTCCATCGGCAGCATAGGGGTAGGGAGCCCTGTATTTCTTGGACGTTTGGCACTCGATCGGCAGCATGCATGAAGACGTGTTACGGGGGCGGCCCGATCCGAATCCGACATGGCCAATCATAGTCCCACCCAGTGTCTCTAGTCCAAAACCCAAACAATCCTGCTGCACTTGCAACATTCATCCCCTCCCCTCCCCAAGACGGAACGCGCTTCCCTCCCCTTGTTTTTTTTCCGTCGTCGACTCGTCGTCGTCGTCGTTATAAATAAAGAGGGCAGCTCCCGGCGCCATTCGCCTCATCGATCACTCCCTCACAAGTCACAACCCAGCAGCAGCAGCAGCGACACAGTCCTGGGGTGCCTCCAGTTTCGCAGCACCATTGCCATCGCCAAATATCCATCACCACCCGGCGGCCCTGCCATCCGAACCTGCTCTAGCCTGCGCGACAGCAACAGACAAAAGAGGTCGAGCGATGGCCAGCGTCGTCGACGGCAATGGAGGCAGCGGCGGGCTGGTGGTGACGGAGCTGGGCCACATCAAGGAGTTGGTGACGCAGCTGGAGGTGCACCTCGGCGGCTCCTCCCCCGACCTCTGCAAGCACCTCGCCTCGCAGATCTCCTCCATCACCGAGCGCTCCATCAGCCTGCTCATCACCAGTTCACCACCTCCAGCCTCCACGGCGCCCGGAAGTGCTCCGCCGACGCCAGCCCGCTTAGCAACGTCTCCGACGCGTCCTTCGTAAAGGCCACCAATAAAAGGTATCCATCGTTGGAGCTTCCCGATTAACAAACAAACATAAACCCTCCTAATTGGTCTCTGTTTGCTGAGTTTTTTTTTTCTTCCCCAACTGGTGTAGGAAGACGATGGGCAAGAAGAGACATGAGGTGAGGATGAGCTCGGCCGGAGGTGGCGCCGATCACCCGGCTGACGACGGCCACAGCTGGAGGAAGTACGGCCAGAAGGAGATCCTTGGAGCCAAGCACCCAAGGTGGCCACTTGACTTACACTTCCTCCTATAAAAAGATTTTTCTATTCTTCTTTTCTTTTCAAGACTCCATAGCCCAATCTCATCTGCACGTGTTCTTTTCGCAAAGTGGAACTTTCTTATATATATCTGCTTTAGAGTTTGGATGGCGGGGGCGGGGCTGCACTCTTGTCTTGCTGAAAATGTTGCTGCCTCTATTTGTTTGCGTGTGTTTGGCCTCCACTTATTACTTGTCAGATGTTCAGGGCAACAGTGATTCATATTGCAATTTCCAAATTGGATTGGTGATGCTAGTTAAACTTGTTCTGGATGCACAATCAAATTCTCTTTTTCTTCTTTTTCCCAAAAGAAAATTACACGAGCAAAATGCAAAACTTCCAGGGCCTACTACCGCTGCACGCACCGGCACTCTCAGGGATGTGTGGCGACGAAACAAGTGCAGCGCACTGACGAGGACCCGACCTTCTTTGACGTCGTCTACCTCGGTGACCACACCTGCGTTCAGATGGCTGTGGCTGCGGCGGCGATGGGTCAAACTGCCGCAGACGCGCAGGCGCAAGAGCACAGCGACAGCCTGGGCGCCAGGAGCCTCCTGCAGAGCCTGACCTCCAGCCTGACGGTGAAGACGGAGGAGCCGGCCGTGGAGCCAGAGCAGCTGCTGCTGGGCTGGGACGCGCCCGTGCCCTTCTGCTTCTCCTCCACACCGGCGACGGCGAGCGGGTGCCATGTACCGGAGCACAGCCCCTTCTCCGCGCCGTCGACGTCCGACAACTGGGGAGTGTCCCCGGCGACCTCGGACTCCAACCGCGTCGTCTCTTTCCCGCCTTTCGAGGTCACCTTGTACCGGAGCAGCAGCTGCGGCGACGATGTGCAGTTCGGGTTCGAGGAAGTCATGTCAGTGCTCGACAGACCCGACGGGTTTCTCGACGACCTCGACATCGACGTCTCAAGCTTCTTCGCGTGATCTGAGTACAAGGAGGGAGCGACGAATCTTGCAATAGTGCATGCCCCTTATCTCTCATTTTTTTTGGGGGGGTCGAGGGTCGCAAAGTAAACAATTTCGTAATAGGGATGCCAACTAATCTAAACATGCGAGTTTTGTGAAATCTTCCAAGAAACTCTGTCCAAAAAGAATATAATTCTTGTTTTTCGAGGAGTCAAATGATTTGAAATTCGACCGAAGTTATACAAAAATATTAACATTTATAATATAAAATAAATACCATTAGATTAATTATATATTCGTAATAAACTTATTTAAAGACATAAGTGTTAATACTAGTAGTCCATCCACCCGTGCACGGGATATAATTTTAGGAGATATAAAAGTATTAGTTATTGTTTAACACATATGACTAATAAAGAATTACTTATATTAAATTGTATATTTGTTTATTTTTTAACATAATGGACAATCCAGTTATCATAAACTTATTAATATATTTTTTGCAAGGGGTGATGTATACATTTTTTCATTCATATTTATTTATTTTTCCTTTGCATGGCACCTTTGTATTGTTTAATTTAATTATACAATTAGTTTCAAAACCTTATCATTAACTATGGTGGATCTTTTTGCATCATATACTTTATGGATCTAAATTTTAATTTTTCAAACTTTGTTCCTATTGACTACTATAGACTCTTTTTATCCGCAAATTAAGTTAAAACTTTTGAGCTTATTGAGACGCTTGAGAGAGAAAGGGAGTTGCTGATGCTTGAGCTGTGTGTGTGTGTGAGTGAGTGAGAGAGAGAGAGAGAGGGGAAGAGAGGAGAGAGCTATGTGAGACAAAGAGAGTAGGATGATATTCAATCAGCATCCACGCACGACAGTGCGTGGTGCCTTTTCATTGCCTGAGTTGTGATATATAACCGGCGCGATATGGGCCTTGAAGAACTGTTTGTTTATGTAGCAATGATGGTAAAATGACATGGTTCTAGAGTTGAGAATGTGATAAGAGGGGAGGGGGGCGTATTAGTTGCGGTAAGGTCCACCACGGCACCACACCAGCAGTCCAGCGGGATTATTAAGCCAGTGGCAACAAACACATTGTTAATTGTTGTACTACCTAGTAGGCAGATTAGCATAGGTAATAAACTACAACATCATCATCATAGGAGTATGTATGTATGTATGTATGAGTTGATTGATATGGGTCGATGAGAATGAGGTGGCACAGCATGCAACATGACTTTAGACGGCAGGAGATTCGACGTGGTAGATCAAGAACCATCGATGCCGTGTAGTAGTAGCTGGGGTCGGAGCCGGGGAACGGATCGACAAATAGCATGCACGGTGTGCGCCCGTGTGAAAGTGTGTGCTCATACACGCCGTACCAGAAGTCTGCGTCAATCCATATCCAGAGACCATGTCGTGTCCCCGGCCAGCCCAGCGAGCGCAGACGATGAGGACCGGCCCGTGCCAGTACTACGCGTTAGCTCCGATCTCCGATGGATCGGCCGCCGCCCGCCTCATGATTTCGCCGGTCCACCCGATGCATGGATCCACCTTTCCGGCGGCTAACTTTACATGCATGCACATCTCCCGAAGTTTACCTGGATGTGTGGATCGGAGAAAGATCGATTTGAGATGAGCGCTATTAGTCGTCTCCGATCTATATATACATATTGTGCACGTGCCGCCGTGCGACGAAAAACTCTCCCAACAGTGCAAGTTGAGCGTACGCGATGGAGCAAGCAGGCATGCCCCCTTGCGCGCGACAGGTCACAGGACAGGATGATGCCGGACGCCACACGGTACGTGTGCAAGGCAAAATACTCTACTGTAGCAGTTTGGCAGCCTAGCTAGCTCCCCTACGTCGTCGTCGCTGATGTATGCTTTGATTTGCATTTTGCCCGGTCGCCGGCCGCGTCGTCGTCAGTCTCAGGCTCTCACGCGTGAGCGATCGAGCTGAAAGGTCCGGGATGCGCTGGGCCCCCCGGCCGCCGCGGAGTTGCCTAGTCCATGGCTTCATCGCGCACGGCGCCTCCTCCGTATCCCACACAAATTAAAATTAGCACCACCTGCGCATGCGTGGATGCTGGCAACTGCAAGGCATGTACGTATGTCTCCGTATTTTCTTTGCAAAGGAAAGCAAATAAACTCAGGGGTCCCGGCCGGCAACCAGTTGCCTTGCTTGTCCGGGGGCTGCATTATTTGCAGGCAACTAGAGGCAAAGTTGCTCCGGAGGGCAGACCGGCAGGCCGAGCCAATATCCACTTGCATTGCCTGCTGCAGACCATGCATTTGATCACGCAAGAAGGCTGCGGACCATTTGTCATTTTCTATAGCACTACTTCAGCAATATGTTTCAGCGAACAAATAGTATTTTTTCTCTTACAATATTTCAACATAAGCATCACCATAAACTAAATTTCAGCGAACCGAACGGTTGAGCAGCCATGTGATGAGAATCTCATCAGCTGGGACTATCTATACCCTTCCGATGTGATGGATCGGACGGCGAATTCGCCCCTTCTAGTTTCTACTAGTTTAATTCGCTGTATAGGCAAATCATGCGATAGTGAATGGAGCCCCACTTCTTTTTTTTTTCCCAAGATGGGCAAATCGGCTCTCGTCGACCGCGGCTGTGTACCATCTATCCCTAATTACAACCACATGTGGATAAGATATATAGTTGGGCCCACATGTGCAAACAGTTACACAACATGGACCACATAATACCTGGACCAGTAATGGATTATTATATTTACTGCATATGCATGAACTTGAGACAGCTAGGTTCAGTGCACAGATTAATAAGGGTATATAGCCTGTGGGAAGAAGAGCGAGATGGCTACTGGTGACTGGTGAGGTAACCAACTAACCCTTCACAACCATCCAATTCCATGCATGCGTGTTCGAGATTCCTGCAACTGGGCCAGTTTTAGCATCTACTATAATTCAGTCAAACACAATATTATACTGAGGCCTAATCGAGCTAGGAGCATATACTGATGGAAATTAGTTAAAGCTCAACACATGCATCAGACCTCAAGTACGTGTCCCATATAACGGCCGAAGAAACTTTTTTTTGTTTTTGTTTTTTTGCGATTTCCGAAGAGACGCTTTCTGATATCACATGATCATCCATCCAGCAAAGCCAGCTATACTACAATGCGAAGCTTATATATATAAATATAATAAATATAATATATGGTAGTATATCTGACACGAACTAAACGACAACGTAACTGTGATTAATTCGACTACGAGTAGTATGTTATTCACTAGTACAGAGACGGGCTTTACTCCCGGTGGGGAACCCCCTCTAGTCCCGGTTCCCCACCCGGGAGCAAGCATCCGGGACTAAAGGGGGGTCCTTTAGTCCCGGGTGAGGAACCGGGACTAAAGGAGGACCTTTAGTCCTGGTGGGTAACACCAACCGGGACTAAAGGTGCCTCCTGACATGCCACGATGGCCAGCACCTTTAGTCCCGGTTGGTAATACGAACCGGGACTAAAGGTTTTTTTTCTTTTCTTTTCATTTTTTTGTTTTCTTTTCAAAATAGGTTTTCGAAGTCGTATTGTACGCTGCTAATTATACATTTATACGCGCATATCGTATGTTTCGGTTCAAGCACAATGAACGTATTAAATCACACAATTCAAGCATAGAAATATATATATATATATGCATGCATCATATATATATTTACATGCATGCATGCATATGTGTATTTTACATTATATTATTTCATGTGCATATATTACAAAAGATTGCATTATAGTTGTTGTGACATAACGAGTTTCTTCTCATCCTCTAGCTTGGCTTCAATGGCAGTGTTGGGTCGAAGTAGAACTCGCCCTTGGAATCGATGACCTGCTCATTAAAAAATCCGGCTATAGACTCTTGAATTGCTTTGATTTGGTCTTGCCGTATGACCTTTTCCTCCAACCATCGAGTCTACAGGTTTGAATTAAAGGAAAATAAATTAATATATGTACATATATATATAAAGACATAGTAACACAATCAATAATAATAATTAAATGAATATATAGTGTATTTTTAACGTACTTTGAGTCTCTCTGTAGGAGTTCTTTGGGAGACCACCTTGATAAACTTGCAAACATAGTAACCACAGTAGTTGTTCCCCTGTTCCTGCCTCAGACACCACTTTACGAGAAAAAGATTTGTCATCCAATCTGGTGATCCGGTGAAAGCTATATGTTTAATTAATAAAGATGATGCGATTCAGGGGACTTACTTTCAATGGGATTACATTCAGTGGCGCTTTGCATTTTTCCATGTGTTGCTTCTCAATAAAGGTTTTCCAAACACTGCCCAATAAAAAATTTGCCACATCATTAGATATAGTTAATCATCATGTTTGTGTGTATATATAGTTGCTAGAGATCCCGAAATTACCTCTGGATAATATCTATCATATCTTGGTAGTCTTGTTGTGGTTTTCTCATCGAGTCATAGATTATCAAGTGACTTTTCACCAGATCGATGTCCATCAATATCCAGTGATTGCTGCATATGTTTATAGGATATAACGCATAACACTCATTAATTAACTAGAATCAACATATGAGCCATTAAGGCTATGATCGACATGATTAACACTCACTTGAAGTTATAGGGAAAGAGTATATCCTTCTTGTGGCGTTGGTTCACTAAGAAGTTCATGAGGTTACTCTCTGACTCAGACTTCCAATTAGTCATTGGAGTAATTGGGTCTTTGAATACTATATGGGGATCAACAAAACCAATTTCATTGCATCCTTCCTTTCTGAGCTCTGTCATTGTAAATCTGCATATATATAGTACTTGTTAGGATAATTTATATGCATATACACACATATGATGAGTTTAATAATAGATCGAAAGAATTATTACTTACAGGCAATAGCAGCTAATGATAACTTTGTCCAGAGATGTCAGGTGGCATAGTTGATGAAATTCTGCAAAGTCAACATACATAACATCATCGCCACGAAACCAATGTTCGTCTCTAATTCTGACACCAACGCAGATGTCTCCACTGGTAGACGCCTGCATGTACCACTTGTTTAGCAGGTACATTTGCGTCCCCAGATCAGATAAGGCTTGAGGGTTGTATAGACTCTGGCCTAGTACAAATTTTTTCTTCCAAATATCAACCTCCGCCGCACTCTCAATGTTTCCATCACCAAACATCTGGTAAAGGTCGAGACCAGTCTCATCAAGAAATTCACCAAGGTGATCCAAATCGACATCCGGAGGTATGTTTGCCTGATGCATTAATCCTAAATTCGAACCATATTCATTACCAACAACTAGCGGGGGGATTGATTGGTGCGCTTATTGTCCGAGTTGGGCAACTCCTTTCCCTGCCCGCTTCTTTTTCTGTGCCGCCTCAATTGACTTGGTGAGAGTGCGGTCATAGTCTGATAACGTTGATTTGGACGGCTTACGAGATTCCCGCTGTTGATGCTGGTAAGAAGTCACCTTTTTTCTTAAAATATCCGGAGCTACGAAGAAGTACGGTTTCTCTGGGTTTCTCCTTGCTTCTTGATTCATTTTAAGTTTGTCATAGAATCTAGACATGTCTTTTTTATATGCATCAGTTCCTTCTTCCTTCTCTTCAGATATTATTTTGGGAATAGCCCTTGGTTTCACGGTGGCTTTCTTTGCAGGCGGGGACTGGTTCTTCGTTTGAGGGGCTGGCCTCTTGCTAGGCTTCTTGGTAGGCGGGGGCGGGGGAGGCGTTGGAGACCTCCTTGGAGGTGTTGGCAGCGGCGTTGGAGACCTCCTTGGAGGTGGCGGCTGCGGCGTTGGAGACCTCCTTGTAGAGGGTGTGGATGCAGCCTCGTCTTCCAACATAATGTCATCGTACAGAGCACTATGATGATCTGGCGATTGAACAATTGGATTTAGGTTGGGGGAGGATCTGCTACAAAAAAAGGAATGCCATATTATTATGAGCAGATTGTTAATTATTTAAGCCAATACAAATTAATGATGTAGTGTTTTCATCCGCACGTACCTATGGTGAGGTAGTTCAGGAGGAGGTGGAGCCGACATCCCTGGAATGATGATGTAGCGCTTGCGCCATAGAATGAATGTCTTCTCCGCTTCTCCTAGAGTCTTCTCACCATCACCTCCAGGAATATCAAGAGGCAAATCACTAAAACCTTTTTCAGCTTTATCTACCGAGATGGTGGCATATCCTTCTTGGATTATATTCCCATGAATCCTTGGTGTCTTGGTTCGGTCGATAGGATTAACAAGACCGATAGCCACCTTGATTGTGGAATTCTCCTTCGGAATGTGTAGCTCACACGTTGTACAAGGTTCAGTGACGTCATCCACAGGGAAGTGCAGTCCTGTGTCCCCTTGATTTGGTATCTCCGTGGAAGCGCAGCTGCTTTTCAACTGAACAGATTGGCTAATGTTGATTCCTGGCTCTGATGCCTGCTTGCTTGCACTCACTGCTATTTGCACTTGCCTTTTGATTTCCTCCTGCATTCTCGCTTCAAGGTTTTTTTCCCGCTCCTGTGCTTCACGCACCGCTTCCTCCAACCTCTGGAGCCGTTGTGCCTCTTCTTCCTTCTTTCTCTGGCGACTTCTGTAGGAAGGTCTGTCCTGAGGGAATCCATGCTCCCACGAGACACTTCCTTTGCCTCTAGTTCGGCCACCATGTTCAATAGTCCCGATGGCGTATGTCAGCTCATCCTTATCTCTGTTGGGCCTGAACGCACCACTAGCAGTAGCTCTCTGAGCATAAAACAATCTTTCTGCTGCTTCTTGCAGTCTTGCGCCATAAACGCACTTCCCTGTCTCCTGGTCTAGTGTTCCCCCATGAGCGAAAAACCAATTCTTTGCACGTTCTCCCCACTCGAGTGATTCTGGTCTGATACCCTTGGCAAGAAGGTCTGCTTCCATTTTGTTCCACTTCTTAATGGCAGTCGGGTAGCCACCTGATCCCAAGGTATGGTGGTATGTCTTCTGTTGGGCATTACGTTGGTTCTTTATCACTCGACTCACACCCTCTTCCGAAGTCTTGTACTGTACAAACTCATCCCAATAGGGCCTCTGCTTTGAGATCGGGCCTGGGACAGTAAAATCTAGTGCTATGTTCTTCTTGACATACGTCGTGTATAGGTGTTTCTTCCAAGTCTGAAACTGGGTGGCCATCTTCTTCATTGCCCAATCCCTAACTCGCTCCTTCAATTCATCACCATCTATTATATCATCATAATCATCTGTTTGGAGCGTGAAATGTACCAAGACATCATTCCAAATTAACGCCTTGTCACGATCGGAGACAAAACTGATATGAGGAGCATTGGTCTTCTTCTTCCATTCACGGGTACTAATCGGGAGCCGGTCCCGTACAAGGTAACCACAGTGGTGCACAAATTTCATTTTATTCGGCCCCCCCGGTTCTCCTGTATCCACATTGAACTCCGAGATGATGAAGCGACCCTCCAATGGCTTTTTGGGACCTCGAACATTTTTACTCTTCGTTGTAGTTGTTGATGTCGATCCAGAGGGCTACAAAACATAAACATTATTTTTAATGTCATGAGCACACATAAGACATATGATAATATATATATATAGCTAATAATAAAAAATATATACTTGGCCAATATGTTGTTGCTCATTTTGTTCAAGAGCTAAGTACTGACTCCCGTCATCTACATCCTCTTGCACGTTATTTTTAGCACCATCATCGCCGGCAACTTGAGTGCCAGTGTTGATCAAATTCATCATCAACTCCTCCTCATCCATATTTCTCGGGTCGGCCATCTAGCTTCAAAAAACAAAACCAATATATAGTACGTCAACCATGTAGTCATTCATCATATGAGAAAAGTCTATGTTAATAATATAAGTATAAGTCATTATAAAATGTAAGTATATGTGTCTTATTGCTCATATAGCCATTACTATTTCCGAAATGATAAGAATTTATTTTCTTCTTCTACAGGCGATCTCTGATGCTATGATATAAAGTTTGAAGATAGTCTTCCCGGAAAAAAATATGTAATGCTCATATTACTTTAGCAACATTAATATATTATATCTGTATATTCAAAGTTCACAAATGAAGAAACATGTGATATTTTTGATAAACTAAAAAACGCTTAGTTTACAAACTGGGTATCAAAATTGAGTTCCTATTTGACCATTATATATCCTACAACAAATCCTTCAAAAAAAACCCTACATGAATATATTTGGATAAAATTTCGTTAACAAACATTGATCTATGTCCTCGGTGGAGGGCCTCGGGCGCGGAGGAGGGCGCGGTGGAGGGCCTCGGGCGCGGAGGAGGGCGCGGTGGAGGGCCTCGGGCGCGGAGGAGGGCGCGGTGGAGGGCCTCGGGCGCGGAGGAGGGCGAGGGCGCGGTGGAGGGCCTCGGGCGCGGAGGAAGGCGCGGTGGAGAGCCACGGGCGCGGAGGAGGGGCACGGGTGCGCGCGGTGGAGGCCGCACGAGGAAGAAGACGGCGGCGCCGGTGTCACGGAAGACGAACGGACGCGGTGCGAGGAGAAGAGGGCGGCGGTGTTCGACGAGGAAGAAGACGAGCGGATCGATCTGCCAGGCGCCGGAGGTTATATAGCAGAGGAGAATTACTCCCGGTTCCAGCCACCAACCGGGAGTAAAAACCCTTTACTCCCGGTGCGTATTACCAACCGGGAGTAAAGGTACCTTTACTCCCGGTGCGTGTTACCAACCGGGAGTAAAGGTATACCTTTACTCCCGGTGCGTGTTACCAACCGGGAGTAAAGGTATACCTTTTACTCCCGGTTGGTAACACGCACCGGGAGTAAAGGCTTTTTTTGGCGGGCCACGAAACTGCAGCCCACCTTTACTCCCGGGTGGGCTTCCCACCCGGGAGTAAAGGTGGCCTGCAGTTTCGTTTCCCGCCTGTTTTAAGGAATAGTCTTGTTAAATACAATAGAAATGCAATAGTTTTTATTAAATACATAGTAAATTAAATAAAAGGCATAAAATTATTTTGTTAAAAATATGAATTTTATTTTTGTTTATTGCACATAGGAAAAATCGATAACCTAACTTTTTTTATTTTTTGTTAGAATTATGAAACATAATGTAACTAATATTTATTATTTCGTTAATGCAAAATGTATTGTTTAATTAAAATTATTAAAATTATTGGTTTTGGACAGGAAATTTGTTTTCACATCATTTTAACGTTAATATTTTAATATTTCATCACTCAGTAACCAAATCAAACATTGATTTAATTTGAAACATGACATAATAAACATCTGAATTCACAATTATTACATAATATCTCAAACACACACTATATTAAATCACTATATCATCAAGTGGGCACAGCAGTGAACTTCTTCTTTACGTATGTCCCTTGGTTATGATCGCTTCGTAACCATGGAGTGTCCTCATCATTTACCAAGATGCTAGGGTCTTTGTTCACTTTGAAGGGCGGAATTCGGTCATCCTTTTCATATTCTTCTGACATGTCCGACTTGTCCTCAATTCCCACGATAACTCTTTTCCCTGAAAGAACTATGTGGCGCTTTGGCTCTTTGGTTGAGTCATTATCGTTTTTCCCTCTTTTTGGTTTGGTAGACATATCATTGACATAGAACACCTGATTCACATCCTTGGCAAGGACGAATGGTTCATCTTTGTACCCAATATTACTAAGGTCTACTGTTGTCATTCCATACTCGTTGTCTACTGTTACCCCGCCTCCGGTCACCTTGACCCATTGGCACTTGAACAATGGGATCTTCAAAGTAGGTGCATATTCTAGTTCCCATATTTCATCTATGCGTCCATAATATGTCTGCTTATTCCCATTCGGGTCTGTGGCATCTATGCGGACACCACTGTTTTGGTTGGTACTCCTTTTATCTTGGGCTACTGTGTAGAATATGTTCCCATTTATCTCGTACCCTTTGTATGTGACGATATGCCATGATGGTTGCATAGCCAATAAATACAGTTGCTCATGGATGCTCTCATCACCTTGACATTTTTTTCGCAACCAACCGCCGAAAGTTTCCATGTGCTTATGCGTAATCCAAGCTTCAGTCTTCCCTGGAAACTCGGATCGTAAGAGATCCTTGTGTGTCTCAATATACGGATCTACCAAAGAGGAGTTCTGTAGAACTGTGTAGTGCGCTTTATTGAAATAATCATCATCCATACCAATATATGTTTTCCTCCCTAGTGTCCCCTTTCCGCTTAGTCTCCCCTCATGTCTCGATTCAGGAACACCAATCGAGTCAAGGTCGGGAATAAAGTCAACACAGAACTCAATGACCTCTTCTGTTCCAAAGCCCTTGGCGATGCTTCCTTCTGGGCGAGCACGGTTGTGAACATATTTCTTCAGGACTCCCATGAATCTCTCTAAGGGGAACATGTTGTGTAGGAACACAGGACCGAGAGTGAAAATCTCCTTGACTAGGTGAACTAGGAGGTGTGTCATAATATCAAAGAAGGAAGGAGGGAACACTAACTCAAAGCTGACGAGACATTGAACCACATCATTCTGTAGTTTAGCTAGATCAGTTGGATCAATTGCCTTCTGAGAAATTGCATTGAGGAATGCACATAGCTTTACGGTGGCTAGACGTACATTTGGAGGTAGAATTCCTCTTAATGCAACTGGAAGTAATTGCGTCATGAGAACGTGACAGTCATGGGACTTTAAGTTACAGAATTTCTTCTCTGGCACATTTATAATACCCTTTATATTCGAGGAGAATCCAGATGGTACCTTGATGTTGTTTAAGCATTCAAACATGATTTCCTTCTCCTCTTTGCTTAGAGTGTAGCTAGCAGGACGTAAGTAATGGCGTCCATCATCTGTCTTCTCTGGATGCAGGTTGTCTCTTTCTCTCAAACAACGTAGGTCCTGTCGTGCTTCAAATGTGTCCTTAGGCTTTCCATACACACCCATAAAGCCTAGCAGGTTCACACAAAGATTCTTCGTTAGGTGCATCACGTCGATCGAGCTACGGACCTCCAGGACTTGCCAATAGGGTAGGTCCCAAAATATGGACTTTTTCTTCCACATGGGTGCGTGACCGTTAGCGTCTTTCGGAATAGGTTGGCTTCCATGTCCTTTTCCAAAGACGACTTTCACATCATTGACCATATCGAGTACATCCTCACCGGTTCGGTTGCGAGGCTTGGTCAGGTGGTCTGCTTTCCCTTTAAAATGCTTACCTTTCTTTCTTACGGGGTGATTTGCAGGAAGAAATCGACGATGGCCAAGGTACATGACCTTTCGACATTTTTTCAAGAATACACCTCTAATATCACCGAAGCAGTGTGTGCATGCATTATATCCCTTGTTTGACTGTCCTGAAAGATTACTTAGAGCAGGCCAATCATTGATTGTTACGAACAACAATGCTCGCAGATCAAAGTGTTCCTGTTTGTACTCATCCCACACACGTACACCTTCTTTATTCCACAAAATGAGAAGTTCATCAATAAGTGGTCTCAGGTACACATCGATGTCATTGCCAGGTTGCTTCGGGCCTTGGATGAGCACAGGCATCATAATGAACTTCCGCTTTATGCATAACCAAGGAGGAATGTTGTAGATACTTAGAGTAACAGGCCAAGTGCTATGACTACTGTTCTGCTCTCCAAAAGGATTGATACCATCTGTACTTAAAGCAAACCTTAAGTTTCTTGCGTCATTTGCAAACTCCGGGAATTCTCTGTCGATTGCTCTCCACTGGGACCCATCAGCAGGGTGTCTCAACATATTGTCTACCTTACGGTCTTCTTTGTGCCATCGTAACAATTTTGCATGTTCTTTGTTTCTGAACAGACGTTTCAAGCGTGGTATTATAGGAGCATACCACATAACCTTGGCAGGGATTTTCTTACGTGGACGTTCGCCCTCAACATCACCAGGGTCATCTCGCCTGATCTTATACCGCGACGCATGGCATACCGGGCATGCATCTAATTTCTCGTACTCTTTGCCATGGTATAGGATGCAGTCATTAGGACATGCATGTATCTTCTCTATTTCTAGCCCCATAGGACAGATAACTTGTTTTGCTTCGTAGGTAGTGGCGGGCAATTCATTGTACTTCGGAAGCATCTTCTTTTGGATTTTTAGTAACTCTCCAAATCCCTTGTCAGATACACCATTCTTTGCCTTCCATTGCAGCAATTCTAGTGTGGTTCCCAACTTTTTCTGCCCTGCATCACAAGTTGGGTACAACAATTTCTTGTGATCTTCTAGCATCCGCTCGAACTTGATCTTCTCCTTTTCACTTTCACATTCTCTTTGTGCATCACGAATGACCTGACAAAGATCATCAGCCGGCTCATCTTCTACGGCTACCTCTTCTTCAGCTTCTCCCATTGCAGTATCATTGAGGCACGCACCATCAGGAATAATATCATTGTCGTCCCATTTTTCTTCTTCATCTTCTTCCATTACAACATCGGTTTCTCCGTGCTTTGTCCAACAAATATAGTTTGGCATGAAACCCGACTTGAACAAGTGTGAATGAAGAGTCCTTGAGCAAGGATATTCCACTGTATTCTTACATATGGCACATGGGCAGCACATGAAACCGTCGCGTTTGTTTGTCTCGGCCGCACGTAATAAAGAATGCACGCCGTCAATGAACTCTTGTGAGCGGCGATCAGCATTATACATCCAATGACGGCTCATCTGCATTACATGACATAAATATCATATTAAAACCTAGATCATAATTAATTATTTATACAACATGCGTGCCACCACAAAAGATACAAATTTATGAAAGCATCGCTACAATGTAGACAATCTCAACTACCACTAAAAGAACTAAAGCTAAAATACATTTCAGGAGCACAAGGATTTCGCGACCACTCTCAACTAAAACAGACAGATCCCCCGATTGTGCAACATCTTTGGGCTTCTTCGGCTGGATCACTGCCTCATTAGCCGCCGTATCTGCCTGTTGTGCAAGATATTTTTGCACGAGTTCAACATACTCTTCCTCCCAGTAGAAGCCTGAACATCGTCCACTGCCATCCCACTGAAATTAAAACAAAAAATTAGAACTTTAATCACAACCATCATGAAAATAGGTATAAACTAACCATAATCATTAAATACGATAAAATAACTCACATTGCGATCCGGACACTTGTAGAAGATACGATCCTTGTTGGGACCCTCCTTCTTCACTCGGTACTCCATCACAATCTTCGTCTCATCATGACACTTGCCACATGGAATGAGAGGAAGGCCCGGCCTAAGTCGCTTTGAAAACCCATGAGAGGCCGAGGACCCGGAAGCAGTTGCCATCTACTCTCTATACTCATTTTTTAATACACTATAAATTTCTTCTTTTATAAACAAATAAAATTAACAAACTATAAAATTATCTACATCTCTAAACAATGATATTTTTAACCTTCTTTCATGTAAATATGCAAGCTTAAAGTGATTTTGAGCTCAAATTGCTTACAAATGAAAAAAAAACCACAATAAAGAACCATAAATATATATAGTGAATAAAATGGCATAAGAAAATGGTAAAAAATGAGAGTATGAGATTGGTAACCTTTACAACTGAAGAATCGACGGAGGAATCGAAGAATGGATGGAGGAACAATGGAGGGAGGGAGGAAGCAAGAACACCAGTGAGCTTCAAAATGTGCTGAGCTCGGGCTCGGGGAGGAAGGAGGAGACGGCCGATTTATAAAGGGAGAACATTTAGTCCCGGTTGATAGATCCAACCGGGACTAAAGGTAACTTTCCAACCCCGGGCGCAGCCACGGCCCGGGAGTAGACCTTTACTCCCGGTTGGAGCCACCAACCGGGAGTAAAAGTATACCTTTAGTCCCGGTTGGTGGCTCCAACCGGGACTAAAGGTCCTTGCCACCTCTGTCTGGCGCAGTAGCCGTTGGGCAGGGACCTTTAGTCCCGGTTGGAGCCACCAACCGGGACTAAAGGTATTTCTAGTCCCGGGGGCAAAAAATTCCGGGACTAGAGCCCATTTTGGCCGAGGATCAAAGGTCTGTTCAACATAAGCATCACCATAAACTAAATTTCAGCGAACCGAACGGTTGAGCAGCCATGTGATGAGAATCTCATCAGCTGGGACTATCTATACCCTTCCGATGTGATGGATCGGACGGCGAATTCGCCCCTTCTAGTTTCTACTAGTTTAATTCGCTGTATAGGCAAATCATGCGATAGTGAATGGAGCCCCACTTCTTTTTTTTTTCCCAAGATGGGCAAATCGGCTCTCGTCGACCGCGGCTGTGTACCATCTATCCCTAATTACAACCACATGTGGATAAGATATATAGTTGGGCCCACATGTGCAAACAGTTACACAACATGGACCACATAATACCTGGACCAGTAATGGATTATTATATTTACTGCATATGCATGAACTTGAGACAGCTAGGTTCAGTGCACAGATTAATAAGGGTATATAGCCTGTGGGAAGAAGAGCGAGATGGCTACTGGTGACTGGTGAGGTAACCAACTAACCCTTCACAACCATCCAATTCCATGCATGCGTGTTCGAGATTCCTGCAACTGGGCCAGTTTTAGCATCTACTATAATTCAGTCAAACACAATATTATACTGAGGCCTAATCGAGCTAGGAGCATATACTGATGGAAATTAGTTAAAGCTCAACACATGCATCAGACCTCAAGTACGTGTCCCATATAACGGCCGAAGAAACTTTTTTTTGTTTTTGTTTTTTTGCGATTTCCGAAGAGACGCTTTCTGATATCACATGATCATCCATCCAGCAAAGCCAGCTATACTACAATGCGAAGCTTATATATATAAATATAATAAATATAATATATGGTAGTATATCTGACACGAACTAAACGACAACGTAACTGTGATTAATTCGACTACGAGTAGTATGTTATTGTATCTATCTTCAGCTGCTGTTTCCATGCATATGTATATATACTTGTATAATCGTCTGCATGCCGGATCGATGCATGCAGCATGTGCAACAAATTGCTAATGATGATGCTGATCCTATATATATTGAGGCGTATAATTGTGCAAATAAAAAGGGCCGGGGGCAACGATTGATCGAATCGGTCATCATCACAGTAAGGGCAACTGGCATATAAGGACCCCCAAATTCATTGGGGGATGCATGCCGTCCCCGTCGATCCGTGTGTGATCGAGTGGCTTGTTAACATATCTTGGTTTGTGCTGGTTGATGCCTTTCCTGTGCTCAATGCAGAAGCTTAATATTAGTATTATTAGTATCGGGCTTCGTTCAGCAGCAGGTTCATCAAGATACGCTCCGCTGTGTGTTTGCATGACAGATGCATGATTGATGGGCTTAAAGGATTTTTTATTCGCAAACATTATTTTGACAGGTAGCAAAACAGTAATATATTCATGCATGACCGCATGGTTACATTAAGGAAGGAAGAAATTAAGCTCCATTCCTTTTATTACGTGGCATCAGTTCTCTAGTACTAGCTTACTAGCTAGTATGTTGGATGTGAAAAGGTTTGGTGAGTACTAATAGGTAGTAATCTGTTACTCAACTCGGGCTGTGTCAGCTCTCAGGGCGTCCCAGTAATTCTATCGATTTCGCTAGCTTAGCTAGAAGTGAGAGGGTGAAAAAATTATTATCTTATTTCCTTCCTCCCCAGCTGCAGAGCATTGCCGTAAATGCCGCTCTCACACACTACCGGAATCCGCTTCTTTGCCGAGCGCCGGAGGCTTTGCCGAACGTTTTTTTCGGGCGCTCGACAAAGAAGGCTTTGCCGAGAGCCAAATAAAAAACACTCGGCAAAGCCTCTGCACTCGGCAAAGAAGCCTTTGCCGAAACACTCGGCAAAACCTTCTTTGCCGAGTGCCAAAGTAAAACACTCGGCAAAGCAATTTTTCAAACTACGTTTTGGTGTCCTAAACGAATTCAAATAAAAAAGTTTTCAACTACAAAGGTTCATAACTTCTCATGATCTACAAACTTTATATTGGTCATTTCTTCATTCGACATAGTAATAATTACATTGTTCACAAAATCTATATGTCTCTCATGTAGTTTCATGAAACTATAAGAGAGATATATAAGATTTGTAAACAATGTTAGCACCACAATTTCGGATGGAAAAACTTCCTAAATGAAGTTTGTAGATCTCGAAAGGTTATAAAACATTGTAGTTGACCACTTTTTAATTTGAATTCATCTTGTCATGCAAAACTACATTTGAAATTCAAAATTTTAAAATTTTAAAATTTGAATTTTTCAAAAGACCTTGGATGGAAAAACTTCCTAAATGAAGTTTGTAGATCTCGAAAAGTTATGAAACATTGTAGTTGACCACTTTTTCATTTGAATTCATCTCGTCATGCAAAACTACGTTTGAAATTCAAAATTTTAAAATTCGAATTTTTCAAAAGACCTCGGATGGAAAAACTTCCTAAATGAAGTTTGTAGATCTCGAAAAGTTATGAAACATTATAGTTGACCACTTTTTCATTTGAATTAATCTTGTCATGCAAAACAACGTTTGAAATTCAAAATTTTAAAATTTGAATTTTTCAAAAGACATTGATTTGAATTCGTTTAGGGCCTCAAACAATCAATTTTCACTTGATTTAGTATAATATTTGAGTAACCGAAACGGGCACGTGAGTGTGTAGTGCAGGTGGTAGATGAGGTATCGCGTGAGGGAGAGGTCACGAGTTTGAATCCTGCCGACTGCGTAGCCGCGAATTTTACGTGAAAAATAGCGCGACTTACGACTTCGACGGAGACGGACGGGCGCTGGCCAGTGGATCCCTTCCCACTTTGCCGAGAGCTACGCTCGGCAAAGGCTTTGCTAAGGATCTTAAAGGTTTTGTCGAGAGCTGAAGCCCTCGGTAAAACAGCCGGCTCCGGTAGTGACAGTTCCTCAATCCAGGTTAAATCACCCGTAGATTCTCCCGTCGCTACAGAGATGCTCTTTCCATTGTTTAGTATTTCCACGTCGGACAAAGCTGGCGACGTAGCCGGTCATTGAGGACGCCCTCAGCTGGTAGACAACCGCTAGCTGCTGATTCCGACACGTGACAGCTTAAGATATTGTGAGAGAAAAACATTGTTTATGGCTAAAATTTAGCTTATGTTGAAATTTCGCTTATGCTGATACTGAAATTTGGATTATGCTAAAATTTAGCTTATGCTGAAATGTTGTGAGAGGAAAATATCGTTCCATGGCTGAAAAGTAGCTCAACCGAACATGGTGTTAATATCTAACCTGGATCAGGCAAAACTTTTTTTTGTACAAGGTGGCATCAGAATTCAGACACAGATTGTAATACGACCGTCCTCAGCCTTACATGTGTTTCCACCGAAGTAAACATGATATTGTCCTCTATGGGCTCACCTTCTGAATGAACATCTCAATTTGCTGCAGGGAAACACGACGGAGCTAGATAATGATATTGAAGAGGGAATTTCCAAAGTATAAATCCTTGGAAAAAAAGGAGGCAAATTGCGGCTGGCTAGTCATGATTTCGCTGAATTTTCATATATACGACCTGCTCCTCGGCCACTATCTAGGCCCACTGGCCCAGTACGTACTTTCAATAGGTGTGAATGCATGCAGAGTGGAAAAGAGCAGCTCTAACGTCGTACTACACTGAAAACACTAGCTTAGCTAGCATATAATTCTATAGAACGAAAGAAAAGCAACAAAGGAGTGGTGCGGTGTGTGCAGCGAGTACCTACCAACCAAAGCATAGTATCTCAGAATCAGAGACGCGGGAAAGCGATATGTATTTGGAATTAGTTAGCCGAGTGCTCTCTGCTTTATTTATTCCCAGTAAATAAATATGAACTATTAGTAGACAACGTCGTCCTACTTTCATAGTAGGCTTTAGCCGAGAATATACCAAATTTAGCTTTAGAGAAGAAGTGTGTGCCCTGATGGGATAAAACATATACTGGCTATGACATCATATGCTCCATCAGTAGCAGACTTTTGGTCATTATTTCTTCCTTTCTAAGTCAGGCTGGTCGGTTAGAGCTCACTAATGCAGTATTCACAGCCCCTCCTACTTTTCCCATGAGTACGTTCCACTTACCAAAAACTATTATGAAGCAAATTGATAAATTTAGAAAACATTATCGGTGGAGAGAGGATCTGATGTCAATAACAGCAAACCACCAAAGGCAGCCAATACTATGGTTTGCATTCCAAAGCCGGAACGGGGCGGGGGTTTTGAACCTCCGCACACAAAATGAATGCCTTTTGCTAAAACACTTACATAAGTTCTACAACCTACTCAATGTTCCATGGGTGCAACTTGTTTGGGACAAGTATTATTCTAATAGATGGCTTCCTCGGCTCACCAGTAGTTTCAGGGCCTCCTTCTGGTACGGTGGAATGATATTCTGAAGTTTGCAGATTCCTATAAAAGCATGGCCACGACTAATATTCATAACATTAGTTGTTGATTCTTTTGGCTTGACCTTTGGAATGGAAGAGTTTTGCAGCAGACATTCCCGAAATTATTTTCCTTTGATAAAAAATCTTTGCTTATAAGCTTCTGATAGAAAATTCACCAAGTTTTTCACCGCCTATGGAAATAATGTCAAAACGATAGAAAATTCTTCTTCTGGTTTGTATTGAAAGACCAACTCAGAGAACTTCTTCGGCGTAAAAACATGATCATCCAATATTACAGTTGTGTTCTTTGCCTCCAGGGTGTTGAAGAAACTCTCTGTCATCTAATGTTGGGATGCCCATTTGCTTTGGCTTGTTGGAACACTCTCCACCTCTTTGTTCCAAATACGATCCTTTCTAGATTTTTGAAAGCTTGAAAGATCAACTCCAATTGCCTTTTTTCATGGAGAATGTGGTTATCATGTGCTAGTCAATTTGGACAATAAGAAATGACAAGAACATTCAGGCTTTCGTGCAGCGTTGCAAGACAATCATTACTAATTTGAGGCCCCAATGGAGGCACCACATCGTTAGTTCTCACTTGGCGCGCTAGGAAAAAAAGATAAATCCTAGAAGTTCTCACAATAATCAGAGATATCTAGCCTTTGATTTGGTAGACTCTAATCATCATCACCGGTAATAGCCATTAGATCTATTATAGTTTATTAAAAAAATTACCCACCACTGCCATTATGAAAAATACATAAAGTACCCCCTAATTTTCCATCTAAATTACCCACCTCTACCATTACAAAAGATAATTCAAAATAACCCCCTATATTTATATGTAAATTATCCACATATGTCGTTATGAAAAAAATCAAAATAACCCCTAAATTTGCATCTAAAACCCACATTTGCCATTGTGAAACATAATTTAAATTAACCCCCTAACATTGTGTCTAAATTACCTAGCATTGTCATTATAAAATATAGTTTAAAACAATCCTCTGACATTATTTCTAAATTACCCGCATCTACCTTATGAAGGATAATTTAAAGTGCTTCCTTATAATTTTATAAATTATCCACCTTTATCATTATGAAAGATAATGCAAAGAAATATTATAGGTTTGGATTTAACCTATAAGGTAACATTATATCTAAATTACCCACATCTACCTTATGAAGGAAAATTTAAAATGCTTCCTAATAATTTTATAAATTATCCACTTTTATCATTATGAAAGATAATGCAAAGAAATATTCTAAGTTTGGATTTAACCTATAAGGTATTATCTTTATATTTATACGTACCTTAGCCATTATAAAAATAAATAAAAACAGTCTCTGCAATCTACACGTAAACAGTAATATATATTATTACAATAAAATAAATCAATATCCATAAAGTATGATACATATATTTTTAAATTACAAACTTCTATAATCATGAAATAAATAACTATAATGTTTTGTTCCACCATGCATATCAAATACATTAGGATAAATATTTCTTTTAACAACATATAAAACAAGAAAAAGTGTTCACTTAACAAACCACGTAGCAATAACACTTTATATTAATACCCCATGATAATAAATTGTATAAGTTATTATTTTAAATAAGTTTATACATTTTTATTGAAATATTATGTTATATCAATATTATTAATACAATTTTATGTACTCTATAATATGTAAATAATACTACACACATATAATCCTATGATATAGCAAATTCAATATGTTTAGTGTTGGGGTGCAAGGAGAGTTTGAACTTGTGTGGAAAACAGTACTACTAGGACCTAATCTCTTTTTAATAGAAAACAATCTTTGAATAAAAGATAAAGAATATTAGAATTTCTAATTAACATATGAAAAAATTACAACAACTTGTTTAATAGTAAAAAGATAAACTATAGATTTATGAAGACACAAAAAGTGCAAAAAGGAGAGTTAGTGAAAGATACAATCAACACAAGAGTTTCAACTTAACTTGAGGAGAGAAAAAATCCGCAGCAATCGATAAGAATAAAATTTAAATAAGCAAAATTTTGATTCATGACTTCATAAGATATATGATGTAACGAGAACCGCCATGATTAATGCTAAGGTTTCAAAGTAATTGCACTTTTAAAATATACAGAGGTGCCATGCAAAGAAAAAAATATGAATATGGATAAAAAAACATAGATTAGTTCCTTGAAAAATAATAATTGATAAGTTTATGATAACTAGATATAGATTACATAGTATCTATTGTGTCCATTATGTTAAAAAATAAACAAAGAGAACATACAACATATAAGTAGTTCTTTATTAGTTAGATGTACTCCCTCCATTTCAAATTATAAGACGTTTTGAGTTTTCTAAATATGTAGCTTTTGCTATACATTTAGATGTACAGTCTAGATATATAGTAAAAACAATATATCTAATTGATTTGTGCAAGAGCACGGGTTGATAGACTAGTTTTTAAAATCGAGTTCGCCCTAGTTATTCTACGGGCCAGAGCAAACTATCATCCTCTAAATGTATAGCAAGATACAATCAACACAAGAGTTATTGTAATCCTTTCTATTTTTAACCTTTTTTAATTTTTCTCTTGATTTTGTATTGTGGAACCTTTTTGTAACTTTTTTTTTGCAACAAAACACAGTAGTGGGTAAAATCCCTCCGGTTTCCCTTAAAAAATCATATACTCCATTTACTAAAACATGCGTTGCTTACCTGCTTTGTACAAGCTCGATCGTCCTTGTAGGCTTTTTTTAATTAATTATTTTGGAACCTCGGAGAACCTGAGGCATGGCAAAAACTAGAGATTTGAGAGCCGTAGAGACTCGACCACGCCTAGAGGCTAGAGCAAGCAAGCTCCTCTTAGGTGTGCTGTAGGATATATCCTTTCCGGCCGATCGATGCTACCAACGATGAAAACGGATCGGATACGAACGGATATCACTCATATTATATTTGTTTTCATATTTCTGTTCGGATTCGAATTCGGATACGGATAGCGTTCGGATACATATACGAATACGGATTGACTCGGTTACGGATACGAATAATGAGTATCGAATACGGTATGAATCGGATTCGGAGAAGGTCGGATACAAATATCTATTCGGATATTGAGTAAAAGCAGTGTGTATATATATATATATATATATATATATATATATATATATATATATATATATATATATATATATATATATATATATATATATATATATATATATATATATATATATCATACGTGCGCAAACAATTACACCACTCTATGAGTCCATAATCCATCTAGATTAAACCGAAAGACTAAAGAGTAAAGCAACAAATAAGATAAAGATACAGATTGTCTCAAACGTTTGAACACTAAGTTTGTTCAGCTCATCAAGATCTACAATCCTTATATATGCTATTTTTTCATTTGAGAAAGTTTGAACAAAATATAGTTCAAATTTCACAAATGTGTGACATAGTTTTAGAAAGTCTATATGAGATTCAAGAATTTGTGACTAGTGTTTGATAAACTTTCTCAAATGCGAAAATGAGCTATATAACAATTGTAGATATTGGTGAGTTGATCAAACTTGGTATTCAGAGTTTTTTCATCTGATGTCATTTAGTGTCTCATTTGAGCAAGTTTGACCAAGTCAAATTTGGTCAAATGAAAAAACAACACTTTGACTCTAGTATTATGAACTCTAAATGACTTCAAATTGAAAAGTTTTGAATACCAAGTTTGTTCAACGCATGAAGATCTACAATTGTTATTTTGGTCAACTTTCCATTTGAGATAGTTTGTATGGTTCAAATTTGTGATTTTTAAATTTCGACGCCTATAAACTAGTTTTCGGAACCCTAGATTGTCTCAAATTGAAAAGTTTTGAATACCAAGTTTGTTCAACTCATCAAAATCTACAATCCTTATATAGGCCATTTTTTCATTTGAGAAAGTTTGAACAAAATGTAGTTTAATTTTCACAAGTGTGTGACATAGTTTTAGAAAGTCTTTATGAGATTCAAGAATTTGTGACAAGTGTTTGATAAAACTTTCTCAAATGGGAAAATGAGCTATGTAACAATTGTAGATCTTGCTGAGATGATCAAACTTGGGTTTTCGGAGTTTTTTAATCTGAGGTCATTTAGTGTCTCATTTGAGCAAGTTTGACCAAGTCAAATTTGGTCAAATGAAAAACAACACTTTGACTCTAGTATTATGAACTCTAAATGACTTCAAATTGAAAGGTTTTGAATACCAAGTTTGTTCAACTCATCAAGATCTACAATTTTTGTTTTGGTCAACTTTCCATTTGAGATATTTTGGATAGTTCAAGTTTAAGATTTTTAAATTTTGATGCCTACAAACTAGTTTTTGGAACCCTAGATTGTCTCAAATTGAAAAGTTTTGAGTACCAAGTTTGTTCAGCTCGTCAAGATCTACAATTCTTATATAGGCAATTTTTTCATTTGAGAAATTTTGAACAAAATGTAGTTCAAAATTCACAAGTGTGTGACATAGTTTTAGAAAGTCTATGAGATTTAAGAATTTGTGACTAGTGTTTGATAAAACTTTCTCAAATGGGAAAATGAGCTATGTAAAAATTGTAGATCTTGCTGAGATGATCAAACTTGGTATTCAGATTCATCTGAGGTCATTTAGTGTCTCATTTGAGCAAGTTTGACCAAGCCAAATTTGGTCAAATGAAAAAACAACACTTTGACTCTAGTATTATGAACTCTAAATGACTTCAAATTGAAAAGTTTTGAATACCAAGTTTGTTCAACTCATCAAGATCTACAATTGTTGTTTTGGTCAACTTTCCATTTGAGATAGTTTGGACTGTTCAAATTTATGATTTTTAAATTTCAATGCCTACAAACTAGTTTTCGGAACCCTAGATTGTCTCAAATTGAAAAGTTTTGAATACCAAGTTTGTTCAGCTCATCAAGATCTACAATCCTTATATAGGCCATTTTTTCATTTGAGAAAGTTTGAATAAAATATAGTTCAAATTTCACAAGTGTGTGACATAGTTTTAGAAAGTCTATATGAGATTCAAGAATTTATGACTAGTGTTTGATAAAACTATCTCAAATGGGAAAATGAGCTATGTAAAAATTCCAGTCTATATGAGATTCGAGGTCATTTGGAAAAAAATCAAATTCCAGTCCTTAATTTTTATTATTTGGCATGTATTTTGGCCATTCCTTTTTAGTAGAAAACAACACGGTGTAAGCAATGTCTTGGATTATTTAAAAAACCACAACTTAGATTAAGACGGCAAGCATCACCGGATATTTTATATATAATATATCACACACATCACACAAATTCATAGGAGTACAGGACTTAGCACAAGCATCACTCGACAGGTTCATTAGTCACATGCTTGAGTCAGTCACAAGCTCTTAGAGTCATAGAACTTTTCAAAGTGCAGCTACATAAACATCCAGTGATCCAGAGATCACCTCAAAACACTAAAGAGTGCATCAGCCATCAAGGCAACAACCAGCCGTCCATCTTCAATCTTCAGTAGTCCAAATCCAACCATCCATGTCATCCACGTCGCTGTCCTCATGGTCCTCGGCGTCGCTACAACCTTCTTCAGTAGCCTGGTTCTCAGCCTACAAAATGTAGTGCAAATCAACACCTGGGGCCTGGAGGTAATATGTGCAGGTCACACACTAACAATACTAAATTGAAAATAATAATTACAAACCTCATCTGCTAGAGTGGAGACAATATCACAAAAGTCTTCAAGAATTGATCCTATCTTATAGTTGCGATCTGAAAATGGCATGGCCACATAAAGTCATAAGTCAAAAAAATAAAGTTGCAGTTGCAAGTTATATAAATAATTTAGTGTTACCTTTCTTAGATGCAAGGCCCCAATCTTTTGAACAAACTAGTGCCTCGACAATCTCAGGATCAAGATGAGTGCGGAATTTATTAACAATACGCCCACTACAACTGAAAGCTGATTCGGAAGCAACAGTAGACACTTGGACAACCAACACATCACGAGCAAGGCATGAGAGAACAGGATATGTTGCTTGGTTTGTTTTCCACCATGATAGTATGTCAAATTCAGCACCACTACCACTAGGATCAACCCATCGACATGGTTTCTCAGCCATGTATTTATCCAGCTCATTTTCCTCACCACGATTCACTTCGTCCTCATACAAAAATTCTTCAATATCAGCATTTTCCCCAGACCCTGATGTGTGAGCTGGAGCCAAAATAGGTTCAGATTGTGCACTAGCCATTGAGGCTTGACTCGGTGTACTAGACAAGTAAGCTTCGAACAATCATTTCACAACATCCATGACCAGACTAAGTTCAGCAGCAGCCTTGTCGGCATTGTAAATCTTTTTCATGAAATATTCTATCAACCTTTTCTTGTACCTAGGATCAAGGAAAACTGCCACAGCAAGGGCAATGTTGCATGGCCTGAGCCATAGAAGCAATAAGTATATCAGCACTTGCACACCATTCTATAATTGCTACCTTAATCTGACAGAACTTCAACCAAAACAGATTTGCTGTTGGATACTGAGTTCCAGAAAACAACACTGTAGCCTCATTAAAGAGCTTCAAACACTTGCAAAAAGATGCAACCATCTCCCATTCATCATGTGAAGGAGTACAATGCTTATATTTATCCTTGTGCAAGTAGACAAGCCTATCAAAAGCACTCTTATAATAAATAGCATGACTTAACATATCATATGTTGAGTTCCATCTTGTAGGAACATCCAATGGTAGGCTAGATTTATTATTCAAATTCAAAGAGTCAGCACACTTTTGAAATTCCTCCCACTGCAATGTGGAGTTCTTCAGAATAACAATGATAGCTCTAATATTTTTAACTGCAGATCCAATCACCTTCAATCCATCTTGAGCAACTAAATTTAATATGTGACATAAACACCTTACATGGAAGAAAACACCACCACATATCAAAGGAGGAGACTTCTGCAGCTTAGCAAGTTTATTAAGCTCCTTAACAACTGATATCACACATTTGTTATTGTTGGAAGCATTGTCTAGGGTCAGTGCAAATAATTTCTTTTCTAGGTTCCAAGACATGATTCCCTTAATAAATTCACTTGCCAGTACAATCCCTTTATGTTGCCCTTTAACAAAAGGGAGACAAACTATCCGTTTTTGCATTTGCCAGTTATCATCAATCCAATGAATTGTGATGCACATGTAGCCTTTGTTTTGCCTAGAAGTCCACATATCCATAGTTGCAGAAAACCGACAAGATACAATTTTAAGTTGGTCAAACAACTTCTTCTTTTCGGCCGCATAAATGTCCAGTATCGCTTTCCTAGTGGTTATACGGCTCTTGAATGAAAAGTTAGGGCGCAAAGACTTGATGAAATCAACAAAGAACTCATGCTCAACCATCATAAAGGGATATTCATGCATAACCACTGCTTCATAGAACTTTTTCAGACTAACTTCAGGATCAAATTTATAAGTCTCAACTTTATCTTTACCTTCACTCTTTTCAACTTTAAGTTGCTGCTGCCCTTTCTTTACGTTGTGCTTTGCATTCACATGATTCCAAAGGACTGTTGTTCCCTTATTGGACTCACCACGAGTCTTGTAAGTGCACTGCTTGCATTTCGCCCAAACTCGTATCTCTGTCGTTCCATCATCTCTCCTGTGTGTCTCTGTGATCTTGGTGTAAAAATTCCAAACCTCCGAGGTACTCTTCTTTTGTCTCTTTGCAGAAGGCTCAACTCCCGCACTACAAGTTCCATCTTCTCTAGTCTCTTCATTGATAATGACAACATTGGCAGCACCTCCACCTCCAGCAATCGTGGTTGTTTCTTTCAATGCTAGAGTAGCACGTGGTAGAGGGTTAGGTGCTGATTCACCTGTGCCAACCGGAGCAGCAGCAGGGGATGCTCCCGTGCTTGCACATACACTCTCACTTGCACTACCAGCAGCCATCCCAAATAAATCCAACATATTCAAAGGAAAAAAACAACAATCGTGAGCCCGACATTATACTGTAGAAGGCTAGAAGCTTATTAAATCGAAAACCTACTGAGTCAGTACACTACCCTAGGATGAGTTGGAGACTTGGAGCAGAGGAGAAGAGAGGCTTTACCTGATCTGTGGCTGTGGCGAGCTGTGGCAGTGGCTGGCCGGACACAACCCAACGGACGACGCCCAAGAGTACTTCACAGCAGCTTCATTCCTCCTCTTTCTCTTGCGTCCACTTCTTCAGACGCCGGCGTGGATCCGATTAACCCGAGATGCGTGGAGGGGAGAGGGGCGGGGCTAGCGTTGCTTGCTTGCGATTGCGATTTGCGAGTGACAGCCGGCGGCGCGACCGCAGGAGCTTATGCGGAGGAGTGCGGACACCTTGACTGCGTTTGCCGAAGTGCTGAGGGTTTCACGTTGGCTGTTGGGCTGTCCAGTGGCCGTTGTCTGTGGGCTGTGGCATTTGGGCCTGTCAGCCTGTGCATCACTGCTTGAGGGACTCACCTTTGTTGAGGCAAAGCTTTTGTCCCACATCGGCTACAGAGAGCGGAGCGTGGAGGAAGAAAGCTATAAAATGAGGGGCACACCATGAAACACATTGTTTTGCTGGCCGGCTCAATCCGGATAATATCCAGTATATATAGGTCGGATATATCAGATTGTTTTTTTGGATTATCCGATATCCACGGATAATAATGATATTACATTCGAATTCGATATCCGCTTAAGATATCCGTTTTACTATCCGTATCCGGAAAAAAATATGTAAATATCCGGTTAACTATCCATTTAGTGTTCATATTTGTTCGGTCGAACGGACGAATAAATATCCGTACCACTTTCATCGCTGGATGCTACTATAGCAGTAAGTAGGATGAAGTACTGGTATATCCTTCCGATGTTATACTAGCTAGCTACCTCATCTAATATTCCAATTCCTAACTAGATTCAGCAAACTAATAAAATAATTAAAGATCAAGAAGTAAATATAGGGTGTACAACGCATCTTGGTCCCATGCGCGCGATTGAGGACTGCATGGTGTGGTACACGTACCGCGGCCGTCCCACCGCGGTGTGGAAAACGTCAATCTAATTCATTTTTACCGTGCACATGTCATAGGCGATGAAAAGAATCATGTGCATCACGGGGTGAGATTCTTTGCTTCTTTTGATCGCCACCGCAAAGAACACGGTCCCAAACACGCCCTTGATCCCATGTACGCGATGGGATGCACTAACATCAACTGGCCATTGCGATCTTCGGTGTTCCCATCGTGATGTTGAGCTCAACGTACGAACATCTCCTGCCACCAAGGAAAAATCCGACAATTAGCTAGTAGTGTGATGATGATGAGTGATGTGCATTGCCCGATCACGAGGTTCTCGATCGAAAACGAAAACACGAAGCCTCCGAGGAAGCTGCTGCTGCTGTCTCTCGTAATAAGGTAGGAGTAGGGACCCGTTTGTTGGACGTTTGGCACTCGGCACTCGGCAGCATGAAGACGTGTTAGGGACGAACCGATCCGAATCCGACATGGCCAATCATAGCCCTAATCTCTTGTCCTAAACCCAAACAATCCGACTGCACTTGCAACACAACAGGCATTTCGCATGCCCACGCAGGCCCGTGCCATCACACCGTGTGCAGGAACCACTCAAGCCCCCTCCGCTTCTCACGCACATTACAACATGTGCAACACTCGATCTACTTTTACAATATCCAGATGAAACACTTGCAACAAACATTCAAAACACTTGCAACGTACGTATAAAACACTTGCAAAAACCAGAAAAAACGTGAAAACACGTGTGTAGCCATTACAAACATATGAAAACATCAAGATGAAACACTTATGACACAGGTGTAAAAACAATTGAAACACTTGTATATATGTTAGTGTCTAGAGACCCGGGGGTCAAAACAGAGCGATGAGTGAATTTGTATTTGCACGTCTAGGCCCGGATGGTGTGCAAAGCGGACACAAGGGTGTATACTGGCACTACACTAGAGAAGGACATCACTGGCGGTTCAAAACCCCCCTTCACTGGCGGATTTTGAACCGCCATAACCAACTCGGCAGTGATAAGCTGATCACATCACTGCCGGTTATGCCAAACCGGCAGTGATAGCTCGTGTATCACTGTCGGTTCGTGTTACAAACCGGTAGTGATACTTGAGCAACAAACCGGCAGTGATACTTGAGCCATCACTGCCGGTTGTTTTAACCAACCGGTTGTGTAGATTATATTATCACTGCCGGTTTTCTTTGAACCGGTAGTGATATACTTTTCACAATTTACATTTTAATAATTATTTTATTTTCATTTCGAGGGGAGGTGGTGGGGTGGGAGGTCGGGGAGGTGGGGGTGGTTGCTATCGATCAATTTGATATCGATGTGGAGGTGGTTGTGGATCAGCGACAATACAAACCCATCAACATTTATATTACAAAAGTTCCAAAAAAAACTTTAAGTATCGAATTAAGAGTCGCATTACAATAGCCTATCGATGTGGTCTCTTCTGTACTGGGCCTTGTACTTCTTAGTCATCGCAATGGAGAATGATCCTTTCTTGGTCAATATCTCGTCCATCACAAACCTTGCTATCTCCTCTTGAATTCCTCTCATCTCAAAATCTAGCAACTGGTTGTGATTGTTTGCTTTGCGCTGTAATTGAAGCAAGATGATATTGAGATGCACAAATGTAAGACAAAACAATAGAAATGGGATGCCTACGTACCATATCATCTCCATTATCTGTTTTTGCGCCAAAGTATTTTAGCATTGCCCACATCACATAGAACCCGCATTTGTTGTTCCCCATCGGTTGATCTAGGGTCTTGAGATCCTCCATATACTTTACACTGAATGGGGCACTCCATTGCTTTTGCATCTTGCTATCGAGATTTTTCTAATCAGGTAATGCCTTCATTCTATGTGACATTGTAAATGAAGTGTGAAGGCCGAGGACATTACAATATCCTATGTGATTAGAAAGTGTTGTGATATTGGGTTCACTTACTTATTCAGCACTTTGACTAGGGAGTCAATAAGAGAAAGTGGCTTTTTCTTTGAGTCCCACACCTCGATATGTGAATCTTGAAGATAGATATCTACGAGGATGAAATGGTTGCTGCAATCACAAAGTCCATGTTATTGAATGACATATCAAGAAAAGAAACACTAAAATAAGGGTCGAGAACACATATTCGCGTCGAGCGGCGGCGGCGTGCACTGGCGGACAGCGTCGAGCGCGCAAGTGTCGTGCACTGGCGTTGGAGCGCGCTAGCGCCTTATATAACCCACGCATCCAGAACAATATCTATAACATATATAGTTCTAAGCATCTCTTTATTTCTAGCACACAAGTTTCAGTACTCAATAATATCTCTATCCTTAGCATTGCTGGATAATGAGTTTGGTAAGAACTCATCATTTGGAACTAGAAAAACAATTTCATCACAATAAACTAGTTGATTGGTATATCATCGCTTAATAAGATTTGTCAGTATAGGTATGAAACACAAAAAATTCTACTGAACTGACCTGTTTAGAGACAAGAATGTGTGACCTCACTTGAATTTCCCAAGCAACAAATGTGTTGTATCTTCCTTCCTACTGCAAATATGTATATAACATAAGCTGATGCCTGACAGTAACTAATTATAAATCAAGCTACATGATTATATGACCTACATATTCCAAACAATATTGTTAGGCAAGGCTTAAAAAAATTACCATATTATGAGGGCTGCTGATAAAGCTTCCACACAAGATAGTTCACATGGCCGACAATAGTTCACAGGATTTGCCGCTACTAACCATGGTACTTCAGCTTGTTTTAGAGGCAGAAACGGTATGTAGTAGTCAGCTAAGTTCTTGCTTTCAGACTAATTAGTAACTTGATGCAAGTTCTGTTGGTGCTCATAAAGCAAATGGTAACGGAGACAAAATAAAACTCACGAGGATTGGATCCAGGGGAACAGGTGTTTACCTGTGTTGAATAGAGTGAGCTTCTCCTTCCCAACGATGAGCTCGGACATCTGCCTCGGGCGTGGCGCTGACCCTAGCATAAGAAATCCCCAAATTTTAATCCAAATCCCCACCCTTAAGATCAGCTAAGACCCTTATTGCTTACATAAGACGTCGTTGGGCTCGGTTTTGGCTTAAGGGCCCTGCTCGGCCTCGGCGACGGCCACAGAAAGGAGCTACTACACCGCTGCCCTTCTCCTGTGTGCGCGCGCGAGGCCGCCCCGGTGCCGCCGGGGAGGGCAGCGCTTGCTACCATGGCGCATGGCCCCCCACCTCTGGGTGCGCGTGCGAGGCCACACCGCCGCCATGGCCATCGAGGAAGGGAGAGGAGAGGGAGCTCAGGGAGTGCGGCTGCTGATGGGAAGAGAGAGTGCTGCTGCAGTGGGGTGGAGATGAGAGATCCCGTGAGGGAGGGGGAGCCGGGAGTTAGGGTTCACGAGCAGTGTTCTATTCCATTCGGATAGAGGAGGGAGGGAGGTCGAGCTATATGTACTATGGACATATCACAGGCGGTTTAAACCACGAACCGGCAGTGAATCTAATTATCACTGCCGGTTCGTGGTTGGAACCGGCAGTGAAGCTCGTAATCACTGGTGGTTCAAAAACCGGCAGTGAACCTTATTATCACTGCTGGTTCCAGCCACGAACCGGCAGTGAAGCTCATTATCACTGCCGATTCTAGCCACGAACCGGCAGTGAAGATTCACTACTGATTCCAGCCACGAACCGGCAGTGATAATGAGCTTCACTGCCGGTTTGACCCCTACCCCAATCATTTGAATGTTTGTCAGAGTTTGAACCAGTAGTAAAGATTTATCACTGCCGGCCCAATACAATCCGGCAGTGATGGGCCGGCAGTGATGTTTGAATCTGTAGTAGTGTGGTTCATGCAAGAACAGCCCTACGTCTAGTGGGTTTTACTGCTGCTCATGTTGCCTTGCACTGGAGTGCTCGTAGTAGGGGTTACAAGCTTTCGAGAGAGGGAGCAGATCGCAAGTCTCTTTTGAGGGGTGATGTGTGTTGTTGTCTCAGAGAGGTGTGTGTTTGTTCCGTCAGGGTCCCATCGGGGTTGCCTAGATGTGGCCCCTGCCTCCCCTTTTATAGTTCCCAAGGAGAGGGCTCGGGTTACATTCGTGGTAAAAGAGATGAAATAGGGAAAAGATGAAAGAGAAAAACAAAAAAGACGCCCCGAGAGGAGCTTGCCACAGTTAAGGCGGTGGTGACATCGCTGGAGGAGGTGTTAGAGCCGGCGAAGACCCTGGCGGCTAAGTTCGAAGAAGAGGTCATCCCCCCACCTTTGGATCTGTAAACAGTGTTGGGCAAGGTGCCCATGTAAGAACTTAAGATTTTGTACAAGTCTGTGACCCTTGAGGCCCCTTTGAAAACTTGCATTTATCTTTCGTTCTAATTTTTTACGCGTTCGTCCTGACCCTCTCAATGCGGCTAGTCTTGCAGCATTTGGAGTCGAGTCTGACGCCTTGGGCCGAGGTTAATGGACGAGAGTACCATAGCCGTAGAGGCGTAGGTTTTTTCACAGTCCAATTAACCCGATCCGAGGGATCTCATACTCCAAACGTACTCGCATTTCTCAGTCGTCATCGAAGGGCTGAGGAGGATATCTTTTCATAAAGTTTTTTGAGTGGTTGGCCAATCCCCACATCATGTTAAGTTTACAGATTTATAGAAGTACAAGTCGACCCCTTAGGCCTAGACTGGTGACCAAAGGCACCGTAACCACTGGGGTGTAGGTTTCTTGTAGTCCGACTATCGGTGTTTGACCACCGATAGCCTGCCACGGGGGTACTCGGGATAGTTGTTTGGACTTTGGCATATGCTAGAACTCGATGGCGAACGTAGAGACAGTCGATTTATACTAGTTTGGGCCCTTGGTCATGATCGAGTAATAGCCTTACGTTCAGTAGGTGTTAGCCTGTTGCGTTGGATTGATTGTGTTGTGTTGTCTCTTATTACTGGGGTGCCCATGCCCTCTCTTTATATCAATAGAGAAGGCAGTGGTGCGGTTATAATCCTAGTTGGATCCAAAGAAGGTGTTCTAAACTATATACAGAAGTTACTTTCTATAGGAATCCGACTAGTCTGGCTTATTCTACTCGGATTCGGTGCAGTGGATGCTACACCTCTACTTTCTCTAGTTTGTGGGTCAGGCCAGGGCCCATGACTTGTAGTCACATCATTGGGGAACCCATGGGTCCCACATCGATAAGCCCCCGAGCATTTCATTGTTGAACGAAGACTTCCTTATTTCATCGACTATGCCTGATGAATCAAGTTTGTTCCGGGTCCTTTCGACGTGAAGCCTTGAAGTGGTCCTGTCTTGAAGAAGTCTTTCAAGTGATGTGCACACTCACTGAGTGTAGCCACTAAGCCTCTTGCTATTTGGAACAAAAAGTTGCAGGGTCTTGAATTTCAATTGTTGAAAAAACTGAAAAACTCTTCTCAGGATATGTACCCTGTAGCTCTCGAGCATCTTTCCGAGTTCTTTTCGATCATCAAGAACTCAGATAGAGGGTCCTCTATTGTCTTCTTAGGTAGCCAGCTTTATATCCGAGGTTGGTGGTGGTTGGCGGTTGAATTGAATTCTCTATAATCACGAAGTGTACAATGTTGGTATATTCTTTCGAATATGCTTATCCTTGAATACTGTTTCTTCACGCGTGTGTCCTCTTCTTGCTGCTTTCTATCTTTTCATTGAGCCCTTTGTCAGTCTTGTTCTATTGGTGCTCCCAGTCTATGTACGCCACTCTTTGGCCTATAAATACCCTCGTGGTGTGCTACTTCAATTCATTAAGTGTCTTGTTGTATAGTCCGAAGCCTCCGTAGCCATGAATATGATAGTTTGTGAAGTAGAGCAGCCTCGGGCGTAAGTTGTGATTCTTGTAAGTATTGTAGCAGATGAAAGAAGTCTTGTGATCGAGATTAGAGGTAGACTAATCTCACAGCAGCATTGTACTAGGTAGTACGTGGTGGCAGGTGAAAGAAGTCTTGTGATGTGGTATACGTTCCATCATCCAGTAGCTTCGAGTTGATCCTTCCACACTACCTTATGACTGTCTGGTGCAGATCAACGTCTGATCCAAGATCACATCGGGCTTGGGTAGACTGATGTCTGTGAGCCTCGCCTAGTCCGAGTTGTCCCGCTGTGCTGTAGATATCTGTCTTCGGTACACTGTGTCCTTCCTTTGAAGAAAACAGTGTATCTGAGTTGGTTGTCTTCTACCGTGTTGTGGCTAGGAGCACGTAGTCTTTTCCAGAGCCGAGTTCTACCTAGGCTCTTTGTTGCTACCTTGCCCGTCGTAGTACCGAGTTCGTTGGGTCTTGTAAGATCTATAACCTTATGCCCTTTGATGATATTTGTAATAAAAAATCTTTCTTTCCTCAGTTGTTGTCTCCTTTTTTGTTGTCTAAGTGCTTTTGAGTATCATCTGGGTTGTTTCTAGAGTATCCGGGTTCTCTGGCGGTGTACTATAACGTCTTCTATGAATCTTATGAATGGCGAGTTCTTTCTGAGTTGTGCGATCTATAACAATTTGGCAATGGTGCAGTGTGAACAGATAAGTCTAAAATCTGCCCATTGCACTATACCATTGTGAAAAGTTGTGTCATCCGTCATCTCGGCTATGTCAGTTATGGCAAGAAACAGACCGTTGCATTCCCATGTCGCTTTAAGCGGGCCTGGTGGGCCGCGTTTTTACCATTGTAAATCTATTTAAGGGCCCTCCTGCTTCTTCTTTCTTACCCTGTCTTTGCCCTTTAGCATACAACCTTTGCGAAACCCTAGCCTCTAGAGTTCCACCGCCGCTGTCGCCACCACCGTCGAACTTTTGCCGCCAACCCTAGATCCTTGTCATTGTATGGGCAAGAAGAAGTCATCAAGCAAGTCGAAGGAGGTCTTGATGGAAGAGGAGGTGTCGGTCTTGGTCATCAAGAATCAGGAATTCATCGCCATGAAGGCTGCAGAGAAGCTCTGGCCAATTCCGACTACAACGGAGGATCAGCTGCGTGATTTGGTCAGCGACGGCCTAATCTAGGAGAAGGATTTTGCTGATTAGAAGGTCCTAGTCTAGCATCGGGTTCCTACTCCTGGTCCTGGTGAGATCATCATGTTTATCTCTTTTGTTCGAGCTGGCCTCTGCCTGCCCGCTTCTGCTTTTCTTCATCGTTTCCTTTATTATTTCGGCATTTCTCTGAACCACTTGACTCCAAACGATGTCCTTCATCTGTCAGTGTTCACCCATCTCTGTGAAGCTTTTATTGGTATCGTTCCTTCAATCTCTCTATTTCGTTTCTTTTTTTGTTTAAAGCCGCATCCTCGGAGTGACAGTAATTCTCTTTTGGGTGGTTGTGGCATCCAATTCTATCAGGGGAAGAAAATCCTCTTTTTTTTATTATGATCTTGTTAATTATATTCAGGACTGGTGTTCCAAGTGGTTTTATGCTGCGAACATGATTCCTCGCCTTGTTGTTCATTCCGGTTCTAGTCCCTCGGTTAATGATCATTGGGAGAAGAACCCCTTGACAAGCAATGAGCTCCAGGCCATCAAGCCACTTCTTGAGAGAATCCGAACTCTAAAGCAGCAAGGTTTGACTAGTTTTGGGATCATTGCCAGCTACATGCACCGCCGAGTTCAACCCCTGAAGGAAAGGGAGCATCTTGGCTTTGAGTATTCCGGGGCTGAGGACCCATCTCGGATGGTTTCTGCCCTTGAGTTGACTAAAGAAGAGGTACTGGAGCACCTGAAGAAGGTTCTGAAGGGGGTGACCATTGTCCCCCATGTAGTTCCCAAATATTGTGGAGATAATCTGCCCCCTACTATGAGTTGTTTTTCTTTTGCGAGTACTTTTCTTTATATCTCTTTTGTTGTTAGTACTTTCTGTCCTTAATTTTCTGCTTATTCCTTCTCCTTTGGTCATTTTGTAGGAATTGGCAGGGAGTAACTTTGTTGATCTGGTTCCCACTGATGATAATCCAGCTAGGGAGGGGGTGGAGCAAGTCTAGCCGTAGCGGCTCCTGGTATTAAGTCTAGTATTCATAGTTCTTCCTGGTGCTTCTTGTAATGAACTAGTCCAATATGTTGAATATGTGCCATGCCTAGTTCCTCGAGCTCCTCGTTCCATCAATAAGAGGGCGTGGGCGGATGATGCTTCCAGCAGCACGTCTGCTACCAAGAAGCCTCATCAACCGGGTACTCTTCTAGGTACTCAAGTTATAGGTAGCATGCTCCTAGGTGAGCACATCAGTTTGTTTTTATCCCCTTTGTTATTTGTTTGCGTGCATAACCGAATATTTTCTCTTTTCTCAGATGGTACTGTGGTTGAGTTGCTTGAGGGCGAGGTGGATGAGGATGATGATGCGGCCCTCGACACTCGTCGGTGAGTTGTCGTTGTATTTTTGTTTTCTTGATGTTATTCTTGAGCGCTTCTTTTGACTTGTCCTTGTCCTTTGCAGTAAGCGGTCATCGAGCCTGAGTTCTTCTAGGGCTCAGGTGTCAATCATGCCATCCCTGGCGTGGGGTGGTGATGATGTCTTTTCTGCCGCCATGCCTCCACTGAAACCTTCAGTTCGGCTTGGGGGTTTTAGTATGAAGAGAAAGATGGCCAAGTAAGTGAATCCAATTTAGGTTGTTTGTTTCTGTTTTCCCTTTTCCTGGTTCATCTTCGTATCATTGAAGTTGTCCATCATTTTGCAGGCCTTCACCCTTGCCTTCCCCCAACCCTTGATCGGCTTCTTCTCAGTCCGCTGGTGCGGCCATGCATACTGAGTCTTAGGACTCGGAACACACGGTCAGCGAGGTGACTATGAGAGAGATGGTGGCCCCTGATGATCATGCTACCACAGAGTCATCAACTCTGGAGATGATGGTGACCATGGTGGTAGGTCCGTCTAAGGAGGTAGCTAGGGCTTCTACTACCTAGGTTGCAGCCTTGGTCTTATCGTCTTCACATCAGTCAGTTTCTCCTCATTTTTCTCTTGCTACTAGTAGTCAACATCTAGATGATGATGTGGTGCGGGAATTCGACGCCACCCATCATTTGTTGGAGCTAACTACGGACTAGGGAATCCTAGCGGCTAATGTTGCTTCTTTTGGGGAAAAACTCCTGGTAAGTTTTTCTTAAGTTATTATTTTGCTTGGCCTCTTGGGTTCTTATGCCTTGTCTCCCTCTCTTTGTCTTGTTTGATCAGTCTTTCTCTTGGGACCATGTTGACTTCTTTTTTTCGACTGAGACCGAGAAAAAGTTGTCCTCTGAAATTAATGCTTTGAAGACGGAGCTACACCTCTATCGGGCCAAGATGGAGGCCGAGCGTCAGACACACCAGAGGGAGGAAAGAGCTCTCCATGCTCAGGTGATTAAGGTGGAGGAGTAGAGGGATGTTGCGGTCCAGGAAGCCTTGAAGAAGGTGCAGGCCATGAAGAAAGAATGTAATGGTATTCCAAGTTCTTTTATGCTTTGTTCCCTCTTTTTTCTTATTTCTCGCTCCTTATTTGCCTAATTTTCTTTTATTGTCTTGATCAGCCCTTCGAAAAGATAAGCAGACGCTCTTAACTGATGTTGAAGATATGAAGATATTGGTTCGGTCTAATCACAATAGGGCCGAGGAGGTAAAAGGCTCATGCTGAAGAAGAGATCGCTCATGCCCAGTTGATTAGACTTGGTGCTGACCGGGATCATGTGCAGGGGATGAAAACCATTGAAGATTTATCCAAGAAGCTGGCTACATCTGACCAATGGTTTGCTACATTGTGGAAATCTTTCAAGACCATTGCAAAGCTTCTTCAGACTTCTGAAGATGATGGAAGGACCTAGGGTGACTTCATCCAGCTAATTCCTTAGCGTCTTCAGAGCTTCATGAAGAATGTGGTCCAGACGTGTGTCAAGAACGTTTTAGCTCTTATCCGTGTTCTTGCTCCGTTGGTCACTTTAGGAAAACTTAGGGAAGAAGCCGATGATGAAAATTATTTAGATTCCATTGAGAAGGCTGAACATGAAGTTGAAGATTTGGCCACCTTCATTGCCGAAAAGCTTGATATTCAGCTCCCTTGTTCTGATGATGAAGCTAATGGTTAGGCTTTGTAGTGCTCGGGCGCCTTCCTTTTGTAAAGATATACTTTGTATTGTGCCTTGTAAAGAAATGCTGGTTCTCTAGATTTATCTTGATTATTTTGCTTGAATCATTTGAGTGAATATTTTTGAGTTGTTTTCCCAGACTTTAGAATTTTCCTTGAATGTGTGCTAGATATAAGCCTTAGTCTTTGTAGGCATATCCAGGTTCCTTTGAGATGTGTCTCTCCAACTGGTTTTTCTCTTGTTTTTTATATCTTCGTGAGTCTTGTCGAGCATAGGCGCTAGATCAGTTGGGTCATTTTCGGTGTGGAACAACTCCGAGAAAAGGCGAGCGCTATCTGGCTCTCATCCAGGCCATGAGAACAACCTAGGATAGGTCTAGTGTTGCCTTTTTAGCCTTCTTACTCTCATCCAAGCCTAAAAAGACTTGGGACAAGGTGAGCTCAAGCATTTTTTCAGCTCTTTTGCTCTTGATTTTGTGAATTGCGAGCTCAAGCGTCTTTTCAGCTCTTTTGCTCTCATCCGGTTGTGAAATCAATCCGGGATAGGGTGAGTACCTCTGGCTCTCATCCAGGCTGTGAAAACAACGCAGGATAGGTTCGAGTGTCAGCTTATTAGCCTTACTCTCATCCAAGCCTGAAAAGACTTGGGATTGCGAGCTCAAGCATCTTTTTAGCTCTTTTCCTCTCATCTGGTTATGAAAACAACTTAGGATTGGGTGAGCACCTATGGCTCTCATCTAGGCTATGAAAATAACCTAGGATAGGTTTGAGTGTCAGCTTATCAGCCTTACTCTCATGCAAGCCTGAAAAGACTTAGGATTGTGACCTCAAGCATCTTTTCAACTCTTTTAATCTCATCTAGTTGTAAAAACAACTTGGGATCGGGCGAGCACCTCTAGTCATCCAGGCTGTGAAAACAACCCAGGATAGGTTCGAGTGTCAACTTATCGGCCTTACTCTCATCCAAGCCAAAAAAGACTTGAGATTGCGAGCTCAAGCATCTTTTCAGCTCTTTTACTCTCATCCGGTTGTGACAACAACTCGGGATGGGCGAGCACCTCTAGCTCTCATCTAGGCTATGAAAATAACCCAAGATAGGTTCGAGTGTTATCTTATCAGCCTTACCTCATCCAATTCTGAAAAGACTTAGGATTGCGAGTTCAAGCATCTTTTCAGCTCTTTTACTCTCATCTGGTTGTGACAATAACTCAGGATCGAACGAGCACCTCTGGCTCTCATTCAGGCTATCAAAACAACCTAGGATAGGTTCGAGTGTCAGCTTATCAGCCTTACTCTTACCCAAGCCTGAAAAGACTTGGGATTGCGAGCTCAAGCATAGCTCTTTTGCTCTCATCCGGTTGTGACAACAACTCAAGATCGGACGAGCACCTCTGGCTCTCATTCAGGCTATGAAAATAACCTAGGATAGGTTCGAGTGTCTGCTTATTAGCCTTACTCTCATCCAAGCCTAAAAAGACATGGGATTACGAGCTCAAGCATCTTTTCAGCTCTTTTGCTCTCATTCAGTTGTGATAACAACTCAGGATAGATCATAATAAGACAAATGTTGATGAGGAATATCATCTTTATTTCATTGGCCATGAATCCTGATTACACATTGCTTTGTTGCTACATAAATTTTGTCTTGAGTTCTTCAAGCGTAGAATCTTCTTAGCTGGCTGATATGCCACGTATTCCTTACTTCTATTCTATCTTTAGTCATTAACTTGTATGTGCCTAGTCTAGAGACTTTTGCGACAATAAAAGGACCTTCCCATGGGCTGAGTAGTTTATGGCATCCGTCAGGTTTTTGTACTCTTCGTAGTACTAGGTCTACAACTTGCACTGAGTGTTGTTGAGTACTTTTGTTGTAGTGGTGCCTTAGACCTTGAAGGTATCGAGCTGACTGAAGGGTAGCGTTTACTCTGACTTCTTCTATACTGTCAAGTTCTAATCTTTGGGTGTGTTCTGCTTCTCCCTCCTTGTATTGTTCGATTTTTGGGGATGTCCAGATCAAATCTACTGGTAGCACGGCTTCTGATCCATATACTAGAAAGAAAGGTGAGTATCCAGTTGCTCTGCTTACTTGAGTGCATAGCCCCCATACTACTTTGGGTAATTCTTCAATCCATTTGGAGCTGTAATCTTCTAATTCTTCATATAATCTTGTCCATTGGCTCTTTCTACTTGTTCGTTGGCTTTAGGGTGTGCAACTGACGTATAATCTATACTGATGCCACAGTCTTGTGCCCAATTTCTAAACTTGATAGTTGTAAAAGGGGAACCCAAATCTGTAATGACGCGGTTCGGTATTCTGAAGCGGTGCATAATGTCTTGGATAAACTCGATTACTTTTGCTGCGCTGTATTTTACGAGCGGCTTGTATTCGATCCACTTGGTGAATTTGTCAATTGCGACAAAGATGTACTCAAATCCACCTTTGGCCTTTTTGAGTGGTCCTACTTGATCCAACCCCAACATGCAAATGGCCAGGTAGAAGGGATGCAAATTAGGTTGTGAGCTGGTACGTGAGCTTGCCTTGTGAACATTTGGCACCCTTTGCACTGTCTGACTAGTTCTTCTGCATCTTTCAAAGCTGTTGGCTAATAGAAATCGGTGTGAAAAGTTTTGCCCACTAGAGTCCTTGAGGCTGCGTGGTTGCCGTAGCAACCTGAGTGTATTTCTTTTAGGATTTCTTTTCCTTCTTCTCTTGAGATACATTTAAGAAGTACTCCTGATGACGCATCTCTTCTGTACAAGTTGTTGCCTACAAGGATGTAGTTCTTGCTTCTTCTGATTTGATGTTAGCTTGTTTTTTTATGTAGTCGATAAAGTCTTGAGTCCATGATCTAGTGATTACCATGATCTGGGTTGTTGGTGCTAGTGCCTCAGAGGTTATCCCACCGGGTTGTTTTATGGAGGATGATGTCAACTCCTCTAAAAACACACCTGATGGGACCTTCGCTCTGTCCGATCCCTGCTTGGCGAGAACGTCTGCTGCAACGTTTGAATCTCGTAGAACATGCATGATTTCTAGTCCTTGGAATTTTTCTCTTGTTTTCGTACTTCAGCACAATAGGCGTCCATGATGTTTTTGGTGCAGTCCCAGTCTTTGTTGACTTGATTGATGCCCACAGCTGAATCGCCATAGACAAGTAACCCTTTGATTTTGAGAGAAGACATGATCCTTAGCCCATGGATGAGTGCTTCATATTCTGCTTCGTTGTTTGTGACTTGCCATAGTATCTAGAGTACGTATTTAAGTTGTTTTCCTTCTAGGGATATGAAAAAGAATACCTACACCAGCTCTGCCTAACTTGAGTGATCCGTCGAAGTACATCTTCCATTGGTCCAGAAAGGCATCTGTCGCGGGTTATTGGATTTCTATCCATTCAACCATGAAGTCTGTGAGTGCTTGTGATTTTATTGCTTTCCGAGGAGAGAAATCGATATGTAGAGCTCCGAGTTCCATTGCCCACTTTGATATGCGTCCTATCACATCTCTATTGCGCAGGATGTCTCTAAGAGGGAAATCTGTTACTACGGTAATCTTGTAGCCTTTGAAGTAGTGTCATAGCTTGTGGGAAGTGATTAGGAGGACATAGAGTTGTTTTTGTACATGTGGGTACTGTATTTTTGAGTCTGTCAGAACCTTGCTGATGTAGTATACTGTTGGGTGAAAAGTTCAGGTCGGACGACACAATTCACACAATCATTAGAAAAATTTCAGACAAGACAAAATTGCGTGCAAAGTTGTATTCATTTTCATGCCTCCACTGTACATGTCAGAGGGGGTATTTATAGGGCCCCAGTCTTCGTATTTTACATAAAATGACTATTATACCCTCAACCTAAATAATTACGACCCTTCTTGATTATGAGGGCGAAGTGGTAATTTCCTCTTTCTAAGCATTCGTTCTTCTATTTCCAGTCTCTAGTTTTCCTGATCTTCATTTGAACTTTTAGTTGATTCTTCAACTCTTCAAAATTTAAGACGAAGTCAAACTTCTGCCTTCGCTCCTCTTGGCTTTATTTTCTTTCGACACCTCTGGCTGACGAAGTTGATCTTTTATATAGCAAAGCCAAACTTTGTCTTTGCTCTAATTTTGGTCTTCTGATTTATGCTCTTCTTTGGACTTCACGGGTCAGCGAAGTTAGTTTTCATAACCGCGAAGTCAAAACTTCACCTTCACTTGAATCTTGCTTTTTGGTCTTTTACTTCTTGGCGAAGTTAGATTTTTCCTTGTGTGAAAGATGTCTTCGCCTTCCTTATTTCCTGCAACAAAATATTGTTATAAAGTTTCATAGTCTTTTCTACTCCAGAGTTTGGGGCTGTGTTTTTGTGGCGAAGTTAAATCCCCAACAGCATCCCCTCGCGGACGAAGGCCTACTCCAAAGGTCTGAATTCTGTGAAGTTTGAATTTCAAACGAAGACACAAAACGCCGTCCCAAACTTTGGAGTTGGCCGTTTATGTCCGTAAGTTTAAAGGATATTTTATTTTCTGAATTTGTAACGGTCAAGTTTGACCAAAACCGTTTCGTTTGACTCGAAGCCGCCTATATATACTGTGGTGACTCCTCCTGTTTTTTCTGTTTTATCAAAGACGGGGAGGTACTGTTGTTTGATTCTTTGACGCAAAGTCGGATTTGTTGCGATGTCGGATTTGCTTTTGTGAAGGTTGTTTTGAAGGTAAATGTTTTTACTTATTTTTGATTTCTTTGCTATTTGAATTTTTTTTATTGTTATCATTTATTTTATATATTATTATTATTTTATCGTAGATGTCTGATATAGAGAAAATTGCCTCTAAAAATTCTCCATTGGGTTCTAATCAATCTGACTCTGGAGAAGATTTGTCTGATGTTTCTGCATCAGAGTCTGAACTAATTGGTGACGACACAAAATCTTTAAATTTTGGTAAGACTTTGATGGATGAAGATGAGTTGGATTGGTTGGTTAAAAATAGGATGCTAGAAAAAGCTGATGCCAGGTTGCCCTCTGATGATGAAATGATTCCTAAGCCTAAACCTCATGAGTGTGTTGTTTTTCAAGATCAGTTTGCAGCTGGTCTTTGTATGCCATGTCAAGATTTCATTGAAGAGATTCTAAAGGCATATAATATTGAAATTCATCATCTAACTCCAAATGGAATAGCGAAGATTGCACTTTTTATTTGGTCAGTGAAGTCTCAGAGAGGGAACTTGGATATTTGTGCTTTTTGCTCTCTTCATGAAATACATACACAATTCAGGAATAAGAATGTTGATGGTAGAAGTATTATGAAGTATTTTGGTTGCTGCAGTTTGAAGCCTGCTCGAGGTGCCAAACATATTTCTCCAGCTTCAGAGAACAAGTGGACTGAAAATTAGTTTCATTATTTGTTTTATCATTCAGTTTCTCTTGTCGAAGAAAGGGATGACTCTAGAAGGATTGTGAAAAGATATCCCTTAGCTGCGAAGATGAGTAAGAATGCCTTTGTTAGTAAACCAGAGTTTCCCAGCTCGAAGAGTTCAAGAACTTGTGAGAAAATTTATAAAATTGCTGCTAGTATGCAAAGTGCTCGTGATCTCTGCGAAGAATACATCGCAGCTCGGATTTGGTCGTTAAAGAAAGGTTGGAATTTTATTCGTTTTCATGAAAAAACGGTGAGAGGGAAAAGTTATATCTTTCCAGATAACGAATCATTTCGCCCGAAGAAATATTCTGAAGATGCACAATTCGTGTATGCTATAGAAACTAAAGCAGTTGAGACTCTTGGTAAATTTCTGAAGAAAGAGAAAGATTTGATGGACAAGATCTTAGGAAAAGATTATAAACGGTTAAACATAATTTTTGATATTGCACAGATTAAGTATGGTGAAAGACCTCTACCTGCTTATACTCATACGTTAAAACCGAGTATAGAAAATGTGATGAAGAAGAAAAGAGCTGGTGGTCAACTTAGCAAGAAAATTGCCAAGAAGAAGAAGATTGCTACGTCTTTTGGTTCTGAAAAACTTGGAGGAGATGGTAAAGAAATGGGTCTAGAGACTCTTAGCTAGTTAGCTCGTGATGAAGAGGTAAGGATGATTAGTTTAGTTTTTAATTCTAGTGGGTTGACTCCGTTAATGTTGACTCCGCTTGGTGATTGTTTCCAGAATTTGGAGGCCAATATTCATTCTGATGTTAATTTGGGTGAAGCTATTTTGTCTTCGTCTCAGATTAATGTTGGCGAAGATGTTTTGTCCTCTCCGGTTGCTGGCGTTCAAGTTCCTATTGGTGCTGCCACTGCTGAAGATGTTGTTTTAGATTGACAGGAGGAAGGTGAGATTGCTATTTTGACATCGTAGGAGACTGTCGGGCCATCTTCTTAGAGGTTTGCGGCTAAAACACCCTCAAGGATTGTAGGAGCTATGTCACCTCCCAAGGTTGTGGCAGAAGGAGATATTGCTTTGGGAGGTGAACCTGTGGAGACTGAAGCTCTAAAAGTTAGGTTTCTCAAGGCTAAGAGTACCACCATTGTTAATTTTGATTTTGATGAATTTGATGATGATGTTTTTGATGAAGAAGCCAAAAATGCTCGTACTTCTCATCTTTCTGAATCCATTATCAATGTAAATACTGGTGAAAAAGTTGCATGTCATCTTGAAAAGGGAGTTACTACAGGTAATTGTTGTGTATATATACTTTTTGTATTTGTCTTTTAACTTTGGATATTTAAATGACTTGTGGTTTGATTTTGTACAGAGGAATTTTTTCTAGACTCTTTGTCTCATAGAGAGACAACTGTGGATGTTGGAAAGATGAAGGAAGTTGCCCAGGAACCTTCTACCCTAGCTGAAATTTTAGAAACCATTCCTGATGGAGTTGATCCTGTTGCTTATAAACACTGTATGGAATACTGCCAGGCTCAAGGTGTGAATTTAGACACTTTCAAATTTATTGGGATTGGTTTGGATAAACTTTGTATTATGCCGAAGAAGCCAGAATTAAAGTGGTCAAAGTGCATTGATGATGCCTTCGCAGTTCCTAATGCGGAGGCTGAACTTGTTGGTAAATCTTCGCTTGAGTTGGTAGACGCCAGTGTTTCTATGATTTATAAGGTTTTAAAAAAATTTTCTTTGACTTTGTTGTTTAAATTTAGTTAAACTTTTTATGTTGATTTGAGATATATATTTGACTTCACGTATGAAAAATTTTGTTTTTGTAGAATGCTTTTTTGTAAAGGAGCTTGCGTAAATCAATTGAAGATGATGTGAAGAATGCAGCACTTCGCAAGAAAGGTCTTGTTGAAGAGATTAAATCTTTGAAATCTCAACTTGTTGCTAAAGAGAAAGAAAGGATAGATACAGTTGAAGCTCTTCATAATATGGAGTTCTGGTGTATTTCTGTTAGAGCCAAGCTTGAAGCGAAGATTGAGGATTATGATAATTTGAAAAAGGAACTTGAGAAAATTGTGAGGGAGAAAAATTATGTTGAGAAGAAATCTTCTGAAAAAGATCAAAATTTTTATAATAAGTGTAATCGCCTGTGGGAGCTTTGCAAAAATTGCTATGACAAATTTGAAGCGAAGCCTGAAGATCCTTGTTTGGAGCTTAGAGAATTTGATCTATTTTTTGCTTGGCTGTGTCATCAGTATGAAGATTTGCCGACTGTTATCTAGACTAGCGCGGATTTGAGTTGTATTTATGCAATTCGTGCGCTTTTTCATCTAATGAAAGAGGCAAAGGATCCTTTGTATGAACAAATATTGAACAAGGACTATAAGTTTCCTTCTGTGGAGCAATTGAGTCAGGTTACTTCTCGGACTCAATTGCTCTGCAAGAAATATTTTAATCAGTATTGGAACATGGGTGGAAGGGAGAATGCTTTTCTGAAGGCGAAGAAGAAGATGGAGAAGGTTGGATTGGAAATTTTTTTGTTATTATATACATGTATATATTTTTTGTACTGATATTTTGTTTTATTTTTTGCAGTAGCTTGAAAAAGAGATTGCTGCTGATGAGAATATGCAAAGGGAGCAAGACAAACATGAAGAATAAAATACAAGAGATGATGATGTTGGTGACCACCTATTATAGTTAGTCTTGAAGTTAGTTAGTTTTAGTTTTTTTTATTGAGGGGTGAGACTTGCAATGCTATTTGACATCTGTAAATATTTAAACTTAGCAGGATGGAGTGAGTGTTTTGCCGTTGCTAATGTGTAAGGATAACTTTGTCGTTGATCCTTCGCTATGGTTGGAGTATTCGACTAATGAGGTGGATCCTACGTTTGAAACTTTTGTTAAACGTAAGCTGCTGTGATCATTATGTTCTAAAGTTTTGACTTTGGGTCGTTATAGTTTATTTGCTGATGAAGTGTTGCTTTTTAGATTTTGAATGTAAAAATTTTATTACTGGGAACAAGAAATGTTGTTTGCCGCAAATTGTTGACTTCAGCGGGGTTTCTCAGGTAGGTTATTGTGGCACTATTTTTTCTTTGTAGTAATAATATGTGAAGTAATTCTGGCGTTCTGTATTTTCCAGTCATCATGTTCAAGTGCTTCACCAAGTTGTGATTTTTTATGTAATAAATTATTTTTGCTTTCACGGTGGAAATAAGAATGTCTCAAAATTGTCTAGTAGGTTCTGCTTAGAAATTATAATTCTCCTTAATGAATTTGAAAAACGCCGTCCCCTTACTTTTTAGTGAAGGCGACGCGTAGACTTCGTTTTTGAAGTAAAATTTCAACTTGTTGAATTTGAAAAATGCCGTCCCCTTACTTTTTAGCGAAGGCGACGCGTAGACTTCGTTTTTGAAGTTAAATTTCATGTTGATGAATTTGAAAAACGCCATCCCCTTACTTTTTAGCGAAGGCGACGCGTAAACTTTGTTTTTGAAGTTAAATTTCATGTTGATGAATTTGAAAAACGTTGTCCCCTTACTTTTTAGCGAAGGCGACGCGTAGACTTCGTTTTTGAACTTAAATTTCATGTTGATGAATTTGAAAAACGCCGTCCCCTTACTTTTTAACGAAGGCGACGCGTAGACTTCATTTTTGACGAAGATAACATGCAGGCTTCATTTTTTTAAGTCAAAATTCACCTTAGTGAATTTGAAAATATTATCCGCTCTTTTGGCGAAGATAACATGAACACTTCATATTTGAAGTCAAAATTCACCTTAGTGAATTTGAAAATATTATTCGCTCTTTTGGCGAAGATAACATGAAGACTTCATTTTTGAAGTCAAAATTCACCTTAGTGAATTTGAAAATATTATTCGCTCTTTTTGATGAAGATAACATGCAAACTTCATTTTTGAAGTTAAAATTCACCTTAGCGAATTTAAAAATATTATTCGCTCTTTTGGCGAAGATAACATGCAGACTTCATTTTTGAAGTCAAAATTCACCTTAGTGAATTTGAAAATATTATTTGCTCTTTTTGACGAAGATAACATGCAGACTTTATTTTTGAAGTCAAAATTCACCTTCGTGAATTTGAAAATATTATTCGCTTTTTTGGCGAAGATAACATGAAGACTTCATTTTTAAAGTCAAAATTCACCTGAGTGAATTTGAAAATATTTTTCGCTCTTTTGGCTAAAATAACATGAAGACTTCATTTTTGAAGTCAAAATTCACCTTAGTGAATTTAAAAAATATTATTTGCTCTTTTTGACAAAGATAACATGTAGACTTCATTTTTGAAGTCAAAATTCACCTTAGTGAATTTAAAAATATTATTCGCTCTTTTGGCGAAGATAACATGAAGACTTCATTTTTGAAGTCAAAATTCACCTTAGTGAATTTTAAAATATTATTCGCTCTTTTTGGCGAAGATAACATGCAGACTTCATTTTTGAAGTCAAAATTCACCTTAGTGAATTTAAAAATATTATTCGCTCTTTTGGCGAAGATAACATGCAGACTTCATTTTTTAAGTCAAAATTCACCTTAGTGAATTTGAAAATATTATTCGCTCTTTTTGGCGAAGATAACATGTATACTTCATTTTTGAAGTCAAAATTCACCTTAGTGAATTTAAAAATATTATTCGCCCTTTTGGCGAAGATAACATGAAGACTTCATTTTTAAAATCAAAATTAACCTTAGTGAATTTGAAAATATTATTCGCTCTTTTGGCGAAGATAACATGAAGACTTCAGTTTTGAAGTCAAAATTCACCTTAGTAAATTTAAAAATATTATTCGCTCTTTTTGGCGAAGATAACATGCAGACTTTATTTTTGAAGTCAAAATTCACCTTATTGAATTTACAAATATTATTCGCTCTTTTGGCGAAGATAACATGAAGACTTCATTTTTGAAGTAAAAATTCACCTTAGTGAATTTAAAAATATTATTTGCTCTTTTGGCGAAGATAACATGCAGACTTTATTTTTGAAGTCAAAATTCACCTGAGTGAATTTAAAAATATTATTCGCTCTTTTGGCAAAGATAACATGAAGACTTTATTTTTAAAGTCAAAATTCACCTTAGTGAATTTAAAAATATTATTCGCTCTTTTGGCGAAGATAACATGAAGACTTCATTTTTGAAGTCAAAATTCACCTTAGTGAATTTGAAAATATTATTCGCTCTTTTGGCGAAGATAACATGCAAACTTCATTTTTGAAGTCAAAATTCACCTTAGTGAATTTGAAAATATTATTCACTCTTTTGGCGAAGATAACATGCAGACTTTATTTTCAAGTCAAAATTCACCTTAGTGAATTTGAAAATATTATTCGCTCTTTTTGGCGAAGATAAAATGAAGACTTTATTTTCAAAGTCAAAATTCACCGTAGTGAATTTAAAAATATTATTCGCTCTTTTGGCGAAGATAACATGAAGACTTCATTTTTGAAATCAAAATTCACCTTAGTGAATTTGAAAATATTATTCGCTCTTTTGGCAAAGATAACATGAAGACTTCATTTTTGAAGTCAAAATTCACCTTAGTAAATTTGAAAATATTATTCGCTCTTTTTGGCGAAGATAACATGTATACTTCATTTTTGAAGTCAAAATTCACCTTAGTGAATTTAAAAATATTATTCGCCCTTTTGGCGAAGATAACATGAAGACTTCATTTTTAAAATCAAAATTCACCTTAGTGAATTTGAAAATATTATTCGCTCTTTTGGCGAAGATAACATGAAGACTTCAGTTTTGAAGTCAAAATTCACCTTAGTAAATTTGAAAATATTATTTGCTCTTTTGGCGAAGATAACATGCAGACTTTATTTTTGAAGTCAAAATTCACCTGAGTGAATTTAAAAATATTATTCGCTCTTTTGGCAAAGATAACATGAAGACTTTATTTTTAAAGTCAAAATTCACCTTAGTGAATTTAAAAATATTATTCGCTCTTTTGGCGAAGATAACATGAAGACTTCATTTTTGAAGTCAAAATTCACCTTAGTGAATTTGAAAATATTATTCGCTCTTTTGGCGAAGATAACATGCAAACTTCATTTTTGAAGTCAAAATTCACCTTAGTAAATTTGAAAATATTATTCACTCTTTTGGCGAAGATAACATGCAGACTTTATTTTGAAGTCAAAATTCACCTTAGTGAATTTGAAAATATTATTCGCTCTTTTTGGCGAAGATAAAATGAAGACTTTATTTTCAAAGTCAAAATTCACCATAGTGAATTTAAAAATATTATTCGCACTTTTGGCGAAGATAACATGAAGACTTCATTTTTGAAATCAAAATTCACCTTAGTGAATTTGAAAATATTATTCGCTCTTTTGGCAAAGATAACATGAAGACTTCATTTTTGAAGTCAAAATTCACCTTAGTAAATTTGAAAATATTATTCGCTCTTTTTGGCGAAGATAACATGCAGACTTCATTTTTGAAGTCAAAATTCACCTTATTGAATTTGAAAATATTATTCGCTCTTTTGGCGAAGATAACATGAAGACTTTATTTTTGAAGTCAAAATTCACCTTAGTGAATTTAAAAATATTATTCGCTCTTTTGGCGAAGATAACATTAAGACTTCATTTTTGAAGTCAAAATTCACCTTAGTGAATTTGAAAATATTATTCACTCTTTTTTTGCGAAGATAACATGCAGACTTTATTTTTGAAGTCAAAATTCACCTTAGTGAATTTGAAAATATTATTCGCTCTTTTGGCGAAGATAACCTGAAGACTTCATTTTTGAAGTCAAAATTCACTTTAGTGAATTTAAAAATATTATTCGCTCATTTTGGTGAAGATTACATGCTGACTTCATTTTTGAAGTCAAAATTCTCCTTAGTGAATTTGAAAATATTATTCGTTTTTTTACGAAGATAACCTGTAGACTTCATTTTTGAAGTCAAAATTCACCATAGTGAATTTGAAAATATTATTCGCTCTTCTGGCGAAGATAACATGAAGACTTTATTTTTGAAGTTAAAATTCACCTTAGTAAATTTGAAAATATTATTTGCTTTTTTTTGGCAAAGATAACATGCAGACTTTATTTTTAAAGTCAAAATTCACCTTAGTGAATTATGTGTATATATTTACGATTCTGTATATATTTACGATTCTTTTGATAGGTTAGTATCGTTTTTTGGTTGTTCGAATAATGATGCTACCTATTTTGGATGTTTTACCGATGCATGAGTATATTTGAAGTATACTCTTCAGCCTTTAATAAGATTATTTTTAGGGGAACTAGCTTTCTTATTTATACTTTGATGAGAATTTACAATGGAGACTGCCTCGTTAAAAAACCACTCACCCTGCGAAGGGTTCCCCTTGAGTGGTAAAAGAGTGCAGCTTGTTTGAATTGAAATTTTTCAGAATATAAAAGTTAATATATTTTGTACAAAGATGAAAATAAATTCTAGGGACAGTATCTTCGTAGGTCTTGAATATTGAATGTGTGATCAACTTCCTTCTCACTCATGTCTGCTAGGTGAAATGCTCATAGCTTGTTGGTTCTTATGATGAGGAATGATCTTTCTCACTTTTGCTGAAACTTTCTGACTGTGTCTTTATTTCTTTTTCTTTTTCTTTTCAAGACAAAGTCTCCTGGTGATAAATGTCTTGGTTTGACTTTTTTATTGTACCAATTTTCTGTTTCTTTTTGATATTTCTCAAGATTCTGGATCGCCTTTATTCTTTCTTCCTCTAGTAAATCTTTGCTTGTCATTTGTTGGTCTTCATATATTATTTCAATATTTGTTCTTGGTCCTTGAAATTGTATCTCTTCAGGCATCATCGCTTCTTCTCCATAAAGCAATTTGAAAGGAGAGAAGTTTATTAATCTTGAAACTGTGGTGTTGTGTCCCCAAACAACTTTAGGTAACTCATCCACCCATTTCTTCGATCCACTTAGTGAAAGATGACATATTTGTCACTGGTTTAGCTTCGATCCACTTAGTGAAATATTCCACTGCTACTACTGCATATTTAAAGGTTTCCTTGTGCTACAGGTAGCTTTCCAATGATGTCAATTCCCCATCTTGCCAATGGCCAAGTTGGTTCTATTGTTTATAAATTTGTTGTTGGAGTCTTTACTTTGCTTGCAGACATTTGGCAATTATGACAAGATTTGACAATTTTTTTGCTGTTATTTTGGGTTGATGGCCAATAAAATTCTTGACAGAATGTTTTTCCTGCCATTGTTCTTGCTCCAGGATGTGTGTTGCAGATTCCTTCGTGTATTTTTTATAGTAGTTTTCCCCCCTCTTCTGCTGATATACATTTGAGTAATGGTGCGCATATTCCTTGTTTGTATAGCTGATTGTTGATGATCTTGTAATTTCTTGTTCTTTGCTTCATTCTTATGTTGTTGACTTCGTTTTTAGGCTCATAGTGCCCACGAAGGTAAGCCATAATTAGGGCTCTCTAGTCTTTACTTTGTATTATATGGACTTCTCTAGGTGTAGCTTGCACTGCTTTGATGGATGCTTGTTTCAAGATTTGATAGAAAACATCTTGAGGGAGGCTTGTATTTTGTGCTGCATCTTTTGCTAGTTCATCAGCATCTGAATTATCATTTCTTGAGATGTTTTTGACTATGAAACCTTCAAAATGTTTCTCTTGATCTTTGAGAAATTGTAAGTATCTTGCTAATTATGGATCTCTTGCTTTGTAGTCTTTTTTTCAATGGGTCCTGCTACAATTTACGGATATGTTTTGATTACTGATCTTTGGATTCCCATTGCTTTTGCTTTGCGAAGTCCCAGTAAAACGGCTTTGTATTCTGCTATGTTGTTTGTACATTAAAATTCTAGTCTTGCAGCATATTTCATCTTTATGCCTGACGGAGAGGTGATTATTGCATCTGCTCCAGCCCCTGCGAAGCCCCATGCACCATCGCAATATATTGTCCATTCTGGTTGCTTCTTGTCTTCGCTTGAACTTTGGGAGGGTGTCCAATCTGCTATCAAGTCTGCTAGGACTTGAGATTTTATTGATGTTCTCTTTTCAAAGTCTATAAAATGTTGAGATAATTCTGCTGCCCATTTTCCCAGTCTTCCTATTGTTCTGCAACTTTGTAATACTTCTTTCAGAGGGTAATTTGTGAGAACTCTGATTTTGTGGGCCTGAAAGTAGTGCTTAAACTTTCTTGATGCTGTTAAAACTATGTATGCGATTTTCTCAATCTTAGAGTAGTATATTTTTTATCCAGATAATGCTTCTGAAACATAGTAGACTGGTACTTGATATTTTGAATGATTTGTTTCTTGTTCTTGGACTAGTACTGCACTTACTGCTGTTTGTTTGGCTGAGACATATAGTAGTAAATCTGCTCCTGGTGTTGGTGAGATCAATGTGTTTGGCTGTAGTAGATATTTTTTTTATCTCTTCAAATGCATGTTGTTGGAAAGGTCCCCATACGAAGTCTCTTTTGGATCCTTTAAGTGCCTGAAATATTGGTAGGCTTCGTTCTGCTGATTTTGAGATGAATCTGTTTAAAGCTGCAAGTCTTCCAGTCAATTTTTGAACATCTTTTATATTTTCAAGAATTCTCATGTTCAAAACTGCTTGAACTTTGTCTATGTTTAGATCTATCCCTTTTGCTGATACAATGCAGCATAAGATTTTTCCTTTCTGTACTCCGAAGGTACATTTTTGGGGATTTAGTTTTAAATTTCCTTTTCTCAGAATTGAGAATGTTTCTTGGAGGTCTTGAATATGATCTTGTCTTTTCTTCCTCTTGACAACTATGTCGTCGACATAAGCTAGCAAGTTTTTGCCAATCTGACTTTTGAGCACTATTAAAGTCATCTTGACAAATGTTGTGCCTGCATTACGAAGCCCCTCTGCCATTCTTACAAAGCAGTATGTTCCAAATGGTGTGATGAAACTTGTAAATTCTTCATCTTCTTTTCTCATCCAGATTTGATGAAATCCTGAGAAACAATCTAGGAAACTTAGCATTTCACTTCCAGCTGCTTGATCAACTAGTGTGTCGATTCTTGGTAGTGGGAAATTATCTTTTGGGCATGCTTTGTTGAGATCTGTAAAATTGATACATATTCACCATTTTCCATTCTTTTTCTTGACCATGACGATATTTGCTAGCCAAGTTGTGATTTGGACTTCTCTTATAACTTTAGCATCCAACAACCTTTAGACTTCGGCTTTTGCAGCTTGTATTCTGTCTTCAGCTAATTTTCTCAGTTTTTGCTTTTTGGGTGTGAAATTTGGATTGATGTCGAGTTTGTGCTCAATTATATCTCTACTGACTCCTCCTAAATCATTGGATGTCCATGCGAAGACATCTTTGTTGCTTTGAAGAAATTTTATGAGTCTGTTTTATTCTTCTTGAGAAAGTCCTGTCCCTATGATTACTTGTTTGTCTAGGACTAATGAGTCAAGGGGTATTTTCTTTGTTTCTTCGACTGCTTGAGCTTTTGCTTGTGGCTTCGCATTTTCTGTTTCTTCTTTCTCTTTTTCCTATGATTACTTCATGATTTGCATTTTGAAGTTGCTCGTTTAAATTGCGGAGGGTAGCTTCGGCCTCTTCTATTCTTTGTTTGAGTGTCTTTTCTCGTGCTCCTGCGTGACATTCTTCAAGTTCTTTTTGCCTTCTTAAAACTTGTTCTTCAAGTTCTTTGAGTCTTTGTTCTTCAGCTTCGCTCGTTCTTGAAGAGTTTGCACCTTGGGAAACTTCTTTTGTAAGACCTCTGTCTTCGCCGAGTGGTTGTTCGTCTTCGGCTTCTTCGTTGACGATCTTCTTGTTTGGTCTTGCCATTTTATTTCTTGTGGTCGCGAGGATCTTTAGATGCATGCACAAACGGTGGGCGCCAGATGTTGGGTGAAAAGTTCAGGTCGGACGACACAATTCACACAATCATCAGAAAAATTTCAGACAAGACAAAATTGCGTGCAAAGTTGTATTCATTTTCATGCCTCCACTGTACATGTTAGAGGGTTATTTATAGGGCCCCAGTCTTCATATTTTACATAAAATGACTATTATGCCCTCAACCTAAATATTTACGACTCTTCTTGATTATGAGGGCGAAGTGGTAATTTCCTCTTTCTAAGCATTTGTTCTTCTATTTCTAGTCTCTAGTTTTCCTGATCTTCATTTGAACTTTTAGTTGATTCTTCAACTCTTCAGAATTTAAGACGAAGTCAAACTTTCGCCTTCGCTCCTCTTGGCTTTATTTTCTTTCGACATCTCTGGCTGACGAAGTTGATCTTTTATGTAGCGAAGCCAAACTTTGTCTTCACTCTAATTTTGGTCTTCTAATTTATGCTCTTCTTTTGACTTCGCCGGTAAGCGAAGTTAGTTTTCATAACCACGAAGTCAAATCTTCACCTTCGCTTGAATCTTGCTTTTTGGTCTTTTACTTCTTGGCGAAGTTTGATTTTTCCTTTTGTGAAAGATGTCTTCGCCTTCCTTATTTCCTGCAACAAAATATTGTTATAAAGTTTCATAGTCTTTTCTACTCTAGAGTTTGGTGCTGTGTTTTTGTGGCGAAGTTGAATCCCCAACATATACTGGCCGCTGTACTTTGTATACATACCCTTCTTCTCTTTCCACCACAATTGTTGTGCTGACCACAGTAGATGTTGCCAATATGTATAACATCATGTCTTCATGCTTCTTAGGTGGTGTGAGTATGGGTGATGAGGTGAGGTACACCTTAAGGCTTTCAAAAGCCTCCTTGGCTTCCTCTGTCTACTCAAACTTGCCTGTCTTTTTTAATAGCTCAAAGAAAGGGAGTCCTTTTTCGCTGAGTCGTGAGATGAAGCGATTGAGTGCTGCTATGCTTCCTGTCAGTTTTTGCACATCTTTTACATAGCACGGGGGTGCCATTTCTGTTATGGCTTGAATCTGCTTAGTGTTTGCTTCTATTCCTCGATTACTGACCAGGAATCCGAGTAGTTATCCTAATGGTACCCTGAAAACACACTTATTTGGGTTTAATTTCTACTTCCACTTATTTAGATTTTCAAAAGTCTGCTTCAAGTCTTCAATTAACATGTTTAGGTTTTTTTTGTCTTTACTACTATGTCATCGACATAAGCTTTTGTGTTGTCATCAATTTGTTCACCGAGACATGTTTGAATAGCTCTTTAATAGGTGGCGCCAGTGTTTTTGAGTTCAAAGGACATGGTTTTATAGCAATAGGCGTCGAACGGTTTATGAAAGATGTATTGCTCCGGTCTTCTTCTTTTAATGCAATATGATGATAGCCTGAATAACAATCGAGAAAAGATAGCAGAGCGGATCATGTCGTTGAATTGATAATTTGATCAATTTGTGGTAACTCGAACGGGTCCTTTGGGCAATGTTTGTTGAGATCCGTGTAATCGACGAACATGTGCCATTCTGCCGTGTTCTTTTTCTATACTAGAACGAGATTCGCTAGCCAATCTGGATGAAGAATTTCTTTTATAAATCTGGTTACTATTAATTTTGTAATCTCCTTCTTGATTGCTTCCTTTTTGTCAGGTGAAAATCTTCTAAGTCATTGCTTGATTGGTTCAGAGCCTTCATTGACATCGATTCTGTGCTCAGCCAACTCTCTTGCGACACCAGGTATGTCGGCCAGCTTCCAAGCGAAGATATCTTTATTGTCCCAAAGAAAGTTGGTGAGCACGAGTTCCTATTTAGCCGAGAGGTGAGCATTGATGGTCGCTGTCTTCTTAGGGTCACCAGTACCCAGGTCAATTTTCTTTACATCGGCTTCTTTTTTTGGTGCAAGGATGTAAGGTTTTTTGGCTGGAATCTCTAGCTCTTCCGGGTTCATTTGTGTGGTGACTATGGTAATTTCTTCTCTGCCGTCGGCTGCCTGTGCTTTGGCTATGATTTGGGTTGCTTGAATGCCACAATCGAAAGCGCGCTTCAGGTTGCCCCGGAGGGAGAGTATTCTGTGAGGTCCTGGCATCTTGAGCAGGAGGTATGGGTAGTGAGGTATAGCCATGAACTTTGCAAGTGTTGGTCTTCCAAGGATGGCATGATACTGTAACAGAACCGCCCAATTATACGAGATTAAGTAGGAAATCATCCAACGGAAGAACAATTTAACAAACTTAAGCCCGTATAACCCGGTAGTCCATGAAATCTCGACGGATTTCAAACCATTTCATATAACAGCCAAGATCGTACTAAGTTTAGCGGTCACCATCATAAGTTACATAAATGTTCACGGCATAAAATACATCGGAGTTTAAACATAGTTATTACAAACCAGGTTCGAATAAAAATAGCGGAAGCGGTAGTTCAAGTCACGCACACACACCACATTTTGAAATAAAGTGCCAGCTTGTGATCATCTCCAGCAAAAGCATCAGACAAGAAGTAGCGAATGACCATTGCCCATGGTCCTAAGCTTCGCCCAACGTAGGATAGAGGCAGTTGATACAGTAGCCGTAATACATCTGCCCATCTGCAACAAGTGGGAACAAAGCCCTGAGTACGAGAAGATACTCAGCTAGACTTACCCGTCATAAACCAGAAATAAAAGACACCAAGGAATCATGATAGGCTTTCTGGTGGGATAGCTGACTCATTTGCAAGAAAAGCATTTTTAACTTAACAATTCCTTTTCAAAAGCATGCAGTAATTAACTCTTTATTAACCTGTCAACTATGTTTGCACTGGAGCTAGAGTAACATGTAATTAAGCAAGTAAGGATTACCATTGATCATTAGCAATAGTTATCATGTCATCTTCCACATAACTATCCAAGTGATTCGTCAAGATTACTACGATGAAGTAGCTCAAGTCAAGTGTTCACTATCCAGTGAACGATGGCGATTCGAATCGATTATTAACCAGCTGGTAAGTTATTCCTCACACAAACCTCACTCACCCGCTAAAGTGAGGTGTTGGTCACCGAGTCAACCATTCAGGTAAAGTCGCGAGCTTGCCAGGAACCACTTGTACCCGGGGGCCGCCCGACTGCTCTTTAGCCTTATCATCGCGCCCCCGTATCCTGCCACTACTTGTTCGGTACAGTGCGTTGCGGGCAATCCACTCGGCCCGAATAATCTCCCAGTTTCGCGGTCGGAAGGTACTTTATCCGGCCAGCTAAATGTGAGGCATGCATTCAACATGACCCGAGGGACAACAACGGAAAACACTACAGTTCGAAACCCTGCAAGTTTTCGCCCGGTCTCAAATTCATTTCACACTTAGTTATACCATGACTTCATAGTCATCCAAGCAGATCCAGGTAACCACCTATAGCTCGCAGGTGACAGGAAATCACCCGACTTCTACCGGTCTAAGCCAGCTAAGCATTGACTCGACTGCTGATACCAGGGTAACAAGGATATAGTATAACAAAGGTAAGCAAGGTATAATGCAGCAATGTTTGCAAACAACTCCTAAATGTAATGCATCAAATTAAGTAAAGTTAATAATAAATTATTTGCAAACCGGGAGAGAAATGCTCTGGGGCTTGCCTCTCTCAAAAGAGCTCGGACCGTGGTCGGGGCACTCGGGGAGCTCTTCACCGACCTCCTCTTCGGCTTCTGTCACCTCCTGCTGCTGCACCTCGAGCTGCTCCTCTGGCTCCTCGGGTAAGATGACTGGGTTCTCGGTTTGCGATCCTGAATGATGCAATGCACGTAAGTGATTATGCAAGCGTGCATCGAAGGAGATGAATGCAATGAATATGTTGAAATGCAAGGTAGTCAACATCATCCAAGAAACTATACACTACAAGCACATGTCATCTACTGCATTCTCTTCTACTACTAACATGTCAAGCTAACATATCTTATGAAATGCTTCAAAGATACACCAAAGCTTTACTAATTTCTTAATCACACTTAAAACAACACTTGCTTAAACCCTAAATAATAATAGGTTTGAATAGCAGCATATATTTTTGGTGCTCCTAAAAATCTAAGAAAATTACAGTAGCATAATACTACCATAAATAGACTACCATAAAAATTTCATGACATTTGGATAAGTCAACTATCCTATAAAAAAATGACAAGCTATAGCATAAAAATGAGTATGAAATTACTTTGTACTTTGAAAACTCTCAAACAACAGAATTAATATTTTTACTAGGTTCTTCATGGAATATAATGACTGTACAAAAATTATCATATGCATATTTTATACAAAGTTTGCTCTCTAGCAAAAAATAACAAAAATCAGCCATTAAAGGTACTTGAACTACTTCTCCAAAGTTTTTCCACAGCACATGCATGAAACATATTTTTCCTAGGAAGTACATGATATAAGAAGATTAACAAACTTGAAATCATATTTTTCTGATACACATAGGATTTACTAACCATTTTACAAGATATCAGCAATATCAAGAATTAATTAAAGCTTTATAGAAAAGTATCCCAAAAATGACATGCAATATTTTTATATTGTAGATCTGGTTCCAATGAGTCCATAGAAATTTATTTCACAATTTTTGGAGCTCAAATGAATATAAAAACATTTTCCATAATATTTTTTATCATGAATAATAAAAGAAAACAGAAAACGATTTTCATTATTGAAACTGGGCCGGCCCATGGAAGTACCGGCCCGTGGCCGTTTTCGGCCTGAGCGCGCGCGCGGGAGAAGAGGCGAGCCGGCCCGCTCGGAGGCGCGGCCCACAGGCGCGGTGGCCCAGGGGAAAACGAGGGGGAGGAACAGAGGGCGGCCTCGCCGGCGCTCTGGACCGCGACGGCGTGGCGGTGGTCGACGGCCAACGGCCATCTCCGGCCATGACCCGTCCAGCGAGCGTGCGCACCGTGTTTGCGAGGAGGTAGCGAACTTGAGAGAGAAGCTCAGGGGGATAGAGATGGAGCGAGGAAGACGGTGGGCGGAGCACGAGCTCGACGGCCCCGTCGTGGTGGCGCGACGGGAAGAGCTCGATTGAGCCTTACCGGAGGCGAACAGGGCAAACGGGGGTACGTTCGGAGGAGGCAAGGGGGTGGCGAAGCTCGGTGCAAGACGAATTTGGTGGCGGTGGAGGGTCGACGTCGGAACGGGGGAGCGGAGGTGGAGCTCTTGGCGGTTAGCCGTTCGCCCGCTCAGTTTTTGGAGAGGGGGAGTGGATGACGAGCGGGAGTGCGAGTGAGGGGGCGAGGAGGGTTCGGGCAGGTGACTTGAGCGCGCTCGAGCTGGCAGGAGGGCAGAGCGGAGGCGACGCGCGGCGGCTCCGACGGCGCATGGCCGACACGCGGCGAGCGCGGTCTGCCGCGGCGTCCAGCGAGGCGCGCGAGCGGGCGGGAGGAGGCGGCCGAGCGGACGCGGGCCGGACCGAGGCGGCGGCTGCGGTGCGCGCGCGTGGGGGTGGCGTGGGCCGTTTCGGCCAGCGGGCCAAAAGGGAGGCGGAGGCCCGCTTAGGGGAGAAATTGGTTTATCAAATTATTATTTTCAAATAAATTCAAATAATAGTGTTCAAATCTCATTTTGAGCAAGAAAAAACTTTTTCTGGAAATGACCCAAAAATAAAAGTTGCTTAGAATTTAATTCTCTACAACTTTGATTAAGGGTCCAACCTCAAAACTCTTATATATTTTGATTTTTAGAATAAAAGCTAATTTAGGGAGGATTTTTGAATATTTTCAAATAACATTTTTAAAACAAATCTTTGACAAAACTTTGAGTGATTTAGTGGCTCCAAAAATTTCACCTATAATTCTAAGTGATATGAAATTTATAGTTGCACAAATTTGATGAATGTCATTAGCACATTATCACAACATGTTATGCAATACTAGTTTCCACATTTTTATTTTATTAAAGGTACACCCTAAGCACATATAATTATGAATGCCATGACATGTTATGCTCATGATTAGCAATGCAAATGCTTGCGTAACAACGGAGTGTTACAGCCCTCCCCCCTTATAAAAATCTCGTCCTGAGATTTGGGTTATGAACCATTTATTATAAAAATCTTCGTATGCTTTTTGTAGGTATTCATCCGTTTCCCAAGATGCATCCCCTTCATCATGATGACTCCATTGTATCTTATATGTTTTCACCACACTGTTTCGAGTAGCCCTTTCTTTGGAATCCAAAACTCGAATTGGCTGCTCATGACACACCAGATCTGACTTAAGTTTTATGCCTCGAGGTTCAATTATTTCCTCTGGAACGCGCAAACATTTCTTGAGATGTGATACGTGAAAAACTGGAAATATAGCACCCATTGATTCTGGTAATTCCAATTTGTAAGCCACTGGACCCTTCCTTTCTAAGATTTTGTAGGGTCCTACAAATCTGGCGGCAAGCTTTCTACGTATTCCAAACCGCTTCTTTTTCATTGGCGTGACTTTTAGATAAACATAGTCACCAACTTCGAACACAAGTGGTCTCCTTCTCTTATCCGCATAACTTTTCTGACGTGACTGAGCTGCTCTCATATTTTGCTGAATGATATGAACTTTCTTTTCGGCTTCTTCCATGAAATCAATACCATAATACCTTCTTTCCCCTGGCTCAATCCAGTTTAAATGTGTTCTACACTTTCGTCCATACAGAGCCTCAAAAGGCGCCATTTTGATACTTTCTTGATAGCTATTATTATACGCGAATTCTGCTAAAGGTAACCACGACTCCCATGAACCTCTGGAAGACAACACACAAGCTCTTAACATATCCTCTAAAACAACATTAACTCTTTCAGTCTGACCATCTGTTTGAGGATGATAGGCAGTGCTACAAATCATACTAGTTCCCAAACCTTTGTGCAAATGCTCCCAAAAGTGAGCAGTGAACTGTGACCCTCTGTCAGACACGATAGTCTTCGGTATGCCATGCAATCTCACAATCTCCGCAATATACTTTTCGGCATATTGGGGTGGTCTATAAACTGTCTTGATAGGCAAAAAGTGGGTTGTCTTAGTAAGACGATCCACGATTACCCAAATCGAATCATGGCCTTTCTGAGTAGTGGGCAAACCTGTGATGAAATCCATACTTATATCATCCCACTTCCAACTAGGTACTGACAAAGGTTGCAACAATCTGGCAGGTCTCATGTGAATAGCTTTCACTCGACAACATGTGTCACATTTGGCTACATAAGCTGCAATTTCCTTCTTCATCTTTGTCCACCAATAACGAGGTCTTAGGTCTTGATACATTTTACTACTGCTAGGATGAATGGACAACTTAGAGTGATGAGCTTCATCCATAATTTTATTCTTAAGCTCTCTATCCTTTGGAACAACAAGACGGTTGTCGAACCACAACACGTCCTGCTCGTCCACTCTGAAGTGTTTTGAAGGTTCTTCTTTAATTTTCTTTTTGATGTGGAATATCCCTTTATCTGCTTTCTGACCTTCTATTATCTTACTCTCCAAGGTGCAACTGGTCTGAATACTATGTAACACGACAGGGTACATTAGATTAAAACCACCTTCGAGTAAGGGTTGCATATTCAGACAATGTGACTTTCTACTCAAAGCATCAGCTACCACATTGGCTTTCCCAGGGTGATACTGTACATTCAAGTTGTAATCTTTAATTAGTTCTAACCATCTTCGCTGTCTCATGTTCAATTCTGGTTGGGTGAAAATGTACTTGAGACTCTTATGATCGGTGAAAATGTTGCACACATTACCAAGTAAATAGTGTCTCCAAATCTTTAAGGCATGCACCACGGCGGCAAGCTCAAGATCGTGTGTCGGATAATTGATTTCATGTTTTCTCAACTGGCGGGAGGCATAAGCAATGACTCTTCCTTCTTGCATCAGAACACAGCCTAATCCTGTTTTTGATGCGTCACAGAACACATCAAAAGGTTTCTCGATGTCTAGCTGTGCAAGAACTGGAGCAGTGGTCAACAGTTTCCGCAAGGTGTGGAAAGCTATCTCACACTCCTCTATCCACACAAACTTGTGATCTTTCTATAACAGACTTGTCATCGGCTTGGCAATCTTCGAGAAGTCTAGGATAAAGCGGCGATAGTAACCAGCTAACCCTAGGAAACTCCTGACTTCTGGCACTGTGGTTGGAGTTTTCCAATCCATAACCTCTTGCACTTTGCTCGGATCTACCGAAACTCCATTCTCAGATAGAATATGACCAAGAAAAGGAACTTTCTTCAACCAAAATTCACATTTGCTGAACTTAGCATACAACTTATGATCTCTCAGTCTGGTCAAGACAATTCTCAGATGCTCTTCATGATCTTTCTCATTCTCAGAGTATACTAAAATGTCATCAATGAAGACAACTACAAACTTGTCCAATTCTAGCATGAAAATCGTATTCATCAGATACATAAAGTATGCAGGAGCATTTGTTAAGCCAAAAGACATAACAAGATACTCGTACAACCCGTATCTGGTAGAAAAAGCGGTTTTCGGGACATCCTGTGGCCTGATCTTTATCTGATGATACCCTGATCTTAGGTCTATCTTGGAGAACACCCTAGCTTTAGCCAACTGATCAAACAAAACATTGATATGAGGCAAAGGATATTTATTCTTGATAGTTACAGCATTAAGAGGTCGATAATCCACACACATTCTCAGAGTACCCTCTTTCTTTTTCTTCACGAACAAGGCAGGACATCCCCACTCAGACTTACTCGGTCGGATAAACCCCTTCTTTAGCAATTCTTCTAGTTGCTTCTTCAGCTCAGCTAACTCATCCGGAGGCATCCGATAGGGTCTCCTCGAAATAGGAGCTGTCTCGGGGATCAACTCGATTCCAAACTCAACATCTCTATCTGGAGGAAGGCCAGGTAACTCGTCTGGAAACACATCCGGGAACTCACACACTACCGGGATCTAGCGGATAGGAACAACTTCCATGGCACAGGTCACACTCACAAGGTCTGTTCTTTCGGGCCATGATACCTGAAAAGTACCCTCTCCCTGGGGATCCTTAAGGGTAAGCAACCGACTGCTTGTATCTATGACTGCCCCCCAGTTCTTCATCCAGTTCATTCCTATTATTACATCCAAAACTAGTCCAGGCACAACTATCAGGTTCACTCGGAACTTCTGACTACCTAACTCAAGGGTTGCCCCTCTAACCATCTTATTGGTTAACACATCAGCCCCGGCTGAACTTATACGATAACCATAACTCAATTCTGTGCATAGTTGTTCATGCTTCCGTGCAAATGCTTGACTCATAAAAGAATGCGAGGATCCAGAATCAAATAGAACAACTGCAGGGTGATAGTTAACAAGAAACTTACCGGTAGTTACAGGCTCGCCCTCAGGAATCTCATCAACGGTGGTATGGTGTACACGGGCAGTATAAGTCTGTTGCTTCTTTTTAGGCGGATAAGGGCAGAACTTTAAAAAGTGGCCTGGCTGACCACAATTGTAGCAGGGCCCCTTCACTGTACCAGCAGATCCTATAGCTCCCTTGGAGTTGCTCTGTTCTGCAGCTGCGGTGATCTTTGCTAGTGGCACGACCATCTTGTACGGCTTCTGTGGTCCCCTGTAGTTCTGGGTTTTATGCTGTGGCGGCCGGAACCTTGCACCAGGTGCGGACGGACGATAAAAAAGATGATTTGCAGTGACAACTCTGGACTGGGATGGTCCTAACTCAAACACCCTCTTGCGATTCTTGGATGCAATGTAGGCATTGTTATTCTTTTCTTGTTTCAAACAATCACTGATAAAGTCATTGAACCTGGCGCGGGTATTGGTACCCACATGCTTCATCATCTTCAGACTTAACCCTCTCTTGAAACTAGCAATTCTCTTTGCATCTGTGTCGACCATGTCTAGAGCATAGCGGCACAAGCTATTAAAGGCATGCAGATACTGTGTTACAGTCTTGGTACCTTGATTTAAGGCCAAGAACTCTCCGAGCTTCATCTCAACCAACCCTGGGGGAATATAAACTCCTCTAAATGCTTCAGTGAATTCTCTCCAAGTAATCTGGGCATTGGGGGAAAGGTGGTGCGGTGATGCTTCCACCACATCCCTGCCGGTCCCTGTAACTGATGTACAACATATTCTATCTTCAGAACTTCTGTCAGTCTCAACACACGGAACTTATCTTCCATAGTGTTGATCCATTCTTCAGCGTCGAGTGGCTCTGCTGCTTCCTTGAAAACTGGTGGCCTGGTGTCCATGAAATCCTTGAAATTACTGTACTGGTTCACCCCATGGCCACCACCTTGATTATTTCCTCTCTGAACATTTTCAGCGATGGTACGCAGAAAATCTTCCATATTCCTTTGTGACTGCTCGGCGTTGCGCTGGCTTCCCAGGAACTGTGCGAAGAATACCTCTACAGTGAGCGGTGGAGGAGGGGGCAATTATGGCTCTGGCTGTGGCTCCTGGTGATTGACGTTGTTTGCACCACCCCCACCAGCCCCTGCACCGTTGCCACCAGTTTCAGTGGCCTCATACGTGGCACAGTGAGTGTTTGCCATCTGCATATTTTAGCAACAAGTAATAATTGAGCGAAGTGGTAGTAATTGTATTCGAATGAACAATCATGCCATACTGAATTTATTGGAGAGAACAAGTCATGCAATAAAATAGAGGCACAATAATCACATTCCAATTAAAACAACATCACTAATCAAATTACTTCGAATGAAACATCGCGTTTCATACAACCACATTGCCAGCATACATACACTGGACTTTTATGCGTTCGAGCATCGCATACACAACCAAGATTCAAAAGATCGCCAGTCTCAAGATCGAACAGGATACAACATGATACATGGAAACCAAAAGAAGGCCATCGCGACAGAGCCTATCACTAACACAAGGCAACTAGCCTACTCCTCGGGGCCGTCGTCGAGGTCGGAGGCATCACCATCGCTACCATCAGTAGCGGCGTCGTCGTCGTCGTCCATCTGGGCAGCGTCCGGAGGAGCATACGGGCACATCCCGTTGTAGAGGGCATGAAACTCTTCATGCAAGTTGGCATTATACCCTTCTAGCTCCTCGACCCTCTGCCTCAGAAGGTCCCTCTCGTTCCAGGCTTCATTCCTTTCCTGCACTAGCTGTCCCATCATGCGGTCTGTATTTCTATTGGCCTGAGTCAACGTCTGTACCCGCTGCATAGCACTCTCACCTCTCTCGAGAGCTCGATCTCGCTGCAAGCTCATGTCGGCCAACTGCTCCTGCAAGCTAGCTATAGCACGTGCCTGCTTCTTCTTCTGCTTCCTTGCTTCAAGCCGGTCATCACCACGCAGACCAGTCAAGGTCCAATAGGTACTCTCAAGACCCTGGTATGTTCTGATGGCTGCATACATGGCACTCATTGTGTGGTTGTCGCTAGCCCGTCCTTCACTTGGGCCTCTAACCAGGGCACTTCCTTGCGACTGCACCCAAATGGCATCACGAGGATCATCTCTCGAGAAAGTACCGGCCAAAGCTGCTGCCAACTCATTAGGAAACCTGCTCATTATGTCTCGGATGACGCGAAAGGCTGCGCCCTCTGCACCCTCAACTGGAGTGTGTCCTTCAAACTCCAAATGCCAACCATCCCATTCTGGCGCATCACCAAGAGCAGGGACGGTGATTTCCACTACCGCAAGTCCATCCTCAGCTAACTGGCTCTCACTCCAGGAGTACACCGGCTCTTGACCCTCTGGGTACCCCACATCATGGAGCACTCTCCAAAGCAAGGTGGGCATGCCAAACTCACTTAGAAAAGTGTCTGTGCTGCGGCGCTCCCGCGGGGCCATCTGGTGACGGGGTGCTCTTCCGCCAGTGGACTTACGAGCAATCTTCTTCATGCGGGCCATCTATAGCACAAGTTTTTAAATTACCCGGTGAGAACATGTTTTAAGTTGATGTCACTTTTATCAAACTGGGATAATCCTTTTATAAGGGGAGGAATGCATGCGATGAATGAAATGCACAGGCAATATGATGCATGCGCGAGTCTTACGTTCTCACAAACTTAGAAAATAAAGACATCTAACGATGAATTCGATGGCATACAAACGATCTCTCATATACGTAACTAATTCGATCTACACGATAAACGCTGTTATGTACCTGCAGAAAATTCATTTCAGCCCATTCCCCATGAATGCATGAAAGCAGTAAATCTACCTACACGCTCTACATGAATCCCCAGATGCATGTACAACAGTAGTAACTACCAAAACACATCGTCCTATTGATGACATCGCCTCAATGGACGGAACACCCACACATGCGATACTTTCATAAAAACATGTAATTATTCTAGTATCATATAAGCACTCTCCTAGATCGGCGGTGTATCCGATCATGCTCTCACAGCTCACACTTACCAAAGCGTAGAGGTAACTGATCCATACATTACCACTCAATTAAGTGGCACTCATACAATAGCATGCCGTATGAGCAACGAAAGACAAATATGGTGCAAGAACCCCAAGTTAGTACTTAATTAGCTACCTAGAGTCCGTAACTAGGCATACAGGATATGACCACTGGCACACCTTTAGTTTTAAAATCATACTTTTTAAACATAATTTTGTTTTAAATACACTTATAAACAGTAATCACGTTAAACCATGCTCCGATACAAGCTGTAACAGAACCGCCCAATTATACGAGATTAAGTAGGAAATCATCCAACGGAAGGACAATTTAACAAACTTAAGCCCGTATAACCCGGTATTCCGTGAAATCTCGACGGATTTCAAACCATTTCACATAACAGCCAAGATCGTACTAAGTTTAGCGGTCACCATCATAAGTTACATAAATGTTCGCGGCATAAAATACATCGGAGTTTAAACATAGTTATTTCAAACCAGGTTCGAATAAAAGTAGCGGAAGCGGTAGTTCAAGTCACGCACACACACCACATTTTGAAATAAAGTACTAGCTTGTGATCATCTCCAGCAAAAGCATCAGACGAGAAGTAGCGAATGACCATTGCCCATGGTCCTACGCTTCGCCCATCGCAGGATAGAGGCAGTTGATATAGTAGCCGTAATACATCTGCCCATCTGCAACAAGTGGGAACAAAGCCCTGAGTACGAGAAGGTACTCAGCTAGACTTACCCGTCATAAACCAGAAATAAAAGACACCAAGGAATTATGATAGGCTTTCTGGTGGGATAGCTGACTCATTTGCAAGAAAAGCATTTTTAACTTAACAATTCCTTTCCAAAAGCATGCAGTAATTAACTCTTTATTAAACTGTCAACTATGTTTGCACTGGGGCTAGAGTAACATGTAATTAAGCAAGTAAGGATTACCATTGATCATTAGCAATAGTTATCATGTCATCTTCCACATAACTATCCAAGTGATTCATCAAGATTACTACGATGAAGTAGCTCAAGTCAAGTGTTCACTATCCAGTGAACGATGGCGATTCGAATCAATTATTAACCAGCTAGTAAGTTATTCCTCACACAAACCTCACTCACTCGCTAAAGTGAGGTGTTGGTCACCGAGTTAACCATTCAGGTAAAGTCGCGAGCTTGCCAGGAACCACTTGTACCCGGGGGCCGCTCGACTGCTCTTTGGCCTTATCATCGCGCCCCCGTATCCTGCCACTACTTCTCCGGTACAGTGCGTTGCGGGCAATCCACTCGGCCCGAATAATCTCCCAGTTTCGCGGTCGGAAGGTACTTTATCCGGCCAGCTAAATATGAGGCATGCGTTCAACATGACCCGAGGGACAACAACGGACGGTCCTTAATCAACACAGACGGAAAACACTATAGTCCGAAACCCTGCAAGTTTCTGCCCGGTCTCAAATTCATTTCACACTTAGTTATACCATGACTTCATAGTCATCCAAGCAGATCCAGGTAACCACCTATAGCTCGCAGGTGACAGAAAATCACCCGACTTCTACCGGTCTAAGCCAGCTAAGCATTGACTCGACTGCGGATACCAGGGTAACAAGGATATAATATAACAAAGGTAAGCAAGGTATAATGCAGCAACGTTTGCAAACAACTCCTAAATGTAATGCATCAAATTAAGTAAAGTTAATAATAAATTATTTGCAAACCGGGAGAGAAATGTTCCGGGGCTTGCCTCTCTCAAAAGAGCTCGGACGGTGGTCGGGGCACTCAGGGAGCTCTTCACCGACCTCCTCTTTGGCTTCTGTCACCTCCTGCTACTGCACCTCGAGCTGCTCCTCTGGCTCCTCGAGTAAGATGACTGGGTTCTCGGTTTGCGATCCTGAATGATGCAATGCGCGTAAGTGATTATGCAAGCATGCATCGAAGGAGATGAATGCAATGAATATGTTGAAATGCAAGGTAGTCAACATCATCCAAGAAACTATACACTACAAGCACATGTCATCTACTACATTCTCTTCTACTACTAACATGTCAAGTTAACATATCTTATGAAATGCTTCAAAGATACACCAAAGCTTTACTAATTTCTTAATCACACTTAAAGCAATACTTGCTTAAACCCTAAATAATAATAGGTTTGAATAGCAGCATATATTTTTGATGCTCCTAAAAATCTAAGAAAATTACAGTAGCCTAATACTACCCTAAACAGACTACCATAAAAATTTCATGATATTTGGATAAGTCAACTATCCTGTACAAAAATGACAAGCTATAGCATAAAAATGAGTATAAAATTACTTTGTACTATGAAAAGTGTCAAACAACAGAATTAATATTTTTCCTAGGTTCTTCATGGAATATAATGACTGTACAAAAATTATCACATGCATGTTTTATACAAAGTTTGCTCTCTTGCAAAATAACAAAAATCAGCCATTAAAGGTACTTGAACTACTTCTCCAAAGTTTTTCCACAGCACATGCTTGAAACATATTTTTCCTAGGAAGTACATGATATAAGAAGATTAACAAACTTGAAATCATATTTTTCTGATACACATAGGATTTACTAACCATTTTACAAGGTATCAGCAATATCAAGAATTAATTAAAGCTTTACAGAAAAGTATCCCAAAAATGACATGCAATATTTTTATATTGTAGATCTGGTTCCAATGAGTCCATAGAAATTTATTTCACAATTTTTGGAGCTCAAATGAATACAAAAACATTTTCCACAATATTTTTCATCATGAATAATAAAAGAAAACAGAAAACGATTTTCATTATTGAAACTGGGCCGGCCCATGGAATTAAACTGGCTCGTGGCCGTTTTCGGCCTGAGCGCGCGCGCGGGAGAAGAGGCGAGCTGGCCCGCTCAGAGGCGTGGCCCACAGGCGCGGTGGCCCAGGGGAAAATGAGGGGGAGGAAGAGAGGGCGGCCTCGCCGGCGCTCTGGACCGCGATGGCGTGGCGGTGGCCGACGGCCAACGGCCATCTCCGGCCATGACCCATCCAGCGAGCGCACGCACCGTGTTCGCGAGGAGGTAGCGAACTCGAGAGAGAAGCTCAGGGGGATGGAGGGGGAGCGAGGAAGACGGTGGGCGGAGCACGAGCTCGGCGGCCCCGTCGTGGTGGCACGGCGGGAAGAGCTCGATTGAGCCTTACCGGAGGCGAACAGGGCAAACGGGGGTCCGTTCGGAGGAGGCAAGGGGGTGGCGAAGCTCGGTGCAAGACGAATTTGGTGGCGGTGGAGGGTCGATGTCGGAACGGGGGAGCGGAGGTGGAGCTCTCGGCGGTGAGCCGTTCGCCCGCTCGGTTTTTGGAGAGGGGGAGTGGATGACGAGCGGGAGTGCGAGTGAGGGGGCAAGGAGGGTTCGGGCAGGTGACTTAAGCGCGCTCGAGCTGGCAGGAGGGCAGAGCGGAGGCGACGCACGGCGGCTCCGACGGTGCATGGCCGACACGCGGCGAGCGCGGTCTGCCGCGGCGTCCAGCGAGGCGCGCGAGCGGGCGGGAGGAGGCGGCCGAGCGGACGCGGGCCAGGCCAATGCAGCGGCTGCGGCGCGCGCGCGCGCGGGGGTGGCGTGGGCCGTTTCGGCCGGCGGGCCAAAAGGGAGGCGGAGGCCCGCTTAGGGGAGAAATTGGTTTATCAAATTATTATTTTCAAATAAATTCAAATAATAGTGTTCAAATCTCATTTTGAGCAAGAAAAAGACATTTTCTGGAAATGACCCAAAAATAAAAGTTGCTTAGAATTTAATTCTCTACAACTTTGATTAAGGGGCCAACCTCAAAACTCTTATATATTTTGATTTTTAGAATAAAAGCTAATTTAGGGAGGATTTTTGAATGTTTTCAAATAACATTTTTAAAACAAATCTTTGACAAAACTTTGAGTGATTTAGTGGCTCCAAAAATTTCACCTATAATTCTAAGTGATATGAAATTTATAGTTGCACAAATTTGATGAATGTCATTAGCACATTATCACAACATGTTATGCAATACTAGTTTTCACATTTTTATTTTATTAAAGGTACACCCTAAGCACATATAATTATGAATGCCATGACATATTATGCTCATGATTAGCAATGCAAATGCTTGCGTAACACCGGAGTGTTACAGATACGAAGTCTCAAAATCCGCAACTTCAAACTGAATGAATTTAGTTTGGTAATTTGCTTGTGTTCCAAACGTGGCTGGTAGAGTGATTTGCCCAAGCGGCATGACAGCTTTGCTAGGTACTATTCCATAGAATGGTATTCCTATTGGGGTAATCAACCCAGTGAAGTCTAGCCCCCATCTTCCTTAGCGTTTCTGAAAATATGATGTTGAGTCTAGCTCCCCCATCGATCAAAACTTTGGTGACTATCATCCCTGCTATAGTTGGATCTGGGACTAGTGGATATAGGCTGACATTTCCAATGCTAGTCCATTGATCTTCTCTTGAAAACTAGATTGGGTACTATGACCAATTTAGGTACCTTGGGACAGCTGGTTTGGCTGCCATGATGCTGCACACAGCCAGCTTGTCTTGGTGCTTGCTTCTAGAACCTAGAACTCCAAAGAAGATTACTGCAACTGTTCCCTTTGGCTACTGGAATTCTTTGTCTTCCGTGTTGTCTTCATCTTTCTTCTTGTTATCCTCTTGTTTATCCTTGTTTTTTCCTTTTCTTGCGTACCAATCAATGAAGATTCAGCAGTTTCCTGTTGTGTGGTTTCCTTGTGGGTACTGTAACACCCCTGGTATTATGGTAAATAAAATTGGCCATGTCATCATATGCATTGCAAAGCAATCATGTTTTAGTCAACCCTGATGTGTATCAACTAAAACAAGTTTACATTTCTTAGGTTGATTGAGTTCTGGTGATGTTTGACTAGAATCCAAAACTCTAGTTTTGAATGCCATTTCAAATACTTGGATTATACCCTATGTAATTTGAGGTGTAAAGTTGTGCTTTACACTAGTGTCAAGTATAGTGTATAAACCCAAGTCCAACAATTAAAAATGAACTCCAAGTTTGAGGTTGAATTTGAATTCCAAAACTTGCCCTAAATTTTCCAATTCAAATTCGAATTCATATTGGGAGGTTTGTTAAAATGAATTTATAATTCAAATTTGGTTCAAACAAATGGAGCATTGGGAAGGTCAAGTGTGATTTGATCCAATGGTGCATTTGGATGATAGTTGTGATCACTAATTAATCATCAATTAATGTAGAAACCAAATCAAGTTTGAATTTGATTCAAAACCCTAATTTTCGGAAAACCCTATTTTATCCCATTTTCTATAATTCAAAATCTAAGCAAAATTTGTGGGTGAGCCAAAAACAAAGTTGTAGATCTTGTCAAGCTGTACAACTTTGGTTTTTTGACTTTTCAAAGTTTTAGTATAAAATTTGGAGTAATTTTGAATTTACCAAAATCCAAAAAATGTCCACTTTTGATTTTAAATTCAAATTTCAAAATCTAAGTAGAATTTGAAAAAGGTCAAAACATGAAAGTTGTAGATCTTCTCTTTTTGACCAACTTTTGTATTTGGAGTTTTTCAAGTTCTTTAGAAATTTTTGGAGAAAAGGAAGCGAGGAGAGACTGAAACAAGGTGATGCAACATTGCAATAGGATTGTTGTTTCTTTACTGAAAACTTGGTTTCAGTTTCATTGATCCCCTCTTTCCCATCTTGTATCTCCTAATCCTTTGACTTTTGGAGCTTGGGCATGTAACCAAAGATGAAGAGCATGGATCAAGGAACAACTTCTATTCTTGGAGATCATCGAGTTTCTACTAAAAATCTAGAGAAAATGGAAGCTCAAGATGCTCTGTCAGTCGTCATAGTTCATCAAGGCAGCAGCAACTCTGTCTGCTTCATCAGGCAGCCGCCGCCCTTGTTCACCACCCTCTAGCACGGTGACACGCACCTACTCGCATGTCACTGATCAAGCAGGTGGTGTCACACCCTATGTAACCATTTGCATCACCTTAACCGATCAATCGAATGCCAATCTTCTCTTTTCCACGTCTCTGCTCACCATCGGTGCTCTTGCTGAGTTCACAAAAATTGTTCCCACCTTAGCACCATCGCCCAATTCCTCTTGCCTAGTACTTCATCTCGTCATGGCGCATCTCCTCGTCCTGTTGTTTCCTCTGTCACTGACAGAATTGACCGGAGCACCGTCTTCTTCCTCGGTGCCGGCAGTAGCGTCATCGAGCTTCACCACTCCGTGGTCAGCTCGCTTCGGTGAGTTCCTAGCCCGATTGTCTAGTGTTTTGGAACTGTATTGATGTCATGATGCTTATCGGCTTGACCGTTTGGTCTCTATCAGCTTAGACACATCGGAATAGGGTCTTGTCAGTGGGTTCACGCCACCACAGGCAACGTCATCATCGCCGACCCATCTCTGCCTCATCTCCGACCCGACCAGCTAGCCCATCACCTTCGTGGTGAGCTGCTAGTGCTCTTGGTCTTTTTCTTTTGTTCTCTCTTGAGCTGTGGTCGCTAGAACACCGGCCGCCACCATGCGTGGGCTCGCTGAGCCACTATGGCCGGTGCCAGGTGCTCCTCGGTGCCCAAGTTCCAAGTTGATGCCCTGGGTCTACTCGCGGCACCACGCCGGTCCTTCGGGTGCTGTCCACCTCGTCGGAACCTCACCGATGACGAGAATGGCCAGCCAGCCGTCACCATGGCCTTTGACCAGAGCAGTGGCGCGGTCTAGCTTTATTGGGCCGGTCGAGCTCGTCCTGGGCCGAGGAGGCAGGCCGTGGGCCGAGTGAGAAAAGAAAGAGTTTTTCATTTTCTGAAATGCTAAGTTATGAATTAAATTGTATGATTTTTAATTAAATAATTAAGACTCCAAAAATTCTGCAAATTTTTGTGCAGTCTCTTTGTGATACACTTGACTTTGAAAAAATATGAAATGTCAATTTGGAGTACTTTTTGATTGATTTAAAATTATCTCAATTAATTAATAAATGAGACTTCTATGATTTTTCTAGGCTTAAATAATTGTCCAAAAATTATGAAATTTGTTTTGCCACTATTTCATGTTGTAGCCAACCATCATAAAAATTTTGGGCTCATTTGGACAAAGTTGATTTTATACTTAATTTTATTCTTAATTAAATAATCAACTAACCATTAATCTTGTTTAATCATTTTAGCGTTGTTTGATTTCATGATTGTGTGTTGACCCTAGGTCATTACCCTTAATGACCTTTGGCACCTTTAATTAATTGTTTGAGCTCTCTTAATCATTTTATTAGGGCCTAATTAATGTTATTTCATGTGCTTAATGAAAGCCACTAATCAAGTAGTTAACCTAATGAAACCCTAGGCTAGGGTTAGGTTAGGTTTTGTTGGCTTGCAACTTTACCATGAAGGAAAGTTGTACTCAAGTTCTTAATCTTGTTATACATCCATCAAGCATCATGATTCGTACTTCATCATATTGAGCATACATTATCATCTCGTGTAGTCCCCATGAACGAGAAGGTTAATGTTATCGAATCAATCCCTGAGGAAGGACAGTCGCCAATAGAAGTTGGTTTCGATATCTGTGGAACTGACCCCGAGCCTAAAATCTCCGTCGACCAAGGCAAGCCCCGGATGCATACAACCTCTCCTTGTGTTTTACAAAGTTTACATCACTTATGCATATGCTTTGTTGCATTAGGTAATAGGCGTTGAGTGATAACCTAATTGATGCATTACCATTCTTGATATTTCAATATCGTCCTTGATACTATTTTGTTTAAAAATGCTTAATATGCTTAGTCCTGCTTAAAGGAGAAAACTTTAAAATGTTTAACAAAGTTTGAAGGGTTATTGTGGAACAAAGCAATGGATAATGATGACGCTAATCTGAGAATGGTCGGTGGACTTACATCGGAAAAGGAGTCCCTATGTAGTGTCTCCGACTATGTTGGTTAAAGACCATCGATTGTAGTCCTGTTTGGTCAAGACATTGCAACCGCATGCTCCGGTAAGCCTAAGACCTCAGTAATTCTATCATGTGAACGGCCGACCGCGCACTAGGAGTGGAGAGATGGCGAGAGTAGTGTGTACCCTTGTGACCAAGGGCTGGACTGGAGGTGTACTGTACTCTCGGGTGGCGCTAGATCTGGTCACGTTTTGGAGGATCTGGGTGAAGGTTGATATATGCGGATTAAAGTCTGGCATATGTCGTGTGGTTAGGGATCCCTAGCTGGGTATAATCGATTCGAATTGCCACTGCTTCTCGGACAAGGAGACTTGACCTTCGCAACTACATCGTAGTTAATGGATGAAACTTTGGAAGTGAAATCTTGAGATGAACGTTAAGAAGTGATTGTTATAGTATAGATTCACCTAGTGATAGTTATAAATAATGATGAGTTTAAAAGATTAAAAGGATTCACTAATAGTGAGCTTTTCTGCAAAAGACTTTGATTCTTGCTAAAGCCTTATCTTGAATCCCCTGAGCCTGCATTCCTGACTCTTCTCCACCCTTTTCGTTGGTTAAGTCTTGTGAAGTACTTTTGTACTTAGGGTTTGTTAAACCCTTGTTGCAGGTGTGTCTCATGAGCAGGTTTGTTTCGGACCCTGCTGCATGACCGTCTTTGTGGTAAGCGACGACGAGTAGTATGTTTGGCTCTTGGGGCAGAGCACTCCGTTTTGGTGATGTGTAATAAAGTTACTAATGTTACTCCACTACTATGGTTGTAATAACTAAACTTAAGGTTTGTAAGGTTTAGAAAAAATGGTTTGTAAATTTATGTTATGTAAGACTTTCGCACTTTTACTCTGATTTAATTTATTATAAACTATTATAATACTGCAATGCCTCTGTAATGTAATCCTGCTCGAAAATCATGGATGATTCGGGTTTCTCGATGACACCCAACAGACTTCTTAAGTTCTATGGTGCACATGCATAGCCGTCAGAGGTCTTTGAGACAATGATAGTTGCATGTGGGCCATATTATTTAGGAGATTTTGCCATAGGTGCCGTATACAGTGCATATTCTCGATGTCTTCGAACCTCCTAAATTTTGAATTTTTTTCGTCTTGTCAGCCATGGCGACGGTGTTGTCTGGTCCGCGCTTCCTGTCTAGATGTCCCATGTTTGAAAATTTTCTCCGGTTCAAGTTGTCTCTGTTATTTTCTTGGTTGTTTTTATCTAGAAATCTTTCCCTCATCTTTTCAGCCATAATCATCTTTTCTACCGCGTGTCTGAATTCTTCATTATTCCATGGGTTTTCTTTGCAAAATCTAGAAATTGCCATTTAGCCATGATTCCATGGGAAAATACTTCAATCACTTCTCGTTCGGTGATGTCATGTACCTGGGCATGCAATTCACCAAAACATCGATAATAATCTCTGAGGCTTTCGCCTCCCTTTTGCTTGAGTCCTTTTAGCTCTGCATGTGTGATGGGGTGCGTAATGATGCCCACAAAATTTTTGCAGAAGGCTTTTTGCAAGTCCTCCCAGCCTTTGATTGACCCTGGGTTCAATTTATCGGACCATTGGAGGGGCATGTTTTCTAGGGCCATGGGAAAGAATAATGTCTTGATATCGACATCTCCGCTGGCTAGTTCGATTGATTGCGAGTAGATCCTGAGCCACTGCTTTGGTTCGGTCTTCCCATCATATTTGGAGTGGTTTGATGGCTTGAACTTATGAGGCAGTTGTACCAAAGCAAGTCACCTTGAAAAACATGGAAACCTATCATGTGTTCCGGCTTCTCTGTGTTCTGACTCAGCTCCTTCTTCCTGCCAGCTATCATTTAGCCTAGGAATAAATCGTGGGGATGAGTGGTAAGATGCCCTACTCCTTTCTTCTCTCGAACGCTCGACTTGATTATTCTAGGCGTGGTCTCTTCTTTTCTCTCGATTCTGGCTCCCGTTTGATCCTAGTCTTTCAAAGGCAGACCTGCTTTGACTTTGCGCATCTTGTTCATGCGATGTTGTCCTAGCAGGAAGCCTGGAAGGAGTTTTTTCGCCATGCGCCTTCAGGGATGTTATCCGAAGAACTTCTCGAAGTTGTTCTTGTTCCTCGTTGGGATGAGAGATTGCTTCGAGTTCTTCTAGTGCTTCCCGTATCTTGTCGTAAGGGGCTCCGTGTACTTTGGCCGCGCACTTTTCTTTGGCTTCCTTATCTGATTTCCTCTTATGGTATTCAGCCAGCTCTATTTTGTACGTGCCCTGTGCTTCTTTTCGTTGCCAGGCACAGCGTCTGCGGCCTTCTTTTAGTTTGTTCCTTCTTTCTCTAGCTTGTCTCTGGCCCTCAGATTCACCATCGTATTCAGGAGCGTTAGGTGATATATTTGATTCTGATTCATTTGAAGATATGACATCGGGCGCAGTTGGCGGCATCGGTAGTGGCCGTCGAATCATGAAGGCTTCTTGGCCTGGCACCGGGCTTGCCTTACTATAGTTGCTGATGACTTTAGTTGGAGTGTTGGTATCATGGAGCGCACTACCTTCTTGGTAGGGTAGAGTGATAGCTTCTTCAACTAATCGGGCATTGTTGTTCTGGGGACAAGTACCCAGCTAGTGGACTAGGCAATCTTTAGATGTTACGGTTAGTACAAGACCTTCCTGTGCCCCGGTAAGAAGTAGCCTCCATGCTGGACCGGTCGTATTTCAGAGTAAGTCTTGATACGCCTTTGCCATGTTGTTAAGTCTGGTTAGGAGGTGACTCAATTTTCTGGGAGAAACCTGAAGTTGGTTCGAATTGATGTTTTGAAGGATTGATGTCGTGTTCTGGAGTCCAATTGGAAAAGGACTTGGCTTGTCTTTAAAAGAACCCAGATAGGACTCCGAGGGGAAATCTGACCTGAATGTCAAGTCAAAACTGGTTGTCATCAGGGCCCGAGTCAATTCGGACACCGTAAGGCCTGAAAGTCTTTCGGCGAGATCTTCGGTAGGCCTCGTCGAAAGAGTGAGTCCCTCATGGATTTCTAGAGCTTTGATGAGATGTCCTTGGAGGTTGCCCTTATCGTCCGCCTCGCAAACCCATGATCTGAAGATGAAGATTGATCCCATTGGAAAGATCATGTTGTCAAAATCCGTAGAGCTCTTGATCGCAATTGCATCGAAAGCCCCTACCTAGCACGCTAGCTGTTGGTGTTTGACCACCGATAGCCTACCATGGGGGTACCCGAGATAGTTGTTCAGACTTTGATGTATACTAAAACTCGACGGTGAACGTGGAGACAGTCGATTTATACTGGTTCAGGCCATCGATCGTGATCGAGTAATAGCCTTATGTCCAGTCGGCGTTAGCCTATTGTGTTGGATTGATTGTGTTGTGTTGTCTCTTGTTATAGGGGTGCCCACACCCTCTCTTTATATCAATAGAGAAGGCGGTGGTGCGGTTACAATCTGTCAGGTACCATGAATAGGGGTACCCAAATCAGGGATAAAACCATTTCATCAACCAAGATTAAGCAAGGTCGCCCGTGAGCGGTTATCCGTCTCGCCCGAGGCTGGCTCGGTCAAGCAATCCTCAATAGGTCGATTCTCCGCTTCGCCCGAGGCCCCGATACAGGGTCTTGGACGTGGGGAGTTCTTCGACTCGCCCGACCCCAGCCTCTGATGCCACTCTCCCATTGGTGTGCTTGAGACCCCTGTGACATCACCCACGTCCCTGCGACGACCAACCAGATAAGCCAGGAGAGACAGGGGTCAAATCATGACGCCGTCACCCATGATAGCATGGGGAAAAAACTGCTGGTCACTATGCTGCCCATACTGGCACTATATGCATGATCTGGGCCTACATGGCATACAAGGCACCGCTCTAGGCCGCTATTCCCTCGAATGGGGTGAAATCATGTCATGATTCACGCCTCCGAGGCCTCGGCTCTCTACGCTAGTCAAACCGCAGGGACAGACGCATCACCATAGGGATGATCGTGACTCTACGTGTCGTAGCTGCGTTGTCCACAGGGCCACATATGTCAGGGCACGTCGCTACAACATCAAAGGACAAAGGTCACTCCTCCAACAGTGGTATGCCACCAACTATAGGATAATATTGGATACCTCGGATCTTCTTTCCCAAGAAAGACATCACGTAGCGCATGCATGTAACCCTGCATTCCCCTTGCATCTATAAAAGGGGAGGGCATGGACCATTCTAGAGACGACGGACAAAAGGCGAATGCATAGGCAATTTGACTCATCATGAGCAAGCGTTCCACACTTACACATCTTGAGACCTAGGAGCTCCTCTCTCTCACCAGCTTGTAACCCCCTACTACAAGCACCTCGGTGTAAGGCAATACAAGACTCTCCTCCCCATTGGATGTAGGGCATCCTTTAGCTCAAACCAGTATAAATCGCTTGTGTTCTTCTTGCACACCATCCAGATCTCATATGAGCAAACGCTCATTCACTTGTCGGGATTAGGGCCGCTGGTCCAAACACCGACAGTTGGTGTGCTAGGTAGGGGAAGTTTGCGTGTTGCAGCCACCATTCCTTGCGAAGTTTCGGATGGCAACTCCACTTCGTCTCGGCATGGTGATCTAGTTCGGGAGCCTAGAGTTCATGTCTCTGGGTTATGACTATGACATGGTCCTCCTCCTACCTAGAGCTCTATCCGACAATGACCCCTCTCTGTGCCGCCACAGGCGTGGGAGGCGTCCAGGCCATCATGGTCATCACTCTCGTCGTGCTCATCATGCGTGGTAGATGCGAGAGAGCCCTTGGCCCTGCTCTAGGACTAGGGCGACTCCCCAGGCTCTCCCAAGTATTCTTTCTCAGCTGCCGGGATAGGATCCCTCATGAGGAACCTATCTAGCACGGACTTGGCCACGGGCAAAGCACCGATGGCACAGGGCATGTCGGTGGGGCAACGCTCTGAGGGACTGACACGCTCCATGGGGTCCGCGTTGGTGATAGGAGGGCCTGTGATAATGCCATCGCCATTCCCTTATGGGCTTAGCAATGCCACCACAGGTTACTCCTGCTCGACGCGTTCCACCATGAGCTCCTACGCAAGGCTTCCCGAGCATCAAACTACGCGCCACCGTTGAGCTCCTTGCGACCACATCAGTGACATCCAACGCTGAGTTCGCAGAGGACAGTGATGGGTGAGCCGGTGTGGGCTTCTTTGGGCTTCGTAATCCGGTGGGTCTACACCAGTTCATGGGTGTGTATGACTACCTCTTCGGCTGCCCTAACTCCGATGAGGAAGACTACAACCCTTCACGTGAATGCTTCCATGTGGAGGTTGAGGAGATAGCCCCAGGGGACGCCACCCCTGTAGGGCAGGGCGTTCGCACTCCGCTTTAGCAAGTACTACCCGCGGGGCCCCCATGAGAGCAGGCCACGGTGTCTGCCCCCGAGGGGTCTCGGCGGGCCGAGCTCAAAGCCAAGATCGACGAGGACCGCCAGCAGCTGGCGCACCTCCGGGCCACCCTTGAGCAAGAGCGCTCTAGCTAGGGTGATGGTGGAGCAACACGGTGCAGGGCTCGTGACGTCTATCGCCGCATCAACGATGATGAGGGGGGCTGCCAACCCCCAGTCTTCACCAGGGCTAGCCAGAACATCGCTGCAGTGGCAATACTCCTTTGGATAATGCTAGTGCCATCCACTGTGGAGGGGCGACAAATCCGCAACGAGCTTCACGAGCTTCTTGAATGCGCCGTGGTGCAGTAGGCCGAGAGCTCTGTGTCTCGATGACACAAGCCCGAGGCCGAGTTGCCCATGGCGCCCCCTCGACAAGAAAGGGAGGCCTCGGTTCATCCTGAACCAAGAGGGGCGCCAAAAAGCAACAAGGCCCCATCGATACATGACCATCTCGGTGACAACGCCGACGCGCGTGCCATTCTCGATGCACGCCGGCACCACAAGGAGGATGGCGCCGCACGTGGCTATCACCTGCGCCGAGGCAGATGCAATGATAGCGAAGAGGACTAAAGCCCCTCACCCAAGCCTCCGGGTACGCACGTCTTCAGCGATGCCATCAGGAGGGCTTGATTCCTAGCTCAATTTCGTCAATCGGCCAACATTGTTAAGTACTCTAGGGAAACAAACCTCAATGTGTGGCTTGCTGACTACCGCCTAGCTTATCAGCTGGGTAGTGTGGATGATGACCTACTCATCATTCACAACCTTCCTCTATTCCTGGCTGACTCAGCGACAGCCTGGCTAGAACACCTTCCACCGTGGCGGATCCATGATTGGGCTGACTTGGTCAGGGTCTTCATGGGGAACTTTTAGGGCACATACGTGCACCCTAGGAATACCTAGGACCTCAAAAGCTACCGCCAAAACTTGGGTGAGACTCTTCATGAGCTCTTCCAGTGGTTCTCCAAGCAATGCACCGAGCTCCCCAATGTCACCGATTCGGATGTCATTTGAGCGTTCATCGCTGGCACCACCTGCAGCGAGCTAGTCCACGAGCTAGGCCACAAGTGTCCCACCAAGGCAAGAGAGCTCCTAGATATCACCACCAACTTCACCACAGGTGAAGAGGCGGTCGGAGCCATCTTCCCCGATGCCTAGGAAAAGCGGAAGGAGGATGCCACCGAGGACTTTGCCTCCCGTGTCCCCAAGAAGAAGAAGAAGAAAGGTAGGCCGGGGAAGCAGCAGCGCCAGAAGGATGCCCTCGTCGCCACTGCAGATCGCAAGAACCCCCAAGGCCCCCCTCCCGGGGCCCCGGGAGTTTTTGGCAAGATGATCAATAAGCCATGCCCCTATCATAGGGGCCCAACGCAGCACACCCTAGAGGAGTGCTCCATGATGCAGCGCTACTTCTCCCGGTGCGGTCAGCCCAAGGACGATGCCAAAAAGAAAGCAGCAGATGCCCAAGAGGGCAATGACAAGGACGATGGGTTCCCGAGGTGAAGAACTGTCACACCCTAAAAATTTCAATTTTTGGATGTGACTTAGAAAACACTAAATAACGTTAAATGGTTTTATCATTTTTCTAAAAATTCCCAACTTTAGTTAAGTTGTTGATATTCTAGATAGTGGAAAATGTGGGTTTCTAAAATTTTTGCAATACAACGTACTGGTTTGTTGCATTCATGTCGTTGCATAGTGTTTATGTATGTAAAATGATTTAATTGTTTTCAAGATACGCTTAGGGTTTGATCGCAACCTTGTCTTCCAAAATCCCAACCCAAATATCATCATATCTTCTCCTAGTCACCTCATGTGTTATACTCTTTCCTCTCCCAAGCTTTTACCAAACTCCAAATCAATCTCAATTTGGGTTAAGCTCATACCAACCCACTCTCAATTTTTATCATGAATAACACAGCCCAACTTATCCCTTTCTCGCTTCTCTTGCTTTCAGCTAGGCCCAAACTAGCCCAAGCTATCCTTTGTTGAACTCTCTTTCTTTTTCACGTGGACATGCAGCCCACTCTTCTTGATGGCGCCTACACTTTTAATTCCCCAGTCTCACATCTTTTGCATGCCTCTCACATCTTTTGCATGCCTCTCATCAACCCCACAAAATGGATTGCCTTTTGGTTTTATGATAACCATGCAACCGCTCATCATAATCCCTGCTGTCCGCTGCCGTGCACATCCTGCGTGCACCGGTGTCTCGCCGTGTTTCCGACTAAACCACTGCTCAAATTGCTGATCCCCTTGGCATGACTGTGTGTATGGTAGTTGCACATAATCCCACCAAGTTTCCATCCCAAAAGTTTAGCGTGGCCCTACCTGTCGATGGTCACAGCCGCCGCTACCCGCTGCACAAGTGTGTTCAGCCAATGCATAGATTGTGGTAACTGCATCCTTCATTGATCTAGCATCTACCTCAGTTTATCGGTTGGTCATAATATATTCCCAAGTGTCCGCTTCACAAATCCAAAAGATCATCTTCATATCTGAAAGGAGTTTGCAAAACATGAGCTAAATGTTCAGCTTCACTTTTCGCCTTGTACATATGGTCATCTTGCTATTGGTAAATTCCAACTATGCCAACCACCACCATTGACCTTGTTCTTCATGTTCATTGACCTGAGACAATTATTCTTGATAGTATGTCACTCTTGCATAGTCATTGCAAAGTATAAGTTCCCTCTCATCAAGATTTCTTAGTCATCTCATGTGATCTAGCCTTAAATCTTTGTATGCTTATTTCATTATTCATAATGTCATATCCATCTTGTACACAATCCTATGATGATTTACCGTTCATCTATAAATCCTTATGCTCTCTAAATCCCTCAAGTTAGCCCACATACATCATGTATATTCTATTCCTATCATTTATCGTACCTTCCATCTTCTACCTTTGAACTTCCATGCCTTTTAAACTGTAGCTTTGCTTTTAGTTCTTTTTGTGCTCAACGATCGTAGTTACAAGTGCTACATGTTTAAAAACCTTTATGTCTTATTTTTGTAATAATTGGTGTATTGTTTCTAGGTTCATATGATGATTGTACATTGATTGCTATCGTTAGAAGTGGAGCTCTTGCAAGGAATGATCCAGTGAACAAAAAGTGATGAGCTTGGGAAAAGCAATTGGAAGGCAAGTGTAACAAAGGTTTCCTTGTACCTATGAATAATGTTTAATTCATACATATGCATGTGTCTAATTTGAAATGCCTATAAGGACTTTACCTAGATGTTCTTGTACCAGATATCCTTATTTCCTATGGGTTGGTATGCATGTTGGATAGTTGTTGCCGCGCAGAACCAAAGCTAATAATTTAACTTGATTAATGATATATGCAAAGTGATAAAATGGTGCTTTTTAGCAACATGGACTAGGGGGCTGGAGCATGGGTTTTGAGTGCTCTAGATTCCTATCCCTAAGGACTTAATCCTGAAGCGGCCACCCAGGAGGTACCGTACAACCATGTGTATCACATGGCTCTGATCTTAATCAAGTAACTAGTACGTCTCTAACTTGTTAGTGGTTACTGAAAGGCGCAAGAGGGGGGTGCCTCGTGGTGTATAGCTGTTTTCCTACCTTGGTGTGTACAATGCCACGACCACATGTGTCTCTCAGAGGAGGAAATCTATGCAGACTTGCCGCTGAAACCTCAGGCTACTAACTAGTTAGGGTGTATAGTGAAAGGTTACATAGTGAGACCTTGCTACACTTCCTTTGAAGAGGTGATATGGGGTCGACGGGCCCCTGGCATATGGGAATCATGGCTCGGGGGTAAAGTCGTACAAATTCTGCAGAATTCTTTGAATTGATATATCAACCGTGCTCACGGACACGAGCGGCCTGGATCCTTCTTGATTAGTGGTTACTTGGATGGTTTCGGGAATGATGTTAATATTGACTAATATTACTTTCAACTTGCGCTGGTTTACCACTAAAGTAGTGACTTAGGTTTAATAAAATATGACCAACTAAAAATGCTAACCACAGTCAAACAGTGTCAAGCCTTTGAGCCTTCATGAACCCCTTTGTTATACTTGTTGAGTATGGTGCGCTCACACTTGCTTTACAATCAACAAAAATCCTAGATGGGTACTAGATGGTGGATTCAAGAGATGAGTTACACGAGATGTTCCAAGAGTGCTAGGCAAGTGCTCCCCCAGTCAACTTCCCTGTGGAGTATGGAGACCTAAAGAGAAGATATAGAATAGTTTCCGCTATGATTTGTAATATATGTATGTCTTGTTGTAACTATGTTTCGATATTTAATAAATCATTGTCTTTGAAAATCTCCATATTTGTCGCTATATGTGTCTTGTGGACATCCTGGGCACACATATAGGTAGCACTTGGTCTTCTTTGGAAAACCGGGTGCGACAAAAACTGCTTCATGATCTTCAGCGGTCGCTAGGCGCAACTCACGACGTGCCAAAGAAAGAACGAATGCCGAGAGGTCTACGCGATGGAGCCCACCACCCCGTCATTCCTCGATTGGTCCGAGGAGGCCATCACGTTCGACCGTGATGACCACCCAAATTACATCCCGAACTCGGGCACTACCCACTCATCGTCAACCCTGTCATCGGCAACACCCGACTCACTAAGGTTCTAATGGACAGGGGCAGTGGCCTCAACATCTTATACGCCGAGACTCTCGACCTCATGGGGATCAGTAGGTCTTGGCTGCGAGCCGATGCAGCGCCATTCCATGGTGTCGTGTCAGGACAACGCGCCACCCCTCTCGGACAGATTGATCTGCCCGTCTGCTTTGGGACACCTTCTAATTTCAGGAGGGAAACCTCACCTTTGAGGTTGTTGGGTTCCTGGGACCTACCACGCCATTCTAGGGTGACCATGCTACGCCAAGTTCATGGACGTCCCCAACTACACCTACCTCAAGCTAAATATGACTGGCCCAAATGGCGTGATCACCGTTGGCTCTATGTACAAGCACGCCTACGAGTGTGACGTGGCTTGCACCGAGTTCGCTAAGGCCCTCTTCGAGTTAGAAGCCTTGGCTACCGATTTGGAGAAGCTCTCCAAGGAGATCCTCGACCCCAAGCGTCACACCGGTAGCTTTGAGCTAGCAGAAGAAGTCAAAATCATCCCGCTTTGCCTCAATGACCCCGATGACATTATGCTTAAGGTCAGCGCTGCGCTCAACCCCAAATAGAAAGTCGTGCTCATTGACTTCCTCTATGCAAGCGTAGACATGTTTGCGTGGGGTCCCTCAGACATGCCAGGCATCCTAAGGGAGGTCACCAAGCACTCCTTGGACACTGAGTCGGCTCTAAACCGGTGAAGCAGCGTCTGCGGCGATTCGACGAGGAGAAGCACCGAGCCATCAGGGAGGAGGTGCACAAACTTTTGGTGGCTGGATTCATCAAGGAGGTATTCCATCCTGAGTGGTTAGCTAATCCTATGTTAGTTAAGAAGAAGAATGGGAAATGGAGAATGTGTGTGGATTATACTAATTTAAATAAGGCATGTCCAAAGCACCCTTTTCCATTGCCTCGTATCGACCAAATAGTTGACTCCACTGCAGGATGTGAATTGTTATCCTTTCTTGATGCATACTCTGGCTATCACCAAATAAAAATGAAAGAGTCCAACCAGCTCGTGACTTCTTTCATCACACCGTTTGGCACATATTGCTACATAACCATTCTGTTTGGCCTAAAAAACATGAGAACCACGTACCAGTAATGTATGCTCAGAGTTTTTGGGGACCTCATTGGGAGAACCATTGAGGTGTATGTAGATGATATCGTTGTCAAGTCAAGAGAGGCCAACGACCTTGTCACCGATCTGAACATAGCATTTCGAATCCTCAGGGAGAAAAACATCAAGCTAAACCCTAAGAAGTGCGTCTTTGGTGTACCCCGAGGAATGCTCTTAGGTTTCATGGTCTCCGAGCGTGGCATCGAGGCCAACCCGAAAAAGATCTCGGCCAACACTAACATGGTGCCGATCTAGAATTTGAAGGGGGTACAAAAGCTCATGGGGTGACTCGCATCCCTCAGCCGCTTCATCTCACACCTCGATGAGAAGGGTCTGCCCCTATACCGCCTCCTTAAGAAATCCGAGAACTTCTCCTAGACCCCCGAGGCCTAGGAGGCCCTCGACGAGATCAAGGCACTGCTCTCCAATGCTCCCATCCTTGTGCACCCTCAGACAAGGAACCCCTCTTGTTGTACGTCGTGGCAACCAACCAGGTGGTCAGCGCTGTCGTCATCATCGAGCGATAAGAGGAGGGGCATGTGCTCTCGGTCCAATGGCCGGTCTACTTCATCAGTGAAGTCTTGTCTGAGACTAAGACCCGGTATCCATAGATCCAGAAGATGCTCTACGTCGTGGTCTTGGCTTAGCACAAGCTGTGACACTACTTTGAGTCTCATCCAGTGACCATTGTCTCATCCTTCCCTCTCGGGGAGGTGATCCAAAACCAAGAGGCAACAGGTAGAATCATCAAGTGGGTCGTGGAGCTCATGGGCGATGGTCTAGCCTATGTGCCTCGAAAGGCAATCAAGTTGCAGATCCTCGCTGACTTCCTAGCCGAGTGGACTAGGTCCCAACTACCACCAACCTAGGTCCAGGTCGAATGCTAGACAATGTACTTCGACGGGTCTCTAATGAAGACTAGCATAGGCGCTGGTCTCATCTTCATCTCTCCTCTCGGAGTCCGCATGCGTTATGTGATCCGGCTCCACTTTGCCGCCTCTAACAATATAGCGGAATATGAGGCCCTTGTCAATGGCCTCCACATTGCCATCGAGCTAGGGATCAAGCACCTCGACGTCCGAGGAGACTCGCAACTCATCGTCGATCAGGGAATGAAGGAGTCGAGCTACCATGACCCCAAGATGGAAGCTTACTGCAAGGCGGTACGACACCTAGAGGATAGGTTCGACGGCCTCGAGCTCAACCACATCGCGCGCAAGTACAACGAGGCCACAAACAAGCTAACAAAGATCACGTCAGGTTGAACCATGGTCCCCCAGATGTCTTCTCTAGTGACTTCTACAAGCCCTCCGTCGACTACGGGAAGCCAGGACTAGAAGGCAACTAGCCACCCGAGCCTACACTAGGGTTGGATCCTCCCGAAGGATCCAACCCCCCCTCGACCCCCAAACCTGAGGTCATGGATATAGATGAAGAACGACTCGACCATGATGATGAACTAGATTGGCAGATCCCATACCTAGCATGTCTCATCCAGGGGGTGCTCCCCCAGATCAGACACAAGCACGGCGGCTCACACGATGGGCCAAGTCATTCGTGCTGCTATATAGGGAATTATACAAACGCAGCGCCTCGGGAATCCTGCAGCGTTGCATTCCCACCAAGGAGGGGAGGCAATTGCTTCAGGAAATACACTCAAGGGCTTGTAGCCAGCACGCAGCGCCTCAAACACTGGTCAGGAACACCATCCGGCAAGGCTTCTACTAGCCAACTGCAGTGACCGACGCCACCAAGATCGTACGCTCCTATGAGGGGTGCCAATTCTATGCGCAGTAGATGCATCACCCGGCCCAACCTCTCAAGATGATTCCCATTACATGGCCCTTTGCTGTGTGGGGTATCAACCTAGTTGAACCATTACAAAAGGCACCCGGGGCTACACGCACCTACTCATTGCCGTGGACAAGTTCTCCAAGTGGATCGAGGCTTGCCCCATCTCCAAAATCAAGTCCAAGCAGGCGGTGCTGTTCTTCACGGATATCATCCACCACTTCAGGGTTCCTAATTCCATCATCACCGACAATGGCACACAATTCATCGGTAGAAAATTCTTGGAGTTCTACGATGAACACCATGTCCATGTGGACTGGTCAGTAGTGGCTCACCCAAAAATGAATGGCCAAGTTGAACATGCCAATGGCATGATCCTTCAGGGCCTAAAGCCAAGAATCTTCAACCGGTTGAACAAGTTTGGCAAAAGATGGCTTGGCGAGCTCCCCTTGGTCATTTGGAGTTTGAGAACAACCCTGAGCCGTGCTACAAGATTAACGCCGTTTTTCATGGTCTATGGGTCCGAGGCTGTCCTCCCCACAGATCTAGAATATGGCGCCCCAAGGATCAGAGCCTACAATGAATAGGGCAATCAAACCACACGTGAAGAGGCACTGGACCAATTAGATGAGGCCCAAGACGTTGCACTACTACACTCAGCTAAATACCAGCAAGCTCTATGGCGCTATCATTCCTAACGTGTCCGGGGCGGAGCCTTCAACGTCGGAGATTTGGTGCTAAGGCTAAGACAATGCAACAAAGGGCGTCACAAGCTTACACCACCATGGGAAGACCTGTTCATCATCACCGAGGTGCTAAAGCCTGGAACCTAGAAGCTAGCCAACGAGAAGGGTTAGGACTTCACCAACACTTTGTACATCGAGCAGCTACGTCGCTTTTACCCTTAAGCTCCCAAGCTTTGTGTATATTTTTTATCTCGAAAACAATAAAGAATCATTCTTTACTTGTCATACTTTCGAGAAGTGATCCAGACCTGCTAGCAGGGTCGGAAGCGTCTTTCCTTTACCATGCAATCAGAGCGAGGCCTGACCCTACCACTGGCAAGGCCGAGCCTCCCTTGGGGGCTAGGTGGGGGGGACCCCCCCAAGTCCCAATGATTTTTCTTTTTTGAGTCCTAATCTCTCTCTTGCACCTTGGCGAAAAACCGTGAAATTCGAAGGAGCAAGATAACGTATTGAGGCCAAGGCTGGTCGAGCCACGAGACCGCCTACGCCCCTAGGCTATGGCACCTTCACTCACCACCCTTCGCCTAAGGGACAACTCGCACTCCAGAGAGACTTCATGGGAATTTGCCCAAGTGCGGAATGACAGACAAGGGTTCAGGAGACAAAGCAAGAAATGATCATGTAACTTTCTTTCTGAGGTACCTAACGGCATGAATATGGCAAACTAAGAACCCCCCAGATCGGACGAACATAGTGCGGGCTCTACCTACACTACCGAGGCTACGGCACCCCTAAGAAACACTAAGTCGCTGAGGTCAAACCACATGTCAAGAGGCACACACAAGTATGGGAACTCAAAAGAAAATAACACACATGAATTACGACCGTTTTCATTACAAAGGCCTCGAAGGGCCGCATGCTTGTCCCACCACAAAAGCTAACCTATTACATGGGTGTGATGACCTAGGCTTCTTCATAGGTCAAGAGGAAGGAGGATGACTTCATCCTCAAAGCGGGCCGCCAAGGCGGCGCCGGGAGCCTCAGCCACATCAACAAGCTTCTCCAGGTCGGGGTCGGGCATGTCAATGATGCCCTCATTCACGCACTGGAGGTCGAGACCAGCGTAGTGCGAGGTCATCACTGCCAGAGCCTGCTTCATGCCAGTATGGAAGGCATTGCGTACCCGCTCACGCACACCACCGTAGAGGGCGGTAAGGTGGTTCTAAAGAGAGCTGCCTAACTGCACCCCCTCTTAGGTTTCGAGAGCATCGCAGACCACCCTCGTAGCACTTTGTAGGGTGGTGTGCTCCTTCGTCTCAACATTCAAGGCTGTCTGCAGTAGACCAAAGGCCATGGTGGCATTGGCTAGATCTTTCTCCAAGCCTGCTCCAAACAAATAAGACAAGGGGATAAGCGCTAAAACAGCGACCAAAACACAGGAATACAGACGAAGGAATATTACCTTCCACTTTCTGCTTCCATTGTAGAGTCTCCGCATAGGCCGCCTTGGCCGATTGGATAGCCTGAGCCACGGTGCCCTCTTTCAACTGAAGCTCCATCTTCATATTCATCAGCTCGGCGCGGAGGCTCTAGGCGGCAGCAGCCTCGCGCTCCGCCTCAGCCTTTAGGGCATCCCGCTCGGTGCTTACCCGAGCGAGCCCATCCTCCAACCCTCTCATTTCCTCCACTAGGGAGGTGACTTCCCCCTGAGCCGAGACTAGCTCTGCCTTCAGATTGGAGTTGCACACATAGAGATCCACCGTCACAGAGCTCCTCTCAGCTAATAGCCCGTTCGTCTGGGTGAGGGACTCCCTCTACTGATCAAGCTGAGCCTGGAGACCCTCCTTTTGGAGGAGGAGCTTGGCCTTAGCCCAAGACGTCCCCTTGAGCTCCTAAAATAAGCAAGTTTTAGGGCCTTCCATGGAAGCTCAAAAGCAGGAGGAATGACTTTATGAAAATAAAGAGGGTCTCACCTCGACAGCACTGGGAAGATCTTTGGAGAGGATATAGAGTGCCGTCCTCAAAGACCGCCCAGCCAGGTTCCTGAACCCATTGAGGACCGCCCAGTGCACCTCCTCCTCCTTAGGGCCGCCCAAGAAAATAGGCACCGGGACGGCCCATGGGTTGGTCTCGATGCGGGCAAGGGCCAAACTACCCTCGACCTCCAGCGCACCTAGGGCAGCCATCTCCGCCATACTGGACACCTCAGTGTCCATCACCCCCTTTCCATGTTGCCTAGGGGGCCCAACCGAGGAGATGGTGTGGACTTCCCTCTCCTAACCATGACACCCTGGCTGGTCTTCCGTCTGGGGCGATGTTGAGGCCGCCTCCGCTGCCGTCTTCCCTATGTCAACGAGCGCCGCCCGCTCGTCGGCCTTGATCGCCTCGGCCTCATCGGCTTTGGCCGTCGCGGCCTCATCGATCTTGGTCGCCGAGGCCTCTCCAACTAAGGCCACCTCAGCCTCTCGCTTCTTGACAGCTTCAACCTCTATGACGGCCTTCTCCTACGTGGCCCGTACCGCCTCGTCGGCTTTAGCCGAAGCGGCTCCGCGTTGTAGGGCAGCCCCGACGACGGCCGCGTGCTGGGCCATCCGACCTACCTCGCCGAGGGTAGAGAGGGCCCCCGACTTAAGCGCCTTATGGGGCACCAAGGGGGGCTCCCTGGCGCTCTAGCGCACGCTACGAGAAAAGACAGAGCAAGCGGTTAGAAAATGAGAAAGAACCATGAATGAACCCAAAACCCCCACGTTGCACATACCTCATCTTGGGGAAGGCCATCTTCCTTTTCTTCGGTGCCATGATGACCATCGTGGCTGCCCCCACCCCTAGCTCCTGTTGCTAGGGTGGCAGCAGCGGCAATGGCAGGATGACGGAGACCTCTGTCGTTGAAGACCCCAGGTCGGGTGACATCGGAGCATCATGAGCCAGAGGCCGACCTCCGGCAGCCGCGGCTGCCTCCTCGGTCCTCTGAGGAGGGGCGGAGGTATCTCCACAGAGGAGGATTTACCTGCTGCCCCTGCCTCGGGCGCAGCCATCGACACCGCGGAGCGGGCAGCCTTCTGCCCCGAGGCATCTCCCACCTCGTCCTAGGAGCATCAGGCTCCCTCTAGGCCTCTCAGGCCTTGACACTGAGGCAGAGGCCCCCTACAGCACCATCAACTCGCTTGGGCCGAGGGGCCAGACCCCTGCCCTTTCTTTTGAAAGTACCGAGCTCCCCTGAGGCCTCGCCCCCCCGGTAGGAGTCCCTTGTGGGGGCACCTCATCACTGAAACCCTACGCCTCCTCCTCATCCGAAAAAATATCAAAGTCATTGTCATCTGAGTCCGGCTCTGACGGGGACTCTTCCTAGGGAACTGCATCGCGTGCTTGCTGCCGACGGTGCTTCTCTAGGGCATCTCTCACGCGAATGTTCTTGTCACGCTTCCTCTTCATGGCGTCCTTCTTCCGCTTCTGCTCCTCGGCCAAGAGCTGGTTCTACTCCCACTGCTCGCGGTCCTCCGGGACCGGGGGCTCAGAATGCCTCACCATCCTCTCTAGCCCCTAACAACGGGATGACATCAGCGATAGAGGAAGAAACCAATGGCGAACGGAAAGTGAGAGAGTACAGGAAGGGAGGTCACACTCACCAGAGAAATGTATCCCCGGGTGGGAGGCATTTTGACCTAGTTCAGATCCACCATGGTGAACCCCACGGCCACCGTGTAGGTCACCCTCCTGGTGCCCTCGACCGCCGTGAGAGAAGTGTCAAACATCCGACACCCCTCCAACGGTGCTCCCTCCTCCATCTGGTCCAGGCATGGCTACCGTGCCATTAGCGGCAGCACCCGCCGCTGATGAAAATCAGCGATGACCCCGGCCACGGTAAGACCGCCATCCTGCAGCCTCTTCAGGGCGTCAAGCAGTGGCTGTAGCTTGGGCTGCTTAGGACTGGGGACTCCCCATCTCCACTTGGATGACCTCTCTATCACGACGTGGCCCGTATAGGGGGGCAGCCGGCCATCGTCGTTACAGAGGTAGAACCAGCCCTCCTGCCATCCCCTATTGGATGATGTGAGCTGGGTGGGGATGTATAGGCTCGATCGCTCCTAGCACACCTAGAGGGTACAATCGCCGGCCCTCACCATCTTCCGTGAGCCTCTGCCCTCAACCGCCTTGGTGAAGTGCTCCGCCTTGAAGAGGTGGAGCCATAGATTCCAGTGAGGAGGGATACCCAAGTACCCCTGATAGACGGCGGCGAAGATGGCCGCTTGTGCGATGGAGTTGGGGTTGAAGTTGTGGAGCTCCACCTCATACCAGGAGGGAAGCGCCCGCAGGAATTGGCTCGCCATAATTCTTAGCCCTTGCTCGTCGAACACCCCGAAGATCAGGACATAGCCCGCGGGCGGATTTGGCATGTCAACGCCCTCCTCCGGCGTGATCCACTCTGGCGTAATGACGTTGGTGATGGGGCGAAGGAGACCCTCCTCAACGAGCTCCTCCAGCCTCTCCTAGGTCATGGAAGAGCAGCTCTAGGGCTCCATGGGCAAAGCAGGGGTGGCCATGAGATTGGTGGGGGCGGGACGACGGCAACAAGGTTGGTCCCTTTTCTTTTCTCTCTCCTTACCCTGGGTTTCCTCATTCATGGCTGTGGCATGGGCACAAGGAAGGCAAGAGTGAATGGCATGGTAAGGGGACGTAGCGCCCGGCACAGCTTATATAGCAAGTACAGGAAGGCGAACAGGTGAATCTAAGGAGACAATTAAATCTAGCGCATTTAATGCTAAAACTACAAGAACTGCCATACTTACTTTCTCTTTTTTCTTGCTAACCGCACGTGCGCATGTGCCGCATTAATTGCACCTGCCCATTGGAAAAACATCCCATCCGGCCACAGCCATCACAACGGCCATTCCACCTCCTCGAGAAAACCGCCTGAAAAGGAGCGCCCGTCCTCTGTGCGTGGCGAACGACAGACCCTCTCACAAGATTCCTTCTCCGAGAAGGAATCATGGGTGCGAAACACTCTATGATCCAGGGGTCGAAGGCTGGCTCGCCTTGAGTTCGACAGCCGCTCCCGAACAAAAGAGTCAAGGATGGCTAAGGGTGAGCCCCTCTACGGCCGAGCCCGAGCGATAAAACTCAGGGCACCCTAAGCCATGTCTAGGATCTAACAGACGTCGACCAGTGGAATCCCATCGGAGGGAGGCGTTGAGCCCTCAAATCCCATCGAACGGATCCGAGACCCACTGGATCACCCTCGGGTAACTTGAAGCGCGTCTCTAGACCACTAGCCGACCCCTAGCGAACGGGGCTTGGGTCTCCTCTGTAACAGAACCGTCCAAATTATAAGAGCACAAGTCTAAAAACAATCGCCGAAGCGATCAAATTCTCAAACTTGAGCCCATATAACTCCGGTAGTCCACGAAATCATGAGGGATTTCAAACAAAACTGAGAGCAACCAAGATCGTAGTGATTCAACATAACACAGCACTTGTTACAACAGTTCATAAGTAGTTCTCATACATCGGAGTATGAATAAGTTATTACAAACCAAATTAGGAATAGTGGAAGCAACATAGTTTTGAAAACACATTTAGTGCAAATACTGCTAGTGCGTAGTCACATCCTGCAAAAGCATATTAGAAGAGAAACTACAGAGACCATGCCCCATGGTCTAGTCTTCACACCAAACAGCGAAGACAGTACTTCAGGTAACCAGTAAGAATCTACTACCTGCAACAAGGTGGGAATAAACCCTGAGTACGAGAAGGTACTCAGCTAGACTTACCCGTCAAAACCAGAAATAAAGTGACACCAAGGAGTATGCAAGGCTTTATATAAGTTGGCTGGCTTGACACCTTTGCATAAAAGCTTAAGTACAGATAAGTAATTATTATTGCTTTAAGCATCAAGTTAATCATTATTAACCTATCCTCTAGATCAGTACCTGTACTATAGTAATCACTTGATCTAGCTAAGCAAACAATAGTAACCATATTAGGTTTATAAGGCCATCATTATATCATCATCATCTTCAGAACCATCAGTAGATTAAGTGAAATCTACGTTGCCTCTGCTTTGTCAAGTTTCTCACTAACCGGGAGAGACGGTGATTCGAATCGATTCCAACTCAGCTGAGGGGGTATTCCTAACACCAACCGGGCATACTTTGCAAGAGTTGTCAACAGTCACCTTTGGTACAACTCAGGATGGGCCCGAACAGCACCGCGCTCTCAGGGATTCCAGTGGCCAGGAAGCTCAGGACTTTTAACTCACCTGCCCTTGGTCCCACCTGGCTCCCCTCCGAGGCGACTTACACTTTTCGGCTTCGCAGCCTGAGTTGAGCTACTCGGCTTCGCGGTAGGCAACCTCAGGGCGGCCAGCTAAGTGTTAGGCTGCGTTCAAAATGACAAAGGAAGTACAGCGGATCGGTCCTTAACCGACACGGACGGGGATAGTTCCACACCCAAGACCTCCATGCCTTGTTGCTTTGCTATCGACATCCCGCCCGGTCTAAATTCATTATTAACACTTGGTTCTTTTCCACGATAGGAAATATAGCCAACCGTGACCCAATACTTCCTACTTTGCAGGTGATAGGAGATCACCTAACATTACCGTTCTAATAAAGCAGGGCTAAGCAGATAGACGATCCTGTCTACATAGGATTCATGGATTAGTATATCTGGACAAGGAATGATATAATGCAGCAAGGGTTCCAAACAACTCCTACCACTTAATGCAACAATACATATAACATATATAATTAATTGCTTTGAAAGTAGGAGGCTTATAATGCTCCGGGGCTTGCCTTAACCGTACGAGGATGGTTCGGGGTTCAGCGCTCAACCACGGTTCCTTTGTCTCCTCGGGTTCCGTCGGACTGGGCCTCCTGCCCCCGAACTGGCTCTAACTCCACCGGGTACGTCTTGTGGACCCTTACCGTCATCACGTCCCTCGGTACACCTATTGCATGTACATGCACCAATGAATCTCATGTATGCACAGATGTGACATGATGAGCTTATGAGCATGTATGCATGATGAATGTGGTGAATAATGCAACAATTGAAGCAATAAAAGTCAAGCTACATGGTGCTCCAATCAAATTACTTTAAGAGTAGGTGCAAATTTCCTCTCTGGTATTAACATATTTAAACATCCCTAAGTAACCACTAAGTACCACAAAGTTCATACTTAGCACCCATATGACAAGTTCTAGAAATTTAGCGTATGGACCTGATGACCGCAACAACTTATAAAGTTTATAACTAGAGTTCTTGTAACACCCCAGGTGTTTATCACCAATTAAGTAGTGGGTTTGAGCTCAAACATGATAGATTAGTGGAGATGACGATGCCAAAGTCAAACCTATGGAAATAAACCCTAACCTAAACTTGGATATTGCACCCTTGCTTACATATAGGATCAACTAAAAGATATATGCTTGGGTTTTGTTATCAAAGTGTCTTCACTTGTCCCACCTCAATAACTATCTATATTGATCCCTGGAAAAGTTTCATGAAGTTTGGAATCAAAAAGTCACATGAAATGATAAGTTCCATTCCTATTGGAATTTGCCCCATTAAGTTAATGGAACTATAGATCACCAACCAAGCTTTGCAAATTTACCCAAATGACTCCAGGTAAACTCTACAACACCTTAACTACACTTAGGACACTTAATGGAATAATGTTCATGTTGATCATTTTGCCTAAATGTGCTTCTAATTGATGGTTGACCAGGTATGGGCCCTGAAGACATTTGGTTTGACCATTTCAAAAGTTGGACTTAGGAGCTTTGCATGACTATGCACCCTTTAACAAAGTTGTAGGGAATTTAATAAGGAAGAAACTTTATTTAAGAGTCAAGTCATGAAAATGTGTGGAACATGCTCAAACAGGGCTCACAAGTCAGTTTTAGGGCTGATTTCAGCACTTAGCCATTTTAAGCCCTAATTCCAGTAACATCGACGTTGGCATCCCGCGTTCTCATGATTTTGCTAACCAACATGATTTGACCCCTTAACAAAAGTTGGAGTTTATGTTATGGAGAACAACATGTAAAAAGTTGGGATCAATTTGACCAAGTTTGGCATTGCAAAATCCCAAAACCGAGCCCTAGCTTAAAATGTTGACACTGGTAATTTGGGGACTGATTATCTCCTAATCTAAAGCTCTAATGACTATGACCCCTAAATAGAAAATATAGAGCATACTGAGATGAACAACTTTGCTATTTGACCCAATTTGAAAATCGGCCTGTATCGAGCCCAACATGGCGTATCCACTTGGCTTCGCTGATGCTTGCCACGTATTCGACGAATTGCCTCAACCACCGACACGTGGTCACCGCATGAACGCCACGCATCCACCGTGCCGACGCGCGTCCATGTCCATGCCGCGTGCCCCGCCTTCCGCGCGCAAGGGATGGAGGAGCTGAGCTCGCCCTCCCTCTAGCGTGCCCTTCCTGCCCAGCTCCCACTCACTAGTCTCCTCCCTCGCTGCTGCACGCACACGCGCGGGCATAGACGCCGCCGTGGTTGCCATGGCAGCCGCCGAACTGGACTCCAGCCATCGTTGCCGCTCCAAGCTCCCTCATGCTCCACCGCGCGCACCACCGCCTCCGCCTCCATCTCCTTGTCTTTCGGCGTCCCTTTCCCGGACCCTGACCAGCACCGGAGTGTGCCATCGCCATGGCCGACCCGCCGAGCTCCATGGCCACCGACGTTCTCCTACCTCCGGCCTTCCTCCGCTCGAATGGACCACCGCACCACCTTCGCCACGCCAAGCCGCACGCGCGGCACCTCCTCCCCGGCCTTGACCTTCACCGGAGGCCGCTGCCATCGGGCCGCCGCCGTCGCCGCCGCCTGCTCCGGTGGCCGCAACACTGGGGACCGCCGCGGGCCGAGCCGTGTAGCTCTACGGGTGCGCAAGGGCATGTTGGAGCCCGTGCCACCCTTAGTCGCCACCGCCGGTGACCCCCCTCGCCGGAGACTGACCGGCCGAGCCGCCTCCTCTGTTCGGCCGACGGAGGTAGAAGATGAAGACCGGTTTTCCCTCCCCTGTGCCTCTCTTTTGTATGACAGGTGGGCCCGGCCCGACCGTGGGGCCCTCGTGTCAGTTTAAGCAGTGTCAGTTTTGGGTGCATAGCCAGGTACACCTAGCAGATCTAGGGTTAGGTAATTAATTGTGTTTTTGAATTTCAGAGAAATTGTAAATCTTCCAAAAATCATATCTCATGCCAGGAAAATCCAAAAAATGGCAAATGTGGACTTTTTGGAAACCTTGAGAAGAGATCTATGCAGTAGAGTCATAAAATTCTATATGTTTGTAGATAATTTCTGATGTCTTTATTTAAGCCTTAAAAATGCTCCCAAAAATGCTTATCATCTTGAGCAGAGCCATATCTAGAGTTTTAGATATCCAAAAACAGTGATTCTTGTTTTCTTAATTTTGTGATGACATACACTTGCTAGGAAAAATATTAAACACCCTAGTTGTTCACTGTTTTCTTAAAGTTTTGATTGGGCCTTGATAAATAAGGAAATCTATATTATATTGCTTGTTATTTTTATATCTCGAGTTGTGTTGCCCCAATTGATGTGAAATTTTTATGGTAGTCTTTCCATGCTATGAATGTACTGTGGTATAAATTTGATGGTCATTGCTTACTGTATGATCAAGTTATTGGTTTAACTTGTTTTTGGCTTGATAAATGGCTTGTAAATAATATATAATTGATAAAATGGAAAATGTTGTTTTATTATCTTAGTATGATGTTTATATATCATATTGATTCATACTATGGCCCTGTGTTCATAGAAAATATTGATTTTTAGGTTTAACTTGCTCTCACATGATTTATTGCAATAGCTATTTGTCTTTTTCATAGAGGTTGATATACTTTCCCAAATGGATTGAAATTTGGACAGTAGACTTTTGAGAGCATTTGTAGACCCTTGTAATTTTGGTAGAATTTATTGAGTATCTTTATGATGTGGTCATAATTCCACCTAATGATCTAAATAAATTAAGAAAATATATTAAAAGAAATTATTTAGTAATTGATACTATGTTTTCTGATGTTCATTAGTCATGTGTGAAATGTTGGTAAAGTTGGTTTTGTCTAATTATATGTTTGCAACATAAGTTAATAATTATTTCTTGCAAATAAGGGTTCTGGACAGATCTGGGAACTTAGCAAAGTTCTTCAAGATAACGTGCTTTGTTGTGAAACTTATTTATACAAAGGTTGTAGATAATTTATGTATCTAGCTTCTGTTAAAATTTGGTGGCAGTTGTCCATGTGGTTTAGGAGTTATAGCTGTTTAAAGTTGGGTTACAGAATTGCTTGCTCTCTGTCTTGTTAGACCAGTTTCTGTATTTGTGTAAATTCGACATATTAAACTTTGGAATCACGCTGTGACAATATTAAATGAAATGTAGAGAATTTCATAAGGTTTCCATAATGTCTTCTTGCAAGTCATTTGGAATTGTAGATCTCCAGTTATGATTAAATTACTTAGCTGCTGTTCTGATGCCCTGAATGTGGCAATTTCTAGTTCCAGTGCTTTGATTAACTTTGCCATGCTTGTATATTGAAGTGTGACACCTATATTTGTTGGTACTTGGTTTGGTACCCTAGGATCTTATAAGACTTGTGTCTTGATTGATCTATTTGCAATCTTCTATGTTATGCCCTATTGTGGATTAAGTTAATTAGCTCTAGGTGTTTATGAGAACTTTGGTATGCTTGTTTGATTTCTTTGTTTATTGCACTTCTATGCATTCATACATATGCATTGTTGCACCACATTTAGGTATGTTAGCTGAAGCACGTGAAGGACCTAAGGTGGAGCCAAATCCGAAGATGGAGTTGGTGGATCCATCCCGAAGATAGAAGGATCGGGCAAGTGCTAGATGGGAGGATGCTCGCCAAGTGAATTCATCTGACATACTCTAACTTGAGTCGGATCCCAGGCAAGCCCCGGAGCATTATAAGCCTCCTACCTTCAAAGCAATTAATTCTATATATGTTATAAGTATTGTTGCATTAAGTGGTAGGAGTTGGTTGAAAACCTTGCTGCATTATATCATTCCTTGTCCAGATATATGAATCCTTGAATCCTACATAGACTAGGATCGAGTAGATGCTTAGCCCTGCTTTAAGCGGTAGAAGTCAGGTGATTTCCTGTCACCTGTGAGATATAGGGATATTCATATATGGCACGGTTGGCTATATTTGCTATCGTGGAATGGAACCATGTGTTAATAAAATGAAATGAGACCGGGCGAGATGACGATAGTGAAGCAACAAGGCATGGAGGTCTTAGGTGTAGATCTATCCCCGTCTGAGTCATTTAAGGACCGATTCGCTGTACGTCCTTGAGTCATGTTGAACGCAGTCTAACACTTAGTTGGCCGGATAAGTCGTTCCGACCGCGAATTCGAGTAATACAGTTCAGGGCGGGAATCGAATGGTAGATTGCTTCTTGGAGGAGAGAAAGGATGTGCTTGGGGACATTGGCGTGAGACCAAGGGGGGTTAGAGTCCCTATCACCTGGCAGAGTGTCGCCCTTGGGGTCGCGACATCATTCGGACCCGCGGCTCCTGAACTGTACCAAAGGTGACCTGAGCAGCCCTCGCCAGGCGTGACTCGGTGAGTGTTAGAAATACCCCTCCAGCTGGATAGGAATTCGATTCGAATCGTCGTCGCTCCCGGTTAGTGAGCACTTGACTTGAGCAGCGGCAACGTAGATTCAATTAAATTGAACTGATGGTTAATTGGATCACAATGGAAAGGTTGCCTCAATTTATACCTGCTATGGTTAATATTGTTTGCTCCTAATAAAGTGAGTGCTCTAGTACAGGTTCTAATATAGATGATAGGTTAATGATAATTAACTTGATCCTTAATCATTAATGATTGATCATATATATTAAGCTTTTATGCAAAATGTTGTCAAGCTAGCCCCACTTTATATCAGCCTTGCATGATCCTTGGTGTCACCTTATTTCTGGTTTCTGACGGGTAAGTCTAGCTGAGTACTTTGTCGTACTCAGGGTTTTATCCCCACTTGTTGCAGGTTGTGATGTATCATGGCGACTGCAAGAGTTGGTTGACTCCTGCCGTAGTGGCAGAGTGTGATCGCGGGCATGATCCTTCTTATTTACCTTATCTCTAATGTTTTTGTTGGAAGTCGACCGTGGTACTGGCATGTATTTGAAATAAGAATAATGTTAGTTTCAAATTACTTTGCTTCCGCTACTTTTCAATGTAAGTTCTAATAACTATGTTGAACTCCGTTGTATATTGAATTACTTGTGAAATGGTTGTAACATATGACTTGTTATGTTGAATCACTACGATCTTGGCTTGTATGTTGGTTGGTTTGAAACCCCTCGTGATTTCATTGGACTACCGGAGTTATATGGGCTCGAGTGTGAGAATTTGATCACTTCGGTGATTGTTTTTATACTTGTGCTCTTATAATTTGGACGGTTCTGTTACAGTTCTATAACTCCCATGGACATGCATGAGGACAATCTAGAAAGATTACAAAATTGTACACAATTCATTTATAAACATCTAAGCCTGATTTTATTATTTACCAGGCCGAAATAGCACATGCACAGAGACTGTTCTAAAAAGACAGAGAGCAAAATAATTCTGACTCGAACTTTGAACAACTGTCATTTCTAAACCATGAGTTTAAATGTCACCAAATTTTACCAGCAGCTAGTTTATGAAGTTCTTAACAACTTTGTTATAGTTCACCAAGCATGAAAGCATTATTATCATAGGTTAATTCTCTTAACAAACAAATCTGTCCAGAATGGCAAATTCTCTAAATTAACTAATTAATGATGATGCAAAAGCATAATTGGACCGAACCAACTTTACTAACATCTAGAGCATGTTAAAGTAACACCAGATCATACCATGTTACTTGCATAAACATTTATTTAGTTGACCTTTTCTATTTATTTAATTGCATAGGCATAAATGGCAATAAATATAAAAGGTGCCCAGAAAATTCTAATAAAATTACAGTAGCACCTACATGCTCTTAGGAGACTACCATAAAAATTTCAGCTCCATTTGACAAACAATTTAAGAGATATCAAAATAAATAAATAGATAAGTATTATCGAGCCTACAACAAAGGAATTTCATAGCTGAAGCATATGACATCCAATATAGCTAAAAATTTAACTAGAGCATCTTAATACCATACTTAACATCCCACAAAAATTTTATGGCAATTGGATTAATACACAGAGAGCTACAAAATTATCTAAATCACCTAATTAAATAAAGTGCTTATCAAAAATAATTACCAACTTCAGAAAACATAAACTAAAATGCCATATTTTATTACACCACTACAAAATACACCTCTCAAGGACTCCTGAAAGTCCATATTTTCTATTTTATTATTTTTCTACTATTTTCTACGAATTTACAAAGTTCAACAAATATTATCACAAATTAGAAAAGATAAAATTCGAAACCTAAACAGGCCGAAGCCACTCGGCCCGCGAAGGCCAGGGGGCTAACCAGGCCAGCCGGCCCACTCGAGGCCTAGCTAAGGAACAGAGGGGGAAAGCCTGCGCTGACAGAGGGGACCCACATGCCATAGGCTCAGAGGCAGGGGAGGAGCTCCGGTGAGCAAAAGCTCACCGCTGGCGGCTCCTCCGGCGGTGCAGCGGGCACCGACGCGTTCGCCTGGGTGAGGCGAACCTGATGGCGGTGGTTTTGTGGCCGGTGGTGGGCGGCTACCACGGCGGCGCCGTGCTACGGCGGACGACGGCGCTGCTCACCATCGGTAGCACGACCCCGGCCACGGCGGGTCACGTAAAGGTGCGCAGCAGGCTCACGAGATCACGGTGATGTCAATGCGCGTGAAGAGGGAGAAGAAAAGGTGACAGAGCGGGCTGGCGGCACACACCACGACGGCGGCTTCGCCAGAGGTTGGGAAGACGGCCAACCCGGCCTTCTCACCTTGGCTATGGCTACGGTGGGTGATGTGGCAGAGCGAGGAGGTGCAGACGTAGCTCGAGCGCGGCTGTATCGGTGCTCAGGGTTGGTGGTTGCGTGCGGCACCGACGAGGAACGCGGCGGCGCACTGTGGGTGCAGCTGCGTACAGGCGTGGCGAGGGGAAAGAGTGAGCGGGCAAGGGAGGGCGACTGCGGTGCGTGGCGCCTTTGCGAACGTGAACACGGTGCAGCACCGACGCGTGGAGGCCACGCGGCGTCGGTTTTCTGAGGACGGACGGCCACGGTCGGAGTTCATGTTTCTGAACTTCTGAAACCGCGACAGATGAAATGCTGGAACCAGTGACTGACAGGAGGATTAGAGTGCTCAAAAACTCCTAAACCAGTCCACATTAGCCGAAGTTGTAGTTGAATCATAGTTAAAGCTATGTGAGGTCTTGCATTGAGTCTACTAGCTCCAGGCTTGATTCGGTCTAGATTGCGAGATATTGAGCTCCGAAGAGGGGCTCAAGAAAATGGTTCGGGCAAAGGATGTCTAATAGCCGATTTGCATCAACCTTAAACTCTCAAACCATCTTGAGTTAGAAGGAGGTGCAAGAGACTTTAAGGTAGAGCTATGTAAGATCTAGGAGAAAGTCTACTAGCACAATAACTAGTCCAGCACGGTTAGGAATATACAGGCCTCCAAAGAGGGGTATCTTGAAACTGAACGTCAGTTACGACTTAGCCAAAAAGGCTAAGTGCTGAAATCAGCACCCCAATCTGCCTTGTGGGCCATATTAGGGGGTGTTCTAAGCATTTTCATGAGTTGACCACTAAACAACTTTTGTTCCTCATGAAGTTTGGCACAAACTTTGTTAAGGTGGCACAGCCATGCAAGCAACCTAAGCTATACTTTTGGTTAGGTCAAACTAGGAAGGTTCTAGGGTCACCCATGGTCAACACATGAGTCGAGATGGAATTAGGGCAGGACCTAAACATAAACCTTAGTTCATTTTGCACCACTAACAAGATACACACATTGCCAAGGCCTTAACACACATCAACACCACTTATGCATAAAAGTTACTCAAGTAGGCATTGAAACACTATGGCTCTAACTAATGACACATCACTAACATAGTTATGGAAACATAGTGTTGCATATGTTTTATGAGCATGTTTCACATGTTTTCAAGCATAACAAAACTAACACATGTACTAGCATGGGCCACACACATGATCTCATCACTAGCACCCATAACACAATATGTTGCAAAATGTTGCAAGGTCATGTTTCAAGCAAAGATGCACATGAAATGATGATGCTTATGGTAATGCCATGCCATGATCATGCTCAACTGATGCTAATATGCAAGGCAAACACCTGGGGTGTTATAGCCCTCCCCCCTTATAAAAATCTCGTCCCGAGATTTAGAAAGCGTACCATTTTTTATAAAAGGTGGGGTAAACTTCTCGCAAATAATCTTCCCGTTCCCACGTTGCATCTCTCTCACTATGGTGACTCCACATGATCTTGTATAATTTCACCACTCGATTTTGTGTCACCCGATCCTTGCGATCCAAAACAGATATCGGCTCTTCTACATAAGTCAAGGTTTTCTTTAGCTTTATATCCCTGACTTTTACTTCCTCTTCAGGCACTCAAAGACATTTCTTCAGTTGCGAGACATGAAATACCAGAAATATCATATGTATTTCTAGAGGTAGCTGAAGTTTATAGGCGACCCTACCACGTCTCTCAATTATTGGATAAGGTCCTACATATCTTGGTGCAAGCTTTCTTTTAACACCAGATCTTTGTACTCCTCTCATAGGTGATACTTTCAGGTATACATGGTCACCAACCTCAAACTCAATAGGTCTTTTTCGTTTGTCGGCATAACTTTTCTGTCGTGCTTGGGCAGCGGCCATGTGTCGTTGTATGATTCGGACTCGTTTCTCAGCTTCTTTCACAAAATCAATACCATAGTATCTTCGCTCTCCAGGTTCCACCCAATTCAATGGAGTTCTACATTTACGACCATAAAGAGCTTCGAATGGGGCCATCTGGATACTTTCTTGATAATCATTATTGTATGAGAATTCAGCTAAGGGCAACCATTTCTCCCATGATCCTTTTGAAGAAATTACACAAGCTCTCAGCATGTCTTCTAAGATTTGTTTTACATGCTCAGTTTGACCAGAAGCCTGGGGATGGTAAGCAGAACTTCTGACTAAGTTTGTACCTAACTCTTTGTGTAGACATTCCCAAAAATGAGCAGTAAACTGGGGTCCACGGTCAGATATAATAGTCCTGGGTACTCCGTGAAGACGAACTATCTGATCTACGTATATCTGAGCATATTGATGTGGGCGATAGTCAATTCCAACAGGAATAAAATGTGCAGATTTGGTCAATCGGTCAACAATAACCCAAATGGAATCGTGACCCTTCTCAGAACAAGGAATTCCAGAGATAAAATCCATACTAACTTCTTCCCATTTCTAGCCTGGAATTGATAATGATTGAAGCAATCTAGTAGGCTTCATGTGTATTGCCTTAACTCTGCAACAGTTATCACATCTAGCGACGTAGGCTACGATTTCTTTCTTCATTTTAGTCCACCAATAGAGAGATTTTAGATCTTGGTACATCTTACTACTACCAGGGTGGATGGACAACTTAGAAGAATGGGCTTCAGATAAGATTTGATTTCTGAGCTCTCTGTATTTTGGCACCACGAGTCTATCCTTGAACCAGAGAATTCCCTTCTCATCGACTCAAAAATGCTTAGTTTCTTGCTCTTTCATCTTTCTCTTAATGTGAAATACACCTACATCTGACTTCTGTAGCTTGATGATTCGACTTCTCAGAGAACCCTCAACAGTGATATTGTGGAGTACAGCAGGGTGTAAGAGATGAGACAAATGAAAATCTTCTTCTATTAGAGAGTTACAATGAGATTTCCTACTCAAAGTATCAGGAACCATATTTGCTTTGCCCGGATGATAGTGCACTTGAAGATTATAATCCTTGATTAGCTCCAACCATCTTCGTTGTCGCATATTCAGCTCGGGCTGAGTGAATATGTACTTGAGACTCTTATGATCTGTATAAATGTTACACACATTTCCTAGTAAGTAGTGTCTCCAAATCTTTAAGGCATGAACCACAGCAGCTAACTCTAAATCATGAGTTGGATAGTTAACTTCATGTTTTCTCAACTGGCGCGAAGCATAGGCAATGACTTGGCCCTCTTGCATGAGTACACAGCCTAACCCAATGCCTGAGGCATTACAATACACATCAAACGATTTTTCTATATCCGGTTGAGCTAACATAGGAGCTGATGTTAATAAAGTTTGCAGTGTGTGAAAAGCTTGCTCACACTCTAGAGTCCAATCAAATTTTCTATCCTTCTCTAACAATCGAGTCATCGGCTTAGCTATCTTAGAGAAATCTGGAATGAACCGACGATAGTAGCCAGCCAATCCAAGAAAACTTCTAACTTCATGAACGGTAATTGGTGCCTTCCATTCCAAAACTTCTTGTACCTTAGTTGGATCCACAAAAATTCCATCACCCGACAATACATGACCGAGAAAAGGTACTTTCTTCAACCAGAATTCACATTTGCTGAACTTGGCGTAGAGTTGATGTTCTCGCAACCTGGATAGTACAATTCTCAGATGCTCGGCATGTTCTTCTTCATTCTCGGAATAGATGAGAATATCATCAATGAAGACGACCACAAATTTGTCCAATTCTTGCATGAATACCGAATTTATCAGGTACATGAAATGCGTAGGGGCATTAGTCAACCCGAATGACATAACCAAATACTCATACAACCCATATTTGGTGGAGAAAGCTATTTTTGGTATGTCTCCAGGACGAATCTTGATTTGATGATACCCAGATCTCAGATCAATTTTCGAGAATACCTTCGCTTTGGACAACTGATCAAACAATATATCAATGCGAGGCAATGGATATTTATTCTTGATAGTGACTGCATTGAGCGGCCGATAGTCTACACACATGCGTAGAGACTGATCTTTCTTCTTCACAAAGATGGTAGGGCAACCCCAAGGAGAAGAACTGGGATGAATCAGACCTTTTTGTAAGAGTTCTTCAAGTTGAATCTTGAGCTCGGCTAACTCCTTTGGCGGCATTCTATATGGTCTTCTTGAGATCGGTGCAGTACCAGGAAGTAGCTCAATCTTGAATTCCACATCACGGTCCAGAGGTAATCCGGGTAAATCATCAGGAAAGACATCAGGAAACTCGCATACCACAGGGACATCTGCTATTTTCTTTGCCTTTGTTATAGTAGCATTAACTAAAGTCTGAGGACTAACATCTCGAGGAAGCTGTACTAGAAATGCTTGTTGATCATTGGGATCCCTCAGCATAATCACTCTTGTAGAGGTATCAATGAAAACACCGTTTCCACTCATCCACTTCATTCCCAAAATTATGTCAAGGCCCAATCCTGGTAATACCACAAGATCCACCTTATACAAACGTCCTTCTATCTCGATCTTTGCTCCTAAGACTAACTGGTTGGTGGAGATGTTATTTCCAGCCGCACTTATATTGTAACCACCTCTGTCTAAGGTAACCATTTTCATACCATGCTGGGTTGCAAAGGTTGAACTGATAAAAGAATGAGAAGCGCCTGAATCAAACAGCACAACGGCAGGTTGTTGGTTCACCAGAAATGCACCAGCCGTAATGACTTCGCCAGTAGGAACTTGTTCCATTGTGGTGTATTTGACATGTCCTTTACACACATTTGCCACATTTTCATCTATACTCTTTTGAGGATGAGGACAATCTTTGGCCCAATGACCTGGCGTATTGCAGTTCCAGCACGGTCGGTTACTTGGTGGGACGTTAGACTTTCCTTTCTTAACATTACTCTTCTTGACCTGACCCCTTTTCTGATATGGATGATATCTAGCAGATACATCAGATGATTGAGGATGGGAAGTAATCATTATAAAAGTGTTAGATTGAGAAGCCCTAGCTTCAGAAGCTATCTGATGATACTTAGAAGCAGCATGAACAGCATTGCAATTTTATTGCATTAGAGTATCGCTGACAAACTCATTAAACGTTGCACACTTGCTATTACACATGGTCTTCATCAATTTGGGACAAAGCACCCTCTTGAAACTAGCAATCCTATTGGCCTCGGTGTTGACAAAATCCAGAGCATACCTTGATAGATGAATGAACTCATGCCAATATTCGGTTACACTTCGGTCACCTTGAGTGAGCTTCATGAACTCGGTGTGCTTGATAGCCATAAGACTGGGAGGAATGTAATGTCCTCGAGAAGCTTCTTTGAACTGATCCCAAATGACCTCATCATCCTTAGGCAGAGTGCTCCTATAATGATGCCACCAAATACCTGCAGGCCCTTGTAATTGTTGCGAAGCATACTCTATTTTCATATCATTGGCCACATTGAGTAAGCAAAACTTTTGTTCAATAGAGTTTAACCATTCGTCTGCCTGAAGTGGCTCTTCTACTTCTCAAAAGATAGGAGGCTCAGTATCTAAGAAATCCTTATAGTTGCTATAATGAATAGGCTCAGGTCCTTGATAGACATTGATACAAACACTTTTAGCCAAAGCACGCTGACTTTCAGCAAGCATTTGTAGTAACTCAGTAGAAGTAGGTTGTGGAGGATGAGATAATGGAGGCTCCACATTGTCACAACTCCTACTGCCAGAGCGAAGCTGACGAGGCATCTGCAGTACGGGAAACCAGTGAGTATTGATGGTGTTGGAAAGTCGTTGACGAATGATATAAACATGTCAAAGAGGTTGTATCCAACTATCAAGGTTCCAAATCCTGACAAAAGAACATCTGGGTCTAGGACAAAGATCTTCTGACAAGATAAGGAAAGATAACCAAGGAAAAGCTCATGGAAAGATAACACATCGGTGTAGCTCCATAATGGATCATGACTAGCAATCCACGATACCAGCGCGTGCCAAGTAGCACAACCTTGTGTGCGCGCCCACAGGAGGCCCTCGGTTTCGTCGCGGCACCGTAGATTACTAATCATAACACCATTATTGAACCAACACCCATGAGGAATCCTCACATGTACAGAATTAGGTGTGTAGAACACATCATACAAGAAGGGGTAGCAAACAAAGGTGATTCCCAAGGTTAGAGTTATAGGGAGGTGAGTTGTAGCTCCAAAGATATCACAACTCAAGACGATACACCACGAGAGGTTCATCGAGAATTTTTGGTATATTGTTTGCTTCCACTGATCAGATCCAAATTGCGTTCCCAAAGTTGAAACTAATGACACTCCCCTAGATCGGTTGATTACATCAGTCGTTTGCGAAAGAATGCAATTGCTTACGGGAAACCCATTTGGAGGAAGAAAATTTTTGAAAAAGTGGGGTAAGCAGTTATAAGGGAGAGAGTAAATGCAAAATGCAATGCATGATGCGAACATGGTGCATGCACGAACTGTACGTCTTCACAAACCTAGGAAGAATTTTAAACTTCTAGCGTATAGTTCGGTGGCATACACATGTTCTCTCAATAATGATAACTAGTCGCTCTACAGGAGACATTGTTAGTGTTCCTGCAGAAAATTGCATTTCAGCCCAACAGTTCCCAATAACACACAAGGAAAGCAATAACTAAATACTTCCCATACATACGTCCCCCCGACGCATATACTTCAGTATCAAGGCTACCCGACAGATATACCCACAATTAAGTACCCTCATAGATATATGATTGAACATATAAATATGTGAGTAACCACAACTACTCTCCCCTAGATCGACGGTTGGACGGTCATGCTCTCACAACTCTCACTTACCAGGGTGTAGAGGTAATTTGATCTATAAATTACCACCCAAGCGGATGACATCCATACAATAGCACGCCGTATGGACAACGAAACAGAAAACAAACAAGAACCCCCAAGTTAGTACTTTAATAAGCCACCTAATAGTCCTTATTTGGGCATATAAGATATGACCACTGGCACTCTTTAGATTAAAATTAATACTTTTCACAAAAGCCTTTGTTTAAATACACAAATGATATGTTTAATGTTGAATCTTGCTCTGATACCAGCTGTAACAGAACCGTCCAAATTATAAGAGCACTAGTGTAAAAACAATCGCCGAAGCGATCAAATTCTCAAACTTGAGCCCATATAACTCCGGTAGTCCACGAAATCATGAGGGATTTCAAACAAAACCGAGAGCAACCAAGATCGTAGTGATTCAACATAACACAGCACTTGTTACAACAGTTCATAAGTAGTTCTCATACATCGGAGTATGAATAAGTTATTACAAACCAAATTAGGAATAGTGGAAGCAATATAGTTTTGAAAACACATTTAGTGCAAATACTGCTAGTGCGTAGTCACATCCTGCAAAAGCATATTAGAAGAGAAACTACAGAGACCATGCCCCATGGTCTAGTCTTCACACCAAACAGCGAAGATAGTACTTCAGGTAACCAGTAAGAATCTACTACCTGCAACAAGGTGGGAATAAACCCTAAGTACGAGAAGGTACTCAGCTAGACTTACTCGTCAAAACTAGAAGTAAAGTGACACCAAGGAGTATGCAAGGCTTTATATAAGTGGGCTGGCTTGACACCTTTGCATAAAAGCTTAAGTACAGATAAGTAATTATTATTGCTTTAAGCATCAAGTTAATCATTATTAACCTATCCTCTACGTCAGTACCTGTACTATAGTAATCACTTAATCTAGCTAAGCAAACAATAGTAACCATATCAGGTTTATAAGGCCATCATTATATCATCATCATCTTCAGAACCATCAGTAGATTAAGTGAAATCTACATTGCCTCTGCTTTGTCAAGTTTCTCACTAACCGGGAGAGACGGCGATTCGAATCGATTCCAACTCAGGTGAGGGGGTATTCCTAACACCAACCGGGCATACTTTGCAAGAGTCATCAACAGTCACCTTTGGTACAACTCAGGATGGGCCCGAACAGCGCCGCGCTCTCAGGGATTCCAGTGGCCAGGAAGCTCAGGACTTTTAACTCACCTGCCCTTGGTCCCACCTGGCTCCCCTCTGAGGCGACTTACACTTTTCGGCTTCGCAGCCTGAGTTGAGCTACTCGGCTTCGCGTTCGGCAACCTCAGGCCGGCCAGCTAAGTGTTAGGCTGCATTCAAAATGACAAAGGAAGTACAGCGGATCGGTCCTTAATCGACATAGACGGGGATAGTTCCCCACCCAAGACCTCCATGCCTTGTTGCTTCGCTATCGACATCCCGCCCGGTCTAAATTCATTATTAACACTTGGTTCTTTTCCACGATAGCAAATATAGCCAACCGTGACCCAATACTTCCTACTTTGCAGGTGATAGGAGATCACCTAACATTACCGTTCTAATAAAGCAGGGCTAAGCAGATAGACGATCCTGTCTACATAGAATTCATGGATTAGTATATCTGGACAAGGAATGATATAATGCAGCAAGGGTTCCAAACAACTCCTGCCACTTAATGCAACAATACATATAACATATATAATTAATTGCTTTGAAAGTAGGAGGCTTATAATGCTCCGGGGCTTGCCTTAACCATACGAGGATGGTTCGGGGTTCAGCGCTCAACCACGGTTCCTTCGTCTCCTCGGGTTCCGTCGGACTGGGCCTCCTGCCCCCGAACTGGCTCTAACTCCAACGGGTATGTCTTGTGGACCCTTACCGTCGTCACGTCCCTTGGTACACCTATTGCATGTATATGCACCAATGAATCTCGTGTATACAGAGATGTGACATGATGAGCTTATGAGCATGTATGCATGATGAATGTGGTGAATAATGCAACAATTGAAGCAATAAAAGTCAAGCTACATGGTGCTCCAATCAAATTAATTTAAGAGTAGGTGCAAATTTCCTCTCTGGTATTAACATATTTAAACATCCCTAAGTAACCACTAAGTACCACAAAGTTCATACTTAGCACCCATATGACAAGTTCCAGAAATTTAGCGTATGGACCTGATGACCGCAGCAACTTATAAAGTTTATAACTAGAGTTCTATAACTCCCATGGACATGCATGAGAACAATCTGGAAAGACTACAAAATTGTACACAATTCATTTATAAACATCTAAGCCTGATTTCATTTATAAACGATTTCAGCCGGCTTATAATTCCAGCCGAACGGCTCAAAAGACTGTTCTAAAAAAACAGAGAGCAAAATAATTCTGACTCGAACTTTGAACAACTGTCATTTCTAAACCATGAGTTTAAATGTCACCAAATTTTACCAGCAGCTAGTTTATGAAGTTCTTAACAACTTTGTTATAGTTCACCAAGCATGAAAGCATTATTATCATAGGTTAATTCTCTTAACAAGCAAATCTGTCCAGAATGGCAGATTCTCTAAATTAACTAATTAATGATGATGCAAAAGCATAATTGGACCAAACCAACTTTACTAACATCTAGAGCATGTTAAAGTAACACCAGATCATACCATGTTACTTGCATAAACATTTATTTAGTTGACCTTTTCTATTTATTGAATTGCATAGGCATAAATGGCAATAAATATAAAAGGTGCCCACAAAATTCTAATAAAATTACAGTAGCACCTACATGCTCTTAGGAGACTACCATAAAAATTTCAGCTCCGTTTGACAAATAATTTAAGAGATATCAAAATAAATAAATAGATAAGTATTATCGAGCCTACAACAAAGGAATTTCATAGCTGAAGCATATGACATCCAATATAGCTAAAAATTTAACTAGAGCATCTTAATACCATACTTAACATCCCACAAAAATTTCATTGCAATTGGATTAGTACACAGAGAGCTACAAAATTATCTAAATCACCTAATTAAATAAAGTGCTTATCAAAAATAATTACCAACTTCAGAAAACATAAACTAAAATGCCATATTTTATTACACCACTACAAAATACACCTCTCAAGGACTCCTGAAAGTCCACATTTTCTATTTTATTATTTTTCTACTATTTTCTACGAATTTACAAAGTTCAACAAATATTATCACAAATTAGAAAAGATAAAATTCGAAACCTAAACAGGCCGAAGCCACTCGGCCCACGAAGGCCAGGGGGCTAACCAGGCCAGCCGGCCCACTCGAGGCCCAGCTAAGGAACAGAGGGGGAAAGCCTACGCTGACAGAGGGGACCCACATGCCATAGGCTCAGAGGCAGGGGAGGAGCTCCGGTGAGCAAAAGCTCACCGCCGGCGGCTCCTCCGGCGGTGCAGCGGGCACCGACGCGTTCGCCTGGGTGAGGCGAACCCGATGGCGGTGGTTTTGTGGCCGGTGGTGGGTGGCTACCACGGCGGCGCCGTGCTACGGCGGACGGCGACACTACTCACCATCGGTAGCACGACCCCGGCCACGGCGGGTCACGTAAATGGGCGCAACAGGCTCATGAGATCACGGTGATGTCAATGCGCGTGAAGAGGGAGAAGAAAAGGTGACAGAGCGGGCTGGCGGCACACGCCGTGACGGCGGCTCCGCCGGAGGTTGGGAAGACGGCCAGCCCGGCCTTCTCACCTTGGCTATGGCTACGGTGAGTGATGTGGCGGAGCGAGGAGGTGCAGACGTAGCTCGAGCGCGGCTGTATCGGTGCTCAGGGTTGGTGGTTGCGTGCGGCACCGACAAGGAACGCGGCGGCGCACTGCGGGTGCGGCTACGTACAGGCGTGGTGAAAGTCCTATGTTTGGTGTTGGTAATTAGTGACAATGCCTAAGTACTAATTTATGCCTAAGTTGTATGTAGCATATGAGGATTAGTACATTCCGAGGTTGGTGGCAAGATGGACATGGTGATCATGATGGCCACACTTGGATTTGGACGCAACCCTATGTGATCAAGGCAAAGGTATATGCTTAAGGGTTGTGTTTAGTAACCAAGACACCTAGTGGGTGTGGTTACATTATAGGATAGATAGCCGTACTATAAAGAGGGGAATGACGCGGCTATTGAACTCCTAAGTGCCTCTAGATGTGTATTTCATGATCATATGCATTTGGATAAAACTAATATCGCCTCTAAAAATGATTGTGAAAATGCTAACACACTCACACATGACGAAGATCACTTGGTGGTGTTAGCACGTTTGCGAAGGCGGTGGAGTTTGAGTGGTAGAGAGGGTTTGGGATCCTCTCTCCCTCCCGCCGAGCTTGCGAGGCAGGATTTAGGCGTTTTCGAGAAGTTGAAACGACTATTTTCCACTACACCGAAATTTCGGAAAAGAAACGGAGGCGAACGGAGGTCACAGAGGTGACCGAACGCTGAACCGAACGCGGTCCTTGCATGACTGGACGCGTCCGGTCAGTGTTCAGTGTCTGCGCGTTTTTTAGTTCAATGATCGGACGCGAGGCGCGTCCGGTCACTGATGATCGGACGCGTCCGGTCGTTCAGGGAGCTTACTGGACTCTAACCGGACGCTGGCACTGTCGCGTCCGGTCATTTTCTTCAGCGCGTCCGGTCACTGTTTCGTTGAGCGCTGCACAGGCGACCAGTGCGTCCGGTCATTCTTGGGACCAGCGCGTCCGGTCGTCTCCAGCGCGTCCGATCTGCGCGATGAGCGCGTCCGATCGTTGCTTCGCAGTTAGCCGTTGGGCGACTAGCGCGTCCGGTCGTTTGGACTAGCGCATCCGGTCAGTACTTCGCGAGTTAGCCGTTGGGCGACCGGCGCATCCGGTCAGTTGGACCAGCGCGTTCGATCAGCCCGATTTCGGCTGTTTAAGTTTCTAACGGCTCTATTCGAAGGGGTACGTCTATATATACTCGTTGGCCGGCTCAAGGCTCTTACTCTCAAACATTTGACATACTTGTGAGCACTTTGAGCTAAGCAACTCCCCTCCCACTCATATCTCTTGCTTCTTTGCATATTCGAAGTGAGATTGAGTGATCCAAGTGCATTTGCATTGTGAGATAGCATCTAGTTGGCGCTTGGTGGTTGATTTGCTGCGGGATTCTTGTTTCTCTTGGTGGTTGCCGCCACCTAGACGGCTTGGAGCAGCTTGGAGGCTTTGGCAAGAGTTGGTGTTTGTTCTTGGCCAACTCCGGTGATTGTGAGGGGTCTGTGCCTACCTCGGCGAAGCGCCAAAGGAAACATTAGTAAATTGCTTCGTGTCATTGCAACCTTTTGCCATTTGGTAGGTTCTTATGGCGCCTTTTGAGAGGCTCAGTGTGTGACCGATTAGCCACCGAACCACATGGTGAAGAGGGACACAACGGGGACTAGCGTGCCGGCAAGCACGTGAACCTCAGGATAAATCTTCGTGTCATCACTTTCATATTGTGATTGATTGATCCTGGTGCTCAGTTATCTTGGTATTCATCTCTTGATTATATTGATTGGTTGGCTCAATTCTTCGCCCCTCGGTGATACCCTTCTAACTCTCTCTTGTATTAATTTCTTAGTTATCTTTGCTAGCGAGTTAGCTTTGCTAGAGTAGTTTCCTTGTGTAGCTTGCTAGTTGTAGTTTCCTTCTCGGTTTGACTTGTGCGGTTGAGTGCAACTACACTAGAATTGTGATTTGGTTAGGTGGCTTGCAAACACCCCGTAGGCTAAGCAAAACTCGCATCTCGCTGTTTGTTTTATTGATAAACTTGTTTAGCTTTGTCTTTGTAGAAAATTTTAATAGGCTATTCACCCCCCCTCTAGCCATCATGACCTTTCAAGTGGTATCGGAGCCGTGGTGACACACCATGATTATGCTATCATTGATCCCGACAACCTCACCAACAATGACCGCATCAACAACCAATGCAACACTATGGCTCTCAATACTCTCTACAATGGGATTGATGCAAAGGTCTTTGAGCAAATCAAGGATCTTAAAATGGCAAGTGAAGTATGGACAAGATTAGAGGAAACATATGAGGGCACTTCAACGGTAAAGTGTGCCAAACTATATATGCTCAAGGACAAGTTCTCCACTTTTAAGATGAAGGATGATGAATCCATCCCGGAGATGTTCTATAGGCTCCAAGTCATTGTCAATGATCTCAAGGGGCTTGGGGAGAAGGTTGAGGACAAGGACTTCTCACATAAGTTCTTGATGTGTTTACCCAAGAAGTTTGCCACCTTGAGGAGAATGATCTTTAGAGAGGGATTGGACAAGGTCAAACCAACCAATGTGCTTGGAGATATAATGACCGATGCCCAATACAATGATGATGAAGATGAGGTAGAAGAGAAGAAGGAGACCAAGGTCAAACAAGAGAAGCCCATTGCATTCAAGGCTTCCTCCTCTAAGGGCAAGAGCAAGGTGGAGAGTGATGATGATGATCCATTCGATGATGAGACCATGGCCCTCCTAGTGCACAAGATGGGAAGGTTCATGAAGAAGAAAGGATGTGGGGCAAGGAAGAGGAGAGACACTATAAAGGCAAAGACCCTTTGCTACAATTGCAATAGCCCTGACCATGTAGTGGCAAAGTGCCCCTATGAAGACAAAAGATATCATGATGGGGAGTTGAAGTTGAAGAAGAACAAGAAGGACAAGAAGGAGAAGAAAGCAAAGAAGAGCTTCACATTCAACAAGAAGAAGAAGGGTGGTGGTTATGTGATCACTTGGGATAGTGACAACTCTGATAGTGATGATGATGAAAGCTCTAGTGATGATGAGAGGACCACTCGGCGAGCCATTGCAAACATCGCCCTCTCCAACAAGCCATCCATCTTCGACACTACATCAACATGCCTTATGGCCAAGCCTACAAAGGTAAAATATGATGATAGTGATGATGATTCTTGTGCTAGTGATGATTGTAGGAGTGATGATGAGGAGGATGAGGACTACTCCAAGGATGATCTATTGGGCATAATAGATCAAATGAGCAAGGGCTACAAGAGGACAACCAAGAAATACAAAATCTTGGAACAAGAGTTTATTGCCAAGAGCAATGAAAATGATGCCTTGATAGAGGAGCTTGTTGCTCTCAAAAAGAGTAAGGAGTGCAAAGGAATTGAACAAGAGCTCAAAGCTCTTAGGAAATCCTTTGATGAGCTAGAGGCTTCTCGTGAGTGTCTAAAGGAAGACCATGAGGATCTTGAAATTGCTCACACTAGGCTTAAGGAAGCATACTCCACTCTACTTGAGCTCATCAAGGAGAACGACCTCAAGTTAGAGAAGCTCATGAAGGAAGCTAAGGATGAGCAAGTGATTGTCACTTGTGACATTGGACTAACATGTGATATTATTGATGATTCTTTATTTGTTGGTCCTACTAATGCTTCATGTAGCTCATCATCATCCACCACAACCAACTCTACCTCTACTACTAGTGATTCATCACTTATGGTTGAGAATAAGACTCTCAAGAGAGAGGTGGATGATCTCACCCGCGCATTAGGCAATGCCTATGGTGGGGATGCCCGCTTGCTAAAATGCTTGGGTAGCCAAAGGTTATCTCTTAACAAAGAGGGTTTGGGCTATACTCCCAAGAAGGGCAAGGCGGCCTTTGCAACTCACAAGCCTAGCTTTGTGAAGAGCAATGGTCGTTATTGCAATAGATGCAAGCAAGTTGGGCATCTAGAGATTAATTGTAACAAAATGAACAAGAACAAGAAAAATGCTAATGTACCTTATATTCCTTTTGATTCTTGTTATGTGCTTACCAAGGGTGAGAAAGGTGTGCATGCTAGGTTTGTGGGTACACCAATTGTGGACCCAAAGAAGAAGGCCATTTGGGTACCAAAGAGCTTAGTTACTAACCTCTAAGGACCCAAGCAAGTATGGATACCTAAAAGACATTAAATTGTTTTGTAGGTAAATTACAAGGCCGGAGGAAAGCATTGGGTGCTTGATAGTGGGTGCTCTCAACATATGACTGGTGATTTAAGAACGTTCAACTCTCTCAAATCAAATGATAGTGGCATTGATAGCATCACATTTGGTGACAATAGCAAGGGTAATGTAAAGGCTCTTGGAAGGATTGCAATCTCAAATGATCATAGCATTTCCAATGTGCTCTTAGTTGAAAAGTTGAATTTAAATCTTCTCTCGGTTGCTCAATTGTGTGATCTCGGTTTTAAGTGCATATTTGGTGTTGATGATGTGGAGATAGTTAGTGTTGATGGCTCCAACTTGATCTTCAAAGGCTTTAGATTTGAGAATCTATACTTGGTTGATTTCAATGCTAGTGACACTCAACTCTCAACATGCTTGCTCACCAAATCAAGTATGGGTTGGTTATGGCATAGAAGACTTGGTCATGTTGGCATGAAGCAATTGAACAAGTTAGTGAAGCATGACTTAGTTAGAGGCTTGAAGGATGTCACATTTGAGAAGGATAAGCTATGTAGTGCATGTCAAGCCAGAAAGCAAGTAGGCAACACTCATCCATTGAAGAGCATTATGAGTACTTCCAAGGCATTTGAGTTGTTGCACATGGATCTATTTGGACCAACTACATACACAAGCATTGGTGGCAACAAGTATGGTTTCGTGATTGTGGATGATTTCACTAGATACACATGGGTATTCTTTCTTGGGGACAAAAGTGATGTATTTGACATATTCAAGAAGTTCATCAAGAGAGTGCAAAATGAGTTTGAGACCACAATCAAGAAAGTAAGAAGTGATAATGGAAGTGAGTTTAGAAACACAAGAATTGATGAGCTATGTGATGAGCTTGGAATCAAGCATTAATTCTCGGCCAAGTATACACCTCAATCAAATGGCCTAGTTGAAAGGAAGAATTGAACCTTAATTGATATGGCAAGATCAATGTTGAATGAGTATAATGTGAGTCATTCATTTTAGGCCAAAGCAATCAACACGGCATGCTTCTATAGCAACTGCCTCTATTGCCACAAGTTCCTAGAGAAGACACCATATGAGATCTTAAATGGAAGAAAGCCCAACATTGCATACTTTCGGGTATTTGGTTGCAAATGCTACATCTTGAAGAAGGGCACTAGATTGAGCAAGTTTGAGAAGAAATGTGATGAAGGATTCCTACTTGGTTACTCAACTACTAGCAAAGCTTATAGAGTTTAGAATTTGGCTAGTGGTTTACTTGAAGAAGTGCATGATGTTGAGTTTGATGAAACAAATGGCTCTCAAGATGAAGAAGATAACTTGGATGATGTGAGAGAAACTCAATTGAGTAATGCTATGAAAGAAATGGATATTGGTGATATTAGGCCAAAGCAAGTGATTAATGTGGATGATGACAAAGATCAAGTGCTCCAAAGTCCAATTACACAAGCTAGTGGTTCTCTAATGCAAAATCAAGCTAGTACATCATCTCAAGTGCAACAAGATCAACAAGTGGCTAGTTCATCATCTCCAACTCATGATCAACATCAACATCCAAGCAATCAAGTCCAAGTGCTTCAACCAACTAACATTGCAAGAGACCATCCATTGGATTTCATCATTGGTGACATACAAAGGGGAGTTCAAACTAGATCAAAATTGGCATCTTTTTGTGCTCACTCTTCTTTTGTGTCAATGGAAGAACCCAAGGACATTGATAAAGCATTGAGAGATCCGGATTGGGTAAATGCAATGCATGAAGAGCTCAACAACTTCAAGAGAAATGAAGTATGGGAACTAGTTGAAAGGCCTATAGATCACAATGTCATTGGAACAAGATGGGTCTTTCGCAACAAGCAAGATCAAGATGGGATAGTAGTAAGGAACAAAGCAAGACTAGTGGCTCAAGGTTACACACAAATAGAGGGTCTTGACTTTGGTGAAACATATGCCCTGGTTGCAAGATTAGAAGCAATTAGGATCTTACTTGCCTATGCTTGTGCTCACAATATCAAGCTATATCAAATGGATGTAAAGAGTGCATTTCTCAATGGGTACATTCAAGAGGAGGTGTATGTGGAGCAACCTCCCGGTTTTGAAGATGACAAGAAACCCAATCATGTATACAAATTGAGAAAAGCTTTGTATGGATTGAAGCAAGCACCTAGAGCATGGTATGAAAGATTGAGAGACTTCTTGCAATCCAAAGGATTTGTCATGGGTAAAGTGGATACTACTCTATTCACCAAGAAGATTGGGAAAGACTTGTTTGTGTTGCAAATATATGTTGATGATATCATATTCGGTTCAACCAATCAAGATTATTGTGATGAGTTTGGAAAAATGATGGCAAAGGAATTTGAAATGTCAATGATTGGTGAACTTAGTTTCTTTCTTGGACTTCAAATCAAACAAATGAAAGAAGGTACATTTGTCAGCCAAACTAAGTACATCAAAGATATGCTCAAGAAGTTTGGCATGGAAGATGCAAAGAGTATTACAACCCCAATGGGCACTAGTGGAAGCTTGGATAGTGACAAGAATGGCAACATGGTGGATCAAAAGCTATATAGATCAATGATTGGTAGCCTACTCTATGTGACGGCATCAAGGCCCGATGTGATGTTTATTGTATGCATGTGTGCAAGATTTCAAGCCTCACCAAGAGAAAGTCATTTGAAGGCAACAAAGAGAATATTGAGGTACTTAAAGCATACACAAGATGTTGGATTGTGGTATCCCAAGGGTGCAAGCTTTGAGCTAGTTGGATATTTGGATTCCGACTATGCCGGTGACAAAGTAGAGAGAAAGAGCACTTCCGGGACTTGTCAATTGTTGGGAAGATCACTTGTCTCATGGTCATCCAAGAAGCAAAATAGTATTGCACTATCTACCACCGAAGCCGAATACATCGCCGCGGGTAGTTGTTGTGCACAAATCTTATAGATGAAGGCAACATTGAAAGATTTTGGAATCAATTTCAAGAATGTGCCATTGCTATGTGACAATGAAAATGCTGTGAAGCTAACCAACAATCCGGTTCAACATCAAAGAACAAAGCATATTGATGTTCGTCATCATTTCATTAGAGATCACCAACAAAAGGGTGACATTGCTATTGAGAGTGTGGGCACCGAAGATCAATTAGCCGATCTATTCACCAAGCCACTTGATGAGAAGAGATTTCACAAGCTAAAGAATGAGTTGAACATACTTGACTTCTCCAACATGAGTTGATGCACCCCATATATGACATGCCTCTCCTTCGAGCCCTAAGGTACAATTGGTTGACATGTCATACATTCTATGCTAAGGACTCGTTTAGTGCATCTAGTCATAATTTACATGTTCTAGGCTCATTCATGAAAATCAAATGAATTTGAAGTTTATATGGTGCCACTATTGTTTCCATGACTTGTATGATCTAGTGGTAGCATATAACTTGTTTAAGTAGCTTGTGATCCTAAGTGTTTAATCTAGAAAACTTGTCTAAATATTTGCTTCAACATGGTGCATGATAACCCTTCTAGTGAGGTGTGAAGAAGCTTTCCCTTGGATCAAACCAAAGTATTTTATTTATGCAAGCAATCTAGGTTGAATCATAAACTTGATCCTCACCCCATATTTCAACATGATAATCTATCTAAAGTTTACTCCTTGTGGTCAATTGGTGCCAAAGGGGGAGAAAATGTTGTTCACAAAGATAGAACTCAAAAAATGTTGTGGGGGAGAAAATGTTTCACAAAGTTAAATCCTAAAGGGGGAGAATTGATAAAAGAAGCACACAAGTAGGGGGAGCAAGCTTTTAAACATGAATGTTGCATTTCTATGTGCACCTCATATGTATGACGCATAGTTATGCATTTCGTTTTCTCCGATACATTGCTTGTGTGGTGACTTGCTAGTATAATTTGAATGATGCATTGTGGTACTAGCATGAATAGGAAGTAGTTAGATTTTTCTTGCTTCATGTTTTTCATAGTGGTACTAGAGCCTTGCTTATAATGTTGATCTCACGAGGTTTCTAGTTATGTTTGTGCTTTTACAAGTGGAATCTCACTACACAAGGTGCTAAGATGGTGTTTATCGCTACTCCGATGGTATCACGCTTTAAAGGTCTATAATCTTAAACACTTAGCACCTATTGATAGTCAATGCTCCTAATCTTTCCTATCTAACATGTATGCTTCCAAAATCCAAACATATAGCATACATGTACAGGGAGCCATTGCTATCAATTTGAATTCATGATCACATGTCCATAATTCTTACACATGGTAATATACTTGGACAATGTGACATGGGTTCAATCAAAATTTTATCATAACATCTTTGTGAAAGGTTTGTCACCAATTACCAACAAGGGGGAGATTGAAAGTCCTATGTTTGGTGTTGGTAATTAGTGACAATGCCTAAGTACTAATCCTATGCCTAAGTTGTATGTAGCATATGAGGATTAGTACATTCCAAGGTTGGTGGCAAGATGGACATGGTGATCATGATGGCCACACTTGGATTTGGACGCAACCCTATGTGATCAAGGCAAAGGTATATGCTTAAGGGTTGTGTTTTAGTAACCAAGACACCTAGTGGGTGTGGTTACATTATAGGATAGATAGCCGTACTATAAAGAGGGGAATGACGCGGCTATTGAACTCCTAAGTGCCTCTAGATGTGCATTTCATGATCATATGCATTTGGATAAAACTAATATCGCCTCTAAAAATGATTGTGAAAATGCTAACACACTCACACATGATGAAGATCACTTGGTGGTGTTAGCAACGTTTGCGAACGCGGTGGAGTTTGAGCGGTAGAGAGGGTTTGGGATCCTCTCTCCCTCCCGCCGAGCTTGCGAGGCGGGATTTAGGCATTTTCGAGAAGTTGAAACGACTATTTTCCACTATGCCGAAAGTCCAGAAAAGAAACGGAGGCGAACGGAGGTCATAGAGGTGACCGGACGCTGAACCGGACGCGGTCCTTGCATGACCGGACGCGTCCGGTCAGTGTTCAGTGTCTGCGCGTTTTTTAGTTCGATGATCGGTCGCGAGGCGCATCCGGTCACTGATAGATCGGACGCGTCCGGTCATTCAGGGAGCTTACTGGACTCTAACCGGATGCTGGCACTGTCGCGTCCGGTCATTTTCTTCAGCGCTTCCGGTCACTGTTTCGTTGAGCGCTGCTCAGGCGACCAGCGCGTCCGGTCATTCTCGGGACCAGCGCGTCCGGTCGTCTCCAGTGCGTCCGGTCTGCGTGATGAGCACGTCCGATCATTGCTTCGCAGTTAGCCGTTGGGCGACCAGCGTGTCCGGTCGTTTGGACCAGCGTGTCCGGTCAGTACTTCGCGAGTTAGCCGTTGGGCGACCGGCGCGTCCGGTCAGTTGGACCAGCGCGTCCGGTCAGCCCGATTTTGGCTGTTTAAGTTTCTAACGGCTCTATTCGAAGGGGTACGTCTATATATACTCATTGGCCGGCTCAAGGCTCTTACTCTCGAACATTTGACATACTTGTGAGCACTTTGAGCTAAGCAACTCCCCTCCCACTCATTTCTCTTGCTTCTTTGCATATTCGAAGTGAGATTGAGTGATCCAAGTGCATTTGCATTGTGAGATAGCATCTAGTTGGCACTTGGTGGTTGATTTGCTGCGGGATTCTTGTTTCTCTTAGTGGTTGCCGCCACCTAGACGGCTTGGAGCAGCTTGGAGGCTTTGGCAAGAGTTGGTGTTTGTTCTTGGCCACCTCCGGTGATTGTGAGGGGTTTGTGCCTACCTCGGCGAAGCGCCAAAGGCAACATTAGTAAATTGCTTCGTGTCATTGCAACCTTTTGCCATTTGGTAGGTTCTTGTGGCGCCTTTTGAGAGGCTCGGTGTGTGACCGATTAGCCACCGAACCACGTGGTGAAGAGGGACACAACGGGGACTAGCGTGCCGGCAAGCACGTGAACTCAGGATAAATCTTCGTGTCATCACTTTCATATTGTGATTGATTGATCCTGGTGTTCAGTTATCTTGGTATTCATCTCTTGATTATATTGATTGGTTGGCTCAATTCTTCGCCCCTCGGTGATACCCTCCTAACTCTCTCTTGTATTAATTTCTTAGTTATCTTTGCTAGCGAGTTAGCTTTGCTAGAGTAGTTTCCTTGTGTAGCTTGCTAGTTGTAGTTTCCTTCTCGGTTTGACTTGTGCGGTTGAGTGCAACTACACTAGAATTGTGATTTGGTTAGGTGGCTTGCAAACACCCCGTATGCTAAGCAAAACTCGCATCTCGCTATTTGTTTTATTGATAAACTTGTTTAGCTTTGTCTTTGTAGAAAATTTTAATAGGCTATTCACCCCCCCCCTCTAGCCATCAAGACCTTTCACGTGGCGAGGTGCTGAGGCAAGGGGAAAGAGTGAGCGGGCAAGCGAGGGCGACTGCGGTGCGTGGTGCCTTTGCGAACGCGAACACGGTGCAGCACCGACGAGTGGAGGCCACGCGGCATCGGTTTTCTGAGGACGGACGACCACGGTCGGAGTTCATGTTTCTGAACTTCTGAAACCGCGATAGATGAAATGCTGGAACCAGTGACTGACAGGAGGATTAGAGTGCTCAAAAACTCCTAAACCAGTCCACATTAGCCGAAGTTGTAGTTGAATCATAGTTAAAGCTATGTGAGGTCTTGCATTGAGTCTACTAGCTCCAGGCTTGATTCGGTCTAGATTGCGAGATATCGAGCTCCGAAGAGGGGCTCAAGAAAACGGTTCGGGCAAAGGATGTCTGATAGCCGATTTGCATCAACCTTAAACTCTCAAACCATCTCGAGTTAGAAGGAGGTGCAAGAGACTTTAAGGTAGAGCTATGTAAGATCTAGGAGAAAGTCTACTAGCACAACAACTAGTCCAGCACGATTAGGAATATACAGGCCTCCAAAGAGGGGTATCTTGAAACTGAACGTCAGTTACGACTTAGCCAAAAAGGCTAAGTGCTGAAATCAGCACCCCAATCTGCCTTGTGGGCCATATTAGGGGGTGTTCTAAGCATTTTCATGAGTTGACCACTAAACAACTTTTGTTCCTCATGAAGTTTGGCACAAACTTTGTTAAGGTGGCACAACCATGCAAGCAACCTAAGCTATACTTTTGGTTAGGTCAAACTAGGAAGGTTCTAGGGTCACCCATGGTCAACACATGAGCCGAGATGGAATTAGGGCAGGACCTAAACATAAACCTTAGTTCATTTTGCACCACTAACAAGATACACATATTGCCAAGGCCTTAACACACATCAACACCACTTATTCATAAAAGTTACTCAAGTAGGCATTGAAACACTATGGCTCTAACTAATGACACATCACTAACATAGTTATGGAAACATAGTGTTGCATATGTTTTATGAGCATGTTTCACATGTTTTCAAGCATAACAAAACTAACACATGTACTAGCATGGGCCACACACATGATCTCATCACTAGCACCCATAACACACATATGTTGCAAAATGTTGCAAGGTCATGTTTCAAGCAAAGATGCACATGAAATGATGATGCTTATGGTAATGCCATGCCATGATCATGCTCAACTAATGCTAATATGCAAGGCAAACACCTAGGGTGTTACATCCTCCTAGACTTACCCATCAACTGCTCACCAGGAGTACTACTGCTCGCCCACCAAGGGTAGCATGGCATATTCCACCCCTCCTCTCTACGAAAGAGACATGTGAGGGATGAGAAAAAAGGCAAGGCGCCCATGACCATCCTCTCACCATGAGCAGAGGCTCAGGGGCTACCCTTGCACCACGGCCAAGGCCTCGGATTCACACCCTACATAAAGTCAAACTCTTGGAAGAATATCCTATCCTTCCAAGGCCTCGGGGGCTACACCCGGCGGGAGCGCTCACGCGCACCCCCTGGAGGAAAGCAATACAGAAATAAGTCGAGGCCTCGGCAATGACCTGGCTGAAACCCAGCAAAGATCAAACTCGATGAATAGCCTCTAAAAGAGTGCCCCTACTCCTCCACAGGATCAGGGCCTACTGTTGGGTACCATGATTAGGGGTACCCAAATCAGGGATAAAACATTTTCATCAACCAAGATTAAGCAAGGTCACCCACGAGCGGTTATCCGACTCACCCGAGGCCGGCTCGGTCAAGCAATCCTCAACATGTCGATTCTTCGCTTCGCCCGAGGCCCCGATACAGGGTCTCAGACGCATGGAGTTCTTTGACTTGCCCGACCCTAGCCTCTAATGCCGCTCCACCATTAGCGCGCTCGATACCCCCTGTGACGTCACTCACGTCCCTACGCTGACCAACCAGACAAGCCAGGAGAGACAGGGGTTAAATCACGATGCCATCACCCATGACTACATGGGGAAAAAATTGCTGGTCACTATACCACCCATACTGGCACTATACGCATGATTCGGGCCTACGCGGCGTATGAGGCACCACTCTAGCTCGCTATTCCCTCGAACGAGGTGAAATCACGCCATGATTCACCCCTCTGAGGCTTTGGCTCTCTACGCCAGTCAAACCGCAGGGATAGGCGCATCGCCATAGGGATGATCATGACTCTACGCATCGTAGCTGCATCATCTATAGGGCCACGTATGTCAGGGCACGTCGCTACAGCATCAAAGGACAGAGGCCACTCCACTAACAGTGGTACGCCACCAACTATAGGACAAGATTGGAGACCTCGGATCCTCCTTCGTAGGAAAGACATCACGTAGTGCATGTATGTAACCCTGCGTTCCCCTTGCATCTATAAAAGGGGAGGACAGGGACCATTCTAGAGACGACGGATAGAAGGCGAATCCATAGGCAATTTGACTCATCACGAGCAAGCGTTCCACACTTACACATCTTGAGACTTGGGAGCTCCTCCCTCTCTCACCAGCTTGTAACCCCCTACTACAAGCACCTCGGTGCAAGGCAATACAAGACTCTCCTCCCCACTGGACATAGGGCATCCTTTGGCCCGAACCAGTATAAATCGCTTGTGTTCTTCTTGCACACCATCTGGATCTCATACGCGCAAACGCTCATTCACTTATCGGGATTCAAGCCGCTAGTCCAAACACCGACACAATCCTAGTCGAATCCAAAGAAGGTGTCTTGAACTATATACAGAAGTTACTTTTCATAGAAATCTGGCTAGTCTGGCCTATTCTACTCGGATTCGGTGTAGTGGATGCTACACCTCTCTTTGCTCCAGTTTGTGGGTCAGGCCAGGGTCCATGACTTGTAGTCACATCATTGGGGAACCCCATGGGTCCCGCATCGACACCGACTGATCTGTCCTGAGTGGCTCTTCGCTTTCTAGAACATCTGCTTTCTTAAGCAATGCTGTAAGGGGTCGAGTGCGCAAACTTTTTTGAAAAGTATCGTGAAAATTTTGCATCGTTTGGGGGTTCCCCCTTTCAGCCTTGAGAAAGGCCTGACCCTAACTAAAGGTAGGGTCTGGTCTCTCTCAGAGTTTAGACAAAGTATGAGACAGTGAGCACTCTTTTTATTCTTTCGAGATTAAACATGTGACAAGCCTAGAAATCTATGGGTAGAAGCGACATAGTTGTCTGATGTTCCAAGCGTTGGTGAAGACTTCGCCGTCTGCGGTGGCCAGCTTGTAGGTGCTGGGTCGGAGTACTTCTACGATGATGAACGGGCCCTCCCATAGTGGTGTTAGCTTGTGGTGGCCCCTGTTGTCCTATCTGAGGTGAAGCACCAAATCCCCGACGTTGAACGCCTAACCTCGCTTGTTGTGATGGTGATATCGGCGTAAGGCTTGCTGGTTCTTAGCGGAGTGGAGCAGGGCGACGTCACGTGCTTCCTCCAACTGGTCCATGGTGTCCTCAAGGGAGGCTTGGTTCCCTTGGTCATTGTACGCTCGGACCCTTGGCGCCCCATACACCAAGTTAGTGGGGAGGATGGCCTCGGATCCATAGACCATGAAGAAAGGCATGAAACCAGTCGCTCAGCTCGAGGTCGTCCTTAAACTCCAGAGGACTGCAGGGAGTTCCGTGACCCATCGGCGACCAAATTTGTTCAACTGGTTGAAGATCCTTGGCTTGAGCCCCTATAAGATCATGTCTTGGCGTGCTCGACCTGCCCATTTGTCCGGGGGTGTGCCACAACTACCCAATCCATGTGAATATGGTGATCATCACAGAAAACTAGGAACTTTTTGTCGGTGAACTACGTGCCATTGTCGGTGATAATGGAGTTTGGGACCCCGAAGCGATGAACAATATTAGTGAAGAAGAGCACCGCTTGCTCAGATTTGATTCACGCGATTGGCCAAGCCTCAATCCACTTCGAGAACTTGTTGATGGCCACAAGCAAGTGGGTGAAACCTCAGGGCGCTTTTTGGAGCGACCCGACAAGGTCTAGACCCCAGACCACAAAAGGCCAATTGATGGGGATTGTCTAGAGTGCTTGGGATGGTAAATGAGTTTGTCGAGCATAGTACAAACATCCTTCACAGGAGCGTACCACCTCGGTCGCGTCAGCCACGATAGTGGGCCAGTAAAAGCCCTATCGGAACACATTTTCGACAAGGGTGCATGGCACTACGTGGTGACTGCAGATGCCCTCATGGATGTCCTGTAGTAGCCTCTTCCCCTGCTCACTAGGGACGTAGCGTTGCAGGATTTCGGTGGGGCTCCGCTTGTAAAGTTCCTAATCTAGCAGGACGAATGACTTGGCGCAGCGCACAAGGTGTCGGGCTTCGGTTTTGTTGGCTGGGAGTGGGCCATCAACCAAGTAGTCAATGTACGGGATTCTCCAATCTGTCAGGGGGTCAGGCCCTGTGGCTGGGTCATCCTCGATTTGCATAACCTTAGGGTCAGTTGGGGTCGAGGTCGAGTCAGCCTCTGAGGTTAGCGTGGGTGGCTCGATGCCATCCTGCGCCGACCCTTGCTAAGTGACCGAGGGCTTATACAGGTCAATGGCAAAGATGCCGATGGGAGCTGGTGCCCGACCAGATGCCAGCTTCACGAGCTCGTCTGCTGCCTCGTTCGACCGTCTAGCAATGTGGTTAAGCTTGAGGCCATCAAACTTTTCTTCCAGGAGGCGGACCACCTGGCAGTATGCTGCCATCTTAGGGTCATGACAACTTGACTTCTTCATGACTTGGTTTACAATCAACTGAGAGTCACCTCAGACATCGAGCCATCAGATTCCGAGCTCGGTGGCGATGTGTAAACTGTTGACAAGTGCCTCATACTCGGCAACATTGTTTGAGGCCAGAAAATGGATCTAGATCATATAATTCATGCGCACGCCGAGGGGGAGATGAAGATGAGTCCCATCCCAACTCTGCTCTTCATCAGCGTACCCATCGAAATACATCGTCTTGTACTCCAGTTCCACTGGTGCCGGTGGCGTTTAGGTCTCGGTCCATTCTGCCACAAAGTCCGCCAAAACCTAGGACTTGATGGCTTTTCGGGGGGCATAGGTGATGCCTTCTCCCATGAGTTCAACCGCCCACTTAGTGATTCTTCCCGTCACCTCCCGGTTTTAAATCACCTCCCCAAGGGGGAAGGAAGACACAATCATGATCGGGTGCGACTCGAAATAGTGGCGCAGTTTCCTCTAGGTGATGAGGAAAGCATATAGGAGCTTCTGGATCTACGGGTAGCTTGTCTTGGTGTCGAGCAAGACTTCACTGATGAAGTAGACCGGACGCTGGACTTTGAGAGCATGACCTTCCTCCTACCGTTCCACTACGACGGCTGCACTCACTACCTGAGTAGTGGCCATGACGTATAGTAGGAGTGTTTCCCCTTTAGCCGGGGGTACAAGGATCGGGGCCTTTGTTAAAAGCGCCTCTTGGGCCTCGGGTGTCCAGGCAAAGCGGTCCATCTTTCTCAAGAGCCGGTAAAGGGGCAAGCCTCATTCGTCGAGGCGTGAGATGAAGTGGCTCAGTGTCGCTAGACATCCTGTGACTCGCTGTACTCCTTTCAAATCTCAGATTCAGCCCATGTTTGTGATGACAAAAATATTCTCTGGGTTGGCTTCGATGCCACGCTCAGAGATCATAAAGCCAAGTAGCATTCCCCTTGGAATCCCAAAGACACATTTTTTGGGGTTGAGCTTAATGTTCTTGGCCCGTAAGCACTTGAATGCCTGATCGAGATCAACAACCAGGTTATCAGCTCGTTTTGACTTGACTACGATGTCATCTACATAAGCCTTAACAGTTCGCCTGATGAGGTCCTCAAAAATGGTGAGCATACAACACTGATACGTAGCCCCCGTATTCTTGAGGCCAAATGGCATGATTATGTAGCAATAGGTCCCGAACGGGGTGACAAAAGACATCGTGTGGTCGCGAAGAGCTCCGGGAAGGACTCTACGTGGTGTCATGGCAAACCTACGGAGGAATCCTCTACAGGCCGTATGAGATGGCTATAAGTCCTTGCAGCATTGTGCAGCCCATAAGGCCACGCTATTTGTATTGGCGCGGCACTTATCTCTGGGGAGGGTAGTGGTTCCCCCATGAGCTGCGACAAGGCATTGGCGATGATGGGATGGAGGTGATAGAGATCTTCCTGGGACGGTCGTGGCCCTAGGATGGCGTCAAGCTGACACTCCAGCCTTAGGTGGTCGAAACCATGGGGCTGAACGCCCCCCAGAAGCCCGTGCCTCATTGGCATGTAGGCAAAGACCAACCATCGACTTAAAAATGGAGTCGATGTTGGCAAGTGTGCCAAGTGACTCAGCAGGGGGTGGCGGGGCGCTCTCCCCCTCCACGCCGATGGGATCCAGGTCTCCAACGCGCTCGTCAGAACCTAGAAGGGACACATGGTCAATCGGCACAAAAGGGGGGAGCTGGACCAGGTCGTGATCCACCCCCATGTAGAAGAAGTCCAGGCTCCCAAACCAGATATGGGAACCTAGAGTGAAGCCAACGCGATGATCGGCCATCCAAAGCTTGATAAAGCAGATCGTGACACGTAGAAGGTCCCTACTTGGTGCACCAACTGTCGGTGTCTAGAGAATCAGAGGTCTAAACAGAGCGGCGAGTGAATTTGTATCTGCTCGTCTGGGCCCGGATGGTGTGCAAAGAGAACACAAGGGTGTATACTGGTTCGGGCAAGAATGACCCTACGTCTAGTGGGTTCTACTACTGCTCGTGTTGCCTTGCACCGAAGTGCTCGTAGTAGGGGTTATAAGCTTTCGAGAGAGGAAGCAGATCCCATGTCTCTTTTGAGGGGTGGTGTGTGTGTTGTTGTCTTAGCGAGGTGTGTGTGTTCGTTCCATCGGGGTCCCGTCAGGGTTGCCTAGATGTGGCCACTGCCTCCCCTTTTATAGTTCCCAAGGGGAGGGCTCAGGTTACATTCGTGGTAAAAAGATGAAATGGGGAAAAGATGAAATGGGGAAAAGATGAAAGAGAAAAACAAAAAAGGTGGCCTCGGGTGTGGCCGTCTTCCTCCTTATCTGGTGGGAAAAGTTTTCCTATAGCACAGAGATGCAATAGGCGTTTATCTTTTAGCCTCTCCATCCGCTAGTGCAACATTCCGAGGTCATGCTTTGTCCTGTGTGCCTCTATGCCATCGAGGACGGGCAGTACAGATGCCTGGATTTGCGTAGAGAGGGGATTATGTGGTATAGTTGCCGTCACCCCTATCTCTGTAGAGGTATGGATGTCGTCGTGGTGGAATGACCGGGGTTATGTTAGGTCAGAGCGTGGTTCCTGTGCTCCTGTCCACTGTGCACGATCACGTCCATCCCGTCGGTGGGAGTGGGTGCCGTGGTTGGGGGGCCTCGTGGCTCCCCGTCTTGCCAGAGGGCTCCACGTGTCCCTCGAGTGAGGCGGAAGTACGCCAAGGGGATCGGGCGCTTTGATGACATCATGGGGCTCGGGCGAGGCAAAAATCACTGCCCGAAGCACCTATCTTGCCCGAGACCTTTCCGCAAGGCTCGGGCGGGATGGGGGTTGGCTCTCGACTTCGAGCGACTGACACGCTGTCAGCGCCTTTAGCGGGTCAATTTTACCAGGGCCCCTACGATGGGGCTTTAGCAAACGCGCAGGGTGCCGTATTTCGCCATCTATTGGGTACCCTGGTATTTTGATACCTGACAATATATATGCAACATCCCGATCTAGTTTTGCAACATCCAAATAAAACGCTTGCAACATATGTCTCAAATAGATGAAACATTTCAAACATACACTTGAAACATACATGTATAGGCTATTGCAACATGTGCAACATCCTGATCTACTATTGCAACATCCTCATGAAACACTTGCAATATACCTCTAAAACATCAGAAACATTTGAAATATACACTTACAACCTGCATCATATCTTGGTGCAGCCTCCTCCGCCGGCTGTATCATGGCGCCGCAGCCGTAGCAGGAGGCGAGGCCGAAGGGTTGCCACGTCAGGGCCCGATGCTTCTCTTTGTGCAGCGGCCTCAGTGACTAGCTAGTGGCAGAGGGAGCGGTCACCACGCATGGGCACAGCGGTGCCTGCGCCGTCAGGCGAAGCAGGCCACAGAGCAGCAATGCGGCGACATGATGGAGCAAGGGAAGGAGTAGCGCGGGGTGACTGTCGTCAGTGGAGCTAGCGAGCCATAGAGCAGGAGCAGCTGACGGCTGATGGAGCAAGAATAGACGGGGTCACCGTCAACGTGCGGAGCAGAGTGGAGTAGGTCACTCGTCTCCTCATTTCCTTGTCCAACCGGTGCAACTAAGGAGACGGACACGGATACCGTAATAAAAAAATGAGCCAGCGCAAAACAGAGGTTTATTGGGTTGGGATGCAGGCCCACGAAAGGGCATCCAGACAGACGTACACCCTGTACGTAGCATTTCCGTTTCTGATACTATAGGAGTATGTAGGATGAAGCTAAGTACATGTATATCCTTCTGCGATGTTTTTTTGAGGGGTCCTTCCACGATGTTGATACTAGCTGCCTCATCCAATATTCCAAGAGGTTTGTTACTGTGCTTGGGAGGAACCACCGGTTCCTCTCTTAAGAATAGAAAAACTAATTAATTGTGTTTAAGGGCAGTTAAGTACTTTTCCTACGTAACAACTCCCTGAATCCCTGAGGCGCACGCCGACTACCGGACACTGGATTTCGCGAGCGCCAGCGGCCGCCGCCCTGAGCCGCCGAGCAGGAACAGCACCTCCACGGCTCCACCGTGCACCGGGCGACGCCTTGCCTGGCGCCTGGTTGTCGAGCGCCCAAGCCCAAGCGACAACCCCGTCGGCCGCCCGCCCCATGTTGCTGCGCAAGCTGCGTGCCGGCACCCGCCGCCGCCGGCCCCATGAGCGCCAAGGTGCAGAGCAGTCAGGCCGCTCCCTCAATGCTCTGCTTGCTTTTAATTTGAGATTGAGCTGCTGTGCCGTGACTTCCGGTCATGTCTTTCATGGATTCTACGGATCTTGCTTTGTGATTGAGTCTCTCAAAATACATTAATTTGCTTCTTGCTTCTGACACTGAACTAAGGACACGTGAATCATTTATTTGTTGATTTGTTCGTTGAAGTGGAATTTTCCTTATTTGCTATACTGAATCATAGATACGTGAGCGACTGCACGTTGTTTTCTGCTGAGTGAAACTTTTTCTCTCTAGCTCATGGGCTTACCGAGGTAGCTCGAACCAATTACTGAGCCGAGCCCGTCGCGCCGTCCCCAACACCAGCACGTAGCCGCTGCTCCTGCACTGGAGGTCCACGACTGGACGGCTCGAGCTGGGGGTTGATGTCTACTCGGCCATGGCTGGCGCGCCTACCTGGGCTGGCATTGGCCGGCGGTGGCGGCGCGTTGGGGTGTCGTCGGGCGACCGTGGCAGCAGCCTGGCGGTGGGCAGCCGCGGTGGCGGCGGACGAGCGGGCCAGGTGGGCGACTACGATAAGAATAGAGATGATGAGGAGTTGTTCAGATTGTGAAAGTACTATGCTACCCTTGTGATTAAATTTGAAACTAGTTCCTGGCCCACGTATTGTTGGTTTCGGTCCACAACATAAGTTCTTGTTCTTCTGTATTGGTTCTTCTCATTTTATAACCATTAGATTTGTTTAGATTGATGGCTCTAGTTTTTTCCAAACACTGTAGAAAGGTGGGCGACTACGATAAGAACAGAGACGGATAACACACACGGGAGATGATGAGGAGCTGTTCAGATTGTGAAAGTACTATGGTACCCTTGCGATTAAATTTGAAACCAGTTTCTGGCCCACGTATTGTTGGTTCCGATCCACAACTTAAGTTCTTCTGTATTAGTTCTTCTCATTTTATAACCATTAGATTTGTTTAGATGGATGGCTCTGGTTTTTTCCAAACACTGTAGAATTTCTCATATTCCAATTCCTAGCTAGATTCAGCAAACTATTCCTCCCGTGGTCAGTGCGTGCGTATAAAATAATTAAATAAGATAGAAGTATATATAGGGTGCACAACGCATGGTCCCATGCGCGCGATGGGAATATGGGATGCACACTAACATCAACTGGCCATAGCTATCTTCGGGGTTCCCATCGTGATGTTTAGCTCAACGTACGAACATCTCCTGTCACCAAGGAAAAATCCCACCATTAGCTAGTAGGGTGATGAGTAGTGAGCATTGCTCGATCACGAGGTTCTCGATCGAAAACGAAAACGCGAAGCCTCCGAGGAAGGTGCTGCTGTCTCTCGTAATAAGGTAGGGGTAGGGACCGTACCCCTTTCTTGGACGTCTGGCACTCGGCACTCGGCAGCATGAAGACGTGTTACGGACGGGCGGCCCGATCCGAATCCGACGTGGCCAATCATAGCCCCAATATCTAGTCCAAAACCCAAACAATCCGGCTTCACTTGCAACAGACATATCCCCACCCCTCCCCGTGGTAGCATCACATTGTCAAATCATGAACTAATTAAGCTTAAAACATTCGTCTCGTAAATTAGTCGTAATCTGTGCAATCAATTATTTTAGTCTATATTTAATAGTTCATGCATGTATTTGCGCATTCGATGGGATAGGATTAAACTTTAGGGAAGAAACTAAACAACGCCTGTATATAACAAAGTGTTACCTTTCAGCGGTGACGACGAAAAGCAGCGCAAACTACTACAGTATATATATTGTGTGTCACCTGTGCGTGTTGGTAATTACTCCGTACTCCACTCCACCCACCCAACCGGATGGTCTGCTCTCTGTCACTGTCATCGCGACCGAGGCCGCATATATATGTATTAGATTTTGATTAGATCCAGCTTTAGCGCTGTTTGTTTTGCATGCGCTATATACTGACGTCTAGTGCGGGCCGGGGATGTGTAATGTATGTTCCTCCACATGCATGTGGATGTGGTCTGCGTCGAGCGAATAGTTTTCAGTGGTCTACCGTACGACCTACCCTAGATCCTAGCTAGTGATCGTCTGCTTCTCAGGAGACGTGTTCTTTGTTTTTCTTCCTAGTCCTAGAGATGATATATTGTTGGTAATGATGGGTTGCTATAACAGTTGCACCGCCAATAGTTTTCAGTGGTAAGAGAAAAACCTAATTAAAAACTCACATGCATGTACTGTACAGCAGCGACTAATAATTTTATGCTAGACATCGATATGCCATATATACAGGTTTGGAAGGCATCGATACGTATGATGTATGAGCAGGATGAGCGCGCACATACAGTATATATAACAATAGATAGCAGGTAGATTTTAGGCAAGTTACGAGCGAGTATATTTTCTAGAAGTAGGTTTCTGTCTCTAATAAGCATATGATGAGCTCAGTGCTGAACCCTGCTGCAGCCATGTATACGATACTGTACGTATGCACTACTAGTATCTATTGTGCTCTGTGTAAGCTGGACGAAAAACTCGAAGCACGTTAGCTCGCTCGGCTCGTGGCTAGCTCGGCTCGGCTCGTTACCATAACGAGACGAGCCGAGCCAAGATTTTAGCTCGTTAGCTATAACGAGCCAACTCGAGCTAGCTCGCGAGCGGCTTGCGAGCCAAACGAGCCATAATTTTAGGGAAAAAGTCATCATAACTTATATTATGTTTGTATTACTTCATATCTTACACTCTGCAAATGGTTGATATGTTAGCTCATACGAATATTTTATACAATTTAAAACTATTGGATATATTATTTTTGTATTATTACTATTTTTAAGCTTTTGATAAATACTAATATTAAATTTTGTATATTTTTTATAACTGGCTCGCGAGCCTAACGAGCTAGCTCGAGCTTTTAACGAGCCGAGCCGTGCTATCTTTCTAGCTCGTTATCCTAACGAGCCATAACGAGCCGAGCCGAGCTGAGCTGAGCCGAGACAAGCCGGCTCGTTATCCAGGCTTAGCTCTGTGTTTGGGTTTTGCATTGGTTGTAAGGACCGGCCGACCGGCGTGGACACTATCGTATATATCTTCAATTCGGCGAAGAGATAAGACGTCGTTATTACTGTATTACATTATAGATGAATCAACTCTCGCCACAGTATAATACTGAGACAAAAGTACGATCTCTCGATCATAGACCCTGTTGGCTTGTTTTATAATTCGTATTTTTCAGCTTGTTTTTTTAGTTAGAATAGTGTTTTCTCTCACAATAAGTCAGCGAATAGTATTTTCAGCCAAGCGAACGAAGTCATAGCAGTAGCACACGTACAGCTCCTGTAGCAAAACTACTGAGGCTTTGTTTAGTTCGCGAAAAGTTTTTGGAGAAAATATCACATCGGATATTCCGTGCGATGTTGGAAGGGTTTTCGGATACTAATAAAAAAAACTAATTACATAGCTTGACTGGAAACTGCGAGACGAATTTATTAAGCCTAATTAATCCGTCATTAGCACATTTGTTACTGTAGCACTTTAGTGTCAAATCATAGATTAATTAGGCTCAAAACGTTCGTCTCATAATTTACACACAAACTGTGTAATTAATTTTTTATTTCGTCTTTATTTAATACTCCATGTGCCGCAAGATTCATTACTATAGTTTTTCGTGAAAAAATTGTAAATCTAAATAAGGCCTGAGTAGAGTATCTATTGGCACTCGGCAGCACACTCCTGGGATCATCTGCTTCCTTTGTACCGCCGCGCTGACGTCAGGGCGTCCTCCGCCGGTGAAGTCACCTACGTCCTCCTCTCCTCTACCCGTCCCCGGCCAGGGGCCAGCCCAGCACGTATGGGATTCTCGCCATTAGACTATCCGCACTCATGGACCTCTATATTCATCCTCTATACGTCCTAATCAGCAAGATTCTCTCCTCTATACTCAATTCTCCTGCACTCATCCATCCTCTATATCATCCTCTATCTACTATATCCACTGTGGGACCTACTTGTCACTTTATCTAAATATATCCACGTGTAATCTTGTTTTGAAAGATTTATTGAGACGAATTTAATGGTGCAATCGAAATTTAATTTGGAATTTTGGTTTGTGAGTTATAGCATTTTTTTTCCTTTGTTTAGCTAGTGGGACCCGCTACTATAGAGTATAGAGTAAGTATTGTACTACTCTAAATATAGAGTGAGAGAAAAGATAGAGTATCGTTTTAGAGTACCCAGTGTAGCAGTTTTTACTCTATATTCATACTCTAAAGCTTTAGAGTATCGTTTTAGAGTATGCACTACGGATACGGATAGTCTTAGCTTGCGAACGTACGCTTCGGCTGTGCTGTGTGCCAATGGGAAAATAATAAACCGCTCTGACTTTACCTTCCTCATCACTCACATCCACGGATCGGATCCGATCCCCCTACCCTCTACCTGTACTAGCAGTAGGCAACGGCTTCTGTCGCTGCGCGAGAGATAGGCTTTCCTTTTCCATTTTGCACAATGAAAATTCCGTAATAATGGCGATTAAAAGGGATGCCACGCATGACCATGACGGCATACACCCCTAGTAGATGAAAATTTACTCATAAGGACACTCTCAATGCTAAAAACCATATATAGGCCGTGTTTAGATGCCTAAAAAGAGGCAAAAATGTTTGCATAGTAACTGTCACATCGAATCTTTAGACGTATGCATGGAGCATTAAATGTAGGTAAAAAAATAACTAATTGTACAGTTTGTCTGTAAATGTTGAGACGAATCTTTTGAGCCTAGTTAGTCCATGGTTAGACAAATTTTGCCAAATAACAACGAAAAGTGCTACAATAATTTTTTCCTAAAAATTTTCACAACTAAATGGGGCCATAGTTTTTATGCATGTAGATACTACATATAGAAATTACGTTCTCAATGGATAGTTTCTACATAATAATCTTTTACTCAATCGCACATCTTCTATCTCTCTCATCTACCTATTATATCTGGTTAGCATCTACTTGCAGAAGAAGGAAACGAATGAAAATACAGGCAATCAACAAGTTTAACGATGAGTGCTTGATAGAATTCAACTAGCAATTCGTTACAATGGTTCCTCCCCCTTCTCCTCTGTTCCCTCCCGCTTAAGTACTATGAGCTACGCTTCATACCCATTGTGGCCGGCAACTCACGGGTTGGGCCTGCGCTCTCAAATGGCCCTGGATACAGACACATCTTCAGGCGCCTGGTACCCTTCTTGTGCTGGATGGTGAGTAGTGCTAACATATCTCTTCGCGTCTTGGTTCTTATGGTTTCTTCTGTAACGGCATCTCAGACCTGAAGTACATGGCCGATAAAGAGATGCTTTCTGATACCCGCAGCACGTGACATGATGATTGAGCAAATTAAAGCGCTAGTTGCCAGTGTATATACTTATATATAGTACTCCTATATGGTAGTGTATATCTCTCTCACTAAACAAACACCTGTCATTCGAATTCGAGTACAGTATGTTATTGTATCTTCAGCTACTGTTTCCATACTAGCTTGTACTATATATAATCGTGGATCTGCATGCTGGATCGATGCAATGCATGTGCACCAAATTGCTAATGATGCTGTTTCTGACGTATTGTGGCTTTTCTGAGGCGTGCAAAGGGCAGATTGAACCGGTCATCATCGTCACAGTGGGCAACTGGCATATAACAACTCACAGATTCATTGGGGGATGTGTGCTGTCCGTCCATGTGTGAGGGGCTTAACATATTGTTGACGCTGAAGTTTACTCCAAGCCAACACATCATCGAGAGCCTTGACGTCCAAAGAGGTCGCAAACAACCTGCATCGCAGCAAGAACGCTGCGTAATCGGCCAAACCGATCTAGAGACCGATAGGGTCAATGTGGAGCTCGATCTCGGCTGAAAACACTATGCCAAAAAAGCTTATCAGTGACGCGTCTAGAGGGTTATTAGTGACGCGTTTTTTACGCGTCACTGTTCTTGCGTCAGTGATAAGGGTACATTAGTGACGCGTAAAAACACGTCACTGATAACCGTCTATCAGTGACGCATGTATCCAAGACGCATCACTGATAACCATCTATCAGCTATGCGTCCAGCCAAGACACGTCACTAATAACCATCTATCAGTGACATGTCCAGCCAAGACGCATCACTGATAGACATCTATCAGTGACGTGTCCAGACAACACGCGTCACTGATAGTCATTTCAGAAAACAAAAAAAAACGTTGATCATATACATATAGGACACACACACATACACACATCAGTACGTTCCACCATTTCAACAATACATAAACTTCCTAGCTTCTTCCTTTCCTCTCAGCTCAGTGTAGGCCAACAGCTCCTAGGCTACAACAAAACAACAGATTGTTAATTGAAGACAAATGTAAGAAATGTCATTCTACTCAATTTCTGCACAAGCACAGGTAGGCATGGCATTCCACTACTGAAATACCAAAGGAGAACACATAATACAACACACTAATCAGATTTTTAGCTATTGATTTGTACTTATCTAGGAGTTAGGGAGGTTGCTGCCTGACTAGCATGCATGTTCAGGAAAAAAGAAGCTAGCAGCCCCTCAAATGAAGTCATTAGTCATCAAACAGTATAAGTACGCATTCTAAAGCCAAGGCGTATCATTTATTTTTTAAGGTACAGATGTTCCCTTGCCCTTCTTGTCTTCAACAATCTCAGAATGTTTGCGCCTCTGTGACACAGGAAGATAGGAAAGATTTAGCTAAAACAAATGGAGAAATGGAGACATACTTGATTTAACTTAGCATAGGAGAAATGAGACATTACATTGCAGAATGAGTGGAGTTCATCTTCTAGCTGTGCTCTCCTATAGAACGAGTTACTGGTAATGCTCCCTACCTGCAGCATATTGCCATTTGACCTTGTGATAAGCTGAGATAAACTGCAAGTGCTTATTTCTTTCAATTATCCCGTACAGAAGAGTATGTTCCTGGAGTACAGAACAGTAGACCACAAGCTGACACTAGTCCATCTTTTAAATGCCTAGCAGGTCCACCCAAAAGATAATACTCTGACTTTGTCTCTAAGTAAAACTTCACTTTTACTGAATTTGTAGAAAAATATATCAGCACTTTTACTGAATTTAGAAAGACTACTGCAGCGGGATCTTGTAATAGGGATAGGTCAAACAATAAACAGAAAACTATCCTGCAGCACGGGAAAAACCATGACAATTGACAAGCACCAAAGACGAAATAAGATTTGACAATTGAAAAGCACTAACTTTAACTGAATTTGTACAAAAATGTATCTACTCCTACAACGTTAGCTGACATCAAGCAGTAAGATCTGGAGCCATACTTGTCTATGACTTTCCAATTCCGATGATATCGCTGGATGCTGAGGCTCAACGGGTGGACATGTTTGCTGATGATGGATCATAGAAACAAACACAGAGAGGTTCAGTTTGGACAGTATAGCAGGCTGTTGGGAACAAATTTTAAATATGATGAGTATTAACATGTATGCTGATTTAATTTTCATCTAACATTTAGGAACAAAAAATCTTGTATTGTTTTGCATAACTGAAATTAACTTGATACGTACTAGTGATTAGTTAGCTATATATTGCTTTACTGCAGTAGCTAGCTACATACACATGGTTTTGTTATCTCAAAACAAATACATGCTAAAGCAGCAGTTGGTTTCACATCAGTCCTATTCAATGTAACCCAGTGCAGATTCCATTTTGCCGAGTGAGGCAGCAAGTTTTAGTTAATATTCTAGTTGCTGTAAGCAAGACAGTTTACATACATTTGGAGCTGGAAATTTGGGGCTTCAAGTTTCAGCTGATAATGGTGTCAATCAGGTCACAGAACAAGCACATCCATTTTTTCATGGCAAAATAGTTAACCAAGATCGTGATTACATTGTATATAACCCAGCTTGAGTTTCATATTCCATATTCACACAAATTAGTATTTGCAAAAATATATCTGAAAATTATGCAGGATGCCCAAATACAAAACACTTCAGATATTTTTATTGCCTATCATCCGAAGTTCACATAGTCAACAAATGGGTTACTGTGTCAATTGCATTATCATAGAGAAACAATGAATAAGAAATTTCCACAGGCATGATTCTAGCTAATCTCCAATCTCGGCGGAACAATTTACACAGCAAGATGTAACAGTAACAAATTCTCCTAAGCATGTGGCTCGATCCAAGAGATCTACCGAATTGCACGCATCCAGTGGAAGCCCAGGCCACGGTGAGAGACGTGACTGAAAAGTATACCTGATGGGAACGGATCAGCAGGAGCCGATGATGATGTTGTTGATGGGGATGAAGATGAGCTTGACGAAGAAGCCGACGAATCCCACGACGACGAAGACGATCGCAGTCCGCGCGGCGACCTTGGTCATGCATACAGGCAAGTAGTCATGCAACTAAAAGTGTTTGTTTGATGATGCTACTTGCTACACTACATGTATAAGGGAGAGAGAACATGGCAATAGCACTTCCAGCTAGTAGAAGTTCATTAAAAAATGAATTGTACCAGCTGCCTAAGTTTTATATTTTTCTACTTAGGACAGTAAACTGCATCTAGAAGGAATAGACTCACAGAATCTGTAATGAAAAAATATACCCACAAAACCCATGCCAAAGTGCCAAGCAGTAGCATAAGCTTGTAATGAAAAATGCAGCCAATGGCACAAGCATTAGAAGGAATAGACTCACAGAATCTGTATAAAGCATATAAGAAGTGACTTGTAGAAGGAGTACTGTGAAATAAATGTTGTTCGATTGTATGAATAGCACCCATGAATTAGTATCAACTTCTTAAGAAACTTGAACTCTGCAAAAAGAGATAATACATAACAAAATTTTGAGGTGAAGTGCATAAACGGTAATAAAATAAAAGGACAACTGCAACCATTTTCATCTTGCAAATGGTACCCTTTTTGGATGGATAAGCAAGATTGAAATCACTAATGCATCGAGAATGGACAAAAAAGAAGTCTGCACTTGTTTAAAGCTGGTTAATATGCTAACTAGAAGTGTGCTTACTCCCAATGCTATAATCAGCAGCTCTTGCAGCTTGCAGTCCTTCCCTACCACTAATCCCTACTCCAATGTTAGCCTCTTCAATCATTCTAACATCATTACCACCATCGCCAATTGCTAGAGTTAGGTAGCCAGCCGATTTTAGGATAGAAACAAGCTGCACAAATGCAAACAATATAATTTTATCCAACCAACAGCTATATAACAATACCATATGTCATGTTTCAAGATAGATCAAAAGAAATAAAGGTCCATTACAAGACTATCTACTTTTGAACAGAATATATTAAGCTGCATGCACAATACTCAACCTAGCAGTCTCCCCTACATTATTTTCTCTGTAACAGTCCATCCAATATCTTGGTACAAAACCATGATCTATGCAGATTGGTGACCATTCACTTGCTAAGGATTGATTTACAACTCAAATGGTAGATTAAAAAACGATGATAAAAAATAAAAGGTAAACCTGTGCTTTCTGCAAAGGTGTCATCCGACAGCATAATAGCATATTGTTGTTTTTGACAGCATCGCCAACCTAGTAAAAGACTCCTTGGAATGATTTAAAATTATTTCAAGTGCCCAACCATCCAAAACAAATGCAAGGTCCTGCATAAGCATATTAAGAGGAGGCACTCAACTCAAGCTTAACAAACAAAGAATCCATCATCTAGAATCGAACATAGTCTCAGTTTCTTTGTTTGCTCAATAGGAACATTCTAAAAAATATGATACAAATATGGTTCAGATAGTTCAAACAGGACAGGGAAAATCCTCTAGAGCCTACAAATAGGAAAGGGAAGTATGTTCGATGCAAAGCATCATTTCTGCATCTAACTGACTCGTGCTAAAGCTGAATATCCATTCTGAAAAGCAGAAAGGGATGATAAATACTTGTTGAAGTTCTAATTACTTGAATCCAATACATAAATACTTGTTGAAGTTCTAATTACTTGAATCCAATATTGCTCCAATGCACTGGAAAACGATACATGGATGACCAACAAAACTATCTAGCTATTTTCATCTTACTAGAAATAGAACATCACGTATGTTCAAACTGATTTGGGATGCTGCTAGGGAGAGTAGCCTGCTAACAGTAGCAACCTAGGCTGATTAGTGTGACATTGTCGCTTTCTACTTGCCACGAACAGGGGAGGGGAGCAGGGAAGGGAGCAGCAAGCAGGGGAGGGGTCTGACCTGGCGGAAGGACGACACCGGCGGGGTCCAGGGAGGAGCGCGACGGGCGAGATCGTGTCTCCTCCGCTAGTTGGGTCTCCTCGTCGGGGGAGCTAGCCTCCGCCGCATGGCTCCCCGCCCTGTGCTCTGCTAGCCCCAGAGCTGACCGCCGCGGATCTGGCCATGGGGAAAGGAGAGGTGAGAGAGATAGAGAGAGAGGTGACGGGATCGATCTGTGAGGGAGAGGGTGAGGGCGGATCTCCTCATGCATTGTCTTCTTAGGCATGAGGGCGAGCGGGACGGAGGGCGCCGACGAGGCAACGGCGGAGGAGGAGGAGCTAGGGTTAGGGTTCGCCGCCGCCTTGGCTGAATCCGCTGAGGTCAGAACCGGTGGCGGCTGCGGCAGAATCCATGGAGGGCGCCGACGCTCTAGCCTTGGCGAGGAGCTGGCGGTGCTCGTCGCTGCTGCCGACGGCCGGTGGCCGGTGGAACGGGGTGCGGGAACGAGTGGGGAAAGGAGACGAGAGAGAGAGAGAGAGAGAGAGAGAGAGAGAGAGAGAGAGGGACGGGAACGAGAGGGGATGAGGCGAGGGGGACGGCGGACGCAAAGTCCATTCTCACCGTATTTGATAAATTTTTTGGGTCAGAGGTCCTTTAGGAGTGACGCATTTCATCCTAACCAGTCACTTATAACAGCTCCACTTATCTTTGACGCGTCTAAACTAGAAGGGCCACTAATATGCTGTTATTTCTGACGCGTCTTGTTTCCTAGAGCCTGGGCTGACAACTTATGTGACGCGCCTCATTAACCCGCGTCACAAATAGACTATTTGTGACCCATTTCATTTCTATGTCACTAATCGAGATGTCATTGATAGCAATTTATGGCATAGTGAAAGACTCCCGAACCACTCTTGGAAGGATCCGTCAGGGAGGAGCATATGGAGGATCTCCTAGGACCAACAAGGCCGCCTAAGATGCCGATGAATCTCGTGGAGAGACTTCACCGAACAGCAGGAGGGGTTGAGAGAGGAGAATTAGGGCAAAGGGTAGTTGATATGTTGTGTTTTTGATGATTGGATAAATGGGAACTCAATCGATCGTGATCCTCTTATATATATAGAGGAGGTGGTCTTATCCCAGTAGAAAACATCTCCAAATGTGTTTTCCAAGTTTTCCACATCGAAAATATACCAAAAACCAATCTGGAAACTAAATTGACTCGGAATTCAGGATGAGTCGGCTTAGCCGACAAGGGCAGTCGGCTAAGCCAACTTTTGCGGCCTCAGGCACCCTGGCTGGGCGGCTGGAATAGGGAGTCAGCTTAGCCGACTCTGGATGTCGGCTAAGCCAACTGGGGGCAAATTGGCAAAGCCGACTAGGCAAGTCGGCTAAGCCGACTGGCTTGGCTCGCTAGTGGCTCGCCGTCTTCTCCGTGCGTCTCGCTCGCTGTTTAGTCACGCCATTTGACCTCCACCATGCCCAAGACGTTTATAACTTGTTCATGATACTTAAAACCTCCTTAGGACATTTTTGAGTGTCAACATATGCCCCTGTTTTCAGGTGAATGATGCATGAACCTGAAAACACTTAATTGATCCAAACACAATAAAGCTAAACAGCGACGATACCCATCTCGTCGGCTGCTCACCGACTAAAGGTGATATATACATCGACCATTTTTGTTCTAAGGGCGATACATGTATTGGCTATTGCTTAGAAAGCACTTAGGCTTCATGCCAAACACTTGGAAAATACTTTTTCAAGTACCTCCCATTGAATGCTCTATTGAAATATTCACCTTGCAATGTCTCTAGCAGATAGAAATTACCGTATATGACTTTGATCACTTTGTAAGGACCCTCCCAGTTAGGTGACCATTTGCCAAACTGATTGCTCTTTGATCCAATAGGTAGTATGGTTTTCCACACCAATTCTCCTACTTGGAAGGATTTGCTCTTGACTTTCTTGTTGTATGCCCTGTCAACTCGAGCTTTATCTTTCTCTATCTCCTTGAGAGCTTTTAATCTTACATCAGTTACCTCATCGATGTTATCCATCATCAAATCATGATACACAACGGCTGATAGATCATTTTGTTTAGCGAGCCTGTATGCATCCAAATTCACCTCGATAGGCAACACGGCCTCTTAACCATATACCAACTCAAAAGGTGTAACTTTTGTGGCACCATGCCTTGAAATGCGATGTGCCCATAGAGCTTTAGACAAAACTTCAAGTCATCTCCTTGGATTCTCCTCAATCTTCTTCTTGATGAGCTTGATCAAAGTCTTATTACTAGACTCAGTTTGAGCATAGTTTGGAGATGAATTGAGCAACTTGATCATATATAATTTGGCAAATTTCCTCACCTCTTTAGACACAAATGATGTCTCTTGATCTATAGTTAATGTCTGAGGGATGCTGAATCTATGTATGATATGCTTGGTAATGAACTCAATAACCTCCTTATGTGTCATATTCTTCAAAGGAACTGCCTCGGTCCACTTAGTGAAGTAATCTGTAGCAACTAATACAAAGTTGTGTCCCTTGGAAGATGGGGGATAAATTTGGCCAATGAAGTCTAGCCCCCACCCACAAAAACACCATGGCTTGATGATAGGATGAAGCATAGCAGCAGGCACCAACTAAATATTCCCAAACCTTTGGCACTCTTCACAACCTTTGTAGTATCAAAAACAATCGGCCATCATGGTAGGCCAATAGAAATCGGCTCTACGCAACAACCACTTCATCTTCAGGGCCGATTGATGCGTACCACAAATGCCTCCATGGATTTCCCCCATAGCCACTCTTGCTTGATCAGATCCTAAGCACTTTAGTAGAAAATCTTCGGCGGTTCTTCGGTAGAGCTCATCATTATGCAACACATACTTGAAAGCACTCCGCCGAACACTTTTGTCAACTTTAGCACTTGGATCACGTAGATATGCCAACAAGGGAGTCCTCCAATCACATAATTGGCCCCAACATCACTGGAAGTTCTGCTAGGCTGATTTGAAAGCTTCTCGGACAAATTGGCCAGGTCAACCACAGGTGAGTCGGCTAAGCCGACTAGGCCAGTTGGTTTATCTAACTGGGCTGCTACAAAGGGAAGTTAGCTAAGCCAACTGGTCTAGTCGGCTTAGCCGGCTGGCTAGCATCCATCAGGGGGTCGGTTAAGCTGACTAGAGCAGTCGGCTTAGCCGACTCGTCTGTACCTGTACAGGAAAATTCCAAATCTTCATGCATCGGCTTTTCTTGAATATGAAAATTACGCCCACCGACGTCATAGCTAGATGCTTGTTGAGCTAACATGTTGGCCCTTTGATTTTCATGCCTTGGAATATGCCAAATTTGAAATTCGGCAAAAGAACCGATGATGTCAAGGCGAGCATCTAGACAAGCTCTTAGTGATCCTTCTAAGCATTGAAATTCACCAGCAACCTGTTACACCACCAGTAAGGAATCACCATAGGCCTCAACATGTTCTACTCCCATGGACCGTAACATAACCAATTCGAATAATAGAGCTTGATATTCGGTTTGATTATTAGTACAATGAAAATGCAATCGGCTTGACATCTCAATTTCAGCATCGTTAGGGGAAATAAGCACAATACCAACACCTTGGCCATCCTTGCAAACCGATCCATCAAAATATAATTTCCAGGGAGTAAAAGTAAGATAATTGATCTCATTACCCAATTCAATACCATGCTCAATAATAAAATCAGCAAGGACTTGACCTTTTAAAGCTTTCAAGGGTTCATAAGTCAAGTCATATTCAATTAGTGCATATGCCATTTGCTTATCCTTTCACGAAGAATTGGCTGATATAACATGTGTTTTATCACATCAGCCTAGCAAGCAACAATACATGTACTAGACAAAAGATAATGTCTCATCTTGGAATAAACATAGTACAGTGATAAGTATAATTTTTCTATATGGGCATATCTTGTCTCGGGATCAAGAAGACAGCGACCAAGATAAGCAATTACATAGTCTTTACCTTTATCTTCCTGAGTCAAAACAGCCCCGATTATCTTCTATTCGATAGCAATATATAATTTAAAAGGAACTCCTCTCCTTGGTGCACGAAGAACCGGTGGTGTTGACAGATATTCCTTTATCTTCTCAAATGCTTCTTGTTGCTTTGCCCCCCAAGTGAATTCAGATTCATCCTTCAGTTTTAATATGGGGGTAAAAGGAATAATCTTCCCGGACAAGTTGGCAATGAATCTCCTCAAGTAGTTCACTTTTTCCAAAAACTTTTGCAAGTCTTTCTATCCGCTTGAACTCCCTTGCTCTTATCTATCCGCTTGAGATCAAGCTCTATGCCTTTATCATGAATAATAAAGCCCAAGAACTTTCCAGCCGATACTCCAAAAGCACATTTTAGTGGGTTCATCTTTAATCCATAGCGGCGCATCCTCTCAAAACCAAGACGCAAATCGGCCAAATGAGATTTATGGGCAGCCAATTTAACCACAATATCATCAATATAAACCTCCATAATCACCCTAATTAGATCATGGAAAATCAAATCCATAGCTCTTTGATAAGTAGCACCTGCATTCTTTAGCCCAAATGTCATCACAACCCACTCAAAGAGACCAACAAACCCAAGACATATGAAGGCCGTCATTGACATATCTTCTTTGGCCATGAAAATCTGATTATAACCGACATTACCATCAACAAAGCTAATAACTCGGTGTCCTGAAGCATCATTGATAAGTATATTAGCTATAGGCATAGGATATTCAACTTTCGGAGTAGCTCTATTCAGATCTCTAAAATCAATGCAAACTCTGATCTTCCCAGAATCTTTCTTCTCAATCGGCACAATATTAGAGACCCACTCTGCATACCTGCATGGTTGAATGAACCCCGCTTGTAAGAGCCAATTAATCTCTTCTTTAACCTGATCATAAATTATAAAATTAAATCGGCGGGGTGTTGCTTATATAGATTGAATCCATCCTTGATGGGGAGTCAATGCTCACCAAATTCTCGGCTTAACCTAAGCATCTCTGTATAATTCCATGCAAAACAATCAACATATTCCTTGAGAAGCGTGATTAGCTCAACTTTGTAATCGGCTTCCAAGTTTTGATTTATAAACGTCGGCCGGGGCACAGAGCCACCCCCAATATCAACCTGCTCCAAAGGGTCGGCCGACATAAATCCTTGGCCCAACTTATCAAGCTCATCAAAATCATCAATCGCTTCACAGCCATCGGTCTTATTAGCCCGATACTGATCAACACGATGTTTCAACCATTTAATATTTGTATCCATTAATAAACAATTACATGATGATATTGAACCGATTATCAATCGGCTTCAAAGGCACAGGAATAAAACCACCTTGTCTAGTAACACTAATAAATTCATAGTTAGAAAGATCTCTACCAGACAAGCAACCAATAGTATCATGCCCCCCAAGCATAGGAGCATCGGCTGTAGCTACTTCAGCCGATGAATCTAAATACACAATCTCCACGGCATCTTCCACCCATTGAATAAGAAATTGGTGCATGCTAGATGGTATGCAACAGTTGGCATGGATCCAATCACGCCCAAGTATTAAACTATAGCTACCTTGCGACGGTTGCCTGTCACCCCAACCCTAGCGGTGCAGGTACGACGTCAGTTGCCTGCCTCCCGCCCGCTCCTCCTTCTCCAACGTGACCAAACACCAGTTCTGAGTGATGCATACAAGATAAAGCCGGTATGCGTCGCCCGTCCGGGGCGACTCACCCAGCAGCACCAAAGAGGAGGCAAATGCTGGGCAAGGACGTGGTTGCGGGCGTCTGGCAGTGAGGAAGGTCCCCAACAACAGGGCACAAGGGGGTCTGATAGTGAGCAAGGTCCCCAACAACAAGGCAGGACAAGCATCTTCGAGCAAAGGACGAAGCAACATCTCTATGAAGAAATCTCCAACGAAGAAGGTCCCAAACCAGGAAGGTATGGCATCGAACATGGGTGCCTGAAGCATCTCATATGCACATTTTCAGAAATCCATAAATGCAATACACAGGATGATAGTGTGTTCAATGTATGTTGATGGTGCTTGCTAGGCAGTTGATGCATATGTGCAATGACTGCAGATATTGAAGGAATATAATTGAAATCTTGAGATCAGACATGCCATTAATCTTTACTGCATCTCCAATGGATTTTCTATTTATCATATATGATCAAATGTATGTTGATTCCTGCTGGGGCTACTGTTGGATAGCAACTTTGAACATGTATGCTGATTCCAACTAGGGTTAGTGTTGGATAAAAACTTTGAACATGTTTCATTATGCTGTCCTGTGTTGTTTCACCATGATATGTCCGGTGTTTCATGCCTTCTTCATATATTTTTTTTTTGCAACAATCAGCCATAGGGCGTCTATATATTGGCATGTTTCATTTTTTAAATGTGATGTGTTATCGGCACATCTATGCTGTGCACCTGCGTGTTGGAACATGTAGCAACTTGTGTCTACTTTTTTATGCGTTATTATGAACTGTGTAGCCCAATTTTTGGATTTGATTTTAATATGCTATTTCTTTGTCTTTTTTATGCAGGAATTAACGCTCCTAAAACCAAAGGCAAAGGCAATGGAGACCCCTTCACAACAAGATTTTTAGTCCACAGGATCCGTGACCACAAGTTCAGTCAAGATTAGATAGGGTGGATTGAACAGGCTAGTTTTGGTGCTTTACTTGCCATGTCTGAGTTTTCCATCCCTATGAAGCTCGTTGCATGGATCATGAAGCACATTGATGTTGATTTGAGAGAGTTTAGGCTCAAACATAAAGTCGTTGTATTTGACAAGCAGCTTGTTTGCAACATTCTTGGTGTGCCTAGTGGAGAAGAGCCTGTTAAGCTTACCTCCACCACCGATCAATATGAAGCATTCCAGAAGATTAGGGAGCATTTTATGGATGGATTCAAAGGGAAGTGGCCCAAGTGCATGGAGATGTTGACTAAACCTAAGGACAAAGACTCTTTATGAGGGCATTCAAGTTGCTTGCCTTGGGGTTTGTACTCTACCTAGGAACAGATAATGCAACCACCCCACGGTACCTGTACAACTTACATGATGTCTCTAAAATCAAATCATAGTTAGAAAGATCTCTACCAGATAAGCAACCAATAGTATCATGGCCCCCAAGCATAGGAGCATTGGCTGTAGCTACTTTAGCCGATGAATCTGAATACACAATCTCCACGGCATCTTCCACCCATTGAATAAGAAACTGGTGCATGCTAGATGGTATGCAACAGTTGGCATGGATCCAATCACGCCCAAGTATTAAACTATAGCTACCTTGCACATGTGCAACGAAGAATGTCGTGGCTAGGGTCTTGCTTCCAATAGTGAGTTCCATGTTAGCAATCCCTCTAGCTGGGATAGGAGCACCTCCTCCAACTCCAGTGATCGTCATGTTGGTCTTGACCAGCTCCTCATAGATGCCACCAAGTTTCTTGTAAAGTGCATATGGAATCACATTCACAATTGCCCCATTATCCACCAACATGTTATGGACCAAAGTACCATTGATATGGCCCTTCACATGCAAAGGCTTAAGGTGATTGACAGGCTGATCTGGTTTCTTGAATGTGGCATCTTGTATCGAGAAGTTGAACACCGCTGCGGCTGAATCGTCCTCAATGATGTAGTAATCGGCGGACAAAACAACCACATTAACCTCTCCTCTTTCTGGAGTAGCCTCATAGTCAACCATCTCCTCATCGGAAACCTCAGGCACCTCCATGCCAACCATAGAAGCAACGATAGAAGCAAAATCATCAGAGGACACCTCGAAAGCCATCAGGATAGTAGGAGTCAGCCTAGCCGATTCTGGGGCTTCTAGAGCAATATCAGCAGGGGGAGTCGGCTTAGTCAACTCTAGCACACCTAGGCCAGCAGGAACAGGTGTAGTCAGCTTAGCCACCTCTGAAGTCGGCTAGCCGACTGGCTCAGCACAGGCCGACTGGCTAGTGGTAGTAGCGGCATTTTGATCTTTCGAAAGGCTTTTGACGTGCTCAGGGTTTAGGACTTCACCCTCCATCTTGGCAAGCATCTCCCGCTTCTATTGCTTATGCTGAGCACGCTGCAGCTTACATCTTTGAGTTTTATTCAACCCACAAGGACACCATACGGGTTGGCGATACTTGGAATCTCCTTCAACGCACTCCTTCTCATCTCCAGCAACTTTTTTAAGAGCCTCATCTTGCTTTTGCACTGGAGTTTCTTCAATTACAATCGGCCCATCATGATTAGTGATAGGAGCTTCCATGGAGCCGATTGTGATAACCGATTAAGGCCTAGCTCTTGGTGGAGGAATAACAGGAGCCTCAACCTTCTTAGGCACATAGATTTGCTGCATTGGTGCCTTTCTTGAACTTTGTGAAGTTAGAGCCTTGGAAGGAATCACCCGGCCTTGATTTACACGGCTAGAGCTCGATTGACCATTGTTCAATCAGCTAAAGACAGAAGACCTTGGGATTGGACCAGCAAGCTCTACCAATCCTTGTTGGCCTTGCATAGGTGCCGCCAAAGGATACGGCACCCAAACTCCATAGGGACCCCATTGCGGTGTGACTGGAGGTGGAATCAGGGTCCCCAATGAGATACATGAGGAGTAACTCTCTGAACTAGAGCTGCTAGTTGCATCACCGCTAATTGCTTAACCTTGTCATCTTCTCTCTTGGGTGGAGTAGATTCTCTTTTTTTTAACGGTCAATTCTTGAAATTGGCCTTTTCTTGCTTACACTTGGCCATGAGCCTATCAAAAGTGCATGGTGGCCTCACCACAAGCACCCCTTGGTTCTTCTTCTCATTCGCCTTTCAAGTACCAACTTCTGGACTGTGTGGAACAAATATGTGCAAAATATGAACATCAGAGTGACCGGGACTGCTGGAAACAGGGGAGTTGGCTAAGCCGACTAGTGCAGTCAGCTTAGCCAACTTGGCTGTGGGGAGGCTGAGTCGGCTAAGCCGACACCCTGAGTTAGCTTAGCCAACTGGCTCTGCTGCTAGGTGGAGTCGGCCTGGCCGACTGCTCCAGTCGGCCTGCCCAGTCTTCGTTGTGCCACCATCGTTTTTGTACCACCACTGTCTTCTCAAATACTGCGTTGATCCAGTAGTGATCTTCAATTTGTTCTTGCCTTCATCGTCCTTCTCCAGCACCACCTTGCGTCCTGATTTCATTTCGATATTCGGTGCTACACGTGGTTCACCGATAAGCACATTCTTGCCTTGAGTTGTATCGGCTTGCTCAGGACGAATCAAAATAGTGAGTGGTCCTGCTTCAATTGTATGCATTAGAAAAGAGACCTTATCAACTTGCATATTAGAAAGACTCAATCATAGGGCCGATTGGACCTACCGACGGAAAACATTGCAATCATTAGTGGTATGAGAAAAAGAATTATGATATTTACAATAAGCTATTATTTTTAACTCATCAGCTGAAGGCAGTGCATAATTAATTCTAATATAACAAAATTTCAACAATTCATCAAAAATTCGGTCACATTTAGAGAAATCGAAAGTAACTTCATCTCTTCACCCCGATTCTTATGAATCGGTTTGAGAGATGGGCAAGTAACCATCTTATTTTCTACTGACCATATAATTTTAGCAGGGCAAACCTCCCTATTATCATCATTAGAACAATCAGAATGATCATCAACAACATGCACATTATGACGATTAGACTTATTGGTATCGTGAGATTCTTTAAGGCGTGATTCAGCTGAAATGGCCCTTTGCAATAGTTGATTAACATTCACAAAGTCATGATGTTCAAGTTTATCCCAAATGCTAGGATGTAAACCAGCAAAGCATAAGTCAGTTAAATCTTTTTCAGAAATAATTAAATTAAAGCATCGGTTCTTAATTTCTCTAAATCGTTTAATAAAATCAAGAACAGACTCATCACGACCTTGATGAACCGATGCAAGATGAGATAGTCTAGTTTCATGGATGCCGGTATAAAAATGACTATGAAACTTTTCTTCTAATTCAGCCCATGAACCGATAAAATAAGCTGGTAATGAGGTAAACCATGCAAAAGCTATGCCAGTAAGAGACAATGGAAAATTACGAACTTTCATAAAATCATAAGCACTAGTTTCACCCAATTGCGAAAGAAACATGTTAATATTCTCCTTGGTAGATTTACTATCATCACCACTAAATTTATTAAAATCAAGTACCTTCCACCCATCAGGTGCTTTCATGCAATCAAAGTGTAAAGGGTATGGCTTGCGGTAAGTAGTCCTACTAGGCTTGATTTGTACACCTAAACTTTCCTCAAGCGATTTAGACAATTCTTCCCTAAACTGATTCAAAGTATCATTGAAATCGGTAGAGGGAGCAACACGTGCAGCAGGTGTATCATCAAGTATAGGGACTTGGCTTGGTGACTTCGGCAGGTTGGGGAGAATGTTTTGCCTAGCCGAAGCTTTACTTGTTGTTCGTCTTTGATTAGTTCGAGTGTTTCGAGCCAAATTTTGACCATAGACAACCACTTGATTAGTTGGAGCACTACCGGCTAAACCGGTCTTATCGATTTCAATCGCCGAAGAGACTGAATTGCCTTTATTTGCTACTGCATATAAACCTTGATTGTCATAAAAATTCAAAGGCATGCCGAATTCAGGTTGTTTAGAAGAAGAATCAACACCCGATGCATTGTCATTGGTTGTTTTCCCTTCTAGCTTCGAGCCATGATCATGTTTGCAGTAGTCAAAAGATTATTATCTATTACTTTTTTATGATCATCCATCATAGTAGCATAATTGACATGCGTAGGATAAGGATCAACAATATCATCATACCTCAGGTGCAGTGGGTGCAAATGATGTAGAAGTGATCAACTCGCTAAAATCTAGCTCCCTGAATTGAGTGACCTTTTTCTGCGGATCTTTAGTGCAACTCTAAAGAAAAGCCTTTAGAACGGCGTTGAACTTGGCCTCCACTTGTTGCTTCAATTCCTCAGGGAGCTCATCGATGTTCATGGGATGATTGATGTTGCCCTCATGAGCGACCTAGTTCCTATCCCCAGTATCTTCACCGTTGCTTCCCATGTTGCTGGAGGAAAACTTGATCTTTTGCCTAGTGTTCCCCAGCGGAGTCACAAAAAGTATGTTGACACAGAAGTTTGCTCCAAGCCAACACACCAGCGAGGGCCTTGGATGCCCAAAGAGGTCGCAAACAACCTGCAATGCAGCAAGAACACAGCGTAATCGGCCAAACCGATCTAGAGACCGAGAGGACCAATGTGGAGCTCGACCTCGGCTAAAAAGACTCCTGAACCACTCTCGGAAGGATCCGTCAGGTTGGAGCAAATGCAGGATCTCTTAGGACCAGCAAGGCCGCCTAGGATGCCGATGAATCTCGTGGAGAGACGTCACCGAATAGCAAAAGGGGTTGAGAGAGGAGAATTAGGGCAAAGGGTAGTTGATATGTTGTGTTTTTGACAATTGGATAGATAGGAACTCAATCGGCTGTGATCCTCTCAAATATATATATAGAGGGGGTGGTGTTATCCTAGTAGAAAACATCTTCACAACGTGTTCTCCAAGTTTCCCATGTCAAAAATATACCAAAAACCAATCTAGAAACCAAATTAACTCGGAATTCAGGACGAGTCGGCTTAGCCTATAGGGGCAGTCGGCCTTAGGCACCCTGGCTGGGTGGCTGGAATAGGGAGTCGGCTTAGCCGTCGGCTAAGCCGACTGGGGGGCAAACCCGCCAAGCTGACTAGGCAAGTCGGCTAAGCTGACTGGCTTGGCTCACCGGTGGCTCGCTGTCTTCTCTGTGCATCTTGCTCACTGTTTAGTCGCACCATTTGACCACCACCATGCCCAAGATGTTTATAACTTGTTTATGATACTTAAAACCTCCTCGGGATATTTTTGAGTGTCAACACATATCTTGGTTGATGTTGGTTGATGCCTTCCTCCTGTGCTCAAGGCAGAAGCTAGCAGGTTCATGAATCATGGTACGCTACGTTGTGTGTTTGCATTATAGACGATCGACGGGCTACAATGATTTTTCATCTCCAAACATTATTTTGACAGGTAGTAAAATAGAACAGTAATGAAAGCATCTAGGCCCCGGTGTTGGTTTCAGCAATTGATGACAACGCATTATTACCATGACTAACGTGTGTTTTGCAGAAACATTGATAAGTTAGGTCATGGAGTTGATAACTGCTTTGGGCACTATGGTATTCATGTCCCTTGATGGAAATTGTTTCAGTTTCCAAAGGATCAACGACAAGATTAAGGACGGTTAGTTCCAGATGTCAAGGTGTTGAGTTACATCTGGAATAGTCGTTAGGATCTTTATTTCTTCCTTGACCGTACTATAAAGGGGGACATGAGCGAGTAGCTTGACCTAGGTGAGTCTTTTGTTTAGGTGTGGTGCACACTTGTCAAACTTAGCACTAGGTAGCTCTGGTAAAGCTCAAAGTTCAGTTGGAAGCAACTTGGTTCAAGTTGTGTCGCGTTTCTAAGTCGTTTGAGCAGTTTACCCTTGACCGGATGCGGTTTCTGTCACGACCGGACGCATCCGGTCAGTACTAACAGTCATTGCATCGTTAACTGATTGACTAGACGCGGTCCCTGCGAGGACCAGACGTGGTGATCAGTCTGACACGTGTTTCAGAGGGTAACAGTCTAATCGGACGTGACTGTGAAGTGATCGGACGCGTCCGGTCACGTTCTAGTAAGGTTCTTACCTGACCTGACGCGTCCGGTCATCTATAATCGGACGCGGTTGGGTGTCAGGTCAAAGTCCAGTAAGGTTCTTGCACGATCGGACGCGTCCGGTCATCCCTGACCGGCGCGTCCGGTCACTCAGCGCTGATTTTTGGTTCTCCGACCGTTACACTCGACCACGTGTCCAGTCACGACGACCAGCGCGTTCGGTCAGTGCGTGTTTTGCTGTTTTGGCAGATAACGGTTGGATTTGTCTGAGGGGTGTATAAATACATCCCCTCCACCTCTTTTAGAGGTCTCTTGCTCATTTGTTCAGCTCAGAAACACCTTTGGAGTGCAAGGGAGTGCAAGAGCCCTAGTGAGGATAGTGATTTGAGAATCAAAGTTTGAGATTTCTCACTAGTGACTAGAGAGTAGCAAGTGTGCATCCATCTTCTCATTAGGCTTGTTGTGGTCAAGTGAGAGTTCTAGCTTGTTACTCTTGGTGATCGCCATCACCTAGACGGTTTGGTGGTGATTGGGAGTTTGGTGATCATCCGACGAGCTTGTGGATGACCCAACTCATCTTATGAGCGGTTTTGGGCGATTCACCACAACGGAGTGTCGAAGAATCAACCCGTAGAGAGCACTTAATCCTTGCGCGGATTAAGGGGGAGCTACACCCTTGCGCGGATGCTCCAACGAGGACTAGTGGGGAGTGGCGACTCTCCGATAACTTGGGAAAATATCGCCGTGTTCCTAACCCTTACTTTCAAGCATTTACTTTCGTGCATTTCTTTCATTGCTTGTTTACTTTCCTAGAATTGTCATGCTAGACTAGGATTGGAACTTAGGGTGCAAAACTTTTATCGGTAGAATCACAAGGAACACTAGTAAGCACTAGGGGTGAAGTTTGGCTTATAGGATTTAATTCTTGCAATTAATTTTTAGAAAAGCCCAATTTACCCCCCCTCTTGGGCATCTTGATCCTTTCAATTGGTATCGGAGCCGTGTTGCTCTTTATTTAGGCTTCACCGCCTAGAGCAAGATGTCTAATGGGGAAGGACCACCTCCCACCTTTGAGGGAGACGATTTTCCATATTGGAAAATTCATATGGAGGCGTACCTCAAAGCTATAGATGTTGAGTGCCTTAGAGCCACAATCGAAGGGCTTCCCGCTATCCGGGATCCCGCCAACCCAAGTGGTGATGAGGAGAATTACGACCGGTGGAATGCAAAGGCAAAAAAATGCACTCTACTGGGGCCTAGGCAAGGATATCTTCAATCGTGTGCGTAATGCCAAAAATGCTCATGAATTGTGGGAAAACCTTTGTGCTCTCCATGAGGGAACTAAGATGAGCGTGAGGAACACTATCATATTGCTTTAAAGAAAAATAATTCTTTTGAGATGCTTCCCAAAGAAAGTGCTAATGAAATGTACACTCGATTGAATGTTCTTATAGAGAATCTCAATGCTCTTGGACTCACTCAAATGAGTCAATCGGATGTTGCAAGGAGGATCTTGAGCGTTCCTCCCGTTGAGAAGTATGGTCACATTGTCACCGTGCTTCACCAAAGTGATCTCTCTACCATAACACCGACTCAAGTATTGGGAAAGATCAATGCACATGAGATGTACATGCACATCACTCCGGAAGAGGGCTCATCATCTTCTAAGAAGAAGGACTTGACCTTCAAAGCTAGCCATGAAAAGAAAAAGAAGAAGGGCCAAGCCATGATGGTGCAAGAAAGCTCAAGTGAAAGTGATATTGATGATGCATCACTTGCACTCATGGTGAGAAAGACCACTAAGATGCTAAAGAAGCTTAACAAGAGTGGCATCAAGTTCGATGGCAAGAAGAAGAAATTCTTTACAAGTAGCAAAAGGAAGCCAATATCCGAGATGGATTGCTTCAATTGTGGTGAACTTGGCCACTTAGCTCATCAATGCCCGAAGCCTCCAAAAGACAAGTACAAGAACAAGAACAAGGGCAAGAAAGATGATTCAAGTGATGAAGAAGATGAGAAAAAAGAAGAACAAGCCATACAAAAAGAAAGATGGCAAGAGAAGAGAGTTTTACAAGAAGAAGAAGGGAGGCAAAGCTTACATTGTTGGTGATTGGCTCACCGACATTGAGTCATCATGTGAGTCCTCTGGCGATGAGAGCGACGATAAGAAAGAGAAGGTCACCGCATTTGTGATTGGGCCATCATCATCTTCGCCAACATCTTCATCACCATCTTCACCGCCATCTTCACCATCATCGTCCACTTCTCACCTATGCCTTATGGCCAAGGGTGAATGAAAGGTACAAAACAATGAGAGTGATGATGATGATAGTGATAGTGATGATGAATATGATGCACCTTCTTATGATGAACTTGTAAAGTTGTTGAACAAATATTCTAAAATCATAAGAAGAACTAGAAATGAAAATGATGAGCTTCAAAATGAAAATGACTCACTCTCATCTAAGCCTGAGAAGGCACATAAGACTAGTGATGAGCTCAAAGATCAAAATGAAATTATGTCTTCTACTCTCAAGGAGCTTAAAACTTCTAACAAAGAGCTTAGAGATGAACATCATAAACTTGAGAAGAAGCATGATGAGCTCAACACTAGGCACAACTTGTTAAAAGATAAATATACTACATGGAAAATCGATTATGATAGTCTTATTGTTGCTAATGAGCTTGCTCTTAAGACACATGATGCTACTAACCAAGTTGTTAAGATCGATATAGCTACATCATGGGATGACTTGATTATTGAGAACATTGAGCAAGGCTCTAGCGGTAAAGGCAAGAATGTGGTTGAGTCCGACAACTATGATGAGTATGTCAAGCTCAAGAGTGAAAATGAGATGCTTAAGAATGAGAACAAGAAGTTGATGGCTCTTGAAAAGCAAACATCAAATGAGTCACTTATTGAAGAGAACAAAAAGCTCAAGCAAGAAAAAAAGCATCTCAAGACTGGCCTAAGTAAGTTCACAAGAGGCCAACATTTATAAAGTGAGCTACTCATGAACACCGTCATGAAGTTGGATAGAAGTGGCATTGGTTACTTGGCAAATCAAGAGAAGAAGGCTAAAGCTCAACAACAACAACAACAACAAAGCAAGTCAAAGCCCAAGCCAAAGAGATGTGTTGAGTGTGGACAAGATGGTCATTTTGCTCATGAGTGCAAAACTCCACCACCACAACCCTTGCCCAAGCATGCTAGACCCTTTGCTTTCAATGCTCATTACATGCTTAGAAAAGATTCAAGTGGAAAGATGAAAGTCATGTTCTTGGGTCCCCCTAAAAAGAATAGGCCTAAGAAAATATGGGTTGCCAAGTCACTAGTTGAGAAAGTCAAGGGTCCCTCTCAAGTTTGGGTCTCTAAACAAAAAGCTTGATCTCTTGTGTGTAGGTGAACTACAAGACCAGTGGATCTCATTGGGTTATTGATAGTGGTTGCACTCAACATATGACCGGTGATCCACGTATGTTCACCTCACTTGAAGAGAATGGGGTATGTCAAGAGAAGATCACATTTGGGGACAATTCAAAGAGCAAAGTCAAGGGTATAGGCAAGATTTCAATATCAAATGATCACTCTCTTTCAAATATGCTCTATGTTGCTTCATTGAGTTTCAACTTACTATCCGTTGGGCAACTTTGTGATCTTGGCTACCAATGCTTGTTCACTCCTAATGAAGTGGTAGTTACAAAGATAGATGACAAGCAAGTGATTTTCAAAGGCTTTAGATACAATAATCTCTATCTTGTTGACTTCACCTCCGAAGATGCAAACTTGATGACATGTTTGTTCACCAAAACTACACTTGGATGGCTTTGGCATAGGAGGCTTGCACATGTTGGAATGAACACTCTCAACAAGCTATTGAAGAAAGAATTAGTGAGAGGTTTGAAGGATGTAAAGTTTGAGAAGGACAAACTTTGTAGTGCATGTCAAGCCGGCAAACAAGTTGCAAATACTCATCCAACCAAAGCTTACATGTCAACATCAAGAGTACTTGAACTTCTACACATGGATTTGTTTGGTCCTACAACTTACAAGAGCTTGGGTGGAAATCTCTATTGTCTTGTGATTGTGGATGACTTCTCAAGATATACTTGGACTTTCTTCCTTCATGACAAATCTGAAGTGGCAAATTACTTCAAGAAGTTTGCAAAGAGAGCTCAAAATGAATTTGAAGTCAAGATAAAGAAGATTAGAAGTGACAATGGCAAAGAGTTTGACAACACAAACATTGAAGCTTATTGTGATGAAATTGGAATCAAGCATGAAGTTTCATCAACCTACACTCCTCAACAAAATGGTGTAGTTGAGAGAAAGAACCGGACTTTGATCACCCTTGCAAGAACAATGCTAGATGAGTACAACACATCGGAGAAATTGTGGGCTGAGGCAATCAACACCGCATGCTATGCTTCAAATCGTCTCTTCCTACAAAAGTTTCTTGGCAAGACCCCCTATGAGTTGCTAAATGGGAAGAAGCCAGACGTCTCATTCTTCTGGGTGTTTGGTTGTAAATGCTACATCTACAAAAAGCGTCAACGCCTAGGGAAGTTTCAAAGACGTTGTGATATTGGTTTTCTTATTGGTTACTCATCAAAGTCCAAAGCATATAGAGTATTTAACCATGCCACCGGTTTGGTTGAAGAAACATATGATGTGGAATTTGATGAATCTAACGGCTCCCAAGGAGCAATTGAGAATTGTGATGATGTAGGTGATGAACCATTGAGAGAGGCAATGAAGAACATGTCGGTGGGAGACATCAAGCCTAAAGATGACGAAGACGACGTACAAATTGTCAATCCACCATCTTCATCACATGTGCCTCAAGATGATGATAAGAATGAGAGAGTTGAAAATGAAGATACTCATGTCTCTCATGAACAAGCCAAGGCACAAGCTCAAGATGTTGATGCTCCTCAACCCTCTCCTCAAGTGGTTGATAGAAGAAACTCACCTCTACTTCAAGCACATCCACAAGATCTCATCATAGGGAGTCCTACAAAGGGTGTAATGACTCGATCTCAAATGCTTGTTTCTTTTGTTGAACATCACTCTTTTGTCTCTTGTCTTGAACCTAAAAATGTAGAAGAAGCTCTTCAAGATCCGGATTGGGTGAATGCTATGCATGAAGAATTGAACAACTTCGCCCGCAATCAAGTTTGGACACTTGAAGAGCATCCAAAAGGTGCAAGAGTCATTGGAACCAAGTGGGTGTTCCGCAACAAGAAAGATGATCAAGGCGTAGTAGTGAGGAACAAGGCAAGACTAGTTGCAAAGGAGTTCTCTCAAGTTGAAGGTCTTGATTTTGGAGAGACCTTTGCACCCGTTGCAAGACTTGAAGCCATTCGTATCCTTCTTGCATATGCATCGCATCATGAAATGAAACTATATCAAATGGATGTGAAAAGTGCATTTTTAAATGGCTTCATAAATGAACTAGTCTATGTTGAACAACCTCCCGGGTTTAAAGACTCTAGATATCCTAATCATGTTTATAGGTTGTCCAAGGCGCTATATGGGCTCAAGCAAGCCCCTAGAGCGTGGTATGAGCGCCTCTAGGACTTCCTCATTGAGAAGGGCTTCACTATTAGGAAGGTTGACACCACACTATTCACCAAGAAGCTTAATGGAGAGATCTTCATTTGTCAAGTCTATGTTGATGATATCATTTTTGGGTCAACAAATGAAGATTATTGCAAAGAATTTGGTGAATTAATGTCGAAGGAGTTCGATATGTCAATGATTGGTGAGCTAACATTCTTCCTTGGTTTTCAAGTCAAACAAATGAGAGAAGGGATTTTTATCTCTCAAGAAAAGTATACCAAGGATCTTATCAAAAGATTCAAGATGGAAGAGTGTAAGCCAATCAAGACCCCAATGCCATCTAATGGACATCTCGACCTAGATGAGGAAGGTAAACTAATTGATCAAACTCTCTACCATTCTATGATTGGTAGCTTGTTGTACCTTACCGCATCTAGGTCTGATATCATGTTTAGTGTGTGCATGTGTGCTCGCTTTCAAGCGTGCCCTAAAGAACCTCACCTAAGTGCCGTAAAAAGAATTTTAAGATATCTTAAGTACACCCCAAGCATCGGTCTTTGGTACCTCAAAGGAGCTAGATTCCAACTAGTTGGCTATTCTAATTCGGATTATGCCGGTTGCAAAATTGATAGAAAAAGCACATCCGGAGGGTGCCATTTGCTTGGGAGGTCCTTAGTATCTTGGTCATCTAAGAAGCAAAATAGTGTGGCTTTGTCCACCACTGAGGCGGAATACATTGCCGTGGGGGCTTGTTGTGCACAAATCTTATACATGAAACAAACCCTCCTAGATTATGGAGTTATTCTTGAAAAGGTGCTGCTTTTATGTGACAATGAAAGTGCCGTTAAAATTGCTAATAATCCGGTACAACACTCACGCACCAAGCACATTGATATCCGTCACCACTTTCTAAGAGATCATGTTGCTAAAAATGATATATCACTAGAAGGTGTAAGAAGTGAAAATCAATTAGCGGATATCTTCACTAAACCTTTAGAAGAGGCTACCTTTTGTAGGTTGAGAAGTGAACTAAATGTGCTTGATTCTAGTAACTTTAAAAATTGAGCTTGTGTTGTCCCTTGCATTGCATTGTATTATATGCCATGTTTAATTCCCCGCAATGCATCTAGAACTTGTCTAACACAGTTATGATAACTCTCCTTTGGAGGAGTGAAGAAGCCTAACCGTGGATCAAACTTGACAAGCAACCTAGTCTTCCTTTCTCGCTTTGCATTGCATATGCATGGTTGTTGCTTTGTCGTTTCTTTTTGGTTTAGCTTTGAGTAACCTCTGTGTTTGTCCATGAATAGAGAGAGCATTTGAAGCTCCCAAGGGTTCATAAACTCTATTGCATGGCCATATGTTGCTCCTCGGGTGTTTATTGCGTATTTTCTTAAAAATAATACTAGCCTAAGGCAAAATACTTTGAAAAACTTGAGGGTTTGAGTGAGGTCACTCATATCAGGTTCCAATTGGTGTTTATTTGACTCTCTTTGAATTGGAACTTGATTGGGAGAAGTCGCGTCGAAGATCGGATTGAAGAAAGGCGTTAAACAGCGACCGGACGCTGGACCGGACGCTGCATCGGACGCGGTGCTGCTTCACCACTGCGTCCGGTCCCGGCGACCACTAGCACGTCCGGTCATCCCAAAGAACTTTCCTAAGATTTGTGATCGGACGCTGCACCGGACACATCGTTGCTGACCACCGCGTCCGGTCCCGGCCATCACCACCGCGTCTGGTCATGCGCTTGAGTCTTCCGGGCAACTTATGACCGAACTCTGTCAGCGTCCGATCATGCCTAACCGGACACGTCCGGTCATTCCAGGAGCTTACTGGACTGTGACCGGACGCTGCCCCACCGCGTCCGGTCATGCGACCACCGTGTCCGGTCATCACACGAAAAGCGGATCTAAGCCTTTTTAACTGTTCGTTCGGATCTCGTTCGTTTTCTTTGTTCCATCTCAATCCGTCGCCGCTCCTTGCCCTAACCGTGTCCTCGCCGTAATCTTGCCGAGTGCCGCCTCCTCACCGAGCACCGCCGCAGCCGAGCCACCGTCCTACACCCGTGAACTCGTTGTTCCACGCCCGCGCCCGAGCATGCCACCGCATCCGCGCCCGCGAGCTCGCTGTTCCGCGCGCCGCCGCCGCGTGCCCACGCTCGATGCCCATGCGCCGCCGCTCTACCGCGCGCGCGCCACCGCACCAAAGCCCACGCTCGCTGCTCCTGCCGGAGTCTTCATCTCTCCCACAGAGACCTAACCCTAGCCGTGCGAAAATTGTTCTTCGTTGAGGTTTCTTCGTGAGTTTCTATCTCCGCGAGCGGTTGTTCATCGTTTCTAGGTAACCCTAGCGTGTCAAGATCATCTTCCTTTCATCGGAACTTCGCTCATCCGAGGTAGCTATCGTGGCCTATTCACATCTTATCTAATATGCTTGCTTTCATTAGGATCTCACTCATCTATTAGATAATATATGTTGCTTATAGTAGATCTATCTATTCTATCCTTTTAGTGCGTCCTATCGGTGCTTTGTGTGTTAGGTGATCAGCTGTGAATTCGAGGCCAAGCCTGTGGATACGGATTGAGGCCAAGCCTCACGAGTGTCAATACATCATCTTTCATTGTCCAGTTTCTCTCAGTCGCAGCAGTTTGTCAGTATGGTTCACTGCAAGAATGCTGGTGGTGCACCTAGTGATGGGGACGAAAGTCCTCCCAGAAGGACAGAGGTGGCTCGTGGCAAGCGAGTAAAGATAGCCGCCAACAAGAGAAAGAGGACACTCACAGAGGCAGAGGTGGCTCAGGCAGTTGTAGATACAACAGAGCTAGCAGAGAGAGGTGGCAGGAGTAGTGGGATTCGTATTGGCGAGCATCGCTTTCACCTTGAAGGTCGATAGCTCGGTACTGAGGTCACAGAAGAGACCGTGGATGCACCTACAGAGCAGCCCATAGAGGACCCAGAGGAGACAAAGGAGCAGACAGTTCACTCTCCACAGCGTCGTCGCTCAGGACATACGCGAGCTCAGGTGACTCCTAGGCTAGAGGGCCAACATCGTGGAGGTCGTCCACCTCCCAGGGCTCGAGGTCACCCCCCAGTTGAGCACTTTGACCTCAGGGGAGCTACAGCACGACAGGTGCAGGCACTCAGGTTTGTTGAGGTCACTCGGTGGTTCCCACCTCAGCGGGATCCCCGGGCTTCAGAGGGTTTCTACACACCTCTCCATGAGGACTTCTATAGAGCCTATGTTGACAGCGGGATTGCATTCAGACCTCAGAGAGTCTGTCGACTGGAGGTTTTAGTTGAGGTGGTTGGTGAGCAGCTCCGTCCGCACTTATCCTTTCTACCTAGATTGTTATATCTTATTGGACCGACTAGAGCCTACTGCGGGACCTGGGTCAGAGAGTTCTATTCTTCACTTTGGATTGATCCAGTACATGAGTTTATACACTTTGCATTCAGAGGCCGTGACCGCAGACTGTACAGCACCAGGGTACGGGAGATCCTCAGACTCCCAGCTTCAGAGACGAAGATACACCAGCTGTGCTTTGGACAGACCGCACCTCCGAGACGTCCTCATGGAGGGACAGTGCCACCCACAGACACGATCAGACCCTGCTTCTGTGAGCCATTTGGCGAGGGGTCTAGACGTACATCTACCATCCTGACACCCCTAGCTAGAGTGCTTGATGCTATTGTGAGGCAGACACTACTTTCGAGGCTAGGATACAGAGAGGGACTGATCCGTATGCAGTTATAGGTAGTGCATCACCTCATCTCACAGACACCGTTCGATATTTGGGATCTGATGCTGTGTGAGATGGAGGATACTTTGGCAGAGGGATTCAAGGGTCACAGGCAGCTACCTTATGCTCATTGAATATGTTTTCTTATTCGATCTGCGTGTGACCTGCCTGCAGAGATTAGAGCAGAGATATCGGATACCACTACTGCATTTCTAGAGTATGATATCCAACAGTTGTGGGCTTCAGTGACTAGAGAGCAGGCACCTGGCCTAGGACAGTGTCAGCGGCTAGAGGTTCTAGAGACAGCTGCTGAGCAGGATGAGACCGTTGAGGGTCTTGCTGAGGCCGAGCTAGCAGATCTTGATGCTCAGCCAACTGATCCAGTCGAGGATGTTGCTACTGACAGCATAGACGAGGATTACTAGCCCATCCCTCGGTACCGCTCTCCTCGGCCTCACGACCATGAGGCCGGTGGTTCAGGCTCAGCCTCCCGCTCAGACCCAGCCATTATGGTTATACTTGAGAGGCTGACCCAAGCCCAGGAGAGACAGGAGGTTCAGATGCAACGACAGGCTCAGGACACAGCTGCCGCATTTGCTCAGATTCAGGCTCGTCAGGACGAGTTCCAGAGGCAGCAGCTGGAGTTTCAGAGGCAGCAGTTTGAGATGTAGAGGCAGCATGCAGCCACCCAGCAGCAGTATCTAGAGCTCCTATGATACCTTGTCACTGTTAGGGTACCTCCACCACCATCTGTCCTGACTCCAGCACTACAGTCCAGTGGACCTCAGAGTTAGGGACAGCCGAGCTTTTAGTTCACCTCTTCCTAGCAGCAGATTCCATAGACTTTTCAGTTCCTGAGCTACACTCCTATACAGATGGGGTTCACTCCACTAGCTCAGCCTAGACCTCACCTCCTCTCAGGCACTCCTTTCCCTGACTTGAGTGCCTCCTACAGTGAGCTGACTGGACAGCCGACACCCTCATACACCACTGTTGTGACCACTTTAGGGATGTCAGCTTTCGAGACTGCTCTTCCTCCAGTGTCAGGGGTCGGGACTACAGAGACTGTGCCATCGTTAGTTGCATCGACAGATCCTCCTACTCTGGGTGTCTTTCAGGCTCAGGTGACACTGACTGCTCCTATTGTTGCTACCACACCTTCAGTTCCTGTACCTGCTCTACAGACCTAGACCGCTTCACTGTCACGTCTATCTATAGAGGGTCAGCCTGACAGTTCAGAGTCTGAGGAGGATACTTTACAGTTCGTGATCACTCCACGCTCCTCGGCACCCGACACGACAGCTTCTGTTCCCCCGTCGGATCCTTAGTTTTGTCTTTTTGGCGTTTGATGCCAAAGGGAGAGAGAGAGAGTAGATTCAGGGGGAGTGTTGATAGAGGGTTTTCGTTTTTCTTTGTGTGCTATTTCATGCATCATGTTTAATTTTTTGCCCTGCATTTTGTGACAAGTGTGCTTGTGAGACTTTATCTTATATATCATGTCACTTAATTGGTTTTAGCTCATAAGGTTGTGCTTCCGTGCCTTACTCCGATTTCATATGAGCTATGCTTTATTTGTACTAACTCTTCATGTTTTATCTTATGAGTACACTCAATTGGCTTGGAACACATAAGCAATTCCTAATCCCTTGTGCTTGCAGCTTTGTGCTTATGTGAACCAAGCATGTTCGAAAACCTCAACTCTTATATCTTCTGAATCTAAGTGTTATCATCAATCACTAAAAAGGGAGAGATTGAAAGCATCTAGGCCCCGGTGTTGGTTTCGGCAATTGATGACAACACATTATTACCATGACTAACGTGTGTTTTGCAGAAACGTTGATAAGTTAGGTCATGGAGTTCATAACTACTTTGGGCACTATGGTATTCATGTCCATTGATGGAAATCGTTTCGGTTTCCAAAGGATCAACGACAAGATTAAGGACGGTTAGTTTCGGATGTCAAGGTGTTGACTTACATCCGGAATAGTCGTTAGGATCTTTGTTTCTTCCTTGACCGTACTATAAAGGGGGGCATGAGCGAGTAGCTTGACCTAGGTGAGTCTTTTATTTAGGTGTGGTGCACACTTGTCAAACTTAGCACTAGGTAGCTCTGGTAAAGCTCAAAGTTCAGTTGGAAGCAACTTGGTTCAAGTTGCGTCGCGTTTCTAAGTTGTTTGAGCAGTTTATCCTTGACCGGACGCGGTTTCTATCACGACTGGACGCGTTCGGTCAGTACTAACAGTCACTGCATCGTTAACTGATTGACCGGACGCGGTCCCTGCGAGGACCAGACGCGGTGATCAGTCTGACACATGTTTCAGAGGGTAACAGTCTAATCGGACGCGACTGTGAAGTGATCGGACGCGTCCGGTCATGTTCTAGTAAGGTTCTTACCTAACCTGACGTGTCCGGTCATCTATAATCGGACGCGGTCGGACGTTAGGTCAAAGTCCAGTAACGTTCTTGCACGATCGGACGCGTCCGGTCATCTCTGACCGGCGCGTCCGGTCACTCAGCGCTGATTTTTGGTTTTCCAACCGTTACACTCGACTGGCGCGTCCGGTCACGACGACCAGCGCGTCCGGTCAGTGCGTGTTTTGCTGTTTTGGCAGATAACGGTTGGATTTGTCTGAGGGGTGTCGTGTCGGGTGCAAGGGAGTGCAAGAGCCCTAGTGAGGATAGTGATTTGAGAATCAAAGTTTGAGATTCCTCACTAGTGACTAGAGAGTAGCAAGTGTGCATCCATCTTCTCATTAGGCTTGTTGTGGTCAAGTGAGAGTTCTAGCTTGTTACTCTTGGTGATCGCCATCACCTAGACGGTTTGGTGGTGATTAAGAGTTTAGTGATCATCCGGCGAGCTTGTGGATGACCCAACTCATCTTGTGAGCGGTTTTGGGTGATTCACCGCGACGAAGTGTCGAAGAATCAACACGTAGAGAGCACTTAATCCTTGCGCGGGTCAAGGGGGAGCTACACCCTTGCACGGGTGCTCCAACGAGGACCAGTGGGGAGTGGCGACTCTCCGATATCTCGGGAAAACATCGCCGTGTTCCTAACCCTTACTTTCAAGCATTTACTTTCGTGCATTTCTTTCTTTGCTTGTTTACTTTCCTAGAATTGTTATGCTAGACTAGGATTGGAACTTAGGGTGCAAAACTTTTATCGGTATAATCACAAGGAACACTAGTAAGCACTAGGGGTGAAGTTTGGCTTATAGGATTTAATTCTTGCAATTAATTTTTAGAAAAGTTTAATTCACTCCCTCTTAGCATCTTGATCCGTTCAAGTAATATATTCATGCATTGTCAAATTAAGGAAGGAAGGAAGAAATTAAGCTCCATTCCTTTTACGTGGCATCAGTATAACTATAACTCTCTAGTGCTAGTAGTACTCTGTTGGATGTGAAAAGGTTTGGTGAGTAGCTGTTACTCAATTCGTAAGCAGCAGGACTGTGTCACAGCTGGAAGCTAGGCAACCACCACTGATTCCAGCGCATGACAGCTCCTGCAAGATTTAATAAGATCTAAGGGGCTATTTAGTTGGCAAAAATTTTAGCGAAACGCTACTGTAGCAGTTTCGTTGTTATTTGGTTAATATTGTCCAATCATGGTCTAATTAGGCTTAAAAGATTTGTCTCGTCTATTTTGTCTAAACTGTGTAATTAGTTTTATTTTTTATCTATATTTAATGTTTCATGCATGTATTCAAAAATTCGATGTGACGTGAAATCTGAAAATTTTGGCAAAATTTTTGGCATCTAAACGGTGCCTAACATGGATCATATCAGGCAAAGCTTTTTGTACATAGTGGCATCAGAATTCAGAAACAACTTTTAATACGACCGTCATAGCTCTGCCTTAGTACATGTGTTTCCACACCAAACAAAACATGATTCTGTCCTCTATGGGCGCACTTTCTGAATGAACATCTGAATTTGTTGCAGGGAGCACGTAAGTACGACGGAGCTGGTGATGAGAATGGAGAGGAAATTTCCAAGTGTAAATCCTAGGAAAAAAGGAGGCAAATTGCGGCTGGGTAGTCATAAATAATTTCGCTGAAGTTTCATATACTCCTAGGACCAAAGAAAAACCAGTACGTGCTACAAAAGAGTGGCGTGCAGCGAGTCCCAACCAAAGCATATATATATCTCCAAAGACAACGCGGGAAAGCGATGTGTTTGGGATTAGTTAGCCCAGTATTCTCTGCTTTATTTATTCCCAAATAATTATCTGGTTGTTCGCTTGAGATTATCAGCCAAATTAGCTAGTCAGCCAGCAATGTTTTTCTCTTACAAAAAATCAGTAAACAGTACTTTCAGCTAACCAGATCAGCCAAAGCGAACAGGTTGTATACTTTTAAAAAAACAACTACTCCCTCCACCCTAGAAATAAGTTCGTTTTGACATGATTTAGCATACAAGAAGTGATTAATTACGGTGTATTTCTCCATGTCTGTCCTTATTAAATATGATTGTGGGTATCACCCATACACCAAACGTTTGTAGCTGTAGCTTGGGCGGTAGTCTTTCTCAAGGTTTTAAATAGCCGGCTAAGCCTCTTAGCCGTTGTCCTCGCCAACAGCTAAGGACAGCTATAGCCGGCTATAGCTGCGGCTAAGGAGGTGTTTGGATCTAGAGACTAAAGTTTATGAGGTATCACATGGGATGTCCCATGAGGTGTTCGGATACTAATAAAAAACAAATTACATAATCCGTCAATAATCCACGAGACGAACTTATTAAGTCTAATTAATTTGTTGTTAGCATATGTTTACTGTAGTATCACATTATCAAATCGACTAATTAGGCTTAAAAAATCGTCTCGCAAAATAGTCTCAATTTGTGCATTTAGTTTCGTAATTAGTACATATTTAATACTTCGTGCATGTATCCAAACATCTAATGGGACAGCGTTAAAGTGTAGGAGGAGGAAACAAAGACATTTAGCTGTTTTGCAAAAAAAAAATGAGAAAAATACACAGAATCATGTCATAAATATTTAATTATTTGCTTGAACAAGCAATCAAGCATAGATCCTACAATGTACAACTGATCTTTAAATTATGTGAACAACCAGTAATACTAATTTCAAATGAGCAGCTTAGCAAAGAAGAAATTTACTTGGTTGATCTAGTCTGCTACTCTGCTCCAGCTGCAGGCCGCAGCCGCTCGTGCTGACTCCACTGCCACTTGTGCTTTCCAGCCGCCGTCGCCGCTTGGGAGAGAGGAAGAGGACTGTGGTGTCGCGCCGTGTGGGGGAGAGGAGGAGGCATGGGATGCCGCCGCGCCACCGTCTCTGGTCCGCCGCCGCCATCGAGGCTCCGAGCATCAGAAGCAGCGGCCGCCGCCGCTCGGGGGGAGAGAAAGAGGACTTTGGTGCCATGCCGCTTGGGGAGAGGAGTCGGACGCCGTGCCGCCGTCTCCAGAAGTAGTCGCCGCCATCTCTGAAGTCCGGAAACAATCGCCGCCGCCGTCGTAGAGAGAGACAAGAACGACGAGCTGAGTACGTGACAGCCTGAGTGCCAATAGGGTTACGTTGGACGGATGGATTGGGTGAGGGAGGCTTTACTGGGCCGCATGGTCGATTTGCTGGCCCAACAACAGTTTAGCTGCAGTATGGTCCATTTAGTGGCAATCTCTGGTTATCTCAGGCTATTAACCTCTAACTTTTCTTAGCGTTAAAAGTGGTATATCTTAGCTGTAGTCTTGCCCAGCAACTATAGCCAGCTATAGCTCCATTTAAAACTTTGGTCTTACTACGGCCAGATGCAGGGGGGCACGGTTCGATCTCTCCCAGGATCGATATTTTTGTGGGAATGCTCGATGTAGGGCGTCCGGCCGATCCGCACGCGTCCGGACGCATCCTCGCTGGCCTGCGGCCTCCCTGCTAGGCTTGCGGACGGGCGGCTCAGGCACCCAGGGAACAGTTTTCCCCACTCCTCGCTCGCTCTGAATTGGCACCTTACCAGACCGTGGTCGCGGCCGCATCCACCTCGCCGTCCGCGGACTCCACCGCACGGCGTGGCGCCTCCACCGCACCATCCACTCGCCGCGACGGCCTTCACCGCGCCGCCCGCCTCCATTGCGCCGCCCGCCTTTCCTACTCACCGTATGCCCCCACCACGGCATCTGCCTACCGCACCCGGTCCACTATGCCGCTCCACTCCACCGCAACCTTCGCTAATCGCCTCCACCATCCCATCGTCCCGCCGTGACTACCTACATCGCGCGGCCCGCCTTCACATGGATTACGAAGGTTGCCGGTCACCCCAACCCTAGCGGTGCAGGTACGACGTCAGTTGCCTGCCTCCCGCCCACTCCTCCTTCTCCATCGCGACCAAACGCTGGTTCCAAGTGATGCATACAAGATCAGGCCGGTATGTGTCGCCCGTTAGGGGTGACTCGCCCAGCAGCACTAACGAGGAGGCAGATGCTGGGCGAGGACGTGGTTGCAGGCGTCTGGCAGTGAGGAAGGTCCCCAACAGCAGGGCACGAGGGGGTCTAACAGTGAGCAAGGTCCCCAACAGCAAGGCAGGACAAGCATCTTCGAGCAAAGGACAAAGCAACATCTCTATGAAGAAATCTCCAATGAAGAAGGTCCCAAACCAGGAAGGTATGGCATCGAACATGGGTACCTGAAGCATCTCATATGCACATTTTCAGAATCCGTAAATGCAATACACAGGATGATAGTGTGTTCAATGTATGTTGAGGATGCTTGCTAGGCAGTTGATACATATGTGCAATGACTGTAGATATTGAAGGAATATAATTTAAATCTTGAGATCAGACATGCCATTAATCTTTACTGCATCTCCGATGGATTTTCTATTTATCATATATGATCAAATGTATGTTGATTCCTGCTGGGGCTACTGTTGGATAGCAACTTTGAACATGTATGCTTATTCCTGCTAGGGTTAGTGTTGGATAAAAACTTTGAACATGTTTCATTATGTTGTCATGTGTTGTTTCACCATGATATGTCCAGTGTTTCATGCCTTCTTCATATATTTTTTTGCAACAATCAGCCATAGGGCGTCTATATATTGGCATGTTTCATTTTTTAAATGTGATGTGTTATCGGCGCATCTATGTTGTGCACCTGCGTGTTAGAACATGTAGCAACTTGTATCTACTTTTTTATGCATTATTATGAACTATGTACCCCAATTTTTGGATTTGATTTTAATATGCTATTTCTTTTTCTTTTTTACGCAGGAATTAATGCTCCTAAAACCAAAGGCAAAGGCAATGGAGACCCCTTCACAACAAGATTTTTAGTCCACAGGATCCGTGACCACAAGTTCAGTCAAGATTAGATAGGGTGGATTGAAGAGGCTCGTTTTGGTGCTTTACTTGTCATGTCTAAGTTTTCTATCCCTATGAAGCTTGTTGCATGGATCATGAAGCACATTGATGTTGATTTGAGAGAGTTTAGGCTCAAACATAAAGTCATTGTATTTGACAAGCAGCTTGTTTGCAACATTCTTGGTGTGCCTAGTGGAGAAGAGCCTGTTAAGCTTACTTCCACCGCCGATCAATATGAAGCATTCCAGAAGATTCGGGAGCCTTTTATGGATGGATTCAAAGGGAAGTGGCCCAAGTGCATGGAGGTGTTGACTAAACCTAAGGACAAAGACTCTTTATGAGGGCATTGATGTTGCTTGCCTTGGGGTTTGTACTCTACCCAGGAACAGATAATGCAACCACCCCACGGTATTTGTACAACTTACAGGATGTCTCTAAAATCAAATCATTTGACTGGGCTGGGCACATCCTTGATGAGTTGATGAATCAAGTCTGAAAGTACCAGACCCATGGTCCTAAAACTGAAGGTGCTGCCGCAAGCCCCTACGTTGGCTCCTGCCTTGCTGTTTTGGCAGTATGTTCATTTTTCCCTTTTGTCTTATATTCTTTTTCTATAGTCCCATTGCAATAACTTTGCTAGTCTGTTTCATTGGTACCACCTCATGTGTTTTAGTAGCTATCTATATATGTTTCAGTACATAAGTTTTCATATACTTCAGCCCTGATTTTCTAATGTTTCATTGGTACTACCTCATGTATTGCAGTAGCTATCTATATTTGTTTCAGTACATATGTTTCCATATTCTTTAGCCCTGATTTTTCTACTGTTTCATTGGTACTACCTCATGTGTTGCAATAGCTATCTATATTTGTTTTAGTACATATGTTTCCATATACTTCAGCCCTGATTTTCTACTGTTTCATTGCTACTACCTCATGTGTTGCAGTAGCTATCTATATATATATTTTAGTACATATGTTTTCATATACTTGAGCCCTGATTTTCTACTGTTTCATTGCTACTACCTCATGTGTTGTAGTAGCTATCTATGTATGTTTTAGTATATGTGCTTCCATATACTTCAGCCCTGATTTTCTACTGTTTCATTGCTACTACCTCATGTGTTGTAGTAGCTATCTATACATGTTTCATTACATGTGCTTTCCATATACTAGAACCCTAATTTCCTAAATGTGGGGCTTTCATTTTTTTTGGTTGTATGTAGATTGCGTACATGGACCACCTTGACATATCGGCTGACCGGGCTATTCACAAGATCAATTATTCTGTCCCACGCATTTGGCATGTCACCAACAATGACTTTAAATTCGTTGAAAGTGTTGACAGGAGTAGGCTGTAGCTTAATGAATATGGGTGGCAACCTGTGAGTTTGATGCTTTTTTTACCTTCATTCATCTTTGGTCAATTCTTTTAGTCATTATATTATTTCTTGACATAATATATCTTCATTCATTGTTAGTTCTAAATGACTAGCCCCTACCCTACCCTGATGCCCATGACTGCTTAGATTCCACCCCTGCCGCCAAAGCCTGAAGAAGAGGCCATGGGGCCACCCCTGCTGCCAATGCCTTAAGAAGAAGAAGAGCCCGTGCAGCCAAGTCTTAAGGACTGGCTGGACTGCCCAGGCATTTCCAGCCGCCGTCTAGTTAATACTCCTGCGGTTGCCATTGAGGTGATTTTGTCAAAACCCTCTCGTAATTTCCATACATGTTGCACAATGTACATTCATATGTTGCAGTGTAATTTCCCCCATGTTTCATTTACTCCACTTCATATGTTGCAGTGTCATTTCCTACATGTGTCAGTGGCCCTATTTTATATTGCGCAAATATATGTATATACATGTTTGCAATTTCCTATATTTGGCATTGCATATATTATTTTATTGCAGTCCCTTCCTGAAGAATACTAAGTTCTATTAGCTTAGCATAATTCTTTGGTGGAGAAAGATTTTGATGAGCTTGCGTAGGCAATGAAAGAGTAAGGAAAGGTGATCATGGCAAAGCGTGGTGCTGAGTTGGCTTCTAAGTTGATCCATCTGAACAAACGTCTGAATGATGTTGCTGATTTGGCAAGTAAGATGAGCCAGCTAAAGAAACCTTCCAATGACAATGCCAATGTGCATCCGCTACTAGACCCAACAGATTCACCTGTTGAGTCACCTTAAAAAACCATCCAGCCCACTAGAGAGTACAGGACATGCAAGTACTTCTAGTGCACCAATCCCACCAGAGGACAGAATAGATGAACCAACTCTATCCCCTCCACCAATCCCACCAGAGGAGAGTACAAAAGGTCCAGTTCCTTCCCCTACACCAATCCCACCAGAGGAGAGTACAAAAGGTCCAATTGCTTCCCCTCCACCAATCCCACCAGAGGAGAGTAAAAGAGGTCTAGTTCCTTGCAAGCCATCAGTCCCTTCATATGTACATGATATCCCTTCATTTGACTTATTCAAACCTGATGAACCAGAGTTCTAAAGATATATGTGGAGAAAGATCCAAAAGCCCTACGCTACTGGTAAACACTCTGATTTTTTCATCCATCTCATTTTATGTGTTCAAATGTGGCTTTTTTATTTGACACATCCTTTTTCCCTTTTTGTCTTATATTCTTTTGTAGTCCCATTACAATAACTTTGCTAATCTATTTCATTGGCACCACCTCATGTGTTGCAGTAGCTATCTATATATGTTTTAGTACATATGTTTTCATATACTTTAGCCCTGATTTTCTACTATTTCATTGGTACTACCTTATGTGTTGCAGTAGCTATTCATATATGTTTCAGTACATATGTTTCCATATACTTCAGCCCTGATTTTCTACTATTTCATCGGTAATACCTCATGTGTTGTAGTAGCTATCTATATATGTTTCAGTACATATGTTTCCATATACTTTAGCCCTTATTTTTTGTCCAGGAGACACCACCATTGATACTTCCATGGACAGACAAACAGGCTCAAGTACAATCGAAAAAAGGAATAGAAAGAAGAGGAAAAGAATTTATGTTGGCCTTGGGCTGAAGCAAAAAAGACCCAAGGGTGATGATGATGATGATGATACCAAAGAAATTTGGAACAAGTTTTTGGCTAAAAGAGCTTTTGCTCAGGGATTCAAGATAGAGGGTGAAAGCCAACCATGAGTTGAACCACTCCCAACTCCTCCTACCTTTTTCCACTTTGACTTGTCCTACACTAACACCCTGTTTAATGTGCTGTCAATATCTGTTGCATTAGGCTTGCTTAGTTATTGTGAATGTATTATTCATTTGTTGAAACTAGCTCTATTTTTTGTTTCCATACTTCATTCATACCTGTTGCATTAAGTGATCAGTTAGCTTTTGCTTGTATGCCACCTCTGTAGTCTTCATTTTTTGTAAACAAAAAATAAAAACTGGCTCTACTTCATTCATATGTGTTCAAGTATTTGTAGCCATAGCTTTATTTAATTGTTGCACGTGTATTTTTCAACCGTTGAAACAAGCTTCTATTGGTTTAGCACTTCGCTCATCTTTCTTCTAGTAGGTTTTGATTACGTGTTCATTGTTTATTTTACATCGCTTGTGGTAATTATAGATGGCTTCCACATTACATACGATGAGTTCTATGACTCCTTTAAGCCAAGAGGATTGGTTGGTAACAATGTAATGGCCTTGTGGAGTTACTAGTTAAATCTTGACCACCTTCAATTATATGAAGAGAAAAAAACAAGAGATGTAAAATTTGCTTTCCCCAAGTTGGCCACGATAATGATACAAAACCTGTGACTTTCCATTTCAACCTGAATTCCTAGAACTCATCTTTTATTTAGCTTTTTTTCTTTTTATCTGTGCTGGACAGGACTTCATGAGTGTGAATCTAGCTTCTTTCAAACATGATGGGACTTGCAAGAACATTTACACCAAGATAAACGAAAAATAGACTATCACCAAGATGGATTTGGTACGTGAGCTATATATACATTGTTTGGTTTCAATGAAATACGATTAACAATGTTGTTAAAGGTGCCACATTAATTTATTTAATTTTACATAACCATACTATGCAAATGTTCTTTCCGATAGTATTTGAGAACCACTTGGTGCTTCTTTGTGTTAGTATGTTCATGAAGCAAATTGCTTTCTTTGACTCTTTGAGTGCCAACAAGGAGAGCACATGTTTGAAGCGTACCCAACACTTGGTAAGTGGCTTCCTTGCTGTATCCCATGTTTCTTGGGTGTTTCAAGTAGCTTTTACTTTTAGTTGTTGCACATTCATTCCACCTTTGTTGAAATAGCTCTTGATTACCTGTTGCAACATATTTGTGGTTCTTGGTGTAAATTTCAACACATGTGATGACATATGATGTGCATATAATTTAGTTAGCAAGCTAAAAAATACCAAATAAGAGGATACTGAAAATCTAGTGTCACCTAGTGTTTTCTAATTTGTCACTGCCTCCTGTACATGTTGCACATTCATTTTTCAGTTGTTGAAGTAGCTCTTGATTATGTGTTGCATGTGTATTCCTGAATTGTTTCATTGTTTTTTATATTCAGAATTTTGCAGCCACAACACTAAAACATGGGGTCCTCAAAACTGACGTGTCTCGTTTTAACTGGATCTACCCTATAGGATATCCTAAACAAAAGAATTTGTATGTTTCCAATTTAGCATGTCCCTCCTTGTCATTATCGCCTAATGATTGGATGTTCACATTTTTTATTGTTCCTATTTCTTAAAAGGTTTGACTGCGGGCTATACACAATGGATTATATGGACGCATGGGATAGCAAGAATATTGTAGCTTCATCACTTGAGAAAGTATGTCTTTCCATTCTAAAATTTTCTTACTTTTGCAACTCCTATTTCTTGTCTCTAAATATGCTTGCTCAGTTTTGCTCTCCTTTTCTTTTTTTTCATTATCTCTCTGCCCAGGGATCGGTGCTAAAGTACAGGAAGCACGCTGCTGCAATACTCCTTCTATCAGAACGCAATGTGGTTAAGCTAGATGACTTTATGAAGAAGTATGATGCCAAGAAGACTTGATCAAGTTGATACTATATACCTTAGGAGGTGTTAGGAGAACGATGTGCATTGAAACACTAGAATTATTGTAATATGGAGTCCTGTTATGCTATGTGGCAATACGTGAATGCTTGTAATCTTAAGTCATCATACCCTGGAAACATCCTGGCATGATGGTGGTCTGCTTTTGGTAGCAACTAAAGTCTGCTAGTGTTGCAATATTGTGTACTGTGAACATCTTTCTAAACATGTTGGTTAGTTCTTTAGCTTGTGTTGCAACAATTCTTTTTCTATTGGTCCATGCTTGTCAATGTTTGTCCACTTTTGCAACAATATTGACCATATGCACGGTCTGATAGTCAACCTTTGCCTTTGCATAGCCACAATTTCATATGTAACAGTAGTGACTTGGCTGTTTCATTACAGTATTTCAGATGTAACAGTAGTCAACCTTTGCTGTTGCATGGCCACATTTTTTAGATGTAACAACAGTGAGACTCGACTATTTCATTAGAGCATTTTAGATGTAACAGTAGTGAATTTATGCTGTTTTATTAGAGGATTTCAGATATAACAGTAATGAGACTTGGTTGTTTCATTAAAGCATTTTAGATGTAACAGTAGTGAATTTTTGTTGTTTTCATGACCACATTTTTCAGATGTAACAGTAGAGATATTCGGTTGTTTTATTAGAGCATTTCAGATGTAACAGTAGTGAAATTATGCTATTTCATGACCATATTTTTCATATGTAACATATGATTCAGGTACTTGCAACATATGATTCAGGTACTTGCAATAGACCGCTACTACCAATTCAACATGATCGATTACAGTCTCAGAAAATGGCATAACAGAACACCAATGTGCTTTTTGCCATACTTCACCACATGCTGCTGTCTTTTGCTACGGGTAGTCTTTAGGGTACATCCACTCAAACTTTGATACATCACATTTTTTAACACCACTTGCAAGAGCAACAATTAATTGTATTGTAAAATTCTATAAATTAAATTAAAATGATCTAGTGCTATGACCTAATTATGAACAAGAACTCAAACTAGAGCTTCAACCTCATTTCTTTTATTACTTTTAGTATCTCTAGTGCTATTTGCATGCATTTGCATATTTGAACACAATGCCCGTCTTCATGGCAATAGGAGCATGGGGGAGGTTTCTTACTTCCCTTCTTCTTCTTTGATTTACTCATCTTTATAGCTTTCTCCCTCACTTACTGCACAATGCTCTTCTTCCTTTCTACTTTATCCTTTGGCCTTCCTTTTGGATCATTGTTGGGAGGGTTGTTCACCATGGTTGTGTTGACCGTCCTTTGTTCCTGGCATTCATTTACTTCCATACTTGTTGCACTTTCGGCTGCCTTAACATCTTCCCAAACCTTGTCTATCCCTTGTGTGGCAATTTTATACTTGTCAGGAGCAAAACAAGCATCTGCTACTAGCCCAGTCATTTTTCTGAACAATGCATTATATCAAAGCTTGTTGGTTGCAGGAACACCAAAACAAGTTTCAGGTGATAAGAGGTTTTCACTGATCTTTATGGTTGCTTCCTCTGACCATCTTCTAAGAAAGTATTTATCTAGAATTTGTTCTACATCGTAGTTGGTGAATACTTTTAGAATGTGGGGACATAAAAGTCCATCTTGCTCAAACATATTGCAGGTGCATGAATATATTGTTGCATTATCTTGGACTAAAACGTTGTAGATTTTCCATGTTAGCTGACCGCATCTGCGCACTTGTTTCAATATCTCTATGGAAACACCTTCACCTGCTACAGTGACCTGCCCCTTCTTGCATGATGTTGAGTCACATAACAGCTCCTGGAATCTGAAGAAAACACTCCTAGTGTAGAAGTGAGCAGCTTGCTTCTCAAATGCATATCTCCCCCAAAGCGGTGGTTCTAAAATCTCAACCATGCAGCCTTCAAGATTCTCTTTCTCAATCCTTGTGTCCATGATGTACTCATATTATGTTACAAATTGTAGCACCAAATCTTGTGGATGCACTAGCTTCTTGAAGAGTGAATTCATACATTCTGACCTTCCTGTAGTGCTTGTAGTGCTTGTGAAAGGGAAGAATGATTTCCTCAAGTATATTGGCGCCTACATTGTCCTAGCAACTGACATGTTCTAAAATGCCTTATTCTTATGCAGGTTGTACTTCTCCTCTAAGCTATGCCACATGAGCTCAAATTCTTCCGGCATCTCAGTATGATTAATGCAAGAATCGAACTCATTAGCAAATTCTTCACTAGAGTTGATCAGTCAACCAAGTTTCTCACAAGCCTTGCTCACTACATGAAATTTGCAGTATCTATGTACAGCATCAAGGAACACCAGCACTACTGCAGCCTTCATGGCCTTATCTTGGTCTATCATTATATTCCTTGGTTCAAGCCCACCCATTGCTTCTTTCAAGGTTCGGAATACCCAGACAAATGATTCAATCGTTTCATCTGGAAGCAAGGCATAGCCAAGCAATATGCTCTGGTTGTTCACACCAACTATGGACGCAAATGGCATGTTGTACCTATTAACACAAATGGTTGTGTCAAAAAAGATATAATCCCTGAAAGTTTTGTACATCTCCTTTGTCCTTCCATCCACCCAAAACAGCCCCCTAACAGCATTGTCACTATCAATCTTCACCGCATAAAAAAAGGTTGGACTCTTAGACTGCTGCTTCTAGAAATACTCCAATGTTGCTTCCATATCTCTTAAATGAACTCCATTCCTCATGTGACTCATCAAGTTTGAAACATCCTTACTGTTGTACAACAAGTTCCCAATCCCACCATGGAAATCAGAAAGCATAACCATGATTTGCATGGTGCTAATGTTCCTATGGTGGAGTGTCTTCAGAAGCTCATAATCTTCAAATGAAATGCATCGATGGGACCTTAGCTGTTTCCTTCTTCCAATCTGCTTCACCAAGGGATGTGTGTGTTCTGCTTTCATCACAACCAGTCTCCATTTACCATCCCGTAGACCAACTGCCATATGTGCCTTGCAGTCGTATTTCTTGACAGTGTTGTACTTCTTTGATGCTGTGGTCAGTACAGCCGAAGAACTCTTCTTCTTTGAGGCCTTAGCTTGTGCTACATCTTTGGTCGAGCTCTTCCTCTTTGAGGCGTTAGCTTTTGATACATCATTGGTCGCTGTGCTAGTTGAAGTGTTGTCCTCATGCTCACTATCTGGCCTTTTGGCATGTGTGCACTCAAATTCCTTCCTAATAAGCTCCTTAGTAACAGTATTGTTCCTTGATGATGCAACCTAGATACTGAAACCCATTTTGAATGCATAAGCATTGTAAATTCTCCTCACTTCTTCAACACTGTTAAATTCCATCCTGACAAATGGCACAACAGGCTGTGAACACACAACATCTTCTTCTTCATGGTAAACTTCTTCAGATGACACATCCACATCAATATAGCCATGCACATCAGTGGCATTGTTAGAGACACTCTGATTTATATCAATTTCACCTTGGCCCTGCAAAATAATGTTGCAAAAGTTTTAAGCATGACACACATATGCACCCTTCTTAAAGGAAACTAATGAAACAATGCTTGATGTAGTAAAAAGATCTTACTTCAGCAACAATTCCACGTGATGTATGAACATTTGTGTGACTGCAATTATTATTGCTCGAGCTTGCGATATTTTGTGGCAGTCCATCAAATGTTTGATGTTTCATGCTGGCACTATTTATCCTGCCTATACCCCATGTTGCAAACTGCATAAGTAGATTTTTCACGTGCTATAATTCTATGTTTCCTTGGTACAAACATGAAGACAAGCAACCATAGACTAGATCAAATAAACACAGTAAATACATCATAAATTCGAGTTCATCCTGCTTACACCCCATGTTGGAAACTACATAAGTAGATATTTCACGTTCTATAATACTCTGTTGCAAATGGTAATCTGCATACAGTCTGCTACAGATGAGAACAAGGAACTATCCACTATTGCAAGCATAGGTCGGAAGAAGCTAGAAATCATAGATCTTACCTTAGCCACGCTATGAACAGATATGGGAACGCTCCTGGAATTAGCCTCACTCCCTCACCACCCACCTTCCCACCTTCCTCTTCTCCCAGCAACAGTGAGACAGAGTCCTGTGGTGCCTCCACTTTCGTAGCACCATTGCCATTTGCCATCGATCACCCGGCGGCCCGGGCTCTTGCCCTGCCATCCGAACCTGCTCTATCTAGCCTGCGCCGCGTTGCACGGTAACAACTAACGGCCTTAACTAAGAGGCCGGTCGAGCCATGGCCAGCGTCGTCGACGGTAATGGAGGAAGCGTCGGGCTGGTGGTGACAGAACTGGGCCACATCAAGGAGCTGGTGATGCAGCTGGAGGTGCACCTCGGTGGCTCCTCGCCCGAGCACTGCAAGCACCTCGCCTCGCAGATCTCCCCCATCACTGAGCGCTCAATCTACAGGCTCATCACCACCTCCACCCTCGAAGGCGCTTGGAACCAGAAGCGATCCGCCGTCGCTAGCCCGCTCAGCGACGCCTCCGACGCGCCCTTCGTCAAGGCCACCAAGAAAAGGTATCCATCAATGGAGCTTCCTGATTAACAAACAAACAAAAATCCTCTTCATTGGTCTTTGTTTGCTGAGTTTTTTAACTGGTTTTATAATAACTGGTTTTATGCGGCGCCGATCACCTAGCCGACGATGGCCACAGCTGGAGGAAGTATGACCAGAAGGTGATCCTTGGAGCGAAGCACCCAAGGTTGCCCCACTTCACTTGACACATCCTCCTATCAAAAGATTCTTCTTTTCTTTTCCATACTCCAGAGCCCAATCTCGCTCATCTACATGTGTCCTTTTTGTAAGTGGAATCGAAATCATTACGTTGTGCTTTCTTATCTGCTTTGGATGGCGGGGCTGTCCTCTTGTCTTGGTGAAAAATTTGCAGAGCCTCTGTTTTTGTTGTTTGTAAGTGTTTGGCCTCCACTTCTAGCTCAGTTGGTTGTTCCTAGTTGCGGTGAGCACCAGGTCGGGAGTTCTACTCCCCACCTCCGCGTGCCCCATGACCGAATTTTCTTGTGACGAGGAAATGTCAGTCGGCGGTGGTTAAAAAACTCCCTTGTTTGTCCTGTGTCCTAAAGCATAGGAGTGGCCCGTCCCTCTCATGGGGATGCGGGCTCTGTGTGTGAGCGGGGTAGGGGTTCGAGGGTTTTCTCGGCCTGCGTGAGAGGTCTTCTACCTATGTGCAAAGTCATGGGGGCTGTCAGCCCGCCCGCAGGCTGAGTTTTTTTTTATTTGTCTGCTGTCCGGTGGAACAGTGATTCATATGTTAGTTTGATCTCCACCGAACTTGGCCCAACGGCCATGTCTGGGCCCTAATCTCGCGTCCTGATCGGGGACGCCCAGCCCAATGACGTGGCTGGTGGGCCCCCGTCGCGCAGTGCTATAAATAGGAGGTTCACTTCACTGCCGCCACCCCACTGTCCTAACCCTAATCCGATCCTGAGGGTGCACTGCCAGCGGCGGAAAGCATCACTAGCGTCTCCATGCCGCCACTGCACTACCCCGACGTCGTCATCACGTCCTCGACTCCGACACTGAAGCCATGGCGTATTCATCTTCCTTCTCCAACTGATGGTTAGTAATGTCACCTACCATTCCTCTCTCTCCTCTCTCTGGATCGAACTGTCACTTGTTTATACCAAATAGAGATGAACCTACCCACTGATCTGCACCTAGACGATCCAATGAAATCATAACATTGGTATCAAAGCCGGTCGGTTATTGTTGTAGATCTAGATTGGGTAGAATGAAAAACAGAAACCAAATCCTATTTGGCAAAGGAACCCTAACCCTAACATAGAAGGGGAAAGAAAAGAAATAGAAGAGGATTCAGTTTGGAATCGAATCAAGGTTGAAAAAGTTAAACCCCATGCCCAACCCATGCCTAGCAAGGGCTTGAACGCGAGCGGTGAGCACTACCACCGAGCGGCTCAACCACCAAGCTTGGGGAAAAGAAAAGAATCGAATCAATTTTCAAATCAAAAAAGAAAGTAGAAAGAGGTGAATTGGATTGTAACTCTAACCCTAAGAAGAAGTTGGCGGACAAGCACCTAAGGGCAGTGGCGTTGCTCTCAGCGATGCTGCCGCAGCAAAGAAAGGGCCACAACCATGCCTTGGATCATAGCCGCCGCAACCACCTGCTATGCCACGCCGTTGGCGCATCTCGCATGACGTGCACGGCAACCCTAAGATAAACTTGCCGTCGTTGGAGATGTCGATGAGGAAGAAGAAAGGCACCACCACCAGGCTGCTCGACGGAGTTGCGCGCGGACTCCGCTGCACGCGAGCTCCGGTGAGAGGCCCGGCAGCGGCATAAATAAGCCAGGATCCCCACAACTCCGGTCACCACGGGTAGCTTCCTGATGCTCAGTGCGGGGCTACAAACAAGAAAGAGGAAGGGGAGCAGCTGGGCTTGCTCCGGCAGCGCCGCTGACCGGCGTCGACCGCCACGGCTGCTGTGGCTCTCGGCTGTGCCGCTCAGACAGAGAAGGAGAAAGAAGACACTGATTTAGGGTTTTGAGAGGAGGACGGCCGCCGCTGCCGCTTTTGATCCGGCGAGAAGGCCGGTGAGCCATCCGATCTAGATGGGCAGCTCCGGGCGGTCGTGATGCATCCGACCTAGGTAGGGTTGGCCGAGGCCCAATAAATTAAGGTTGCTCAGACCCCAACAGTTCTTATACACACCCACTCAGGGAAAGACCCAATGTCCCTAAAAGACTAGTCCGATAGGGGAAGGGTGGCTCTCTCTTTTAAGGTGGCTTTCTCCTCCCAAGCTAAGCAAGGTGAGATTATTCAGAGGCTCACACGGTCGTCGCCCGACTACAACTAGGCCACTTGGCCCTTTTTTTGTTGCGTCTTTGCCAGCGGGTAATAGCGGAGGATGTCCTCATCATTCCCATCCCCTTAAACAAGGGTCCAGCTCTGATACCAAATGATGCATCCGGCCCAGGTAGGGTTGGCCGAGGCCCAATAAATTAAGGTTACCCGGACCCCAACAGTTCTTATACACACCCACTCAGGGAAAGACCCAATGTCCCTAAAAGACTAGCCCGATAGGGGAAGGGTGGCTCTCTCTTTTAAGGTGGCTTCCTCCTCCCAAGCTAAGCAAGGTGAGATTATTCAAAGGCTCACACGGTCGCCGCCCGACTACAACTAGGCCACTTGGCCCTTTTTTTGTTGCGTCTTTGCCAGCGGGTAATAGCAGAGGATGTCCTCATCAGGTCAGGCCACTTTGAGCCCAGGAGGGAAGCAGGATTCCCGGCCCAGGCCCAAGTTGCGGCCTGGGCGCGGGGGAGCGCCTGCGAGTGAGAAGGCCACGGGCCGTCGTGCCCTTTGGGCCGTGAAGCAGCGTGTAGTGCGTGATGGGGCCTCGGGCCAAATAAACAGAGATGCTTACGAATTTGTTTTATTTTTTTTAGAAGCATTCCTAGATGGTTTATGCATAGTTTTGAATCTCTATTCAATTTAAACCCACAGGGTATTTTGTTTAGAGAGCAAATGAGTATGACCAGATGCCTCTGATTAAAAATTATTAAAGAATTTTCAATATTTCCGCTGCAAAGAAAAAGGATATTGTCGTCTCATTCAATCCGAACCAATGGGAGGATTTAATTTGAAGAGCAGTTACAGTTGTTCAGAAAATGATGACAAGTTTTTCCTCTAATTAAAATTGGAACCAACGAGAAAATTTTAATTAAAGGGATATTCACATTATGATTTAAGTGAAATTATGATATTATTATTTCCTGACCAACATTGATGATAACAATATTATAAGCTTATTTATGAGTTTGAGGTTGAAATTTAAATCTCTGATATATTATGCATCAAAGTGATCAATTTTTTAGAGAATAGATAAAGATCAAGAAATGTTCATGAAATAGAAAGATGTATTTTTCGCTACAATGATGATGATGATGATCTTCTAATTAAATTCGAACCAATGAGAGAATTTAATTATGAAGAGGGTTAATAATAATTGAGTTGTTCCATATGTTAATTCCATTTATTCCCAACGGTGATGTGAAATTAATGTACAAGAATATTGTATTCATGATATTGCTAATTTTAGCAAAAGTTATTGATAGAAAATTTTATAAGTTTTATCTATGAGTTTTATGCATTTATTCTATTTCTGCCCAACGGTGATATAGAATTAATGTAGAAGAAAGTTGTTTTGTTCTATATCTGCCCAACGGTGATATAGAATAGAACATAAAGAAATCAGAGTTTAATGTTGATGACTATTGTTGAATATTTTCAGACAAAGATCTTCATGCCTTCGTTCTTGAAGGGAGAAAAGAAAAAGAAAAGAAAAGCACTGGGTACTTGTGACTCAGATGATGAAAAGCCTAAGGACAAATTAGGTATATGAAAAGAGATCGTTACATGAGAGATTGTGTACTCTTTAAGAGTGGCTTGAAAAGAAATAATTTTCAAAGATTTCAGGGATATTGATCCAAGAAAGAAATAGAACAATAAGAGTTTAGTTTGAGAAATGTCTTTTATGTACTCTCTATGAAAAATAATTTAATTTTCAGTTTTTATCATCATGATATGAATTGTAATGAATGACATGCATGTTTAATTTGACCAATGTCGGATTAAGCATGTGTGTTAAAGAATATCAGATTTATTCCTAAATTTAATGATTGAATATGAGCCAATTCTGGCATTTATGTCCCTTCAAGAGAATTGTCTCGTATGGCGGCATAAATTTTTAAAACATACCTGCATTGCGGGATGAAGTTGGTATAGTACTTGTCCTGCATGGCAGGAGAAAGTGAGATGACAATGTGTATCCCGCACAGGGAGAGAAGTTTAGGGTAGCTTTTGTGCTATCCTAGTATGAGTTTAAGAACAAAAGGAAGTTAAAAACGAACCTCATGATAAGAATGACATGCAAGCATGACTTGCAGAAGTACTGATGAAAAGGACTCTGTTGAGTTCTTGAAGTGAAATGAGGAAAAAGAATACATACTTCCATACAAATTAAGAAATAATTTCATCTTCCATGATGTAATCATATGGATGAAGTTAGTAATCAAAGTTTCCTCACTCACAAGAGTTATGAAGGTTTTGAAATTGTGGCAGAAAAGTTTATGCCACATTTCGAGGGGGAGGATTGTGACATGAATTGAGAAAAATAGAAAGACAATTGAAAGAAACTCAGAAAGATAATAGAAAGATATTCCCCATTGTATGCTTTGCATTTAGAGAAAAAGTGATCTATAAAAGATGAAGGTGATCGTTGAGGGAGTACAACGGTCATAATAAAGATACCCCTAAGTACAGAAATGACTAAATTCCTGAACCTTTTACAGTTCGACAGGAAGATAGCAATGAGACTAAGAAATACTAAGACGGTGCCTAAAGCACCAAATGAGATAGATTTTAACAGAATAAACCCAAAATAAGAAAGATTAAAAATACACTATCCTTACAGAAGATGGAGTAATCTGGAGGAGTATGGTATGAAAAGATCTACAACTTGAAGAGAAGTGGGACCAGTGCCTACTCCAATAACTCAAGATCGATGAATGCTCAACACTATGTTGATGTTGTATGACTCATACAACACATGTTGTTAGCCCTTCAAGAAGATGAATAAGAAAACAAGGATATAGTTCTACAGGACCCTATAGAATCGATTGACGATGAAAGAGCAACAACAACCCCATGTGAAAGAAGTGCAATTAGCTAAAGACCTGAAAGTATCAAAGAATAAGAGAATCATATATTTTTTATGACTATAAATTATATATTAATGAAGAAATTCAAATGGAGGGTGATCCCACCTCATTTGAAGAAACCATGAGAGGCGTTAACATGTCTAAATGGCAAGAAGCTAAGGAAATTGAAATGAAATTGATGAATACCAACGAAGTTTGAGAAACAGAAGCAGTTCCTAATGGAGGCAAAACAGTAGGCTATAAAGGGTCTGCAAGACGAAATATGACTCCAAAGGGAACATAAGATATAAAGCACGACTTGAATCGAAAGATTTTACACAAAGAGAATGAATAGATTACAATGAGTGCTAGTGGAACATCATGATCTGAGATGAAGGTAAAGATAATATTTTCCAATAGGATTTGTATGAAAATAATTACATGGCACAACCTAAAGATTTTGTCATGGAAAGAAAGAATGAACGAATGGGATGCCACCTGTAAAAATCTTTTATGAACTAGAGCAAGTCTCTAAACAGTGGCATTTCAAGTTGAAAGGTCAATAAGAAATTTTGGGTTAAAGAGAATGAGAGGACAATTGCATCTGTACAAAGTTATAGAACGGGAGATTCAATTTCTAATCCTGTATATGTGGATGACACCTTACTTGCTAGTAGTGATATCAATCTACTATATGTGAAGAAGCTCTTGTCCTCGAGACTCAATAAGAATGTTCTCGGTGAAATGACTCTCGTTATAAGAATTGAAATTCACCGAGACAAATGAAAGGGGTATTAGGATTATCACAAAGGCATGCTTAGAAAAGAAACAAAGTATGCATGCAAGTAAACCTACGACTGTTCATATAGTCAAGGGTAATAATTTTGAGAATTTTAGTGTTACAAGAACCGACATGAGATAGATCAAATGAATATGGATCCATATGCTTCAGCTGTTGGAAGCTTAATGAGTGCACAACTATGATATTACAGTTTAGTGAGTGCACAAGTATGATATTACCCTAACATAGTTCATTTATCCGGGATGTTTTGGCAGAAAGTCCAGTCCAGATATAGATCACTGGAATGGAGTTAAGAATGTCTTGCAATTGTGCAAAGATTTAATAAGCCTCATGATGACTGAGAAAGAACAAGTACTCTCAAATGGTTGTGGGTACAAGAATGTTGAATTTCGACGAGATGTTTAGTGAAACCCACATAGTAGCTAACACTCGCATTTGGAGTTTTATTGTAGAAAAGCTCCAAAGAAACAGTTGTGGTGTCATCAATGATGCATACCTATAGTACAACTTATTATGAGGCTTATAGGACAGGCGAAATGGTTAACTTATACCCGGAATTGGTAATGGTATACAACAGCAATTACCATTTAAAGTGATTGACTCCTATGACAACGGGTCAAATGTGCTGCAAAACACATTGACATGAAGTTAGACGTTGTGAAGGAGAAAGTCCGGAATCTTTTGAAAAGCTTTCGAATGTATAAGTAAAAAGAAAGTACTTGCAGATCTGCTAATAAAGGCTTACCACCCAGTGTGTTCAGAGAACGCACAGTCGACATGGATTTATGGTATAGCCTATGATTTCCGAATGACAAAGGGCCCAAAGAAAGTATCATTTCAAAATGGAGAAGTGTATTGTGGCTGTTAGTCTAGCGGCACTAATTGCTGTGACGATAAGACAGTTTTATGCACTAATCTATGATGAAATAGGAAAGAAGTAAGAAAAATATGTATTGAAATTTTGAGTAAGAAATTGAAGAACGAAGAAAGTGATGAGAGATCAAGGGAGAGAATGTTAGTTTGATCTCCACCGGACTTGGCCCAACGGCCATGTCTGGGCCCTAATCTCGCGTCCTAATCGGGGACGCCCAGCCCAATGACGTGTCTGGTGGGCCCCCGTCGTGCAGTGCTATAAATAGGAGGTAGGGGCCAGTGGTTAGGGTTACGAGGTTCACTTCACTACCGCCACCTCACTGTCCAAACCCTAATCTGATCCCGAGGGTGCACTGCCAGCGGCGGGAAGCATCACCAGCGTCTCCACGCCGCCACTGCACTACCCCGACGTCGTCATCACGTCCTCGACTCCGACACTGAAGCCATGGCGTATTCATCTTCCTTCTCCAACTGATGGTCGGTAATGTCACCTACCACTCATCTCTCTCCTCTCTCTGGATCGAACTGTCACTTGTTTATACCAAATAGAGATGAACCTACCCACTCATCTGCACCTAGACGATCCAATAAAATCATAACATCATAGTCCAAATCTTGTTCTCGATGCACATGCAAAATCTCTTCTTATTTTTTCCCTGACAAACAAAGATTCAGGAGCTGACGAGCAAAATCTCATGGGCAACGCTGACCTGATCCGTGCAAACATTGCAGGGGCTACTACCGCTGCACACACCGGTACTCTCAGGGATGTGCGGCGACGAAGCAAGTGCAGCGCACCGACGAGGACCCGACCTTCTTTGACGTCGTCTACCTCGGCGACCACACCTGCGTCCAGAGAGCGGCGGGTCAGGTTGTCGCGGACGCGCAGGCGCCGGAGTACAAGCACGACGACAACCCGGGCGCCAGCAGGAGCCTCCTGCAGAGCCTGAGCTCCAGCTTGACGGTGAAGACCGAGGGGCAGGACGTGGAGCCAGAGCAGCTGCTACTGGGCTGGGACGCGCCCGCGCCCTTCTACTTCTCCTCCACGCCGGCGACGGCGAGCGGCGGGTGCCTCGTGCCGGAGCGCAGCCCTTTCTCCGCGCCGTCCACGCCCGAGAACTGGGGCGTGTCCCCGGCGACCTCGGACTCCAACCACGTCGTCTCTTTCCCACCTTTCGAGGTCGCCTTGTACCGGAGCAGCAGCTGCGGCGACGACGTGCAGTTCGGGTTCGAGGAAGTCATGTCAGCGATTGACAGAGCCGACGGTGACGGGTTCCTCGACGACCTCGACATCGACGTCTCAAGCTTCTTCGCGTGATCTGAGTGCAGCAAGGGAGCGACGAGTCTTGCTAATGCAGCTGATGAACACTAGGGAATATGAGGCAGGCAGCTGTGTGATGTGGCCTCCCCTCAGTTGCTCTGCCGTTTGTCCAGGGGCAGAGGAGGGATGAACACATGTTCTCTCTCGGTTAGTGGCTGTGCCTGTCATAAACTATCATAAATCTTAGATTTAGAGCAACTCCCGCCGGAGCCCTTAAAAATCAAGGCTCTTTCTTGCGAGGGTCAGATTTTTTCCATCAAAAGTCCTTAAATCCTTTTTAGTAATAGACACAGACACAAGGGACATTCTTCCCATCCTCATTAGCATCTAGATTCGCGGAGGTAGAGCCACCCGCTCGCCCATCCTCGCCTCGCCGGACGCCATGGGAACGCGCGGAAGCAGAGCCACCCCCGCCTGAGGAACCGTGCATTGGCTCCCATCGATGGAGGAGGGCGGACGTTGTGGGAATGCCGGCCACGCTGCAGACTCAAGCCAGAGGAGAGGAGCGGGATGGACAAGGGTGGACACCGTGGGAGACACTACCGCTTCGCGAAAAGTAGGTAAAAAGTTACTGTAGCATCTTTCGTTGTTATTTGGTAAAATTTATCCAATCATGGACTAACTAGGCTCAAAAGATTCGTCCCGACATTTACAGACAAACTATGTAATTAGTTATCTTTTTTACCTACATTTAATGCTTCATACATGCGTCGAAAGATTTGATGTGATGGGTGGAAGAGGAAATATTTTGGGTTGGGATGGGGAAGTGAACAAGGCCATAAAAGATTTTGCTAGACTCTGGCCAAACATTAACTGAGATGGGCCTAAAATCTGCATGTCTTCTAAAACATGCAGTTATTTTCCAAAGCGGACAGATCATTTTCAGAGACATCAAGTAAATGATCGTCTCCAAAATTAATTAACAGAGGCAGCTGGATCTCGCGGTCGTGCTCATGGCAGCGTGCGGGGGCTCGCGACGTCAAGATCTTACGGTGATAGGGGCTCGCAGCGTCATACAGATCTGGTGAGCAGTGGCGACGGAGTATTGGGCTCAGCGGGCCTGGGCTCGCTGTTTTTTTAATTTATTTGCAGAGGCAGACACCGTAAATCCTAATCAACAGAGACGTTGGAGTGGGGGCAGACATCTTGCCCGACTCTGTTATTACTTTCTGACCAATTGCAAAAATGAATACATCAGTAGTGAGAGGCTGGCCACGCTGCAAACTGGGACCGAGGAGAGTGGGAGTTGAGGTCGGGCCAGAATGTCACCAACGGTGGAGATGGGGATGGAGGGCGACACTAGCCAAGGAGGAGGAAGACTAAGGGCGCAGGGCGGCATTCGCCAGGAAGGAGGGAGCCAGGGAGGGAGGACAACGCTCACCAGATAGAGAGGCAGCGGTGGTGGCGACGATGACATCGGACAGAGAGAGGGGTGTCCGCACGGGTCCAGGCTCTCAATGACGCGAACCGTAAAGTAGGCTCTCTCCAGACCCTCCAGGACTAAGAGCCAAGGAGGAGATTTAAAGGGCCCCCTCATTTTATAGGCTTTAATGGGCCCTGCTGGAGCTTTTTTTTGTTTCGGTCCTCAAATTTGGTTTTGAGCGCTCAAGTAAGGTCATGTTGGACTTGCTTTAGGATATCACAATAGTGAATGCCCTTTATCTCTCATTTTGTGGTCAAGGGTTGCAAAGTAAACAATTTCGTAATAGGGATGCCAAATAATCTAAATGTGTGAGTTTCTTGGGAAATCTTCCAAAAAAACCACCCTCTATCTCAAAAAGAATGTAATTCTCGTTTTCTCAAGGAGACAAAGGATTTGAAATTTGACTAAATTTATACAAAAAATACTAACATTTATAATACAAAATAAGTACCATTGCATTAGTTATGGAATGTGTTTCGAGACATAAGTATTGTTACTAGTATCACTATCAGTTTTTTTTGTTGAGTTGTGATATGAACCAATGGTGAAAATAGCGTAGGATTTTTTTTGGTTGTAGTACAGTGTCACTATCGGTTTCAACTAACATTCCGAGCGATGGTCCTTCGAGAACTGTGGTTTATGTAGTAGTGAAGGTAAAATCACACAGTTTGAGAGTTGAGAATAGGATAAGAATTTGAGAATCCTAGTCAAAAAGCAGTTACAAAAATGGTTCAAATGCAAAAATATCTACTGGCGCAATAGATATACAGTTAACAGGGTGAAATTTGGAGATGAATGTACAAAATTCTTTCATGGCATGGCAACAATCTCCTACAGAAGAAATTCCATAGCTCAGCTTAAAAATGACCAAGGTGCATGGGTACAAGACCATGCAGGGAAAGCAGGACTCCTTTGGGCTTCTTTCAAACAGCGTATGGGCAACACCTCCTCTCCTACAATGCTTTTTGACCAACCACAGCTCATCCAGCCAGTTATGGATCTTGACAGTTTGGTTGCACCTTTTATGCTGGAGGAGATTGATCAGGTGGTCAAGCAAATGCCCCTTGACAAGGCTCCAGGCCCCGACGGTTTCAATGGTTTGTTCTTGAAAAAATGTTGGCAATTTATCAAAGAAGATTTCTATAGGCTGTGCTGGTCCTTCTACAATAACAATGCTATCCTAGAAAGCATCAACAACTCTTATATCACTTTAGTCCCCAAGAAAGAAGCCCCTGAGTCAGTCAATGATTTCAGACCAATTGCACTGATGAATATCTCCTTGAAGCTCATTACCAAAATTCTAGCAAATAGATTGCAGATGGTGATTCTGAAGTTAGTCCATCAAAACCAGTATGGGTTTATTAGATCAAGGACCATACAAGATTGCATTGCCTGGAGTTATGAGTATATTCACCAATGCCATCAGTCAAAGAGAGAAATTGTGATTTTAAAATTAGATTTTGAGAAAGCTTTTGACACTGTTGAACATTCAACCATCATCCAAATGATGGCAAGCCTTGGTCTGCCTGACAAATGGATACAATGGGTGCAAAACATCTTATCTACAGTTTCCTCAGTTGTGCTCCTAAATGGTCTACCTGGCAAAATTTTCAAGTGTAAAAGAGGTGTTCGACAGGGGGATCCTCTTTCACCATTGTTATTTGTACTAGCTGCTGAGCTTCTCCAAGTCGTTGTCAACCATGCATCTAGCCTGAATCTTCTGTGCAAACCCCTCCCACAGCCTGATGAGGATTTTCCTATAGTGCAGTACGCAGATGACACATTGCTCTTACTCCAAGCAGATGCTAGACAATTAGTGTTCCTCAAAGCCATATTACACAGTTTTGCAAATTCAACAGGGCTACAGGTAAACTACAATAAATCACAGATGTACCCTATCAATGTAAGTCATGATAAGATGACCATCCTTGCCAACACTTTTGGGTGTGATATTGGTACAATGCCCTTCACATACTTGGGTTTACCCATGGGTACCACTAAGCTAAGGATTGAGGACCTTGCACACATGATGGACAGAGTAGAAAGGAGATTGTCAGCATGCTCTACTTGGCTTTCATACAGTGGTAGGCTTGAAATGATCAACTCAGCAATCACTCCAATCACAACATATGCTATGTCCTCTATCAAGCTACCAATAGGAGTGATTGAGAATATTGACAGGGCAAGAAAGCAGTGCCTCTGGAGAGGCAACTCATAAAAGAAGAAAGGAGGAAATTTGGTAGCATAGGAGACAGTGTTGCTACCAAAAGACAAGGGAGGCCTAGGTATTATAAATCTCAGGCTGCAGAATGATGCTTTGCTTATGAAACAATTAAGCAAATTCTATAACAAAGCCGATGTTCCTTGGGTCAGAATGATATGGGCCAAATATTACTCCAGTCGGGTACCACACACAGCGAGGGAGGTGGGATCATTTTGGTGGAAAGATGTTTGGAGACTGAACTTGCTTTTTAGAGGAATAGCAAAATGCACCCTCGAGGATGGACTATCAGTTTGCTTTTGGGGGGATATATGGATGAATGATGAAATTTTGAGTCTCAGATACCCAAGGCTAGCTTCCTTTGCAAGAACTAAAGAGATCTCAGTATATGCAATCATGCAAGCAGAGGATCTCGACTCTTTATTCATGCTACCATTCTCAGAAGAAGCTTTCTCTGAATTCAAAAATCTGCAGATGCAATTAGGATCGATTGAATATGACCAGGAAGGGGTTGATACATGGAAACCAATATGGGGTGATACATATACTTCCAATAAGTATTATACATATGTGTTCAAGGGGATGGAATCACACTCCATTTTCAAAGTGATATGGAAATGCAGATGTACACCTAGGATCAAATTCTTTGCATGGTTGATTCTGGTGGATAGGCTGAACACTAAGGATATGCTTCAACGAAGACACCTGAATGTACAAGGTACCACAACATGTGTCATGTGCACATCAGGAAGCTTGGAAACTTTACATCATCTATTTTTTGAGTGCCCATTCGCACAACAATGTTGGTCCAGAATTGATATATCCTGGGACAATTCATTGGAGCTACTTGACAGATTCATGCATGCTCGGGCAAAGCACCTCATTCCTTTCTTCACTGAAGCCACATTCATTGTAGCATGGGAACTTTGGAAAATTAGAAATGATAAGGACTTTACTCGACGGGATCCAACGATAGCCTTGTGGTGGTCTAATTTCAAAAATCAGTGTCTTTTGCAATCGGTTAGATTTAAGGATGATCTGCGATCATCATTTTGTGTTTGGCTCGATGCTTTTAGCTAAACTTGTATGTATACCCTGTATTCCTCTTGCTTTAAATGAAATTTAAATTCACTGTGGGATCTCCCCCACAGTTTTTGCGTCAAAAAAAAGAAGGGGTATTTAAGCAGGTAGTTGCAGCAAGGTCCACCACGACGGCACCACATCAGCAGTCCAGCGGGAATTAAACCAGTGGCGACAGAAATGGTTGATTGATGTACTACCTCTAGTAGGCAGATTAGCATAGGTAGGTAAACTACAACATCATCGCGGCTGTGTTTAGTTACCTGAAAAAAGCACTATGCAAAAAAAGATTTCCCGTCACATCAAACTTACGATACATGTATAGAGTACTAAATGTAGATGAAATTAAAAACTAATTGTACAGATTGGTTGTACTTTGCGAGACGAATATTTTAAACCTAATTAGTCAACGGTTGGATACTATTTGCCAAATAAAACCAAAACGTGTTACAGTACATTTTTTACTCTTTTCAGGCAGCTAAACACAGCCGTAGGAGGAGAGTATACATGAATTGATTGATGTGGGTCGATAAGAATTGGTGGCACAACAGCATGCAACGTAAGACGGCAGAAGACTCGACGTGGAAGACCAGGAACCATCCCCCGAAGTTTCAACTAACATTCCGATGCACGGATCTACCTTTCCGGCGGCATACATGCATGCATGAATGCACATCCCCCGAAGTTTTACGTGGATGTGGATCGGAGGCACATAGTATGAGATGAGCATTGAGCGCTAGTCGCCACCGGTCCATGCATCTCTCTCAGTAGCAGTAGTACGTGGAGGATGGATTATATATTGTGCCGCCGTGCGATGAAAACTTCCAAACAAGCTGAGCGTACACGATGGAGCAAGCTGCCCGGGCCCCCTTGCGCGCGACAGGACAGGGCAGGATGCCGGACGCACCACACGGTGTCCAAGCTTAACAGCTACTACTGTACTACTACAGGCTTAGCTAGTTTGGCAGCCTTCCCTTCGTACGTCGTCGCTGATGCTTTGATTTGCATTTTGCCCGGTCGTCGGCCGCGTCGTCGTTAGGCTGAGGCTATCTGCACTCATTGACCTTTATATCTATCCTCTATACATCCTAGTCAGTAAGATTCTCTCCTCTATACTCAATTCTTCCGCATCTATCCATTCTCTATATCATCCTCTATCCACTCTATCCACTGTAGGACTCACTTGTCACTTTATGTAAATATATCTATGTGTGATCTAGTTTTGAAGGATTTATTATGACGAATTTAATGGTGCAATCGAAATTTAATTTGGATTTTTGGTTTGTGAGTTATAGCATTTTTCCTTTGTTTAGCTAGTGGGGCACGTCACTGCCCACTATAGAGTAAGCACTGTACCACTCTAAATATAGAGTGAGAAAAAAGATAAAGTATCGTTTTAGAGTACACAGTGCATCAGTTTTTACTCTATATTCATGTTCTATCCATTTAGAGTACCCACTGCGGGTAGTCTGAGGGCTCTCACGTGTGACTGTCTGCTGAAGACCATTTGATCACGCAAGAAGGCGCGCGCTGGGTGGGGTAATTAGTTATATTAATTATTGGCTGTTCAGCAGCCATGTGATGAGAATCTATCTCATCAGCAGGGACTATGGTCATGTTTATACGGTTTATAATCCGTCTTTTTCAGCTTGTTTTTTCAATCGGAGCAGTATTTTTCTCTCACAGCAAATCAGCTAACAGTATTTTTCAGCCGACTTATCTGCCCAGCCGAACGGGGCCTATACCTTACCCGATGTGATGGACGACGAATTCACCCGCTATCAGTTTAGTTTAATTCCTCCTGCATGTACAGGCCGGGGCTACTCCATGCATCAAGTTATAGGGTGTTTAGCCAACGTACGGCAGATAAAATCAAATTATGCGATAGTGAATATAATGTAATGGAGCTCCAGTCCATCTTCTGCGACTGGCAAATCGGCTCTCGTCGACCGCGGCTTTGTACCATCCTTTCCAACCACTTATGGATAAGATAATAGTTGGGCCCACATGTGCAAACGATTACACAATGGATCATATACTTGGATGGACCAGTAAAATACACGAATAAGAAGTACTACATACGTACTAGTACAGGAATGACATATACTCCCGGTTGGCAACCCCCTTTACTCCCGGTTGCCCAACCGGGAGTACGTTTTCGGGAGTAAAGGTTCACAACCGGGAGTAAAGGGGGACTTTTACTCCCGGTTGGTAATACCAACCGGGAGTAAAGAGTCAGCTAGGCCCGCGGCCTGGCAGACACCTTTACTTCCGGTTGGTAATACCAACCAGGAGTAAAAGTTCTCTTTTTTTCTTTTTCTTTTTCATTTCAATTCATAATTTATTTTGGTTTTAAAATAGGTTTTCGTATACGATTTTTGCCCTACAAATAATATATGCATACACGTACATATAGTAAAGTTTGGTTTCGAGCAATGTACGCAAGTAACCCAACTAAAAAGAAAGTATATACAAACAATTTGTGCACCATATATAATACAAGCTTGCATTGTATACTTTCATCATCGTGTCCGTCCTTTGGATTCGATAACAAATTGTCATGACCCATTACATTCAAAATAAAGTTATCATGACCCTAGTTTTTTGGAAGCCATTGTTCATCGGGGTTAAAGTAGAACTCGGCGTCGGGCTTTAAGACCAGTTCATTAAGAAATCCTGCTATCGTCTCTTGCATTGCTTTGAGATGGTGTGTTTGCAGGGTTTTCTCTTTTAAATTTGTAGTCTACAATTTGAGTTAAAGAAATATTATTAGTATATATATCAAGAATAATGATAAATCAAGAAAAAAGTAGTAGTATTTAGATACATACTTTTTCCGTCTCTAGATGAGTTCTTTTTTAGCACAACTTTAGGAACTCACAAACATAGTATCCACAGTGATCGGTCCCCTGTGGCTGCCGCAGAATCCACTTTAGAAGAAAACAGATTCAATATCCGATCCGGTATAGGTAAATTGATACATATAGGAACCAACATAGAGAAATTGAACTAATATAGCAATATAGTACTTAATTGAAGTTTATTTACACGTAATGGCGCTTTGTGTTGTGTCATATGGTGTTTCTGAATGAATTCTTTCCAAATACTGCCAATAAAATTAAAAATATTTGGACTATTAATTATTGCATATAGAGAGACTGATATATACATATATAGAATTGTGCTAGAGAGATTGCAATTACCCCTAGATAATATCTATCATTTCTTGGTATTCTTTTTGCTCTTTTCTCATCGAGTCCCAGATGTACAGACAAGATTTCTCTAGATCGATTTCCATCAATATCCAATGATTGCTGCATGTGTATGCATACGAAGGTACATAACACTCATTATTTAACTTGTTAGAGTCAATATATATATATATATATATATATATATAGGGTGCGTTTTCTATACTCCCGCCTACCTATCTAATTGGATTTGTGTGCACAAACAAACCCGCTAAGAGTATATTAGCTCCACCGCTAGCCTGATTTGCGGCTCGTTTGCATGTGCATGTTGACGTCAGCTGCCGTTATATATCTCCATGATTTGTGGCCGGTGCCGATTTGTTTGCTTATTCGAAAACATGTATATTTTTTCCCTACCGTATATACTAGTTTTTTTGACTGCCGTATATGTATCCATGTGAAAACAGCTAGTATGGATGCATACTTTATATACTAGTTTTTTATTTACTACCGTATATGCATCCATGTGAAAACATCTAGTATGTATGGATGCATACTTGTTGAGTATGAGTACATACGTACTGCTATAGTAGTATGCATGCATACAGTCACGTATCACTAGATTAATTAGAGTATGTATTCATACTATTAGAAGCATGTATGCATTTATACTCAGAGTATATGCATATACTTTTCTTCACAGGAGAGGATGCGTACATACTAGTGAGTATATATGTATACCTACCAATGGAGTATGGCCCACACGTGTAATAAGAGTATGAGTACATACATTTTTATAAGGAGTAGTATGAATACGTACATGCTTTTATGGAGTATGAATACGTACACGCTTATAGGGAGTATGTAGTCATATACTGGATCTAATCTAATCTGAAAAAAGTATGAATACTCTCATCTAAAAAAACATGGAATTGCAGGTGCCATTGCTCCTGTTTCACGCTCGATTTGCTATTGAACTGATGGGTAAAAGTTTGCATCTTCAGATGGAGTATTTACCAACGAAAGCAGCTATCGGCGGCGTCCTGGATCCCGGCGCGGCGGATGGAGAGTTCGGGGGAGCAGCTACCGTGGACGGGGGAGCAGCGGCCGCGGACGGCGCAGCAGCGGCCGCGGACGGCGCAGCAGCGGCCGGGCTCGCGTCGGAGGCAGCTCACGGCGCGAGGGCGGCGGTGCCCGATCTGGAGATGGAGCGGCGGCGGCAGTAACTTCGGGACCAAGAAGAGGGGAGAGAGCTAAGGGAAAGAAGGCCCATTATATACGGATGACATTTACTCCCGGATCTTACTCCTAACTGGGATTAAAAACCCTTTACTCCCGGTTGGCAATACAAACCAGGAGTAAAGGTTAGATATTTCGGGCCGCTTCTCTGGCTATATATCCACAGCACAGCCGTCGCGGCATAGTAGTAGAAAAAGATAATTGAAAATCGATCTCTCTGATGGAGGCGCGTGATGGTGGGACACCTCGATATTTGTCACGCTCTGACGCTCAACGTACGCGTATATAAGTCCGCACCTTTTTCTGCAGGCAACAAGTGATACGAAACAAACCAAGTATCATCAGCTTGTCAGTAATAAAGACGCGTTGATTTGTAATATAACAAGTGTGCTTACCTTTCAGCTGTGACTAAAAGCAGTGCAAATTAATTAAGGAGTACGGAGTATAGTATATTGTGTCATCTATGTGCGTGCGTGCAAATTAATTAGGAGTATAGTATATATTGGGTCATCTATGTGCGTGCGTGCAAATTAATTAGGAGTATAGTATATATTCGGTCATCTATGTGCGTGCGTGCGTGTGTGTTGGTAGTTACATAGTCTGACTTAATGACCCAACCCGAGATGCTCTCTGTGTCCCTGTCATCACGCGGGATCGACCGAAGCCGCATGTATTAGATTTTTATTCGGTAATGATAAAGCACGGCCGTCCGACACGGTCGGACGCTCCCACTTGCTCGTGTGACGCCCCGTTGTCTCGCTCGCTCGCATGACGCCCGCCTCTTCACTTCTTCCACCTCGCTCGCCACGCCTCTCCACTCCTACTCGCCTCTCGCACCTCCGCCCCCTCGCTGCTTGCTCTCTCGCGCCATCGTCGGGATGGCCCGCACCGCACGCCGCTCCCCAGCGAGCTCGCAGCGCGCCCGCGCCGCATCATGTTTCCTTCCCCCTTCTCTCCTCGCGCCACCACGCCCTCCCACGCACATCTGTTTCCTCTGCGACCCGGCTCTGGCACCTCACCGGAGATGAGGGCGACGGTGGCGGCTCTGACGAGGTAGGTGACGGAGGGATCTAGATCTGGAGCCTCCTCTCCTCCCTTCCTCTCTCTCTGGATCTGGATTTCCTCTCCTCCCTTCCTTTCTCTGGATCTGGATCTGAGGTTTTCCCCCTCCCTCCTCATCCTCCTCCTCCTCCCCCCTCTGGATTTAAGGGTTTGCTGGTGGCTAGGGTTTGTGGCGAGTCAGATCTCGTCCTTGTTGCAATGATTCTTTTTCAATGTTGCAACAGATGATGTAAAATGTTGCAACAATATATTTTTTTGATTGTTGCAACTGGCGATTCTCTGATGTTGCAGGAGTAGTCCTTGAGATGTTTCAATAGTTTTTTCCTTGTTGCAGCAGCTTTCCCCCGATGTTTACTGATGTTTTCATTAGTAGTGCTTCAGCTGTTGCAATAACTTTTTCACCTTGTTGCATCAGATTCTTGCCGTTGTTTGCAGTGATGTGTTTTTTAATGTTTGCAGTAGACGTATTTTGATGTTGTAGTTCATATTTTTTGTTTGTTGCATTAGTTGTTTCTCGATGTTTCAATAGGTTTTTTTTGTTTGTTTCACCAGTTTTTTTCTGTTTGTTTCATTATGTGTGCTTTCGATGTTGCAATTATTCCCCTGTTGCAGCTGGGGGGTGGACTATGGTGGTGAGCCAGTGGCGGGGTGGAGGTGCTGGGGTCGGTGAGGTTGCGGCAGGGCAGATCTGTGCGCACGGGGGCGGGGCGGGGGTTCGCAGGTTCGTGTTTTTTTTTCTCCTGTGCGGGAGCAAGGGTGGGGGTCACGTTCTTCTTTTCGTTTTTCATTTCCGTGGGGGCAGGCTGGTGCAGCGTCCGGCGCTAGCGCCCGGATCCGGACGTTCGGGCGCTAGCACGACCCTTTTTTTATTAGATTATAGATCCAGCTTTAGCTTTGTTTTTATGAGACTTGCTCCGGTGGTCCTCCCAAAGTATTTTGCACGAATCGTAAAGCAAAACTCTATAATTAGTTTAATCTGTCCTTGGTATTATTTGGGTCCAGCCCTATCCGTGCTTATAGCAAGTCCGGCCCAACCCACGCCGATACTTTTGCATCTTGCTCTTATCAATAGGAGCCACCGCTGGTGTCGTGTGTCCGTGCGATAAGAGCAAGATGCAAACAAACAAGCGCGAACTGTGTACTGACGATCCACAATTACCAGCTTGAGGAGTCCCTTCCGCCCAGATCCACCACAACCCCAGCCTTTCCCCTCCATCAGCTCCCAGATCTGGCCCCCCGTCGCCTGCTCTATCCGGGGATGGGTCTTTCACGGTGCTCTCCAGTGCGTTGGCGTGGGCGACACCGTCGCTGCCCGCTCGCTGAGGAGTTCGCCCGAGCCTGGTCCGCGCATGGCAGGCAGCCACGCCGGCGCTGCCAACCCCAGCCCCTGTGTGCCGACGGCCTCCCAGGCGCCCATAGCCTCCATTACGTCATCCGGAGAGGTTGGGAGATCACCGGCTGCTGCCCACTCCGCGCCGCCGCCGCCGGCGGCCACCATCCCCGTGCCGGCGGCCTCCTCCGCCACCTCCCTCCTTTTCTCCGCAATGGACTGCGGAGACCCTTCCCCCAGCGTGACCCCCCGTGGCGGCCGGGTCCGGTCTGTTGGTGGTGGACGAGTCTTGGGTGCTCGTCAAAGACGTCTCGAAGGTGAGGACGGGGTTGACGACGACGACGATGCGGCTCCTACGGTGACTGCGCGGACTCTCTTCCCGTCACCGACGCCTCCGTTGCCGGACGCCCTGGCCGCTGCCATCTCCCCAGGGCCGACGAGCGGCCCATCTCCGGGGTTGTCGTCCTCCCTTTCCCCCCACGCTGCCCCTTCCATCCTGGTGGCAGCTCGGTGGGGCGCTCCAAGGCCTGTCGCTGGGCCGACGCGGACGTCGATGACTCTGATGGCGAGGGGCCGCCGACCGCCTTCCTGACCCCCTACCTCGACGCGGTTCTTCTTGGACCACAGCAACCGAGGACGTCGCCACGGTCGGTGAGAAACCGCCCCACTCCGGTGGCGGCGTCCGCCGGTCAACAGGCACCGACGCGGCCTGCCGCATGGGTGCCCGCACATCATCGCCTTGGCCCCCTATCCGCGTGCTGTCATGGTGACAAGGTTGCTGGGGCGAGTCACGCATGAGGCCGTGGTGCTCATGGGCGAAGGCGCCGTCGTCATCGGAGGGGTTTGCCGTCCCACATTATTTTATCCGGGTCACGAGCGGTGCCACCAACCGTGTGCCGGCCCATCAGAGACTCGGTCCTCGAGTTCCCTCCAGTCAGCATCGCCGTTTCTCTCTCCTGATGCAGATGGATGGCGCGAGGTGTTGCCACGCGCGACGGAGGACGGTCGCAGCAGCCAGAGACCGGCTGTGGTGCGGTCGCCGAGTCGCCGTCTATCGCAGCGCGTCCCCGAGGCCCTACGTGGCAAGTGCTTCAACTGTCTCTCCTCCCACCGTGTGGCAACCTGCAGGCTGCCGCCACGTTATATGCGTTGTCGCTGTTTCCGACACATCGCGCGTGACTGCAAGTGGCGGCGTTCAGTGGTGACCACTGACACGGCGGGAGGCTGCACGGTGGCATCTAGCCCACATTTGCATCAGGAGCACTTGCAGCACAGTGGTAGCCCATTGTCGTTCGCTCCAAGACAGGGCTTTGTCGCCATGGTCTCGTCTGAGCCACTGCTGGCCGACAGCCCTAGGGACCCCATGTCCGGTGGGTGCGCCATGGTGACAATGCCAGCATCACCAATACAAAGTGATGATGTGTTGACACTAGCGGTGCAACCTGAGCCTGAGCTCGCGGTGGATCGTTGCTCGGAGGCTCCATGCCATACCTTCGATCCCATGTTGGACGAGGTGGAGGCATGTCTGATTATGAGGTCACTTCCATGTCCCTCGTTTGATGATGCCACACAACCATGCTTGCAGGGGCCTATTACGCCTGGGCCGATGACATCCGCGATGTATGGTGGTGAGATCTCACCATCATCGCCAGACTTGGCCCCGCGTCGCTTGCCTCAGCCGGATCTAGAGGTACGGAGGTACAGTTGCTGAGGCGAAACCGTGGATCATCGCTTGGCGATGAGGGCCACAACACTCAACCTCCGTCGGCTGAGGCGCACCTGTTGGCGCAATTGGAGGCAAGGATATGTATCCCGCTCGAGACCCCACTGCTCAGCAAACCAAGGGTGAGGAGGTCCAGGACACCTACAACGACGATGACTGTGCGTCGGAGTAGGAGGCTTGCTGCCAAGACCAAGGCCTCCAACCTGACCATTCAAGCACAAAATGTGTTGAAGCAAAAGTTGGGGATCGTTGACAGGCCACAGCGTCCGAACTCGATGGACTTCGACAGTATCAAGGCCTTCTTTGCTGAGCCGCCGTTGCCCTCCAAACAGGAGGCCCTTCAGGCGCTCTTCGGTCTAGACTTCGATCCTGTTGATTGGGAGCTAAACCTCGCCAGCCTTGAGGATGAAGGTTTTTAGCCGTTGAGTTGCCCTGCTCACCGTGTAGTTTTTTCTTTTATTGTGTAATCACAATCTCGTGAACTTTATTGGTTGTTTCTGGTTCGGTAACCACAAATTACCGTCCCAGATTTAATTTGTAAAACTCTACTTCTGCTTAATGAATACCGTGCCAATGGTACGTTCGAGAAAAAAACAATTACCTGCTTGAGCTAGGGCTGGCCCGCTGTGCTTGGGCCAGACCAAAGCAGACCCATTACGACATTAATTATTATCCGGTTGCTTTAAGTTTGCAAAATACTCTGGGAGGACCACCAGAGCAAAACTCTTGTTTTATTCAAAAAAAAGGTTTTAGCTTTGTTTTGTGCTGGAGTATACTAGTATTAGTTGTAGTATATGATAACGTCCATGGCGGGGATATGTGTGGTTAATAGTTCCCTTCACATGTGGTCTGTCTCGAGCTCTTGGATCTGCGCTTATCCTACGTATCGTACGAACTCCCCTCCTAGCTAGCTACTGATCGATCTTCTGCTTCTCTACAGAATGTGGCGCGTACCACGACTAGCAGTTCGCCGCTAATAGATAGTGTTGGTAAAATAAAGCCCTCCAAGAGCTCAGGTTTAATTTTTTTTAGCCTGAACTCCTAGTATATAAGTTGTAGTATCTAAACTCTATACAACTCACTGACACCACACGCATACACACCCTTAAATCTACAACCTATATACCATCATCGTCCTTTTGGAGATTACCAAAGCCGCACCGAACCTCGTGGGCACGTCGTAATCCCATTTCTCACACCACACGTACACATACCCTTAGATCTACAACCTATATACCATCATCGTCATTTTGGAGATTACCAAAGCCGCACCAAAACTCGTGGACACGTCGTAGTCCTATTGTAGCATCACGCCAGTTGTCCAGGACCTGAAATAAAATTAGGGAAAACCCCATGCAAAGCCTGTGCCCAGGCGGGCTCGAATGTGGGCGGTGAGCGCCATCGCCGAGCGGCTCAACCACCGAGCTAACAGCTCGTTCGCAGCTCAGGTTTAATTTTCAGTACACAATTGCATGCACAGCTGCTAATAATTTTATGTTACATTACAGTCTTACAGAACTTCTTGCCATCATGCTGAAGGTCTTCTATATATGTTAGAGAACTTCATGTGTCATCATGCTGAATTGCAGAGATACGGTTTGGAAAGCAAGCGTCGATACGTTCTACTAGCTGGAGCCCTGGAAACGTACGTTATTAAAAATCTGAACAGAAGGACATATACTATAGTATATAATATATAATACCAGGTAGAGTTGACAAAGTTACAAGCGAGTCATATGTTTTATGATCGAACCCACATATATATATATATATATATATATATATATATATATATATATATATATATATATATATATATATATATATATATATATATATATATATATATATATATATATATATATATATATAGGGTGGAGTTGTGGTGGTGGTGCACGGTGCGGAAACCCAGAGACACCACAAAGAAGCGTGCAGGAACGGAGAGAACCAGGCCTTGTTCACTTCCCCGTCCCAATCCAAAATATTTTCTCTTTCACCCATCACATCAAATCTTTCGACGCATGCATGGAGTATTAAATGTAGGTAAAAAAGATAACTAATTGCATAGCTTGTCTGTAAACGTCGTGACGAATCTTTTGAGCCTAGTTAGTCCATAATTGAATAAATTTTGCCAAATAACAACGAAAGATGCTACAGTAATTTTTCAGCTACTTTTCGCGAAGTGAACACACCCCCAGTCGAGCATAAGGCTGGTAAACGAGCTGGCTCGGCTCGGCTTGGCTCGGCTCGTTCTGGCTCGTTAGGATAACGAGCCAGCTCGGCTCGGCTCGTTATCTTAACAAGCCAGAAAGCCAGCTCGGCTCGGCTCGTTACGAGCTCGAGCTGGCTCGTTAGGCTCGCGAGCCAGGAAAAAAATACAAAATATAATATTTGTATTTATCTAAAGCATAAAAATATTAATAATATAAAAATAATATATTCAATAGCTTTAAATCGAACAAAATATTCATATGAGCTAACATATTATCTATTTGTGAAGTGCAAAACATGAAGTAATACAAAACTAATATAAGTTATGATGATTTTTTCTCTAAAACTACGGCTCGTTTGGCTCGCGAGCGGCTCACGAGCCAGCTCGAGTTGGCTCGTTATAGCTAACGAGCTAAAATCCTGGCTCGGCTCGGCTCGTTATCCTAACGAGCCGAGCCGAGCTGAGCCGAGCCAGCCACGAGCCGAGCGAGCTAACGAGCTTCGAGTTTTTCGTCCAGCCTTAGTCGAGCATGGCAACCTCAAGATCCCCGCCACCAGCTGGCCAACGCTTCCACGTTGCTTCAATTCGGCTGTGGTGGCAATGGGAAAAATAAACCGCTCTGACGACTTCACCATCCTCGCTCACACCGACGCCGCCGGGGACGGCGGCCCTCCCTGGCTCCCTCTACTAGCTTGCAATAAATATAATGATTGTCTGATTCCTAGATCGATATGATGCAGCCCTGTTCATTTGAACTTATCAGCCTGTTTTATTCGTGTTTTTCTCTAACAAAAATCAGCGAACGGTATTTTTTAGCGAAGTGAATAAGAAAAGTAGTAATACCACTTAGCTTGCAAATGGGCCAGTTTATTTTAGCATCTACTATAACTGAGGCAAATACAGTATTAGATACTGAGGCCTAATCTAGGAGTATATATATGCTGATGGAAATTAGTTAAAGCTCAACACATGCATCAGACCTGAAGTACCTGTCCCATATAACAACGGCCCAAGAGATGCTTGTGGGGGCAAGTGGCATATATATAAGAACCCCCCGATTCATTGGGGGATGCGTGCCGTCCCCGTCGATCGATCCATGTGTGAGTGGCTTATTAACATGTCTTGCCCCTAAAAAAAAACATGTCTTGGGTTGGTGGCTTGGTGCTGCCGTACTGGTTGTGGTTGATGCCTTCGTTCCGGTGCTGAGTGGCTTATTAACATGTCTTACCCCTCAAAAAAAAATGTCTTGGGTTGGTGGCTTGGTGCTGTCGTACTGGGTTGTGGTTGATGCCTTCGTTCCTGTGCTCAAGGCAGAAGGAAGCTTAATATTAGTATTAGTATCCTAGGCTTCGTTCGATCAGCGCGGGTTCTTCAAGATACGCTCCGCTGTGTGTTTGCATGACAGATGATCGATGGGCTAAAAGGATTTATTTTTCATTCGCAAACATTATTTTGACTGGTAGTAAAAAAACAGTAATATATTCATGCATGGTCACATTAGGGAAGGAAGAAATTAAGCTCCATTCCTTTTACGTGGCATCGGTTTACCTACAATTCTCTAGTACTAGTATGCTGGATTGATTGGATGGATGTGAAAAGGTTTGGTGAGTACTAATAGCTACTGTAGTAATATGTTACAGGTGGTGTTTAGTCGGGGAGTTGAAAAAATTTAGGTGTCACATCGGATACGTCGGAAGGACGTCAGGTGGAGTTTTTGGATACTTATAAAAAAACAAATTACAGAACCCGTCAAAAAACTGCGAGACGAATCTAATGATACTAATTAATCCGTCATTAGCACATGTTGGTTACTGTAGCACTTATGGCTAATCATTGTCTAATTAGGCTTAAAAGATTCGTCTCAAGATTTCACCGAGAACTATGTAATTAGTTTTTTTTTATCTACATTTAGTACTCCATGCATGTGTCCAAACATATTCTTTTACTTTAGAAAGCAAATTGTTTTTTTGAACTAAACCACGCAACTCGTAAACAGCAACAGGACTGTGTCAGCTCTCATTTGGTAGACAACCGCTAGCTGCTGATTCCGACATGTGACAGCTAATGCATGCAAGATTTAATACGTAGCTCAATTTTAGATTGCAAATATTTTGAAACCGATTAATAGTACCACTTTCGTCTTATTTGGCAAATATTGTCCAATCGTGGACCAACTAGGCTCAAAAGATTCATCTCGTGATTTCCAACTAAACTGTGTAATTAGTTATTTTTTTACCTACATTTACTACTTCATGCATGAATCCAAAGATTAATGTGACGGAAAGAGTGAAAAAATTCTAACTTTTAGGGTGCATCTAAACAAGTCCGTAGTATCCAACATGGATCAGGCCAAGCTTTTGGTACAAGGTGGCATCACAATTCAGAGACAACTTTTAATACGACCGTCCTTGGCCTTACATGTGTTTCCACGAAAGTATGGTATTGTCCTCTATGGGCTCACCTTCTGAATGGACATCTGAATTAGTTGCAGGCAACACGACGGAGGTAATGATAATGATAATGAAGAGGTAATTACCAAGTGTAAATCCTAGGAAAAAAGCAAGCAAATTGCGGCTGCCTTCCTATGCCTTGTTCTCTTCCCTTCCAAATTCCAAGTTTTTTCACTCTCTTTCCATCACATCAATTTTTAGACGCATGCATGAAGCATTAAATGTTGGTAAAATAAATAACTAATTGCTCAGATTAGTTGTAAATCACGTGACGAATCTTATGAGCCTAGTTAGCCAATGATTGAACAATATTTGTCAAATACAAACGAAAGTACTACAGTTAGAAAAATTCTAACTTCCCACGATCTAAACAAGGCCCTAGTCATGATTTCGCTGAATTTTCATATGTACGACCTGCTCGGCCACTAGCCCAGTACTTTCAGACTATCCGCACTCATGAACCTCTATATTCATCCTCTATACATCATAGTCATCAAGATTTTCTCCTCTATACCTAATTCTCCCGCACTCATCTATCTTCTATATCATCCTCTATCCACTGTGGGGCACACTTATCACTTTATCTAAATATATCCATGTAAGATCTTATTTTGAAGAATTTATTGAAACAAATTTAATGGTGCAATCGGAATTTAATTTGGTGTTTTGGTTTGTGAGTTATAATATTTTTTAGTTACTTAAAATAGTGGGCCTGCCGCTGCATGCTTTTATCTCTCTCCTCTCTCTTTCTCGCGCATGCTTTTTGCCTTTTTCTCACGAACGCAAGGACGAACGGCATCTCCCTCGCTAGCGCTATATCTGGCGTGTGGACGAGCCTTGCGCACCGTTTACTGTCCCCTCGTGCAGGGCGTTTTTGCAGTAACCGGTACTGCAAGTTGGATACCGGAGGAGGATGGCGTATCCAGTGCGAAAGGTCTCAGTAGGTGTGAATGCATGCAGAGTGGAAAAACGTCGTACTACAGTTTTTCGTACTACACTGAAAACACTAGCTAGCATATAATTCTAGAACGAAAGAAAAGCAACCAAACTACCAATGAGTGGTGTGTGCAGCAACTACCACCAACCAAAGCATATATAGTATCTCAGCATCATCAGAGACGCGGGAAAGCAATATGTGTTTGGAATTAGTTAGCCGAGTGCTCTCTGCTCTGTTTATTCCCAGTAAATAAATATGAACTATTAGTAGACAACGTCGTCCTACACTTCCATAGTAGGCTTTAGCCGAGAATATACCAAATTTAACTTTAGAAGAAGTGTGCCCTGATGGGATAAAACAAATACTAGCTGTGACATCATATGCTCCATCAGTTGCAGACTTCTGGTCAGTATTTCTTCCTTTCTAACTCAGGCTGGTCGGTTAGAGCTCACTAATGCAGTATTCACGGCCCTTCCTACTTTTTCCATGAGTATGTTCCTCTTAACAAAAACAATCATTAAGCAGATTGACACATTTAGAAAACATTGTCTGTGGAGAGGATCTGATGTCAATAACTGCAAACCACCAAAGGTAGCCTAGCCTATGCCAAAGCTTGTAGATTCCTATATATAAAGGCATGGCCACAGCTAATATTCATAATGGAAGTTCTTATTTATTTTGGCTTGACCTTTGGAATGGAAGATTTTTGTAGCTGACGTTCCTGGAATTATCCTTTGCTAAAAATTCACACATTGCAGTACAAAAGATGAAGCTTACATCGCCCTTCATTCTCTTTTTCATCTACCACTATCTATTGAAGCCTATGCTCAATTTCAACAACTTGAGACCATCATCCAAGACTTGCACCTTCATCAAGAGCCAGACCAATGGACTTACTTATTATGGGGTTCCTCTGTCTTGGCCTCAAGGAAAGCTTATAAGCTTCTGATTGCCTGATTGGTCACTCACAAGTTCACCAAGTTTTTCACTGGCTATGGAAATCATGTCAAAACAATAGAAAGTTCTTCTTCTAGTTTGTGTTGAAAGACCGACCGAGTACCAGAGAATTTCTTTGGCATAAAAACATGATCCTCCAATATTACAATTGTGTTCTTTGCCTCCAGGGTGTGGAAGAAACTCTCTTTCACCTAATGTTGGGTTGCCCATTTGCTTTGGCTTTTTGGAACACTCTCCGCCTCTTTGTTCCCATCAACACCTGTCCTTTCTAGATTTTTGAATGAAAGCTTCAAAGATCAATTCCAATTGCCTTTTTTCATGGAGATTGTGGTTACCATGTGCTGGTCAATTATTTGGACAGTAAGAAATGATGTTATCTTCATGAACATTTAGTCTTCGGTGCAGCGTTTCAATACAATTTTTAAAACCAAATTCACCCTAGTAATTCTACGGGCCAAAGCAAACTATCATCCTCCTATTGATTTATGGCAAGAACCATATGTGTAATCCTTTATATTTTCTTTTTAACCTTTTTTGTCTCTTGATTTTGTATTATGGAACCTTTTTGTACCCTTTTTTTTGCAATAAAGCACAATAGGGGGTAAAAGCCCACCTATTTCCCTTAAAAAAACATATACTCCATTTACTAAACATGCGATGCTCACCTGCTTTGTACAAGCTCGATCGTCCTTGTAGGCTTTTTTTAGTTAATTATTTTGGAATCTCCGAGAACCTGAGGCATGGCAAAAACTAGAGATTTGAGATCTGTAGACTCGACCACGCCTAGAGGCTAGAGCAAGCAAGCTCTTATTAGCTAGTTGTGCTGTAGGATATATCCTTTTAGATACGGCAATGCTATTGCCCGGACGTCCGGACGCCCACGCTGCACTCCTGTTTTCCATGCTAGGGCTAGCACACCCTCGCCCAAGCCTGTATTTCGTGTGCCCACGCGGGGCCCGTGCCACCAGACCGCATGCAGGGACTGCTCACACCCCCTCCTCTTCTCACGCGCATTGCAACATGTGCAACACTCGATCTACTTCTGCAACATCCAGATGAAACACTTGTAACATATGTCCGAAACAACTGAAACACTTGCAATATTGTCTGAAACACTTGTAAAAACCAGAAAAAACTTGAAAACACGTGTGTAGCCATTGCAAACATCAAGATGAAACACTTGCAACATACGTATAAAAACACTTGCATATATATGCAACATCCAAATGAAACACTAGCAACATACGTCTGAAACAGACAAAACATTTGAGACATACACTTGAAACATACATGGATAGCCTACTGCAACATGTGCAACATCCTGATCTACTTTTGCAACATCCTTACAAAACACTTGCAACATACCTCTAAAACATCTTAAACATTTAAAATGTACACTTGCAACATGCATCGTATCTTGGTGCAGCCTCCTCTACAATCTGCATCATGGCACCGCAGTCGTAGTAGAAGGCGAGGCCGGAGGGCTACCACGCCAAGGCCCAACGCTTCTCCTTACGCAGCGGCCTCAGTGGCTAGCTGGCGGCCGAGGGAGCGGTCGCCACGCCTGGGCGCGGCCGGTGCCCACACCGTCAGGCGAAGCGGGCCACATAGCGGAAGCAGCGGGGTGGCGCGGTGGAGCAGGGGAAGGAGCAGCGCAGGGTGATCGTGGACTGCAAAGCGGGCCGTAGGGCAGGAGCAGTGTTCGGCCAATGGAGCAAGAATAGGCGGGGTCACCGTCGACGTGCGGAGTAGGTCTCTCGTCTCCTTCTCCTTTCCTTGTCCAACCGGCGCAACGGAGGAGATGGACACATATATCGTAATAAAAAACGAGCGGACATAGAGCGAAGGTTTATTGGACTGGTATACAGGCCTACGAAGGGGCGTTCGGACGGACAGATACCCTGTATGTAGCATTTTTGTTTCCGATACTATAGCGGTATACGTAGGATGAAGCTAAGTAGTTGTATATCCTTCTGCGATGTTGATGCTAGCTACATCATCCAATATTCCAGTTCCTAACTAGATTCAGCAAACTATATCTCCCCGTGGTCAGTTGCGTGCGTAAAATAATTAAAGAGCTAGAAGTATATAGGGTGCACAACGCATGGTCCCATGCGTTGCTCAAAAAAAAAAGCATGGTCCCATTCGCGCGATGGGATGCACTAACATCAACTGGCCATAGCTATCTTCGGGGTTCCCATCGTGATGTTGGGCTCAACCAACATCTCCTGTCAGTGACCAAGGAAAAATCAGACAATTAGCTAGTAGGGTGATGAGTGATGAGCATTGCTCGATCACGAGGTTCTCGATCGAAAACGAAAACGCGAAGCCTCCGAGGAAGGTGCTGCTGTCTCTCGTAATAAGGTAGGGGTAGGGACCGTACCCCTTTCTTGGACGTTTGGCACTCGGCACTCGGCAGCATGAAGACGTGTTACGGACGGGCGGTCCGATCCGAATCCGACATGGCCAATCATAGCCCCAATCTCTAGTCCAAAACCCAAACAATCCGGCTGCACTTGCAACAGGCATATGCATATCCCCCCCTCCACTCCCCAAGAGGAAACGCGCTTCGCTCCCCTTGCTTTTGTTTCCATCGTTGTCGTCGCCGTTATAAAGAGGGCAGCTCCCTGCGCCGTTCGCCTCATCACATCACTCCCTCACAAACCCAGTTACCCTCCTCCCCACCCCACCTGCCTCTTTTTCTCTTCTCTTCTCTTCTCCCAGCAGCCGCAGAGACACAATCCTGCGGCCCTGCCTCCTGCCCTGCCATCTGAACCTGCTCTAGTCTAGCCTGCGCGGCAGCAACAGACAAGAGAGATTCGTCGGTCGATCGATGGCCAGCGTCGTCGACGGCAATGGAGGCAGCCGGCTGGTGGTGACGGAGCTGGGCCACGTCAAGGAGCTGGCGAGGCAGCTGGAGGTGCACCTCGGCGGCTCCTCGCCCGACCTCTGCAAGCACCTCGCCTCGCAGATCGCCACCATCGCCGAGCGCTCCATCAGCCTGCTCATCACCACCTCCAACCTCGTCGGCGCCCGGAAGCGCTCCGCCGTGGCCAGCCCGCTCAGCGACGCCTCCGATGTGCCCTTCATCAAGGCCACCAAGAAAAGGTATCCATTCCGTCGAGCTTCTCGATTAAGAAATAGAAAGTTAGATGCTTTGACTCTTCAAGATCGTTGGAATGTCTTATAATTTGGAATGGAAGGAGTAAGAAACAGAAACCCGTCTCTCTTTGCTGAGTTTTTTTTGAGTGGTTTCATGTGGACTTGCAGGAAGACGATGGACAAGAAGAGGCATGAGGTGAGGGTGAGCTCGGCCGGCGACCACCCGGCCGACGACGGCCACAGCTGGAGGAAGTACGGCCAGAAGGAGATCCTTGGAGCCAAGCACCCAAGGTGGCCACTTGACTTGACACATCCATGTCCTATCAAAAGATTTTTCTTTTCTTTTCCGGACTCCAGAGCCCAATCTCATCTGCACGTGTTCTTTTCGCAAGTGGAATCGAAATCAATTTCCTTCTGCTCTCTTATCTGCTTTCTCATCTGCACTCCTGAAAAAAGTTGCAGCCTCTGTTTTTTTTTTGTGTTGTTTGCAAGTGTTTGGCTGGCCTCCACTGATTTTTTGTCCGATGGGGGAACAGTGATTCATAGAGCAATTTCCAAATCGGATTGGTGATGCTACTTTGTGCGAATCTTGTTCTGGATGCACAAGCAAAATGTCTTCTTTTCTTCCCCAACAAACAAGATTCTGGGCCTGAGGCTGACGTGATCCGTGCAAACATTGCAGGGGCTACTACCGCTGCACGCACCGGCACTCTCAGGGATGTGCGGCGACGAAGCAAGTGCAGCGCACCGACGAGGACCCGACCTTCTTTGACGTCGTCTACCTCGGTGACCACACCTGCGTTCAGAGCCGGAGGGCGGCGGCGGGCCAGGCTGCCGCGGACGCGCTGGCGCTGACGGTGAAGACCGAGGGGCCGACCGTGGAGCCAGAGCAGCAGCTGCAGGCCTGGGACGCACCCACGCTCTTCTGCTTCTCCTCGACGCCGGCGACGGCGAGCGGGTGCCTCGTGCCGGAGCGCAGCCCCTTCTCCGCGCCGTCCACGTCCGAGAACTGGGGCGTGTCCCCGGCGACCTCGGACTCCAACCACGTCGTCTCTTTCCCGCCTTTCGAGGTCGCCGGCGACGACGTGCAGCTCGGGTTCGAGGAAGTCATGTCAGTGATCGACAGAGCCGACGGCGACGACCTCGACATCGACGTCTCAAGCTTCTTCGCGTGATCTGAGTGTAATAAAACTGATGAACACTAGGGAATGGGAATCGACGTCTCAGTTGCTCTGCCGTTTGTCCAGGGGCAGAGGAGGGAACAACACATGTTCTGTCTCGGAGTCTCGGTCAGTGGCAGTGCCTGTCATAAAGTATCAGAACAGTGAATGCTCCTTCTCTCACTTGGTCGGGTTGAAAAGTACATAGTTTCGTATTAGTGCTGTCAATTTTTAAGCTAAACATGTGAGTTTCTTCTCGTGACTCGAAACATCTTCCAACATACTATAATTGCTAGTGCAGCTTAAATTTGCGTGATATTTAATCTGATTAACCCCCACGAATATTCGATCATGTATAATTAGTTTTTCTTCAAGAGAAAGCTACTTAGTACTGATACTGACCAGTACTTAGTACATTCACAAGCTTTCCTTTAGCACAATAGGACTGTACAAGTCTCCATTCAAAGCACAATACGAGTGGTGGCATTCTCTCTCTTTATCGTGCTCCCTCCGACCTAGTTTACTACTCCCTCCGGCCTAAGGACAACTTTAATGTATAATTTTGAGAGAAGGTGTAATGTTTGCCATGCATGTTAGAAGGTGCTAGATTAGCAAAAGAAAAAAAAACCTCCAATGTTTGGTAAGTTTTGAGAACTCTAAAATAGGATCAACTGAGAATAAAGTATTCATCTGTGTGAGGAAAGACAGGAGAGAGGAAGGCGGAAGGATGAGGGGTAGAGAGGAAATTCTTTGTTTAATGTTGGCATCGGGTGCAAAAGCTCATTAAAAAAAACACATTTAGCTGACTGCCTGGCTCTGCAACTTGTTTTAAGAAAAGATTTGATCAACCTTATTTTTAATTTTAAATAAAACCAATTAATCGATTTTGAATGATTCTTAACTTTGCTCGGCTTGAAAATTTCAGCTTGCCTCTTGCCTACTGGGCGCCTGCCAACGTACATGGCCGGTGCCACTTCCCTAGTCGCCCCGATAGCACCGCAGCGGTTTGCCTTAACAGGCGGCTTATCAGCACATATTTGTACAGTTCAGACCATACATTATCCAACGCCACTCGCTTGGTGTCGTCGTTGCGGCAATGAAGCGGGTGTGACTGTCCAGTGTACTGCTTGCTCAATGGTTTCTACAGATGAAGCAAGTTTGTTGTTCAATTTGACAAGAGCTCGTGGTAGTGTGCTAGTCGTCAAAAGTTGTTTGGCTGATGATTTTTACGACTGATAAGCCGGCTGATGCTATTTTATTGTGAGAGAAAATACTGTACCATGTCTGATAAGCCGGGCTGATAAGTTTAAGTGATGAGCCATGCACAGCTAAACATAACTGAGTTATTAGTTGAATGATATTGATGATGGAGCAAATATCCTATTAGTGTACAGTAAGATCTTTGGGAGCTTGTGATATAAATATAATCATAACCTTGGCCTGCTTATCCTTTTTTGTAAGGGAAATACTAGCGTCCGGACCTACGCCCGCGCCTATTGCTCGCCCACGCGCTAGACGCGCTACCTTTACATGTGGATGTGGCAGGAAATGGTGCAGACGACACATTTCCATGGACGCATGCGGCCGATGGAAGGGATGCGTGCATCGTGCCTTTGCCTCCCACTTTGCCTGGACGGCCCCCATAGCGTATGCATGCAGCTCTTGTCTGCCCGTAGGCACGCTACTGCCACACCTGTCCGCGTGCTGCTGCTATGCCCCCAGCCCAGCCCCGCATGCTGCTGCAGTACGCATGCGCCTGTGCATTAATGTGGGGCCGCTGCACCCGCTTTGCTTCCCGCACACACGCAAGGACCGCTACGCCCACTTCCCACGCTTGGTCATGCAAGACTTACAATATAAAGGATTTGCTAAAACATACGTCCAAAACAAATGAAATATTTACAAACATACGCTTGCAACGTATGGAGTATTTGCTGAAACATACGTCCGAAATAAATGAAACATTTACAAACATACGCTTGCAACATATGTGTATCGCCATCCAGATAAAACACTTGCAACATATGTCTGAAACAGCTGAAACATATGAAATATGCAATTGCAACATACGTGTATAGTCTGTACAACATATGCAACATCTAGATAAAACACTTACAACATAAGTTTGAAACAATTGAAACATTTGAAACATACACTTGCAACATACGTATATAGCCACTGAAACATATGCAACATCCAAATAAATCACTTACAACATATGCTTGAAACAACTAAAACATTTGAAACGTACATTTGCAACATATGTGTATAGTCATCGCAACATATACAACATCCAGATGAAAACATACATCAGAAACGCAGGAAACATACAGAGCCATATGTCATGGAGTGACGGAAAAAATTTAGGCCAGCACTCAGCTGCTATGCAGATGTATGCCCGTGCTCCTCTCACAAACAGGCAAGCGACCTGGGCAGCCCTGCAACTAGCCAAGCGCCTAAGCCAGTTGGCCAAAGCAGCAACGCGGTAGGTAGCATGCGGTAGGGGCAGCTAGGCTTGGCGCAAACAACACACAGAGAGAAAAAGAGCAGCATGGCAAGAAGCAGCAGACCTATGCGCTAGACAGCAGCGGACACAACAGCAGCCAGTCTTTTATGGTCACGCGCATGCACCCTAACTAGTGGCCGCACGCGCTCCCAAGGTCCGGGCCCCGCTGTAACTACGCGCCCCTTTTTTTTGTTCAGCGTAACACGCGCGGGGGTGGGTTCGTCCGTCCGTCCGGATGTTCTCAACCAAGCATTTGCGTTTTGGTAAAACATTAAACTGGGAATTGTTGGAAGTTCTCAGAGAAGAAATGGAGTACAGCACAATTCTCTTTACAATGTTATATACTTGTCATGCATGGGCCTAGTGTATTGTATTCGCTAATTTCAATTTATATTGCTACATCTTGTTTTTTTTAAAAAAAACTATGACATTTTTAAATTTTAATGTAGAATTGAAGATTGTGGGCAAATTGGTATTAAATTGTAAAGACATATATGCTGTTTTGGTCATCGATGCTCTTTATTAGGTATTTTCTATCTACAATATTATACATGTTTTGTCCAAAAATATAATATTATAATATTATACAGGTTGCTTGAGCATTTTGAATTGATATAGTCATATGTGCTCTTTGTTGTATCTATTAGCGCACCACTATTAAGATTTCTAGCTTTCTATTATTATAAAACAAATTTGCCTCATTTGTGGATCTGCCACACAGCCCATAATATCAAGATATGAAAAAAAAAGCCCAACTAAAACTAGGTATGCATGCATGATGCATACCACGCAATTCATTCCACTTGTACATCTATGAATGCAGCGACAAACATAACAATTTTCGTGGTTAAGAAAGTATGAAAAGGATTTACATGGTAATTGGTAATCGAAGCCTTTGGATCCATAAGACTAATAACCCGTTAACTAATTTTTAGTACCTAAAGATCTTACGGGCAGACTATTTGTTAGTCCTCTAGTCATGTACTAGTTTTGTTAGGGTTACTAGTCCATTAGGTCACATATATGAGGTAATATAGGACTAGTTTTTAGTAGTTATTGTTATTGGTTAGAAAATGTAACAAATGTGAATAAACAAAATAAGTAGTTTTCGTTGATTAGTTTGTGGACTCCAAATTTATTTATGAATGAACTTTGTCTCTATTATCCCGTCTGCGATCATGGTAAAAATGCATGGGGTCGCTAACACATCTGTTACGCACGTAACAAAATCAGTTCATAGTCCTTTTTCATTCAGAAGCAAGCAAATTAACAAAATTCAAGTATTCCGTCATAGCGACATTCGTCCAATGTGGCTATGCGACAATCGCACATCGTATTTATACGCGCGAGGCTATCCACGAAAGTTTCATGGGCGGCGGGAAGACCCGAAGAAAATTCAGTGCATGCACCTGTCAGGCTGTCACACTACTATAATCTCTTCATTATCCTGCTTCCAGATCTCGTGAGACGTCATGCTTCGGGACCATGCAAACGCCATGCTTGCGCAAACATACGTACTGTAGGAGTGGGAACACACAACATGGAGGTCGGGCCACCTTGATTTCAACAATAGACGACAAGCCAAGGAATTTGTTGCTGTCGCCAAAACAAAACAGAGATGGCCTTGTTTAGTTCCCTAAATTCACCCTAAATTCCACTATGCAAAAAGAAGATTCCCCATCACATCAAAATGTCGGCACATGTATAAAGTACTAAATGTAGATGAAATCAAAAACTAATTGTACAGTTTTGTTGTACTTTGCGAGACGAACATTTTGAGCCTAATTAATCAAAATTTGGACAATTATTACCACAAAACAACAAAAATGCTATAGTGCTCGGGGGTGGCACTGTGCAAATTCGGCCACCCCCGAGTTGGGATCTAAACAAGGGCGATATGGAATTTCTTGATAAAAAAAAGGAGTCCGTCGTCAATGGTATAGTACGTCCTCTATCCTGATGATTACATCTTCTCTTCGTTTGTTTAATAATAATAATGGGGAACTTAGCTTGTACACAAAGTTTTTGCTCAATTACCTCCAGCATTTTATTTGTTATTCAACCAATAGCCTGTAGAGGTGATTTCACATTAGCTCATCCGCAGACACGTACAGCACAGCAGTGGCAGCCAGTACAGCGACGTACGGTGGATTTTAGGGGCAAAAATGACTTTTGTCAAGATTCATGCTATTTATTAGCTCTCATTTCTAAATAATACAGAGCTAATTTGGATTAGCTAACTATATTAGCTAGGTAGTAATAATTAGCTCTCTAAGAGCATTGATCTCCAAGAGTTCACAAAATATTCTCCTAATCATTGTTTTTTAGCAAGATATATCGGAAAAACACATCTTCAACAATTTCCAATCCCACCTCTCAATCCTTTAGCACTTAGAAAACCTTCCCTCCACGCGCAGAAAAATCCGCGGATTCAACACACGTGTATCCTCCTAGGCGCTACTTTTCCTAGCGTACGTGCAATCCGTATCTTAACACCCAATCTAGATTTTTTTTGGCAAGATTGGAAAAACTGCTCTCCAATAGCTCTCTATCTTAACTCCCAATCTTTGTGTACTTAGGAAAATACAATTCAATCACGTTGACAAATACGCGCGTGTATCCTTCCGCCAACATGAATGTAGAAGGATGTAGGGAAAGAATAAAAGGTAGGACAGGATTTCTGATGTAAATATACAAAAGATGAAGAAAATATAAAATTGGTTAGCATGATTTAGAAATAGTCCGCGATTGCTGATACACAATGGTCTTCAAGTTTTTGAAAACTGTTGGAGAAACCCAACAAATATACTCCTAATTTTTTTAACCACTTAAAAAACTCATTGATTTACCAATTTTTTTTGAACTATTGGAGTAGCGCGTCCCTCGCACAAGTCGCCAGCACAGCAGCGTCGCTCCCACCCGCGGCCCCGCAAAATTCCGCGGTTTTGTAGAGCAGTCGACGTGTAGTACAGTAGTAGTAGTACGGTAGCTATGGCTCCATGCATCCAAAAGGACCAATTCCTGGGGCCGCCTGGCCGGTTGCTGGTCTGGTTCCTTGTGGGATGCTAAAAAGCGTAGTGCACAAAGGCCGATGCATTTGCTATCAAGTTGCTCGATCTGCTCTCTGTATCGGTCCATTTGGTACCGTATGAATATGAATGTATGATGACGATACTCCCTCCGTCCCGTTGATTATGGAACTATGGAAACGTGTCGTTCAAACTGTATCAAATTTGACCAAATTTATAGCAAAAAATATTAGCATTTATGTCTCGAAATAAATTTATTATAAAAATATATTTCATAACCAATCTAACGGTACTTATTTTGTCTCATAAAAGTTAGTAATTTTTATGTAATTTTAATCAAAACTTGCAATGACTGACTTCTCGAAATATGAGAATTGCATATTTATTGGGACGGAGGGAGTACTAGGATATGGACTGGAGGCGGACCTCGTCGCTTCGTTTCAATTCAGCAGCACATCCATGTGTTAAATTAGCGCTTCAGTTCAACTTTGTGGCAGGGATCAAGTACTACCAGTACAATGTATGTACAAAGTACGTGGTGCTGGCTTCGGTTTTATTTGTGTCAATATTAAACATGGATGCGCTTCTACTCGTTCCATTCTAAATTCTAGGTTGTTCTAACTTTTCAAAGGTACTTGTAGTTTTTGTTATGTATTTAAATAAATATTATATCTAGATACATAATGTAACCACTACTGGAATCAGCTGCTTTGCCGAGTGTCCAGGGCACTCGGCAAAGCCCTAAATATACTCGGCAAAGGCTTTGCCGAGTGCCACACTCGGCAAAGAGCACACGGCAAAAAAGCTATCGGTAAAGCGGCCTTTGCCGAGTGTCTTTTATCGGGCACTCGGTAAAGGCTTTGCCGAGTGTCCGACACTTGGCAAAGGCCGAACCGAAAAATTCTGAAAAAAATAGGAAAAAAATTTTAAAATGTTTTTAAAATTAGAGGAGGGGCCCCACCGGCTAGTCATATGGCAACTGTTGCAAGTGACCAGCCAAAGCAATTTTTTGAAACTTTGCGCACAGCGAGAATCGAACCTGTGACCTCACACACACACACGAGCTCCTCTACCACTACACCTCTCTTTCATTTGTGTCTATATTCCATTTCGTTTCCCCAAATATTATACCAAATCAAGTGTAAATTGATTGTTTGAGGCCCTAAACGAATTCAAATTAAAAAGTTGTCAACTACAAAGTTTCATAACTTTTCAAGATCTACAATTTTCATTTAGGAAGTTTCTCCATCCGAGGTCGTTTGAAAAATTCGAATTTTAAACTTTTGAATTTCAAACGTAGTTTTGCATGACAAGATGATTTCAAATTAAAAAGTTGTCAACTACAAAGTTTCATAACTTTTCGAGATCTGCAATTTTCATTTAGGAAGTTTCTCCATCCGAGGTCGTTTGAAAAATTCAAATTTTCAAATTTTAAATTTCAAACGTAGTTTTGCATGACAAGATGATTTCAAATTAAAAAGTTGTCAACTACAAAGTTTCATAAATTTTCGAGATCTACAAAGTTTATTTTGGTTGTTTTTCCATCCGAGGTCTTTTGAAAAATTCGAATTTTAAATTTTTGAAATTCGGATGCAGTTTTGTATGACAACATGATTTCAAATTTAAAAGTTGTCAACTACAATGTTTCATAACTTTTCAAGATCTACAATTTTCATTTAGAAAGTTTTTCCATCTGAGATCGTGGTTCTAACATTATTCACAAATCTTATATATCTCTCTTGTAGTTTTATAAAAATATACGAGAGACGTGTAGATTTTGTGAACAACGTTACTATCGCTTTGTCGAATGAAGAAATGACCAAAATAAACTTTATAGATCTTAAGAAGTTATAAAATTTTGTAGTTAAAAACTTTTTAATTTAAATTCATTTCGGGCTTCAAAATATGTTCATTCAGATTCCGTTACTGTAGAAGCTCGATACTGTAGCGCGGCCGCTGTGACATCGTGGTACTATTTACCAAATTGGACCGGGCCAGATTCAGTATACTATAGCTCGGGTCTGTTCATCAGTTACTGTAGCATCACGAAACACCGTACAGCCTGAAGTTTAGTACCATACCGTGAGTCCGAGGATCGCCTGACCAGCTTAAATACCAGGGTCAGGGACGCGCAGTAATTTTCGGTTAACCGTTTTGACCGAAGCGAGGACGAAAGCTCAAGCGGGTTGCTACGCAGGTGGGACCACTTCTCAGCAGAGTGGGCCTGGACCGTATATGCCAGGATGTAACACTCCGGTGTTACGCAAGCATTTGCATGGCAATCATATGCATGGCATTTCATATCATCATAATCATACATGTTAATATTATAAGTTGAGTGAAATAAAAGCTTAGAAAGTGGTATTTGAGATGTAATATATTAATGTGCTAATCACATTCCATCAAATTTTTGCAACTATAAATTTCATATCACTTAGAATGATAAGGAAAATTTTTGGAGCCACTAAATCACTCAAAGTTTTGTCAAAGATTTGTTTTAAAAATGTATTTGAAAATATTCGAAAATCCTCTCTAAATTAGCTTTTATTCTAAAAATCAAAATCTATCCAGATTTGGACTTTGGTCTTAAAAGCAAAGTTATAGAGAATTAAATTCTAAGCAACTTTTGTTTTGGGTCATTTTTAGAAAAGATCCTTTTCTTGCTCAAAATGAGATTTGAAAACGATTATTTGAAATTATTTGAAAATATGAAAATGAAAATTCAATTTCTAACCTAAACGGGTCGCCGCCTCACTTTCGGCATGTTGCTGGAAGCGGCCCAGCTCCACCCCGCACGCGCGCGCGCCGCAGCCGCCGCCTCGGCCCGGCCCGCGTCCGCTCGGCCCGGCCTGCCTCCGCGCCGCTCCTCCTCTTCCCGCTCGCCCCGCGCCTCGCTGTCCACCGCGGCAGAAAGCTCCCACCGCGTGGCGTTCATGCGCCGTTGGAGCCGCCGCGCGTCGCCTCCGCTCTGCCCTCCTGCCAGCTCGAGCGCGCTCAAGTGCACCTGCCCGAACCCTCCTCGCCCCCTCACTCGCACTCCCGCTCGTCATCCACTTCCCCTCTCCAAAACCGAGCGGGCGAGCGGCTCACCGCCGGGAGCTCCACCTCCGCCCCCCGTTCCGACGTCGACCCTCCACCGCAACCAAATTCGTCTTGCACCAAGCTTCGCCACTCCCTTGACTCCTCCGAACGAGCGCCACCATCGCCTTGCTCACTCCAGTCGGAAACCAATTTGGCTTCCTCGCCGCGCCACCGTGACGGAGCCGTCGCGCTTGCGCTCCGGCCACTGTCTCCTCCGCTCCTCCCCATCTCTCTCGAACTGCTCGACGATGTTCACCGTGTCTCCGCGATAGTGTTGCGCGCCTCACCTTGCTCGCTCGGGCACGGAAGCGGCCGTTGGCCGTCGGCCACCGCCACGCCGTCGCGGTCTAGAGCGCCGGCGAGGCCGCCCTATGTTCCTCCCCTCGTTTTCCCCGGGGCCACCGCGCCTGTGGGCCGCGCCTCCGAGCGGGCCGGCTCGCCTCTTCTCCCGCGCGCGTGACTCAGGCCGAAAACGGCCGCGGGCCGGTTTACTTCCCCGGGCTGGCCCAGTTTTAAAAATAAAAATCGTTTTCTATTTTCTTTTATTATTCATAATAAAGGATGTTATGGAAAATGTTTTTGTATTCATTTGTGCTCCAAAAATTGTGAAATAAATTTCTATGAACTCATTGGAACCAGATCTACAATCTAAAAATATTGCATGTCATTTTTGGAATACTTTTCTGTAGAGCTTTAATTAATTCTTAATATTACTGATATCTTGTAAAATGGCTAGTAAATCCTATATGTATCAGAAAAATATGATTTCAAGTTTGTTAATCTTCATATATCATGTACTTACTAGGAAAAATATGTTTCATGCATGTGCTGTGGAAAACTTTGGAGAAGTAGTTCAAGTACCTTTAATGGCTGATTTTTGTTATTTTTGCTAGAGAGCAAACTTTGTATAAAACATGCATGTGATAATTTTTTTATAGTCATTATATTCCATGAAGAACCTAGAAAAAATATTAATTCTGTTGTTTGACACTTTTCATAGTACAAAGTAATTTCATGCTTATTTTTATGCCATAGCTTGTCATTTTTGTGTTGGATAGTTTACTTATCCAAATGCCATGAAATTTTTATGGTAGTCTGTTTAGAGTAGTATTATGCTACAGTAATTTTCTTAGATTTTTAGGAGCATCAGAAATATATGTTGCTATTCAAACCTATTATTACTTAGGGTTTAAGCAAGTGTTGCTTTAAGTGTGATTAAGAAATTAGTAAAGCTTTGGTGTATCTTTGAAGCATTTCATAAGATAGGTTAACTTAACATAATAGTAGTAGAAAAGAATGCAGTAGATGACATGTGCTTATAGTGTACAGTTTCTTAGATAATGTCGACTACCTTGCATTTCAACATATTCATTGCATTCATCGCCTTCGATGCACACTTGCATAATCACTTACGCGCATTGCATCATACAGGATCGCAAACCGAGAACCCAGTCGTCTTGCTCGAGGAGCCAGAGGAGCAGATCGAGGTGCAGCAGCAGGAGGTGACAGAAGCCGAAGAAGAGGTCGGTGAAGATCTCCCGAAGTGGCCCGATCACCGTCCGAGTTCCTTCGAGAGAGGCAAGCCCCGGAGCATTTCTCTCCCGGTTTGCAAATAATTTATTATTAACTTCACTTAATTTGATGCATTACGTTTAGGAGTTGTTTGCAAACGTTGTTGCATTATACCTTGCTTACCTTTGTTATACCATATCCTTGTTACCCTGGTATCCGCAGTCAAGTCAATGCTTAGCTGGCTTAGACCGGTAGAAGTCGGGTGATTTCCTGTCACCTGCGAGCTATAGGTGGTTACCTGGATCTGTTTGGTTAACTATGAAGTCATGGTATAACTAAGTGTGAAATGAATTTGAGACAGGGCGGAAACTTGCAGGGTTTCGGACTGTAGTGTTTTCTGTCTGTGTCGGTTAAGGACCGTCCGTTGTTGTCCCTCAGGTCATGTTGAACGCATGCCTCACATTTAGCTGGCCGGATAAAGTACCTTCCGACCGCGAAACTGGGAGATTATTCGGGCCGAGTGAATTGCCAGCAACGCACTGTACCAGAGCAGTAGTGGCAGGATACGGGGGCGCGATGATAAGGCCAAAGAGCAGTCGGGCGGCCCCCGGGTACAAGTGGTTCCTGGCAAGCTCGCGACTTTACCTGAATGGTTGACTCGGTGACCAACACCTCACTTTAGCGGGTGAGTGAGGTTTGTGTGAGGAATAACTTACCAGCTGGTTAATAATCGATTCGAATCGCCATCGTTCACTGGATAGTGAACACTTGACTTGAGCTACTTCATCGTAGTAATATTGATAGAACACTTGGACAGTTATATGAATTATGACATAATGGAAGTTGTTAATGATCATTGGTTATCACTACCTGATTAATTAAATGTTACTTTAGTACAGGTGCAAATATAGTTGACAGGTTAATAAAGATTTAACTTGATGCAAAGCTTTTGTAAAGGTTTTCCTAAATGCTAAAAATGCCTTTTACAAATGAGTCAGCTATCCCACCAGAAAGCCTATCATGATTCCTTGGTGTCTCTTATTTCTGATTTATGACAGGTAAGTCTAGCTGAGTACCTTCTCATACTCAGGGCTTTGTTCTCATTTGTTGCAGATAGACAGATGTACTATGACTATTGTATCAACTGTCTCTATCCTGCAATGGGCGAAGCATAGGACCATGGGCAATGGTCATTCGTTACTTCTCGTCTGATGCTTTTGCCGGAGATGATCACAAGCTGGCACTTTATTCCAAAATGTTGTGTGTGCGTGTGATTTGAACTACCGCTTCCGCTACTTTTATTCAAACCTGGTTTGTAATAACTATGTTTAAACTCCGATGTATTTTATGCCGCGAACTTTCATGTAACTTATGATGGTGACCGCTGAACTTAGTACCATCTTGGCTGTTATGTGAAATAGTTTGAAATCCGTCGAGATTTCACGGACTACCGGGTTATACGGGCTTAAGTTTGTTAAATTGTCCTTCTGTTGGATGATTTTTCTACTTAATCTCGTATAATTGGGCGGTTCTATTACAGCTGGTATCGGAGCATGGTTTAGCGTGATTACTGTTCATAAGTGTATTTAAAACAAAATTATATTTAAAAAGTGTGATTTTAAAACTAAATGTGTGCCAGTGGTCATATCCTGTATACCCAGTTAAGGACTCTAGGTGGCTATTTAAGTACTAACTTGGGGTTCTTGCACCATATTTCTCTTTCGTTGCTCATACGGCGTGATATTGTATGAGTGTCACTTAATTGAGTGGTAATGTATGGATCAGATACCTCTACGCTTATAAAAGGATTATCCCAGTTTCATAAAAGTGACATCAACTTAAAATATGTCTTATCGGGTAATTTAAAACTTGTGCTACAGATGGCCCGCATGAAGAAGACTGCCCGTAAGTCCACTGGTGGAAGAGCACCACGTCACCAGATGGCCCCGCGGGAACACCGCAGCACGGACACTTTTCTAAGTGAGTTTGGCATGCCCACCTTACTTTGGAGAGTGCTCCATGATGTGGGATACCCAGAGGGTCAAGAGCCGGTGTACTCTTGGAATGAGAACCAGCTAGCTGAGGATGGACTTGTAATAGTGGAAATCACCGTCCCTGCCCTTGGTGATGCGCCAGAATGGGCTGGTTGGCATTTGGAGTTTGAAGGACGCACTCCAGTTGAGGGTGCAGAGGGTGCAGCCTTTCGCGTCATCCGAGACATAATGAGCAGGTTTCCTAATGAGTTGGCAGCAGCTTTGGCGGGTACTTTCCCGAGAGATGATCCTCGTGATGCCATTTGGGTGCAACCGCAAGGAAGTGCCTTGGTTAGAGGCCCAAGTGAAGGACAGGTTAGCGACAACCACACGATGAGTGCCATGTATGCAGCCATCAAAGCATACCAGGGTCTTGAGAATACCTATTGGACCTTGACCGGTCTGAGAGGTGATGATCGGCTTGAAGCAAGAGAGGAGAAGAAGAAGCAAGCACGTGCTATAGCTAGCTTGCAGGAGCAGTTGGCCGACATGAGCTTACAGCGAGACCGAGCTCTCGAGAGAGGTGAGAGTGCTATGCAGCAGGTACAGACGTTGACTCAGGCCAACAGAAATGCAGACCGCATGATGGGACAGCTAGTGCAGGAAAGGAATGAAGCCTGGAACGAAAGTGACCTTCTCAGGCAAAGGGTCGAGGAGCTAGAAGGGTATAATGCCAACTTGCATGAAGAGTTCCATGCCCTCTACAACGGGATAGGCCCGTATGCTCCTCCGGACGCCGCCCAGATGGACATCGACGACGACGCCGCTACTGATGGTAGCGATGGTGACGCCTCCGACCTCGACGACGGCCCCAAGGAGTAGGCTAGTTGCCTTGCGTTAGTGATAGGCTCTGTCGCGATGGCCTTCTTTTGGTTCCCATGTATCGTGTTGTATTCTGTTCGATCTTGAGTCTGGCGATCTTTGGGATCTTGGTTGTGTATGTGATGCTTGAACGCATGAAAGTCCAGTGTATGTATACTGGCAACGTGGTTATATGGAACGCGATGTTGCATTCGAAGTAATTTGATTGGTGATGTTGTTTTAATTGGAATGTGATTATTGTGCCTCTGTCTTATTGCATGACTTGTTCTCTCCAATAAATTCAGTATGGCATGATTGTTCATTTGGATACAATTACTATCACTTCGCTCAATTATTACTTGTTGCTGAAATATGCAGATGGCAAACACTCGTCGTGCCACGTATGAGGCCGCTGAAACTGGTGGCAACGGTGCAGGTGCTGGTGGGGGTGGTGCAAACAACGTCAACCACCAGGAGCCACAGCTAGAGCCACAATTGCCCCCTCCTCCACCGCTCACTGCAGAAGTGTTCTTTGCACAGTTCCTTAGAAGCCAGCGCAACGCCGAGCAGTCACAAAGGAATATGGAAGATTTTCTGCGTACCATCGCTGAAAATGTTCAGAGAGGAAATAATTAAGGTGGTGGCCATGGAGTGAACCAGTACAACAATTTCAAGGATTTTATGGATACTAGGCCACCTATTTTTAAGGAAGTAGCCGAGCCACTCGACGTTGAAGAATGGATCAACACTATGGAAGATAAGTTCCGTGTGTTGAGACTGACAGAAGTCCTGAAAACAGAATATACTGCACATCAGTTACAGGGACCGGCAGGGATGTGGTGGAAGCACCACCGCACCACTTTTCCTCCCAATGCCCAGATTACTTGGAGAGAATTCACTGAAGCGTTTAAGGGAGCTTATATTCCCCTAGGGTTGGTTGAGATGAAGCTCGGAGAGTTCTTGGCCTTAAATCAGGGTACCAAAACTATAACACAGTATTTGCATGCATTTAACAACTTGTGCCGCTACGCTCCAGACATGGTCGACACAGATGCAAAGAGAATTGCTAGTTTCAAGAGAGGGTTAAGTCCGAAGATGATGAAGCATGTGGGTACCAATACCCGCGCCAGGTTCAATGACTTTGTCAGTGATCGTTTGAAACAAGAAAAGAACAACAACGCCTACACTGCATCCAAGAATCGCAAGAGGGTGTTTGAGTCAGGACCATCACAATCCAGAGTTGTCACTGCAAATCGTCTTTCTTATCGTCCGTCCACACCTGGTGCAAGGTTCAGGCCTCCACAGCATAAAACTCAGAACTACAAGGGACCACAGAAGCCGTACAAGATGGTCGTGCTGCCAGCAAAGATCACCGCAGCTACAGAGCAAAGCAACTCCAAGGGAGCAATAGGATCTACTGGTACAATGAAGGGGCCCTGCTACAATTGTGGTCAGCCAGGACACTTTTCAAAGTTCTGCCCTTATCCGCCTAGAAAGAAGCAATAGACTTACACTGCCCGTGTACACCATACCACCGTTGATGAGATTCCTGAAGGAGAACCTGTAACTGCCGGTAAGTTTCTTGTTAACCATCACCCTGCAGTTGTTCTATTTGATTCTGGATCCTCGCATTCTTTTATGAGTCAAGCATTTGCACGGAAGCATGAATAACTATGCACAGAATTGAGTTATGGTTATCGTATAAGTTCAGCCGGGGCTGATGTGTTAACCAATAAGATGGTTAGAGGGGCAACCCTTGAGTTAAATAGTCGGAAGTTTCGAGTGAACCTGATAGTTATGCCGGGACTAGTTTTGAATGTAATAATAGGAATGAACTGGATGAAAGACTGGGGAGCAGTCATAGATACAAGCAGTCGATTGCTTACCCTTAAGGATCCGCAGGCAGAGGGTACTTTTCAGGTACCATTGCCCGAAAGAACAGACCTTGTGAGTGTGACCTGTGCCATGGAAGTTGTTCCTATCCGCCAGATCCCGATAGTGTGTGAGTTCCCGGATGTGTTTCCAGAAGAGTTACATGGCCTTCCTCCAGATAGAGATGTTGAGTTTGGAATCGAGTTGATCCCCGGAACAACTCCTATTTCGAGGAGACCCTATCGGATGCCTCCGGATGAGTTAGCTGAGCTGAAAAAGCAACTGGAAGAATTGCTAAAGAAGGGGTTTATCCGACTAAGTAAGTCTGAATGGGGATGTCCTGCCTTGTTCGTGAAGAAAAAAAAAGAGGGTACTCTAAGAATGTGTGTGGATTATCGACCTCTTAATGCTGTAACTATCAAGAATAAATATCCTTTGCCTCATATTGATGTTTTGTTTAATCAGTTGGCTAAATCTAGAGTGTTCTCCAAAATAGACCTAAGATCAGGGTATCATCAGATAAAGATCAGGCCATAAGATGTCCCGAAAACCGCCTTTTCTACCAGATACGGGTTGTACGAGTATCTTGTTATGTCCTTTGGCTTAACAAATGCTCCTACATACTTTATGTATCTGATGAATACGGTTTTCATGCCAGAGTTGGACAAGTTTGTAGTTGTCTTCATTGATGACATTCTAGTATACTCTGAGAATGAGAAAGATCATGAAGAACATCTGAGAATTGTCTTGACCAGATTAAGAGATCATAAGTTGTATGCTAAGTTTAGCAAATGTGAATTTTGGTTGAAGAAAGTTCCTTTCCTTGGTCATATTCTATCGGAGAATGGAGTTTTGGTAGATCCGAGTAAAGTGCAAGAGGTTATGGATTGAAAAACTCCAACCACAGTGCCAGAAGTCAGGAGTTTCCTAAGGTTAGCTGGTTACTATCGCCGCTTTATCCTAGACTTCTCGAAGATTGCTAAGCCAATGACAAGTCTGTTACAGAAAGATCATAAGTTCATGTGGACAGAGGAGTGTGAGACAGCTTTCCACACCTTGCGGAAACTGTTGACCACTACTCCAGTTCTTGCACAGCTAGACATCGAGAAACCTTTTGATGTGTTCTGTGACGCATCAAAAACAGGATTAGGCTATGTTCTGATGCAAGAAGGAAGAGTCATTAAAGATGGCAACGGGTAAAATCCACGCGGATACTAGCTCTAGATATCCATACCCGCGAGCAAAAACCCGTGCCCGTGCCCGCGCCCGCTAACCGCCACGGGTAGAAAACCATGCCCGTGCCCGCTATCCGCGGATATCACATGCCCGCGGGCACACCTGTATACCCGCAAAAATGAAGCAACGAAGCACCCAACCATATCTTAATAGCAAGTAAGAAACAATATATGAACAAATAAACATCTATATCTCAACATTAGATAAAGTATGATACATTGACCATACAAGAGTCATCAAAAGTCTACACTAGTGTATCTCAAGTCATCACAAATTAACACAAATAAAAGACATACAACCGTACAAGAGTCATTGGTGCGGGTCTAGCGGGTTTGCGGGTGCGGATACCATTTTTTTGTGCCCGCGAGCAAATATCCATCGGGTTTAGAATCGTATCCATGCCCATGCCCGTGGGCATAAACTTAAACCCGTATCCGTGCCCATCGGGTTTTCTATCCGCGGGCACGTGAATATTTTGTGCCCGTTGCCATCTTTAAGAGTCATTGCTTATGCCTCCCGTCAGCTGAGAAAACATGAAATCAATTATCTGACACATGATCTTGAGCTTGCCGCCGTAGTGCATGCCTTAAAGATTTGGAGACACTATTTACTTGGTAATGTGTGCAATGTTTTCACCGATCATAAGAGTCTCAAGTACATTTTCACCCAACCAGAATTGAACATGAGACAGCGAAGATGGTTAGAACTAATTAAAGATTACAACTTGAATGTACAATATCACCCTGGGAAAGCTAATGTGGTAGCCGATGCTTTGAGTAGAAAGTCGCATTGTCTGAATATGCAACCCTTACTCGAAGATGGTTTTAATCTAATGCACCCTATTGTGTTACATAGTATTCAGATCAGTTGCACTTTGGAAAGTAAGATAATAGAAGGTCAGAAAGCAGACAAAGGGATATTCCACATCAAAAGGAAAATTAAAGAAGAACCTTCAAAACACTTCATAGTGGACGAGTAGGACGTATTGTGGTTCGACAACCGTCTTGTTGTTCCAAAGGATAGAGAGCTTAAGAATAAAATTATGGATGAAGCTCATCACTCTAAGTTATCCATTCATCCTGGCAGTAGTAAAATGTATCAAGAGCTGAGACATCGCTTTTGGTGGACAAAGATGAAGAAGGAAATTGCAGTCTATGTGGCCAGATGTGACACATGTTGTCGAGTAAAAGCTATTCACATGAAACCTGCCAGATTGTTGCAACCTTTGTCAGTACCTAGTTGGAAGTGGGATGATATAAGTATGGATTTCATCACAGGTTTGCCCACTACTCAGAAAGGTCATGATTCGATTTGGGTAATCGTGGATCGTCTTACCAAGACCGCTCACTTTTTGCCTGTCAAGACAATTTATAGACCACCTCAATATGCCGAGAAGTATATTGCGGAGATTGTGAGATTGCATGGCATACCGAAGACTATAGTGTCTGACAGAGGATCCTAGTTCACTGCTCACTTTTGGGAGCATTTGCACAAAGGTTTGGGGACTAGTTTGATTCGTAGCACTGCCTATCATCCTCACACAGATGGTCAGACTGAAAGAGTTAATGTTGTTTTAGAAGATATGTTGAGAGCTTGTGTGTTGTCTTCCAGAGGTTCATGGGAGTCATGGTTACCTCTAGCAGAATTCGCATATAATAATAGCTATCAAGCAACTATCAAAATGGCACCTTTTGAGGCTTTGTATGGACGAAAGTGTAGAACACCTTTAAACTGGATTGAGCCAGGGGAAAGAAGGTATTATGGTATTGACTTCGTGGAAGAAACCGAAAAGAAAGTTCATATCATTCTGCAAAATATGAGAGCAGCTCAGTCCCGTCAGAAAAGTTATGTGGATAAAAGAAGGAGACCACTTGTGTTTGAAGTTGGAGACTATGTTTATCTGAAAGTCACGCCAATGAAGAAGAAGCGGTTTGGATTACGCAGAAAGCTTGCTGCCAGATTTGTCGGACCCTACAAAATCTTGGAAAGGAAGGGTCCAGTGGCTTACAAATTGGAATTACCAGAATCAATGGATGCTATATTCCCAGTTTTTCACGTATCACATCTCAAGAAATATTTGCGCGTTCCAGAGGAAATAATTAAACCTCGAGGCATAAAACTTAAGTCAGATCTAGTGTATCGTGAGCAGCCAATTCGAGTTTTAGATTCCAAAGAAAGGGCTACTCGGAACAGTGTGGTGAAAACATATAAGATACAATGGAGTCATCATGATGAGGGAGATGCATCTTGGGAAACGGGTGAATACCTACAAAAAGCATACGAAGATTTTTATAATAAATGGTTCGTAACCCAAATCTTGGGACGAGATTTTTATAAGGGGGGAGGGCTGTAACACTCCGGTGTTACGCAAGCATTTGCATGGCAATCATATGCATGGCATTTCATATCATCATAATCATACATGTTAATATTATAAGTTGAGTGAAATAAAAGCTTAGAAAGTGGTATTTGAGATGTAATATATTAATGTGCTAATCACATTCCATTAAATTTTTACAACTATAAATTTCATATCACTTAGAATGATAAGGAAAATTTTTGGAGCCACTAAATCACTCAAAGTTTTGTCAAAGATTTGTTTTAAAAATGTATTTGAAAATATTCGAAAATCCTCTCTAAATTAGCTTTTATTCTAAAAATCAAAATCTATCCAGATTTGGACTTTGGTCTTAAAAGCAAAGTTGTAGAGAATTAAATTCTAAGCAACTTTTGTTTTTGGGTCATTTTCAGAAAAGATCCTTTTCTTGCTCAAAATGAGATTTGAAAACGATTATTTGAAATTATTTGAAAATATGAAAATGGAAATTCAATTTCTAACCTAAACGGGCCGCTGCCTCACTTTCGGCCTGTTGCTGGAAGCGGCCCAGCTCCACCCCCCGCGCGCGCGCCGCAGCCGCCGCCACGGCCCGGCCCGCGTCCGCTCGGCCCGGCCTGCCTCCGCGCCGCTCCTCCTCTTCCCGCTCGCCCCGCGCCTCGCTGTCCACCGCGGCAGAGAGCTCCCACCGCGTGGCGTTCATGCGCCGTTGGAGCCGCCGCGCGTCGCCTCCGCTCTGCCCTCCTGCCAGCTCGAGCGCGCTCAAGTGCGCCTGCCCGAACCCTCCTCGCCTCCTCACTCGCACTCCCGCTCGTCATCCACTTCCCCTCTCCAAAACCGAGCGGGCGAGCGGCTCACCGCCGGGAGCTCCACCTCCGCCCCCCCCCCCCGTTCCGACGTCGACCCTCCACCGCAACCAAATTCGTCTTGCACCAAGCTTCGCCACTCCCTTGACTCCTCCGAACGAGCGCCACCATCACCTTGCTCACTCCGGTAGGAAACCAATTTGGCTTCCTCGCCGCGCCACCGTGACGGAGCCGCCGCGCTTGCGCTCCGGCCACCGTCGCCTCCGCTCCTCCCTATCTCTCTCGAACTGCTCGACGATGTTCACCATGTCCCCGTGATAGTGTTGCGCGCCTCGCCTTGCTCGCTCGGGCACGGAAGCGGCCGTTGGCCGTCGGCCACCGCCACGCCGTCGCGGTCTAGAGCGCCGGCGAGGCCGCCCTCTGTTCCTCCCCTCGTTTTCCCCTGGGCCACCGCGCCTGTGGGCCGCGCCTCCGAGCGATCCGGCTCGCCTCTTCTCCCGCGCAAGTGACTCAGGCCGAAAACGGCCGCGGGCCGGTTTACTTCCCCGAGCCGGCCCAGTTTTAAAAATAAAAATCGTTTTCTGTTTTCTTTTATTATTCATAATAAAGGATGTTGTGGAAAATGTTTTTGTATTCATTTGTGCTCCAAAAATTGTGAAATAAATTTCTATGAACTCATTGGAACCAGATCTACAATCTAAAAATATTGCATGTCATTTTTGGGATACTTTTCTATAGAGCTTTAATTAATTCTTAATATTGCTGATATCTTGTAAAATGGCTAGTAAATCCTATATGTATCAGAAAAATATGATTTCAAGTTTGTTAATCTTCATATATCATGTACTTACTAGGAAAAATATGTTTCATGCATGTGCTGTGGAAAACTTTGGAGAAGTAGTTCAGGTACCTTTAATGGCTGATTTTTGTTATTTTTGCTAGAGAGCAAACTTTGTATAAAACATGCATGTGATAATTTTGTACAGTCATTATATTCCATGAAGAACCTAGGAAAAATATTAATTCTGTTGTTTGACACTTTTCATAGTACAAAGTAATTTCATGCTCATTTTTATGCCATAGCTTGTCATTTTTGTATAGGATAGTTTACTTATCCAAATGCCATGAAATTTTCATGGTAGTCTGTTTAGAGTAGTATTATGCTACTGTAATTTTCTTAGATTTTTAGGAGCATCAGAAATATATGTTGCTATTTAAACCTATTATTACTTAGGGTTTAAGCAAGTGTTGCTTTAAGTGTGATTAAGAAATTAGTAAAGCTTTGGTGTATCTTTGAAGCATTTCATAAGATAGGTTAACTTAATATAATAGTAGTAGAAAAGAATGCAGTAGATGACATGTGCTTGTAGTGTACAGTTTCTTGGATAATGTTGACTACCTTGCATTTCAACATATTCATTGCATTCATCTCCTTCGACGCACACTTGCATAATCACTTACGCGCATTGCATCATACAGGATCGCAAACCGAGAATCCAGTCGTCTTGCTCGAGGAGCCAGAGGAGCAGATCGAGGTGCAGCAGCAGGAGGTGACAGAAGCCGAAGAAGAGGTCGGTGAAGATCTCCCGGAGTGCCCCGATCACCGTACGAGTTCCTTCGAGAGAGGCAAGCCCCGGAGCATTTCTCTCCTGGTTTGCAAATAATTTATTATTAACTTTACTTAATTTGATGCATTACGTTTAGGAGTTGTTTGCAAACGTTGCTGCATTATACCTTGCTTACCTTTGTTATACCATATCCTTGTTACCCTGGTATCCGCAGTCAAGTCAATGCTTAGCTGGCTTAGACCGGTAGAAGTCGGGTGATTTCCTATCACCTGCGAGCTATAGGTGGTTACCTGGATCTGTTTGGTTAACTATGAAGTCATGGTATAACTAAGTGTGAAATGAATTTGAGACCGGGCGGAAACTTGCAGGGTTTCGGACTATAGTGTTTTCCGTCTGTGTCGGTTAAGGACCGTCCGTTATTGTCCATCAGGTCATGTTGAACGCATGCCTCACATTTAGCTGGCCGGATAAAGTACCTTCCGACCGCGAAACTGGGAGATTATTCGGGCCGAGTGAATTGCCCGCAACGCACTGTACTGCAGCAGTAGTGGCAGGATACGGGGGCACGATGATAAGGCCAAAGAGCAGTCGGGCGGCCCCCGGGTACAAGTGGTTCCTAGCAAGCTCACGACTTTACCTGAATGGTTGACTCGGTGACCAACACCTCACTTTAGCGGGTGAGTGAGGTTTGTGTGAGGAATAACTTACCAGCTGGTTAATAATCGATTCGAATCGCCATCGTTCACTGGATAGTGAACACTTGACTTGAGCTACTTCATCATAGTAATATTGATGGAACACTTGGACAGTTATATGAATTATAACATAATGGAAGTTATTAATGATCATTGGTTATCACTACCTGATTAATTAAATGTTACTTTAGTATAGGTGCAAATGTAGTTGACAGGTTAATAAAGATTTAACTTGATGCAAAGCTTTTGTAAAGGTTTTCCTAAATGCTAAAAATGCCTTTTGCAAATGAGTCAGCTATCCCACCAGAAAGCCTATCATGATTCCTTGGTGTCTCTTATTTCTGGTTTATGACGGGTAAGTCTAGCTGAGTACCTTCTCGTACTCAGGGCTTTGTTCCCACTTGTTGTAGATGGACAGATGTACTATGGCTATTGTATCAACTGTCTATATCCTGCAATGGGCGAAGCATAGGACCATGGGCAATGGTCATTCGTTACTTCTCGTCTGATGCTTTTGCTGGAGATGATCACAAGCTGGCACTTTATTCCAAAATGTTGTGTGTGTGCGTGATTTGAACTACCGCTTCCGCTACTTTTATTCAAACCTGGTTTGTAATAACTATGTTTAAACTCCGATGTATTTTATGCCGCGAACTTTCATGTAACTTATGATGGTGACCGCTGAACTTAGTACGATCTTGGCTGTTATGTGAAATAGTTTGAAATCCGTCGAGATTTCACGGACTACTGGGTTATACGGGCTTAAGTTTGTTAAATTGTCCTTCTGTTGGATGATTTTTCTACTTAATCTCGTATAATTGAGCGGTTCTGTTACACGGGACTGGATGCTACATTTGGTATCAAAGGCGACTCTTGCAGTTTCACAAGCACATGGGGATGAGATGCTCAGGCATGATGTGTGCATGCGCGTGAGCCCGTCGTGGACACAGCATGGCATTGCACATGCGCCGGCACGGGAACACACAAGCATGGCAAAGAGAGGAGGATCCTGGATTATGTGTCCCGAAAGGGTTAGCCAATCCTTAGGGGGTGATTGTAATAGCCCAAAATAGACCAAGTGGGCTCAAATTACGGAATGGGCCGATACTACTGTAGCCTGCGGCAGTGGGCAGGGTACTGTGGACGGGGGTACTGTACATCTAGACTTCGACTGTAGCGCCTGATACTATAGCAGGGCACTATGTCACCCTGTACTGTTCACCGAATTGGGCCGGGCCAAATTCGGTATACTGTAGCTCAGGGACTGTTCACCGGTTACTGTAGTATCGCGAAATACTGTGCAGCCAGAAGTTCAGGACCCTACCGTGAGTCTGAGGATCACCTAACCAGCTTAAATACCAGGGCCAGGGACGCATAGTAACCTTCGGTTAACCGTTCTGAGCGAAGCGAGGACGAAAGTTCAAGTGGGTTGCTACGCAGATGGGACCACTCCGCAGAGTGGGCCTGGGCCGTGTATGTCGGGACTGGATGTTACATATAATAATAGCTAGCTCAAGCGGGTTGCTACGCAGATGGGACCACTCCTCGACAGAGTGGGCCTGGACCGTGTATGCCGGGACTAGATGTTACACATAATAATAGCTATATAACTAGAAAAGCTATAAGCACTTACAATTTAGAACGGAGGAGGGAGTACCCAAAAAAAACCAAGGGCGGATCTACATTGAAAGATGTGGGTGTAGCCGCACCCATGCAAAATTGAAATGACAGTAGAAAGAGTCAGATTTTCACTATATTTGCATCCCCCAATGTTATAGATCGTTGCACCCCATGGATCGTAGCTCCGGCCCTGCAAAAAAAAAACTACGGTTCTAAGTTAAACTATCTTGAGTTTAACCATTTAAAAAAACATACTAATATTTGTGATATCAAATGAATACCATTAGATTCATCATGAAGGAAATATTTTTATAATATACATGTATATTTGGAATCATAATTGTGAATACTTTTTTATTGACTTACCTTATTTATATTTAAAATAGCTTTGATTAGACTATGTCTGAAATAGTGATGAATTATATTTAAAATAGTTTTTATGTACAAGTTTCAGATTTTGTGAACATATTTACTATTTTCTATAATTTAAATGAATTTATGTGTGCTTACTGAAAGTAATTCCAAATTAAATTGTCCGTACCTCTAATAAGATTCAATAAAATTCATAAAAAGTATATTTTGGCACATATATGTTACTCTAGCTCATATGTTGGAGTTAGACAAAACAATCATTTGTTTGCTAGGTATAGTTCATGATTCTATCTCCAAATTACCAAAGGATAATTATAAGAATATCTATACTTTGTTAGAAAATTCTACAAACTTGCATGGCAACATGGTTATGGTGTATAATTGTCACACCCGACCCGATTTGGAATTTGGCCCATAGTGGCCCATGTGAATGTTTATGAGATATTGTGGAGAGTTTAGTCCCACCTTGGTTGTTTAGAGTGGGATAAACCAACATATAAGGCTTATAGAGTCCATCTGACCATCCCCGGGTTAATCCTTTTACGCGAAGCGAGGCCGAAAGCGTAAGTGGGATGGTGGTAGGTGTGGTTCGTTCAACGTGCAGAGTGGATCTGAGCCGTTTGGACTCTGAGGCGTTACAAAATGATATCAGAGCCGACCTTCGCAGCCACGGGCGTGTGCGGGCCATTGGCTGGACATGGGGTTCATTACGCGTGTAGGCTCTGTGGAGTGCACGGCGTAGAACATATGCTGGCACTGGGCGCACGGTCGCGTGTGCTAAGAGGAAATGTTCCTAGTTATCGTTTGCCTGATTGTGGGTATGTTGGGCCCGACGAGGATGTCGGGTTCTTTGAGGGGGTGTATGTCACACCCGACCCGATTTAAAATTAAGTTACAAACGGTCACATGCAGATGCAGAGCGCTGGTGGACCGGCCATGTCCGTGTGATGCTACCTGCCATACTACGCGGCTCTCGTAGCGCATCCCTCGCCCAAGTCACCAGCAGGCTGGCAGCAGCGTCGCTCCCACACCGGCGGCCCCGCAAAATCCCGCGGTTTTGTAGAGTATATAGACGTGTAGTAGGGTAGCTAGCTCCGTGGAATAATTCATCCAAAAGGACCAATTCCTGTTCCTGCTGGGGCCGCGTGGCCGGTTGTTGGTTTGGTTCAGGTTCTTGAACCGATTTGCCCTCAAAACCAGCTTTATTATGAGATTTCTAAATTGCCCAACATATAGCAGCAATTCCCAAGGTATGAAATTTTTTATGATAAAAAAAGAAATGAATACCACCATAAAATTCATCATGGAACAAATATATTTTTGTTGTATACACGGATGTTTAGAATTATAATTGTCCATACTATTTTTTACAAATTTAGTCATACTTAAAATAATTTGGCTTATAGAATTGTACTTTTTTTAGAATGGGGAGACAGTAGTCATTTACTACACCCATGTTGCGGGGTTTTACCGTTTTAGTTTGTCTGCATCTGCATGCCATTTGCGGCACCCTAGTAACGGGTGATGTCCCTCACGAGATCTCTAGCCACTTGATGGGATTAGGATAATTGGGCCATGTCATTTTGTGCTTGTACGGGAACTAGTAAAATGTGTACAAGTACTACTATAGGAGTACGGAGTACTATGAACGAAGTATTGTTATGTTCTTGTACAACAGTTAATTATATACTAAACTAGTAAATAAAATGGAAAAAGTCTATTTAACCCCCTGAAATATCAGCTAGTGTCTAACCTACACCCTCAACTATAAAACCGTCTGTTTTACACCCTGAACTTTTCAAAATCGTTCAAATTACACCCTGAAGCGGTTTTGGGCGACGGTTTTGCTACAGTAACCATTGTTTTGCTACAGTAACGGTGGTTTTGGCTTTTCTTTTCTATTTATTTCCGCTGAATCTTTGAAAAATCATAGTAAATCACAGAAAAATCATAAAATAGAAAATCTAATTTTGTTGGATTCCACATGAGTAGATCTACACAATGAATATATAATATAGTATGCTTTAGTACAAATTTTTTTCTGTAGCTTTAAATTAGTTAGAAAATCAAATTTTGTCTGTAATTCATTAGAATAATTCATAGCTACAGCTTTTATGGTCCATTTGTGGTTAAATTTTTATAGTGAACTAATTATTGTATGCTTGAACTGTAGTAAAAATTTCATATTGATTGGATCATGTATAATTTAGTTATAGATTTATTTATATTTAACAATCATAAACCTAAACATAAATCTAAATAAATCTATAACTAAGTTATATATGATCCAATGAGTATGAAATTTTTACTATAGTTCAAGCATATAATAATAATTCCATCATAAAAATTTCGCCACAATTGGACCATAGAAGCAGTAGCTATGAATTATTCCAATTAATTACAGACAAAATTTGATTTTCTAACTAATTTAAAGCTACAGAAATATTTGTACTAAAGCATATTATATTATATGTTCATTGTGTAGATCTACTCATGTGGAATCCAATAAAATTAGATTTTCTATTCTATGATTTTTCTGTGATTTACTATGATTTTTTAAAGATTCAGCGGAAATAAATAGAAAAAGAAAAGTCAAAACCACTGTTACTGTAGCAAAACAATCTTTACTGTAGCAAAACCGCCGTCAAAGCCGCTTCAGGGTGTAATTTGAACGGTTTTGAAAAGTTCAGGGTGTAAAATAGACGGTTTTATAGTTGAGGGTGTAGGTTAGACACTAGCTGATAGTTCAGGGGGTTAAGTAGACTTTTTCTTTTAATTTAACGAGTGCACCTTTCAGAGTTAGAAAAAATATACAGTTGATTTCATTTTTATTTTCTTCAGAACTCCAAGTCTCGATCTAAACACATCACTCCGGCTAAACATGATAGTATAACTGTTTGGTTCATGACCGGAACGTGCCACGCCTAACCTTCGGCAAACTATGGTCGCTAGAGAAAGTTCAGCGAGGAAAATTGAAGCCACACTTGTGCCAAAGTTTGGCAAGAAAATAAGTCTATGACATGTGGGACAGGATACTAAAAAAGTGTGACACGTCGTAGTTGTGACAGTAAACCAAACAGCTGCCAAAAAAAACTATGGCATGACTAACTTGAGGTATGACACGTTCCGGTCATGAACCAATAAGACCCTTAGTATATATGAACCAATCTCTTTCGCTTTCTCCGGTCATTCATGCCCCCCTACAAATTAAGCAGAAAAATTGGACAACCAAAGCGTGTGGCCACAAAAGTTACAAACGATCACATGCAGAACAGTGGGATCGGATGACATATATTTGTAACAAGATGCGTTGAAGTAATATAAGAGCAGTAGAGCACACCTTTTCAGCGAGGGAAAAAAGACAGTAGTAGAAAAATACTATTCGTTCCCTTTGTTTTTTGGCTACGTACTCCACCAATCCAGCACGCCGTCCCTGTCATGCATCATGGTGGGGCCAGTGGGAGCACAAAAATAACAAGTTGAACTCTAATTTGTTTAAGCGATAACAACTCTGTTGGATAATTGGATTGAATGTTTGCTGCACATGCTGTTACGTCTAATCATGCCCGTTCTCTATCATAGGGGGTGTTTGGTGGGAGGAGTTAAAGTTTAACCAATACTGTAGCACTTTCGTCTTATTTGACAAAAAAATTCTAATCTTGAACTAATTAGGCTTAATAGATTCGTCTCGTAAATTACTCCTAATCTGTGCCGACATGCATGCAATTAGTCTACATTTAGTACTTCATACATTTGAGAGAACATTGATGTGATGAGAGTTAAACTTTAACTCCTGAAAACAGACATGCCCTTATACTGGAACTGCTAGGTCCAGACGCTCGCGCTAGCTGTGCCTCCCAGCTTCCCTGCCCGCACGCCTGACGCCTACACCAGCTTTACGGGGGCCCACGCTACTCCGTTTCCCGTGCATGCACGTGCCCATAGGAGGCCATGTCTCCATCTGTGCCGCTCTCATTTCCCGCGCCTGCTGCTGGCGCCCCTCCTCTCCCACATGGCCACATGCATGCACACAGGTCCAGCAGCTGCAAGCAGGTGGCTATGAAAGGTGAGTCTAACTACGTACGTTTGAAACACTTGCAACATATATGTACAATAAACAGATAAAACATTGGGGATAGACGCTTTCAACATACGTGTACAACTATTGCAGCATATGCAATCTACTTTTGTAACATCCTCATCAAACAATTAAAACATACATTTGAAACAACTGAAACACTTGAAACATAGGCTTGCAACATGTCTAAAAAACGTTCAGAAACACTTGAAACACAGCATCACCGCGCGTCCATGCCCTATCTAGTGGTGAACTACGGTAGATCGCCGAGGAGGACAGAGAACGGATGGAGGACACCCTTGCGGAGGCGCTGGAGTGGCAACGGTGAGGACCAACCGTGCTAGGGGCCGAGGAGGGCCGCCACCCAGAGGGGCCCCGCGAGGAGCACCATCTCCTTGGCCACCCCCGACGCCGTGGGCTGCTCTAGCACCCTCGCCACCACCGACGGCATGTACCCCATCGGGGCCGCCCGGGCAGGCTGCGATGGGGTGGGGGTAGTGCGTGTGTGGGTGGGGGAGGAGACGAGGCACGCGGTGCAGCACAGGATGAAGCACGGTCCGGGAATGGGTAGCCAAGCGTCACCGGCAGGTGGGTGCGTCGTAGGAGGGAGTGAGTGGGGAAAGGTGGCGGCAGCGAGGCGGAGTGTAGCCGCGGCGGCGAGCACGCGGTGGAGAGCGCCGTGGCGGCATGGTCGCTTGGAGCACGCGCGCATTGGAGAGCGCTCGCGGTGCTGCGGACGCGATAGTCATGCAGCGAACGGAGAGGAACGGACGGACTCACAAGCAGATAAGCTTTGGGGTGAGCAGATATGCAAGTGGAAAGTTGAGCTGTTGGACTAATGTCATAGCCCATCAAAAGGAACGTCCGAACGGACAGACGTCTTTAACACAGCATTACCGATCTTATAACTAAGTAGTATCACCCCTTAATTTACCCGTTTACTAATTCCCCTGCTGATGATTTTCTGCTTCTCAAAAGATATGTTACTGCTAGATATTAATAGCTAATATTGTAGTATTGGAATGCTGATGATGGATCTGTATTTGTTAACTTTCGGCAACAGCTTAATTAAGCTTTTTTTTAGAATTGGTTCGCCTGTACTTCTTTCGGCTCTCTGCAGTGTGATGTGTGCACAGGTTTGAAACCCACAATACACTACGCTTACTTCCGGTGCCTAAACTTTGGTGGATCCTCGGAGATCCGCCGCACAAAAGGGCAATACCAACAGCTAGATACGTATATGTCTTCAAAATCCAATCCAACATAAAAAAGCATGAACCTAATCACATGATATCTTAGGTTTCATCATGCCCACCGCAAATAACGATAAAATCGTATCATAGAACCACAAAGCTTGGCCAAGAAAGGTGTAAATTAAATGATATGGCCACAAAAGATGGGTACCGATGTGGATGTTCACAGGGGTCCAGCATCTCTCTCTCTCTCGTCATCGGCTCTGGGCTCTCCATCCGCTCAAGTCATCACCTGTTCTGCCCTCTCCTCGACGCGTAGTGGTCCGTGGTCCCAGTGATTAGCTTCCACGTTCACTGCTGCACAACGGGCTTTAGTCCCGGTTTAAAAGGACCTCTAGTCCCAGGCTGCGAGCCGGGACTAAGGTTTCGGGACTAAATGTCCCACCTTTAGTTCCGGTTCGCAGGCCCAGGACTAAAGGTGCTGCCAGACATCCACGTGGCGCAACACCTTTTAGTTCCGGTTGGTATTACCAACCGGGACTAAAGGTTCTTTTTTTCTTTTTCTTTCCAATTCATTATTGATTTTGGTTTTTAGTTATATTGTTTTCCAATTTATTCTTCGCTGCTATTATCCGTATACGTTGCACCTATACGAGAGCGTTATTATTGCACACAAATAAAGTATGAAATTGGCAGCGCGGACGTGGACGCGGACGTGGACGAGGGCGCGCGCCGGCGGTGCTCGGGGCGGCGCGCGGCGGTGCTCGGGAGGACGGCGGCGGTTCATGTGTGCGCGTGGGTGGGGAGGAGGAGGAAGAAGGCCCTGTCTTTATAGGCCAGAGACCTTTAGTCCCGGGTCTGGCCACCGCCCGGGACTAAAGAGCCTTTAGTCCCGGGCAGTGGCCAGACTCGGGACTAAAGGTCCTTCCACCAAATTCTGGCGCCTGTTTAAGCGCCAGAATTTGGTGAATTTTATTTTTTACCTTTTTTCCTTTTATCTTAATAAATGCATAGTAAATTAAATATTTATCATATTTTTTTTTCAAAAATACACATTAGTTTAGTTTGACTCTATTGTGCATTACAAAAATTGTAAAAACTATTTTTTCAAATATTTCATATTATCTAAAATAAATGTTATTTATAATGAATATTGTGTTGATGCAAATATATAATGGACAATTAAAATATATAAAATTGTTGGCTTTCGACAGAAAATTTGTTTTTGGGTCATTTGGACGTTAAACTTTTGTTTCTTCAATAATAATTATCCAAATGCGCGACATTAATTGTCTAAATTTGAAAATTTAAAATTTTCAGAGATACATGTCGGTTTTTGAAACCCTGGATGATCTCGAATGGAAAACTCATGAATACAAAGTTTGTTCCACTCATCAAGACCTACATTTGGTCTAATAGTCAAGTTTTCATTTGTAAAAGTTTGAACCACTCAATTTTGAATTTTAAAAGAATTCATAGCCAAACGCCGGTTTTTGGAACCCTGGATGGTCTCGACTAGAAAAGTCATGAATACCAATATTGTTCCACTCATCAAGATCTACATTTCATACATAGACCATTTTTTCATTTGACAAAGTGTTGGTAAAGTGTAGTTGAAAATACATAATTCCCAAATATAGTTTTATATAGTTTGTGTGAGATTCAAGATTTGGTGAGTATTGTTTATTTAAACTTTTTCAAATAGAAATAATAGTCTATATAAAAAGTTTGGATCTTTATGAGCTCTAACAACTTGGTATTCCAAAGTTTTTCATTTCAAGTCATTTAGTCTGTCATTTGACCAAGTCTGACCAAAACCCGTCTTCGATTTTGAAAACATGTGCCTGAGACTTGCTAAAATTTATCCAGATGAAAATATGGTCCACGTATCAAATGTAGATCTTGATGAGCTCTAAAAACTTGGTATTCAAAAGTTTTTCATTTGAAGTCATCAAATAGGTCATTTGACCAAGTTTGACCAAAGTCAAAACATTGGTTTTTAGAAACACATACTTTGACCAAACCCTGGATTATCTCGAATGCAAAACACATGAATACAAAGTTTGTTCCACTCATCAAGACCTACATTTGGTCTAATGGTCAACGTTTCATTTGTAAAAGTTGGACCACTCAATTTTGAATTTTGAAAGAATCTATAGCCAAACGCCGGTTTTCGGAACCCTGGATAGTCTCGACTGGAAAAGTCATGAATACCAATATTGTTCCACTCGTCAAGATCTACATTTTATATATAGACCATTTTTGCATTTGACAAAGTGTTGATAAAGTGTAGTTAAAAATCCACAATTCCCACATATAGTAAAGTTTGAACCACTCAAATTTGAATTTTCAACACATAATGTTACAATTATATTACACAAGATGTCAAATATCAACCTTATTTTTAATTTTAAATAAAACCAATTAATCGATTTTGAATGATTCTTAACTTCGCTCGCTCGATAACTTTAGCTTGCCTCTTGCCTACTGGGCGCCTGCCAACGTACATGGCCGGTGCCACTTCCCTAGTCGCCCCGATAGCACCGCAGCGGTTTGCCTTAACAGGCGGCTTATCAGCACATATGTGTACAGTTCAGACCATATCCGACGCCCCTCGCTAGGTATCGTTGCGGCAATGAAGCGGGTGTGACTGTCTAGTGTACTCCTTGCTCAATGGCTCCTGCAGATGAAGCAGGTTTGTTGTTCAATTTGACAAGAGCTGGTGGCAGCGTGCTAGTCGTCAAAAGCTGTTCGGCTAATGATTTTTGTGGCTGATAAACCGGCTGATGCTATTTTATTGTGAGAGAAAACATCGTACCATGTCTGATAAGCCGGGCTGATAAGTTCAAGCGACGAGCCATGCACAGCTAAACATAACTGAGTTATTAGTTAAACGATATTGATGATGGAGCAAATATCCAATTAGTGTCCTGTAAGATCTTTGGGAGCTTGTGATATAAATATAATCATAACCTTTGCTTGCTTATCCTTTTTTGTAACGGAAAGACTAGCGTCCGGACCTACGCCCCCGCCTATTGCTCGCCCACGCGCCTGACGTGCTCCCTCTACATGCGGATGCAGCAGGAAATGGCGCAGATGACACATTTTCATGGATGCATGCGGCCGACGGAAGGGACGCGTGCATCATGCCTTTGCCTCCCACTTTGCCTGTATGGGCCCCATAGCGCATGCATGGAGCTCCTGTCTGCCCGCAGGCACGCTGCTGCCGCACCTGTCCACGCGCTGCTGCTATGCCTGCCAGCCCGGCCCCGCATGCTGCTGCGGTACGCATGCGCCTGTGCATGCATGTGGGGGCCGCCGCGCCCGCTTTTCTTCCCGCACGCATGCAGGAACCACTGCGCCCACTTCCCACACCTGGTCATGCAACACTTGCAATATAAAGGATTTACTAAAATATACATCCAAAACAAATGAAACATTTACAAACATACGCTTGCAACGTTTGAAGTATTTGCTAAAACATACATCCGAAACAAATGAAACATTTACAAACATACGCTTTGCAACGTATGTGTATCGCCACAGCAACATATGTAACATCCAGATAAAACACTTGCAACATACGTCTAAAACAGTTGAAACATACAATTGCAACATGCGTATATAGTCAGTGCAACATATACAACATCTAGATAAAACACTTGCAACATAAGTTTGAAATAACTAAAACATTTGAAACATATACTTGCAACATACGTGTATAACCACTGAAACATATGCAACATCCAGATAAATCACTTGCAACATACGATTGAAACAGCTAAAACATTTGAAACATACATTTGCAATTTACGTGTATAGTCATCGCAACATATACAACATCCAGATAAAAACATACATCAGAAATGCATGAAACATACAGAGCTAGATGCCATAGAGTGACGGAAAAATTTGGGCCAGCACTCAACTGTCATGCAGATGTGGGCCCGTGCTCCTCTCACAAATAGGCAAGCGGCCTAGGCAGCCCTGCAACTGGCTAAGCACCTAAGCCGGTCGGCCAAAGCAGCAACGCGGTAGGTAGCATGCGGTAGGGGCAGCTAGGCTTGGCGCAAACAACACATAGAGAGAAAAAGAGCAGCATGGCAAGCAGCAACAGACCTAGGCGCTATACAGCAGCGGACACAACAGGCAGGCAATCTTTTGTGGTCACGCGCATGCATGGCCCCCCATGCACCGCATGCACCCTAACGAGTGGCTGCACGCGTTCCCAAGGTGCGGACCCCACTGTAACTATGCGCCCCCTTTTTTATTCGGCATAACGCGCGGGGGTGGGTTCGTCCGTCCATCCGGATGTTCTCAACCAAGCATTTGCGTTTTGGTAAAACATTAAACTGGGAATTGTTGGAAGTTCTCAGAGAAGAAATGGAGTACAGCACAATTCTCTTTACAATGTTATATATTTGTCATGCATGGGCCTAGTGTATTGTATTCGCTAATTTCAATTTATATTGCTACATCTTGTTTTTTTAAAAAAAAACTATGACATTTTTAAATTTTAATGTAGAATTGAAGATTGTGGGCAAATTGGTATTAAATTGTAAAGACATATATGATGTTTTGGTCATCGATGCTCTTTATTAGGTATTTTCTATCTACAATATTATACATGTTTTGTCCAAAAATATAATATTATAATATTATACAGGTTGCTTGAGCATTTTGAATTGATATAGTCATATGTGCTCTTTGTTGTATCTATTAGCGCACCACTATTAAGATTTCTAGCTTTCTATTATTATAAAACAAATTTGCCTCATTTGTGGATCTGCCACACAGCCCATAATATCAAGATATGAAAAAAAAGCCCAACTAAAACTAGGTATGCATGCATGATGCATACCACGCAATTCATTCCACTTGTACATCTATGAATGCAGCGACAAACATAACAATTTTCGTGGTTAAGAAAGTATGAAAAGGATTTACATGGTAATTGGTAATCGAAGCCTTTGGATCCATAAGACTAATAACCCGTTAACTAATTTTTAGTACCTAAAGATCTAACGGGCAGACTATTTGTTAGTCCTCTAGTCATGTACTAGTTTTGTTAGGGTTACTAGTCCATTAGGTCACATATATGAGGTAATATAGGGCTAGTTTTGAGTAGTTATTGTTATTGGTTAGAAAAAGTAACAAATATGAATGAACAAAATAAGTAGTTTTCGTTGATTAGTTTGTGGACTCCAAATTTATTTATGAATGAACTTTGTCTCTATTATCCCGTCTACGATCATGGTAAAAATTTATGGGGTCGCTAACACATCTGTTACACACGTAACAAAATCAGTTCATAGTCCTTTTTCATTCAGAAGCAAGCAAATTAACAAAATTCAAGTATTCCGTCATAGCGACATTCGTCCAATGTGGCTATGCGACAATGCATCGTATGTCTACGCGCGCGAGGCTATCCACGAAATTTTCATGGGCGGCGGGAAGACCCGAAGAAAAGTCAGTGCAAACATACGTACTGTAGGAGTGGGAACACACAACATGGAGGTTGGGCCACCTTGATTTCAACAATAGACGACAAGCCAAGGAATTTGTTGCTGTCGCCAAAACAAAACAGAGATATGGAATTTCTTGATAAAAAAAGGAGTCCGTCGTCAATGGTATAGTACGTCCTCTATCCTGATGATTACATCTTCTCTTCGTTTGTTTAATAATAATAATAATAATAATGGGGAACTTAGCTTGTACACAAAGTTTTTGCTCAATTACCTCCAGCATTTTATTTGTTATTCAACCAATAGCCTGTAGAGGTGGTTTCACATTAGCTCATCCGCAGACACGTACAGCACAGCAGTGGCAGCCAGTACAGCGACGTACGGTGGATTTTAGGGGCAAAAATGACTTTTGTCAAGATTCATGCTATTTATTAGCTCTCATTTCTAAATAATACAGAGCTAATTTGGATTAGCTAACTATATTAGCTAGGTAGTAATAATTAGCTCTCTAAGAGCATCGATCTCCAAGAGTTCACAAAATATTCTCCTAATCATTGATTTTTAGCAAGATATATCGGAAAAAACACATCTTCAACAATTTCCAATCCCACCTCTCAATCCTTTAGCACCTGGAAAACCCTCCCTCCACACACAGAAAAATCCGCGGATTCAACACACACGTATCCTCCTGGGCGCAACTTTTCCTAGCGTACATGCAGTCCGTATCTTAACACCCAATCTAGATTTTTTTTTGGCAAGATTGGAAAAATTGCTCTCCAATAGCTCTCTATCTTAACTCCCAATCTTTGTGCACTTAGGAAAATACAATCCAATTGCGTTGACAAATACGCGCGTGTATCCTTCCGCCAACATGAAGGTAGAAGGATGTAGGGAAAGAATAAAGAGTAGGACAGAGTTCCTGATGTAAATATACAAAAGATGAAGAAAATATAAAATTGTTAGCATGATTTAGAAATAGTCCGCGATTGCTGATATACAATGGTCTTCAAGTTTTTGAAAACTGTTGGAGAAACCCAACAAATATACTCCTAATTTTTTAACCACTTAGAAAACTCATTGATTTACCTTTTTTTTTTTTGAACTATTGGAGTAGCGCGTCCCTCGCACAAGTCGCCAGCACAGCAGCGTCGCTCCCACCCGCGGCCCCGCAAAATTCCGCGGTTTTGTAGAGCAGTAGACGTGTAGTAGTACGGTAGCTATGGCTCCATGCATCCAAAAGGACCAATTCCTGGGGCCGCCTGGCCGGTTGCTGGTCTGGTTCCTTGTGGGATGCTAAAAAGCGTAGTGCACAAAGGCCGATGCATTTGCTATCAAGTTGCTCGATCTGCTCTCTGTATCGGTCCATTTGGTACCGTATGAATATGAATGTATGATGATGATACTATTTTAGGATGGACCGGAGGCGGACCTCGTCGCTTTGCTTCAATTCAGCAGCACATCCATGTGTTAAATTAGCGCTTCAGTTCAACTTTGTGGCAGGGATCAAGTACTACCAGTACAATGTATGTACAAAGTACGTGGTGCTGGCTTCGGTTTTATTTGTGCCAATATTAAACATGGATGCACTTCTACTCGTTCCGTTCTAAATTCTAAGTCGTTCTAACTTTTCAAAGGTACGTGTAGTTTTTACTATACACTTAAATAAACATTATATCTAGATACATAATAATAGCTATATAACTAGAAAAGCTATAAGGACTTACAATTTAGAATGGAGGAGGGAGTACAAAAAAACCAAGGGCGGATCTACATTGAAAGATGTGGGTGTAGCCGCACCCATGCAAAATTGAAATGGCAGTAGAAAGAGTCAAATTTTCACCATATTTGCATCCCCCAATGTTATAAATCGTTGCACCCCCATGGATTCTAGCTCCGGCCCTGCAAAAAAAACTACGGCTCTAAGTTAAACTATCTTGAGTTTAACCATTTTTTAAAAAAACATACTAATATTTGTGATATCAAATGAATACCATTAGATTCATCATGAAGGAAATATTTTTATAATATACATGCATATTTGGAATCATAATTGTGAATACTTTTTTATTGACTTACCTTATTTATATTTAAAATAGCTTTGATTAGACTATGTCTGAAATAGTGATGAATTTATTATGTATATATATGTTTTTATGTACAAGTTTCAAATTTTGTGAACATATTTACTATTTTCTATAATTTAAATGAATTTATGTGTGCTTACTGAAAGTAATTCCAAATTAAATTGTTCGTACCTCTAATAAGATTCAATAAAATCCATAAAAAGTATATTTTGGCACATATGTGTTACTCTAGCCCATATGTTGGAGTTAGACTAAACAATCATTTGTTTGCTAGGTATAGTTCATGGTTCTATCTCCAAATTACCAAAGGATAATTATAAGAATATCTATACTTTGTTAGAAAATTCTACAAACTTGCATGGCAACATGGTTATGGTGTATAAACTTTGCATAAAAAACAAATGATTTAAACAAAGTGTTACTATACATTGTCCACAAATGGTTCATTTATGAATAATGTATAGTCCAACTTTGTTAATATGATTTGAAAATTTTGTGCTACGATAATACAACCATATTATGATCTCATGCCAAATTTTAGGATTTTCATACACCATTAAGATATTATTGTTTTTTCCTGTCAGAGTCACCAAAATATATGTTCGAGTAATCCCTAACAAACACTTCATTTTCTATAGATTTTCATGGTATGAGCTCAAATGGAACATGTCTTCTTGTACATATTTTTATCTAATTTTTGGACAACGTTTGATATGACCTGTAGTTCAAGTTAATGTTACTTTCTAAAACCACGTAGAAAATTACTCAAACCTTAGAAAATAGCAAATCACTTTGAAAAATCTTGAAAGTCCTAGAAAAAACTAATTGATTCTCTAGTTCATGTCAAAATTATGTTGGGGCGCATAGGAATCATGTAGAACATAGTTATTATGATTTGTATTTTAGAATCATGTCAAGTACTTATAACATTTTCTTGGTTGCCAGCCTCCAAGAAAATTCAACGACCCCAAGGAAATGATAATTTACTTGATAGTTTAGAATAACACCGAAGAAAATGGGTATTTTTCTTGGCGGTTAAGAATGACACTCAAAGATTGTTTACAATTAACACTCAAGGAAATGAGTGGAGGTGATTAGAAACCGCCAAGGAAACACCCATTTTACTCGGCGGGTAACATCAATCTCCAAAGAATATATATTTTCTTGAGAGTTCAGTAACACCGCTAAGAAAAATATACTTTTTTGGCTGTTTTGTTTTAGCACTCAAGGAAATCCTAGGCCCTTAAGGTAAGGGCGTGTTTAGTTCAGGAGTTGTAACGTTTTCGGGGTACTGTAGCATATGTGTAACTATAGCAATTTATGTTAAATCATGGACTAATTAGGTTTAAAAGATTCGTCTCGCAAAATACATGCAAACTGTGCAATTAGTTATTTTTTATCTATATTTAATGCTCTATACATGTCTCTAAATATTCGATGCGGTGAGGTGTAAAGTTTTTGGGTAGAAACAAACACTCCCTAATTCTAGATTCTGGTAGTATGAAATTGTATTCTTTCTGGAACATGGTGACAGCAGTCATTTACTGCACCCATGCTGCGGGGCTATAGTTTATCTGCATCTGACGTCATTTGCTGCACCGTACCCATGTAACGGCTGATGTCTCTCACGAGATCTCTGGCCACTTGCCCCTTGTTTAGATCACCTTAAAATTCCAAGTTTTTTCACTCTCTCTATCATATCAATTTTTAGCCGTTTGTATGGAGTACTAAATATAGGTAAAAAAATATCTAATTACACAGTTTAGTTCAAAATCACGAGATGAATTTTTTGAGCCTAGTTGGTCCACGATTGGATACTATTTGTCAAATAAGACGAAAGTGGTACTATTCATCAGGTTGAAAAAATCTTCAATCTAAACAAGGGCTTGATGGGATTATTTGGATAATTGGGTCACATCATGTTGTGATTGTAAGGGGCTAGTAAAATATGTACACTACTGTTTGAACGGATATTGTTATGTTATTGCGCAACAGTTGATTGTACTAAATTATAGTAAAGTATATATATTGCTTGTTTCCAGGAAGCTTGAACGGAGTGTTCCTAGTCACATCCTATTTGCATATCGATGCAGCATAATAAATGAACAAGCCCTTGTTTAGATTGAAGAAAATTTCAAACCGATGAATAGTACCACTTTCGTCTTATTTGGCAAATATTATCCAATCATTGACCAACTAGGCTCAAAAGATTCATCTCGTGATTTCCAACTAAACTGTGTAATTAGTTATTTTTTTTACCTACATTTAATACTCCATGCAAGCGGTTAAAAATTAATGTGATGGAGAGAGAGTGAAAAAACTTAGAACTTTGAGGCAAACTAAACAAGGCGCAAGTGTGTTTACTCTGGCCTCGTTCATTCCCCTCCCAACCTAAAATATTTCCTCTTACACACATCACATCAAATCTTTCGACACATGCATGGAGCATTAAACGTAGGTAAAAAAGATAACTAATTGCATAGTTTGTCTGTAAATGTCGGGACGAATCTTTTGAGCCTAGTTAGTCCATAATTGGACAAATTTTACCAAATAACAACGAAAGATGCTACAGTAACTTTTCAGCTACTTTTCGCGAGGTGAAAACACCCTCTATCGTGTAGCCAATGAAGTACTCTGGTCCTCAATGGTATTGTCAAATCGTCGGCTGAGCTGCAGGCCAAAAACAAAAAAGAGGAGGTCAATAATAGAGTCAAATATTTGGCTATAAGTCAAGTTATAAGAATAAGCTATATAATAGTTAGCCTTTATTTGTCTATACATTTTTTTATTATTATATGTCATCGTTCTATTTCATATTCCTCCTCACATATATCTTTGTTGGAACTCACTACTGGCTATGCTTCTGTGTCCAGCTTAGTACTTGTATGGGAGCCAAACTCTCTTCCCTCTTCTTTCTTCTCTCTTTCCCATCAGTAAAAATATTAATTAGCTTGGAGCCTGTTTAGTTCACGAAAAGTGAACCCAAAAAGTGCTACAGTATCTGTCACGTTAAATCTTGCGGCACATGCATGGAGTACTAAATGTAGACGAAAGAAAAAACTAATTACACAGTTTAGTTGTAAATCACGAGACAAATCTTTTGAGCCTAATTAGTCCATAATTGAACATAAATTGCCAAATAAAACGAAAAGTGCTACAGTAGCCGAACCCAAACTTTTTCACCAACTAAACAACCCTTGGTTATAAACCAATTATTATACCTGCTCCAGACAAAGGAAAAGGAACCGGAAGCACAGGTACGCGAGTTCAGAGCTGTGAGAGGATGCCTCCTCGGGCTATGTGTGAGACTGGCAAGTATCTCATCGCTAGCTAGCGTGTAGTAACTCTTCCTCCTCTGTGACCAATAGGAATTCATCCGAGCCGGCGATTTCATCACCGTTGGATGCGTGATTTAAGTGAGTGCACCTTTCGGAATTGGAAAAATATACAGTTGATCCCATTGTCCTTTTCTTCGTATTTCCAGCGATTGGATCAAAACTCCAAGTCTCGATCCAAAGACATTAGTCCTGCTAAACTTGATAACCTAACCATATAAATCGTCTCTCACATTCTCCGGTCTATAATGCCCACTACGTACAAATAAGCAGAAAAATTGGACAACCAAAGCGTGTGGCCACAAAATTAAGTTACAAACGGTCACATGCAGATGCAGAGCGCTGGTGGACCGGCCATGTCCGTGTGATGCTACCTGCCATACTACGCGGCTCTCGTAGCGCATCCCTCGCCCAAGTCACCCATGTCCAGCATAGCTTCCTTGTCATCATCTAGATAGAGACCTGCCCAGCTACTCATGAGCACACAAGCATAACATACAATTGAGGCAGGTTTTACCGTTTTAGTTTGTCTGCATCTGCATGCCATTTACGGCACCCTAGTAACGGGTGATGTCCCTCATGAGATCTCGCACTATGCCAGAAAACCTTATCAGGGACGCGTGTAGAGGGTCATCAATGATGCGTAAAACACGCGTCACTATTCTTGTGTCTGTGATAAGGGCACATTAGTGACGCGTAAAAACGCGTCACTGATAGGAAACTATCTGTGACGCATATTTAGAACATGAGTCACTGATAACGCGAACACGCGTCACCGATAACTGTAAGACGCGTCACTGATAAGGAAATAGAGTGACACTTATTCAGAATACGCGTCACTGAAAATGGGAACACGCGTCACTGATAAATCCATATCAGTGACATGCTGTGGGAACCCGCGTCACTAATAAGTCTATATCAGTGACACGTTGTGGTAACACGCGTCACGAATAAGGATATATGAGTGACACATACTAAGAATATGCGTCACTGATAATTTGATATCAGTGACTCATGTTTGTCTAACGTGTCACTGAGAACCCCACATTGTTCACAGAAGAAATATATATATAACATGTTCACACGAGATAGACATCAAGTTCAACAGATTCACATTTATATCAAATGTTCACAACTTGTTCAAAATCCATCACAACTTGTTCGAAATCCATCTAAACATTGGGCTTAATTTATTTAGTCACACACTACATCACTGGACTCACACTGATAATGGCAAACACACATCACTGGTGATGATGGAACTCTCCTTTCTTCTCAATGACCTGTTCCACTAAGAACCTGGCTAGCTTTTCTCTAATCACGAGCATATCGATGGGCGTCGTCAACACTTTAAATTCCAGTGTCAAGATAGAACTTTGGTAAAAAAAAAAGAAAACATGGTACAATACAATGTATAGGACAATATAGACAATCAATGTAAAAAATCACAGTTGCTAAGCTTGATGCAAACAATCAAGGGACATAGGAACATCCGCAGATGTGGAAATTCATTAGCAAGCAGATGGTGTTGTGCCTATGTCTATCACTGAGTAAAATATATAGGCAGCGTAAAGCATCGAGCATTCGAGCTTATGACTAAAGTAGTATTGTGCATGTTTCCACTAAAAATAAACTGCAGAGTTTTCTTCTACATCAAGAGAATAGCCTACAAATGTAGTGAAATCGCATTAAGGTTTGAAATACAACTGTTACTTGAGACTTTTTTTGGACACGTAGTACTGTTTCCTTGAGATTGATTTGAAGACAGAATGCTAAGGCCACACAAACTTTTTCATCAAGACTACGAGCAGTCGGCTAGTGCCACTATTACTGAATAATGATACTCAAATTGAAACACAAACTGGCCACTGCGACAATGGCCACACTATATCCGAGTGCTATGAAACAAATAAACAATCAGAGAAAATAATATGTTAGCTAGTTGCATGCTCCTAATCCAATCACTAAACTACCTAGAGCATAAAGGAGGTTCAGCTGCAAAAGCACAGAGCTGGCACCTGCTCCACCCTCATCAGATCACTCCCCAAAACGAAAAGACAGGTAGCAATACAAATAAAGCCTCCACCTTTTCTCTTCTCTTGAGATAGAAAAAGACAGGTAGCAGAACAAGTACCATGGGCTAAAACTATACTAGGACATGACACAGTCACACACACTCAAACAACCATGGGCCATTATATTTGCACATCCAAAGTTTAGATATGAATACCTCATAGTATTCCAAGTTTGTCTTTCTCATAGCTAAAAACAAGTGGTGTGCAACATACCAGCCAGATGACTTGGCAGAAGATTGTTAAAGGCACTGTGACAAATATATATAGAAATGTAGGGATGATATAGATAGTTTTCATAATGACATAGGTGGATGATTTATTTATTAGATGGTTACTTTAAATGTAAGGAGAACTACTATCAGCTATGACCTTATTTCTGTTCTTCTACCATGGGGTAACAAAAGTAAAGAACACAGATTTGTTTGGAGGTACTTACAATATCCAGCATTGAAGAAGAGGTTTGGTGAGTACTAATAGCTACTGTAGTAATATGTTAGGTGGTGTTTAGTCCGGGAGGTGAAAAATTTTGGGTGTCACATCGGATACGTCGGAAGGAAGAGTTTTTGGATACTTATAAAAAAATAAATTACAGAACCCGTCAAAAAACTGCGAGACGAATCTAATGATATTAATTAATCCATCATTAGTACATGTTGGTACTGTAGCACTTATGGCTAATCATTGCCTAATTAGGCTTAAAAGATTCGTCTCAAGATTTCACCGAGAACTATGTAATTAGTTTTTTTCGTCTATATTTAGTACTCCATGCATGTGTCTAAACATGTTCTTTTACTGTAGAAAGTGAAATTTTTTTGGAACTAAACCAGGCCTTACTCAACTCGTAAACAGCAACAGGACTGTGTCAGGTCTCATCTGGTAGACAACCGCTAGCTGCTGATTCCGACATGTGACAGCTAATGCATGCAAGATTTAATACGTAGTTCACGTTTAGATTGCAAATATTTTGAATCTGATAAATAGTATCACTTTCGTCTTATTTGGCAAATATTGTCCAATCGTTGACCAACTAGACTTAAAAGATTCATCTCGTGATTTCTAACTAAACTGTGTAATTAGTTATTTTTTTACCTATATTTACTACTTCATGCATGGATTTAAAGATTGATGTGATGAAGAGAGTGAAAAAATTACAAGGCCGTAGCATCCAACATGGATCAGGCCAAGCTTTTGGTACAAGGTCGCATCAGAATTCAGAGACAACTTTTAATACGACCGTCCTTGTCCTGTATGGGCTCACCTTCTGAATGGACATCTGAATTAGTTGCAGGCAACACGACGGAGCTAATGATAATGATAATGAAGAGGTAATTACCAAGTGTAAATCCTAGGAAAAAAACAAGCAAATTGCGGCTGCCTTGCTATGCCTCGTTCTGTTCCCTTCCAAATTCTAAGTTTTTTCACTCTCTTTCCATCACATCAATTTTTAGACGCATGTATGAAACATTAAATATTGGTAAAATAAATAACTAATTACTCAAATTAGTTGTAAATCACGAGACGAATCTTTTGAGCCTAGTTAGCCAATGATTAAACAATATTTGTCAAATACAAACGAAAGTACTACAGTTAGAAAAATTCTAACTTCTCACGATCTAAACAAGGCCCTAGTCATGATTTCGCTGAATTTTCATATGTACGACCTGCTCGGCCACTAGCCCAGTACTTTCAGACAATCCACACTCATGAACATCTATATTCATCCTCTATACATTATAGTCATCAAGATTCTCTCCTCTATACCTAATTCTCCCGCACTCATCTATCCTCTATATCATCCTCTATCACTGTGGGGCCCACTTGTCACTTTATCTAAATATATCTATGTGAGATCTTACTTTGAAGAATTTATTAAAACAAATTTAATGGTGCAATCGAAATTTAATTTGGTGTTTTGGTTTGTGAGTTATAACATTTTTTTAGTTACTTAAAATAGTGGGACCCGCCGCTGCATGCTTTTACCTCTCTCCTCTCTCTTTCTCGCGCATGCTTTCTGCCTTTTTCTAACGAACGCAAGGACGAACGGCATCTCCCTCGCTAGCGCTATATCTGGCGTGTGGACAAGCCTTGCGCACCGTTTACTGTCCCCCGGTGCAGGGCGTTTTTGCGGTAACCGGTACTGCAAGTTGGATACCGGAGGAGGATGGCGTATCCAGTGCGGAAGGTCTCAGTAGGTGTGAATGCATGGAGAGTGAAAAAAACGTCGTACTACAGTTTTTCGTACTACACTGAAAACACTAGCTAGCATATGATTCTAGAACGAAAGATATTGTCCAATCTGCCAATGAGTGGTGTGTGCAGCAACTACCAACCAACCAAAGCATATATAGTATCTCAGCATCATCAGAGACGCGGGAAAGCGATATGTGTTTGGAATTAGTTAGCCGAGTGCTCTCTGCTTTGTTTATTCCCAGTAAATAAATATGAACTATTAGTAGACAACGTCGTCCTACACTTTCATAGTAGGCTTTAGCCGAGAATATACCAAATTTAACTTTAGAAGAAGTGTGCCCTGATGGGATAAAACAAATACTAGCTGTGACATCATATGATCCATCAGTTGCAGACTTCTGGTCAGTATTTCTTCCTTTCTAAGTCAGGCTGGTCGGTTAGAGCTCACTAATGCAGTATTCACGGCCCTTCCTACTTTTTACATGAGTATGTTCCTCTTAACAAAAACAATCATTAAAGCAAATTGACACATTTAGAAAACATTGTCTGTGGAGAGGATCTGATGTCAATAACTGCAAACCACCAAAGGTAGCCTAGCCTATGCCAAAGCTTGTAGATTCCTATATATAAAGGCATGGCCACAGCTAATATTCATAATGGAAGTTCTTATTTCTTTTGGCTTGACCTTTGGAATGGAAGATTTTTGTAGCTGACGTTCCTGGAATTATCCTTTGCTAAAAATTCACACATTGCACTACAAAAGATGAAGCTTACACCACCCTTCATTCTCTTTTTCATCTACCACTATCTATTGAAGCCTATGCTCAATTTCAACAACTTGAGACGTTTCTTGGACGTTTGGCACCCGGCACTCGGCAGCATGGAGACGTGTTACGGACGGGCGGCCCGATCCGAATCCGACATGGCCAATCATAGCCCCAATCTCTAGTCCAAAACCCAAACAATCCGGCTGCACTTGCAACAGGCATATGCATATCCCCCCCTCCACTCCCCAAGAGGAAACGCGCTTCGCTCCCCTTGCTTTTGTTTCCATCGTTGTCGTCGCCGTTATAAAGAGGGCAGCTCCCTGCGCCGTTCGCCTCATCACATCACTCCCTCACAAACCCAGTTACCCTCCTCCCCACCCCACCTGCCTCTTTTTCTCTTCTCTTCTCTTCTCCCAGCAGCCGCAGAGACACAATCCTGCGGCCCTGCCTCCTGCCCTGCCATCTGAACCTGCTCTAGTCTAGCCTGCGCGGCAGCAACAGACAAGAGAGATTCGTCGGTCGATCGATGGCCAGCGTCGTCGACGGCAATGGAGGCAGCCGGCTGGTGGTGACGGAGCTGGGCCACGTCAAGGAGCTGGCGAGGCAGCTGGAGGTGCACCTCGGCGGCTCCTCGCCCGACCTCTGCAAGCACCTCGCCTCGCAGATCGCCACCATCGCCGAGCGCTCCATCAGCCTGCTCATCACCACCTCCAACCTCGTCGGCGCCCGGAAGCGCTCCGCCGTGGCCAGCCCGCTCAGCGACGCCTCCGATGTGCCCTTCATCAAGGCCACCAAGAAAAGGTATCCATTCCGTCGAGCTTCTCGATTAAGAAATAGAAAGTTAGATGCTTTGACTCTTCAAGATCGTTGGAATGTCTTATAATTTGGAATGGAAGGGGTAAGAAACAGAAACCCGTCTCTCTTTGCTGAGTTTTTTTTAGTGGTTTCATGTGGACTTGCAGGAAGACGATGGACAAGAAGAGGCATGAGGTGAGGGTGAGCTCGGCCGGCGACCACCCGGCCGACGACGGCCACAGCTGGAGGAAGTACGGCCAGAAGGAGATCCTTGGAGCCAAGCACCCAAGGTGGCCACTTGACTTGACACATCCATGTCCTATCAAAAGATTTTTCTTTTCTTTTCCGGACTCCAGAGCCCAATCTCATCTGCACGTGTTCTTTTCGCAAGTGGAATCGAAATCAATTTCCTTCTGCTCTCTTATCTGCTTTCTCATCTGCACTCCTGAAAAAAGTTGCAGCCTCTGTTTTTTTTTTGTGTTGTTTGCAAGTGTTTGGCTGGCCTCCACTGATTTTTTGTCCGATGGGGGAACAGTGATTCATAGAGCAATTTCCAAATCGGATTGGTGATGCTACTTTGTGCGAATCTTGTTCTGGATGCACAAGCAAAATGTCTTCTTTTCTTCCCCAACAAACAAGATTCTGGGCCTGAGGCTGACGTGATCCGTGCAAACATTGCAGGGGCTACTACCGCTGCACGCACCGGCACTCTCAGGGATGTGCGGCGACGAAGCAAGTGCAGCGCACCGACGAGGACCCGACCTTCTTTGACGTCGTCTACCTCGGTGACCACACCTGCGTTCAGAGCCGGAGGGCGGCGGCGGGCCAGGCTGCCGCGGACGCGCTGGCGCTGACGGTGAAGACCGAGGGGCCGACCGTGGAGCCAGAGCAGCAGCTGCAGGCCTGGGACGCACCCACGCTCTTCTGCTTCTCCTCGACGCCGGCGACGGCGAGCGGGTGCCTCGTGCCGGAGCGCAGCCCCTTCTCCGCGCCGTCCACGTCCGAGAACTGGGGCGTGTCCCCGGCGACCTCGGACTCCAACCACGTCGTCTCTTTCCCGCCTTTCGAGGTCGCCGGCGACGACGTGCAGCTCGGGTTCGAGGAAGTCATGTCAGTGATCGACAGAGCCGACGGCGACGACCTCGACATCGACGTCTCAAGCTTCTTCGCGTGATCTGAGTGTAATAAAACTGATGAACACTAGGGAATGGGAATCGACGTCTCAGTTGCTCTGCCGTTTGTCCAGGGGCAGAGGAGGGAACAACACATGTTCTGTCTCGGAGTCTCGGTCAGTGGCAGTGCCTGTCATAAAGTATCAGAACAGTGAATGCTCCTTCTCTCACTTGGTCGGGTTGAAAAGTACATAGTTTCGTATTAGTGCTGTCAATTTTTAAGCTAAACATGTGAGTTTCTTCTCGTGACTCGAAACATCTTCCAACATACTATAATTGCTAGTGCAGCTTAAATTTGCGTGATATTTAATCTGATTAACCCCCACGAATATTCGATCATGTATAATTAGTTTTTCTTCAAGAGAAAGCTACTTAGTACTGATACTGACCAGTACTTAGTACATTCACAAGCTTTCCTTTAGCACAATAGGACTGTACAAGTCTCCATTCAAAGCACAATACGAGTGGTGGCATTCTCTCTCTTTATCGTGCTCCCTCCGACCTAGTTTACTACTCCCTCCGGCCTAGTTTACAAGGACAACTTTAATGTATAATTTTGAGAGAAGGTGTAATGTTTGCCATGCATGTTAGAAGGTGCTAGATTAGCAAAAGAAAAAAAAAACCTCCAATGTTTGGTAAGTTTTGAGAACTCTAAAATAGGATCTACTGAGAATAAAGTATTCATCTGTGTGAGGAAAGACAGGAGAGAGGAAGGCGGAAGGATGAGGGGTAGAGAGGAAATTCTTTGTTTAATGTTGGCATCGGGTGCAAAAGCTCATTAAAAAAACACATTTAGCTGACTGCCTGGCTCTGCAACTTGTTTTAAGAAAAGATTTGATCAACCTTATTTTTAATTTTAAATAAAACCAATTAATCGATTTTGAATGATTCTTAACTTTGCTCGGCTTGAAAACTTCAGCTTGCCTCTTGCCTACTGGGCGCCTGCCAACGTACATGGCCGGTGCCACTTCCCTAGTCGCCCCGATAGCACCGCAGCGGTTTGCCTTAACAGGCGGCTTATCAGCACATATTTGTACAGTTCAGACCATACATTATCCAACGCCACTCGCTTGGTGTCGTCGTTGCGGCAATGAAGCGGGTGTGACTGTCCAGTGTACTGCTTGCTCAATGGTTTCTACAGATGAAGCAAGTTTGTTGTTCAATTTGACAAGAGCTCGTGGTAGTGTGCTAGTCGTCAAAAGTTGTTTGGCTGATGATTTTTACGACTGATAAGCCGGCTGATGCTATTTTATTGTGAGAGAAAATACTGTACCATGTCTGATAAGCCGGGCTGATAAGTTTAAGTGATGAGCCATGCACAGCTAAACATAACTGAGTTATTAGTTGAATGATATTGATGATGGAGCAAATATCCTATTAGTGTACAGTAAGATCTTTGGGAGCTTGTGATATAAATATAATCATAACCTTGGCCTGCTTATCCTTTTTTGTAAAGGAAATACTAGCGTCCGGACCTACGCCCGCGCCTATTGCTCGCCCACGCGCTAGACGCGCTACCTTTACATGTGGATGTGGCAGGAAATGGTGCAGACGACACATTTCCATGGACGCATGCGGCCGATGGAAGGGATGCGTGCATCGTGCCTTTGCCTCCCACTTTGCCTGGACGGCCCCCATAGCGTATGCATGCAGCTCTTGTCTGCCCGTAGGCACGCTACTGCCACACCTGTCCGCGCGCTGCTGCTATGCCCCCAGCCCGGCCCCGCATGCTACTGCAGTACGCATGCGCCTGTGCATTAATGTGGGGCCGCTGCACCCGCTTTGCTTCCCGCACACACGCAAGGACCGCTACGCCCACTTCCCACGCTTGGTCATGCAAGACTTGCAATATAAAGGATTTGCTAAAACATACGTCCAAAACAAATGAAATATTTACAAACATACGCTTGCAACGTATGGAGTATTTGCTGAAACATACGTCCGAAATAAATGAAACATTTACAAACATACGCTTGCAACATATGTGTATCGCCATCCAGATAAAACACTTGCAACATATGTCTGAAACAGCTGAAACATATGAAATATGCAATTGCAATATACGTGTATAGTCTGTGCAACATATGCAACATCTAGATAAAACACTTACAACATAAGTTTGAAACAATTGAAACATTTGAAACATACACTTGCAACATACGTATATAGCCACTGAAACATATGCAACATCCAAATAAATCACTTACAACATATGCTTGAAACAACTAAAACATTTGAAACGTACATTTGCAACATATGTGTATAGTCATCGCAACATATACAACATCCAGATGAAAACATACATCAGAAACGCAGGAAACATACAGAGCCATATGTCATGGAGTGACGGAAAAAATTTAGGCCAGCACTCAGCTGCTATGCAGATGTAGGCCCGTGCTCCTCTCACAAACAGGCAAGCGACCTGGGCAGCCCTGCAACTAGCCAAGCGCCTAAGCCAGTTGGCCAAAGCAGCAACGCGGTAGGTAGCATGCGGTAGGGGCAGCTAGGCTTGGCGCAAACAACACACAGAGAGAAAAAGAGCAGCATGGCAAGAAGCAGCAGACCTATGCGCTAGACAGCAGCGGACACAACAGCAGCCAGTCTTTTATGGTCACGCGCATGCACCCTAACTAGTGGCCGCACGCGCTCCCAAGGTCCGGGCCCCGCTGTAACTACGCGCCCCTTTTTTTTTGTTCAGCGTAACACGCGCGGGGGTGGGTTCGTCCGTCCGTCCGGATGTTCTCAACCAAGCATTTGCGTTTTGGTAAAACATTAAACTGGGAATTGTTAGAAGTTCTCAGAGAAGAAATGGAGTACAGCACAATTCTCTTTACAATGTTATATACTTGTCATGCATGGGCCTAGTGTATTGTATTCGCTAATTTCAATTTATATTGCTACATCTTGTTTTTTTTAAAAAAAAACTATGACATTTTTAAATTTTAATGTAGAATTGAAGATTGTGGGCAAATTGGTATTAAATTGTAAAGACATATATGATGTTTTGGTCATCGATGCTCTTTATTAGGTATTTTCTATCTACAATATTATACATGTTTTGTCCAAAAATATAATATTATAATATTATACAGGTTGCTTGAGCATTTTGAATTGATATAGTCATATGTGCTCTTTGTTGTATCTATTAGCGCACCACTATTAAGATTTCTAGCTTTCTATTATTATAAAACAAATTTGCCTCATTTGTGGATCTGCCACACAGCCCATAATATCAAGATATGAAAAAAAAAGCCCAACTAAAACTAGGTATGCATGCATGATGCATACCACGCAATTCATTCCACTTGTACATCTATGAATGCAGCGACAAACATAACAATTTTCGTGGTTAAGAAAGTATGAAAAGGATTTACATGGTAATTGGTAATCGAAGCCTTTGGATCCATAAGACTAATAACCCGTTAACTAATTTTTAGTACCTAAAGATCTTACGGGCAGACTATTTGTTAGTCCTCTAGTCATGTACTAGTTTTGTTAGGGTTACTAGTCCATTAGGTCACATATATGAGGTAATATAGGACTAGTTTTTAGTAGTTATTGTTATTGGTTAGAAAATGTAACAAATGTGAATGAACAAAATAAGTAGTTTTCGTTGATTAGTTTGTGGACTCCAAATTTATTTATGAATGAACTTTGTCTCTATTATCCCGTCTGCGATCATGGTAAAAATGCATGGGGTCGCTAACACATCTGTTACGCACGTAACAAAATCAGTTCATAGTCCTTTTTCATTCAGAAGCAAGCAAATTAACAAAATTCAAGTATTCCGTCATAGCGACATTCGTCCAATGTGGCTATGCGACAATCGCACATCGTATTTATACGCGCGAGGCTATCCACGAAAGTTTCATGGGCGGCGGGAAGACCCGAAGAAAATTCAGTGCATGCACCTGTCAGGCTGTCACACTACTATAATCTCTTCATTATCCTGCTTCCAGATCTCGTGAGACGTCATGCTTCGGGACCATGCAAACGCCATGCTTGCGCAAACATACGTACTGTAGGAGTGGGAACACACAACATGGAGGTCGGGCCACCTTGATTTCAACAATAGACGACAAGCCAAGGAATTTGTTGCTGTCGCCAAAACAAAACAGAGATGGCCTCGTTTAGTTCCCTAAATTCACCCTAAATTCCACTATGCAAAAAGAAGATTCCCCATCACATCAAAATGTCGGCACATGTATAGAGTACTAAATGTAGATGAAATCAAAAACTAATTGTACAGTTTTGTTGTACTTTGCGAGACGAACATTTTGAGCCTAATTAATCAAAATTTGGACAATTATTACCACAAAACAACAAAAATTTTTGCTCAAAGTTTTTGCTCAATTACTTACAGCATTTTATTTGTTATTCAACCAATAGCCTGTAGAGGTGATTTCACATTAGCTCATCCGCAGACACGTACAGCACAGCAGTGGCAGCCAGTACAGCGACGTACGGTGGATTTTAGGGGCAAAAATGACTTTTGTCAAGATTCATGCTATTTATTAGCTCTCATTTCTAAATAATACAGAGCTAATTTGGATTAGCTAACTATATTAGCTAGGTAGTAATAATTAGCTCTCTAAGAGCATCGATCTCCAAGAGTTCACAAAATATTCTCCTAATCATTGTTTTTTAGCAAGATATATCGGAAAAAACGCATCTTCAACAATTTCCAATCCCACCTCTCAATCCTTTAGCACTTAGAAAACCTTCCCTCCACGCGCAGAAAAATCCGCGGATTCAACACACGTGTATCCTCCTAGGCGCTACTTTTCCTAGCGTACGTGCAATCCGTATCTTAACACCCAATCTAGATTTTTTTTGGCAAGATTGGAAAAACTGCTCTCCAATAGCTCTCTATCTTAACTCCCAATCTTTGTGTACTTAGGAAAATACAATTCAATCACGTTGACAAATACGCGCGTGTATCCTTCCGCCAACATGAATGTAGAAGGATGTAGGGAAAGAATAAAAGGTAGGACAGGATTTCTGATGTAAATATACAAAAGATGAAGAAAATATAAAATTGGTTAGCATGATTTAGAAATAGTCCGCGATTGCTGATACACAATGGTCTTCAAGTTTTTGAAAACTGTTGGAGAAACCCAACAAATATACTCCTAATTTTTTTAACCACTTAAAAAACTCATTGATTTACCAATTTTTTTTGAACTATTGGAGTAGCGCGTCCCTCGCACAAGTCGCCAGCACAGCAGCGTCGCTCCCACCCGCGGCCCCGCAAAATTCCGCGGTTTTGTAGAGCAGTAGACGTGTAGTACAGTAGTAGTACGGTAGCTATGGCTCCATGCATCCAAAAGGACCAATTCCTGGGGCCGCCTGGCCGGTTGCTGGTCTGGTTCCTTGTGGGATGCTAAAAAGCGTAGTGCACAAAGGCCGATGCATTTGCTATCAAGTTGCTCGATCTGCTCTCTGTATCGGTCCATTTGGTACCGTATGAATATGAATGTATGATGACGATACTCCCTCCGTCCCGTTGATTATGGAACTATGGAAACGTGTCGTTCAAACTGTATCAAATTTGACCAAATTTATAGCAAAAAATATTAGCATTTATGTCTCGAAATAAATTTATTATAAAAATATATTTCATAACCAATCTAACGGTACTTATTTTGTCTCATAAAAGTTAGTAATTTTTATGTAATTTTAATCAAAATTTGCAATGGCTGACTTCTCGAAATATGAGAATTGCATATTTATTGAGACGGAGGGAGTACTAGGATATGGACTGGAGGCGGACCTCGTCGCTTCGTTTCAATTCAGCAGCACATCCATGTGTTAAATTAGCGCTTCAGTTCAACTTTGTGGCAGGGATCAAGTACTACCAGTACAATGTATGTACAAAGTACGTGGTGCTGGCTTCGGTTTTATTTGTGTCAATATTAAACATGGATGCGCTTCTACTCGTTCCATTCTAAATTCTAGGTTGTTCTAACTTTTCAAAGGTACTTGTAGTTTTTGTTATGTATTTAAATAAATATTATATCTAGATACATAATGTAACCACTACTGGAATCAGCTGCTTTGCCGAGTGTCCAGGGCACTCGGCAAAGCCCTAAATATACTCGGCAAAGGCTTTGCCGAGTGCCACACTCGGCAAAGAGTACACGACAAAAAAGCTATCGGTAAAGCGGCCTTTGCCGAGTGTCTTTTATCGGGCACTCGGTAAAGGCTTTGCCGAGTGTCCGACACTTGGCAAAGGCCGAACCGAAAAATTCTGAAAAAAATAGGAAAAAAATTTTAAAATGTTTTTAAATTAGAGGAGGGGCCCCACCGGCTAGTCATATGGCAACTGTTGCAAGTGACCAGCCAAAGCAATTTTTTGAAACTTTGCGCACAGCGAGAATCGAACCTGTGACCTCACACACACACACGAGCTCCTCTACCACTACACCTCTCTTTCATTTGTGTCTATATTCCATTTCGTTTCCCCAAATATTATACCAAATCAAGTGTAAATTGATTGTTTGAGGCCCTAAACGAATTCAAATTAAAAAGTTGTCAACTACAAAGTTTCATAACTTTTCAAGATCTACAATTTTCATTTAGGAAGTTTCTCCATCCGAGGTCGTTTGAAAAATTCGAATTTTAAACTTTTAAATTTCAAACGTAGTTTTGCATGACAAGATGATTTCAAATTAAAAAGTTGTCAACTACAAAGTTTCATAACTTTTCGAGATCTGCAATTTTCATTTAGGAAGTTTCTTCATCCGAGGTCGTTTGAAAAATTCAAATTTTCAAATTTTAAATTTCAAACGTAGTTTTGCATGACAAGATGATTTCAAATTAAAAAGTTGTCAACTACAAAGTTTCATAAATTTTCGAGATCTACAAAGTTTATTTTGGTTGTTTTTCCATCCGAGGTCTTTTGAAAAATTCGAATTTTAAATTTTTGAAATTCGGATGCAGTTTTGTATGACAACATGATTTCAAATTAAAAAGTTGTCAACTACAATGTTTCATAACTTTTCGAGATCTACAATTTTCATTTAGAAAGTTTTTCCATCTGAGATCGTGGTTCTAACATTATTCACAAATCTTATATATTTCTCTTGTAGTTTTATAAAAATATACGAGAGACGTGTAGATTTTGTGAACAACGTTACTATCGCTTTGTCGAATGAAGAAATGACCAAAATAAACTATATAGATCTTAAGAAGTTATAAAATTTTGTAGTTAAAAACTTTTTAATTTAAATTCATTTCGGGCTTCAAAATATGTTTTGAAAAACTGCTTTGCCGAGTGCAAAAAAAAAACACTCGGCAAAGACCTTCTTTGCCGAGTGTTTTTTTTGGCACTCGGCAAAGCAGCTTCTTTGACGAGTGTTTTTTTGGCACTCAGCAAAGAATGTCTTTGCCGAGTGTTTTTTTTTGCACTTGGCAAAGCAGCTTCTTTACCGAGTGTTTTTTTTTGCCGAGTGTTTTTTTTTGCCCGAAAAAAAACACTCGGCAAACCACATGGCACTCGGCAAAGAACCGGATTCCGGTAGTGGACAGCCCAAAACTGAACCAAGTGAGTTCAAATCGCGGAATGTGCAACACTACTGTAGCTGGGGCAGCTGATGGGAGGCAATGTGGATGGGGTACTGTACATTCAGATTCCGGTACTGTAGAAGCTCGATACTGTAGCGCGATCGCTGTGACATCGTGGTACTATTTACCAAATTGGACCGGGCCAGATTCAGTATACTATAGCTCGGGTCTGTTCATCAGTTACTGTAGCATCACGAAACACCGTACAGCCTGAAGTTTAGTACCATACCGTGAGTCCGAGGATCGCCTGACCAGCTTAAATACCAGGGTCAGGGACGCGCAGTAATTTTCGGTTAACCGTTTTGACCGAAGCGAGGACGAAAGCTCAAGCGGGTTGCTACGCAGGTGGGACCACTTCTCAGCAGAGTGGGCCTGGACCGTATATGCCAGGATGTAACACTCCGGTGTTACGCAAGCATTTGCATGGCAATCATATGCATGGCATTTCATATCATCATAATCATACATGTTAATATTATAAGTTGAGTGAAATAAAAGCTTAGAAAGTGGTATTTGAGATGTAATATATTAATGTGCTAATCACATTCCATCAAATTTTTGCAACTATAAATTTCATATCACTTAGAATGATAAGGAAAATTTTTGGAGCCACTAAATCACTCAAAGTTTTATCAAAGATTTGTTTTAAAAATGTATTTGAAAATATTCGAAAATCCTCTCTAAATTAGCTTTTATTCTAAAAATCAAAATCTATCCAGATTTGGACTTTGGTCTTAAAAGCAAAGTTATAGAGAATTAAATTCAAAGCAACTTTTGTTTTTGGGTCATTTTCAGAAAAGATCCTTTTCTTGCTCAAAATGAGATTTGAAAACGATTATTTGAAATTATTTGAAAATATGAAAATGAAAATTCAATTTCTAACCTAAACGGGTCGCCGCCTCACTTTCGGCATGTTGCTGGAAGCGGCCCAGCTCCACCCCGCACGCGCGCGCGCCGCAGCCGCCGCCTCGGCCCGGCCCGCGTCCGCTCGGCCCGGCCTGCCTCCGCGCCGCTCCTCCTCTTCCCGCTCGCCCCGCGCCTCGCTGTCCACCGCGGCAGAGAGCTCCCACCGCGTGGCGTTCATGCGCCGTTGGAGCCGCCGCGCGTCGCCTCCGCTCTGCCCTCCTGCCAGCTCGAGCGCGCTCAAGTGCGCCTGCCCGAACCCTCCTCGCCCCCTCACTCGCACTCCCGCTCGTCATCCACTTCCCCTCTCCAAAACCGAGCGGGCGAGCGGCTCACCGCCGGGAGCTCCACCTCCGCCCCCCGTTCCGACGTCGACCCTCCACCGCAACCAAATTCGTCTTGCACCAAGCTTCGCCACTCCCTTGACTCCTCCGAACGAGCGCCACCATCGCCTTGCTCACTCCAGTCGGAAACCAATTTGGCTTCCTCGCCGCGCCACCGTGACGGAGCCGTCGCGCTTGCGCTCCGGCCACTGTCGCCTCCGCTCCTCCCCATCTCTCTCGAACTGCTCGACGATGTTCACCGTGTCTCCGCGATAGTGTTGCGCGCCTCACCTTGCTCGCTCGGGCACGGAAGCGGCCGTTGGCCGTCGGCCACCGCCACGCCGTCGCGGTCTAGAGCGCCGGCGAGGCCGCCCTCTGTTCCTCCCCTCGTTTTCCCCGGGGCCACCGCGCCTATGGGCCGCGCCTCCGAGCGGGCCGGCTCGCCTCTTCTCCCGCGCGCGTGACTCAGGCCGAAAACGGCCGCGGGCCGGTTTACTTCCCCGGGCTGGCCCAGTTTTAAAAATAAAAATCGTTTTCTATTTTCTTTTATTATTCATAATAAAGGATGTTATGGAAAATGTTTTTGTATTCATTTGTGCTCCAAAAATTGTGAAATAAATTTCTATGAACTCATTGGAACTAGATCTACAATCTAAAAATATTGCATGTCATTTTTGGAATACTTTTCTGTAGAGCTTTAATTAATTCTTAATATTACTGATATCTTGTAAAATGGCTAGTAAATCCTATATGTATCAGAAAAATATGATTTCAAGTTTGTTAATCTTCATATATCATGTACTTACTAGGAAAAATATGTTTCATGCATGTGCTGTGGAAAACTTTGGAGAAGTAGTTCAAGTACCTTTAATGGCTGATTTTTGTTATTTTTGCTAGAGAGCAAACTTTGTATAAAACATGCATGTGATAATTTTTGTACAGTCATTATATTCCATGAAGAACCTAGAAAAAATATTAATTCTGTTGTTTGACACTTTTCATAGTACAAAGTAATTTCATGCTTATTTTTATGCCATAGCTTGTCATTTTTGTGTTGGATAGTTTACTTATCCAAATGCCATGAAATTTTTATGGTAGTCTGTTTAGAGTAGTATTATGCTACAGTAATTTTCTTAGATTTTTAGGAGCATCAGAAATATATGTTGCTATTTAAACCTATTATTACTTAGGGTTTAAGCAAGTGTTGCTTTAAGTGTGATTAAGAAATTAGTAAAGCTTTGGTGTATCTTTGAAGCATTTCATAAGATAGGTTAACTTAACATAATAGTAGTAGAAAAGAATGCAGTAGATGACATGTGCTTGTAGTGTACAGTTTCTTGGATAATGTCGACTACCTTGCATTTCATCATATTCATTGCATTCATCTCCTTCGATGCACACTTGCATAATCACTTACGCGCATTGCATCATACAGGATCGCAAACCGAGAACCCAGTCGTCTTGCTCGAGGAGCCAGAGGAGCAGATCGAGGTGCAGCAGCAGGAGGTGACAGAAGCCGAAGAAGAGGTCGGTGAAGATCTCCCGAAGTGGCCCGATCACCGTCCGAGTTCCTTCGAGAGAGGCAAGCCCCGGAGCATTTCTCTCCCGGTTTGCAAATAATTTATTATTAACTTCACTTAATTTGATGCATTACGTTTAGGAGTTATTTGCAAACGTTGTTGCATTATACCTTGCTTACCTTTGTTATACCATATCCTTGTTACCCTGGTATCCGCAGTCAAGTCAATGCTTAGCTGGCTTAGACCGGTAGAAGTTGGGTGATTTCCTGTCACCTGCGAGCTATAGGTGGTTACCTGGATCTGTTTGGTTAACTATGAAGTCATGATATAACTAAGTGTGAAATGAATTTGAGACCGAGCGGAAACTTGCAGGGTTTCGGACTGTAGTGTTTTCCGTCTGTGTCGGTTAAGGACCGTCCGTTGTTGTCCCTCAGGTCATGTTGAACGCATGCCTCACATTTAGCTGGCCGGATAAAGTACCTTCCGACCGCGAAACTGGGAGATTATTCGGGCCGAGTGAATTGCCAGCAACGCACTGTACCAGAGCAGTAGTGGCAGGATACGGGGGCGCGATGATAAGGCCAAAGAGCAGTCGGGCGGCCCCCGGGTACAAGTGGTTCCTGGCAAGCTCGCGACTTTACCTGAATGGTTGACTCGGTGACCAACACCTCACTTTAGCGGGTGAGTGAGGTTTGTGTGAGAAATAACATACCAGCTGGTTAATAATCGATTCGAATCGCCATCGTTCACTGGATAGTGAACACTTGACTTGAGCTACTTCATCGTAGTAATATTGATGGAACACTTGGACAGTTATATGAATTATGACATAATGGAAGTTGTTAATGATCATTGGTTATCACTACCTGATTAATTAAATGTTACTTTAGTACAGGTGCAAATATAGTTGACAGGTTAATAAAGATTTAACTTGATGCAAAGCTTTTGTAAAGGTTTTCCTAAATGCTAAAAATGCCTTTTACAAATGAGTCAGCTATCCCACCAGAAAGCCTATCATGATTCCTTGGTGTCTCTTATTTCTGATTTATGACAGGTAAGTCTAGCTGAGTACCTTCTCATACTCAGGGCTTTGTTCTCATTTGTTGCAGATAGACAGATGTAATATGACTATTGTATCAACTGTCTCTATCCTGCAATGGGCGAAGCATAGGACCATGGGCAATGGTCATTCGTTACTTCTCGTCTGATGCTTTTGCCGGAGATGATCACAAGCTGGCACTTTATTCCAAAATGTTGTGTGTGCGCGTGATTTGAACTACCGCTTCCGCTACTTTTATTCAAACCTGGTTTGTAATAACTATGTTTAAACTCCGATGTATTTTATGCCGCGAACTTTCATGTAACTTATGATGGTGACCGCTGAACTTAGTACCATCTTGGCTGTTATGTGAAATAGTTTGAAATCCGTCGAGATTTCACGGACTACCGGGTTATACGGGCTTAAGTTTGTTAAATTGTCCTTCTGTTGGATGATTTTTCTACTTAATCTCGTATAATTGGGCGGTTCTATTACAGCTGGTATCGGAGCATGGTTTAGCGTGATTACTGTTCATAAGTGTATTTAAAACAAAATTATATTTAAAAAGTGTGATTTTAAAACTAAATGTGTGCCAGTGGTCATATCCTGTATACCCAGTTAAGGACTCTAGGTGGCTATTTAAGTACTAACTTGGGGTTCTTGCACCATATTTCTCTTTCGTTGCTCATACGGCGTGATATTGTATGAGTGCCACTTAATTGAGTGGTAATGTATGGATCAGATACCTCTACGCTTTGGTAAGTGTGAGCTGTGAGAGCATGATCGGATACACCGCCGATCTAGGGAGAGTGTTTTATATGATACTAGAATAATTACATGTTGTACACATGTTTTTATGAAAGTATCGCATGTGTGGGTGTTCCGTCCGTTGAGGCGATGCCGTCAATAGGACGATGTGTTTGGGTAGTTACTACTGTTGTACACGCATCTGGGGATTCGTGTAGAGCGCGTAGGTAGATTTACTACTTTCATGCATTCATGGGGAATGGGCTGAAATGAATTTTCTGTAGATACATAACATAATTTATCGTGTAGATCGAATTAGTTACGTATATGAGAGATCGTTGTATGCCACCGAATTCATCGTTAGATGTCTTTATTTTCTAAGTTTGTGAGAACGTAAGACTCGCGCATGCATCATACTGCCTGAGCATTTTATTCATAACCTGCATTCCTTCCCTTATAAAAGGATTATCCCAGTTTCATAAAAGTGACATCAACTTAAAATATGTCTCATCGGGTAATTTAAAACTTGTGCTACAGATGGCCGCATGAAGAAGACTGCCCGTAAGTCCACTGGTGGAAGAGCACCACGTCACCAGATGGCCCCGCGGGAACGCCGCAGCACGGACACTTTTCTAAGTGAGTTTGGCATGCCCACCTTGCTTTGGAGAGTGCTCCATGATGTGGGGTACCCAGAGGGTCAAGAGCCGGTGTACTCTTGGAATGAGAACCAGCTAGCTGAGGATGGACTTGCAATAGTGGAAATCACCGTCCCTGCCCTTGGTGATGCGCTAGAATGGGCTGGTTGGCATTTGGAGTTTGAAGGACGCACTCCAGTTGAGGGTGCAGAGGGTGCAGCCTTTCGCGTCATCCGAGACATAATGAGCAGGTTTCCTAATGAGTTGGCAGCAGCTTTGGCGGGTACTTTCCCGAGAGATGATCCTCGTGATGCCATTTGGGTGCAACCGCAAGGAAGTGCCTTGGTTAGAGGCCCAAGTGAAGGACAGGTTAGCGACAACCACACGATAAGTGCCATGTATGCAGCCATCAAAGCATACCAGGGTCTTGAGAATATCTATTGGACCTTGACCGGTCTGAGAGGTGATGATCGGCTTGAAGCAAGAGAGCAGAAGAAGAAGCAAGCACGTGCTATAGCTAGCTTGCAGGAGCAGTTGGCCGACATGAGCTTACAGCGAGACCGAGCTCTCGAGAGAGGTGAGAGTGCTATGCAGCAGGTACAGACGTTGACTCAGGCCAACAGAAATGCAGACCGCATGATGGGACAGCTAGTGCAGGAAAGGAATGAAGCCTGGAATGAAAGGGACCTTCTCAGGCAAAGGGTCGAGGAGCTAGAAGGGTATAATGCCAACTTGCATGAAGAGTTCCATGCCCTCTACAACGGGATAGGCCCGTATGCTCCTCCGGACGCCGCCCAGATGGACGTCGACGACGACGCCGCTACTGATGGTAGCGATGGTGACGCCTCCGACCTCGACGACGGCCCCAAGGAGTAGGCTAGTTGCCTTGCGTTAGTGATAGACTCTGTCGCGATGGCCTTCTTTTGGTTCCCATGTATCGTGTTGTATTCTGTTCTATCTTGAGTCTGGCGATCTTTGGGATCTTGGTTGTGTATGTGATGCTTGAACGCATGAAAGTCCAGTGTATGTATACTGGCAACGTGGTTATATGGAACGCGATGTTGCATTCGAAGTAATTTGATTGGTGATGTTGTTTTAATTGGAATGTGATTATTGTGCCTCTGTCTTATTGCATGACTTGTTCTCTCCAATAAATTCAGTATGGCATGATTGTTCATTCGGATACAATTACTATCACTTCGCTCAATTATTACTTGTTGCTGAAATATGCAGATGGCAAACACTCGTCGTGCCACGTATGAGGCCGCTGAAACTGGTGGCAACGGTGCAGGTGCTGGTGGGGGTGGTGCAAACAACGTCAACCACCAGGAGCCACAGCTAGAGCCACAATTGCCCCCTCCTCCACCGCTCACTGCAGAAGTGTTCTTTTCACAGTTCCTTAGAAGCCAGCGCAACGCCGAGGAGTCACAAAGGAATATGGAAGATTTTCTGCGTACCATCGCTGAAAATGTTCAGAGAGGAAATAATTAAGGTGGTGGCCATGGAGTGAACCAGTACAACAATTTCAAGGATTTTATGGATACTAGGCCACCTATTTTTAAGGAAGCAGCCGAGCCACTCGACGTTGAAGAATGGATCAACACTATGGAAGATAAGTTCTGTGTGTTGAGACTGACAGAAGTCCTGAAAACAGAATATACTGCACATCAGTTACAGGGACCGGCAGGGATGTGGTGGAAGCACCACCGCACCACTTTTCCTCCCAATGCCCAGATTACTTGGAGAGAATTCACTGAAGCGTTTAAGGGAGCTTATATTCCCCTAGGGTTGGTTGAGATGAAGCTCGGAGAGTTCTTGGCCTTAAATCAGGGTACCAAAACTATAACACAGTATTTGCATGCATTTAACAACTTGTGCCGCTACGCTCCAGACATGGTCGACACAGATGCAAAGAGAATTGCTAGTTTCAAGAGAGGGTTAAGTCCGAAGATGATGAAGCATGTGGGTACCAATACCCGCGCCAGGTTCAATGACTTTGTCAGTGATTGTTTGAAACAAGAAAAGAACAACAACGCCTACACTGCATTCAAGAATTGCAAGAGGGTGTTTGAGTCAGGACCATCACAATCCAGAGTTGTCACTGCAAATCGTCTTTCTTATCGTCCGTCCACACCTGGTGCAAGGTTCAGGCCTCCACAGCATAAAACTCAGAACTACAAGGGACCACAGAAGCCGTACAAGATGGTCGTGCCGCCAGCAAAGATCACCGCAGCTGCAGAGCAAAGCAACTCCAAGGGAGCAATAGGATCTACTGGTACAATGAAGGGGCCCTGCTACAATTGTGGTCAGCCAGGACACTTTTCAAAGTTCTGCCCTTATCCGCCTAGAAAGAAGCAATAGACTTACACTGCCCGTGTACACCATACCACCGTTGATGAGATTCCTGAAGGAGAACCTGTAACTGCCGGTAAGTTTCTTGTTAACCATCACCCTGCAGTTGTTCTATTTGATTCTGGATCCTCGCATTCTTTTATGAGTCAAGCATTTGCACGGAAGCATGAATAACTATGCACAGAATTGAGTTATGGTTATCGTATAAGTTCAGCCGGGGCTGATGTGTTAACCAATAAGATGGTTAGAGGGGCAACCCTTGAGTTAAATAGTCGGAAGTTTCGAGTGAACCTGATAGTTATGCCGGGACTAGTTTTGGATGTAATAATAGGAATGAACTGGATGAAAGACTGGGGAGCAGTCATAGATACAAGCAGTCGATTGCTTACCCTTAAGGATCCGCAGGCAGAGGGTACTTTTCAGGTACCATTGCCTGAAAGAACAGACCTTGTGAGTGTGACCTGTGCCATGGAAGTTGTTCCTATCCGCTAGATCCCGATAGTGTGTGAGTTCCTGGATGTGTTTCCAGAAGAGTTACATGGCCTTCCTCCAGATAGAGATGTTGAGTTTGGAATCGAGTTGATCCCCGAAACAGCTCCTATTTCGAGGAGACCCTATCGGATGCCTCCGGATGAGTTAGCTGAGCTGAAAAAGCAACTGGAAGAATTGCTAAAGAAGGGGTTTATCCGACCAAGTAAGTCTGAATGGGGATGTCCTGCCTTGTTCGTGAAGAAAAAGAAAGAGGGTACTCTAAGAATGTGTGTGGATTATCGACCTCTTAATGCTGTAACTATCAAGAATAAATATCCTTTGCCTCATATTGATGTTTTGTTTGATCAGTTGGCTAAAGCTAGAGTGTTCTCCAAAATAGACCTAAGATCAGGGTATCATCAGATAAAGATCAGGCCACAAGATGTCCCGAAAATCGCCTTTTCTACCAGATACGGGTTGTACGAGTATCTTGTTATGTCCTTTGGCTTAACAAATGCTCCTGCATACTTTATGTATCTGATGAATACGGTTTTCATGCCAGAGTTGGACAAGTTTGTAGTTGTCTTCATTGATGACATTCTAGTATACTCTGAGAATGAGAAAGATCATGAAGAACATCTGAGAATTGTCTTGACTAGATTAAGAGATCATAAGTTGTATGCTAAGTTCAGCAAATGTGAATTTTGGTTGAAGAAAGTTCCTTTCCTTGGTCATATTCTATCGGAGAATGGAGTTTTGGTAGATCCGAGTAAAGTGCAAGAGGTTATGGATTGGAAAACTCCAACCACAGTGCCAGAAGTCAGGAGTTTCCTAAGGTTAGCTGGTTACTATCGCCGCTTTATCCCAGACTTCTCGAAGATTGCTAAGCCAATGACAAGTCTGTTACAGAAAGATCATAAGTTCATGTGGACAGAGGAGTGTGAGACAGCTTTCCACACCTTGCGGAAACTGTTGACCACTACTCTAGTTCTTGCACAGCTAGACATCGAGAAACCTTTTGATGTGTTCTGTGACGCATCAAAAACAGGATTAGGCTATGTTCTGATGCAAGAAGGAAGAGTCATTAAAGATGGCAACGGGTAAAATCCACGCGGATACTAGCTCTAGATATCCATACCCGCGAGCAAAAACCCATGCTCGTGCCCGCGCCCGCTAACCGCCACGGGTAGAAAACCATGCCCGTGCCCGCTATCCGCGGATATCACATGCCCGCGGGCACACCTGTATACCCGCAAAAATGAAGCAACGAAGCACCCAACCATATCTTAATAGCAAGTAAGAAACAATATATGAACAAATAAACGTCTATATCTCAACATTAGATAAAGTATGATACATTGACCATACAAGAGTCATCAAAAGTCTACACTAGTGTATCTCAAGTCATCACAAATTAACACAAATAAAAGACATACAACCGTACAAGAGTCATTGGTGCGGGTCTAGCGGGTTTGCGGGTGCGGATACCATTTTTTTGTGCCCGCGAGCAAATATCCATCGGGTTTAGAATCGTATCCATGCCCATGCCCGTGGGCATAAACTTAAACCCGTATCCGTGCCCATCGGGTTTTCTATCCGCGGGCACGCGAATATTTTGTGCCCGTTGCCATCTTTAAGAGTCATTGCTTATGCCTCCCGTCAGCTGAGAAAACATAAAATCAATTATCCGACACATGATCTTGAGCTTGCCGCCGTAGTGCATGCCTTAAAGATTTGGAGACACTATTTACTTGGTAATGTGTGCAATGTTTTCACCGATCATAAGAGTCTCAAGTACATTTTCACCCAACCAGAATTGAACATGAGACAGCGAAGATGGTTAGAACTAATTAAAGATTACAACTTGAATGTACAATATCACCCTGGGAAAGCTAATGTGGTAGTCGATGCTTTGAGTAGAAAGTCGCATTGTCTGAATATGCAACCCTTACTCGAAGATGGTTTTAATCTAATGCACCCTGTTGTGTTACATAGTATTCAGATCAGTTGCACTTTAGAAAGTAAGATAATAGAAGGTCAGAAAGCAGACAAAGGGATATTCCACATCAAAAGGAAAATTAAAGAAGAACCTTCAAAACACTTCATAGTGGACGAGTAGGACGTGTTGTGGTTCGACAACCGTCTTGTTGTTCCAAAGGATAGAGAGCTTAAGAATAAAATTATGGATGAAGCTCATCACTCTAAGTTATCCATTCATCCTGGCAGTAGTAAAATGTATCAAGAGCTGAGACATCGCTTTTGGTGGACAAAGATGAAGAAGGAAATTGCAGTCTATGTGGCCAGATGTGACACATGTTGTCGAGTAAAAGCTATTCACACGAAACCTACCGGATTGTTGCAACCTTTGTCAGTACCTAGTTGGAAGTGGGATGATATAAGTATGGATTTCATCACAGGTTTGCCCACTACTCAGAAAGGTCATGATTCGATTTGGGTAATCGTGGATCGTCTTACCAAGACCGCTCACTTTTTGCCTGTCAAGACAATTTATAGACCACCTCAATATGCCGAGAAGTATATTGCGGAGATTGTGAGATTGCATGGCATACCGAAGACTATAGTGTCTGACAGAGGATCCTAGTTCACTGCTCACTTTTGGGAGCATTTGCACAAAGGTTTGGGGACTAGTTTGATTCGTAGCACTGCCTATCATCCTCACACAGATGGTCAGACTGAAAGAGTTAATGCTGTTTTAGAAGATATGTTGAGAGCTTGTGTGTTGTCTTCCAGAGGTTCATGGGAGTCATGGTTACCTCTAGCAGAATTCGCATATAATAATAGCTATCAAGCAAGTATCAAAATAGCACCTTTTGAGGCTTTGTATGGACGAAAGTGTAGAATACCTTTAAACTGGATTGAGCCAGGGGAAAGAAGGTATTATGGTATTGACTTCGTGGAAGAAACCGAAAAGAAAGTTCATATCATTCTGCAAAATATGAGAGCAGCTCAGTCCCGTCAGAAAAGTTATGCGGATAAAAGAAGGAGATCACTTGTGTTTGAAGTTGGAGACTATGTTTATCTGAAAGTCACGCCAATGAAGAAGAAGCGGTTTGGATTACGCAGAAAGCTTGCCGCCAGATTTGTCGGACCCTACAAAATCTTGGAAAGGAAGGGTCCAGTGGCTTACAAATTGGAATTACCAGAATCAATGGATGCTATATTCCCAGTTTTTCACGTATCACATCTCAAGAAATATTTGCGCGTTCCAGAGGAAATAATTAAACCTCGAGGCATAAAACTTAAGTCAGATCTAGTGTATCGTGAGCAGCCAATTCGAGTTTTGGATTCCAAAGAAAGGGCTACTCGGAACAGTGTGGTGAAAACATATAAGATACAATGGAGTCATCATGATGAGGGAGATGCATCTTGGGAAATGGGTGAATACCTACAAAAAGCATACGCAGATTTTTATAATAAATGGTTCGTAACCCAAATCTTGGGACGAGATTTTTATAAGGGGGGAGGGCTGTAACACTCCGGTGTTACGCAAGCATTTGCATGGCAATCATATGCATGGCATTTCATATCATCATAATCATACATGTTAATATTATAAGTTGAGTGAAATAAAAGCTTAGAAAGTGGTATTTGAGATATAATATATTAATGTGCTAATCACATTCCATCAAATTTTTGCAACTATAAATTTCATATCACTTAGAATGATAAGGAAAATTTTTGGAGCCACTAAATCACTCAAAGTTTTGTCAAAGATTTGTTTTAAAAATGTATTTGAAAATATTCGAAAATCCTCTCTAAATTAGCTTTTATTCTAAAAATCAAAATCTATCCAGATTTGGACTTTGGTCTTAAAAGCAAAGTTGTAGAGAATTAAATTCTAAGCAACTTTTGTTTTTGGGTCATTTTCAGAAAAGATCCTTTTCTTGCTCAAAATGAGATTTGAAAACGATTATTTGAAATTATTTGAAAATATGAAAATGGAAATTCAATTTCTAACCTAAACGGGCCGCTGCCTCACTTTCGGCCTGTTGCTGGAAGCGGCCCAGCTCCACCCCCCGCGCGCGCGCCGCAGCCGCCGCCACGGCCCGGCCCGCGTCCGCTCGGCCCGGCCTGCCTCCGCGCCGCTCCTCCTCTTCCCGCTCGCCCCGCGCCTCGCTGTCCACCGCGGCAGAGAGCTCCCACCGCGTGGCGTTCATGCGCCGTTGGAGCCGCCGCGCGTCGCCTCCGCTCTGCCCTCCTGCCAGCTCGAGCGCGCTCAAGTGCGCCTGCCCGAACCCTCCTCGCCTCCTCACTCGCACTCCCGCTCGTCATCCACTTCCCCTCTCCAAAACCGAGCGGGCGAGCGGCTCACCGCCGGGAGCTCCACCTCCGCCCCCCCCGTTCCGACGTCGACCCTCCACCGCAACCAAATTCGTCTTGCACCAAGCTTCGCCACTCCCTTGACTCCTCCGAACGAGCGCCACCATCACCTTGCTCACTCCGGTAGGAAACCAATTTGGCTTCCTCGCCGCGCCACCGTGACGGAGCCGCCGCGCTTGCGCTCCGGCCACCGTCGCCTCCGCTCCTCCCTATCTCTCTCGAACTGCTCGACGATGTTCACCATGTCCCCGTGATAGTGTTGCGCGCCTCGCCTTGCTCGCTCGGGCACGGAAGCGGCCGTTGGCCGTCGGCCACCGCCACGCCGTCGCGGTCTAGAGCGCCGGCGAGGCCGCCCTCTGTTCCTCCCCTCGTTTTCCCCTGGGCCACCGCGCCTGTGGGCCGCGCCTCCGAGCGGGCCGGCTCGCCTCTTCTCCCGCGCGCGTGACTCAGGCCGAAAACGACCGCGGGCCGGTTTACTTCCCCGGGCCGGCCCAGTTTTAAAAATAAAAATCGTTTTCTGTTTTCTTTTATTATTCATAATAAAGGATGTTGTGGAAAATGTTTTTGTATTCATTTGTGCTCCAAAAATTGTGAAATAAATTTCTATGAACTCATTGGAACCAGATCTACAATCTAAAAATATTGCATGTCATTTTTGGGATACTTTTCTATAGAGCTTTAATTAATTCTTAATATTGCTGATATCTTGTAAAATGGCTAGTAAATCCTATATGTATCAGAAAAATATGATTTCAAGTTTGTTAATCTTCATATATCATGTACTTACTAGGAAAAATATGTTTCATGCATGTGCTGTGGAAAACTTTGGAGAAGTAGTTCAGGTACCTTTAATGGCTGATTTTTGTTATTTTTGCTAGAGAGCAAACTTTGTATAAAACATGCATGTGATAATTTTTGTACAGTAATTATATTCCATGAAGAACCTAGGAAAAATATTAATTCTGTTGTTTGACACTTTTCATAGTACAAAGTAATTTCATGCTCATTTTTATGCCATAGCTTGTCATTTTTGTATAGGATAGTTTACTTATCCAAATGCCATGAAATTTTCATGGTAGTCTGTTTAGAGTAGTATTATGCTACTGTAATTTTCTTAGATTTTTAGGAGCATCAGAAATATATGTTGCTATTTAAACCTATTATTACTTAGGGTTTAAGCAAGTGTTGCTTTAAGTGTGATTAAGAAATTAGTAAAGCTTTGGTGTATCTTTGAAGCATTTCATAAGATAGGTTAACTTAACATAATAGTAGTAGAAAAGAATGCAGTAGATGACATGTGCTTGTAGTGTACAGTTTCTTGGATAATGTTGACTACCTTGCATTTCAACATATTCATTGCATTCATCTCCTTCGACGCACACTTGCATAATCACTTACGCGCATTGCATCATACAGGATCGCAAACCGAGAACCCAGTCGTCTTGCTCGAGGAGCCAGAGGAGCAGATCGAGGTGCAGCAGCAGGAGGTGACAGAAGCCGAAGAAGAGGTCGGTGAAGATCTCCTGGAGTGCCCCGATCACCGTACGAGTTCCTTCGAGAGAGACAAGCCCCGAAGCATTTCTCTCCCGGTTTGCAAATAATTTATTATTAACTTTACTTAATTTGATGCATTACGTTTAGGAGTTGTTTGCAAACGTTGCTGCATTATACCTTGCTTACCTTTGTTATACCATATCCTTGTTACCCTGGTATCCGCAGTCAAGTCAATGCTTAGCTGGCTTAGACCGGTAGAAGTCGGGTGATTTCCTATCACCTGCGAGCTATAGGTGGTTACCTGGATCTGTTTGGTTAACTATGAAGTCATGGTATAACTAAGTGTGAAATGAATTTGAGACCGGGCGGAAACTTGCAGGGTTTCGGACTGTAGTGTTTTCCGTCTGTGTCGGTTAAGGACCGTCCGTTATTGTCCATCAGGTCATGTTGAACGCATGCCTCACATTTAGCTGGCCGGATAAAGTACCTTCCGACCGTGAAACTGGGAGATTATTCGGGCCGAGTGAATTGCCTGCAACGCACTGTACTGGAGCAGTAGTGGCAGGATACGGGGGCACGATGATAAGGCCAAAGAGCAGTCGGGCGGCCCCCGGGTACAAGTGGTTCCTAGCAAGCTCACGACTTTACCTGAATGGTTGACTCGGTGACCAACACCTCACTTTAGCGGGTGAGTGAGGTTTGTGTGAGGAATAACTTACCAGCTGGTTAATAATCGATTCGAATCGCCATCGTTCACTAGATAGTGAACACTTGACTTGAGCTACTTCATCATAATAATATTGATGGAACACTTGGACAGTTATATGAATTATGACATAATGGAAGTTATTAATGATCATTGGTTATCACTACCTGATTAATTAAATGTTACTTTAGTATAGGTGCAAATGTAGTTGACAGGTTAATAAAGATTTAACTTGATGCAAAGCTTTTGTAAAGGTTTTCCTAAATGCTAAAAATGCCTTTTGCAAATGAGTCAGCTATCCCACCAGAAAGCCTATCATGATTCCTTGGTGTCTCTTATTTCTGGTTTATGACGGGTAAGTCTAGCTGAGTACCTTCTCGTACTCAGGGCTTTGTTCCCACTTGTTGTAGATGGACAGATGTACTATGGCTATTGTATCAACTGTCTATATCCTGCAATGGGCGAAGCATAGGACCATGGGCAATGGTCATTCGTTACTTCTCGTCTGATGCTTTTGCTGGAGATGATCACAAGCTGGCACTTTATTCCAAAATGTTGTGTGTGTGCGTGATTTGAACTACCGCTTCCGCTACTTTTATTCAAACCTGGTTTGTAATAACTATGTTTAAACTCCGATGTATTTTATGCCGCGAACTTTCATGTAACTTATGATGGTGACCGCTGAACTTAGTACGATCTTGGCTGTTATGTGAAATGGTTTGAAATCCGTCGAGATTTCACGGACTACCGGGTTATACGGGCTTAAGTTTGTTAAATTGTCCTTCTGTTGGATGATTTTTCTACTTAATCTCGTATAATTGGGCGGTTCTGTTACACGGGACTGGATGCTACATTTGGTATCAAAGGCGACTCTTGCAGTTTCACAAGCACATGGGGATGAGATGCTCGGGCATGATGTGTGCATGCGCGTGAGCCCGTCGTGGACACAGCATGGCATTGCACATGCGCCGGCACGGGAACACACAAGCATGGCAAAGAGAGGAGGATCCTGGATTAAGTGTCCCGAAAGGGTTAGCCAATCCTCAGGGGGTGATTGTAATAGCCCAAAATAGACCAAGTGGGCCCAAATTACGGAATGGGCCGATACTACTGCAGCCTGCGGCAGTGGGCAGGGTACTGTGGACGGGGGTACTGTACATCTAGACTTCGACTGTAGCGCCTGGTACTATAGCAGGGCACTATGTCACCATGTACTGTTCACCGAATTGGGCCGGGCCAAATTCGGTATACTGTAGCTCGGGGACTGTTCACCGGTTACTGTAGTATCGCGAAATACTGTGCAGCCAGAAGTTCAGGACCCTACCGTGAGTCTGAGGATCACCTAACCAGCTTAAATACCAGGGCCAGGGACGCATAGTAACCTTCGGTTAACCGTTCTGAGCGAAGCGAGGACGAAAGTTCAAGCGGGTTGCTACGCAGATGGGACCACTCCGCAGAGTGGGCCTGGGCCGTGTATGTCGGGACTGGATGTTACATATAATAATAGCTAGCTCAAGCAGGTTGCTACGTAGATGGGACCACTCCTCGACAGAGTGGGCCTGGGCCGTGTATGCCGGGACTAGATGTTACACATAATAATAGCTATATAACTAGAAAAGCTATAAGCACTTACAATTTAGAACGGAGGAGGGAGTACCCAAAAAAAACCAAGGGCGGATCTACATTGAAAGATGTGGGTGTAGCCGCACCCATGCAAAATTGAAATGACAGTAGAAAGAGTCAGATTTTCACTATATTTGCATCCCCCAATGTTATAGATCGTTGCACCCCATGGATCGTAGCTCCGGCCCTGCAAAAAAAAACTACGGTTCTAAGTTAAACTATCTTGAGTTTAACCATTTAAAAAAACATACTAATATTTGTGATATCAAATGAATACCATTAGATTCATCATGAAGGAAATATTTTTATAATATACATGTATATTTGGAATCATAATTGTGAATACTTTTTTATTGACTTACCTTATTTATATTTAAAATAGCTTTGATTAGACTATGTCTGAAATAGTGATGAATTATATTTAAAATAGTTTTTATGTACAAGTTTCAGATTTTGTGAACATATTTACTATTTTCTATAATTTAAATGAATTTATGTGTGCTTACTGAAAGTAATTCCAAATTAAATTGTCCGTACCTCTAATAAGATTCAATAAAATTCATAAAAAGTATATTTTGGCACATATATGTTACTCTAGCTCATATGTTGGAGTTAGACAAAACAATCATTTGTTTGCTAGGTATAGTTCATGATTCTATCTCCAAATTACCAAAGGATAATTATAAGAATATCTATACTTTGTTAGAAAATTCTACAAACTTGCATGGCAACATGGTTATGGTGTATAATTGTCACACCCGACCCGATTTGGAATTTGGCCCATAGTGGCCCATGTGAATGTTTATGAGATATTGTGGAGAGTTTAGTCCCACCTTGGTTGTTTAGAGTGGGATAAACCAACATAAAAAGTTTGGATCTCGATGAGCTCTAACAACTTGGTATTCCAAAGTTTTTCATTTCAAGTCATTTAGTCTGTCATTTGACCAAGTCTGACCAAAACACATCTTCGATTTTGAAAACATGTGCCTGGGACTTGCTAAAATTTATCCAGATGAAAATATGGTCCATGTATAAAATGTAGATCTTGATAAACTCTAACAACTTGGTATTCAAAAATTTTCATTTGAAGTCATCAAATAGGTCATTTGACCAAGTTTGACCAAAATCAAAACATTGGTTTTTAGAAAAACACACTTTGACCGAACCCTGGATGGTCTTAAATGGAAAACTCATGAATACAAAGTTTGTTCCACTCATCAAGACCTACATTTGGTCTAATGGTCAATGTTTCATTTGTAAAAGTTGGACCACTCAATTTTGAATTTTGAAAGAATCTATAGCCAAACGCCAGTTTTCGGAACCCTGGATAGTCTCGACTGGAAAAGTCATGAATACCAATATTGTTCCACTCGTCAAGATCTACATTTTATATATAGACCATTTTTGCATTTGACAAAGTGTTGATAAAGTGTAGTTGAAAATCCACAATTCCCACATATAGTAAAGTTTGAACCACTCAAATTTGAATTTTCAACACATAATGTTACAATTATATTACACAAGATGTCAAATATCAACCTTATTTTTAATTTTAAATAAAACCAATTAATCAATTTTGAATGATTCTTAACTTCGCTCGCTCGATAACTTTAGCTTGCCTCTTGCCTACTGGGCGCCTGCCAACGTACATGGCCGGTGCCACTTCCCTAGTCGCCCCGATAGCACCGCAGCGGTTTGCCTTAACAGGCGGCTTATCAGCACATATGTGTACAGTTCAGACCATATCCGACGCCCCTCGCTAGGTATCGTTGCGGCAATGAAGCGGGTGTGACTGTCCAGTGTACTCCTTGCTCAATGGCTCCTGCAGATGAAGCAGGTTTGTTGTTCAATTTGACAAGAGCTGGTGGCAGCGTGCTAGTCGTCAAAAGCTGTTCGGCTAATGATTTTTGTGGCTGATAAACCGGCTGATGCTATTTTATTGTGAGAGAAAACACCGTACCATGTCTGATAAGCCGGGCTGATAAGTTCAAGCGACGAGCCATGCACAGCTAAACATAACTGAGTTATTAGTTAAACGATATTGATGATGGAGCAAATATCCAATTAGTGTCCTGTAAGATCTTTGGGAGCTTGTGATATAAATATAATCATAACCTTTGCTTGCTTATCCTTTTTTGTAACGGAAAGACTAGCGTCCGGACCTACGCTCCCGCCTATTGCTCGCCCACGCGCCTGACGTGCTCCCTCTACATGCGGATGCAGCAGGAAATGGCGCAGATGACACATTTTCATGGATGCATGCGGCCGACGGAAGGGACGCGTGCATCATGCCTTTGCCTCCCACTTTGCCTGTATGGGCCCCATAGCGCATGCATGGAGCTCCTGTCTGCCCGCAGGCACGCTGCTGCCGCACCTGTCCACGCGCTGCTGCTATGCCTGCCAGCCCGGCCCCGCATGCTGCTGCGGTACGCATGCGCCTGTGCATGCATGTGGGGGCCGCCGCGCCCGCTTTTCTTCCCGCACGCATGCAGGAACCACTGCGCCCACTTCCCACACCTGGTCATGCAACACTTGCAATATAAAGGATTTACTAAAATATACATCCAAAACAAATGAAACATTTACAAACATACGCTTGCAACGTTTGAAGTATTTGCTAAAACATACATCCGAAACAAATGAAACATTTACAAACATACGCTTTGCAACGTATGTGTATCGCCACAGCAACATATGTAACATCCAGATAAAACACTTGCAACATACGTCTAAAACAGTTGAAACATTTGAAACATACAATTGCAACATGCGTATATAGTCAGTGCAACATATACAACATCTAGATAAAACACTTGCAACATAAGTTTGAAATAACTAAAACATTTGAAACATACACTTGCAACATACGTGTATAACCACTGAAACATATGCAACATCCAGATAAATCACTTGCAACATACGATTGAAACAGCTAAAACATTTGAAACATACATTTGCAATTTACGTGTATAGTCATCGCAACATATACAACATCCAGATAAAAACATACATCAGAAATGCATGAAACATACAGAGCTAGATGCCATAGAGTGACGGAAAAAATTGGGCCAGCACTCAACTGTCATGCAGATGTGGGCCCGTGCTCCTCTCACAAATAGGCAAGCGGCCTAGGCAGCCCTGCAATTGGCTAAGCACCTAAGCCGGTCGGCCAAAGCAGCAACGCGGTAGGTAGCATGCGGTAGGGGCAGCTAGGCTTGGCGCAAACAACACATAGAGAGAAAAAGAGCAGCATGGCAAGCAGCAACAGACCTAGGCGCTATACAGCAGCAGACACAACAGGCAGGCAATCTTTTGTGGTCACGCGCATGCATGGCCCCCCCATGCACCGCATGCACCCTAACGAGTGGCTGCACGCGTTCCCAAGGTGTGGACCCCACTGTAACTATGCGCCCCTTTTTTATTCGGCATAACGCGCGGGGGTGGGTTCGTCCGTCCATCCGGATGTTCTCAACCAAGCATTTGCGTTTTGGTAAAACATTAAACTGGGAATTGTTGGAAGTTCTCAGAGAAGAAATGGAGTACAGCACAATTCTCTTTACAATGTTATATATTTGTCATGCATGGGCCTAGTGTATTGTATTCGCTAATTTCAATTTATATTGCTACATCTTGTTTTTTTAAAAAAAACTATGACATTTTTAAATTTTAATGTAGAATTGAAGATTGTGGGCAAATTGGTATTAAATTGTAAAGACATATATGATGTTTTGGTCATCGATGCTCTTTATTAGGTATTTTCTATCTACAATATTATACATGTTTTGTCCAAAAATATAATATTATAATATTATACAGGTTGCTTGAGCATTTTGAATTGATATAGTCATATGTGCTCTTTGTTGTATCTATTAGCGCACCACTATTAAGATTTCTAGCTTTCTATTATTATAAAACAAATTTGCCTCATTTGTGGATCTGCCACACAGCCCATAATATCAAGATATGAAAAAAAAGCCCAACTAAAACTAGGTATGCATGCATGATGCATACCACGCAATTCATTCCACTTGTACATCTATGAATGCAGCGACAAACATAACAATTTTCGTGGTTAAGAAAGTATGAAAAGGATTTACATGGTAATTGGTAATCGAAGCCTTTGGATCCATAAGACTAATAACCCGTTAACTAATTTTTATTAGTACCTAAAGATCTAACGGGCAGACTATTTGTTAGTCCTCTAGTCATGTACTAGTTTTGTTAGGATTACTAGTCCATTAGGTCACATATATGAGGTAATATAGGGCTAGTTTTGAGTAGTTATTGTTATTGGTTAGAAAAAGTAACAAATATGAATGAACAAAATAAGTAGTTTTCGTTGATTAGTTTGTGGACTCCAAATTTATTTATGAATGAACTTTATCTCTATTATCCCGTCTACGATCATGGTAAAAATTTATGGGGTCGCTAACACATCTGTTACACACGTAACAAAATCAGTTCATAGTCCTTTTTCATTCAGAAGCAAGCAAATTAACAAAATTCAAGTATTCCGTCATAGCGACATTCGTCCAATGTGGCTATGCGACAATGCATCGTATGTCTACGCGCGCGAGGCTATCCACGAAATTTTCATGGGCGGCGGGAAGACCCGAAGAAAAGTCAGTGCATGCACCTGTCAGGCTGTCACACTACTAGAATCTCTTCCTTATCCTGCTTCCAGATCTCGTGAGACGTCATGCTTCGGGACCATGCAAACGCCATGCTTGCGCAAACATACGTACTGTAGGAGTGGGAACACACAACATGGAGGTCGGGCCACCTTGATTTCAACAATAGACGACAAGCCAAGGAATTTGTTGCTGCCGCCAAAACAAAACAGAGATATGGAATTTCTTGATAAAAAAAAGGAGTCCGTCGTCAATGGTATAGTACGTCCTCTATCCTGATGATTACATCTTGTCTTCGTTTGTTGTTTAATAATAATAATAATAATGGGGAACTTAGCTTGTACACAAAGTTTTTGCTCAATTACTTACAGCATTTTATTTGTTATTCAACCAATAGCCTGTAGAGGTGATTTCACATTAGCTCATCCGCAGACACGTACAGCACAGCAGTGGCAGCCAGTACAGCGACGTACGGTGGATTTTAGGGGCAAAATTGACTTTTGTCAAGATTCATGCTATTTATTAGCTCTCATTTCTAAATAATACACAGCTAATTTGGATTAGCTAACTATATTAGCTAGGTAGTAATAATTAGCTCTCTAAGAGCATCGATCTCCAAGAGTTCACAAAATATTCTCCTAATCATTGATTTTTAGCAAGATATATCGGAAAAAACACATCTTCAACAATTTCCAATCCCACCTCTCAATCCTTTAGCACTTAGAAAATCTTCCCTCCACGCGCAGAAAAATCCGCGGATTCAACACAAGTGTATCCTCCTAGGCGCTACTTTTCCTAGCGTACGTGCAATCCGTATCTTAACACCCAATCTAGATTTTTTTGGCAAGATTGGAAAAACTGCTCTCCAATAGCTCTCTATCTTAACTCCCAATCTTTGTGTACTTAGGAAAATACAATTCAATCCCGTTGACAAATACGCGCGTGTATCCTTCCGCCAACATGAAGGTAGAAGGATGTAGGGAAAGAATAAAAGGTAGGACAGGATTTCTGATGTAAATATACAAAAGATGAAGAAAATATAAAATTGGTTAGCATGATTTAGAAATAGTCCGCGATTGCTGATATACAATGGTCTTCAAGTTTTTGAAAACTGTTGGAGAAACCCAACAAATATACTCCTAATTTTTTTAACCACTTAGAAAACTCATTGATTTACCAAACTTTTTTTTGAACTATTGGAGTAGCGCGTCCCTCGCACAAGTCGCCAGCACAGCAGCGTCGCTCCCACCCGCGGCCCCGCAAAATTCCGCGGTTTTGTAGAGCAGTAGACGTGTAGTACAGTAGTAGTACGGTAGCTATGGCTCCATGCATCCAAAAGGACCAATTCCTGGGGCCGCCTGGCCGGTTGCTGGTCTGGTTCCTTGTGGGATGCTAAAAAGCGTAGTGCACAAAGGCCGATGCATTTGCTATCAAGTTGCTCGATCTGCTCTCTGTATCGGTCCATTTGGTACCGTATGAATATGAATGTATGATGACGATACTCCCTCCGTCCCGTTGATTATGGAACTATGGAAACGTGTCGTTCAAACTGTATCAAATTTGACCAAATTTATAGCAAAAAATATTAGCATTTATGTCTCGAAATAAATTTATTATAAAAATATATTTCATAACCAATCTAACGGTACTTATTTTGTCTCATAAAAGTTAGTAATTTTTATGTAATTTTAATCAAAATTTGCAATGGCTGACTTCTCGAAATATGAGAATTGCATATTTATTGGGACGGAGGGAGTACTAGGATATGGACTGGAGGCGGACCTCGTCGCTTCGTTTCAATTCAGCAGCACATCCATGTGTTAAATTAGCGCTTCAGTTCAACTTTGTGGCAGGGATCAAGTACTACCAGTACAATGTATGTACAAAGTACGTGGTGCTGGCTTCGGTTTTATTTGTGCCAATATTAAACATGGATGCACTTCTACTCGTTCCGTTCTAAATTCTAAGTCGTTCTAACTTTTCAAAGGTACGTGTAGTTTTTACTATACACTTAAATAAACATTATATCTAGATACATAATAATAGCTATATAACTAGAAAAGCTATAAGGACTTACAATTTAGAATGGAGGAGGGAGTACAAAAAAAAAAGCAAGGGCGGATCTACATTGAAAGATGTGGGTGTAGCCGCACCCATGCAAAATTGAAATGGCAGTAGAAAGAGTCAAATTTTCACCATATTTGCATCCCCCAATGTTATAAATCGTTGCACCCCCATGGATTCTAGCTCCGGCCCTGCAAAAAAAAACTACGGTTCTAAGTTAAACTATCTTGAGTTTAACCATTTTTTAAAAAAACATACTAATATTTGTGATATCAAATGAATACCATTAGATTCATCATGAAGGAAATATTTTTATAATATACATGCATATTTGGAATCATAATTGTGAATACTTTTTTATTGACTTACCTTATTTATATTTAAAATAGCTTTGATTAGACTATGTCTGAAATAGTGATGAATTTATTATGTATATATATGTTTTTATGTACAAGTTTCAAATTTTGTGAACATATTTACTATTTTCTATAATTTAAATGAATTTATGTGTGCTTACTGAAAGTAAATCCAAATTAAATTGTCCGTACCTCTAATAAGATTCAATAAAATCCATAAAAAGTATATTTTGGCACATATGTGTTACTCTAGCTCATATGTTGGAGTTAGACTAAACAGTCATTTGTTTGCTAGGTATAGTTCATGGTTCTATCTCCAAATTACCAAAGGATAATTATAAGAATATCTATACTTTGTTAGAAAATTCTACAAACTTGCATGGCAACATGGTTATGGTGTATAAACTTTGCATAAAAAAACAAATGATTTAAACAAAGTGTTACTATACATTGTCCACAAATGGTTCATTTATGAATAATGTATAGTCCAACTTTGTTAATATGATTTGAAAATTTTGTGCTACGATAATACAACCATATTATGATCTCATGCCAAATTTTAGGATTTTCATACACCATTAAGATATTATTGTTTTTTCCTGTCAGAGTCACCAAAATATATGTTCGAGTAATCCCTAACAAACACTTCATTTTCTATAGATTTTCATGGTATGAGCTCAAATGGAACATGTCTTCTTGTACATATTTTTATCTAATTTTTGGACAACGTTTGATATGACCTGTAGTTCAAGTTAATGTTACTTTCTAAAACCACGTAGAAAATTACTCAAACCTTAGAAAATAGCAAATCACTTTGAAAAATCTTGAAAGTCCTAGAAAAAACTAATTGATTCTCTAGTTCATGTCAAAATTATGTTGGGGCGCATAGGAATCATGTAGAACATAGTTATTATGATTTGTATTTTAGAATCATGTCAAGTACTTATAACATTTTCTTGGTTGCCAGCCTCCAAGAAAATTCAACAACCCCAAGGAAATGATAATTTACTTGATAGTTTAGAATAACACCGAAGAAAATGGGTATTTTTCTTGGCGGTTAAGAATGACACTCAAAGATTGTTTACAATTAACACTCAAGGAAATGAGTGGAGGTGATTAGAAACCGCCAAGGAAACACCCATTTTACTCGGCGGGTAACCTCAATCTCCAAGGAATATATATTTTCTTGAGAGTTCAGTAACACCGCCAAGAAAAATATACTTTTTTGGCTGTTTTGTTTTAGCACTCAAGGAAATCCTAGGCCCTTAAGGTAAGGGCGTGTTTAGTTCAGGAGTTGTAACGTTTTCGGGGTACTGTAGCATATGTGTAACTATAGCAATTAGTGTTAAATCATGGACTAATTAGGCTAAAAAGATTCATCTCGCAAAATACATGCAAACTGTGCAATTAGTTATTTTTATCTATATTTAATGCTCTATACATGTCTCTAAATATTCGATGCGGTGAGGTGTAAAGTTTTTGGGTAGAAACAAACACTCCCTAATTCTAGATTCTGGTAGTATGAAATTGTATTCTTTCTGGAACATGGTGACAGCAGTCATTTACTGCACCCATGCTGCGGGGCTATAGTTTATCTGCATCTGACGTCATTTGCTGCACCGTACCCATGTAACGGCTGATGTCTCTCACGAGATCTCTGGCCACTTGATGGGATTATTAGGATAATTGGGTCACATCATGTTGTGCTTGTACGGGGCTAGTAAAATATGTACACTACTGTTTGAACGGATATTGTTATGTTATTGCGCAACAGTTGATTGTACTAAATTATAGTAAAGTATATATATTGCTTGTTTCCAGGAAGCTTGAACGGAGTGTTCCTGGGCCCTGTTTAGTTCTCAGAAAATTTTGTAAATTTTTTCAGATTCTCCGTCACATCGAATCTTTGGACACATGTATAAAGCATTAAATATAGATAAAAAATAAAACTAATTACACAGTTTAGACGAAATGGACGAGACGAATCTTTTAAGCCTAATTAGACCATGATTGAACAATATTTGCCAAATAACAACGAAAACGGTACAGTGCCATTTTACAAAATTTTTTTGCATCTAAACTGGCCCCTAGGCACATCCTATTTGCATATCGATGCAGCATAATAAATGAACAAGTGTGTTTACTCTATCGTGTAGCCAATGAAGTACTCTGGTACTCAATGGTATTGTCAAATCGTCGGCTGAGCTGGAGGCCAAAAACAAAAAGAGGAGGTCAATAATAGAGTCAAATATTTGGCTATAAGCCAAGTTATAAGAATAAGCTATATAATAGTTAGCCTTTATTTATCTATACATTTTTTTATTATTATATGTCATCGTTCTATTTCATATTCCTCCTCACATACATCTTTGTTGGGACTCACTACTGGCTATGCTTCCGTGTGCAGCTTAGTACTTATATGGGAGCCAAGCTCTCTTCCCTCCTCTTTCTTCTCTCTTTCCCATCAGTAAAAATATTAATTAGCTTGGCTATAAACCAATTATTATACCTGCTCCAGACAAAGGAAAACGAACCGGAAGCACAGGTACGCGAGTTCAGAGCTGTGAGAGGATGCCTCCTCGGGCTATGTGTGAGACTGGCAAGTATCTCATCGCTAGCTAGCGTGTAGTAACTCTTCCTCCTCCGTGACCAATAGGAATTCATCCGAGCCGGCGATTTCATCACCGTTGGGGATGCCCTAAAGAAGATGCGTGATTTAGTGAGTGCACCTTTCGGAATTGGAAAAATATACAGTTGATCCCATTGTCCTTTTCTTCGTATTTCCAGCGATTGGATCAAAACTCCAAGTCTCGATCCAAAGACATTAGTCCTGCTAAACTTGATAACCTAACCATATAAATCGTCTCTCACATTCTCCGGTCTATAATGCCCACTACGTACAAATAAGCAGAAAAATTGGACAACCAAAGCGTGTGGCGACAAAATTAAGTTACAAACGGTCACATGCAGATGCAGAGCGCTGGTGGACCGGCCATGTCCGTGTGATGCTACCTGCCATACTACGCGGCTCTCGTAGCGCATCCCTCGCCCAAGTCACCAGCAGGCAGGCAGCAGCGTCGCTCCCACACCGGCGGCCCCGCAAAATCCCGCGGTTTTGTAGAGTATATAGACGTGTAGTAGGGTAGCTAGCTCCGTGGAATAATTCATCCAAAAGGACCAATTCCTGTTCCTGCTGGGGCCGCGTGGCCGGTTGTTGGTTTGGTTCAGGTTCCTGCAGGAAAACTAGGCGTCCGCCCGTAATCTGTATACCCGTACTGCTGCAACTAGTAGCTACTGCCCAAAGGCCGAAGTATTTTGCTTTCAAGTTGCTCATATATATATCGGGACACATGTATGATATTCTGGACCAGGGGACCTCGTCGCTTCAATTGAGCAACACATCCATGTGTTAAATTAGACCCTAACAAAATAGAAGATTGCCAAAGAAGTATCATCAGGCAACATAGAGATGCGATTGAGCCCTCCAGAAACTTTTCCAACCAACTGCATCAGCAAATAGCTACCAATACCGGCAACAACCTCCATTCTGTCAAACTTGCATCATAGTTCCCGTTGTTGTCCTCCAAAAGCTTTTGGCCGCCGGCGCCGTTCTTCTGTTTCTTGTTTACCAGCTTCATAGCAATCTTCAGCATAGTATTGACTCCATCCAGCATAGCTTCCTTGTCATCATCTAGATAGAGACCTGCCCAGCTACTGATGAGCACACAAGCATAACATACAATTGAGGCAGGTTCTTGAACCGATTTGCCCTCAAAACCAGCTTTATTATGAGATTTCTAAATTGCCCAACATATAGCAGTAATTCCCAAGGTATGAAATTTTTTATGATAAAAAAAGAAATGAATACCACCATAAAATTCATCATGGAACAAATATATTTTTGTTGTATACACGGATGTTTAGAATTATAATTGTCCATACTGTTTTTTACAAATTTAGTCATACTTAAAATAATTTGGCTTATAGAATTGTACTTTTTTTTAGAATGGGGATACAGTAGTCATTTACTACACCCATGTTGCGGGGTTTTACCGTTTTAGTTTGTCTGCATCTGCATGCCATTTGCGGCACCCTAGTAACGGGTGATGTCCCTCACGAGATCTCTAGCCACTTGATGGGATTAGGATAATTGGGCCATGTGCCCATGTCATGTTGTGCTTGTACGGGAACTAGTAAAATGTGTACAAGTACTACTATAGGAGTACGGAGTACTATGAACGAAGTATTGTTATGTTCTTGTACAACAGTTAATTATATACTAAACTAGTAAGGGCCGGTTTAGTTCCTAGAAAATTTTATAAAATTTTTCAGATTTCCGTCATATTGAATCTTTAGACACATGTATGAAGCATTAAATATAGATAAAAAATAAAACTAATTACACAGTTTAGATGAAATGGACGAGACAAATTTTTTAAGCCTAATTAGACCATGATTGGACACTAATTGTCAAATAACAACGAAACGTGCTACATGACTATTTTGCAAAATTTTTTGCAACTGAACACGGTCTAAATAAAATAGAAGCCTAGGTGAATATTAATGAAGTGTTCGTAGTCACATCATATTTTGCATATCGATGTACTAGCATAGCAGAAAGAACTAGCATAGCCAATAAAGTACTCCTTCACTCGTAAGGAAGGGAGACGAGTGATCTAGGAGAGTGACAATAGATTTGCCACCTACACGAGACAAGTGGATGTGAGAGGAATTAATTGACCATAGCTAAAAGTGGCAAATAGTTAAATGTCCCAGTGATTTAGGGCTGGTTTAGATCAAAATTTTTTTGCAAAACGGCACTGTAGCTCTTTTCGTTGTTATTTGGCAAATATTGTTCAATCATGGTCTAATTAGGCTTAAAAGATTCGTCTCGTCCATTTCGTCTAAACTGTGTAATTAGTTTTATTTTTTATCTATATTTAATGCTTCATGCATGTGTCCAAAGATTTGATATGACGGGGAATCTGAAAAATTTTGTAAAATTTTCTGGGAACTAAACAGGGCCTTAATTTAACGAGTGCACCTTTCAGAGTTGGAAAAAATATACAGTTGATTTCATTGTTATTTTCTTCAGAACTCCAAGTCACGATCTAAACACATCACTCCGGCTAAACTTGATAGTATAACTGTTTGGTTCGTGACCGGAACGTGCCACGCCTAACCTTCGGCAAACTATGGTCGCCAGAGAAAGTTCAGCGAGAAAAATTGAAGCCACACTTGTGGCAAAGTTTGGCAAGAAAATAAGTCTATGACGTGTGGGACAAGGTGCTAAGAAAGTGTGACACGTCGTAGCTGTGGCAGTAAACCAAACAGCTGCTAAAAAAATTATGGCATAACTAACTTGAGGTATGACACGTTCTGGTCATGAACCAATAAGACCCTTAGTATATATGAACCAATCTCTTTCGCTTTCTCCGGTCATTCATGCCCCCCCCTACAAATTAAGCAGAAATATTGGACAACCAAATCGTGTGGCCACAAAAGTTACAAACGGTCACATGCAGAACAGTGGGATCGGATGACATATATTTGTAACAAGATGCGTTGAAGTAATATAAGAGCAGTAGAGCACACCTTTTCAGCGAGGGAAAAAAGACAGTAGTAGAAAAATACTATTCGTTCCCTTTGTTTTTTGGCTACGTACTCCACCAATCCAGCACGCCGTCCCTGTCATGCATCATGGTGGGGCCAGTGGGAGCACAAAAATAACAAGTTGAACTCTAATTTGTTTAAGCGATAACAACTCTGTTGGATAATTGGATTGAGGCCCAGATTAGATGCAAAAATTTTTGCAAAAGAACAGTAGATTCTCCGTCACATCGAATCTTTGGATGCATGTATGAAGCATTAAATATAGATAAAAATAAAACTAATTATACAGTTTAGACGAAATGGACGAGACGAATCTTTTAAGCCTAATTAGACCATGATTGGACAATAATTGCCAAATAACAACGAAAGAACTATAGTTGCATTTTGCCAAAAAAATTTACCAACTAAACAAGGCCTGAATGGTTTGCTGCACATGTTGTTACGTCTAATCATGCCCGGCACATCTCTGTCGTTCTCTATCTTAGGGGTGTTTGGTGGGAGGAGTTAAAGTTTAACAAATACTGTAACACTTTCGTTTTATTTGACAAAAAATTTCTAATCTTGGACTAATTAGGCTTAATAGATTCATCTCGTAAATTACTTCTAATCTGTGCCGACATGCATGCAATTAGTCTACATTGAGTACTCCATACATTTAAGGGAACATTAATGTGATGGGACTTAAACTTTAACTCCTAAAACCAAACAGGCCCTTATACTGAAACTGCTAGGTCCAGACGCTCGCGCTAGCTGTGCCTCCCAGCGTCCCTGCCCGCACGCGTGACGCCTACGCCAGCTTTACGGGGGGCCCACGCTGCTCCGTTTCCCGTGCATGCACGTGCCCATAGGAGGCCATCCTCTCGTTCGGTTGGCTGGTGGCTGGTGGCTGGTGCTGATTTGTTGTGAGAGAAAAATACTGCTGGCTGGCTGGTGGTTGCTGGCTGGTGGCTGCTGGCTGGTGCTGAATTGGTGTGAGAGAAAAGCACTGCTGGCTGGCTGGGAGCCAGCCAACCGAACAAGGCCCATGTCTCCATCTGTGCCGCTCTCATTTCCCGCGCCTGCCGCTGGCGCCCCTCCTCTCCCACATGCATGCACACAGGTCCAGCAGCTGCAAGCAGGTGGCTATGAAAGGTGGGTCTAACTACATACGTCTGAAACACTTGCAACATATATGTACAATAAACAGATGAAACATTGGGGATAGACGCTTTCAATATACGTGTACAACTATTGCAGCATATGCAATCTACTTTTGTAACATCCGCATCAAACAATTAAAATATACATTTGAAACAACTGAAACACTTGAAATATAGGCTTGCAACCTGTCTAAAAAACATTCAGAAACGCTTGAAACACAGCATCGCCATGCGTCCATGACCTGTCTGGTGATGAAATGCGGTAGATCGCCGAGGAGGACTGAGAACGGATGGAGGGCACCCTTGCGGAGGTGCTGGAGTGGCAACGGCGAGGACCAGCCGTGCTATGGGCTGAGGAGGGCCACCGCCCAGAGGGGCCCCGTGAGGAGCACCATCTCCTTGGCCACCCCCGACGCCGTGGGCTGCTCTAGCACCCTCGCCACCACCGACGGCACGTACCCCATCAGGGCCGCCCGGACAGGCTGCGATGGGGTGGGGGTAGTGCGTGTGTGGGTGGGGGAGGAGATGAGGCACGTGGTGCAGCACAGGATGAAGCACGGTCCGGGAATGGGTAGCCAAGCGTCACGGGCAGGTGGGTGCGTCGTAGGAGGGAGCGAGTGGGGAAAGGTGGCGGCAGCGAGGCGGAGTGCAGCCGCGGCGGCGAGCGCGCGGTGGAGAGCGCCGTGGCGGCATGGTCGCTTGGAGCATGCGCGCATTGGAGAGCACTCGCGGTGGTGCGGACACGATAGTCATGCAGCGAACGGAGAGGAATGGACGGACTCACGAGCAGATAAGGTTGGGGGTGAGCAGATACGCAAGTGAAGAGTTGAGCTGTTGGACTAATGTCATAGCCCATCAAAAGGAACATCCGAACGGACAAACGTCCTTAACACAGCATTACCGATCTTATAACTAAGTAGTATCACCCCTTAATTTACCCGTTTACTAATTCCCCTGCTGATGATTTTTTGCTTCTCAAAATATATGTTACTGCTAGATATTAATAACTAATATTGTAGTATTGGAATGCTGATGATGGATCTGTATTTGTTAACTTTCGGCAACAGCTTAATTAAGCTTTTTTTTAGAATTGGTTCGCCTGTACTTCTTTCGGCTCTCTGCAGTGTGATGTGTGCACAGGTTTGAAACGCACAATACATTACGCTTACTTCCGGTGCCTAAACTTTGGTGGATCCTCGGAGATCCGCCGCACAAAACGGCAGTACCAACAGCTATTTACGTATGTGTCTTCAAAATCCAATCCAACATAAAAAATCATGAACCTAATCACATGATATCTTAGGTTTCATCATGCCCACCGCAAATAACGACAAAATCGTATCATAGAACCACAAAGCTTGGCCAAGAAAGGTGTAAATTAAATGATATGGCCACAAAAGATGGGTACCGATGTGGATGTTCACAGGGGCCCAGCATCTCTCTCTCGCGTCATCGGCTCTGGGCTCTCCATCCGCTCAAGTCATCTGCCCTCTCCTCGACGCGTAGTGGTCCGTGGTCCCAGTGATTAGCTTGCACGTTCACTGCCGTACAACGCGGGTTTAGTCCCGGTCTAAAAGGACCTCTAGTCTCGGGCTGCGAGCCGAGACTAAGGTTTCGGGACTACATATTCCACCTTTAGTCCCGGTTCGTAGGCCCGGGACTAAAGGTGCTGCCAGACATCCACGTGGCGCAACACCTTTTAGTCCCGGTTGGTATTAACAACCGGGACTAAAGGTTCTTTTTCCTTTTTCTTTCTAATTCATTATTGATTTTGGTTTTCAGTTATATTGTTTTCCAATTTATTCTTCGCTGCTATTATCCGTATACGTTGCACCTATACGAGAGCGTTATTATTGCACACAAATAAAGTATGAAACTATATATATATATATATATATATATATATATATATATATATATATATATATATATATATATATATATTATAGAGCTATACATATATGTACATACACATTACATTTACAATAATATACAAGGAATCAAGTGTTCGGCCGCCGGTTAATGAGTAACACAAATGTTTGCCAGCCACTCAAAGCTCATACAAGTATTCGTTCTTGTTTGGACTCTTCAAATTCAACCTAGGGTTATGTGGAACTCGTCGTCTTCCGGGATGACATGATCGTTGATGAAACGTGCAATCGTCTCCTGGATTACGACGAGTATTGTGTGCTTGAACACTTGTTCTTTCAATTCTCACTCCTTCCATTTGCATTAATTAAAGGAAAAGATATTAATATACATAAGATTTATTTAGTTTCAACAAATAAATAAGATATGAATTTACTGTATACACATGTTACTTACTTTTAGCATCTCTTTAGCAGGTGTAAATTTGCTACACCGTATGTACTCGCAAACGTAGTATCCACATAAATTGGTTCCGTACGGTTGTCTGGAGACCCACTTATGTAGAATAGGAGGGGGAAGTGGCACTTTCAGATCCGTACGATATCTTTGTTGTAGCCAAGCCTAAGCCCTGCCTAATAAGTCGGTCGTTGATTAGGTATAGCATAGTAGATTAAAGGAGCAGGCAACGATAATTAACGAATGATAGAACTTACCTCTGGATCATGTCTTGGTACATTGCCAACTCTTTTCTCATTGAGTCCCACACATTTATAGTTTGTTCCTTGATCTTAATCTCAATGAGTATCTAGTGATCCCTGCATTTGTTTATAGAGTCAACTTATATATATATATATATATATATATATATATATATATATATATATATATATATATATATATATATATATATATATATATATATATATATATATATGTATTGACTAAGACATGATATAACACAACACTTTACCTCATATTGTAAGGGAAGAGTATCAACTCCTTATGCCTTTGGTTATAAAAGAACCTCCGAAGGTTTTTCTCCATTTCCTTGATCTTCAGATTGAATGGATCTTTAGTCTTTATGTCCTTGTACACGACATACGGATCGATAAAACCAATTCGATCGTCTTGTTTCAATATGAGTTCTTTTCATCATCTGCATATCGTGAGCATAGTTATTACGAATACGTACATATGCTAGAGTGGGATTATTGATTAAAAGAAAGAATCACTTACAGACAGTAGCAGCTTATGAGAGATTTGTCAAAAGCATCCATATAGAGAAGCTGGTGTATTTCACTAAACTCTACCCAGATGACGTCATCTCCACGGAAGTAGTGACGGTCTCTGACTTGGACGTCCAGATATTGTTCACTTTGATGTTGTGCACAGAATCTCAAGTAGTACTCGTGCAGCTTGTACATTTGTGTACCAAGATTTTTTACCTTTGCAGTGTCGCATAGACTCCTGCCATATACGTACTTCCTCCGCCATTCATCAACAACTTCGGCCTCTTTAACAGTTGTCAGTTCCTCCCGACCGAGAAGTTATTCTAAGGAAAGCCCAGTCACATTTATCCACTTGGCGAGTTCATCTAATATATATATATATATATATATATATCGGCCACCGGAGATAGGGAGGGTGCAGGATGCCGGTGAGGATCCCGGCCATCTCGACGCCACTGAGAGAGGAGCAGAGGATCCACGACGACGTTGCCACAGCAAACGGGATCCATGATGTTGCCGAGAGGAGCAGAGGACAAGACCTGACGACGTGGACGTGGACGCGAACGTGGACGAGGGCGCGCGCCGACGGTGCTCGGGAGGACACGAAGTCATAGTATTGAGCAAAAACATCGTCAGGGTCCGCTTGTTCTTCTTCACCTTCTTCCATCATAACACCGGTCTCTCCGTGCTTGGTCCAATAAATGTAGTTTGGCATGAAACCCGACTTGAACAAGTGCAAGTGAATACTTCTTGAGCTACAAAATTCTTTTAAATTCATACACACGACACATGGGCAGCACATAAAACCATCCCGCTTGTTTTCCTCTGCCACTCTGCAGAATTCTCGCACGCCCTCAATAAACTCGTTGGGGCGGCGATCGGCATTGTACATCCAATGGCATATCATTATCTGCATTATATGGCATCACATAATTAAAAGCCCAACATGAGAAAAGAGCGCAGCATAACCTTGTTTAATTGAGTTCAAAATTTTATAAGTGGTTCATCATTTCATAAAATTAATTTGTGGATGTTAATAAAAAGATAGAAAAATCATAAAATTTGTATTTTTCTATTAAAATGTGTAATTTTATCTCTAAATAAAATTAATTTGAAGAATTTTTAAAGTTAAAATTAATTTGTTTCAAAATTACAAAGAATTAACATTATTTAATATTTTAAAATGAGAACATGAACAAATTAAAGTAAAAAGTATCCTAAAAAGTCTATAATAGAGCTAAACATTATATGTGTATACTACTTTCTAGGTATTATAATTAGCATCGTTCATAAAAATTCAAACATGAAAAGTGATTGGAGCTAGCAATATGAAATAAAATAGTCATATACAACATGGATTTACATATGGTGCTGCTAAAACATAGAAGGATGAAGCTAGCAAACTTTCAAACAAATCGACGACGGCGTAGAAGTGTTTGAAGTGGATTGATCACCGGAGATGAGACAAGCAAGAACAATGGAAGAACAAGCAACAAGAACATGAACAAGGAAGCTCGGGCTCGGGCAGGGAGGAAGAAGAGGGAGGTTCAATTTATAGGGGGGTGTTTTAATCTCGGTTGATAACACCAACCGGGACTAAACACAGTCCTATAGTCCCGGTCGGTGCCACAGACCGGGACAAAAGCTGTAGTCCCGATCCGTGGAATCGACTGGGACTAAAGGCAGGGCTTTAGTCCCGGTTGGTGTTACCAACCAGGACTAAAGGTCCCTCCCGACAGCGCCTGACAACAGAGCCGTTGGCGAGGGACCTTTAATCTAGGTTGGTAACATCAATCGGGACTAAAGGTCTATTTAGTTCCGGTCACCGAAATCGCCGAGACTAAATGCATTTTGGGCGATCGACGAAAGATCAGTTGTGTAGTAGTGGTTGCTTCGCCAATTGGGGAGCAAGGGATCGAGCTCTGACAAGTGCAAGTGCAATGTACCAACAAAATTAAAATTGGCAAATCATGCATGCTATATATAGATTGCTCGAACTGGCAACCTTTGTGGCATGCATATATAGTACAGCATTTTAGGCTTGCCCAAATGCCACACGGGGGGCATTAATTTTAGGCTAGTCCAAATGCTTAGCCCATTGACAATGCCCAAATGTTGGTTAATGCCCTTATGTAATCAACCTCTGAACATTCTTCCTGGGCTCAACTTCTGGACATCAGATGAGTTTGCTGCAGTACTAGTGTATGAAATTTCCAGGACCCACGAGATGCGCCTTACCAACATTAGTAGGAATATAACAAGAAAAAGGCTCAGGAAGCTCAAACAACAGCAAAGGCTAAGTGGAAGGGTTCGAACTATATGTATAGCCGAATTTGAAGCTGAATTTCAGTGACTTCAGCCAATATGAATAAAAAAATGATACTGGAATCCTAAACATGAACCAGTATCATCACTTTATTTTAACTAAAGAACTCTTGAGCACATTTTCTTAAGGCGCTTCGTCATGATAAGTATACTCAAGATTCGAAATACTCAAAGTTAGTATATTGTACAAAGCTCTATTAAATTATTGTTGAAATTACTCCTGAATTTCGCGTTTTTTCAGTGTTTTTGGCCAAGTTTTGTAGCAATTTTTTTTCATTTTGTGATGAAGAGAGGCGCGGCCGTGTGGACCATTGGTCTCATGCCCGTCAAACGAGTCCAAAATAGTGTGGGGCTAGGTCAAATATATATGTTGACTAAATTTAAGAGGCAAGTAGCAAGTACTCCGTGCATGTTGTAGGACGCGCACGGTCCTCTTTTTTGTTGTTGTTGTTGTGAAGCTTGATGCCAATAGGACATGCATGTGCTGAAAACTAGTACTACTTTTTTTGTTGCGAGACCTGAAAACTACTGCTTACTCCTGCTAGCTATAGCTAGGCATTTCTTTGAGACCATGGCGAATCTGTTAGGAAACTTATGGGAAAAATATGGGCTCACATATATCTACTAGCTAGTATAGGACTGAGGACACACATGATTGCTCATAGTTTGCGAATTGATCAATTTCATTCGGATTTTGGCACATTTTTTGTTTTTGTAATTCGTTAAGCTTTAATTAGAATCCCTGGATCGTATCTTAAGACTGGACGAAAAACTCGAAGCTCGTTAGCGCTGGCTCGGCTCGTGGCTGGATGATCCAAAATTATACCGGGATCCCTACCGGCCGGACGATCCAAAATTGTACGGGGATCCCTACCGACCGGATGATCATATCCATGATGGCGTGGATCCGTGGAGTACAGTTTACACTGGAGATATCAGTACGACGGTATAGCAGTGCATGCATCACACAACAGCGACAGTGGGACACACAGCCGCTTTATATGAACGAGGGTGTGTTTAGATGGGCGTAAAGTGAGGGTAAAGTTCCTGTAGCACTTTTCGTTGTTATTTAGTAAAATTTATCCAATCATGGACTAACTAGGCTCAAAAGATTCGTCTCGACATTTACAGACAAACTGTGCAATTAGTTATTTTTTTACCTACATTTAATGCTCCATACATGTGTCTAAAGATTTGATGTGACGGAGAATCTTGTAAAATTTTTGGAATTTTGAAGAATCTAAACACTGCCTGAACCAAAGTCCCAACATGAGGGCAGGGGGCAGCGGTTCAGTTCAGTTGAGTGGTACTCCTAAGCTAGTTGCCTAGAATTCCAGGCGACTGACCATCAGCATGTTCGCTTAAGATTATTAGCTAGATTAGCCAGCCATTCAGCAGTGTTTTTCTCTCTTAAAAAACCAGCCAGATCAGTCAGATTTTAGCCCAAGTGAACAGGCTATGAATCTCGACCCTTAAACGCCGACATATACGTACGCATGCATGGCTTTCCAGATCGATCTGCAATCCAAGCCTTGTTTTGTTCTAGAAGGGTAAAGTTTTAGGGTGTCACATCGCATGTTTTATGAGATGTCGAAAGAGATGTTTGATACTAATAAATAAACTAATTATAGAACTCGTCTGTAAACTGTGAGACGAATTTATTAAGAATAATTAATCCATCATTAACATATGTTTACTGTAGCATGACATTATCTAATCCTGATTAATTAGGTTAAAAAATTCTTCTGACAAAATACACGTAATATGTGCAATTAGTTATTTTTTATCTATATTTAATACTTCATGCATGTGTCAAACATCCGATATAATAGGGTGTAAAGTTTTGGCAGAAGCTAAACGAGGCCGTCAATTGATGGGCGGCCCACGCGGCGCGTACCGCGTCCGCCGCGGCCGGCAGGAAAATTCGTCGCCGCCGATGCACTGCAAGCACCCGTCACCTGTGCTACTTTACACTGCTACTAGTGGTAGTGGCCGTCTTTTTTTTATTATTTTTTTACCTCTTTTTTCGAAAGATTTTCTCAAATATGTTTCTGATGTAAAGATTTCAGAAAATGGATCCAGAGTTTGACGCCATCAACGCTGGCACCAAGATAACACAGCTTGGCGCCGTTAACGTTGGCGCCAAGCCCCCATGCCACTTGGCCGACGACGCCTAACTGGCGCTGACGTGACAGCATCTTGGCGACGTCACCATTGGCGCCAAGCTTAGCGCCATCGTCATTGGCGCCAAGCCTGACGCCACAGACATGTTACCATATATATCATGTTTTATCCTAAGTATTTCTAGGTTGTTCTAAGTGATCAAACAGAAAGTCACTGTAAAAACTCTAGAGTTAGTCACATTTCTCAACATCCAAGTCATGTTAAAATTTCAAATTTATAAATGTCCAAGTCATGGTAAGAAAAAGTTATTTTTCCATATGTCTACCACATGGTAGTTGGTATTCTAACATATTCAAGCCGTAGCAAAAATCTAGATTTATTTGGCTAAGTCTTTAAATTTACTATGGGATGGGATGAAAATATGGCTAAGTCTGGATTTTTACTGTGATTTGGACATTGACAAATTTAAAATTTTACCATGACTTAGATATTGAAAAAAGACTTCATGTTTTGGACTTGGATATTTAAAATTTTATCATGACTTAGACCCTAATTGCATAACTTAACATGAAGCACTTTTTACGTGACTTAAAATTCCATCTTATAGTAAAATTAGGGTCCAAGTCATGGTAAAATTTTAAATATCAATGTACAAAACATGAAGCCCTTTTTCAATATCCAAGTCATGGTAAAATTTTAAATTTGTCAATGTCCAAATCATAGCAAAAATCCAGACTTAGCGAAATTCTAGCATAGTCAAGTGATCGTAAAATTCAAGATTTAGCCAATTTCTAGGTTGCCCATCATATGGTAAATATCAAGACTTTGCTAAAATTTTATATGTCCATCTCATAGAAAAATTAGGGTCCAAGTCATGTTAATTTAGAGCTTTGTATGTCCATCTCACGGTAAAATTAGGTAGTCAGGTTTTTTGCTGCGGCCTGAATATGTTAGAATACCAACTACCACGGGATAGCATTAAATTTGTCAATGTCATGGTAAAATTTCAGACTTAACAAATTCCAACACGTCCCATCTCATGGTAAAATTTTGGCCCCAAGTAAAATTTTAAATATCCAAATCCACAACATGAAGCCATTTTGCAATATCTAAGTCATGGTAAAATTTTAAATGTCTTTAAATTTACCATGTGATGGACATATGCAAATTTTACCATGACTTGGTTATTTAAAGACTTAGCAAAAATTTTAAATATCCAAGTCATGGTAAAATTTGCATATGTCCATCTCATGGTAAAATTTCAGACTTAGCCAATTTGCATATGTCTAAACTTTAGTAAATATTAAGACTTAATAAATTCCAATATGTCCATCTCACGGTAAATTTGGATACTTAAAACATGGTCTTGGCGTCGTGATCTGTGGCGCCAGGCTTGGCGCCAATTAGAGTGGCGTCAAGTCTTGGCGCCAAAGATCACGGCGCCGAGATCCTGCCACGTCAGCGCCACGCGTTAAGGTCTTGGCGCCAGTTACTCTGGCACCATACCGTGTTACCTTGGCGCCGACGACCATGGCGCCAAGATAAGAATCTATTTTTTAAAATCTTTCCGTCAGAAGCATGTTTGAGAGAATCTTTAAAAACAAAAAAAGCTAAAAAAACAGCTGGTAGTGGAGTGGAGTACAGCACCCACCAGGCAACAAAAAGGACCACATAAATCACCATCTTGTTGGGCTGCTGCCCGGTTGTCCCCTGGCAAAGCGACCCTCCCTGGAAAGAATACGTACTACTACTGTTCCTCATCATTGTACTAGTAGTTATAGGAGTAGTTATTAGCAAAGCTCCAATAGGAAAGCTCACAGTACGTATTTACCATGCGTGTCCTGCGGGCCACTTTGGGGTGTTGATACATGACAATCACAGCTCGGAGCACTTGGATGGATAGCCATGTGAGAAACGATGAGTGGTTACCGGTGTGTCCGCGGGGCTTTGGATAGGAGTTTGATGGACCCACGAATCTGCATGCACAGGGACCGGCTACCTACTACAGTTGCCGTGCCTGCTGCTTCAATTATTTCTCCACTGTCATCTTCAACAATATATATATATATATATATATATATATATATATATATATATATATATATATATATTACCCTACAGTTAGCTACAAAATAACTTATTCTGTAGCCACTTTGAGTTACGATAATTGTTATACTAATTTATGAGATTATAGTGACTTCTTACTATGTGATTTACTATAACATTATGGTAAACATCCTTATGTGTTATATAATAATATATATAACAACCAATAATACGTTTATACGCATACAGTCGTCACGAAAAGTAGTCTTTTAACGGGGAATGGAGAAGCAGGATAGACGCGTTGATGTAGTAACAAGCAAGCGGAAGCTTTCATCAGCATTAGAAAAAAAAATCTTGTTGCGGTAGCAGTTGCTCTCCACCCACCAAAAGGCCAAAGCCCAAAGGTTGCCCTGTCCCTCCCTGAGTCCCTGTCCTTGTCATCCCGGCCGTGGCCACATGGAATGGAATGGACAGCAGCACAGGTTTAAACTTCATTTTGTTTTAACAATTTTTATTTCAGCGATAAGCGATGGTAAAAAAACGTAAGTAAACGCCAACTGTGGAGGTGGGGTCCCTCAATCAATTATAAAATTTGGCGCATGTGCTTTAGGGCGTGTTCAGATCCCAAAATTTTTGGAGAAAAAATCCTGTAGCACTTTCGTTGTTATTTGGTAAAATTTGTCTAATCATGGACTAACTAGGTTTAAAAGATTCGTCTCGACATTCAAAGATTCGATGTGATAGGTGCAAGAGAAAATATTTTAGATTTGCATGGGAAGTGAACGGTGTCCTAATTTATCCTGCGCCCCCACCCTACCTGTCACCTCCAACTCAACCTCAGGCCTACCTCTCTCGTGATCTTCTGCTTCCGTGAAGACGTCGGGGCCGTTCGGCTGGAATTATAAGCCGGCTGAAAAACACTGTTGGCTGATTTTTTGTGAGAGAAAAATACTATTTCGGCTGAAAAAACAAGCCGAATAAGACGGATTATAAGCCAGATGAACAGGGCCGTGGATTGCTCTCTCCGTTCCAAATTATAAGTCATTTCAAGTTTCTTGGAGAATCAAAATATTTTAAGTTTGATTAAGATTATTGAGAATATTACAAAGATTTATAACATCAAATAGGTATACTATAAAAATATAATTAATAAAGAATCTAATGATACTTATTTGTTATCATATACGTTATTATTCTATTATACAAATTTGGTTAAACTTAAGATACTTTGACTTTAAAAAAATTAAAATAATTTATAATTTGAGATGAAGGGAGTACTATATTTGTAGCTGTACACGTAATACTACTCAAGTAATACTTCGTCCACCCTAAACTATAAGATATTTTGATATTTCTAGATTCATAACTTTTATTATAAATATAGACCTAACATATATCTAGATTCATAGCAAAAGCAATAAATCTAGCAAAGCTAAAATGCCTTATAACTTGGAACGGAGGGAGTACGTAATCTAGTTTTGCAATATGTAGTTGCTTCTTCGATCCTGCAGATGCAATATGCAGTTTGGTTGAATGGTTTGCTGCACATGATGATGTTACGTTTATGTCCAGCACATCTCATCTGTTCTCTATCTTATTATAACTAGCCTATCACCTTAATTTACCGGTTTACTAATTCCTCTGCTCATGATTTCCTGCTTCTCAGAAGATAGATGTGTGTATTATTATTGTTCACTTCTAGATATATTAATAATTAATGTAGTATTGGAATGCTGATGATGGATCTATGTACGTTAACTTTCGGCAACAGCTTAATTAAGCTTTTTTTAGATTGGTTCCTATACTTCTTTCGGTTCTCTGTGTGATGAGCACAGGTTGCAAACGCACAATATATACCTACGCTTTGCTTCCAGTGCCGGAACTTTGGTGGAGATCCGCAGAAAAGGACAACCAACAGCTAGAGAGATACGTACTGTCTTCAATCCTGCCAAAGCTCAGAAGATCACTAGACATAATTAAACAGGATCCAATCCAACATAAAAAATGTATGAACCTAATCACACATGATATCTTAGTTTGCATCATGCCCACCACAAATAAGCACAAAATCGGATCAGATAACCAAAAAGCTTGCCAAGAAAGGTGTAAATTAATGACATGGCCACTACCCAGATACGTACCGATCGATTGATGCTCACAGAGGGGCCCATCTTCTCTTCAGTCGTCAACTCGATCGTCGTCATCACCTGCTCTCCTCCACGCGTAATGGCCCCATCCCATTCAGCTTCCACGTTGCTTCGCCAATGGGGAGCAAGAGATCGAGCTCTGACAAGTGCAAGAGCAATGTACCAATACTAACAAACTGTCATTGTCTCATATATACAGTATGGCGTATAACTGTAGGTGTTCGGACCCGGGAGGGCCCTAAGCCGACGAGTGAATTTGTGTTGCGTGTTCCCTAATCTGGATGGCGATGCAAAGAGAATACACGAGATTTTATCTTGGTTCGGGCAAAGCAGGCCCTACGTCCAGCGAGGGGTATTGTATTTCCTTGCACCTAAGTGTTTACGTAGGGGTTACAAGCCGTGAGAGAGGGAGGCGGTCCCAAGTCTCAAGAAAAGAAAAAAGAGTATATTGCTTGAGATGTTGATCTTAAAAGTTGGGGAATGTCCTGTGGTTTTCGTCCTTCGTCGTTCGTCCTTCCTCCTCCGTTGTCCCTCTTCCGTTCGAGGGTCCCCTGCCTTCCCTTTTATAGGGTCAGGTGGAGGCAGAGGAGTTGATGAAACCCTAGGGTGGTGCCTTAAAGGTGAAGGTTCGACGGGCGCAGTGGAGGATGTTGTAGCGACGTGCTCCAGGAATGGCCAGCCATCCCCGGAGTACCGTGGTGGCGTCAGGGATAGGACGGTGAAAGATCCTGGGTCCTGTGGCTAGCGGACGTGCAGGCGTTGTTCCTTTGTTGACTGGCAATTAGTCGAGGCCAGGTCGAGGCGTATCTGAGGGGGGTCGACGGGGAATGGATAAGGCCGGGCCCCGGAAATCCCGGGATATGACAGTCGTCGTCTTGTGCCTCGAGGGGGCATCAATGGTGGAACAGTATCCGGCATGGCGCGTACAGTGACATGTTTTCACCGCCCATCCTGGGATGGGTAGTAAAAAGCGGGATTTGACACCGGTACTGCTTCCATGCTGGCGGTGTTGTAGCCACGTGGGTAGGAAGTGGTTGGCGGTTGCATTAAATGTCTTGACTTTTATCTGTAAGTAGGTGGGTGAGGAAGTGCCGGCCGGCTCGACCCAGGGTCGACCGGATCGACCTAGGGTCGTGCGAGTCGGAGATTTTCCCATGGGTCGAGGCGTTCTGTCGAGCGGGCCTCGTGCGAGTCGGAACGCAGTCGAGGGTGCCTCGTTTTTACACGTATGTGGTTTTTCACGGGATTTTACGGTGTGAATTCCTCGGGGGTTTGTTCTTTTTTGTTGTGGGTTTTGGGTACCCCTAGTTTTAGGTACCCGACAATAACCAATAAACTAAATCACCATTACAGTAACATAAATTTTTTAAATTGGCAAATCATGCATGCTATAGATTGCTCGAAAACTGGCGACCTTTGTGGCATGTAGTACAACATTTTAGGCTTGCCCGGCCAAATTCCACACTGAACATTTTAGGCTAGTCCAAATGCCTAGCGCATATTGATAATGTCCAAATGTTGGTTGTTACTAGTTCATAATGTCATTATATTATCAACTTCTGAACATTCTTCCTGAGCTCAGATCAACTTCTGGGCCATCTGAGTTTCCGGGAGTGTATGAATTTCCATGTCCCACGAGATGCGCCTTACCAACCTGAATATATAACAAGAAAAAAAAGAAGCTAAAAAATTGACTATGCATGCTCCAACAACAGCAACGGTGAAGTCGAAGGGTTTGAAATATAACCGAAATTGAGGCTGAATTTCAGTGATTTCAGCCAATACCAATAAAAAAATGGACACTGGCATCCTAACTAATGAACTCTTGAGCACATTTTTCTTAAGGTGTTTCATCACCTTCCACTCACTGTATAGATATACGTAATCATGATAAGTACACACTGAAAATCCAAAATACTCAAAAGTGTATATCGTATGAAGCTCTATTAAATATTTTTGAAATTACTCCCGAAATTCACGTTTTCCAATGTTTTCAGCCAAGTTTGGTAACAATTTTTTTCCATTTGATGACGAAGAGAGGCGCGGCCGTGTGGACCATTCCCTAATTTACCTTACACGGGTGCAATATTTCCTTACAGAACTCCAAATCACTGCCGGTTCAAAAACCCTATCGTCAGTGCTGGTTTTTTGAACCGACACAACCTGACAGTTATGAGGGGGCTTATCAGTGTTGGTTCTAGAAGCAACAGTGATGTGGTTTCCACAAAACACAAAAAAACATGCTGAAAAATAGGAATTTTTTAATAGTAGGAGAGACCCACTGAATAGTCACAAGTCACGCGATTTTTCGTACGAAAAAAGTGCACTTCACGGCCACCGGCACTCGAACCCCCAATCTCCTACTTTGCTTGTTCGTCCCCTAAATCCACCTGTAAGACACTTGTATGCATTTGGGATATTCGTCCTCCTCCTTTTATGTCACTTTGGTTTTCAAATGAATATTTGGGGTCCTAAACGAATTCCAGTGAAAAAGTTATCAACTACAAAGTTTTATGACTTTTAGAAATCTACAATTTTGAGTTTGGTCATTTCTCCATCTGAGGTTATTTGAAGAATTTGAATTTCAAGTGTGAGAAAATTCAATCATAATTTTCCTTAGACAGATGATTTCAAATGAAAAAGTTGTCAACTACAAAGTTGTACAATTTTTTGAGGTCTACAACTTTTCTTTTGGGCGTTTCTCCAACCGAGGTGGTTTGAAAAATTTAAATTTTAAATTTAAGAAATCAAACGTAAATTTTCATTACATAGATGGTTTTAAACGAAAAAGTTGTCAATTACAAAGTTGCATAACTTTTTGAGATCTATAACTTTTGTTTTGGTCGCTTCTCCATCAAAAATCCTTAAATACCACTACACACTCATGACTATGGAACACATGGCTTTAGTTGGTATTAACTTTTATGAAATCTTGCGAATCAAATAGATGCACATCATAACAACTTCATATAAAAAAACTTGTGAACTACAAAGTCATTTTAATGGATTCAGTATCACTAGTACAAAAACTTTAATGGATTCAGTCATTTTGAATGAAGGGAGACGGGCATTGCTACCGCCTCCAACGGAAGGTCACGGTTAATCTGTAAACCACGGAGGCGGTTGCTTTTGTCTGCCTCCGTTAATGGATTAAAAAAAAATCAAAGCCCACCAGCGAGCCCGTTTTCGAGCCCACCGGTGAGCCACTCCCAGACCTAGATCCAGATCCACTAGCAACGACAGTGCTGTGAGCCGGATCCACTGCTCGGGGAGCCGTGCGCCACCTGATCCGCCGCTCCAGGCTGCACTGCTGCTCCGGCCACTCGCCGCTCGCCGCTCGCAGGTCCGTGCGAAGGGTGGGAGAGGGGGGCTGCCGCCACTTGAGGAGGTGGGGGATGGGTGCCACAACCGCTTGGGGAGGTGAGGGAGGAGCGGGGAGCTGCCGCTGCCATCGGATCCGTCGCAGGGTGGCCGCCACCACTACTCGCGGAGGTGAGGGAGGGACTGCTGCCGGATCCGCCGCCGCAAGCCTGCTACACCGCCGGAGAGGGAGAGGAGCGGCCTCGGGAGGAAGAGGGAGGCCGCCACCGACTGGATCTGGGAGGGGGAGGCCGCCACTGATCGAATCTGGGAGGGGAAGGCCCGCGCATCGAGCGCCACCACGCCAAGCCGATGGCCGAGCACCGCCATAGCCCCACGCCCGCGCGTCGAGTACCGCTACGCGAGGAGACGGGGGAGGAGGGCGCGAGGAAAGGGAGGATGAAGGGCGCTGTGGCTCGGTCTGTCCTAAATGAGAGGAAGGAGGGGGCGTGAGAGAGAGCGAGGACGGGTGCCGCGCTCACTTCGGTCCTGGGGGAGAGGGAGCCGACGCTGTGATCTTAAAGAAAAAGTGTATCTTTTTCATACGATCTCAGATGAAGATGATTTTTATATGAAAATTGTAGCTCTCAATGAGATCTACAACTTTTAGTTTTCATTTTTTTTTTCATTCGAGGTCCTTAAGATGTTAAAAAAAATTAAACAAAGTTTCAGCGGTACATTAAATTGCGTACAAGTGTTTATTGCCTTAGAAAAATCATATCTTCCTTACATGGTGTCGAATGGAGATACTTTTTAAGAAAGTTGTAGAACTTGTTAATTATTATTTACTTGTTAATTGTTATGCATTTGGTCCTACGGGTCAATATTCCGTATTGATTTTCGTATACCGACCGTGTTCGACATAATTCCACTCGAATTAGTTCGTTTTCGAAATTCTCGATATTCCGTAGGTTCGTGTTCGTTTTCATGTCAGCCTTTACCACTTTTGCTTTCTTTTTTATATTCAAATATAAAAATAGAAAACGGTTGAGAGGTTTTCGGACCGTTTTCATCTCTAACTATAGTAGTGATTGGTCAGTTCGTGACCATTAACTAATTATTTCTGACAAAGAAACGAATTGATCTCTCCTGCCCGTCAAACGAGCCGAAATTTAGCGTGGGGTTAGGTCAGATATATATGTTGACTAAATTTAAGAGGCAACTAGCAAGTACTCCCGTACATGTAGTAGGACATGCACGGCCCTCTTTTTCTTTTTTTTTCCTTTTTTTTATTGTTGTTGTGAAGCTTGATGCCAATAGGACATATGCATGTACTGAAAACTACGTACTACGTTTTTTTGCGAGACCTGAAAACTACTACTTATTACTCCTGCTAGCTAGGATTTTCTGTGAAAGTGAAACCATGGCGATTCTGTTAGGAAACTTTATGCAAAATATGGGCTCACATATACTGTGTATCCTCTAGCTAGTAAAGCACCGACGACGACACACGTCATTGTTCATAGTTTGCGAATTGAATTTCATTCAGATCATGGCATGTTTTTTCTTACTGTAGGTAATTAATGCACAATGCCTGGCATATATAGACGCGAAGGAATGATCAGTGAAGCATGCATATTGTAATCCGTTATGCATTAACTAGAATCCCAGGAGGATCGTGTCGTATGTACATAAAAAGCATTCAAACATCCAGGCGCACAGCAATTGTTTGATCGATCCTAAATTGTAACGGGATCCCTCCCTACCGGTCAGATGATCATATATCCATATGATGGCGTGGAGCCGTGGAGTAGTGTATATATATCAGGAAACCAGCTGCATGCTTTAAACTAATAATTAGTTGCAACCAATTGTGTACAACATGCAGCACTCTATATATATATACAGTTTACACTGGAGGATACCGGTATGGCGGTGCATACATCACACAACAGCGACAGTGGAACAGCCGCTTCATACAGTTTACACTGGAGTACAGTATATATGAACCAAAGCCCAAGATGAGGGCAGGGGGCAGCGGTTCAGTACTTTCAGTGGTACTCCTAGCTAGATGCCTAGAATTCCAGGCAGATCGACCATGATTCTCGACCCTTGGACGCCGACTTATACGCGTGCATGGCTTTCTAGATATGCACAATTCAATTCCAAGCTGAGTGCGTGCATCCGCGAAATTTACATGGAATAGATAGATGAGTCTCTCCATACATGGACCCTACCTAGCGACCGGGGAAAGGAGGCGATGGCAATTTTCCAGGAAATTTTCCCGGTCCGGCGTGAGCGCGTAGGCATGCACACTTGTCCCCTTTCCTAGCGACACAGGAGAAGAAGAGTCTGGGCACGCAACAGCGCCAGTAGTAGCACGGAGTTTGGCAGCTTCCCGTCGCCGTCGCCCGTCGCCCGCGTCACCTCACCGCGTTGGTATTGGTAGGAAAAGCAAAAGGTGATCGTAGCCTCGCACCGTAGGCGCGTAATAACACCTTCTTGCATGTCCGTCCGGCTGCTCCTCTGCTCGTCGCGTCGCATGTGTAGGCTGCCACGCGACGCGCGGATCGGACGGACAGCCTGTTGGGCGCACGGATGAAAACGGTACGGATATTTTCCGACCGTATTCGAGACCGAATTCGTTTAGAGGGGTTTTAATCCGTCCGTATCCGAGTCCGGATATTTAACATCCGATACCGTATCCGTATCCGAATATTTAAATCATATATTTATGATGTCGATATTCAATCGTATCCTATCCGTCATTTTTATACTATCCGTATTCAAATCCGAATCCGGACATAAATACGAAAATAAATACGATATCAGTGATATCCGTTCGTATCCTATCCGTTTTCATCCCTTAGTTGGGCGCCCGCGTCCGCCGCGGCTGGAAAATTCATCGCCGCCGATGCATGCCCATGCCCATGCCCATGCGGCCATATACACTGCACCCGTACTAGTGCGTGCTAGCAGTGGAGTGGAGCAGACCGGCCCTCAAAAATTACCAGCTCGTTGGGGCTTCCCCTTGCAACGGCGTCGAGCCTCCCTGGAAAGGTCCCTCCATGTACTGACTGTTCCTCCATCATTGTACTAGTAGTTGGTACTAGCACACTGCATTGCGAGTGTAGGAGTAGTCCTAGTTATTACGGAGTACTTATTAGCAGAGCTCCAATGGAGCCTTGTTCACTTTGCAAAATTTTTTTTAACCCGATGAATAGTATTATTTTCGTTTTATTTAGTAAATATTATCTAATCGTGGACCAACTAGGCTTAAAAGATTCATCTCGTGATTTCTAACTAAACTATGTAATTAGTTATTTTTTTACCTATATTTAATACTCTATACCTGCGGCTAAAAATTGATGTGACGGAGAGAGTGAAAAAATTTGTGCATCTAAATAAGACCTGAGCTGTAGTACTACGTGTTTGCCACAAGTGGCCGCGCACGCACGCGCTCTATTGTTGTTGTCCTGCCACTTGGGGTACGATCTTGATATGAGACATGACAGCTCTAGTATCTACTAGCATGCAGGGGTCGATCGATCCATCGGAGCATTGAATTCACGTTCACCGATAGATAGCCTTGTCCACGTTCACTGATAGATAGCCTTGTCCATGTGCGAAACGATTGCCCCGGCTGTACAGATAAGCCGGCTTAAAAAATAAGCCGATAAACAGGGCCCATGAGTGAGTGGTACGGTGTGTGTCCGCCGGTGGTTTGGAGTTTGATGGCCGGACCACGAATTTGCATGTACGTAGGAGTACTACACAGGGACCATCGACCCATCAGTAGTGATCTACTGTTACAGGCTTACAGCCTTACAGGACTACTACTACTACAGTTTTGTGATGCCTGCTGTTTCAATTATTTCTGTCCTGTCATCTTGAGCAACTAACACCTTTTACCAAAAATATATACACAGTCAACAACCGCTTAATAATTAGTATATATACGGCCATATCATGTACTCCTACCTTTGTGTGTGTGTGTGTGTGTGTGTGTGTGTGTATATATATATATATATATATATATATATATATATATATATATATATATATATATATATATATATATATATATATATATATATATATATATATATATATATATATATATATATATATATATATATAATTGTAGCTACATATCTATATACAATTACCAATCCTACGTATATACGACCACGACGTATATAGTCACGAAAAGTTGTCTTTTAACAGGGAAGGAAGAGACAGGAAAGACGCGTTGATGCAACACGCAAGCACTACACCTTTCTGCCTTAGAAACATCTAATTAAATAGTTGATCCCAGGCCCTTTAATTTGTTTGTCTTTTCTTGTTCTGGTAGCAGTTGCTATCCACCCACCCAAAGCTAAACCAAAAGGCTAGCTAAGCCTTGTCCCTGTCCTTGCATTATTGTTCTTCCCGGCCATTTTTGTTTTAGTAACCTTTTATTTATTGTTAAGCGAGATGCTACAAAAACGTAAACGCCTCTATCTGTGGGGCCCTGCTTCAACTATAAAATTGGCGCATGTGCTTTAGGCTGTGTTTAGATCCAAAATTTGGATAGCCAAAATACACTGTAGCATTTCGTTTGTATTTGGTAATAATTGTCCAATCATTGACTAATTAGGCTCAAAATGTTCGTCTCGTAAAGTACAACCAAACTGTGCAATTAGTTTTTGATTTTATCCACATTTAGTACTCCATATATGTATCGCAAGTTTGATGTGACGGGGAATCTTATTTTGCATAGTGCACTTTTCAGTGCATCTAAACACAGCCTTAATTTATGCTGAGCTTATCCCGTGTGCCAACAAGTCCCCACCACCCTGCCACCTCTCAACCTCGCCTCTCATGATAGATCTTCTGCTTCTCACCAAGATGTGGACTATCTAAAATTGGATTATTGTTGTACATGTTTCCTCCTAGATACTAGTAACAAACTACTTTTTGCTAATGTAGATCGTTCAAATTCTAGTTAGAAAAAAAAATCACTGACTACTTAAACTATTAGATGCTTCCTTGCAGATTGTTTTATGGTTTTGTTCGACAAACAAAATTGAATCAAATCAAACCATAGTATAATGTATACGTGCGTATTGTGTCTACTTTGTCATGATACGTATAATTAATCGGACTGGAATTTGAAGACCTGAAGAAGAGAACATGGACATCCATCACATGTTCTCATTTCTGCATGAACCTGCAAAATTAAAGATTACTCTGCGAAAACAAAACCACATGCATAGTCTGCTAATTATTGTAGGCACTATTCGTCGACCGTCGTGTGATGGGGTCAGTTTCTATGAGGCGCACCATAAATAGGCACAAAGTTGGATGGACCAATCATGGCCACAAAAGATCTACTACAGGAGTAGTATGTAGTAGTAGTACCGACGCAGGTGCAGCACAGTTTCCGATCACTTTGCAGGAGGCCACACACACGCGCGTTCTCTCTCTCTTCCCCACCTCCGATCCCTCACAAAAGTGCGTCAGGCGTTCGTCACGCTATGGACGTCATCATGTCCTTCACGCTCATCAACGCGTAATGGTCCCACCAGCCAGCCAGCGATCATCCGCGTTGCTTCGCCAATGGGAAGCAAGCAACGGATGGATGGAGCTCTGACTTCACCGCTCCTACGAATTTCCACCACTCGCTTTGTCCCTCCGGATCGGAAACGGCTACGTACTCTCGAGTCTCATGAGCTCACCTCACCAGAGACAGAGATATACAAGCACATTTTTTTTATTATATAAGCACTAATATGCCAATTCCACAAGAAAAAGCGACTAGGAGATGTGCTGATGACACAAAGGTGGACACTTTAGTAAAGTTCTCCAAAAACATGATTTGTTTTGGATTATTTGAGCCCCAAAAAATTCATAGCTAGATTCCTATGCTGGCAACATTACTCAAACTCGTTGCTAGAAACAAATATTTTGTGCGTGTGCTGGGTTTGGTAGTTTTCTCAATCCTGGCAGAAACAATAATAATATTATATACGAGCAAGCTTGGCCCTGTTCATCTGGCTTATAATCCGTCTTATTCAGCTTGTTTTTTCAGCCGGAACAATATTTTCTCTCATAAAAAATCAACCAACAGTGTTTTTCAACCGGCTTATAATTCCAGCCGAACGGCCCCTTATTATCCTGTCTGTGACATCAAAGAGAGCTCAGTGGAAGAAATGCCAAGAGTACATGGTTGAGGTGGCAACACGGTGGCACGGATCATATCATCGTCTACAACAAGAAAATCAAATAAAATCCATACATGTGCGCACCTTACTTTTAACCTGACGGCAGTTATATGCAAGTACTGTATACTAGAATTTAATAGTGTACTTTAATTGTACGTCCACTGGATCGCTGATTGTACAATATAATGCAAACAGATACTACTACTACTATATAACAGTAACGCGCTTCATTCCTGTTAGTTCAAGCATGCCAATGGACAGGTTTGAATTAGTCGTCGTTTAGGCAACTGGCCTTTCAAAATCAAATGCCCAAGATTGGTCTAGCTAATATATAACAAAAGGAGGATCTGGCAGTGTTTGGGAAAGCGTCATGTACAATGAACATGTGTGCGTAGGCGGTTTCCCCTGTTTTCCGTTGGCGGTTTTCCCTATCTGTCGATTCCTCCCATCATTTGGACCCGCCTCCGGTACACGTTGCACAATCAACATTTGTATCATATTAATTAGTACAAAGTATATATATGATTTTAATTTTGATGATGCGTCATGTTGCCCATAAAAAAAGAGAGTCAACAAGTCGCTACTGTAGTATGTATAGCTAAATAGCTGTTATCTTATATATACTGCACTCGGTCAGAAGCATCAAAACTTCTGAAATTGTTGCATACAGTATATACGCACGCAAGACGTGTAAATTGAAGAGACTCAGATTGGAAAAACTAACTGCGGCTGCCTCATGTTTCAACTGAATTTTCATACCTGCAGCCAGTACTTTTCAATGTGAAACAGCGCGTTAAAGGACACTACAAACACAAGAATGAAACAGACCCTACAGAAGACAGGTGCAGCTAGCGAGAGTGCCCGCACCACACCAAACATGCAGGAAAGCGATGCGTTTGGAGCCATATGTATAGATATAGCAGAAGTTTTCTTTGCTTTGTTGCCAATATGAACTAGACAAGACACATGACAAGGCCATAGCATCATACTTGTTCGTTTCGCTGAAATTTAGCTGCTGATGCTGATTTCTTTTGAGAGAAAAACACGATTCCTTCGCTGAAAAGTATTGTTATAGTAGTGCTGAAAAACAGGGCAAATATATTTTAATTGACTTCGTGGCCTTAAGGTGTCACTCAACAATTAGACATCTCACACGTAACATGATGTGTGTCCGTGTGTATATGAGTGTATTCTTTTCCATTTAAATTGTAAGATGTTTTGAGCTTTGTCCTAAATATTAAACTCGATTAGTTTTCACAAGGTTATAGAAAAATATTTAACATCTACAGCGTGAAATAAATGTACAGTCAAAATACTTTTTATGGTGTAACTAATAATCAAAATGAATCTAGTACGTATGATTCTTTATTTGTACCTTTATATATATAAAAAATGATTAAAACTAGAGAAGTTTGAATTAGGACGAAACTAAGACGATTTAAAAATTGGAGTGGAGTGAGCATGTACTTAATTTTCATGCTTCCTTTTCTATATTCAAGAATTCCGAGGGATCGGAGAAGGAGAACAACTACAACTGCTTTTGAGAGTGGTCATCAGCAAGCTTGACCTCAAGAAACCACCAAGTTGAGTAGTATATACATATGTAGCGAGATTCGCTTTTTCATTTCATTTTTTAATGATCCTTTAAGTCACCTATACTCCAGTAAGGTTTACAGTCAATATATGTACTCTGTGTGCATGTGTACCGTAAACTATCTCCATGACTCCATGTAAATAAAAATGAGAAAAGCACCGTAGCGCTACATCCAAACCAAAAAACCGATAGATAGAATTCGTCTCGTCATATGTTAATCGAATAGGTTCAGATTTTCACCCCGTCCCATGCGTCCATGACTAAGGCTGGCTAACGAGCCAGCTCGGCTCAGCTCAGCTCAGCTCGTTCTGGCTCGTTAGGATAACGAGCTAGCTCGGCTCGGCTCGGCTCGTTATCTTAACGAGCCAGAAAGTCAGCTCGGCTCGGCTCGTTACGAGTTCGAGCTGGCTCGTTAGGCTCGCGAGCCAGGTAAAAAAATATACAAAATATAATATTTGTATTTATCTAAAGCATAAAAATATTAATAATATAAAAATAATATATTCAATAGCCTTAAATCGAATAAAATATTCATATGAGCTAACATATCATCTATTTGTGAAGTGCAAAACATGAAGTAATACAAAACTAATATAAGTTATGATGACTTTTTCTCTAAAACTACGGCTCGTTTGGCTCGCGAGCGGCTCACGAGCCAGCTCGAGTTGGCTCGTTATAGCTAACGAGCTAAATTCCTGGCTCGGCTCGGCTCGTTATCATAACAAGCCGAACCGAGCTGAGCCGAGCCAGCCACGAGCCAAGCGAGCTAACGAGCTTCGAGTTTTTCGTCCAGCCTTATCCATGACGCACCAGCACCTGGGTTCCCACTGTGATTCCGACCGGCTATACCATGAGTCCATCACCATGGCGGGCCGCGGCATCAGCCACCAGCACCAGGTACCGCTGCAGGCGTGAAAAGGCAAGCCCGACCTCTCCCTCTCCCCCCAAACGAAGCGTCCAGGAACGCTGTGTTGTCCGGACGGGATGTTCCGTGTTCCGTGTTCACGATCCGACATGGCACAGCAGCGGCCAATCAGGCCCCAGTCGCCACTACGCCCACCGGTCAGCAACTTCCTGTTCCCTCGGCTTCGCCGGGACGCGCTTGGTTCCTCTTTAAAAGGGCAGCGCCGGTGGAGCTCCCGTGCCACTCACCCTCCCGGCCTCCCCTCGACCACCTCACCGCTGCGCACCTTGCTCCAGTCCTACTTGTTCCATTGCTACCTCAACGGCCGGCCCATATAACAACAGGAAGGGCATTCTCATCATCTCGTGGCGACGACGGAGATGGAGATGGGCATGGGCGTCGTCGACGGCGGCAGTAACAATGGAGGCAGCAGCAGCGGGCTGGTGGTGACGGAGCTGAGCCACATCAAGGAGCTGGTGAGGCAGCTGGAGGTGCACCTCGGCGGCTCCCCGGACCTGTGCAAGCACCTGGCCTCGCAGATCTTCTCCCTCACCGAGCGCTCCATCGGCCTCATCACCTCCTCCAACCTCGACGCCGCCGCCCGCTGGAAGCGGTCCGCGGGCGATGCCGGCCTCACCTCGCCGCTCTCGGCGACGCCCACCAGCGACGTCACCGACAGGCCGTTCAAGAACACCAAGAAGAGGTGACCGCCTCTCCCCTAATGCTCTGTTGCTTGCTCTCAAGGTGTGACTGGGCTCTTTGCTAAACTAGACTCGTTGTGTGTTGGCAGGAAGCTGATGGAACAGCGGAGGCAGAGGGTGAGCTCGGCCGGCGGCGAGAACCCGGTCGACGACGGCCATAGCTGGAGGAAGTACGGCCAGAAGGAGATTCTTGGAGCCAAGCACCCAAGGTTGGCAGCCCCACATCTTCCTCACTCAGACATGTGTTGATTTGGCTTTTCTTGAATTTTCGAGCCCAAGCAATCTGTTCTGCACGTGTTGTGTGTGTGTGTGTGTGTGTGTTCCTATCCTATCCTTCCTCCCAAGTGGAATCGAAATCATTTCCGTCTGCCTTTTGGGTTCGGATGCTTGTGCCCGTCCTGTCCTTTCTGAAAGTTGGAGCCTTTGTTGTGTTCTTGAATGATTGGCCTCCACTTGGTAGATTTAGTTTGGATTGGAACAGTGCGGCGGCTACAATCTTTCCTTGCTGCTACTACTGCTAGTCTTGCTATGACGAATTCACAATCAAAATATCTCCTTTTTTTGGAACTGTGGCTGATCGATCTCCGCCGTGCAAATTCCGCAGGGGCTACTACCGCTGCACGCACCGCCACTCGCAGGGGTGCCAGGCGACGAAGCAGGTGCAGCGCACCGACGAGGACGCCACGATGTACGACGTCATCTACCACGGCGAGCACACCTGCGTCAACAGGCCAGCAGCGGTGGCCACGGCGGCGCACAACCCGGACGCGGACGCCCACCTGCAGACCCTGAGCGCCGGGCTCACGGTGAAGACCGAGGGCCTGCCCGCGGCCGCCACGCCCTTGTACCTCTCCGCCTCCACGCCGCCGGCGAGCGGCGGGTGCCAGCTGGCGCCGTCCACGTCCGAGAACTGGGGCGTGTCGCCCGCGACCTCGGACTCCAATAACCACGTCGCCGCCTCCTACCTGCCGTTCGAGGACGCCGAGTGGCGGGGGCACGCCGAGCTCCAGGAGGTGGTGTCCGCGCTCGTGGCCGCCAGCGCGCCGCCGCCGCCGCCGCCGCCCGCCGTGGACAGCTTCGACGATCTGCTGATCGACATAGACATCGCCAGCTTCTTCGCGTGAATCGTGATGCGTTGGTTGTAGCTGATGAAGGGTAGTAGGGGATGTGACCGAGCCCTCTGTTCTGGCTCTGGTGACCGGGCCGGGCGTTCGTTCGTCCTGGAAGGCTGGAACAGAACAGAACAGAGGAGGGAAGAGCACCAGACAGCTCTCTGCTTTCCTGGGTCCATGCAGACGCAGTGCAGGCGTAAACGCGTAATAATTAGTAATTACCGTAGGAGATGATGAACAAGAGTAGAGATTGTCTTTTTTTTTACCTCTCTTTTTTGTTAATCCTTTTCCTCTTCTGAGGCCTGAGAGTGCTGTGTTTGTATTGTATTATTGATTTTTTGTGCCAAGGGAAAATAAGATCCTTCAAGCCATCTGAGAATTGTCTTTGATCTCAATGATCGGTGGTTTTGCTCTTGTTCTACGCTCTCGCACATAAATGTATTTTGAAACCACAAATACATCTAGCCCTTTTTTTTTTAACCTTGCTTACCAAAAGGTCTCAGTTCTGTAACGTGTGACTGGACTGATCATGATGATACACCACACCAAACTAGGCTACTTGTAAGCATCCACAAGAAACCTTGTCCTCCAACCACAGCCTCGCAGTGCCAGGCCCACATCATAAGCCACAAGGCTTGACGCTCGCCGAGCTGTGCAACTATGATTAGAGCCTGTTTGTGTTTGAAAATTGCTCTCTCATGATCTACCAATGTGTCAAACATGCTCAGTTAGAAGCTGCTGCGGCCTTGGGAGCTGTTTTACATCCGGTATACTCTTACCTAATCTTTGAAGATCACCTCTTCGATCAAGATTAATTCATGAACAAAAGTATGAACTTTCTTCTTCATACAAACAAAAAAGGAATGAAATATGAGCCCATCAATCAATCACCCTAATTCTAAACGTGTTCCCTTGAGCCGAACAGCTCTGTCATTCTCAGATACGACCTGGGGGAGAATTGGACTGGGCAAATGCCTCTCACTGTCATGTTTTAAACATCAATATGAAAACGGGCAAAGTAGTTGTCCGGTCTGAGAAAGTTCCATACATCTAAGAAGCATATCTTCTCAAATCGATAAGGCTAACAAAAACGTCCAGGACACGTCCAAAGTCCTGCTTCAAACGCTGCTACTGGTAAAACAATACCAGGTCAATATCAAGCCAGAACCACAAAAGCTGGGGAAGAGTCCTCATCACTAGTTCACTAATGGCAACTGTTTTCACTTCCTGTCGCCGTCCAGAAAATGTAGGAGAGAGCATGGGTTCACATTTGCTTTGGAGCATCCACAGCCTCTACTCCTCAGTCCTTCAGTTCGCCGATGCAGAAATCCTCGATGATGTCAAATACTCTTGTCCCATGTTGTGGGCTGAAAACGCGTGGAGGTATAAGTTTTATTATCTAATAAACACATTGAAAAATGAAGGTGGTAATGTTGCGCAATCTGACTTGTGGAGAAAAAACAATAGCAAAAAGAAACGAATTTTCCTTTAAGAAAAGGACAGGATAAGCACAATCCCCATCAAAGTTGTTATTTTACAGTTTCAATGGTTCTGCAGCATCTATCGCCACGTCAGGATTTTGTTATTTCGTTTATGAACTCGTGGACGCTCGTGTAAATACTTAAGTATTGTCTTCTTTGAGGGCTGAAAGCGTGTAGACGGTACAGGTATGGCATTTCTCTTGGACACAAAAGATGGAAGGTAATACAGTTGAGCAATCAAGGTTGTGAAGAAAAGCAATAGCAAAATCAGACGAGTTTTTCTTGACAAGGAAAAGATACCCCAAATATCCACTTCAATATTATTCAAGAGTTTTTACAAATTCGCAGCATCTACCATCTGGATGTTGTCAATTATTCCATGATCTTATTGGCGTGTTCAAGTATATATTTAATGTTTCATTCTCATAGCAACAACCACATGGACACGGACATCAATCTTATTGAATGTTTTCAAGTCTACAGGTTCAGGGCTGGGCATACATACAGTTCAGTTACACAACATCAATATATGAAACTTCAAAACAAAGGACATTATTGGTCAACATAACTGAAATATACAACCAATTGAAAACTATTAAGCATCTATACTTTATTGCTCTAAACAGAAAATAGGAAACGATATTGATGAATTGCTAATTTATCTAATTAAGTATCGTCTTCTTGGAGGGCTGAAGACGTGTAGAATGTACACATATTATATTTCTCTTAGGCATAAAAAGATGAAAGGTAATACAGTTGTGCAATCAAAGCTTGTGAAGAAAAGCAATAGCAAAATCAGATGACTTTTTCTTGACAGGGAAAGGATAAGAAATATCCACATCAATATTATTTAGGAGTATTTACCAATTCGCAGCATCTATCATCTTGTTGTCAATTATTCCATTATCCTATTTACGTCCTCATGTATATATTTAACGTTTTATTCTCATAACAACAACCACATGGACATGGATCTAGAATGTTTTCAAGACTACAGGTTCAGGGCTGGGCACAGACAGTTCACTTACACAAGTACACAACATTAATATATGAAACTTCAAGACAAAGGACATTATTGGTCAGCATCACTGAAATATACAAGCAATAAAAAACTGTTAACCATCTCTACTTTATTGCTCTAACAGAAAACAGGAAATAATATTGATGAATTGCTAATTTATCTAATTATCTATTTGAAAATTCAACCTCTGGGATACAAAAGTCCATTACTCTAAACCACCTTTTAAAATGACCATCAAACTCTTATGGTTGTTCGGATGAAGCGTATTTGAGTTCAATTAAGTGAGAACGTTCTTTATTGAGAGTTGAGAGGTCAAAAGATTGGTTTTAGTTTACTGGTTATCTATGATTCTGACAAATAAATATCTTATGTAGGAGAAATTAGGTGTTATTTATCCTTTATTTATTATTCTGGAAAACATGGAATACTTCTCCATCAAGCTCACTGTTTTGGATCTCTGGAACAAGGGAATAGGGATCGTTGTCCAGGTTTTATGTCTACCTAATAAACAAATAATTTGTTGAATAATTTAGTTTAAACCTATTTTTTTAAGGAATCTAATCACCTAAGGAAATTTAAATAAAAAGATATGCAGAACAGTAAAACCTAACAATTCTGAAATATACTAATAGAGCATATTTTGGGTGGCAAAAGAAAAGCATGTTCTGTGAGCAATGATGTCAGAATGCAGTGCAAACAATCGACGATATGTTACAAACCCAAAAAATCCCTCCGTAGAATCATCTCCAGCATTGTTCAAGATGGCATCACCACCTGGGTGTTCCTCCTCATATGAAGTGACATCGTAAACCTGGATAATCAGAAAACTGAAGAATCATACGAAATGAAGTCCAAGCTTTTTTTAAAAGAATTTCCTAATTTAATTTAAAGCTGGATGAAATTTAGTTGGTAAAGTGGTGGATTGCTTTCTTAACCTTATCTTTGATTATTATCCAACAATCCTTCCTTGTGTTGTGAGTTGAAACCTCTTTCTTTGTATAGCTTCTAGATGTCTGAATGGGGAATGGCAGAAAGCAACGAGTGAGAATGATGTTAAGTTAATTGTCTGAATGGGGAATGGTAGAAAGCAACGAATGAAAATGATGTTAAGGCAGTGTCTGCATAACCCATGTTAGCCTTGCCTTTCAGTCAACAAGTCGTTTCTCAGATTCAAAAAGCACAATGTAAAGCGACTGCTTGATCATCAGTTAGTCAGACGTGCATGCATTACAGTAATGAGGAAGCTAAAGTATTCAATGATAAAAGCACTCCATTTCCTTTACCTGCAATATAACAATAGTCAATGGCAAAATGTTTGCCGTTGATTCTCAAGTGATACAACTTTTACCTTTGCTGTTAGACCTTGGGATAACAGACAGGGTGCCTAGTACAATAGGCACAACAAGCAAGACGTAGATCAGAATTTCCATCGTGCACCTCAGAATCACTGTATCTGGTGCTGACTGAAATAATGTGTTCAGAGAAAGAAACCGACTTTAGTACTTGGCTTCCGTCAGTATCTAATGAGTAACGATGAAGGTGACGTAAAGCATGGACAGAGCCCAGTGGAGGCGAAACTGGGCTCCGCCCCCCCTGGCCCAAGTAAATTTCCCAAGGCCCAATAGACTGCCTACTCCACAAGCCAGCCAAGCTCACTCACGTATGCAGCGCAGGAAGCTAGGAACGGAGGCACGGCCTTCTTCGAGAAAAAAAAGCAACGGAGGCAGGGAAGGATGGAGGAGCGACGACGACCAGATGACTCCAGCCTCCGCATCACAGAGTACTCGCATCGCATCTCCCGATCTCCAGCTCTTCCCCTTCGGTCATCCGGCGGTCTGGCCCTCCACCGCTCCGCTCGGTGCTCCAGCTTCAGGCTCCAGTTGCTTAGCCAGCAGCACCCAGCGGCGGAGCTCCGACTGCCGTCCGCCACTGCTGCGTCCAGCTTCGAGAATGTAGGAGCGCTCGACACTGCCCCTTGTTGGCTTGCTACAGGTTAAATTGCCCCCCCCAACTAGCCAGCAACACCCAGCGGCGGAGCTCCGACTGCCGTCCGCCACTGCTGTGTCCAGCTTCGAGAATGTAGGAGCGCTCGACACTGCCCAATTGCCCCCCCTATAGCCAGCAGCACCCAGCGGCGGAGCTGTCGTCCGCCACTGCTGCGTCCAGCTTCGAGAATGTAGGAGCGCTCGACACTGCCCAATTGCCCCCCAGCAGCACCCAGCGGCGGAGCTCCGACTGCCGGCCGCCACTGCTGCTGTGCTGCGTCCAGCTTCGAGAATGTAGGAGCGCTCGACACTGCCCCTTGTTGGCTTGCTACAGGTTAAATTCACCCCCGCCCCCCCCCCCCCCCCCAACTGACGTAAAGGGTAAAGGCACATATCTATGAGATAATACGCTAGGGTAAATTGTAAAAGATCACATCGGCCCGTGTCAGGATCTACGCGAATCTGGTATTCTATTTCGGAACAGGTCTTCCAAAGACAAACGTGTTCAGCACGGTATCTTGCGATGATTCTAACGCGGACTCCTCAAAGACCGAATCATTGGCACTAATCCTACCCTGAATCGGCGAATCTTGCAAGAAAGTTTGGTTGAATCGAAGTGAGAGAGGGATCCCAATTCCCCCAGCGGCGCAGCCCGTCAGGCGTCAGGTCACCAACACCACCTATCTGTAAGCTCTGGATAGCCCCCATGAACTGGAGGGTTTACAGAGGATTTAACCCTGAATGCAGCAATAGAAGGGAATGCAGCTGCCCTACCTGCCCGACAAGCAGAAGCGTACCTGGAGAGAAGAGCAGCACAGCACCCTCCCCAAGTGAGTAAAGTACAACAGAGCGGCACATCAATGGACAATAACGGTCTTTAATCGCAGCGAACGAACAGAATTCATGGCTAGCCATCGCAGAGAATATTCGCCGGCCGTGGCTTGGGCAGCCAATCTGGCCATTTGCCATGGCAAGAACCGCTGAAGTAGGAAACAAAATGGCACAAGCCGACAAGAAGGGGGAGGGAATCAGGCTCGTTGTTTCACGGACATGGTTTTGGGTTCCTTCCGAATCCGGTTTATATTACCTCTGCTCTACAGATCTACGTAGTTATACTGTTTAGGGCACTGGGCCATGGGTTCTGTACCACCAGGATGCAGATTCTACTTGGGCTTTTCTGACCATGAGGAAGGCTTGTTTGGCCCATAAACTTGGGCTAGCGCGGCAGACAGTTTCTTTCTTTTTTTTGACAAATTTATACACTTGCTCAAAAAATAAAAGTTGAACTTATACACTGCCAAAGCGACACTAATTTCATGCCCCATGGTTTTTTGTCCCTTCATCTCTTACGTCGTGTGACTGATGCTCTCGGGTCTAAACTATGTAAAGTATAATAAAGGGCAATTCCCTAAAGCTAACGACCCAATTCTTGATTAGTGACCATGTGACTGATTTCGAAACAAGAAAGGATGGGAAGGTTCTCCCTTTGCCTTGGAGAAAATAAGATGGTCCAATTTCTTGTTTGGATGGAAAGGATGGAGCCATTCTACTTTTCTGTTTGGTACGAGGAATGAAAAAGATGGAATAGACGGTTTGTTTTGGAGAATAAGATCGTCCAGTTCCTTGTTTGGATGGAAGGGATGGAATCATTCCACTAAGAAAAAGATGGAATAGACGATGTTTGTTATCACTGTTAGAAACAATATCGAGTGGGTCCACATGCCAATTAGGACCTTAGCTGTCATCCGGTGTAGATTTATTCTTCCCTTGTTTTAATCACATGGCCTTATCTTCTTTCTTTGTCAAGGAACGACGTTCTGGTACCCTCCATTGCCATCTTTAGCATAGATGGGCTGTTTGGTTGGAAGACTAGAAGTTGCATGGGCTAGCCAACCACTCCCAGATTTCATTAAGCTAGGGTAGACATGTCTACCGTCCGTGCTATTTCTCTGACCCATATTGACGCACTATCTATTATGGTGTTATCCATCGGTCCAAATATTATTTCGGATTGAAGCCTAAAGGTGCATGTAGACTTAAGTGGGTTCTGATGAATTGAATGAGAACACAATTAAGAGACTATCAATATTCATGAGATTTGTAGGTGTTTTAGTCACAAGTTGATTATTATATGTTGGACTCATATTATCTGTTGTGATCAATACTAATGAGAATTGAGTCCAAAGTTGATTATTAAAATGCATGAATTGACAAGCAAGTGTGAAAGGTCCTAAATGGTTAGGGGGTGAATAGCCTATAAAAATGCTACAAGAACACTTAAGTCAAGTGGTTAGATAATTAAGTGGCGAAGCGAGTGTTGCGCTAGCCTACTAAAAATGCAAGCCACCTATCCACAATTCTAGTTACTATGATCACTATATCACACAAAGGCTAAGTCACTACTCTCTAAGTTAGTGAGCTTTTAAAGACTAACAAGCTCTCAAAACTAGCTACACTAAAGAGCTTGACTAAACAAGTATACAAAAGTAAGTGCAAGAGGAGTAGTGAGAGTTATACCGCTGTGGCAAGAGACAATCAATCAATCACAATGAATATCCCAGAGACAAGATGACACAATGATTTTCCTTCGAGGTTCACTTGCTTGTCGGCAAGCTATGTTCCTGTTATAGCGATTCACCCACTTGGAGGTTCACGCGTTAATAGACATCACACGCCTAACCTGCAATCGGGTGCCGCACAACCAATACAAGATGGGGATCCACAAGTTACGAGCAATCTACTAAAGATGCCTTTCGTGATCTCCCACAGGAAAGGCTCAAGAACCCCTCACAATCACCACAATCAGAGTCAGAGACAAGCACCACCCTCCGCTCGACGATCCTTGTTGCACCAAGCTGTCTAGGTGGCGGCAACCATCAAGAGTAACAAGCAAATCTAGCAGAGAAATACAATCACCAAGTGCCTCTAGATGCTATCACTCAAAGCAATGCAATTGGATGCTCTCAAATCTCACCAAATGATAAATCAATTAAGCAAGGTGAGTTAGAGAGGAATGGCTAGGCTCACTAGGGTATATTCTCAATAGAAAATGGCTAAGAGTATGAGCCCAAGCCGGCCAACCATTATTTATAGAGCCCCCAACGAAATAGAGCCGTTAGGGTCAAAGAGGGGTCCCTGCGCACTGACCGGATGCACCGGTCGGGTTGACTGGATGCACGGCCCTAAGCATTCAGCCATGCATCCGCCGCCACGTGGCCCCCGCGTTCAAGCGCCATCGCTCAATCCTAACGGTCAAGTTCTCTCGCGCACATGCTTAAGTGATGATCGGACGCGCCCTAGGGACGACCGGACCCGACACCCCTACGTTCGGTCCTTGCGCACCCACGCGCCTAGAGCCAACGATCGGTCCTGCACTGAATGACCGGACGCTCTCTAACGTGGAGTCCGATCACTTCCAAAGAGGGTCCAGAGCCACAATTTGAAGACTGGACGTGTCCACTTGACTACGACCAGACTCGGCCAGGGTTCGGTCCTCACCCGAACCACGTGCCTATGCCATGTCAGCAAGACCGGACATGGGAACAGTAACTCCCGAGCATCCGGTCCTTCACCCTTGCTAGCGTCTGGTCAAAGAGCCGAGTCGTGCCCATCTCTACGCGAGATGATCGGATGCAGGGTCAGGGTCCGGTCCAGAGTCCGATCCCTATGAAACTTCTCCTTTTCAACTTAAAGTTCGCCAACCTTGCTCCCAAGTGCTAACCACCAAGTGTATCACCATTGTGCACATGTATTAGCATTTTTCCAAAGCATTTTCAAGGGTGTTAGCACTCACTAGAATCTAAATGCATATGCAATGAATTAGAACATCTAGTGGCACTTTGATAACCACGTTTTACAACGAGTTTCACCCCTCTTAATAGTACGACTATCTATCCTAAATGTGGCCACACTCACTAAGTGTCTTGACCACCAAAACAAAAAAGCTCCTATCAAATATACCTTTACCTTGAGCCTTTTTGCTCTTTATTCTTTGCCAAGTCCAGAGCTTGATCATCATCACATGTCCAACACCATCACCATGGACTTCAATTGCTCCATCACTTGGATTGGACCAACCTATCTCAATTTCACACTTAGAGCATAGGGTTAGTCCAAATGGGTTTCATCAATTCACCAAAACCAAACTAGAGCTTTCAAAGTGTGTTATCAAATGAATGAGACATGAGGGTTTACATATGGATTAATCTAAATCATAAAGCTTGCAAATACAAATCAAATATGATATTCATGCCTATGGTTAGTTGTTAATGTTTATGCAGCTTATTAATGGAAACAATATAAGTTCAATTAGAAAAACAACAATATAAATTAAATGGTATTAATTGTAGGCTTGTTTGATCAAGTTATTCATAAGAGAATCATGGCTCTCTCCACTCCCCGATCCCTCTCCCTCCCCCGCCGCACCTCCACCGTCCCCACCCTCGCCAACGATGGAGTTCCCCGCTAATCTAAGCCTTCGCCATGGACGGGCTCTTAGATCTTTGCTTTGATCCTAGATCCGAGTTTGGGAAATTGGTTTCTCAGAGGTTCAAGTGCCCCGTGAGTGCTTCTCTCTCTCCCACCTCTCGAACTTCCTTGTTGCAAGCTTTGGGCGCTCTGCCATTTGTCTCAACGAGGATTCCATGGGTCTCCTCTAGCAATCCTATCTTGGTGGCACAACAAAAATTTTTCATCTTCTACATCTGTCTGGTTGGATGTATCGCTTTTCTGTTTCTTGCAAGGATGTGGGTTTCATGGTTTATAAGTTAAAAAAGCTTTATCTGCAAACAATTTGCTATGTTCTTCCTTTGGGGAGTGGGATCTAATTCTAAGAAAAACTTTGCTGGGACTACCCCAAAGAAAAGCTTTGCCGATGTTGTTCGCTCTTCTCTTTGGCTAGAAATTCAGTTTTCCTTCGCCTCAAATATCTAGCTGATTATCAAAAAAATTTGGTGTTATCAATTCTAGTCTGATTTCTAGTTTGAAATCTAGCTCCGAATCCAAATTTGTGCTTGAGGTTCATAGATCTCCGAAGAGTGTTCTTCGCTGGTTACCTAAATCCAGGGCTATGAAGTCGGCTACTCCAAATGTGGTATTTGCTACAAGTTTTAATAAGAGGCATTCAAATTCAAATCAACCGTTACCCTCTTTTGGCCCAACGCCTTCTTGGACTCCAGTCCAAGGCCTAGTTCCTTCCTCCCAGCGATGACCCAATTGCTTGGGCCTTGGTCATCTTAGGAAAGCATGCACAAGTTTGGTAAGGTGTAGAACCTGCTTCAATTACGGTCACGTCTTGGCTATTTGTCTCTCAAAATAGTGCCTTCAATTCCATTACTGCTTGATTTTTTGTTTGGAAGATGGAAGGTCACAGAGCCCCCTATTATATTCCAATCAGTCCCCCATCTCGATGCCTCTGTCTCCACTGTGCACCCCGTCTCCCTGCATACACCAACAGTAAAGCCCACTTCCACCACCGCCACAGTGAACTGGGCGATTGATCTGCGTCCTTACATCGGTAAGGGCTTTAGTCTTGCCAAACCAGTGGCACACCCTCTGCTACACCACGAGTTCTTTGTGACGGGCTACTACACACTACAGAATAAAGATCTGGCGATCATGAAGCTGAAAGGTCCTTATTTGGTTTTGGTAATTGAGTGACAACTTAGGTGAACTAATTGTGTTTAATGTGAGATACATAGAAAATTAGTCCACATGTACATGTGTGATGAAGGAGCTTATTGCATATGAGACATGACATGGAGTGATGTGACTAAGTTGGAGAAGATCAAGACAAGACTTAGCTTGATGGACTGGTTGCAAGAGTGAAGGGCAAGTTAGAGGCTTTGAAGCGATGGACTGCGTGGCGGTGAAGCTTGAGCTAGACTTGGCGCCGATGGACCAAGGCAATGGTGAAGAGCAAGTGAGGTCAAGATTGATTAACTAATAAGATCTCATGATGATATAAAGTGGATCATATCATTTATTGATTGTGTTGGTGCATGTGTTGCATCGACATTGGAGGAGATGGAATGGAATGCGCAAGACAAATGTATAACCTATAGGACATTTTTTTCATCGGTCATTAGTGTGTAGACAAGTTTATGACTGGGTTTAGGATAGATGGCCGTACTATCAAGAGGTGCAAACTTGTTTGCATATTGGCATCTGGTGCCACTCCAGTGATCTAACTTTGCATCGTTGCTAGGATCGAGTGGCGTGGTGAATTGAGTTACTAATCCTTTGAAAAACGTTAGTGAAAATGCTAACACACATGTACAAGATGGTGAACACTTTGTGGTGTTAGCACATTTACAAGGGTGTTGAAGAATGAGAAGAAATAACACATAAAATGGTGAATTTAGTGGTGCTAACTCTCAACAAGCAATTCCCATTTCTCACCAAGAAATTCTTGTTGAGGAATAGTGAGGGGACAAACTTGCATGTGTGTGTTAGTGAAAGAGAAAGTAGCTCAGCCAGCAATTCCCTTTTCTAACCAAGAATTTATGGTTGAGGAAAAGTGTGTGTGAGAGAGAGCTAGCACAACATCGGACCCGCTGAGTTCGACGGTTTGGCACCACGCCCTACAACCATTCGCTTAGACCATCGACTGGGCGCTAGAACTATTCACACGAACATAGAAATGATCGTGTGTAGCTGTAGGGCGTCAAACCTTGAGACTTTGGTCTGACACCTTGCATAAGACCGGGTCCAACGGTCCCTGAAACTCTCAAGTGCTCTCGGTGTAGAATTTTAATTGCGTAGGACCGAGTTTTGGACCGGTCCGACGATATAGTCTGACAGTGTCCTGAGTATGTGCGTGAGATAGCCGTTGTGCTCCAATAGTCAGCTTTGAGTGGCTAGTAACACGTGGCAAATTTTCAGGCGTAGGACCATCACTGTAGCAGTCTGACGCTACTATAGCAGTCCAATCCGATGCCCCCGTAGATAGCTTTTGAGCAACGGCTCTTTTGCCACTTGTGACTATAAATAGATGGGGTGTTCGGCCATGGCTAAGGTGGAGCACATTGGGGATGTGTTTCCCTTGTGTGTGCTTGGTTTGAGATGCCTCAAACCCACTTGTGCTTACGAGAAGTGCGAATCCATTGCGAGTGAGTGATTCTAGTGCACTACATTGAGAGATTGCATGAGTGACACTAGGTGATCGAGTTAAAAGCCGGTGGTGCTTGTTACTCTTAGAGGTTGCCACCTTCTAGATGCCTTGGTGGTGTCTCCGTCGAAGCATGCAAAGAAGATTATGCGGTGCTCCAGAGAATTGATTATGAGGGGGATGTGCTCACCCCGTGGGAGCCGTGAAGAGCAACTCTAATAGAGTGAGACGCGAAGGGTGACAAGTGGTCTGGCCGAGTCAAGTGCTAGAGCTTGTGGTAAGCACTCCACGTGGGAGAGTGTGACTTGCGGGTCACCACTAGCAAGAGGACCGACGATAACCTTGGAGCTTGTCTCAACAGGGACTAGCGTGTTGGCAAGCACATGAACCTTGAGATAAAAATCACCGTGTCATCCTTATCTTCTCGTTGGTTTGCATCCTAATTATACAAGCTTGTATTTACTTTCATTTACATTGTGCTTGAGTAGTTGCTTTTGTAATTACTTAGCTTGTGTAGCTTGCTAGTTACCTTCTTGCTTGTATAGCATAGAAGTAGCTCTCTTGTGTGACTAATTTTGTTTGAGTAACCTTGTTAGTCACTTTGCTTAGTTTGTGTAGCTAAGTAACTTGCGCTCTCTAATTTGGCATCAGTTGCATTGTTATTGAACATTGCTAGTGAGCTTAGGTTTTGTGCTTTTGCTTACTAGTATGTGTAGGAGCTCCCTCGTTGTTTGAAGTACTAGTGGCATAGGTTTGTGTGACCTTGCTCCTAGAATTGGTTTGGTGAGCTCCAGCTAGCTCGACACCTTAGTTGCTTGTTTAGGATTTTTGTAAGGTGCTGAGAACTTAGATAGATGGGTGTAGTCTTGGCTAGACTGATAATTTTAATTCTGTATTTGTTTCGGTTAGCTGGCACATTTAATTTTAGAAAGGACTATTCACCCCCCTCTAGTCTGCCATCTTGACCCTACAGAAGTTGAACCCATCAGTTCAGAAGGAGGATTTTAGTAGCCTTGCCACTGCCCTTCGCTCCTTCTTCCAAGAGATTCATCTGGTTTGAATCTCCAAGATCCAACCTTGCCCTCTTGGTGATGCATTTGTTCGGTTCAATAGTCTTTAGAAAGAGAAAGGTTTCTAGGACCGTCGTTTCATTTTGGCAATTACACCATGTCAGTCATTAAGCATGACGAAGCAGCGAACGCTCGTTCATTTGACCTTGATCATGAAGCCTGGCTCCTTCTTGTCGCTTTTCCTAAAGATCTGAAGAATGCGGCTAGAATTGCTAAGGCAGTTTCTGGCTTTGGCATCCTTGTTCATTAGCATGAGACTAGCAACCTGGCCAGAGTTGTTGTGAAGGTTTATTTAAATGATGATACCATTATTCTAGACTTGGTGAAGGTGAATGCAGGCTTACCAGAAAAGGGATGCTCCTAGATAGTGCCCTGCTTTGTCTTAAAGAAGCACAACGTCACCCTTTTGCCTGATGAAGAAGCTTTTGTCACTGAAGGACCACTACATCCTCTCCCACCATAGCCACCTCATTGGGATGGTCTAGTGCCCTCTGCAGGATTAGATGCTACTCCAGCGGAATCCAACAATGGTTCATCCATGAATGTTGATGGAGCTGGACCCAGTCATTGGTAGTAGCAGGTAGCCCCTAGGTAAATAGACCATGATGCTGTTCAGAAGGAGACAAGCCTAGTTGAAGTTCAAGGCACTACTGACAACGTGGATGTCACTCCCACTCAGCCAACAACTAAGATGTTCCTAGTCTTTAGTGTAGTTCAGGCTCCCCACAGCCTTGAGGTCAGTCATCATTGGTCCATCTACTCCAATGGACCCAAAGGATCCTCTTGTCACTATAGTGCCATCACTGATCCAAAAGGCACTTAACTTTTTTACATCCAGCCCATCTACCAATTTATTTAGTATCTTAACTCATCTTTATATTAATTATGATATTGTCATTCCTCCCTATTTTAATGAAGAATCCTTACTATTCCATCTGGCTTCATTCTCCATCCCCAGAATGGTGATCATGCTCTAGAAATGCTTGATATGGACCACATCGAAGAGGAGGATAAAGGTTTGGATGTTGAGGTGCTGGAGACTGCACCAACTATGTTCATGACACCATGCAAGAAGAAGACCTTCAAAGTGAGGGAGAAACTTGATGACAACTTCTTAAGGCGTAGCAAAAGGATTTCCAAAAAGCTTGATGGCTTCAAGGATGAAGAAAATGCTAAGAAGGCTAAGAAAACTGAAAAGGAAGATGAGTGTTGACATTCCTTAGCATCGCTACTAAGAACAGAGTTGAATCTAGTCCCCAACAACGGTGCTAAAAATGCTTGTTGGTATTTATTAACTTATCACTTGTTTAAGTAGCCACCTAATGTTGTTGACATTTCTTAACATCACTTTTGCTAAGTTGTCATCCCTAGCTGGGATGCCAAAAATGCTTGTTGGTACTTTCTCGCATCACTTAAAATGACACTAAGAAGTACTCTAGTATTTTATATGACTAGAAAGAATATAAATATATATATAGGGATCTGCAAGCGCATAGATAATATACCATTGTAGCACTTCACCTTGGAGTATTCTAGGTATCATTATTTATATTTTTACCATAAGAAAGGATGTGCAGTTGGAATATATTGATAACTTATATGTATGATGGAGAAGTAAACCATAACCAAACGTCTACTCACAACAAGGGGTAAGTCAAGAGATAAATATGATAAGTAATGATAAATGATAAATGATTATTCAGAGTACTCCTTTCTATGGCATTAGCATTGCTAAGTAGAAATTAGAGGAATAATTTCTAAGTCATTCTTAATTACAAGTCAAAGCATACATTGATTAATGCAATTACACTTAGTAGTCATTGCTAAGATCGACTTCATATCTACACATAAGGGATATTACTAAGGAAGATTAAGAACAGAGCTTGTTTTCCTTCGTAACTAGATCCTACTTGTCCTATATTCGGGGAGTGGACTACAAAGGGACTCAACAGGAGTGTAACATCCGTGATCCACCACATGGCTCGAAATATAGGGTGTATCCATAGGTAAACAACGTATAAGCACCGTGCTTACACAATGTCGACCACTCACCCAATGTACTTTAGAGCGAGCGCTATACGAACTTATGCTTGAATATAATGATAAATGATGAACATGATAACTAGGAACATGAATAATATTAAGAACAATGTCGAATCAATTGTAGCAAACATATGAATAATGAAAGTTGCAAAAGAGGATACAAGGGGCTATACCAAGCCATGCTTTTTGACATGATCAGAAATCTAAGTGAAGCTTGCCTCCCTCTAGATCTAGATTAGCTAGCTATGCCCTTGAATATGGTAGAGCTCTGAGAATGATTGGGGTTTTTGCCTTCTTAACTGAATGATTTATGCCTCATGGAGCGGGGGTAGGGGCTCGTATATATAGGACGAAGCATCCATTCTGAGCCCTCAGATCAAACCAACTTGAAAGAATGGCGTAGATGCAAACCCTAAGGCGGTGGAGAACTGACATTCGAAGGAGGAGGCTGATAGTGGGCCCTAGGGCTAGCTGGCCTGCAGGTGGGGCCGTGGCATCGTCTCGTAGTCTTCTTCGGTGGTTTGACTTCTGGTGTCCTCTAGAACCTTCTGGAGTTATTTTCACCATGGATAAGCGTGATTACTTCTGACATCTAGGTCCACCTTGATGGATTTCTGAATATACCCTGCTAAAAATATAGATTCACCAAAACTTATAGAATTTGTTAGTTTAAACACCTAAGTCTATGTTGGTGATTACTTTCAGGCCCTTATCCAAGTTATATTGATGCTTTATAATGTTTGTTAACTACTGTCAACAAACTCCCCCAAGCTTAACATTTGCTCATCCCTGAGCAATGCTAAACTCAACAATGGATCAGTAGTTCTTCTATGTTTTTACTCCTCAAAAGTACACATGTGTTCAAACAAAAATTCTCCTCGGATTAGAATAAACTGATCTGACTTTAAAACTTACCCATATTACCTTCAACCATGGGGCTTCTTAGCCTTCACTTGGATCTTGAGCAATTGAAAGACAAAACTATCAAATCAAGCACTATATCTCAAGTTCTTTGCACAACCATTATTCTAGAGTTTTTATGGGTTTTAAAAATAAAAACTCAGAGCTTCCATTGTATAACACTCTCAAGTCTCTCAATATATGTGGTATTTGTGGATCCTCACCAAGGCAACAGTGATGTTATGCCTTTCTTTCTTCCTACAACTAAGGCTTATGTGGAGCTCATAGGAGTGGAAATAGCATAAAAGAGCATACTTGTAATACATGTATTGTAAAGTCAAACCTCGGGTCCAAAAAGAGTTGAGTCATACAATCAAATGAAGATGTATATGTGTATGGATATATATGGTGGATAACCTAATTCTACTATGCTCCTTGAAAACATATTTCTCTTTTGAAATTTGGAAATACTTTTGCAAGAAAACATGGGCTATCTTATTCATTTCTTTCTTTTTTCTTATTTTTTCAGACAGGCATCTGAGTACCCATTATTTTTGATATCTTGGACACTTGTCCATTTTTTAGCTCTTTTCTTCTTTTTTATGAATAACTTTTGCATAGTCTCATACTTTTTTCTGCAACAAAACTTTTGAGAGATAGCAACAAGAACTTAGAGCATTTATTTGGTGGAAAATCCTATCAAGCATATTTTTGGTGTTCACTCTCAGTGTAGGAGTAAAACATTTTTGGGTGGATCTAGATGGAATGTCATGTTTTTGCGCCTATCCCCAGTGTAGGAGTAGTGCATATGTGAGTGGTGTGTTCGTGATCTTGATTTTAAGAGCATGGCAAACCTCTCATAAGGATCAACAAAGCTTGACTAAACTCAATATAAAACAAGTAGCATATATGAGTGGAAGTTTTCCTAGTCTAAATAACATATATGGCTCCGATAGGAATTCAAGTCTTGTCATACAGGAACTCATTATGTAGTATTTTTATGTTTTTAAAAGATAAATCTCTAGAACTTTAGTGTCATCGGTAAAAGATAATAACATATAAGGATCAACAAAGCTTGACTAAACTCAATGTCATAGAAGCTGTTGTGGAAAATTCTTTGTCCAATTGTACATTTGATCATTGGTACACCAGGGTCTTCCTTCTTGGTGAGGAATGGTGAAGCGAGGAGGTGGTCGTACTTTGATCTGTGTGTACTAATCATCTTGACTGATTCTTCTTATGACTACCTAGCCTTGTTCTTCCTTCTTCGGTAATTTCTCTTCTTGGTTATTGTTATCTCTTTGGGCATGTATGTCATATGTGGATGACTAGGAGAATGCAAAATATGATTCTTGAAAGTGAATTTCTCCTTTTTATCCTTTATTGTGAAGCAGATCTTGGCACTGTCCGTGTAGATGATGGCTTTTGCGGTGCTTAGGAAAGGTCGGTCCAAAATAACGGGTGCCCTTACATCTCCACCAGTTTCCAAAACCATAAAGTCAACAGGTACGTACGATTGCCTAACTTGAACACAAATGTCTTCAAGAATTCTCTTGGGGTAGCAGAGTGACTGCCAGTAAGCTGCAAACCAATGTTTGTGTACAACAGAGTATCTCCATTGATTTTCTCATAGATTACCTTTGGTATGATGCTCACACTTGCTCTAAAGTCATAGATAGCTTCTTGGAATATATGAGGACCAATAGCTATGGGGATGACTGTTGGTATAAATTAAATGTACACAAGAAAATAAGGTATCCGAAAGCACACAGATAAAACTACCATTGTAGCACTTCATCAAGATTATCCTAGTTTTAATATCGAACCCAAAGGAATAGCAGGTGAGGATAACTAAGTCTATAAACTTAACCCAACTTCACAACCAAGGTCAGAAAATAGGGAGTATAAAGGAGACTACTAAGAACTGTCTAGTTCCAATCTCGATAAACTTTGCCTTCTATCGTTCTATCATGGGTGATGTCTCATATAGAATAAAATAAGAGTTTCTTCCCTACAAGCACCATTTGGCCACCAAGTCCTATTGACGGGAGGTGGACTACGTAGGACTTAACGAAGCTATAAAAGTTACCTTCATGATCTACCACTGATCTGGAAAATAGGGGGCATTCACAAGTATCCCTAGTCTAAGCACCACGCTTACACTACGAATACTACTTCAATCAAGGAGCTATCAAGATCAAAGCACTCAAAAGAGAGTTGCAAACTTGAAGAACAATATAAATAAATTGCTTACTTAACTCAGAAGTCGATTACCAAAGAATCTCAAAAGCAAGCTCTAGAAGAACTTAATCCCATAGAATACAAGCCATAGAGAAGCACTAACAAGCCAGAACTCCTCCAAAACTCCCCTCTCTCACTCTATATCTCTATCTCTAATACAAGACTAAATCCTATGGTGGACTAATATTCTCTTGATTGCTGGCCTAGATCTTGGTGGGGATAGGAATTAGAGTTTCTGGCTCCTCAGCTCTTAGGATCTAACTTGGCTTTAGGGAGAGGGTGCAACCCTATATTTATAGCCCTGGGGGTTGAATATGAGCCCTTGGATCAAACCGGCTTGAGGTACGGTGGAGATGCTTCCTAGGAGGCAGTGGAGGAAGACTCTGGAAGCTCATGGGCATTTCCCACCGTGGTAGGCTAGGAGTCCTAGGGTAGGGTTGGCTGGCCCCACCTAGCAGGGTCTTGTGCCCTGCCTCGGCGTGGTGTCCTCTGGTGTCTGCTAGAACATTCCTGCGTAGTAGCCACGAAATTATCCCATGATCTTTTTTGATATTTAGGTCCTCCTTGGCAGTTTTCTGTGTAAATCATGCTAAAAACATAAATTCACCAAAACTCATGGAAACTATTAGTTTAAACCTCCTATTCTATGATATTCATCCATTTTGATCATATATGCAAGAAAGGTTGATGGTTCATGATATACTTTAACTACCGTCAACAAGCCCCCCCACACTTAGGCTTTTACTCGTCCTTGAGAAAAGATGGATTACTCAAGACATAACTTCGGAACAAGACATAAATATAAGACCATTCCTAGTTAGACATGCACTGCAAGATTCAAAGTGTCTACCATAAAACTTTAGGTGTTTGAAGAACAGAATAGCATGAAATAGATCACCTTCACTCTTTTAGTTAAGTTAGTAGAAGAAACAATTAATATTTTGAAAAACAAAGCATAGCTTACCTTCTCCTTTTGCAGTACTTCTCAAATCACTTATATATATGGTATTTTTGGATCCTTATCAAGGCATAAATGATATTGTCTTCTTTCTTTCTACTTCTAAAAGCTTATGTGGATCTCAGGTAGGGATGAAAATATGAAAACATACGTGCATTGCCCATATTGTATAATCAAAACAAGAATCTAAGGAGAAAAGTATCATACTCTTAGATCAAGATGTGCATGTGTATTGAATATATGTGGTGGCTAATCCTAATTCTACTATGCTCCTTGAAAACATGTCTCTCTTATTTAATACTTGAAAATTTTTGCTAGAGAGCATGGGCTATCTCTTCTTTTTTTCACGGCGGTCATCTAAGTATCCATTGTTTTAGATACTTGTACACTTGTCCATTTTTTCAATACTTTTCTTTTTGCATAGCAACATATCTCTTTCTACAATACTTGAAAAATTTCAAGAAAGACATTTACAAGAATTTGGAGAATTTATTCCTAATTTTTTTGTGTCTTCTCCCAATATAGGAGTAAAACATTTTGGTGAATGGAAAACATGTGATTGCATACTCCCAATGTAGGAGCAGCAAAATATATGTGGAGTGTACGTGATCTTGACCTTGAGAGCATGATAAATTTCTCAACAAGGGTTACAAGGTTTGACCAAACTCAATATAAATGCAAGTAGTACATGTAGACGGTTTATCTATCCTATATATAGCTCCGATAGGACATTGCTTTTACTACAAAGGAAAAGTATAGCTATCCATTTTACTTTTGAAATAAAATTCTCCAATGACAAAACTTCAAGAATCAGGTTCTCTTTATTCTACCATATTAGATTCCTCAACAACTTAAGAAATCATGGGGGTCCCTATTAATAAGTTCCCAACAGTAGCAAGACTTCTAGGAAAAGTATCATGTGAGTCTATTCCTTAGTCATGACTGAAATAATCTTTTCTATCTGTTTTAAGTTATCTTAGTGTGTGATTTTTAATTTGGTTTGAAACAGAAGGCGAAAGATATGAAAACATAGTGTATTGGGCTCAAACCTGACCGTGGACGAAGCGCGATGCGAGGAGGCGAGGTGATGGGCTAGCCAGCACTATGGGGTGGCCGGGCGGCTTGCTACTATAGCTGCTCAGGGCCCACCTTATTGTATGTGGTCCCTAGTTAATTACCTTCCAAATTCCATGATTTTTCCGATTGAATTTTGTTCCGTGGTCGTGATGTGCCTCTCCCACACTTGTTTTTTTTGTATAATCTTTTCTGCACAACATGTGGAGACAAACACATATCCAAAAATAGAGATAGAGAACATGTAATCATAATAAGACTCATTAAAAATAAATAAGGAACTTTATTTATTAATTCCAAACCTAACCAAACAATCTTCTAATTAACTGAGCTAATGATCGAACCTAACATTTAAAACGACGAACCTAACAACTTTAACCTAACTCATGTCTTATCAGCTAGATAACTAATTCTTTCCAACATCCTTGAAAAACATCTCCCTCTCGATTCTCTCATTCTCTTTCTTAGCCATATCTCTCACAAATCTCTCATTCTCTTTCTTGAGGTTGCTAATTTCTAACTTATTCATCTCCATTTGCCTACTTAGGGTACGAACTGTACTGGTGATGAGAGTGACTGCTTGGGTGAGAGTATCAACTTTAGTTTCTAGCATAGCTATGGTTATCCTTGGGCGCTTGGCTTCTCTTTCCAAAGGAGCAGGTGCAGATCTCTTGGGAGCTTCTCTTGGTGGAATGAACTTGACTTAGCTTCACGAAGCACGAATTCCTTCGAGAGGGACATGAGGAGTGGTCATAGTGTATTTCACACATGTGACCTCCCCCAAAATGTTGGTCTTCATACCCATGATCCTCTCATTGGGTCTAGGAGGCAACAACTTGGTGTCCTTCGGTACATCAATCTTCGGTCCTCTCGGCGCATCTTCCAGAAGTAGATGATCTTGTGGCGTCGGGAGTGTTGGTTGATGAGCTTGAGCAAAATAGGACTACCCATAGGTCCTTATTGGTGGCACAGGCACTACTTCCTTGGGAGGAATGATGGCAAGAGGCAAAGGCTCTTCAATGGGGACAATGGCTAGCACATCTTCCTTTGGAGGAATCTTGTTCAGGTCGACTCTAAAGGGAACTATCTCTCTTCCGGCAATTGGATCTTGAAAATGGGAGGAGAGCTCTGCTATGGAAAGGAGAGGAGGCATGAATGCAATGGGGTTGAAGGTAGGCATGGGTTTGTTTATATAGGGGAGGTTGACTTGCAGCAGAGGTCAAAAGATGCGAATGGACCGAAAAAGATGGCATTCTATCTCGGAAGAGTCTAGAAGGGGCATGAGAGTTGATGGCACACGAGAGGTAGAGACGGGGGGTCGGGCGGCCTGACCATGGGGCCGGGTAGCCCCACCTATCATCGTCTCGGAGTGAACTTCCTCACGTGTGTTTCTAACTCTATTTCCTTCCCGAAAAACATAATTTTGCATTTTGTTTCATAACAGAGGATGGCAGTTGTGTAATTAAGGTAAAATTATGAAATCTAATTCATCAACTACCTCAAGTGGTTTATCAGGTTCTAGAAAGATTTTGAGACGGTGGCCGTTTACCTTGAATAATGTACCTTTGTTGTTTTGAAGAGTTACCGCTCCATGTGACGAAGTGCTTATCATCGTAAATGGTCCTTCTCACTTGCTTCAAAGTTTTCTATGCCCGAATAATTTAACCCTAGAATTAAAAAGTAATACCTTATCTCCAGGTCAAATTCCTTCTTGTTGATCCTCTTTTCATGCCATCTTTTGGTTCTCTCTTTGTAGATTCTTGAATTATGATATGCTTTCTCTCGCCATTTATCTAACTCCGAGAGTTGCATCTTTCTTTTTATTCCTACAGCTTCAATGTTCATATTCCATTGCTTGATAGCCCAGTGAGCCTTGAACTGTAGCTCAATAGGTAGATGGCAAGTCTTTCCATATACCAACTGATATGGTGACATACCTAATGGTGTCTTGTAGGCCGTACGATAGGCCCAAAGTGCCTCGGGTAGTCGATCTTTCCATGCACTTCCCATCTCATCAACCGTCTTCTGTAGAATATTCTTGATTTGCTTATTCGATATATCTTCCTGGCCACTTGTCTGAGGGTGATATTGAGTAGCAACATTGTGACAAATCCCATGATTCCTCAGATATGCATGAAACTTCCTGTTAGTGAAATGAGTTCCTCCATCACTGATCACCTAAACCCTCTTCTTGGAAATATTATTTCATGAAACATCTTCTTGGAGTTCCTTGCATCCGCATTTCTACATGGCATGGCTTCAGCCCACTTGGAGACATAATCGATTGCCACCAAGATATATTTGCAGTTCTTTGACTTTGTAAATGGTCCCATATAGTCAATTCCTCAGACATCAAAGAACTCAATCTACAGGTTGTTGGTGAGTGGCATGGCATCTCGTGAATTTATATTCTCGTGCCTGTAACACGCTCCACATCTCCTGATGAAATCTTTTGTGTCTTCATACATAGTTGGCCAATAGAATCCACTCTGCCAAATCTTTGCATGAGTGCAGAATACCCCATAATGTCCTTCATAGGGTGATGAGTGGCATCTTTCAATGATCTCAATGCCTTCCTCTGCCGGTACACATCTTCTGAGCAAACCATCAGCACACACTCTGAAGAGGTACGACGGATCCCATATGTGGAGATGACTTTCGTAGATGTGCTTTCTTTTATTCTCCCCTGATGGTACATAACCTGCAACCATAAAATTGACAATATTCGCGTACCAGGGGTCTAATCTAGTGATCTTGAAGAGCATGTCATCCCTCATCGAATCATTGATAGGTAATTCCTGCGGATTCTCAGATTGCATTCTAGACAAGTGATCAACAACTGGATCTTCTACTCCCTTTTTTTCTTTTATTTCTAAGTTAAATTCTTGGAGTAACAAAATCCATCTTATTAATCGAGGTTTAGCATCTTTCTTAGTGAGCAAATATTTTAAACCAGCATGATCAGTGTAGACAATCACTTTTGCTTCTACTAAGTAAGACCTGAACTTATCAATAGCAAAAACAACAATTAGGAGTTTTTTTAGTTATTGCATAATTAAGTTAAGCTCCTATCAGAGTTTTGCTAGCATAAGCAATTGCATGATACTTTCTATGTTTTGTTTGTCCCAAAACTGCCCCCACAACATAGTCACTAGCATCACACATGATTTCAAAAGGTAAACACCAATCAGGGGGTTGGATGATTGGTTCAGAGATGAGTGCTTCTTTTAAGAATGTTAAAAGATTTTAAACATGCATCATCAAATTCAAAGGGAACATCCTTAGCTAACTGGTTTGTCAATGGTCTAGAAATATATGAAAAATCTTTTATGAATCAGCGATAAAAACCATAATGACCCAGAAAACTTCGGATCCCTTTGATATTTACATGTGGAGGTAGTCATTCTATTACTTCAATTTTAGCTCTATCTACCTTAATTCCTCTTTTAGATACTAAGTGTCCTAGCACCATGCCTTCTATAACCATGAAATGATATTTTTTCCAATTAAGGACTAAGTGCTTTTCTTCACATCTTTGCAACACCTTGTCTAAATTTTTAAGATAATCATCAAAAGTTTTTCCATAAATAGAAAAATCATCCATGAAAACTTCCATAATTTCTTCAATCATATCAGAAAATATAGACATCATGCATGTTTGAAAAGAAGCTGGAGCATTACATAATCTAAAAGACATTCTTCGATAAGCATAAGTTTCATTTGGACATGTAAAAGTGGTTTTGCTTTGGTCATCTGGGTGCATTGGAATTTGGTGATACCTTGAATATACATCAAGAAAACAAAAGAAAGAATGGTTCAGTATTTGCTCTAACATTTAATCAATGAAGGGTAGTGGAAAATGATCTTTCTTAGTTGCCTTGTTAAGTTTTTGGTAGTCTCTGCACATACGCCAACCTGTGACAGTTCTTTAGGGGATTAATTTATTTTTCTCATTTTTAGCAATAGTAATTCCCCCTTTTTAGGTACAACTTGGACAGGGCTTACCCACTCACTATGCAGCACATGATAGATGATCCCGGCATGCAAGAGTTTCAAAACCTCTTTCTTAACTACCTCCCTTATCACATTGTTAAGCCTACATTGGGGCTCCCTAGAAGGTGTACAATCTAGATCTATAGGGATGTGTTGGGTATAAAGAGCAACACTAATTCCTTTAAGGTCTTAGAGTGAATAGCCAAAAACAGAATGATGCTTTTCTAGGATAGTTATTAAGCGCAAAGATTCTTCTTCAGAGAGTTTATCACTTATGACCATAGGAGAATCCTGATCATTATTAAGAAAAGCATATCTCATACCAGAAGGCAAGGGTTTAAGTTCAATGGAGGGTTTAGGTGGTTCTAGCAATTCATCGAGAGGTTCAGGATCAATAGGATCTTATCATCTTCATCAATGAAGAATTGAGCATCATCTTTTAGATTAGGTTCAATTGGGTCATCAAGAGATTGAAACGATCCTGCATTCCATGAAGGGAATGCCACAGATTCAAAGTGTAATAGATGAATGAGTTCATGCCATTACCCAAATCTCAGTTGAATAACAGAGTCATACACGAATATTAGAGTATAAATAGAAGGTTTACAATACTTATTATCATCACCACGCAGGGTGGAACACACTTACACATAGCAACTAGAACAACATCTCGTAGATAGCAGCGGAAACTAGGACTCCCCGCACCAAGCTTGAGCACAGGACGAACCCCTACTCCTCCCAGTCGTCCTCCTCATCATACTCGGGCTCTAAACCTGCCAAAAATCTATCAGTACACTTGGTACTGGCCACACATCGCCCACCCTATCATGCATTTGCTTTGTGGAACTGGATGTAATTGGGGTTAAGAAGAGAAACCTATCTTTGGCTGTGGTTTCCTATGCGAGTAATCTATTTTAATAGTATAAGTTTATCAAATTTTCACCCATCTTATTCACACACATTATCCCATCCCCACACGCACATCTCATCACCCCCACCACATCTTATCTCACTCTCTCATCGGCATGGACAGCTCCCTCTCGTCCATGTCTCAACGGCCTCGGCCGGAACACCACTTTGATAACCTAGGGAAAGTAGAAGGACTCTTTCTCTAGTCAAGTGAAGCTATACTCAGGAAAGGTCCATAGCCGACAAGTCGGCATATGTATCGATCGATCAACCAGAACTATATAGAGGTTTACACTATCCACAAGATCACCATCATCGATGATGCGCCTCGTCTAGGCTGATTCCAGGCTGCCTTCCAACTAGATACGGTACCACCCTATCACTCAGAACTAGGGCCGTGTCAGAGTACCACCGACACGCTGAGACTGTGAGATGTAGTACCGAGCCTCGGTGGTCACTACGCTGTCTTAGGAGGGGTGTGGGTCATCGGACCCGTACCTCCCTACACTATCCGCTAACCTTCCAATAGTAGTGGCACCGCACTAGCAAGTCGTACGTCCATCCTGTTTCCATGGTAAGGGCGAGTGGGGGCGTAAGGATTCCTAAGACCCGGTTCATAGAACATATCAGTCCTTAGGGTGACTAAGCAGGATATCTTCACAAAAGGGCCAACCGGTGGTCCGCTCGACGGAACACCCGGTACCCCGTGCCATCACAGCACCTCCCATCCTAGAGCTTTGTCCCATGAAGACACTCCACCCCGGGACCTCTCCCTATCACATGTACCCGCCATAGGTATCTCACATGGGGAACGCCCAGGTAGCACCCCCTTGGCAAGACTTGCCCTTGAGACTCATTGTCGGATCCTGCTCGGTCGACTCAACCCTCACCACTCACCCAAGACTCATACCAAGATCTCCCCATGTTCATTATCATGTTATTATCAGGTTATCAGCACCTCATGCCTTATCTCGTTACGCCTCTCACTCACTGTCATCACATCACAGACATAATGCGAGTAAAAGTAAAAGCAATAGTAACAAGTATATATAGTAGCATCTAACCTAGCAGCAGGGTGAGCAGGAGTAAGGTTGCAACAAGGTAAAGGCTCAAAAAGCAGTAACTACCATGCAATACTAACATCATCATTATTGCAAAAATGTAAAGCACTAGCTGTTCTACTATTTGCAATGCGTAATAGGATCTATGGACGGGTGGGGTGTGGCACCTGGTAGGTCGTCACCCAAGTGGTCATTGTAGCCAGGGTCGAACTTCTTAGTCGGTGGCTCCTCCGGGTCTGTAAAACGTGACATACAGCCGCGTTAGCGGCTCCTATAGAGGTGCACAAAGAAGCAACTAAAAACCAAATATCCAAAAGCAATCAAACATAGGCCTGTGACGTAGAGCTCATTTTTAGAAAAATTTATACTCCGGTTTGGCATTTTTCTGAGCTACGGTGTATTAGTTATGAATTTTGAAGATTAAATCATTTTCTAAAAAAGAAAAAAGGGTTGAAATTCCAGGGGCTGACACGTGGCAGCTTCTGATTGGGCGAGGTGGTCTGAGAGATTGACAGGTGGGACCGGTCAGCGTTGACTAGGTCAATGGTCAATGGTCAAAGTTGATCGGGCCGGGTATTGGGCCTAGATGGGTCGGGTCAGGGCCGGTCTTGGGCCGGGTTGGGCTGGCCCAGGCCCGGACACGTGTTGATCGCTGGCGGTGGCCACGTGTGCTGAGAGCGGGCTACGGTCTAGCAGACACGGTTTATGGTGGACTCGTGCCTACTGGTCTGTGAGCCGATGGCTCGGTCCATGGTGGAACAGGTCCACCACCCCTCTTTTCTCCTCAACTCAGGGTGGACCGATCCACTGAGCACCCCCACTCTCCTCTGTTTTCACCGCTCGATGGTCGCCGACCATCGACGGCGAGCCCATTCACCGTGGCGCTCCGAAGGCTTGGGGCCAGTCAGAGAGTATCTACGGTCTCCCGAGGGCGTGATGGTTACGACGAGGGTACAAGGACGGCCGAAGGCTACTCCGATGTGGTTACTCTCGGCGGCTGCATCTCATCGGCGGCCGCAGGGCTTGGAGAGGCATCTGCGGCTCCAATCAAGACCCAAGGTGAGGCTTTTTCTTCAATTGGTGATAGGTAGGAGTGACTAGGGGTGGTGCTATTGACCATGGGTCACAATGGGCCTAGACGGTGGTGAGGAACGCGGCGGCGCCCCGGTGCTCGGTCTCGCCGGCATGGTGGTCTCCTCTTGGTGGTTTCTGAGGCGTCCTCTTCCTTCTAGCGCGCGCACGGGCCGTGCCTCAGCAAGGCGATGCAGGCTGTGCCCCAGTCCCTACCTCTACCATGGTGTGGGTGGCGAAACCGCCTCGCCATGGCCGTGCTCTGGCCATGGCGAGTGCGCTCTGCACTCGTACGCGTCTGTGGTGCTCTAGTGCGGTTACTGCTGGGCGTAGCCACACCTGGGTGCGGCCATGGGTGCAGCTCGGGCGCATGTACCAGGGAGGGCAGGGCGATGGCCTCGGCCATTTTTCTCTAAGAAAAAGGGTGGTGATTGACATGGCGACGATAGACACGCGAAACAGAGGAGGTCATGGCTTCGTAGCTTACCATGTGTGGCATCGGCGATTGGGTGGCAATGCAGAGGCGAGTTGAGGCTGTGACGAGCGATGGTGCAGTGCCGCATTGTCCCGAGAAGAAGATGTCAGGGTTCGTCCTTCGTCCCAATGGCACGACCGCTCCGACTATGGCAGTGAATGACTTCGGCGGCTCTGGTTTTTCCCCCTCGTCTCCTACCCCTCCTCTTCTTCTCCTCTTTGGTTCGGTGAAGGCAGGGAGGCCACAACATGGCGGCCGTGTAGGGAAGGGCGCTAGGGCGCTGGCTTGGGCCTTTTAGCTGGGGCGTGGTCATGGTGACTGATGAACGGTGACGGCTCATGCGGGGACACGTGGTGCCAATCGGAAGGGGCGGAACTAGGGCTGTGGGCCTCCTTGGCACAATGTGGCGGCGCTGGCGACCCCGATTTTGAAATCAGGTGGTCAAAATGTGGACAGCGATGGCGTCATGTTGCGGGCTTGCCCCCGCAGGCATCAGCACGGCAGGCGGTGGCGGGACGGGCACTGGTGCCCTCGGATCATGGACGTGGCAAGCAATCGAGCGTGGGAGGCCAGCGGGGTTGGAACGGATGACGTGATCAAGCAGGGTGCCTTTGGATTCCCTCTCTGCTCCTTGGCGTAGCTACTTTGCTCATGGGAAAAAGCAGAGGAGTGGGGCAAGGTGGGGAAGGTGATGACGCGCGGGCCTCGCTCGTCAGCTAGCGTGGAGAAGACGGAGCTCGGCTTCGGTTTATCGTCTTGCGGTGAACGGGTGGGGGCGTCAAGGTTGCTTGCTGGGCCAGCTCATGGTGATGGGCCAGAGCACAGGAGCTGGGCTCCATAGCTCAGTAGTGGGCGCACACAGCCAGGAAGGCTTGTGGCCGCATGGCCCAGTGCGGTCGCTTGGGCCGGTGGAGGCCGAAATGGCTTTTTTTTTTCCAATTCCTAATTTATCCTAAGTCTTTTCTATTTCTATTTCTATTTAAGTCAAGGCCACTTATATGCAAATACACATGTGCCACTTATGTACTTGCCCTTAGGGGTAGACACTAGGGGTCTGGGGTAGGTTAGGGTTCCATCCAAGGGTAGGCACCTTGATTGGGTTGTAAATAATTAACCACAAATAATTAATTAGCAAGATTAATTTAAAAGTAAAACAAGTTTTTGATTTTATTAGCAGTACATAAACCAAATAAACTCCAACTTGTGAGTAGATAATTAAATGCAAATGCTCTACTTGCTATATAGGTGCTACTTGTGCAACTACATGGGTGTTTTTCCTATATGACACTCAACAAACATGGGTATGTTTGCGAAAAAATTTTCAGTTGTGATTTTTGGGTTTCGGAAAAATAGGGATGTTATAGAGATGCTACCTTAACCTCTTTTGTTGGGTCTATCTCAGTTAGTGGCTCTATCTTAGTATTAAGAGAATGAGTGATAGGCATAGAGAGCTCAAAGTTTTCCCCAAGTTTAATATTCAATTTCTCCGTTTCTATTGGTTGCCCTATAAACAAATCAAATTCCACAACATCAAAGATGTAGAAATTCAATAGGACTTGGGTTTCATTAACAAAAATAGGAAGGGCACATAAAATTCTCAAACTCAGGACAATGTGTCCTGAAAGGTTTTTTAGCAACTTAGTAGTTGGGGCTAATGGCATATCTTTTAATAAATCTTGAGCAAATATAGCATACATGATATTAACACCCACTATTGGATTATAAAAGGAATCGAAAAGAGCTTTGTCAAGTTGGCACTCAATGGTGATAGAGGGTGAATCTAAATGAATTATTTTAGATGAAAGCTCTGATTCTTCTAACCACTCATTACTTAAAACAGACACTAGCTCTTTCATTGTCTCTTTAAAGAAATCATCCTCAGAAGGGTCTTAAGATTTTATAGACGGTAGATTTCTAGACTCCTGAGGTTTTCTCATCATGTGGTAATTCGAGGTATTTCCAGATTCATCAAAAAGTTCATCCTCAAATTCAAGCATGAAATCTAAAATTGGAGTTTTCTCCTCCTCCGGTGGTTTGGGATCTGGAATAGCTAAAGGTTGAGATGGTTCAGGCAAAAATTCGGAGTCAGCTATTTGGGGTTCTTTCTCTAACAACTTCTCTCTCTTCAGGAAGGTCATCTAAGATTTTTATAAGAATGTTTCTCCTTTGTTCAGCAGTGATGTGCATGAACGAACCTCCTGTGGCTGTATTAAGGTGTTTTGTGGTTTTTCTGTTGAGGCCCACATAAATGTTGGAGAAGAATGGGGTTTGACAAAGCAAGGTTGGGACTAGAATCTAAAATAGTGTTAAAGTGTTCCCATGCCTTACCTAGAGATTCTTTTTTTTCTATTGTTTAAAACTCAAAATTTCTAAACAAAGTTTGACAACCTTATAGATGGGTAAGATTTGTAAACAAAAGCTAGAATGTAAGGCTTCCCAATCTCCATGACTAATCCCAATGTGAAGTTTATACCAGCGTTTAGCTTCTCCCGTCAAAGAGAAAGGAAAAAGCTTTCATCTTAATGTTTCATCGGACATGCCTTCATTGTGTCAGCATGCACAGGTCTGCTCAAAATCACATAAGTGGGAATAGGGGTTCTCACTAACATTGCCAGAAAATGGTTGATCCTGAACCATATTAATAAACTCTGGACTAAGCTCATAGCCAGATGATAGGATGGGTTTAGATGATTTAGCTGGCTTAAGGCTCATACCCGTGGGTGCTCCGTATTGGTAAAGGAGGGTGGTTACGGGCTCCATGGTAGAAAGGTAAAGAAAAACTAAAAGTAAAGATAAAAGTATAATACAAGATGAAGCTAGACTCAAAGTTAACTCAGCAAACCGTTCCCTGGCAATGGTGCTAGAAATACTTGTTGGTATAAATTAAATGCACATAAGAAAATAAGGTATCCGCAAGCGCGCAGATAAAACTACCGTTGTAGCACTTCACCAAGATTATCCCGGTTTTAATATCAAACCCAAAGGAACAGTAGGTGAGGATAACGAAGTCTATAAACTTAACCCAACTTCACAACCAAGGTTCAAAAATAGGGAGTATAAAGTAGACTACTAAGGACTGTATAGTTCTAATCACGATAAACTTTGTCTTCTATCGTTCTTTGTGGGTGATGTCTCATAAAGAACAAAATTAGAGTTTCTTCCCTACAAGCACCATTTGGCCTACCAAGTCCTATTAACGGGAGGTGGACTACATAGGACTCAACGAAGCTATAAAAGTCTCCTTCGCGATCTACCACCGATCTAGAAAATAGGGGGCATTCACAAGTAATCCTAGTCTAAGCACCACGGTTACACTGTGGATACTGCTTCAATCAAGGAGCTACCAAGATCAAAGCACTCAAAAGAGAGTTGCAAACTTGAAGAACAATATAAACAAATTGCTTACTTGAATCAGAAATCGATTACCAGAGAATCTCAAAAGCAAGCTCCAGAAGAACTTGATCCCATAGAATACAAGCTATAGAGAAGCACCGACAAGCCATAACTCCTCCAAAATTCTCCTCTCTCACTCTATATCTCTATCCCTAATACAAGACTAAATCCTATGAAGGACTAATCTTCTCTTGATTGCTGGCCTAGATCCTGGTGGGGATAGGAATTAGGGTTTCTAGCTCTTCAACTCTCAGGATTTGACTTGGCTTCAGGGAGGGGGTGCAGCCCTATATTTATAGCCCTGGTGGTTGAATACAAGCCCTTGAATCAAACCGGCTTGAGGTACGGTGGAGATGCATTCTAGGAGGCGGTGGATGAGGACTCTGGAAGCTCATGGGCATTTTCCACCATGGTAGGCTGGGTGGCCTAGGGGTGGGGCCAGCCGACCCCACCTGGCAGGGTCTCATGCCCTGCCTCGACGTGGTGTCCTCTAGTATCTTTTAGAACATTCCTGCATAGTAGCCACGAAATTATTCCACGATCTCTTTTGATATTTAGGTCCTCCTTGGCGGTTTTCTGTGTAAATCCTGCTAAAAACATAAATTCACCAAAACTCATGGAAACTGTTAGTTTAAACATCCTATTCTATGATATTCATCCATTTTGATCATTTATGCAAGAAAGGTTGACGATTTATGATATACTTTAACTACCATCAACAATGACAGGTGTTCCTGGATCTCCTTTCTGACGGGCAAGGAATAATCCTCCTGTCTACCTGTCAATTGTTTTATGTAGCATCCTATATCATTGTGAATATCAACATAATTTGCAATTTTGAGATCTTCTAGTTGCCCCAGAATCTTACCTTTGTCTATCGGAGGAACAACAGCCGCCAACTGAGCTATTTGTGATTCTATCATTTTATTAAAGCTATGCTAGTTTTTAATGGTAGGGGAGAAGCTATCCATTCTATTATTTATATTTTCTAAGATCTTGTCATTGGAAGCTAGTTTTCTAGATAAGCCCTCCATAATTTTAGCTTGGCCAGAAATTAATTCTCTCAAGGATGGCTGGTTATTAAAATTATTGTAATTATTATCTTGATAGTTACCTTGGTAGTCCGGCCGTTATTGCTGATTCCATCCTTGATTCTGTTGAGGACGATAGTTGTTGTTGTTGTTGATAAAGCTCACATCCTCTTGGGATTCAGGACAGTTGTTCCCTGAATGCCTAGTGTTGCCACATTCTTCACACGTCATGCGGGAATCATGAATGTGCTTGACTTCTTACTTCTCATTGCTCATTCTTCATGATTCTTTGTGAGCAGATCCATCTTGGCAGATAGCATGTCTACCTTCTTGAGTTGATGCATACCTCCACCTCTCTTGCGGGTTTGAAGACATTCTTCATTCCAACCTTGGCTGGAGACCATCTTCTCCACAAGAGCTGTTGCTTGTGTGATTGTGTGTGATAAAAATACACCTCCAATAGCAGCATCCATATTCTCACGGGTGCTGTTTGTCAACTCATGGTAGAAAGTCTGCATGAGTAGCCAATCCTCCATCCCATGGTGAGGATATTCTGAAATATAATCTTGGAAGTGTTCCTATGCCTCTAGGACAGATTCATCATGTTGCTGCTGAAAACTTAAGATTCTTCCACACAGAGCATTGGTCTTGATTGTGGGAAAGAACTTTGCTAGGAAGGCAGTGGAGCAGTTCTCCCAAGTAGTATTTCTATCTTTATTAGCGTAGAACCATTGCTTCGCCTTCCCTAAAAGTGGGAATGGGAAGAGGCGAAGTAATATGGCATCTCTGGTGCCTCCCTTGATGGTCAAAGTGCTGCAAATCTCTAAGAAATGTTAGAGATAAGCACTCGCATCTTCATGTGCCTTTCCACAAAACTGGTTAGGTTGCAACATGTTGATGAGAGCTGGCTTGAGCTCAAAAGCATTGACTCCAATGTTGACTGCCGGTCTAGTACGGATGTTGGCCGTAGTTGGAGCTAAGAATTCATGGAGTCTTGTTGGCCATGGCTTCAAAAACTAGTGTTAAGCTTCACCTTGTCTGGTTGTCTTCCAATTCTAAAGCTAGAACTTTCTTGAGTTTAGCTCTGATCCTCCTAATTAATGCTTCTAAATCTTCAACGTAGTTTGTCGGAGGGTCAAAACCAGTCACACATTACCCTGCATAAGATATGAATACTCGATAAAACAAGAGTAAGCCTATTTGAGCAGAGGTCAATGGTTTCCTCGCACATCAATAAGTAAAAGTTTATCAATATTCCTTTTTGCCTAGCTACCTTCCTTGGCAACGGCTCTAGAAATGCTTGTTGACATTCCTTAGCATCGCTACTAAGAACAGAGTTGAATCTAGTCCCCCACAATGGTGCCATAAATGCATGTTGGTATTTATTAACTTGTCACTTGTTTAAGTAGCCACCAAATGTTGTTGACATTTGTTAACATCACTTTTGCTAAGTTTTCATCTCTAGCTGGGATGCCAGAAATGCTTGTTGGTACTTTATAGCGTCACTTAAAATGACACCAAGAAGTACTGTTGTTGACGATACTTAACATACATCAAGAACCATCAACGTACCTTGCATAAATGGTGAAAATGGATCAATATCATAAAATAGGAGGTTATTACTGACAATTTCGATGAGTTTTGGTGAATCTATGTTTTCAGCAGGATTTAATCAGAAAATCGGCAAGGAGGATCAAAACGTCAAAAAGAATCAAACTTAACCGTGACGAAAACTACTCCAGGAGGTTCCAGAGGACACCAGAAGACACCACACCATAGTGGACCCTAAGAGGATGCTAGATGGGACCAGCTGGCCCTACTACCATGCCACCCGGCCCCCTGTGAGGCCCACTTGTTAGGATCTTCTAGAATGTTCCTCCACCGCCTCCTAGGATTGCATCTATGTCATTCCTTAAGTCAATTTGATCCAAGGGCTCGCGTTGCACCCCTAGGGCTATAAATATAGGCATGCACCCCCTAGAGGAAGCCAAGTCTAGATCTTGAGAGCTGAAAGGCCATGAACCCTAATTCATATTTTCACCAGGATCTAGGGCTAGCAATCAAGAGAAGATTAGTCATCCATAGGATCTAGTCTTGTATTAGAGATAGAGAGATAGAGTGAGAGAGTAGAGTTTTAGAGGAGTCTCGGCCTGTCAGTGCTCTCTCTATGGCTATACTCTGGCGGAATCAAGTTCTATTGGAGCTTGCTTCTGAGATTTCTCTGGTAATCAACTTCTTATTCAAGTAAGCATCTTGTTCATATTATTTGTCAAGTTTACGACTTTCTTTTGAGTGCTTTGATCTTGGTGGCTCTAGATTAAAGTAGTGTTCGTAGTGTAAGTGTGGTGCTTAGACTAGGGTTACTCGTAAATGTACCCTCATTTTCTAGATCGGTGGTAGCTCGCAAAGGTGACTTTTATAGCTTTGTTGAATCCTCTGTAGTCCACCTCCCGTTAATAGGACTAGCAGGATTTTGATCGCTTTTATGGAAGGAACTCTGAATTTATTCCCTATAAGACATCTCCCATGATATAACAATAGAAGGCAAAGCTTTCCAAGATTGGAAATAATATATCTCAGTAGTCTCCTTTATATTCCTATTTTCTGACCTTGATTATGAAGTTGGGTTAAGATTAAGACTTAGTTATTCTCACTAACTGTTCCTTTGGGTTTGATATTAAAATTGGGTTATTCTTGGTGAAGTGTTACAATGGTATAATGTCTGTGCGCTTGCAGATATATATATTTTCTCTATGTGCATTTAATTTATACTAGCAACTGTAGTATTTTATGAGACTAGAAAGAATATAAATATGTATATATATGGATCTGCAAACGCACAGATAATATACCACTGTAGCACTTCACCCGAGAGTATTTTAGGTATCGTTATTTATATTTTTACCATAGAGAAGGATGGGCTATTAGAATATATTGATAAATTATACGTATGATGGAGAAGTAAACCATAACCAAACTTCTACTCACAATAGGGGTAAGTCAAGAGATAAATATGATAAGTAATGATAAATGATAAATGATCACTCAGAGTACTCCTTTCTATGGCATTAGCATTGCTAAGTAGAAATTAGAGGAATAGTTCCTAAGTCATTCTTAATTACAAGTCAAAGCATACGTTGATTAATGTAATTACACTTAGTAGTCATGGCTAAGATCGACTTCATATCTACACATAAGGGATATTACTAAGAAAGATTAAGAACAGAGCTTGTCTTCCTTCATAACTAGATCATACTTGTTCTATATTCAGGGAGTGGACTACAAAGGACTCAACGGGAGTGTCACATCCGCAATCTACCACATGGCCTGGAATATAGGGTGCATCCACAAGTAAACAACGTATAAGCACTGCGCTTACACAATATCTACCACTCACCCCGTGTACTTTAGAGTGAGCACTATATGAACTTATGCTGCAATATAATGATAATCGAGCTATACTAAGCATATAATCAAAGTAAACAATGAACATGATAACTAGGAATATGAATAATATTTAAGAACAACGTCGAATCCATTATAGCAAACATATGAATAATGAAAGTTACAAAAGAGGATACAAGGGGCTATACCAACTCACGCTTCTTGACATGATTAGAAATCCAAGCGAAGCTTGCCTCCCTCTAGATCTAGCCTAGCTATCTATGCCCTAGAATTTGGTGGAGCTTTGAGGTGATTAGGGTTTCTGCCTTCTTGACTAAATGACTTCTGCCTGAGGGAGGGGGTAGGGTCTAGTATATATAGGGCGGAGCATCCATTCTGAGCCCTCAGATCAAACCGACTTGAAAGAACAGCCTAGATACAAACCCTAAGGCGGTGGAGAACTGACATTCGAAGGAGAAGGTTGACAGTGGGCCCCAGGGTCTGACTGGCCTACAGGTGGGGCCTAGCATCATCTCGTGGTCTTCTTTGGTGGTTTGGCTTCTTATGTCCTCTAGAACCTTCTGGAGTTGTTTTCACCGTGGATAAGCATGATTACTTCTGACATTGAGGTCCACCTTGACGGATTTCTAAATATACCCTACTGAAAATACTGATTCACCAAAACTCATAGAATTTGTTACTTTAAACCCCTAAGTCTATGTTGGTGATTACTTTCTTGCTCTTATCCAAGTTATATTGACGGTTTATAATGTTTGTTTACTACCATCAACAATGAGCCTATGCCTCTAGTTATCATTCTAGGACCAAATGTTTGTTTACTACCATCAACAATGAGCCTATGCCTCTAGTTATCATTCTAGGACTAGCTGCTGATGCTGCTCACCTGTCCAAATAGATCCTTGTAGGCATTGGCAAGGGTTTCCTATAGATTTAACCTAAGGTTATCTCTGCTGCTCTTCTGAACAAGGACATCTTAGATGATTAGTTTCAAATTAGGGATCATGTACTACTAGGGATAGTGCATCTCTTTCATTTTGGTTATGTTAGTGTTAGCTCCTGTCTCCAGTCTAGGTACTAGACAAATAAGAACTCATCATGTTGTAACTGATGTTTTAACACCCTTTGGAGCACTTTATCTTTTAATGATGTTAAGTTAAACTTGGTTGTTTACTTTGCTTTGATTCATATTTTTCTATGTATTTCTTTATCATCATTTCTCCCGATGTTACTATTGACAGTCACTAACACCCATTTTGATCGTCAACATTCCACCCAAAAGTATGGAAAATCATCATCACATGTGAAGAATTATGTTTAGATTTCACCTAGTTTCACTTGTACATGGAGAATTATTTGTATGCAGGAATTATGGCAATTTTTGGCCAAAATGGTGACAAACATGGACCATAGGAGCAAGTGGACGTGGCAGGGCCACCTAGCCCACAGGCAGCCACCGCCTAGCGCCACCTTAGGGCCGCCTGGCCCCACCTGGTGCCAACTGGTGTCGACAAAACCTGGTCGACAGTCTACCGAGGGGTATGCCCAAGGTAGTAGATTGTCAGTAGATAGGTGTGCAAGCCACGAACGAGATAGTGATGCAGAACAACACGCGGGTTTACCTAGGTTCAGGCCACCGTGTGGGCGTAATACCTTACGTCCTGCTCTGCTTTGTTATTGTTGTCTCAAACAATGTATTACAAGCTAGATTTCCCTAGAGTATGTTTCAATGTTTTTGAGGGGGGTCCCCTGCCCTCCTTATATAGTCTGGGAGGCAGGGTTACAGATCTAAAAACTAATCTTAGCCGGTTACAATTGCCATACAGAGCCGGATAAGGATCCCTAATCTAACCGACCAAGACCTTGCTTGATTCCTAAGTCTAATTTGATGCCTTGCGCGAGACTCCATCCCAATGATCTAGATCACGCATCGTCATGTAATGGGCTGGACCGTCTGGTCTGGGCCTGCCCATGCCTAGCTATAAGGGTATAGGGGTTTATACCCCCACAGGTAGTCCCCGAGCACTATGTATTTTGTATCGACACACTGTCTTAGTCTTCTTCAACTTGCGAGGTTCATCTTCACATCACCTTGAAATGTTAGCTGAGCATGCGCTAGTGTTCCGTCTAGATCAGGAATTAGTAAACCATGATTGTTGATGAAGATTGCAGTTGTCGGCGAAGATTACACAGTGGTCCAAAAAGGAAAATTTTCTTTCCTGGTGAAGTGTACCCACTTGTATTTATGAGAATAAATGTAAGTTTGCGTACTTGATGGAAGTAACTTACGAAAAATTCTAGATCGTAGGGGCAAAAATAGAAACAATTCACCATCAGGTGAAGTGTACCCACTTAGTCCCTGAACCTGGTAATAGGTGACGTAGGCACGTGATGCCAGGGTCTAAATAAGAATCCTCAAGAACCAATGATCATTATGCACCGTCAGGTGCATCATATATGATGTAGTCCCCGAGCTTGCTAGAAGGCGAAAAATGAGCCTTGTAGCAAGGTCTAAGAATATCAGGCGTCCATCAACTGTATGCAAGCATAGTACATATAGTCGAGCAAGACGAATCCTGGAGCAGGAAGTGGTGTAACAAGTCCCTGAGCTCGAAGGTCTAACAAATAGTCCCTGAGCTCGGAGGTCTAGCAAAGAGTCCCTGAGCTCGGAGGTCTGGTGACGAGTCCCCAAGCTCGGAGGTCTAGTGATGAGTCCCCAAGCTCGGAGGTCTGGCTGCAGGTCCCAGAGCACGTTGGTCTAGCGAGTCCCCGAGCTTGGAGGTCTGGCTGCAGGTTCCAGAGCACGTTGGTCTAGCGAGTCCCTGAGCTTGGAGGTCTGGCTGCAGGTGTAACAGAACCAACCAAATTATAAGAGCACAAGTATAAAAACAAGCACTGAACCGCTCAAATTTTCGAACTTGAGCCCATATAATCCCGGTAGTCAATCAAAACCACGAAGGATTTCAAACCAACTTGCTTACAACCAAGATCACATCATTCAACATACAACATCATACGTTACATTTCACAAGTAGTTCCGAAATAAGTTTACACACACGGAGTCGCAATTATTACAAACCAAGTTTATAAAAGTAGCGGAAGCATACACACACCAGTTGTTTAACTACTACCAGTCTTGTTGATCAACAACCCGCAAAAGCATTAGGAAAGTACATAAAAGATGATCACGCCCTAGTGATCTAGTCTTCGTCACCCGCAGGGTGGAGACAAATTTTGCAGAAGCCTTGATAGAGCATATCATCTGCAACAGGAGGGAATAAACCCTGAGTACTGGAATGTACTCAGCTAGACTTACCTGTCAAAAACCAGAAATAAGATGACACCAAGGATTATGCAAGGCTTACACAAGAGGCTAGCTGACATCACATTTTGCATAAAGGCATAAGTAATTGAAACTCTTATAACTTGTACTAGCAGTTCTTTTTAGCATTTATCTGTCATCTATCTTAGCACCTGTACTAAGCATGCACTTGATTATAATCAAACAATTATCAACATTATATCCAGAGCAGGTATAAATAGTGGCAACATTGTATCATTCACTTAACCATCTGTTCATTTAATGAGATCTACGTTGCCGCTGCTCAAGTCAAGTGCTCACTAACCGGGAGCGACGGCAATTCAAATCGAATTCCTATCTAGCTGGAGGGGTATTTCTAACACTCACCACGCAGGCCCCTGCTAGGGTCGCACAAGCCACCTTTTCATATGATTCAGGAATCGCGGGTTCAAATGATGTCGCGACCCCAAGGGCGACACTCTGCCAGGTGATAGGGACTCTAACCAGCCCTTGGTCTCACGCCAGTGTCCCCAAGCACATCCTTTCTCTCCTCCAAGAAGCAACCTACCATTCGATTCCTGGCCTGAATCACATTACTCGGCTTCGCAGTCGGAACGACTTATCCGGCCAACTAAGTGTTAGACTGCGTTCAACATGACTCAAGGACGTACAGCGAATCGGTCCTTAAATGACTCAGACGGGCATAGCTCCACACCCAAGACGTGAAGTGTCTTGCGGCTGTACTATCAAACTCCCGCTCGGTCTCAATTTCATTTTAAAGCATGGTTCCATCCACGATAGCCATAAAGCCACTCGTGACTCCTTCCTACATCTCACGGATGACGAAAATCACCCGACTTCTACCGTACTAAGCAGGGCTAAGCATTGATACGTGCCTAAACCTAAATTAGGATTTAAGTACGATATCTAGGCAAGGATAGGTATAATGCAACAATTGTTTTCATACAACTCCTACAACTTAATGCATTAAACAATTAAAAGTACTCAAGATAGATTTATAAAATGATGGGTTCAGCATGCACCAGGGCTTGCCTTTTAGAAAGGTCGAGGGCCGGTGGTCAGGACACTCGGGTAGATCTTCTGCGGGCACTCCTTCGCCGGCTAGATCCTTGGCTCCCTCGACTGCTCCTGGTCCTGGACTTCCTCCGGAATCACTTGCTCGAATTCGAGGAGCGTTACCCCCTCCGGAACACCTATTGCATGAGTGCATAATAAATCTCATGTATGCATAGTGAAAGATGCAGTATGCTCGGAATGAAATGCATTACAACATTCTTAAAGCTCTATTCAAATCACTTCAAATATTAGGTGCAAAATTTCCTCTCCGGTAGAGAAGTACTCACCTAATCTACTCAACCTAAGATATAGCTGTTCTTCTTCGGTTAAGGCCCTAACACCTAACAATGACAAGAGTAGCATTACTTAGGTTACCACATCCAACACCAAAATACCACAGTAAGACATTCTGGACAGCAGCTCAAAGATTCTAACATAACTGAAGATTCCTAACTCCAAAAGATATGATCTAAGACAATCTAGAAAGCTTAAGAAATGCACTACAATTCATTTTCAGATCTCAACCCTAAATTCCTAAGTTTTCCATGTCGAATTTCATAAGTTCCAGAATCTGTCCCCTCTAAACAGAGAGTAGCAAATTCTGGACTGTCACTTTAAACAGCAATAACTCCCAAACTACTAAGCCAAATGCTCCCAAATTTTGACACAAGCTAGTTTATCAAGCTTACTACAACTTTGGTATTTACAAGTTTCCCAGCAACCACCTTTATCAAAGGTCAAACCTAGAAATACTACCAGCTATCCAGAAAACCTAGAATTGCAAAGATTACATATTTATTTATGTGGCAAACATCCCTTAAGACCTAACTAATGTTACCACAAGTTCACATAGGTCACAAAAAACACCAGAAAGTAAGGTTTGTAGACCTAAAATATTTATTTATACTCATTTCTTAATTTACTTAAGTAATTAAGTGGAATTTTAAACATATATGTAAACTGTTCCTAAAATTCTACAAAAAATACAGGAGACTCTATGAACTAAAAAGAGACCACTGTAAAATTTTGAACTAAAAGTTTTTAAAGAAACTCCCTAAACAAAATTCACAAGCCAAAAAGGCTGATTTTTGTATAATTAGAAAATCATATTAAAAAGTATCAAACAATAGATTTCATAATTTTCTTGGACTCTTTAGGGTACCAAGACATTCTCCAAAAATTTATAAGAACATTGCACATGTAGAAAAATTACTAAAATTCATTCAAGTATTCCCTAAAATAACATGCTAGCATTATAACTTGAAAAGTACTTAAGCACTAATGCCCAAATTTTTACCAGAGCTAATATAGGTATAACTTAGCCTATCCACCAAATTTCATAATTTTTGGAATAATACAGCTCCAGTTATACATTTAACAAATTTGCCTTCATTTCAAAACACATTTGAAAGACCTATTTAATTCTCCTAGAAACTAAACATCACATACTAGATTTATATTTTTCTAAAATACTACATATCATGCAGATCCTAACAAAATTTATCTCATAGATTTTGGACAAGTAAAACCCTAGATCTACATTTTATAATCATCAACTAAAATCTGTGACAAATATGAAAAGAAAACAAAACCGAACCCTAACTCGCTACTGTTGCTGGGCCGGCCCGGCTTGCCAGCGCGGCCCAGCCAGCGCGCGCCCCGTCCTAGACTCCCGCCCGCGCATGTGGCGCTGACAGCGCAGGCCCGTAGGCCAGAGGGAGAAAGGACAGGGGAAAGGAACGGTGGCCGGAGTTCGCCGCCGGTAGCGGTTTCGGCGAGGCCAAGTGCACCATCATGTTCCCCACCTCGATATGAATCTAAGGGTACCATCTAAGAGGGCTACAGCGGCAGCTAAGGTAGTCAGCGACTGTAATGGCGGCCCGTGGCCGCGGCATGCCGGCTCTGACGAGCTAGACGGCTGCTCAGCCCTAATGGCTGGTCCGGTGAGCATCAGTGGCTCAAGGCGGACGCGACACACCAAGGATGGAAGATAGGGAGACGCTAGGGAAGCACGGCCACGCCACGGGGGTGCTCCGGCGAGAAATGCCCGAGGCGAATGATGGCGGAGATGGCAATGCTGTCTTACCTCCGCACAATTGACACAACTGCGAGGTGGAGGATGGAGGGGGTTTCAAGGCGGAGCAGTGGACGAGTTTTGGTGGGCTGCGGTGCGGTGGTGAGCGCGCGTGAGCTCGCTAGAGTGGAGGCGGCAATGGCGGCTCAGTTTCTCTGTGTCGAAGCCGAATGAGGGAGGGAGAGGGAATGGGGGCAGCTCCAGTGCGTCGTGGTGGCCTTGAAGGCCCTGTGGACTGACCGGTGGGGCCACGGCCGGCGTACGGTTGCCACCGCGCGTCCACGCGTCGGCGAGGGCCTGTGGCCGATCGGCCACTCCTCACTAACGAACTGAATCGAAGTTGCAATCGTGGCATCGGTGACTGACAGACAGAGCAAGTTTGGCGCTGATTAACTTCCAAAACAGCTCGATTCGGTCCAAGATGACAACATCAAATTTGTAGAGCTATGTGAGGGCAACAAGTTTGTCAATTGGAGTTTGGACTGGTTCGGCCTAGATTTGAAACTACATAGCCCCAAAGTGGTGCCCTTTGAAACTGAAACGTGTTTTCAGTTAGTGAAACCGACTGAAACCCTATTTTCAAGACACCCTATCTCCTAAACCATTTAGAACTAGGTGATGGTGATGTTGACAATGTTGTAGAGCTAAGTGAGTACTACAAAAGTGTCAACATGAGTGTGAGCTGGTTTGGTCTGGTTTGCAAACTACAAGCTTCCAAAGTAGGTCACAGTAAAACTGGGGGGCACTTTTGAGACTTAGGAAAATTTCTAAGTGTTGAGACAGCCCCTCTAGCTGACTTGTGGGCCATTTTTGAGCATGTTCTGGTCAGTTTCATGAGATGGTCATATTGAGACTTTTGTTCTCCATAAAATTCCCTACCACTTTGCTTAAGGGTGCTCCTCCATGCAAGGTCTCTAAGCTAGACTTTTTAATTGGTCAAACTAGAGCATCCTAGGGCTAAATGCTAGTCAACTACACCTTGGAGGGCATTTTGGTGATTTTGGTCAACATGAACCTTGCTCCATGAGTGACCCTAAGTATAACTAATGTGTTGTGAGATATAATTAGCTACTCTACCCTTTAGTTACACCAACTCCCTAGAGTCACATGATGAGAACCAAACAAAATTCTAAAACATCCACATTAGTTGCAACACATAAAATAACATGAGATGATGCATGCTTATGCTTATGCAAGGCAATGCAATTATGGAGCTAAACACCTGAGGTGTTACAGCCTTCCCCCCTTATAAAAATCTCATCCTGAGATTTGGAAAGCGTACCATTTTTCATAGAATTCCTTATAACCATCCCGCAAATAATCTTCCCGTTCCCACGTAGCATCACTTTCACTACCCTGATTACTCCACATTACTTTATACCACTTAACCACTTTGCTTCTAGTCACTCGTTCCTGAGTATCGATCACTCGGACTGGCTTTTCTTCGTAAGTTAGATCGGATTCCAGCCTGATATCTCCTAAAGGGACTCTTTCCTCAGGAACTCGAAGACACTTTTTGAGTTGAGATACATGGAAGACGTTGAATATGGCACTCATTTCAGGAGGTAACTGGATTTTGTACGCAACAGCTCCACTCTTGACTATGATCTGGAAAGGACCCACGTATCTTGGCGCAAGTTTCCGCTTAATACCAAAACGTTGGACACTCTTCATTGGAGAAACTTTCAGGTAAACGAAGTCTCCAACTTCAAACTCGAGTGGCTTTCTACGACGATCAGCATAGCTTTTCTATCTAGCTTGGGCTGCAGCCATATGTTTTTGGATAGTACAGACTTGTTCCTCAGCTTCCTGAACAAAATCAATACCATGATACCTTCTTTCACCAGCTTCTACCCAGTTTAGTGGAGTTCTACACTTACGACCGTACAATGCTTCAAACGGGGCCATCTTAATACTCTCTTGGTAACTATTGTTGTACGAAAACTCGGCTAGAGGTAACCATTTTCCCAAGAACCCTTGGATGATATTACACATGCCCACAACAGATCTTCCAAGATTTGGTTAACTCGTTCCGTCTGACCAGACGTCTGGGGGTGATAAGCAGAGCTTCTCACTAACTTGGTTCCCAGAAGGTGATGCAAGTACTCCCAAAAGTGAGCAGTGAACTGGGGACCACGGTCAGAAATGATAGTACGAGGTACCCCATGGAGCCAGACTATCTAATTGAAGTACAATTTAGCATAGTCAGTGGGACGATAGTCCACTCTAACCGGAATAAAGTGAGCTAATTTGGTCAAATGATCCACAATTACCCAGATGGAGTTATGATTTTTGACAGTAGGAGGAAGTCCGACAATGAAATCCATACTTATCTCTTCCCATTTCCAACCTGGGATAGAAAGTGGTTGAAGTAACCTAGCTTTCATATGCACAGCTTTAACTCTACAGTAGGTGTCACACCTAGCAACATATGCAGCTATCTCTTTCCGTATTTTGGTCCACCAATAAAGTGGCTTCAAATCATAATACATCTTATTACTACCAGGATGGATGGACAACTTGGACGAATGTGCTTCGGATAGGATCTGATCTCTAAGCTCTCGGTCCTTGGGTACCACTAATCTATCCTTAAACCACAACACACCTTCTTCATCTACCATGAAGTGCTTAGTTTCTTCCTCTTTCATCTTACGTTTTATGTGGAATACACCAGGATCAGTCTTTTGAAGCTCAATAATTCTGCTTTTGAGAGTACAACTGATAGTGATGTTGTACAAGACTACTGGATGTAGAAGGCGAGATCGATGAAAATCAGTTCCAACTAGGGAATGGCAATAAGACTTACGGCTTAAAGCATCCGCAACCACATTTGCCTTGCCAGGATGATAGTGCACTTGAAGGTTATAATCCTTAATCAACTCGAGCCATCTTCTTTGACGCATATTTAACTCGGGTTGGGTGAAGATGTATTTGAGGCTTTTGTGGTCTATGTAGATATTGCAGACATTGCCCAATAGATAATGCCGCCATACTTTCAAAGCATGAACAACTGTGGCTAGTTCTAAGTCATGCGTTGGATAATTCACCTCATGTTTCTGAAGTTGTCAAGAGGTATATGCAATCACTCGGCCTTCCTGCATCAACACACCTCCCAAACCTATGCCTGAGGCATCACAATAAACATCAAATGGTTTCTCGATATCCGGTTGTGCCAAAGCCAGAGCTGAGGTTAGGAGGGTTCACAGTTGGTGAAAAGTCGCATCACACTCAGGAGTCCAGACAAACCTGGTGTCTTTTTGCAGCAACCGAGTCATGGGTTTGGATATTTTTGAGAAATCCGGGATGAAGCGATGATAATAGCCAGCCAACCCAAGAAAAACTCTGGACCTCATGAACCGAAGTAGGAGCCTTCCAATTCAATACTTCCTGTACCTTGGTGGGATCCACCATAATTCCCCCATCGGACAACAGATGCCCAAGGAAAGGTACTTCATGAAGCCAGAATTCACATTTATTGAACTTCGCATACAGTTGATGTTCTCGTAGTCTGGTGAGAACAATACGCAGGTGTTCAGCGTGTTCTTCCTCATTTTCAGAATATATCAAGATGTCATCAATAAACACCACCACAAACTTGTCCAATTCGGGCATAAACACCGAATTCATCAAGCACATGAAGTGTGCGGGGGCATTTGTCAAGCCGAAAGACATAACAAGATACTCATAAAGGCCGTATCTTGTCGAGAAAGCCGTTTTTGGAATATCTTCGGGACGGATTTTAATCTGATGGTAACCAGACCTCAGATCAATCTTGGAAAAGACTTTAGCTTTGGATAACTGATCGAACAGGATATCGATACGTGGCAGAGGATACTTATTTTTGACAGTGACTGCATTCAGAGGTCTATAATCTACACACATCTGCAAGGTCTGATCCTTCTTCTTCACAAAGATAGCAGGGCATCCCCATGGAGACGAACTAGGGCGAATCAACCCCTTCTCCAAAAGTTCGTTCAATTGCACCTTAAGTTCAGCTAGCTCATTCAGAGGCATCCTATAAGGTCTCCTAGAGATGGGAGCCGTGCCAGGCAACAATTCAATTCTAAATTCCACATCCCGATCCGGAGGGAGTCCCGGCAAATCATCGGGAAAAACGTCCGGAAACTCATTTACTACGGGAATTTCAGCCAACGCCTTTGCTTGCACATCATGAACTTTCCTAGACAAATCAACTTTTCTAGGAAGTTATACCAGAAAACCCTTTTGATCTGTAGGATCTCTGAGCATAACTACCCGAGTGGATGTATCAATGAGTACCCCATTCTGACTCATCTAATTCATGCCCAGAATAACATCTATGCCTAATCCCGGCAAAACCACTAAGGCAAGCGAGTACTTTCGCCCTTCTATCTCAAGCTCAAGATTCCCCACTACTTTATTTGTGGAAATATTCCCACTTGCTGCGCTAATGCAATAACCTCCATCTTCAACAGTATGCAATTTGTGTGCAAACTTTGATGCAAACTTAGGACTGATAAAGGAATGCGAAGCACCTAAATCAAAAAGTACCACGGCAGGATGTTGGTCAATGAGGAACTTACCAGCAGTGACAACCTCACCAGATGGGATTTCCTCAATACTGTTATAATGAGCGTGCCCTTGACGGCCACCTTGGTTGACATTCTTCTTAGGGTAAGGATAGTTCCTGGACCAATGGCCTGGCTTGTTGCAGTTCCAGCAAGGCATGTTGCTGGGAGGAACACTAGAACTGCTCTGTCCAGAATTTCCCTTTGGCAGAGCGACTGTATAAGCCTTGCGGAACCCAGTTTTGGCAGTAGGCTTCTTCTGTGGTGGATGGAACTTGGTATTCTGAGCAGGTGGGCGAGGGGAAGACCTAGGTGCAGCTGAGGTCCGAGACTGCGAAGCACTCGCCTCTAGGGCCCTTTTGCGGCTCTTAGAGGCAGAATAGATAGCATTATTGTTCTCCTGGGTCAAAGCATCACTGATAAAATCATTGAAGGTAGTACACTTACTAGTGCCCATAGTCTTCATCAGCTTTGGGCCGAGGCCTCTTTTAAAGCTAGCAATTTTCTTGGCATCGGTATCCACAAACTCTGTGGGATACCTTGCCAGGTTGTTGAAAGATTGCAGATATTCAGTCAAGCTTTTATTTCCCTATGATAGCCTCATGAATTTTGTGTGCTTGATAGCCATAAGACCTGGAGGAATATAGTTCCCATGGAATGCGGCCTTGAACTGGTCCCAAGCAATCAGGACATTTGCAAGCAGTGTGGAACGATAGTGACTCCACCAGATACCCGCTCGACCATGCAGTTGGTGAGAAGCATATTCAGTTTTTAGCTCATTGGTCAAGCAAAGCAGACGAAACTTTTGTTCAATAGTGTTCAACCACTCGTCGGCTTGCAGTGGTTCCTCCGCCTCCTTAAAGAGCGGGGGCTTAGTATCAAGAAAGTCCTTAAAATCATTGTACTGATTGGGTTCTAGGCCCTGGCGGCCATGACGAGCCTCCCGGTTGGCAAGCTGGCGCATAGCATCTGCCAGCATGCGCTGCCCTTCGACTACGGTCTGCATCAGCTCAGCCGGGGTAGGTGGTGGCGGAGGGGGTGGTTGTTCCTCATCCTCATTGCCACGACCCCAACGGAGATTGTACGACATCTACAAAATGCATAGCCAATGAGCACTGACGATGTGGGAAATTTGTAGATGAATTATTGTAAATATGTCAAACTAACTTCATGAAATGGACTTCTCAAAATACTCATGGCACAATAATTTATCACAACCGCACAATCCATTCAAGCGCATCAATTGACGCGATCATGCGAGGGAATCCAACAAGATGTACTTTGATAAAGGCTCACTCACAAGGAGCACAGCAGTTACTGAACCGTTTACGTTAATATCTACATGATTTTTGACCTTTCGCCCGGTACTGGGATTCGATCTCAAAATTTTTAGTTAACTGAGAAAGGCTACTTCGAACTGACCACAAAGAGACTTCTCAACGGTAGAGTTCCATGGTGGATCATGACTAGCCACCTCGATACCAGCGCGTGCCAAGCAGCACAACCTTATGTCACGCGCCATAGGAGGCCCTCGGTTTCGTCATGGCACCGAAGGGTGCTAATCGTGACACCATCATCGAACGCACGCAATAAGACATCCAATTGTGATTGAAATTAATAGGTTCAACTAAACATCTAAGAAACATAGGGTTCGACCATACATCCCAAAAGTCAAGTTATTACAAAGCCTCACTCCAACCCCAGGAGGCACAAAAGATGATTCTAACATCGTAGGTATGCGATGACTACTCTAAGCATCGTCCTCAGAGTCGGTGTCAAGGATCTCCCCGCCATTCTCGTCACTAACAGGCTCTAACTCCTCATCTTCTTCTTCTTCTTCTGGCTCTTCTTCTGGTGCTTCTTCTGGTGCGGCATCTTGGGGCCCATTGACCTCCACTTCATCATCATCTTCAGCCATGCTGATTCCCGAACCCATGTCCTCATCTGCGTTGTTGTTTCGAGGCAGCAGAGGATTTAGCTAGTAGTTCAGGCGGTGCACTTCTTCATGAAGATTGTCATTGTATTCTTCAGCATTCTCCAACTGTTGCTCGAGCTCAAACTGATGAGCTCTCAGAACGTTCTCCTCGTGCTAGGCTTCATCCCTCTGATTCATGACATGGACCAGCATGCGTTGACAGTTATGATTTGCTACTGTCAATCTCTAGACTGCAAGCGTTTCCTGGTCACGATCGCGGATCACTTGCTCCAGTTGCTGACGCGTTGCATTCCTGGCAGCAGTCACTTCGGCCAACTCAGCTCTCAGCCTTTCCACCTCAGTGGGCTCGGGGCGGGGCTCACGTGGACCTAGCTGGTGATGAGGGACCCTGCCCCCGGTTGACTTACGGGCGGTCCGCTTGGTACGTGCCATCTGTAGTAACAAGATACGACTTAAAGTGAGGATCATTTAGGGGATACGAAATTTAATTTAGTCGGGACTATTGAAATTTTTAAGGAGGGAGTAAATGATATGTATGATATAATTAAACATGATGCATGCACGTTCCGTACGCCCTCTCACCTTAGTAGAAACCTAAAGTTCTAACGCTAGGCGGTGGCATACATATGTTCTCTCATATAAGCGAAACTATCGGTCTACTCGTTACGCTGTTAGTGTACCTGCAGAAAATCTCATCTCAGCCCAACAGTTTCCCAATATAAGCACACAAGAAAGCAGTAATTTAAATACTTTCCATATTCACATCCCCTGATGTATATACTTCAGTATCAAAGCTACCCGATATAAAGGTTCCCACAATTAAGTGCTTATATAATTACACGGTTTAAACATGTAAGTATGCAAGTCACCAAAACTACTCTCCCCTAGATCGCCGGTTGGATGATCATGCTCTCACAACTCACACTTACCAGAGCGTCGAGGCAATTGATCCATACATTACCACCCAAGTGGATGTCATCCATACTATATCACGCCGTATGGACAACGAAACAAAAACAAACAAGGCCCCCAAGTTAGTCTTTATAATAAGCCACCTAAGAGTCCTTATTTGGGCTAAGGGATGTGATCACTGGCATACCTATGAAAATAATTTTTAGAGTTTTAACCCTTTTCATAATCAAATACTTTTGTTTTTAAATACTCGTACAATGTGTTTAATGTTGAATTATGCTCCGGTACCAGCTGTAACAGAACCGACCAAATTATAAGAGCACAAGTACAAAAACAAGCACCGAAGCGCTCAAATTTTCGAACTTGAGCCCATATAATCCCGGTAGTCAATCGAAACCACGAAGGATTTCAAACCAACTTGCTTACAACCAAGATTGCATCATTCAACATACAATATCATACGTTACATTTCACAAGTAGTTCCAAAATAAGTTTACACACATGGAGTCACAATTATTACAAACCAAGTTTATAAAAGTAGCGGAAGCATACACACACCAGTTGTTTAACTACTACCAGTCTTGTTGATCAACAACCCGCAAAAGCATCAGGAAAGTACATAAAAGATGATCATGCCCTAGTGATCTAGTCTTCGTCACCCGCAGGGTGGAGACAAATTTTGCAGAAGCCTTGATAGAGCATATCATCTGCAACAGGAGGGAATAAACCTTGAGTACTGGAATGTACTCAGCTAGACTTACCCGTCAAAAACCAGAAATAAGATGACACCAAGGATTATGCAAGGCTTACACAAGAGGCTAGCTGACATCACATTTTGCATAAAGGCATAAGTAATTGAAACTCTTATAACCTGTACTAGCAGTTCTTTTTAGCATTTACCTGTCATCTATCTTAGCACCTGTACTAAGCATGCACTTGATTATAATCAAACAATTATCAACATTATATCCAGAGCAGGTATAAATTGTGGCAACATTGTATCATTCACTTAACCATCTATTCATTTAATGAGATCTACGTTGCCGCTGCTCAAGTCAAGTGCTCACTAACCAGGAGCGACGGTGATTCGAATCGAATTCCTATCCAGCTGGAGGGGTATTTCTAACACTCACCGCGCAGGCCCCTGCCAGGGTCGCACATGCCACCTTTTCATATGATTCAGGAATCGCGGGTTCGAATGATGTCGTGACCCCAAGGGCAACACTCTGCCAGGTGATCGGGACTCTAACCCCCCCTTGGTCTCACGCCAATGTCCCCAAGCACATCCTTTCTCTCCTCCAAGAAGCAACCTACCATTCGATTCCCGACCTGAATCACATTACTCGGCTTCGCGGTCGAACGACTTATCCGGCCAACTAAGTGTTAGACTGCGTTCAACATGACTCAAGGACGTATAATGAATCGGTCCTTAAACGACTCAGACGGGCATAGCTCCACACCCGAGACGTGAAGTGTCTTGCGGCTGTACTATCGAACTCCCGCCTGGTCTCAATTTCATTTTAAAGCATGGTTCCATCCACGATAGCCATAAAGCCACTCGTGACTCCTTCCTACATCTCGCGGATGACAGAAATCACGTGACTTCTACCGTACTAAGCAGGGCTAAGCATTGATACGTGCCTAAACCTAAATTAGGATTTAAGTACGATATCTAGGCAAGGATAGGTATAATGCAACAATTGTTTTCATACAACTCCTACAACTTAATGCATTAAACAATTAAAAGTACTCAAGATAGATTTATAAAATGATGGGTTCAGCATGCACCGGGGCTTGCCTTTTAGAAAGGTCGAGGGCTGGTGGTCAGGACACTCGGATAGATCTTCTGCGGGCACTCCTTCGCCGGCTAGATCCTTGGCTCCCTCGGCTGCTCCTGGTCCTGGACTTCCTCCGGAATCACTTGCTTGAATTTGAGGAGCGTTACCCCCTCCAAAACACCTATTGCATGAGTGCATAATAAATCTCATGTATGCATAGTGAAAGATGCAGTATGCTCAGAATGAAATGCATTACAACATTCTTAAAGCTCTATTCAAATCACTTCAAATATTAGGTGCAAAATTTCTTCTCCGGTAGAGAAGTACTCACCTAATCTACTCAACTTAAGATATAGCTGATCTTCTTCGGTTAAGGCCCTAACACCTAACAATGACAAGAGTAGCATTACTTAGGTTACCACATCCAACACCAAAATACCACAGTAAGACATTCTGGACAGTAGCTCAAAGATTCTAATATAACTGAAGATTCCTAACTCCAAAAGATATGATCTAAGACAATCTGAAAAGCTTAAGAAATGCACTACAATTCATTTTCAGATCTCAACCCTAAATTCCTAAGTTTTCCATGTCGAATTTCGTAAGTTCCAGAATCTGTCCCCTCTAAACAGAGAGTAGCAAATTCTGGACTATCACTTTAAACAGCAATAACTCCCAAACTACAAAGCCAAATGCTCCCAAATTTTGACACAAGCTAGTTTATCAAGCTTACTACAACTTTGGTATTTACAAGTTTCCCAGCAACCACATTTATCAAAGGTCAAACATAGAAATACTACCAGCTATCAAGAAAACCTAGAATTGCAAAGATTAAATATTTATTTTTGTGGCAAACATCCCTTACGACCTAACTAATGTTGCCACAAGTTCACATAGGTCACAAAAACACCAGAAAGTAAGGTTTGTCTACCTAAAATATTTATTTATACTCATTTCTTAATTTACTTAAGTAATTAAGTGGAATTTTAAACATATATGTAAACTGTTCCTAAAATTCTACAAAACATACATGAGACTCTATGAACCAAAAAGAGACCACTGTAAAATTTTGAACTAAAATTATTTACAGAAACTCCCTAAACAAAATTCACAAGCCCAAAAGGCTGATTTTTGTATAATTAACAAATCATATTAAAATGTATCAAACAACAGATTTCATAATTTTCTTGGACACTTTAGGGTACAAAGACATTCTCCAAAAATTTATAAGAACATTGCACATGTAGAAAAATTACTAAAATTCATTCAAGTATTCCCTAAAATAACATGCTAGCATTATAACTTGAAAAGTACTTAAGCACTAATGCCCACATTTTTAACAGAGCTAATATAGGTATAACTTAGCCTACCCACCAAATTTCATAATTTTTGGAATAATACAGCTCCAGTTATACATTTAACAAATTTGCCTTCATTTCAAAACACATTTGAAAGACCTATTTAATTCTCCCAGAAACTAAACATCACATACTAGATTTATATTTTTCTAAAATACTACATCTCATGCAGATCCTAACAAAATTTATCTCATAGATTTTGGACAAGTAAAACCCTAGATCTACATTCTATAATCATCAACTAAAATCTGTGACAAATATGAAAAGAAAACAAAACCGAACCCTAACTCGCTACTGTTGCTGGGCCGGCCCGGCTTGCCAGCGCGGCCCAGCCAGCGCGCGGCCCGTCCTGGACTCCCGCCTGCGCGCGTGGCGCTGACAGCGCAGGCCCGCAAGCCAGAGGGAGAAAGGATAGGGGAAAGGAATAGTGGCCGGAGTTCGCCGCCGGTAGCGGTTTCGGCGAGGCCAAGTGCACCGTCATGTTCCCCACCTCGATACGAATCTAAGGGTACCATCTAAGAGGGCTACGGCGGCAGCTAAGGTAGTCAGCGACGGTAATGGCGGCCCGTGGCCGTGGCATGCTGGCTCCGACGAGCTAGACGGCTACTCAGCCCTAATGGCCGGTCCGGTGAGCATCAGTGGCTCAAGGCGAACGCGACACACCAAGGACAGAAGATAGGGAGACGCTAGGGAAGCACGGCCACGCCACGGGGGTGCTCCGGCGAGAAATGCCCGAGGCAGACGATGGCGGAGATGGCAATGCTGTCTTACCTCTGCACAATTGACACAACTGCTAGGTGGAGGATGGAGGGGGTTTCAAGGCGGAGCAGTGGACGAGTTTTGGTGGGCTGTGGTGCGGTGGTGAGCGTGCGTGAGCTTGCCGGAGTGGAGGCAGCAATGGCGGCTCAGTTTCTCCGTGTCGAAGCCGAATGAGGGAGGGAGAGGGAATGGGGGCAGCTCCGGTGCGTCGTGGCGGCCTTGAATGCCCCGTGGACTGACCGGTGGGGCCACGGTCGGCGTACGGTTGCCACCGCGTGTCCACGCGTCGGCAAGGGCCTGTGGCCAGTCGGCCACTCCTCACTGACGAACTGAATCGAAGTTGCAATCGTGGCATCGGTGACCGACTATCAGAGCAAGTTTGGCGCTGATTAACTTCCAAAACAGCTCGATTCGGTCCAAGATGACAACATCAAATTTGTAGAGCTATGTGAGGGCAACAAGTTTGTCAATTGGAGTTTGGACTAGTTCGGCCTAGATTTGAAACTACATAGCCCCAAAGTGGTTCCCTTTGAAACTGAAACGTGCTTTCAGTTAGTGAAACCTACTGAAACCCTATTTTCAAGACACCCTATCTCCTAAACCATTTAGAACTAGGTGATGGTGATGTTGACAATGTTGTAGAGCTAAGTGAGTACTACAAAAGTGTCAACATGAGTGTGAGCTGGTTTGGTCTGGTTTGCAAACTACAAGCTTCCAAAGTAGGTCACAGTAAAACTAGGGGCACTTTTGAGACTTAGGAAAATTTCTAAGTGTTGAGACAGCCCCTCTAGCTGAATTGTGGGCTATTTTTGAGCATGTTCTGTTCAGTTTCATGAGATGGTCATATTGAGACTTTTGTGCTCCATAAAATTCCCTACAACTTTGCTTAAGGGTGCTCCTCCATGCAAGGTCTCTAAGCTAGACTTTTTAATTGGTCAAACTAGAGCATCCTAGGGCTAAATGCTAGTCAACTACACCTTGGAGGGCATTTTGGTGATTTTGGTCAACATGAACCTTGCTCCATGAGTGACCCTAAGTATAACTAATGTGTTGTGAGATATAATTAGCTACTCTACCCTTTAGTTACACCAACTCCCTAGAGTCACATGATGGGAACCAAACAAAATTCTAAAACATCCACATTAGTTGCAACACATAAAATAACATGAGATGATGCATGCTTATGCTTATGCAAGGCAATGCAATTATGGAGCTAAACACCTGAGGTGTTACAGCAGGTTCTAGAGCTCAGAGCTCTAGCTATAGGTTCTAGAGCACACTGGTCTAGCGAATCCATCGCCATGCTGTCTTGGTATCTCTCTTTCTTTTTTCTTATTTCATTTTCATTTTTGTTTTTTTTGACTGGTCCAATATGACATGCTGATGATGTGGGCGGTGCCATAATTCCTTTCTAGCGCATCATGTGAACAATGACCCAGTGTCTGTAACGAGACACGTTTGGGTCACGTACCAAATGGTGCCAAAATCTAAGGGATGCAATTTTTGTAGAGGAAATCTGTCAGTTACCGCAAATCTCGCGCCACGTGCCCCATTCTTTTGGAAACTGAATTGACCCTGCCTCTTATAGACCGGGAAGGAGAACGATTCAGTCTACTCACACTCGCATATTCGCAATCAACCGTCTTCTTGCTTCCGCCGCCGCCGCGCCATTGTCATCACAGAGCCCTCTCGAGCCCCAGTGCCACCACTGTAGTGCAATCCACAATCGCCGCCGTAGGCATTGACGAAGTTGCCCCAAGTTCCTCACACGCCGCCGCCACTTGAATCGCCGCCACCAAACCCTAGCCACTCGGAAGAGCAGCGCCCTCATTTTCCTCCGTAGAAAGGAAGAGTCAAAAGAGTTGGAGAATGACCACGAGGAAGATGAAGACGGAGGCCGAAGTTTGCAAGGAGATCATGAAGAAGGAGTGGAATATGTCAAAGTGCACCCCACTCAGTCTCGAGTGACTGGTGCAGATTGGTGTGCTGCATGCCCAAGAACTAGCAGGATGGCGTGCACCCGATATGGAGCCATTCTCGGATCCCAAAGGAGGTGAAATTATTGTTTTTGAAGATTACTTTACTCATGGATTTGGTGTTCCTGTACATCCATTCTTGCAAGGGCTCTGCAACTATTACGAAATTAGTATCTGCAATCTGCATCTGAACTCTGTGGTGCTTGTTGCTTACTTCATCCATCTCTACGAAGCATACGGTGGTTTCCAACCCCACTTCGACTATTTTCGTCACTTGTTTTTGTTGAAGAAGAAAGGAGGTCGAGGTGGCTCCAATGTGGCCGGTGGCTGCTATCTGAACATGTGGGAAGGGATCAGGGCGGAGTACCTACACTACCCTTGGAAGACCACATTAGAGGACTGGTACATGCATTGGTTTTACATCCATGAAGAACCAAGCCAGGCCTCATACTATGACATATCCTTGGTCCTAGAGAAGACTAACACTTGGAAAGAGCTGCCATAGAACACAATCTAGATTGAAGCAATAATACAGCTACTACCTTGGTCAAGGCTAGATGGACCAAGTGTAGTCAGTAATTTTATCAGTCGTCGGATCCAACCGTGTCAGGCCAGAGTGCACGCGGCATATGAATACCAAGGTCGGATGGACCCAACCAGGATGAGGAATGAAGACCTCGAACCAAAAGAAGTGAAGATCAGGGTCTGAGACATGTTTAATCTAAAAGATCCCAACTTCAAGAAGCTGACAGTCCTCGAGCCAGTGTTCAAGCTTACTCGCCCACCACCACTGGTAAGTCAAATGTTGTCTGCTAGGTTATCCTTGTGATTGAAACTCTGCATACACTTTGTTGGTGTGCTGTCATTCTAATATTCATATTGCTATCTGTTGCCCAATTTAATGGACGAGAGAGAGCGCAAGCATTCATCTCTTGTCCCCCTGGCGTGGAATGGCCTGAGGTCATGCCGTGGGCCCATGATGCACAACCACTGCCCATGGATGACGATCCTTCTAAAGTTGATTGGCTTGCAATTGAAGATGAATCAGAGCAAGCCAGCTGACTTGCAGGCAAGAAACCAGTTGTTGCCCCGACGAAGAAAAGGGGCTAGACCTCACAAGGAGCCTCCTCAGATGAAAATCCAGAAGGGGGTAAGTGACCTGAAAGAAGCAGAGGACCCAGGAAGCAAACGTCGATGCCTTATTGCTAATTGGCCAGAAGTGGAAGATGAGGAGGTCGAGGAGGTCTTCGATATCATAGCAAGCAGCCAGAGAGAGCGGCTTGCTAGAAGGCAGGAGCTGACACCGCCGTTGCCAACAACTAAGCCACCACCTCAACCACCGCAACCATAGGCATAGGCCTTAGGAATACCAAAGCCTGTTGTCGCTGTTAGAAGAGACGTGGCTAAGCTAGTACCGACCACCGACCAGTGGCAGAGAAGGGTGCTGAGCCTGAGAAGGCGAAGAAATCTTAGTTTGCCACCGTATTCTGTTGTACAGACCTGTAAGTCATCATGAACTTGTATGAGTATAACATAATTGGTCTATATCATCACTTTTGTAACTTGTTATGGATTTGTATAGCTCTGCATCGACCCAAAGGCCAGAAGAACTGTCTGGCGGTGCAACACCACCACCACCTAAGATTGCCATCACCGAGCGGTAGGTCCTCAGGTAGACCAGAGCAGAGAGGGTAGTCCCCGAGTCGCAAGCTCCTTCAGCATCTACTCCTGGTCCGCAGACTAAAACTTTGGGGCAGGCAGGAGATGGTGGGGCCCTAGAGCTGACGAAACAACCACAGGAGGCCCCACAACCAGAAGGACAGCACCAGCCAGCCCTAGAAAACCCAGAACAGCCCTAGTCGGTGTTCGAGAAACAAGAAAAGCCCCAGCCGGACCTAGAGCAGCAAGTCCCAAAATCTGCAGAGGTTGTTGGGACCACCAAGGAGCCAACTAGAATTGCCAAACCAGGAGAAAAGGCTGAGTCTTTAGCCCTAGCCATGGAAGAAATCCTCAAGCATTACGAAGAAGAAAGCAGATTTTGTGGTACCCACTCCACTGTGGAGATCCCAGTAGGAGACGAGGTCGAGGCCGTAGAAGTAGTTGGCAAAATATTCCTGGAGGAAGTGAAGGTAAGCCTCTCCCAACTGTATAATCTGTTGTTGTATAATCCATAAGAACTGGTTTGTGATCCTATGTAATGCAGACTATAGCCGAGAAAAACAAACAGCTGAGTGCAGAACAGAAGAAACTGCAACAGCAGTTGGAGAGTTATGCGAAGCAAAGCATCGAGCACGAAGAAAAGATGCGCACGGTACTTCAATGGCTGGAAGTGGTCGAGAACTAGAGATCGGGTAAGGGTCCCTTCTGTTTTAGGTACTCGAGCTCTATAAGGTGCCGTATTACTATACTGTTCATAATCAGAGTATTGATATAGGTCTAGACATCGAAGTTAGCCGGCTTCGTGAAGAAAATGCTCAGGTAACTGCCGAGCGTGACCAGCTGACCGAAGAGAAGACCAAATGGCTGCAAACACAGTACACCATGAAGGAGGAGAATGCTAAATTAGCCAAGGATCTAGAGAGTAAGTACTCCTCATCATTGTCGTAGCTTATATTGAAGTTTGCGGCGATAAACTCATATTGACATGACGCCTTGTAGTTGTAAAGAAAAATGCCAAATTGCACCTTGAGAAAATGAAGAAAGACTGCGATGACCTGGAGCTTCAAAACCAGGCTGTTTCAAAAAAGATCGAGGCGTGGTCCCAGAAGTGCAACAAGCTCATGAAGGAGCAAGAGGCCCTTAATGGCAAATGCAAGATACTCATCAAGGAGCGAGAGACTTGAAGCACACCTGCGCTGAGATGGCAAAAGGGATCGCACCAGTACTCGACGTTATTAACGCCAACTCCACCGAAGCTGGAGTGGATGCACCAAAAATGGACCTGGTCGAGAAATCCCATAAAGCCTGGGGATGACTCCAATAATGGATGAAGGACATCAAGGAGTATGTGGGTGCACATGTACTTAGTTTGGTACGTGCCCACTACCCTTTGTTGGATATTGCTCGCCTAGAAGCTGGTTATCCCAGGGAGGTCGGGGTGGAGCGAGCTGACGAGCTGCAGTTAGAGGAGATGAAGCATGCTGCCGCGATCACGAAGGACATCATCTTGTGCCCAGCTGTAGCCCCATCAACCAGAGGAACAATTCACTTGTATGTGGGTCAAATACCCATGCCACCATCTCTGGCTTCCAGCGAAGCACGTTCTGCTCCATCCTCAACTACGCCAAAGGTCTCCAAACTACCAAAGGGCCAACAGTAGGAGGAACCTATGAATAGTTCATAGGAGTAGTTAATTTTCATAAGCTTATTGTAAACTCGTGCCTATAAAGAGGCGAGCTTGTAATAAGGTAATGAGTAGTACAATGTAAAGTTGTTTATGTTTTTGTATGAAAAATGTTGAAGCTTTGTATTGCGTGTGAATTTAACTAAGTTAGAACAGCAGAATGTTCTGTGTTAGTTGTTCCGGCGTAATCAATGAGAACTAAGTTAGAACAGTGGAATGTTCTATTTTAGTTGTTCCAGCGTAATCGATGTCATCCTGTAGGTCTGTATGGCTTTGGAGAGGCCAGTGATCCGAGTGTAAGGATGTCAAAGCTTGTATACACGTAAGAGTATGACTAGTCTGGCCAAAGAGCATCTACCGACCACCCAAAATGCAGAGGGTGGATCTCGTGCATGCTATGAGTGAGGTCGAGGATAGAGCTGCTCCGAGAACCCAAAAGGATTAGTGATTGATGTACTAGTTTATCAAAAAGTTATTGTAGTTGTAGAATCAACAATGTAAACAAGTGTAGTCAACTGTAGTCGAGTATATATATATATATATATATATATATATATATATATATATATATATATATATATATATATATATATATATATATATATATATATATATATATATATATATATCATAATTCAAAGTACAAAAGTAGTACCGAAAAAAGGCACATATCTGTATTTGAGAATTAGGGGTAAAAACGCCTAAGCTTGTTGATATGAACGGAGTTGGGAACATCAGTGCCGTCAAGTCTTGCAAGCCTGTACGAAGTAGGTCGTGTAGCAGCCTTGACGATATATGACCCTTCCCATGGAGTTGCCAACTTGTGGACGCCATCTTGGCTAGTCTTCCATTTCAATACCATGTCGCCGACCACAAAGAAACGTTCCTGAACATTTTTGTTGTAGTACCTTCGTAGCACAGTGAGGTACTTGGACGTGCGTATACAGGAGTCAAGGTGTCGTTCCTCTACACTATTCACCATGAGCTCTCGTTGTTTAGTAACTTGATCTTCATTGTAGTTCTCAACCCGAGGTGACCAGAATTCAATGTCTATTGGGAGTACAGCCTCAGCACCGTAAACCATGAAATATGGCGAGACACCAGTATTGCGACTAGGCTGTGTCCAAAGTCCCCAGACCATTGCTGGTAAATCCTTAATCCACCGTCCAGGGGCTTTGTTGTTCTCTCTGTACATCCGTTTCTTCAATGCATCCAGAATCATTCCATTAGCCCGCTCGACCTGTCCATTAGCTCTGGGATGCACCACCGAGACGTATTTCACTACAATGCTCCATTCATCATAGAAGTGCAAAAACGTGTTCCGGTAAACTCAGTCCCTAGGTCTGTAATGATGTTGTTGGGTATACCAAAGCGGTGGATGACCTAGTCGAGGAACTCGACTGCTTTTTTCAAAAGATGCCTTGACCAAGGGCATGTACTCTATCCATTTAGAAAATTTATCAATCAACACGAATACAAACTTGAAGTTACCTGGTGCTGGTTTGAAGGGTCCAATCATATCCAGACCCCAGCACGCAAAGGGCTAGGAGGCTAGTATGGTCTGGATCTCATGGGCTGGCACGTGAACTCTTTTGGAGAAAAACTGACAATTGGCGCAGTGTCTAACATGCTTCTCTGCATCAGCTACTGCGGATGGCTAGTAAAAACCTGCACGGAACGCTTTACCGACTAGTGTCCAAGATGCGTCATGATTACCATAGGTGCTAGAATGTATTTCTTCCAAGAGTTTAATACCATCTTCTTGCTCAATGGACTTCATCAATACTTCTGCTTTCTTATTTTTGCGCCACAGCTTACCCTCGACCACCAGGTACTGTTTGCTGTGGCATATAAGGCGTTCATTCTTATTTCGATCAGAGTACCCGGTGCCATCTATTAGATACTTAATGAATGGAACACGCCAGTCTGCTATCTTAGTCGAGGTCTAAGATGATCCCGCGGTTGTGGGAGATGGTTCCATAGTGGTCGGTGTTGGAACCATAGCTACCAGAGGCTCGTCCGGGGGCTTCTCAACCACGGGGTCACCTTCTTGCTTAATTGATGGTTTTAAAAGGTCTTGAACAAAAACGCCATGCGGTACTTGAGCTCTAGATGATCCTAACTTCGACAGCGCATCGGCTGCTTGATTTTTATCTTAGACCACATGGGAATATTCAATGCCATAAAAATTGCCTTCAAGCTTCCTAATTTCCTTACAATATGCATCCATCTTCTCGCTAGTTGTATCCTAGTCCTTGTTGAGCTGGTTAATAACTAGGGCCGAGTCACCGTGGATGTAAAGGCGCTTGATACCGAGGTCGACTGCAATGCACAAACCATGAAAACATGCCTCGTATTCTGCAACATTGTTAGATGCCGGGAAGTGAATCCTGAGGACGTAGCGCAATTGCTCATTGGTTGGTGATATGAATAATATGCCTGCTCCCGCACCATCAATAGTCAGTGAGCCATCAAAATACATTTTCTAGTAGTCAACAGGTCCTTGAGAGGTCGGGATACTTAAGTCTGTCCACTCAACCATGAAGTCAACCAGTGTTTGGGATTTGATAGTGTCACGGCGTGTAAACTCCAGGTCAAAAGGATATAACTCCATTTCCCATTTGGCGATGCGCCCATTTGCATCTTTGTTGTGTATAATAGTACCAAGGGGAAACTCAGTTTTGATCACCACGTGGAACCCATCAAAGTAATGTTTCAACTTTCGGGTTGTAATGAGTATGGCGTAGATCAATTTTTGAATCTGAGTGTACCTAGTTTTGGACTCATTGAGCACCTCACTGATGAAATAGATTGGGCGCTGAACACCATAAGCGTGGCCAGGCTCATCGCGCTCGACCACCAGGACAGTGGAGACGACTCGATCAGTCGCAGCTATGTAGAGTTGAAGGACTTCTCCTGACTTGGGGGTAGTAAGGATCGAAGGTGATGCAAGGTACTGCTTCAGTTGTGTAAAGGCAATATCTGCTTCCTCTAACCACTCAAACTTCTTGCCTACCTTGAGTAATTTGAAAAAAGGCAAGCCCTTGTCACCAAATCGATATAGAAATCAGCCTAGGGCAGCCATACACCCTGTAAGCTTCTGGACATCCTTGACATTTGCTGGTCGCTTCATGTTGAGGACAGCTTGCACCTTCACTGGGTTAGGGCGTATGCTGTCACGACTGATGACATTGCCTAGTAATATACTAGAGGGAACGCCAAAGATGCACTTTTTAGGGTTCAACTTCAATTGATATTGATTGAGCGCTGCAAAAGTACGTGTCACGTCGTCAATCAAGGAGTGGGATTCCTTAGTTTTGACAACTTTGTCGTCTACATAGGCTTCAACCAGTTCATCTTGTATCTCCTTTTCGAGGCACTCTTGTATTGTACGCTGATAAGTAGCTCTGGCATTTTTGAGCCCAAACGACATGGTCGTGTAGCAATAAGCGCCGAAGGGTGTAATAAAGGACGTCTTGATCTGATCGTCCTTATTGAGAGTGATCTGGTGATAACCATAGTAACATTCGAGAAAAGATAGTAGCTCGTAGCCGGCCATGGAGTCCACGACTTCGTCAATGCGAGGTAAGCCGAAGGGTCTTTAGGGCAGTGTTTGTTGAGATCGGTGTAGTCAACACACATTCTCCATTCATTATTCTTTTTGCATACAAGAACCAGATTGGCTAACCAGTCCAGGTGATACACCTCTTTGATAAAACCAGCTGCAAAAAGCCATGTAACTTCTACCCTAATAGCCTCCTTTTTGTTCTTCCCAAATCGCCGCAGCTTCTGCTTGATGGGTTTTGCCTTAGGGTCGACGTTCAATGAATGCTCGATCTAGTCTCGAGATACACCGGGCATTTCCAATGGTTTCCAAGCAAACATGCTTATGTTATCTCTCAAGAACCGGACGAGCGCGTCTTCCTATTTGGGGTCAAGGTTTGACCCTATTAGTACCGTCTTGCTAGAGTCACCCTCGACCAGCTGGATCTCTTTGTACTCCTTGGACTTGATAGACTTTTGTGGTGCTTCAAGCTCTAGAATCTCCAGGTAGTTTGGAGGAGTCTTCTTTGCCTCCATCGTCATTGCCGCCATGCGCAGGGAGAGATCGTGGGCTTCAGCTACGCGAAAACTATCCTCTTCATAGGTATAGGCAACAAATACATTGCCTCTGAGAATGAGGACTCCCTTTTATATTGGCATCTTAAGCACCAAGTACCTGTAATGAGGTACGGCTATGAATTTGGTGATCGTGGGACGACCAAGGATAGCATGGTAGGTACCCTCGAAGTCAGTGACCACAAAGTTGACGTAGTCGATACGGAAGTGGTCTGTCATGCCAAACTACACAGGTAGGGTAATCTGCCCGAGAGGCGTAGAGGTCTGTCTAGGCAGGACCCCCCAGAGCTATGCGTTGTATGGCTTCAAGTTAGATTCAGATACGTTCAATGCTGAGAGGCTATTCTTGAACAGGATGTCAATGGAACTACTGCCATCAATGAGCACCCTGTCAAATTGCACTTTATTGATACAGGGGCTGAGGACGAGATCAAAACGACCTAGTTCGGGGATGGTGGCCCATTGGTCCACCCTACTGAAGTTGATTTCTCAATGTGACCAGGGGGTAGTCTTGGATCTGCAATGAGGTCGTCTGCCTTGGCCACGTTTAGGCAAGCGCGGGCGAGCAGCTTTCGCTCGCGTTTGCTTTCAATAGACACCTTGCCCCCAACGATGGTTGCAACATGCCTCACTGGTTCCTGATACTGGTGCTTGGGGTTCTTGTCAGGGTCATCCTCATCATCGTCCCTACGGTTACGCTGGTCTATTGCGTCATTAGGCTTGTCGACATTTTCTGAACCCTATTTGCGGCTGTAGATCTCCTTGAGGACCTTGTAGTTTTCCAACATATGGTTGGACTTAGGATGAGCTGGGTAAGGCCCCTTCAAGGCTTTAGCGTAGTCTTCTTCATAATTGCAATGCCCACCAAATTTTTCCATGACATTGACCTCACCGTCGTCATCGCGAGCACGCTTGCCCTTGAAGTTGTCACGGCGATCGCCGTGCTAATTTCTGTTGTCGCGCCGATCACGATTGTTGTTACGGCGATCCCTGATGTCGCTATGACCTCTAAAGTCTTTGTGGCAGTGGTTGTCATGGTAGTCGTCATGTCATGGAGAGTACGGTGCTTTGTCAATGCCCTCGTTCAACAGCTTCTTGGCGTCGTCGGCATCCGCATACTTCTTAGCGGTGGTGAGGAGGTCGACCACCGTTATAGGCCGTTTACAAAGGAGCTTGTCCCTGAGATCATTGTGGTAGCGTAGACTAGTAATGAAGGCTTTAATGGCCTCATTGTCGATGATCCTAGGAATCCTGATGCGCATATCCAAGAAGCGTCGGATGTACTCGCACAATGGTTCATCCCTGGCGTCGCGGATGCGCTGCAGATCATACTTGTTGCCTGGCTGTTCACAGGTAGCAATGAAGTTTTTGACAAAGGCTTGATGCAAAGCATACCAAGAGTCGAAGTGATTCTCTAGGAGACTGACAAGCCATTGGTGCCCCATCAGGCCGACCACCACGAGAAAGTAATTGGCCATGATGTGCTCGTCGCCCATAGCAGATCTGTAGGCGGTCTCATAAAGTTTGACCCATTGCTCGGGATTGACCTTGTCATCGTAATGGTTAAGCTTTTCAAGCTTAAAACCTCTAGTCCAGATGACTTGTCATAGGTGGTTGGTGAATTGCTTGGGGCTCAGGGGACCGTGGACCAAATCATACTCCATGTGATGACTGGTTTCATGGGACGCACGGTCCCGAGCTCTCTATTCAATGCGAGGACGTAGATCACGGTTGTTAAGGTCACGACAGAGATCGTGATTGCCATCATGGCGATCTCGTTCGTCACCATACTATTGTCCCTGACGATGGTGGTCTCGGTGGTCATTACGCCGGTTGTCGCTGCGCCGGTTGTCGCTGCGCCAGTCGTCGTCGTTGTTATTGCAGTAGTGGTCGAGCTGACGATAATCATTGTGGGGAGGGTTTCCGCGATTGTCATCATTGCCTCCGTCAGCTCCTGGATTGGCACTAGGAGCTATGTTGTTTCCGTGATTATCATTGCCTACGTGGTGGTCTAGGCTGACGGGTGCGCATAAGCCACGTTGACCAGACCTGAAAGATCGACTAGAGTGCTGGCGGCTCCTGCTAGTCACGCTAGATGCCGATGGGCCCGCGACACGTTCATTGGTCTGAACCATGGCCGCCTGGAGATAAGCCTGCAAATCCTCTCGGATGTTTTGGATTTCCAGGGTATCTGGTAACCGCTTCAGGCTTTCAATGGCGACAACCACGTTGGCGTTTGGGGTTTTGAATACTAGTCTATTCCCCACCATGTCGAAAGCATGATTGAGGTTGCGCCCTTGCAATCGGTTACGCCTAGCTACAGCGTCGGCTTCTTGCTGGTCGCGGTCTGCTTGCTGTTGTGCTAGATGTGCATCTTCATCTATGCGACATTGAGCTTGGTCGACATTGTGCTATTGTTGCTCTTGTCGTTGTTGATTGGTCTCGCCCCCAGCAGGTGGGTCTTCATCTTGGCTAACGACATTGATCATGGCACCACACCTTGGAGGGAAGGCTGGAATTTGAGGAAAGCCTGGAGAATGTAGCATCTCTTCATCACCGCTACTCACATGGTGTAATACCATGGTTTGAGTATTCTCATCGGACGCAGTGCTCGATCCAGAGCTCAAATGGCTATCTGTCTGGGTGATATGGATTGAAACTTGATCAGAGCCCACCATATTGATAAAGTTGCATCGTCAAGGTCGAGGTCAAGCGGAGCACCCTTCACGAGTTGAAGTGACCACTAGATCTATACCCAACCATTGAAAACGGGTGGCTCGAGCAGGTCGAGTAGATCTTTTGTAGTCGTTCGAGTTCTGCTCGGTAAACTGCTCTTGGAGCGAGTTGACTAGAGCTAGGGAAAACAAGAGTTTTCCACCGAGCCTGTCGATGGGGTCGATCAGGTCGGTGGTGTCGAGTTTCCTCCCCTGGTAGCGAGGAAGGAGTCGATGAGTTGCCGGCGTGGTCGGTGATGGTGCTGGTGCAGGCGAAGCCGGAGCCAGCATAGTCATAGTCGACGCCGGTGTTAGGGAAGTAGTCGACGCAGATCGGATCTACACCTCCTCCATGGCTGTGACAACGAAGTCATTGGAGCCGGTGGTCCAGGTGATCTAGCCGATCGTGAACATGAGGCCCACCGTCATGGCCATGGAGTCAGGGAAGATGACCATCTCGCATGCCTAAAAAGCAGTACACACACCCCCTACCTGGCGTGCCACTATCGACAAAACCTAGTCGGCAGTCTACCGAGGGGTATGCCCAAGGTAGTAGATTGTCGACAAACAGGTGTGCAAGCCACGAACAAGATGGTGATGTAGAACAATACGCGGGTTTACCTAGATTCAGGCCACCGTGTGGGCGTAATAGCTTACGTCCTGCTCTGCTTTGTTATTGCTATCTCGAATAATGTATTACAAGCTAGATTGCCCTAGAGTATGTTTTGATGTTTTTGAGGGGGGTCCCCTATCCTCCTTATATAGTCTGAGAGATAGGGTTACAGATCTAGAAACTAATCTTAGCCAGTTACAATTGCCATATAGAGCCAGATAAGGATTCCTAATCTAACCGACCAAGACCTTGCTTGATTCCCAAGTCTGGTTTGATGCCTTGCGCGAGACTCCATCCCAATGATCTGGATCGCGTGTCATCATGTAATGGGCCGGACCGTCTGGTATGGGCCTGCCCATGTCTAGCCGTAAGGGTATAGGGGTTTATACCCCCACAACTGGGCACTTGACCACATCAGTGATCCATGGGAGCACCTCCTCAGCTAATAGGAAGCATTGATCCAAGTCAGTTTGATCAACGATCACGATGGAGAGGCCACGGATCGATGGGCCCATTGTCATAGACTTGGAGCTTCACCAACCGACTTCCCGTTTGAGTTTCACCACGTGCTATCTTACTAACCGCCATTGGGAGCTAACCAAGGGTGTTGGATGCTAAGGTAGTAGAATGGAGGGCTAGGAGGCACCCAAGCTTGGCTGTCCAGTGCCCTAGGGTGGCCACCGACCTCCTTGCTACCTACAAATAACCTCCATGCCTCCCTACACTATAAATAGGGGGTGTGGAGCTTGGTGAAAAGACAACCCCATCAAGCCCCATCAAGTTCCAAGCATTCCAAGCTTCTCTTGGCTTTCTAGCCTAGCTTAGCTTTAGAGTAGTAGTCTAGTAGTGGAGTAGAGCAAGAGCGGAGCTTCTCTCGGTGCCCAGAAGAGTCTTCTGGTTCTGGTATAACTCCTTTGTAATTCTTTCATTTCTGCATTACTTTATTTAGTATTTATTTCAGTACTTTATTCTAATATTGCTTGCTTTACTTTAAGTACTTAGTCATTAGTGTTCATCATTAGTGAGCTTAGGTGCTTGTTGTTTAGCATTACTAGAACATGTTATCTTATCATTAGTAGGCTTTTGTTAGTACCAGTTCCACCATCTAATTAGGGTGCTTTGATCTCATTTCATCAGAGCTCGGATCGAAGTAGTAAGCCTGTAGATTAAGCGTGGTGCTTAGGCTATAGATTACCTGTGGATATGGTTAGGCCTCCGGATAGATTGGGGTAGGTGGCAAGTGGTGACAGCCTTGTCCATCCTCTATATTCCCCCATGCTAGGTCTAGTTATTCAATCATAGGGCTCGTAGAAGACCTTGTCTATTTAACTCTCCTAGTTGGTAGGCGGGTTGTGCCCCTTAGTTACTAGAAAGATAAATCGCTTGCTCTCCCACCTAGCTATCTTTGGTTAGCTTGTTAATAGTAATTAGTTTAGGTAGTTTACACTTATCCTTCACTGTCATCCACCTACCTAGGATCAACTTGGAACCTACCTTTTGCAGATCCTAGTCCTGTATCAATTCTAGCCTTCTGCCTTCCTGTGGGATAAATTATAGATTCGACACTCGGTACTCACCGAATGAAGTGCTATGTGATAGATCTATGTGCTTGTGAAATCCTCCAATAGTCGTTAAGAAATATCAACAGTTACTAGCTTGTGCAATTTGATAGTCTCTGCCCATCTCTGGTTTGGCACTTGGTTGACCAAACAAGTCTTTTCCCTAGATTTTGTTCTTGTGGATAACAAAAAATTTAAGAAAATCTTAATTTGGAATACCAGGGGAATCAATTCACAAGAAAAGTGGGATGCAATTAGAGACAAAATTAATGAAATTGCATGTCAGATTATATGTTTGCAGGAAGCAAAAAGGAAGAGTTTTGATACATTTTACATAAATTTTTTTTGTCTAAGGTCCTTTGATAAGTTTGTCTTCTCTCCATCTATTGGAGCCTCAGCTAGACTCTTAACAGCATGGAATAGCTCCATCTATGATGGCACAATGGTTTAGGTCAACTCTTATGCTATCACAGTTAACTTCCTTTGCAAGCTAGATCATAAGAGCTTCTCCATCACTAATGTTTATGGCCCCTCCAGCTCTCCCCAAAAACTTGGCTTCACTACAGGGCTTATGAACTTTGATACCCTGGTTTTGAGGATTGGGCACTTGTTGGTGAGTTTAACCTTATTAGGCATCCTGAAAATAGAAACAAATTGGGATGTGATATAGGTGAAATGAACATGTTTAATGAGCTTATTTCTGATTTAGACATGGTTGACATACCTTTCAAAGGCAGAAACTAGACTTGGAGCAACATGCAGTCTGACCCTCTACAAGTCAAACTGGACTGGGTCTTCACCTCCTCCAGTTGGACCCTTTCTTTTCCTTCTACTTTTGATCACATACCTTTTGTCCTCCACGTTGGTAGTAGTATTCCCAAATCTAACATTTTTAGATTTGAAAATTTTTGGCTGGATCACCCAGGTTTCTTTAACACTGTCAAACTTCATTGAAATTCTTCTCCATACTATGCCAATGTAGTAAGAAACATATCCTCAAAGTTGAAACAAGTTAGAGAAGAGCTTAAAGGTTTGGAGCAAAAACTTATCTAAACTAAGAAAGCTCATATACAACTATAATTGGGTCTTGATGCTCCTAGATGGCCTAGAAGATCAGAGGCCTTTATCTAGAATTAAAGCATTTAGCCTCTCTTTTGGAATTAAAGAGAATATACTGGAAGCAAAGAAATTGAGTTAGATAGGTTAAGTTGGATGATGAAAACACTCATTTTTTTCATACTTTGGCCACAATTTTCTCACAAAAGAAATCACATAGTTTGTTTGACAAATGCTAATGGCAATTATGTGGTAGACCATGATCAAAAGGCCAACTTGATCTGGATAGCTTTCAAGATGAGATTGGGAATCAGTGAATTCCAAGGCATGGTTTCTAATCTTAACACCCTCTTGATAGAGCATAAAGATAACCTGGATGCAGACTTTAGCCATGAAGAAATTGATGCTGTCATAAAAAATCTCCCTAACAGCCATGCCCCAGGGGCCTGATGGTTTCAATGGTATGTTCATCAAAAAATGTTGGCATATTTTTTAAAGATGACTTTCATTAGACTCTTCAAGGATTTCTGTTCAAATAATGTTGATCTCAGGAGCATCAACTCTTCTTTCATAGCACTTATTCCTAAGAAGGATAACCCATAAAAGATAAATGATTACAAACCTATTTCCCTATTGAATTACACTCAAATGCATAACAAAGCTTTTGTCTACAAGGCTTAAGTATGTTATCCTTCAACTAGTTTATCAAAATCAAAATGGATTCCTTAAGGGTAGAACCATTCATGACCGTTTAGCCTAGTCTTTTCAATTTGTTCACATTTGTCACCAATCTAAAAAAGAAATAGTTATCCTCAAGCTAGATTTCTATTGGTATTTATTAACGCAAATAGAAAAATGAAGGATTTCGCAAGCACATAGAATACCATTATAGCATTTTACCAGGAATATTCCAGGTATCGTTATTTATATTTTACCACAGGAAAATAATGGAGTAAAGATTTATTGGATAATGGCAAAGGAGTAACATACCAACATAGCTAGAGCAAGGGATAAATGTAATGATAGGAGTTAAGCATAATGACACTCAGGGGATAATTCTACAAGATAATGTAACCTGGTCAACTTGGGAGAACAACGGGTGAGGAAGATTCTTATGACATTCTTATTACATGTTCAAAGTATATATACATCCAACTAAGTTAACACTGACTCTACTCTTATGCACTTCGGGACACCGCTTAGACGATAGAGCACCCATAATAAATAACTCTACTGACATGACTACGGTCTTACAATTTAAGAATCTATTCAATTCGGCGAGGACTACTGTAACACCCTAAAATTTTGGGATATTTAAAAATAGGAAAAATATGATTTCTTATGCAATTTTGTGGGCATACAAATTTAGAGTAATAATAATTTTTATTAACTTAAAATCAAATATAAGGGTAGAAACATGTTTGTGCACTCATGTTGTTGCATTTAAATTTTCGTATTGAGTGGTTTGATTCAAATTCAAAAGAGGATTTAAAATCATTTGAAAATGCTTTGAAATATTTGAAAAGGAAAAACAAAAGGAATTCTTTTCTCTTCTCGGTTTTTATCCCAGCTCACCCGCAGCCCACTCTCACCGCGGCCCGCTTGCTCCCGCGCGCGTGGCCCGTCTCCCGCTTCCCCGTTCCCCCGCTTGGGCCAAGCCCAGCAAGCGCCAGCAGCCCAGTTTGCTCGAGCGCCGCAGTTTCCTTCTCTGCGTGTCACTGACGCCACGGCCCCCGCGTGTCGGATGACGCCTTCTTCTTCTCCACGCCGCGTCTGATTCCTTTCCATCGCTCCACCGACCGAATCCTTCCTCCCAATCTTTCCCTTCCTTAATTGGAGTGTCTCCAGGCTATATAAGTCGAGGCCGCACATTTTTCTGCCTCCATCCAACTCCTTCGCGGTGTCAATGGAGCTCCCGAGATGCCACAGTGAGCTTGGAGCTCTACAGCGCCACCACCGTCCGCCATCCCGAGCACCACACCGTCTCCGGGTCGACTCCGTCTTCGTCTCTTACCTTGGTGAGCTCGCCTTGTTCCCCACTCCATCCCGGTGTTTTTCTTTCATGAGATAACGCTGTGAATCGAGCTATCGCATTCTCCAGCAATGGCACTGCCGTGGGACTCGTCGTCGCGGCTCTGTTCTGGCCGAGCACCGCCGTCGGCTGATCTGATCCGATCCGATCCGATCCGATCCATTCATTTCGTATCCAACGGCTGAGATTAGATGATACCGGTTCGGTTGTTAGTTTTGCTAAAGAGTCCATGCACTTTTCTATTATATAACCTGCAGTCCAACACGTATTCCCGAATCGCGTTTTATTCTTTTAAAAGCGTAGTTTGATCTCAGTCAATTCAAAAATACGTTTTCACTTATTTACAATTTTGCCACTGATTTTGTTTTAGTCATAATTTCTCCGTTTTAACTCCGATTTGACCTGTTCAAATTGCGTTAGGTTTGTATTTGCAAGCTATACACGATAGTAGCACTGTACAGTAGGTTTGTGACATTTTATTTTCGAGTTTGAATTAGAGTAATTATTTTTCTATAGGAAATTTTGTAAATTCGTAACTTCGTCATTTTAGCTCTGTTTTTCGTGATCTTTGCATCTGTGTGATCCTAGCAAGTTGTAGATTCGTTTTAAAAACTTTTTATCTTATTTTATTACTATTGGTGTACTGTTCTAATTATAGTCTTGTTTGTTTATGCATGATTATTTCTAGATGAATGTTGTTGCTATTGTTGATCGAGTATAGACGGTGAGCAATTCGTTGGGGATCAGGAGTTTTTCTACGAGCAAGATCATCAGGATCAGTTTGAGCAAGGCAAGTATAGCATGGGATTATCCTTGTTGTCCTATTCACAATAAGAAAATAATATCATTATGCATATATTCCTTGTTAAGGATGACTTAGTGTTGATCTTATTCCTTGATACCTATTATATTGCATAGAGTAGTATTGCTAGTGCTTAACATAAACTATGATCATGTAATTTGACTAATGGAATATGCAATAAACATTAAAAGATGACTTTTTATTACTGTTTAAAGGGGACTAGAGCATGGGGTTATTTTGGTGCTCTTGTTACTCTCCTTAAGGACTTATCTATAAGCGAACATCCGGGACTTACAGTACAACTGTGAGGGCTATATGACTCTGGCTTTAGTCATATAGAAGGACCTTTTCTAGCTTGTTAGTGGTATTCCTTTTTGGCATAAGAATGGCTTGATGAATCGGGTATAGTGCGGCCTCTATCCTCATGTGTATAGGCTGCGAGTCATTGTGCCATTTGGAAGGGGGGGCTCTACATCTGTTTGCCGAGTGAATCTAATGGCCCTAACTTGTTAGATGAACCTTCGAAAGACTTTATAGTGTTCCCCTGCCTGCTCACCTTAGAAGTGTTTTGGGAGTAATTAACCTAGGCATATGGGCAACACGACTCACAGTGAAAGTGTACAACCTCTGCAGAGTGTAAAACTATTATAATAGCTGTGCTCATGGTCACGAGTGGCCTTGGACCCTTATGAAATAGTTGATCATTAATAATGATTATGTTTTTGCTAATTGTTAATCATTTCACGTGGATCATATGTTTATTATTTACATTGAGACATTTTGATATTATTGATATACTGAATTAATGTTAATTAAAAGCTATATGCTGATAAACCAATGTTATGCCTTTGAGCCTCATGAACCCCATGTTACACTTGTTGAGTATGAGATGTACTTATGCTTGTTTATTTTTCTTACTTGGATAAAAATCCTAGATGGGTAACAGATGGTGTAAATAGTCACTACTACTACTTTTTGGAAGATTACTAGACTTACAGTCAACCAGTCAATGTGCCTGTGATTGGAGCTACCATGAGAGTTTTATATTTTACTTCTGCTACATTTGTGTAAAGACTATGTGATAATAATCGTGATGTAATAACATTTGTGATGATATATCCTTTATAATTTGTTAACTTATGTGTGATTGATCTCTGGGCACACATAAGAGTATGCACTCCATTTGGTCGTTAAATGGGTGTGACAAATTGATATCAAAGCTATTGTTGACTGTAGGACGCAAGCCTAGCTAGAAATAGTCGATTTAGTATCTTCTTTTTCACTATTTTTATGCTTATTATCTTGCTCTTGTTATTTGATAAATTTTTATGCTTCTTATGTCTCATTCTATTATGAAATTTTGCCTCTATTCTAACTACATCTAAAAACTCTGTAGATGGTTCATGGCCGCAAGACTGCCCGCATCACCACTGGAGGACACTACCCACCTCGTGCTTTGCTTGCACCTGAAGAGCCATAAGAAGAAGTACCCTAGGAGTAGGAGCAGACCCCTAAAGCACCAATCTAAGCGTCAGCACCTCCTTAGGAAGAACCTGAGCCTGAAGAAGACCCTGAGATCATCGAGATTAAAGATGATGAAGACGAGGAAGCCAATGGAGGAGAGCAACCCCCGTCTCCACCACATGATGCAGCTACTGAGGATGTGCCACCCTCCCCCAATGGGGTGGACTGTGAAGATCTACCACAAGGCTGGAGGAGATGCTGTCTCTCACCATCGACTTGTAGGAATGCTCTCTGCCTACTTCGCTGATTGGCACCCAGCTGTGGAGTACGTCTGTTGGGAGTATACCCATCCGCTAGAGGACACTTATTGGAAGGCAAGAGCGAGTATTTTTCCTAAGGATGAGAAAAAAGGGGCGTACCAGCTAGACAGGATGTATGCTCACATGGGTCATCGAGCTACCATGGAGGCTAGCATTGAAGACGCCGCTTTTGAAGCATGTATGGGCCTTTGCTACCTTCGCTTTGACAGCATGAAGCATGATATTCACCGTTACTTCCCTCGTGCACACCCTGACCTTGGATGGGCCATGATGGATCCAGTGCAGTTGGAACCACTTCCTCGGGTGATGGTGAACTTTGTTTATGATATGATGGAGAGAAAGCTGCAGTTAGAGGAGATGGTGAAGGCACAGGAGAAGACCATCAAGAGGTGCCAAGCAATGATTAATGAACTCCGAGCAAACCAAGGCATGACCAAGATTTATGAGACATTAGATCATGAGCCACGTTGTTAGAAAATAGGAGTCCTTTATGTAATAAGAACATTCTTAGTAACGTCAGTTGAGTCTTCGAGTTTGTCATGTGGTTTGAACTTTGGTGTGATAGTTGCTTTTATCATTATGCTTATGTGTGAGTTAGATTTTTTTTTTTGAGTGTTGGGTCTTGTATGCATGTCTACAAGTTCCATTTTTAAGAATAAAAAGTTTATTAGTCAAGGGAATAATAGTTGGGTTTGGTATTGTCACGTTTCTGTCCTTGCTGTTTTCTGGAGCAGTCTACAATGTTTCTGCTATGGTTCAAAAACGGTTTGTGCAACATTTATGAATTTTTTATGAGAGAAACTAGGCTTAAGCACCTTTCAAATGCCACTAGAATCACCTTTTTATCTGATCTGGTTCGAGAGATATAACTGTCACAAGTTAAAGTTTCTGCACAGTTTGGAATCTAGAACAGTTTCTGTTGCGCCTTATTTTTCATTAAACTTAACAACAGAATCTGGTCTTATGGTCCAAATAAAAGTTGTGGAGAACTTCATAAGCTTTCCAACCATATAAAGCAAGCCTCTATTGGACTTCTGTAGCTCGAGATATGATTGATTTTACTGAACTGTTAACATTGACATTCGCCCAGAAAACTTTCAGATCTCATTCTTTATCTTATAAGTGGTTGATAATATGGAAATCTCAAAGTTTGCATTCTTATAGATGGCAGATGGCCGGAAGAGGAAGAGGTAGGGGTCGTGGAGGTGTTCCCCCAAATCCACCACCACCACCGTCACCCACTATTGAGCAACTTTTGGCAGTACAGACATAGCTTATGCAACAACTGGTGCAGAACCAACATAATCAGCCAGTTGCTAGGGCACAACCACGTGATAAGCGTGGTGAGTTTTTGAAGGGTCATCCCCTGGTGTTCACGCATGCCGCTGATCCATTGGAAGCGGATGATTGGCTTCGTGCCATGGAAAAGCAACTTAACATTGCACAATGTGATGACCGGCAGAAGGTGTTGTTTGCTTCTGGACAACTCCAGGGAGAAGCTCAGGATTGGTGGGAATTGTATGAGTATGGTCGCCCCACCAATGCTCCCGCGGTCACTTGACAGGAGTTTAGAGAGAACTTCAGGGATTACCATATACCTGAAGGGATGATAGAACTGAAGGCAGAGGAATTCAGGAACTTGACCCAAGGGTCATTGTCTGTAGCTGAGTATCATGACAGGTTTGCCCAGTTGTCACGATATGCTCCACATGAGGTGGCTAATGACAATGATAAGCAGCGCCGCTTCTTGAAGGGATTGTATGATGGACTACATTTGCAGTTGATGTCCAATACTTATCCCAATTTTCAGACGCTTGTGAAACGCGCTATCGTGGTGGATAACAAGCGCAAGAAGATGGATGCCAAGAGGAAAAGGCTTTAGGGATAGACTTCTGGTAGTAACACTCGTCCGCATACTGGTTTTCAGCAAGGTAATCAACAGAGGCGTCCTTCTGGTCAGTGGAATCGTGGTCAGGTCCCTTTCCGCAATCAGTTCCCGCAACGTCCCCCATTCCAGCCGTAGAATGGCAATCAACGCCCTCCGCAGCAGAGTGGGAATCAGCCTCAGCGTTAGGGCCCTCCCAATAATACTCCCATGAAGATCAGTGCTCCCAATACCCCCAACAGATGTTTTCGATGTGAGAAAGAAGGTCACTTGTCTTACAATTGCCCTGAGAAGCCCAACCAGCAGACTCCCCAGAGGTAGGGTAGTCACCAGAAGCCTGCACCTAACACTGGAAGGGTGAACCACTTGTCCCATGAAACAACAGTGGAGGAACCGAAAGTTATGCTTGGTACGTTCGATGTCCATTCCACTCCTGCCACTGTTCTTTTTTATTCTAGAGCATCACATTCTTTCATATCACAATCATTTGTTAGAATACATAGAATTCATTTGTGTGCCGTGAAGAACCCTATCTTAGTAAACTCACCTGGTGGAAGCATGCCAGCATCTTACCGTTGTCTACCGAATAGTCTCATTCTAAGGGGGGTAGAGTTTAAGGTGAGTCCTATAGTATTGAGAGCAGCTAGGATTGATCTCATATTGGGAATGGATTGGATGATGCAACAACAAGCAGAGATTTAGTGCAAGGGGAAATCAGTAGTGCTGACAACATCGAAGGGAGATAGGATCAGGGTTGATGTGAAAGTGCAAAAACAGGAGACCGCTACAGTGAATCGGCTTAATGATGGTGCCAACAAGGAGGACCAGGTTGTGGAGGAGTTCACCGATATGTTTCCTAAGGAATTGCCAGGTATGCCACCAGACCGTGACATTGAATTTATTATTGAATTATTACCTGGAACTACACCCATAGCTAAGCGTCCATATAGAATGTGAGTAGATGAATTAGAAGAACTTAAGAAACAAATTAAGGAATTGTAGGATAAGGGTTTCATTCGTCCTAGTTCTTCACCTTGGGGAGCACCAGTGATTTTTGTGGATAAGAAAGATGACACTTAGAGGATGTGTGTAGATTATCGGTCGCTCAATGAGGTTACTATCAAAAATAAGTACCCGTTGCCTAGAATTGATGACTTGTTTGATCAATTGAGAGGTGCTTGTGTATTCTCCAAGATTGATCTTCGTTCTGAATATCATCAGTTAAAGATTTGTGCTAGTGATATACCAAAGACAACTTTTACCACACGGTATGGGTTATATGAGTATACAGTGATGTCTTTTGGTCTGACTAATGCCCCTGCATACTTTTATGTATTTGATGAATAAGGTGTTCATAGAATATCTGGACAAGTTTGTAGTGGTATTTATTGATGATATTTTAGTATTCTCCAAGACTAAGGAGGAACATGCCGAACATTTGAGGTTGGTCTTGCAAAAGGTCAGAGAACACCAGTTATATGCCAAGCGAAGTAAATGTGAGTTTTGGTTGAAGGAAGTTTCCTTTCTTGGTCATGTTGTCTCAAATGGAGGGATATCAGTAGATCCTAGCAAAGTGAAAGATGTATTGGACTAGAAGCCACCAACCAATGTAAGTGAGATCTGTAGTTTCTTGGGATTAGCAGGCTATTAGAGGAGATTTATAGAGAGATTTACTAAGCTTGCAAAGCCAATGACTGCACTATTAGAGAAGAATGCCAAGTTTGTGTGGTCTGAGAAGTGTCAGGCTAATTTTGAGGAATTGAAGAAAAGATTGACCACTGCACCAGTATTAGTTTTGTCAGATTTGAGTAAACACTTCTCTATCTACTATGATGCATCTCGTTTGGGTTTAGGATGTGTTCTTATGCAAGAAGGTAGAGTTGTGGCATATGCATCGAGATAGTTGAGAAAGCATGAATTAAATTATCCTACTCATGACTTGGAATTAGCTGCAGTGGTTCATGCACTAAAGATATGGAGACACTATTTGATTGGACATAAGAGTGATATATACACTGATCAAAAGAGTCTGAAGTATATCTTCACTCAATCAGATCTGAACTTGAGACAACGTAGATGGTTGGAGTTGATAAAGGATTATGATCTAGAGGTGCATTATCACCCAGGAAAGGCTAACGTCGTTGCTGATGCTCTTAGTAGGAAAAGCTACGCTAATGAAGTGCAAGTAATGCCTATGCCAAGAGAGTTGTGTGCTGAATGTGAGCATCTGAACTTAGGGTTTACCACAAATGCAGTAGAATTGGTACTAGAACCTACTCTGGAGCAAGAGATACACAAGAGTCAGATGAAAGATGCCAAATTGAGAGAGATAGCGGTGAATATAGTGAAGGGCAAATCACCAGGATTCCATAAGGATGATAAGGGTACGCTATGGTTTGGAAAAAGGCTGTGTGTGCCAGAGGATAAGACTATCAGAGAGGCAATTTTGAGTGAAGCTCATGAGTCAGCTTATTCCATACATCCTGCGAGTACTAAGATGTATCTGGATCTGAGAGAGAAATATTGGTGGTATGGTTTAAAAAGAGATGTTGTTGAATATGTTGCTTTGTGTGACACATGTCAACGGGTGAAAGCTGAACACCAGAGACCTGCAGGATTGCTACAACCTATGCAGATACCCGAATGGAAATGGGAAGAAGTTGGCATGGATTTTATAGTTGGATTGCCACGTACTCAGAGAGGGTATGATTCAATTTGGATAATAGTAGATCGTCTAACAAAGGTTGCTCATTTTCTGCCAGTTAGGACTACATATAGCAGTGCAAGGTTGACATAATTGTATATGGAAAGAATAGTGAGTCTACATGGAGTTCCTAAGAAAATTGTGTCTGATCAGGGTACCCAGTTTACATTTCATTATTGGCAAAACATACATGAATCACTAGGAACCAAGCTAAACTTTAGTACACCCTACCATCCATAGACAGATGGACAGACAGAGAGAATTAATCAGATATTGGAAGATATATTGAGAGCTTGTGTTTTACAATATGGTACTAGTTGGGATAAGAGTTTGCCTTATGCAGAGTTCTCTTATAATAATAGTTATCAAAAGAAGTCTTCAGATGGCACCGTTTGAGGCTTTGTATGGACGGAAGTGTAGAACCCCGTTGTTCTAGAATCAGACAGGGGAAAGTCAAGTGTTTGGGTCTGATGTACTCAAGGATGCTAAAAAGAAAGTAAGAATGATTAGAGATAATCTAAAAATAGCCCAGTCCAGACAGAAGAGTTATGCTGATACTCGAAGGAGAGAGTTGACTTTCGAAGTAGGGGATTATGTCTACTTGAAAGTATCGCCAATGAGGAGTGTGAAAAGGTTCAACATGAAGGGGAAATTGGCACCAAGGCATATTAGACCTTTTAAGATCATAGAAAGACGTGGTGAGGTGGCGTATCAGTTGGAATTACCTAAGAGTTTGGCAGGTGTACATGATGTGTTTCACGTGTCTCAACTTAAGAAATATTTGCGAGTACCAGAGGAGCAGATTCTGTTAGAGGAGCTCACTGTTAAAGAGGACATCACATATGAAGAGTTTCCTATTAAAATTTTAGAGACTGCTGAAAGAGTCACAAGGAGTCAAACTATCAAGATGTGTAAGGTTCAGTGGAATCGGTACACTAAGGATGAGGCCACCTAGGAAAGAGAAGAGGATCTGAGGAAAACCTACCCGCAACTATTCGAGTAAGCAACAGCCGAATCTCGGGACGAGATTCATCTTAAGGGGGTAGAATTGTAACACCCTAAAATTTTGGGATATTTAAAAATAGGAAAAATATGATTTCTTATGCAATTTTGTGGGCATACAAATTTAGAGTAATAATAATTTTTATTAACTTAAAATCAAATATAAGGGTAGAAACATGTTTGTGCACTCATGTTGTTGCATTTAAATTTTTGTATTGAGTGGTTTGATTCAAATTCAAAAGAGGATTCAAAATCATTTGAAAATGCTTTAAAATATTTGAAAAGAAAAAAGAAAAGGAATTCTTTTCTCCTCTCAGTATTCAGCCCAGCTCACCCGCAGCCCACTCTCGCCGCGGCCCGCTTGCTCCCGCGCGCGTGGCCCGTCTCCCGCTTCCCCCGTTCCCCCGCTTGGGCCGAGCCCAGCAAGCACTAGCAGCCCAGTTCGCTCGAGCGCCGCGGTTTCCTTCTCTGCATGTCACTGACGTCACGGCCCCATGTGTCGGACGACGCCTTCTTCTTCTCCACGCCGTGTCTGATTCCTTTCCATTGCTCCACCGACCGAATCCTTCCTCCCAATCTTTCCCTTCCTTAATTGGAGCGTCTCCAGGCTATATAAGTCGAGGCCGCACATCTTTCCACCTCCATCCAACTCCTTCACGGTTTTAATGGAGCTCCCGAGATGCCACAGCGAGCTTGGAGCTCTACCGCGCCACCACCGTCCACCATCCCAAGCTCCACACCGTCTCCGGGTCGACTCCGTCTTCGTCTCTTACCTTGGTGAGCTCGCCTTGTTCCCCACTCCATCCCGGTGTTTTTCTTTCGTGAGATAACGCTGTGAATCGAGCTATCGTGTTCTCCGACGATGGCGCCGCCGTGGGACTCGTCGTTGCGGCTCTGTTCCGGCCGAGCACCACCGTCGGCTGATCCGATCCGATCCGATCCATTCATTTCGTATCCAACGGCTGAGATTAGATGATACCGGTTTGATTATTAGTTTTGCTAAAGAGTCCCTGCACTTTTCTATTATATAACCCACAGTCCAACGCGTATTCCCGAATCACGTTTTATTCTTTTGAAAGCGTAGTTTGATCTCAGTCAATTCAAAAAATACGTTTTCACTTATTTATAGTTTTGCCACTGATTTTGTTTTAGTCATAATTTCTCCGTTTTAACTCTGATTTGACCCGTTCAAATTGCGTTAGGTTTGTATTTGCGAGCTCTACATGATAGTAGCACTGTACAGTAGGTTTGTGACATTTTATTTTCGAGTTTGAATTAGAGTAATTATTTTTCTATAGGAAATCTTCGTAAATTCGTAACTTCGTCATTTTAGCTCCGTTTTCGTGATCTTCACGTCTGTGTGATCCTAGCAAGTTGTAGATTTGTTTTAAAAACTTTTTATCTTATTTTATTACTGTTGGTGTACTGTTCTAATTATAGTCTTGTTTGTTTATGCATGATTGTTTCTGGATGAATGTTGTTGCTATTGTTGATCGAGTATAGACGGTGAGCAATTCGTTAGGGATCAGGAGTTTTTCTACGAGCAAGATCATTAGGATCAGTTTGAGCAAGGCAAGTATAGCATGAGATTATCCTTGTTGTCCTATTCACAATAAGCAAATAATATCATTATGCATATATTCCTTGTTAAGGATGACTTAGTGTTGATCTTATTCCTTGATACCTATTATATTGCATGGAGTAGTATTGCTAGTGCTTAACATAAACTATGATCATGTAATTTGACTAATGGAATATGCAATAAACATTAAAAGATGACTTTTTATTACTGTTTAAAGGGGACTAGAGCATGGGGTTATTTTGGTGCTCTTGTTACTCTCCTTAAGGACTTATCTGTAAGAGAACATCCGGGACTTACAGTACAACTGTGAGGGCTACATGGCTCTAGCTTTAGTCATATAGAAGGACCTTTTCTAGCTTGTTAGTGGTATTCCTTTTTGGCGTAAGAATGGTTTGACGAATCGGGTATAGTGCGGCCTCTATCCTCATGTGTATAGGCTGCGAGTCATTGTGCCATTTGGAAGGGGGGCTCTACATCTATTTGCCGAGTGAATCTAATGGCCCTAACTTGTTAGACGAACCTTCGAAAGACTTCATAGTGTTCCCCTGCCTGCTCACCTTGGAAGTGTTTTGGGAGTAATTAACCCGGGCATATGGGCAACATGACTCATAGTGAAAGTGTACAACCTCTGCAGAGTGTAAAACTGTTATAATAGCCGTGCTCATGGTCACGAGTGGTCTTGGACCCTTATGGAATAGTTGATCATTAATAATGAATATGTTTTTGCTAATTGTTAATCATTTCACATGGATCATATGTTTATTGTTTACATTGAGACATTTTGATATTATTGATATACTGAATTAATGTTAATTAAAAGCTACATGCTGATAAACCAATGTTATGCCTTTGAGCCTCATGAACCCCATGTTAGACTTGTTGAGTACGAGATGTACTTACGCTTGTTTATTTTTCTTACATGGATAAAAATCCCGGATGGGTAAATGATGGTGCAAATAGTGACTACTACTACTTTCTGGAAGATTACTAGACTTGCAGTCAACCAGTCAATGTGCCTGTGATTGGAGCTACCACGAGAGTTTTATATTTTACTTCCGCTATATTTGTGTAAAGACTATGTGATAATAATCGTGATGTAATAACATTTGTGATGATACATCCTTTGTAATTTGTTAACTTATGTGTGATTGATCTCTGGGCACACATAAGAGTATACACTCCATTTGGTCATTAAATGGGTGTGACAACTACAAAGGATAGATGGGACTATCACCACCCACTACTACCACACAACCAGAGAACAAGGTGTACTCATAGGCAAAGCATCATATAAGCACCATGCTTACGCGAGGCTCGGCTACTTAGCCCAATCGATAAACTATAGCAGACTAAGTGCTCTATGAACCAACACACAAAAGTAAAGATAAGCTTAACTAAGCAAGATATATATTTAAAGTAAGCATAGCCATGCAGATAACAATATGATAAATTGATAATAAGTCTTACAAGATGTAAAAGTGAAGATACAAGGCTTTGCCGAGCCTCCAAGACTAGATCTAGAACTTGAGCATGAGCCCAACTCGACCCTCACTCCCAAGCTACTAATCTACTACATAGGAGAGCTCTAGACTTAATCCTCCTAGTGTGTGTTGATCTGAATGAGGGATACAAATTAGGGTTTCAGGGACGGCTTTAGGGAGGGGGTAGGGGCTGCTATATATGGGGGCACCTGGCACCCTCCCCCTCTTAGTTAGCCTCATTAGTACTAAACTTTCTACCATATCTCATTAAAATGCACATAGGCCTTTATGAGCCAAATTAATTCTGCAGCTCATGATGTGAAGTTTTTCTTTTATTTACGAAATTTATACATTTTCATTCCGAGCTCTAAATATAGCAAATAATATATCCATTTCGATCAACTCGATGAGCTTTTCGCAATGGGGCACTCCAATTTGTCATTTGAGAAAGTTTTGTTCTGTGAAAAAATAAATATCCTATGAGACAAGTGAGAGCAACAAAACTCATGGAACTTGTTAGAATCAAACCCTATAACTATATTTGGTGATAAAATTAAGTATATATGCAGGTTATGTTAACAGTTTATAATTGACACTAACAACCGTCAATAAATTCCCCCAAGCTTACCCTTTGCTAATCCTTGAGCAAAGCTAAACTCAGCAATGGATTTAGTGTTGCCATAATGTTTTCACGCCTCAAAAGTATACTTGCGTTCAATTAAAAATTCTCCTCTAGATTAGAATAAACTGATCTGACTTTCAAACTTACCCATATTACCTTTAACCATGGGGCTTCTTAGCCTTCACTTGGGTCTTGAGCAATTGAAAGACAGAATGATCAAGTCAAGCACTATATCTCAAGCTCTTTGTTTCACCATTGTTCTAGAGTTTTTTATAAGTTTTCAACGTAAAACTCAGAGATTCCATTGTATTATACTCTCAAGTCTCTCAATATATGTGATATTTGTGGATCCTCACCAAGGCAATAAAGATTTTATGCTTTTTTCTCTTCCTACCACTAAGGGTTATGTGGAGTTCATAGGTAGGGAGAAAGCTAGGGCATACTTACAGTGCATATATTATAAAGTCAAACAATAGATCTAAAGAGAGTTGAGGCATACAATCAAATCAAGATCTGCATATGTGTGGATGTATGGTGGACACATTTGGTGGCTAACCTAATTCTAGTTTGCTCCTTGAAAACTTATCTCTCTTTTCAAACTTGAAAATATTTTTGTAAGAGAACAGGGGCTATCTTATTCATCTCTTTTTTCTTTTCAAACGGACATCTGAGTACCCATTGTTTTTAATATCTCGGACACTTGTCCATTTTTCAACTCTTTTTTCTCTTTTTTTATGAATAACTTTTGCATAGCCCCATGTCGCTTTTCTCTAATAAAACTTTGAGAGAGATATTAACATGAACTTGGAGCTTTTATTTGGTGGATGGAAAACCTGACAAGCATATTTTTGTGTTCACCCCTAGTGTAGGAGTAGAACATTTTTGGGTCAATCTAGATGAAAGTCATGTTTTTGCGCCTACCCCAGTGTAGGAGTAGTGCAATGTGGGTGGTCTGTACGTGATCTTGATTTTAAGAGCATGATAAATCTCTCATAAGGGTCAACAAAGCTTGACAAAACTCAATGCAAAACAAATAGCATATATGTGAAAGTTTTTCTAGCCTAAATAACATGTATGGCTTTGTTGGAAATTCAAGCTTTGTCATACAGGAACTCATCATATAGCATTTTTTTGTGTTTTCAAAAGATAAATCTCTAGAACTTTAGTATCACTTGGAACAAGATAAACAGCAGCTCAGACCTTCTCATATTATATCTGTTAATTACGGAGACTTAGATCAAGCATGTGATACCCACAAGTTTCAAGTTCAGAGTAAATCCTTATATCAAAATAATCTTATCCAAAACTCAGGAGAATTCAAGGCTAAAAACTAGGTACTTGAAAGGAATTTCAACAGAGCAACTATTCATCATTTCCATTTTAAAAGATTATCTTTAGAGTTCCTTTTATTTTATTTAGCTCTTAAAACAAATTAAAGCAAACTGGACACACTCTCTTTATTTGTTTTCATTTTTTTGGATCACACATTATTATTATAACTATATATACTTATTATAAGGATAACTATTTATTTTGTTTTTAGTTATTCATATTTTTTTATAAAGGAAACCTAAAAATAATAAAAGAAAAAGATAAAGAAATACTTAGCTCGATACAATAGGGTGCCTCTCCCCAAAGCTGGTTGTTGTCATGGTTCTTAGTGCAATGGCTAGATGTGGAGATGCTAGAACTGAGCCTCCTAGTTTTGGTTTTTTGCTGTTGCTATTGTTGCTAGAGGCTGGTCACCTCATGTCCCATAGTAGCCTGCCATTGCGTGTGATTATGTAACATATCTTGGATGGCAGCTATCCTCTCATCAATGGTTGTGAGCCTGTTGTCGAATTCAGAACTTCCACTTATAGAATTTGGGGGATCAACTCCCCCACACTTTACTAGAAGTGTGTTTTACTCATAAAGACAAGATAGAGATCAAGTGCATGGGCTCTGTTGGTAGAAAAACACCAACAGAATCAAAACTTTATTTACTCTTCTCTAGCCTTAGATACATTGAATCATGATAGAGTTAATGTTATGTGCATTATTTATTCTTATAACATGGGTGATAAGATCAGAACGATGACAAAAAGAGTAGAGTTGCTTAACCTATGGAAGGATTGTCCATCTTTATAATGTATCAAACTTTATATGATTATGACTATCATCTTCTAAAGATAAGATATGTAACATTTTAGCTCATTTGGTTAAGACTATGAGATCAAGAAAGTGGTGCTATGAACAAACTTAAGGAACAAAACATGTTGAGTTAATTAGGTTAAATCAAGCAAAGTTGTAACTCAAACGTGTTTGTCTTTATTTATGTGCATACCAAGATCAAGAGAAAAATGATGACCACTTACCTTAAGATGTTACCTTCATTATTAGAGCATGATGACACTATGTGATGAAGGGTAGATGACTTGTGGTGGTCTTCTCTTCCTGCTTGAAGCTTTCCTTGCTTGAGTTGTTTATGAGCATCTTGTCTCCCATTTCACACTCCTTTCTCATTCTTTTATCATGACATCTTTTTGTTCTTTCTTTTGTGGATCTTATCATTCTGTTTTGACGTTCTGCTCTACTCATTGTTTCTTCTCTACAAAGGATTAGTGGACAACATATACCCGAAGGAGTATACAAATGATTCAAAACAATGATATTGTTGTCATGCATAGAGCTAAAGGTCATTTGTATCCCATGTTTTAAATAATGTAGCTTGATTGTTCACCACTACTTCAACGTTTCAACAAGGTTAAGGAAAAGGTGTGTAAAATTATTTTGAGTAACACCTCAAACCTTGATTTGTTTCTACGAATAATCTCCAACAAAATTTGAATATTTTTCCTGCTAGTCCATATGTACAACTGAATTCTATACAAGTATGTTTTGATCCAATAATGTTCAAATGGTATTCCAAAGCATACTTATAATTGAGCAAGGAAGAGATTCATTCAAGTAGAAATAAGAATATGTATGGTGACTCAAAGGAGCATGATTATTTAAATTGTTACTTGTTAGAAATTTAGCAAGTTGAGCACATCACAAAGGTAAAGGGATGACCAAGACAAACTAGCAACATGACATGAGATGTTTTAGAGAACTCTATCCCCCACACTTGAATTTTGAAGAATGCATAATCAAGTTTGGTTGATAGAATTCTCTTGTGAATGTGATTCCATGTTGCATAATGCTTGGTTGAATCTACCTTGTGTTTTTATCCTTCCTTTTGAATTGAGTAGTGACAAACATACCTGAAGGAGGAGGCTTATTCGATTTACCTGTTGGCGAGAGCTCATAGTCCATTAAGCAAGACCTTGTATTAAGCCTCGATCCTAGAGATGTGGATATGGACAATTTCATGCTCTTCTTACATCAACCTTTCTTGATTTCTATTGATTCTTGGTTGATGAATTGGTGTTCATTGGAGATGCACCTCAAGTTCTTCCTTGATTGTCTAACGGTGTGGCAGAAAGTTGTTCTTCTTTGTTTGTTAGCGATACACCAACTGTCTTGAAGATCAAAGAATGAACTTCATTGATGTTTGCATGAAAGCTTCATCTTCAATGACTTAGAGGTGTCTTTTGTGTGACCATGGTTGTTCAGGACTTACAAGACACAATCGACAGTGAACCATTGACTGATGATGTCTATTGCACAAGAATGTACGCCATTATATAGTGGCATCTCTTTGTCTTGGTCCTTATTGCTGATGTGCGAGCTAGTCTTTTTGAAGACGATGGAAGCATGCATATTCTGGCTAATGCGAGGTGGGTTGCACCTTGCTTCTCATCAGAACCCTAGCTTGAGTCTTGAGAAGGCTCAATGCTAGGTTGTCTTTGATGTTGCTCATAGCCTGTCAATTTGTTTGTCCACTTCTTCTGAGTGAGTGCTTTTTATGGAACTCATCTTTTTTTTCTTTGTTCCATAGCTAAAGTGGTGGTTTGGTTTGGGTTTGCATGTTCATACCAAATCATGGACAGGCATAGCTTATATTCATTCTTTCCTACAAAATATTAATGGACACATACCTGAGGAAATACAACAAGTTTGAAATATGGGTTGTTATCCATAATCTTTATGATTTTCATCTCTGCTAATGAAAGGATGGGTTTTAGAATTACCTTAGCATAGATCATGTTCTATAGCAAGTTTTATGTGTTTTCTACATTCTATCATGGTTCAAGACAAAGATAACTTGCAATAAGAGATAAGTGGATAAACCTTGATAATCACAGTTCTTCGTTCCATGAAGAATGAACAAGGCCTTCTTTTGTGCAAAGTTGTTAGAGTTCATCGCATGCCTCGATTCATCTCTAATGTGAATTCATCTCTTGACTTATCCAGAATGGATCTAAGAGTTTCCCAGTAGCGGTTAGTCCAACAAAATATCCAGTGTCTACACAAGAAATTTTTAGTTTAATAACCAAACTAGACTCCATGTCTAATTTGATTAAGGGAGGCTATTTAACCTAAGCACCACGCTTAATTTAAATGCCTATGGAAGTATGTGCAGTACTTCCAAACCCAAACTTATAATGGTGGGCAAAGGTAGTATGAAAGCACTATAGAGATTTATTCAATTTAGAGATGAAAGAGCATGATCATGGTGAGAGATTGTTTTAGTAAGCATGAGCCTTCATGTGATCATATTTTTTTCTTTTTAAATGCAAAAGATATGGCTATATGTAAGTAACCCAAATATGAAGTGGATTGATGTTGATGGTCACTAACGACGAAATTTGCCCGTCAATAAGCTCATAAAAAGGAGAAACTAGCAAACTTAAGTCACATATGCATTTACTATTCACCGAGTTCCACATGTATTTGGAGTATTTCACTTTGTAGGTCACAAACACAAATACATGGAATAAACCATCAAAAGGCACTTTCCAATGTTAATTCACGTAAAGAATAAAGAAGGCGCCAAGCATCGCAACACCCATGGGGCAAGGCACCACGCAACAGTGTTTCAAGCCTAACCAGAGACCACCTCGCAAAGGCGATGGCCATTTCGGCCAACTAGTGGGCCGGCCGGCCAGCCTAGGGGGCGGCCGCCCCCCTATCACCGCCATATGCCCTGGTCTTTCTCTGGTGGTGGCATGGAGGCATACAACATTGGTTCCCCTGGTTCTTTGCGCCAAAAATAGGGAGGAGCACCACCTTTGATTTAGTATAAAAAGGGGCCCCTTTCCTCTCAAAGAAGAGAGAATAAATCCCAATTCAATTCACAAGGAGAGAAGAGTAGACTTTTACTTTTTTAGTAGTTGTGATTGAAATAAGAGAGGTGAGTGAGTGAAGAGAGAGTTGGAGAAGAGTTGGAGTACTAGCAACTTCCCTTAGTGTGCTAGCTACACTAAGTCGAAGTGCTAGAGCCGGGAGCTTCTCCACCTGTACCTCTACAAGCTTCTTACGGTTTGGAGTAAGAGATTTGTTGTTTAACTTTGGTTATTTATCTTAAAAAGTTACCTTTGTACTGTTATAGACCTATGGGTTCGTCGTCCATCCTTGCGGTGGGTACTCTAGTAGAAGGGCCCTGATAAAAATGGATAACCCTTGCTAACACGCTAGAGTATTAGTGGATAGCGTAGACATGGTGTCTAGGCTAGAAACTATCTTCGTTTGCCTCTTTCCCTATGGATTGAGGGGTAGGCGGTAGGTGGTGATAGCCCTATCTGTCCCTTGTAATCCCCCATGTTTGGGCTCGTGGTAGAGCAGAGGCCGGCATCGCTTGGTAGACCAAGTGCAATCCGGCGCCTGAAGCAAGTCTATAGTAACAAAGCTACCTCCATTAAGATATATGTCCTTGGAAAAACCTCGCTACCTCATTCATTTCTCCCTTATGGTCATAGGTTAACTAAGTGAAGAGTATAGCACAACCATTCCTTTAGGAAATTACAGTACCCTGAATACTTCCGGGTGAAGTGCTACAACAGTGTATCTGTGCGCTTGCGGATTCCTCTGCTTACACTAAGAAACACCAACAAGCATTTCTAGCGCCGTTGCCAGGGAACGGTTGTCGTTTCTAGTCTCCAAACCTAGTTGCCTATGTTTTATTTAAAAGAAAAAAATCATTTATAAAATATAAATACATTCTTCATGGAGCATCAATCAATTCACCAACTTTTTGCTCCCAAGGGCGAGTTCTTAGAACCACCACAATCTTCAAAGCCAATCACAACTTTAGGTTATGAACTCCACCCTGGTTTTATTGCTATTGTTCGGGAACATAACTTCTCAGGGTATGATTACGAAAACCCCTATCATCACCCAAGGGAATTTGAGTAGCTCTGTGCATGCCTGACAATCGTAGGCATGTCACATGAAACAATTCGGTGGAAGTTGTTTCCCTTCTCGCTTGATGAGAGGGCAAAACAATGGTACACTCACAATGTAGGGAAGGTAGCTAGAGACTGGGAAGAACTAAAGCACAAATTTTGTCCTACATTCTTCCCTATATCCTGAATCGCTGCCCTACGACAAGAGATCCTCAATTTCTAGCAAGTGGAGAAGGAAACCATAGGCGCAACTTGGGACCAGTTTTTAACTTTATCTCATTTAGGTCCCGACTTGTTTATACCCAACCATGTGTTGTTACAACACTTTTGGCTAGGACTTAGTAAGGAATCTGCCCTTCAACTAGATATCACAGCCGAAGGTTCCTTTACACAAAGAACCACGGATGAAGGAGAAGCCCTCCTAAATCGAATCTTAGAAAACACTCCTCCGCTAGAACCCATTCGAGTAGAGCCATTGCTTTGACATGAAGAAGCCTCCTCGGCTGAAGCTAAGCTTTCACTTCCCAAAGAAGAACTATTACCCAAACCTGAAGACCCAAAAGATGATCCTGAGCCCATAGATCTTCCACCTTTTGATGATGACCTATTTGAAGACTTTGGAAACACCTCGAATTATCTATGCCAAAAGAAACCCCCAACTCCTAATCCTCCATCTGACCTACTAGATAAAGAGTTCCTTAGAAAATCTATTAAAGAGTTGAGTGCCATCCTAAGCACTGAATGGTTGGAAGAGACAGAGCAATCAACAGAGGAAATTGTAATACTTACCCCTCCTTCAACCATTCAATGCAAAATTCGAGGAAAATGGGTAGAAGTGTTGTACAATCCAATGGTTGGATCAAACCTTATGTCCACATCTTTTGCATCCGACTTTTTAGATAAAAACCCCATGTCTTAACCACAAAGTCTCTCAGGATCAGTCCACGAACTAGCCTAAAAGGGCTTGGAATTCTCCATGACATAAGTTTACACATGAAAGATGCTGACCTATCACTCGATTTTCATGTTTTTGAAATACCAGATTTTGACATCATGATAGGTCATCACCTAGAAAAACTCTTCGTGGGAATTCCCCTTTTAGGTAAAATGGACTCGAAGTTAGGGAGAAACACAGTCACAATACCCGTCACTCAAACCAAAAACTTAGTGACAGAACCTCTCCCCCCGCTCATGGAAGTCATGTCGGTTGCACCTTTTGAGTCCCTTGAGTCGTCTTTAGAAAAAAGATACTCAACTCTTTATAGAAGAAGAAGATGACTTGGGAGAGACCATCGAACTTCCCAAAGAGGAAGTACCAACATGGCCTCCAGTTGAACTTAAACCCCTGCCCTCTGGCCTGTGCTATGTTTTCCTAAATGGCAACACACAAACTCCCATTATTATTAGCAATAAGCTTTCCGAGGAGGAAACATCCCATCTCATTGCCATCTTAGAAAAACATAGATCAGTCTTCGGGTATTCTTTACAAGATCTGAAGGGGATAAGTCTAGCACTTTACACGCACCACATTCCTATTGACCCTGCAAGCACACCATCACGTGAACCCCAGTGCAAGCTCAATAATGCTATGCGTGAAGTCATGAAGAAAGAAGTCTTAAAACTTCTTCACACCAGGATCATCTATCCTGTACCACATAGTGACTGGGTCAGCCCCGTCCAAGTGGTCCCCAAAGAAAGGAGGCATGACGATCATAGAAAACAACAAGAATGAGTTAATCCCTAATCCCTCAATGAACCGTCACAGGGTGGAGAATGTGCATAGATTACCGAAAACTTAACGTGACAACAAAGAAAGATCACTTCCCGTTGCCCTTCATTGATGAGATGTTAGAGCGGCTGGCGAAGCATTCTTTCTTTTGTTTCCTTGACGGGTATTTAGGATATCACCAGATTCCCATCCACCCTGATGATCAAAGCAAGACAACGTTCACATTCCCTATCGTAGAATGTCGTTCGGGCTTTGCAATGCACCCGCTTCGTTCCAAAGGTGCATGATGTCTATCTTCTCAGATATGAGAGAAGAAATCATGGAAGTTTTCATGGATGACTTCTCAGTCTATGGAAAAACTTTCAATGATTGTCTTAATAACTTAGACAAGGTCTTGCAATGATACGAAGAAAAAGATTTAGTCCTTAACTAGGAAAATGCCACTTTATGATTAGAGAGGGCATCGTTCTTGGACACTTAGTGTCTAAGAGGGGGATCAAGGTAGATAAGGCTAAGATTGAGGTAATAGAACAACTACCACCCCCTATGAACATAAAAGGAATCCGTAGTTTTTTAGGACATGCAGGTTTTTATCGGTGTTTCATAAAGGACTTCTCTCAAATTTCCTGACCTTTAACAAACCTGTTAGCTAAGGATGTGCCTTTTGAATTCACTGATAAATGCTTAAATGCTTTTTATACCCTTAAGAAAGCACTTATCTCAGCACCAATCATCCAACCCCCTGATTGGTCACTCCCCTTCGAGATAATGTGTGATGCTAGTGACTATGTTGTTGGTGCGGTCCTTGGCCAAACCAAAGATAAGAAGCATTATGCAATTGCCTATGCTAGCAAAACTCTGATAGGAGCACAATTCAATTATGCTACCACTAAAAAAGAACTCCTCGCAGTAGATTTTGCTATAGATAAATTCATATCTTACTTGGTAGGCACAAAAATAATAGTTTATACAGATCATGCTATGCTCAAATATATGTTCACTAAAAAAGATGCGAAACCACACCTCATTAGATGGATCCTCTTACTCCAAGAGTTTGATCTTGAAATAAAAGATAAAAAGGGGGTAGAGAACGTAGTTGCAGATCATCTGTCGCATATGCCAGCCACTAACATGCAGGAAAGGCTGATCAATGATTTCTTGCATGATGACATGCTGCTCAAGGTGACGGACTCCAACCCATGGTACACAAACATAGTGAATTTTATGGTTTTAGGATACGTACCACTGGGTGAGAACAAAAAGAAGCTACAAATTGAAAGCAGACGTCACCTTTGGGATGACCCATACCTCTACCGGATTTGTGCCAATGGTCTGCTAAGAAGGTGTGTACCCACAACAGAAGGAATGAAAATTATTGAAAAGTGTCATGCAGCCCCGTATGGAGGACACTATGGAGCATTCCGCACAAAAGCCAAGATCTGGCAATGTGGGTTTTCTCTAGCCGTCAATGTACGAGGACACCAAAGAATTCATCCAAAGGTGTCGAAGGTGCCAGTTTCAAGGAGGTATCACCTCCCAAAATGCAACGCCCCTACATTATAACCTTCAAATAGAGATATTTGATGTATGGGGCATTGATTTCATGGGACCCTTCTAGAAGTCCCAAGATTGCGAGTACATCCTCGTGGCCATGGACTACGTGTCAAAATGGGTGGAAGCACTACCATGTAGATCAACTGACTCCAAGAGCGCACGAAGAATGTTCCATGAAGTGATTTTCCCTTGTTATGGAACACCCAGAATGGTGGTGAGTGATGGAGGGTCTCACTTCATTGACAAAACCTTCCGAACCTTTCTACGTGAACTTGGAGCCCACCATAACATAGCCACCCCTTATCACCCACAAACCAGCGGCGAAGCAGAAACCTCCAACAAACAAATCAAAAATATCCTACAAAAGACCGTTAATGATATGGTAAAAGGATGAAAAAAATAAGCTTCCGGATGCACTTTGGGCATACAGGATAGCTTATAAAACTCCCATCGGCATGTCACCATTCCAGCTAGTCTACGGAAAAAGTTGTCACATGCCGGTTGAGCTTGAACACCGAGCTCATTGGGCAATAAAACTTGGAATATGGACATAAGACTGGCCGACAAGAATCGCCAAAGACAAATATCTGAATTGGACGAATGGCGTGAAAAAACATACCACAGTGCCAAACTCTATAAATAAAGAACCAAGAAATGGCATGACCACCGAATCAAAAATAAAGAATTTTGAGAAGGAGATAAAGTTCTACTATTCAATTCCCGCGTAAAAATCTTCGGCAAAGGTAAATTACACAGTAAGTGGGAAGGCCCCTTTATCGTCATCCATTCATCTACTCATGGTGCAATTACTATACAAGATGATAAAGGCAATGTTTTTAAAGTAAATGGACAATGATTAAAAATTTTCTTAGACCCTTCCAATATCTTTGATCAAGAATTAGATAAAATAGATTTGATATCTTTTGAAGAATTTTATGTAAGCCGTTAAAAATCCTTATTGCTAGCACTTACTGGCTTTCATAAAATAAAATGAATTTAGCCTTTTTTCAAAACTCTAGGCATGTCACAAAAATTTCTTTAGCCAAGCTTTCAAAACACACTACTCTGAGAATAAGCATTAGAGTAGCCAGCACTAGAAAAAAAATTGGGCCACGTCAGCAGGAAGAACGGGTCAGCCGCCCCTAGGTGCGACCACCCCCTCAGCTGCTCTGTTCCTCCCCTGCTTGCTCGCTCTCCTGGCTATGACCATGCAAGGTCGGTTGGCATTGTGCCCCGACGTGGCTATCCGCTGCTGGTGTCGAAGATATATAAGAAGAGCCATACCCCCTCTCTTCCCTCACACACTCTTGCTTATATCAAACACACAAGTTCCACTTGAGATCATGTCCTTACCCAACAACCACCTCGCCATAGTTGCCAATTCCAATTCCACCTTTGATCCAAGCCTTTGCCCATCCCATGCCAATCAAATGCCTGACACCACTCTTGTTAGAGAAGAGGTGAATGCCATCTCTATGGCACCACTTACCGCCCTTCCGCTGCCACGTAGTATTGTGAGTGGAGGGACTAGCATCCGGTCCATGGCCAGGACCAAGGTGCCACCTAGGCACACCACCCCACCTTGGTTGGCCCTAGAATACGATGAATCTAGGGGCACGCGAACCACGTCTTTAGGCAACACGGTGTACACATCTAGTTACACCATGGTGGGGATCCGTAAACCCAATAGGGGTTACGGGAAAGGGGTGATGAAAAAGGATGGATAAAGGGAAAGAAACAGCCTTCCCCACGTAGAGGAAGACAGCTAGCTCACACTCCAACCCCCTAAAACTAGGAAAACCAAGATATCACCCACTTTAGAGGACTGCGCTATCTTCAAATAAGATGAAGAGCCCAGAGCACCGGAAGATCCAACCATCGCTGGACTTAAAAGAACCATTAAAAATCTGCGCGATGATCTTCGGGAACATAAAAATTTGGTGAATGACAATCAGGTCAGCATGGCAAGCCTGGAGCACCAGCTAAATGTCACTAACTTTAGTCTCAGGTGTAGTCTAAAAAGATAGCTACAGCCACTCTGGTCGAATTTGCTCTTGATTAGGCTCATGAGTGCTTAATAGGTGCATCTTTATTTCCTTTTTTATTCCCTTTATTCATGCAATGTTGTAATGCACCTACAATTGAATAAAATAAAGGTTCCTGTTATTCATGACTATCTATCTGTCTACCTTGTCGTTATATATATGAACAAATGTTTAGACAAGAACAGGAACAAGTGTGGGGGAGAAGACCATACACAGAGGTATAGTTAAATACACTTCTTTTCCCATACTCTCTTGAATTTTAAAAAATATGTAATAATCTCTCATTCCACTCTCATATGTGATTTAGGAACACTTAAGTTCTCTTTTGTTGAAATGATGAATAGTTGCTCTGTCTATAATTCATCTGTGCCTAAGTTATAACTTAGTATTCCCCGATATTTAAGTTTGTTGGCTAAAAATGTCTCATCCTAAAAACTTGAAACTTGTGGGTTGCAAAAGCATGATCCTTTTCTAAGTTGTTGCAAGTTATGATATGGTAAATAGGATATGCTATGACTTTGTTCTAAGAGAAACTTGACATCCAGAGTTTTCTAGAAAAAAGGGGTTCCTCAATGATTATGAATTCCTACCAAAGCCATATGACAATATTCAAATACAAACCTTAGTCATATGCTGCTTGTACTTACATTGAGTTTTGTCAAATTGATGTGACCCTTGTTGAGATTCTCGTCATACACCCATGATCAAGATTCATGTTGCACGCCATAAATAAAATGCTAATGCTCACACTAAGAGTTACGCAAAAACAAGCCCTTTCCATCCACCAGAAAACAAACTCCATACATCAAACATGAGTTTTTCTCTCTAATATTTTCATATGTCAAGAAAGAGTATGGGGCTACTTCAAAGAGAGATAGAGAGAGAGAAATATGAGCCTCTCAGAATAGCGAAAGAAAAAATGGAACACATGAAGGTTCCAAAGTACTAAAAAAAGAGAGAGAAAACAATGGGTACTTTGATGCCCGCCAGTGAGGATAAAGAATAGCCCCTACTCCCAAGGCAGTTTTCAAAGAGAGAACATTCATGACCACATTGGAGTACAAAAAAAGGGGATAGAAAAATTTTCCACACACTTGCACATCATGATCAAAGTGTATGACTTAGCAATATCCATGGATCTGGTTTTTTACTTAGCAATATATGTGATACAAGTATGTCCGCCTCTCATACCTACCCAAAACTCCACTCAAAGCCTTAGAAGTAGGCCATGGAAAGTAAGTCAACAATCTCAAAATGCCTTGGTAAGGATCATACACATTGAGCGAATGAGTGAATCATTGCGGAACTTACTTTCTTTTTTTTCAAAATTCATAAAACCTCTAGATAGAAGGTTGATCAAAGAACAAATGATTAGTTATTCTGTTATTCCGTTCTATCTTGCAACTGCCTAAGACATGGAAAAGCAATAAGCCCCACAGGGATTAAAGTTAAAAGGATGGATAAAATGCCAACTTATTTAAATTGTGGAAGAATACCTTGTTATAGGCATGGCACTTTTTGAATTATATCGGCATGGTAACATCTCTTGATCAACAACTAAAATACTTAGCTATTTGCTTGGGATGAGCAAAGCTTAAGTGTGGGGGAGTTGTTGACGGTCACTAATGATGAAATTCGCCCGTTAATAAGCTCATAAAAAGGAGAAACTAGCAAACTTAAGTCACATATGCATTTACTATTAACCGAGTTCCACATGTATTTGGAGTATATCACTTTGCAGGTCACAAACACAAATACATGGAATAAACCATCAAAAGGTGCTTTCCAATGTTAATTCCTGCAAAGAATAAAGAAGGCGCCAAGCATCGCAACACCAATGGGGCAAGGCACCATGCAATAGTGTTCCAAGCCCAACCAGAGACCACCTCGCAAAAGCGATGGCCATTTGGGCCAACAAGTGGGTCGGACGGCCTAGGGGGCAGTCGCCCCCTGTCACCGCCATATGCCCTGGTCTTTCTCTAGTGGTGGCATGGAGGCATGCAACGTCGGTTCCCCTGGTGCTTTGCACCAAAAATAGGGAGGAGCACCGCCTTTTATTTAGTATAAAAAGGGGTCCCCTTTCCTCTCAAAGAAGAGGAGAGAATAAATCCCAATTCAATTCATAAGGAGAGAAGAGTAAACTTTTACTTTTTCAGTAGTTGTGATTGAAATAAGAGAGGTGAGTGAGTGAGGAGAGAGTTGGAGAAGAGTCGGAGTACTAGCAGCTTCCCTTAGTGTGCTAGCTACACTAAGTCGAAGTGCTGGAGCCGGGAGCTTCTCCACCTGTACCTCTACAAGCTTCTTACTGTTTGGAGTAAGAGACTTGTTGTTTAACTTTGATTATTTATCTTAAAAACTTACCTTTGCACTATTATAGACCTGTGGGTTCATCGTCTGTCCTTGCGGCGGGTACTCTAGTAAAAGGGCCCTAATAAAGATGGATAACCCTCGCTAGCATGCTAGAGTATTAGTGGATAGCGTAGACGTGGTGTCTAGGCTAGAAGCTATCTTCGTTTGCCTCTTTCCCTATGGATTGAGGGGTAGGCAGCAGGTGGTGACAGCCCTGTCCGTCCCTTGTAATCCCCCATGTTCGGGCTTGTGGTAGAGCAGAGGCCAGCATCGCTTGGCAGACCAAGTGCAATCTGGCGCCTAAAGCAAGTCTATAGTAACAAAGCTACGCTACCTCCATTAAGATATCTATCCTTGGAAAAACCTCGCTACCTCGTTCATTTCTCCCTTGTGGTCATAGGTTAACTAAGTGAAGAGTCTAGCACAACCGTTCCTTTAGGAAATTATGATACCCTGAATACTTCCGGGTGAAGTGCTACAATGGTGTATCCGTGCGCTTGCGGATTCCTCTGCTTACGCTAAGAAACACCAACAATTGATATGGGAAAATTCAAACTAAATGGAGTGGATGCATGTATTATTCAAAGTAAACATGCAATAGAATGCAAAAAGTTAAAGGATAACTACTCATCAAACTTAAAGTCCATGAGCAAGACTATCTCACCTTTCTTGATCAAACTCACCATGACTCACAAGATGGAATTTGTGAGTAGTGCAACATTTGTTTCTGTCACTTGAGATGTGATTTGAATTCTTGTGACGTTGACCTTCTTCTCTAATCTACACATGTTTAGAGAATATATATGTCCATACTGAAGATGGCAACGGGTACTCGTGTAACACCTCTGGTATTATTGTAACTAAAACTGGTTGTGTCATCATATGCACTACAAAGCATTCATGATTAAGTCAACCATGATGTGCATCAACTAAAATAAGTTACATTTCATAGGTTGAATGTGTTTCTGTGATGTGTGACTCGAATCAAAAACCCTAATTTCGAATATCACCACAAATACTTAGTTTGTGCCCTATGTAAGTTGAGGTGTACGACTGTGTTGTACACTAGTGTCAAGTGTAGGGTATGAGCTCAAGTCCAACCCATAAAATGAAGCTTCAAGTTTGAGTTTGAATTTGGAATCCAAAACTTGTTGCAAGTTTCCGATTCGAATTTGAACTCAAATTTAGGGAATTACTAAAAGATTTTCAAAAGTCAACTTGGTCAACCAAGAGTGGCATTTGGTCAAACATGTGATGCTTGACTTAAGGATTCCCTTGGATGATGGTGTGATCACTAAATAATCACCAATTAATATAGCAACAAGTTTCAATTTGTAATTCTTCCGAAAACCTAAAAATTCAAAATCCTAGATTTACTCCCTTTTATGTAATTCAAAATCTAAAATGAATTTGGGCTTGGGAAAAAAAGAAAAGTTGTAGATCTGGTCAGGTTGTACAACTTTGGTTTTTGGAGTTTTCAAAGTTTTAGTATAAAATGTGGAGTAATTTTGAAAAGATTCAAATCCCAAATTTGACCCCTTTTAAATTCCCCATTCCAGTTTCAAAATGGAGGCATAATTTGAAAATAGTTAAAATAGCAAAGTTGTAGGCCTCACTTAGATGTACAACTTTGGTATTTTGAGTTTTTAAAGTTTCAATATAAAATTCAAAGTAATTTTGAATTTACAAAAATCTAGAAAATGTCCCCTTTTGATCTCAAATTCAAATTTAAAAATCTAAGCTGAATTTGAAAATTTGTTATTGAGAAAGTTGTAGGGTTTGAAAAATTGAGTAACTTTTGTTTTTACAGAATTTCAAGTTCTTTAGAAAAAGTTTGAGTAATTTGAAAAATAGGGTCAGTGGTAGTTTTGTAAATTTTTCCAAATCGACCTAGGCAGCAAACAACTCACCGTCTGTGGCTTTTCGGCCGCTTCCAAGCACGCCCGTGGTCACCACCTCCTGCTCTTCATGGCCGGGCACCCCCTGCGTGTCGCCTAGTTGGTTCCTTGGCCGCCCTATAAAGCTAGAGGAGTCGGCCGTCGTCTTCGGTTTCCCCTCTGTTTTGCCACCGCCGCTGGTCACCACCGTGCGCCGCCGCTCGTTGCTTCCCCATCTGCTAATTCTTCTTGCACAAAGCTCCATGATGCCATTACGCACTCGCCTAACCTAACCGTTGTGTCTCACCACGCAGAGTCGCTGTTGCCACACGTTCCTCCTCACCGTCGGTCAGGACACTGCCGCGTACCACCTCTCTGTGGCTAGGCTTCACCGGTGAGCTCCGAACCAATCCAAATACCATTCTAGTCTCGCCTTGTGCTCGTGATGCTCGTATGCTTGAGTTTTTCGTGTTTTGTGCCCAAATATCATCGGAACGATGGCTCACCGCCGTGGCTGCGCCGCTAAAGACATCTACCATGCCGGTAGTCGTACCTGCTCTACCCTAGCCTCAATTATCTTCACCTACACGTTTGTGGTGAGATCCTGGTTCTGATGCGTCCTCCTATTTAACCTATATCGCCTTCTTCTTGCCAGCATGTGGTTCCCGCACCGGCATGCCCGCCATAGCCGCCGTCGTGGGTGCTTGGGCGCACTAGAGTTTCGTTTACCTGTGTCAAAGGGTGCAGATGAGAAGGAGGAGTAGCTCAGATAGTTCATCATTGCCTCAGACCTCACCGTCGGCGTGGATCACCGGCCAGCCACCACTCGGCCATGGCCGTCGGCTCGAGCGAAAGCACGCGGTGGTCTCGAACTTAGCCAACCGCGTTGTGGGCCAGTCCAGTCGGATTGGGTCGAAGGGGAGAGAAAGGAGAGCGAAGCGGGGGTGTGTCATGCTGGGCCAGCCCAGTTTGATCCGAGGGTTGGGCCAATAGAAGAGAGGGCAGCCGGCTTGTGGTGAAGTTTGGTTTTTCTTTTTCTAAAAATGTTAAATAGTAATAGTTTTTGTTTATTTCATTGTGATTTATTTAGAGCTCCAAAAATGATGAAAATTTTTGTGTAGCCTCCCTGGGTTGTGTACTATTTAGGAAAAATATGAAATGCCAATTTTGATTACTTTTTATATGTTAATTAATTAGCTCAATTAATTAATAAACGCAACTTCCATGAATTATCTAGGCTTAAATAATTGTCTAAAAATTATGAAATTTGCTTTGCCACTTAGTTATGATGTAAGTATCCTAAAATAAAATTTTGGGCTTAATTGGACAAATTTGATTTTATACTTAATTTATACTTTATTAATTAATTAGTTAATCAAGTAATTGGTGCCTAATGATTTAGGGTTTGTTTGACTTTGTGATTGTGTGTTGATCTTAGGTAATTGATTCATAATGACCTTTGGCACCTTTAGTTAATTGTTTGAGCTCCCTTAATCATGTTGATAGGGCTTAACTAATATTATTTCATGTGATTAACGAAAGTCATTAACGAAGTAGTTAACCTAATGAAACCCTACATTAGGGTTAGGATAGTGTTGTTGTTTTCAATTGTACCATGAAGGAAAGTTGTACTCAACTTCTTAATCTTGTTATGCATCTACCAAGCATCATGTTTTGTACTTCATCATATTGAGCATACATTATCATCTCATGTAGTCCCCGTGAACAAGGAGATTGTCATGGTCGAACCCATCCTCGAAGAAGAGATCTGTCAGTGGAGGTGGGGTTTGACATTTGTGGTACTGACCTAGAACCTGAACTTCCCGCCGATCAAGGCAAGCCCCGGATGCATTTAAACATTCCTTGTGTTTTGAAAAGCTTTACTTCACTTTATTAATGCTTTATTGCATTCGGTGATAGGAGTTGAGTGATAACCTAATTACTGCACTACCATCCTTGATACTTCAATATTAACCTTGTTAATGTTTTATTTAAAATGCTTAGTATGCTTAGCCTTGCTTAATGAGAAAACTTTGAAAATGTTTAACAAAGTTTGAAGGGTTGTTGTGGAACAACTGAATGAATGAATTATGATGTTAATTTGAGATCAGTCGGTGGACTTGCATCGAGAAAGGAGTCCCAATGTAGTGTCTCCGATTATATCGGTTAAGGACCGTACCGTTGTAGGCCCGCCTGTGTTTCGAGACTTTGCAACTAGCCGCATGCTCCGATAAGCCTAAGACCTCGGTAATTCTATCATGTGAATGGTCGACCGCACATTGGGAGTGGAGAGATGGTGAGAGTAGCGTGTACCCTCATGGCCAGGGGCTGGAATGGAGGTGTATTGTACTCTCGAGTGGCGCTGGACCCGGTCACATTTTGGAGGATCCGAGTGAAGGTTGATATATGTCAGTTAGAGTCCTACATATGTCGTGTGGTTAGGGATCCCCAGCTGGGTATAATCGATTTGAATCGTCGTTGCTCCTCGGTTATGGAGACTCGATCGCCTGACCTACATCGTAGTTAAAAAGTTGTATGAGTTATATGATCTAGACTAGGGTCACTTATATTCTGTGATAACTAATGATGAATTAAAAGGTTGATCTTAAGGATTCACTCTTAATAGCTTTTAGGCAAAACAACTTTGACTCTTGCTACATCCTCACCTTGATTCCCTTAAGCCTGCATTGCTGGGTCTTCTCCACTCTTTTCGTTGGTTAAGTCTTGTGGAGTACTTTTGTACTCAGGGTTTGTTAAACCCTTGTTGCAGGTTCGTCTCTTGAGCAGGTTTGTTTGGGACCCTGCTGCATGACCATCTTTGCGGTAAGCGACGATGAGTAGAATGTTTGGCTCTTATACAGAGCACTACGTTTTGGTGGTTGTAATAAAGTTACTAATGCTACTCCACTACTATGGTTGTAATAACTAAACTTAAGGTTTGTAAGGTTTGGAACAAATGGTTTGTAAATTATAATATGTAAGACTTCCACACTTTTTAATCTGATGTAATTTATTATATAAACTATTGTAATACTGTAATGCCTCTGTAATGTGATCCTGCTCGAAAGATCATGGATGATTCGGGTTTCTCGAGGACACCTGACATACTTTTTAAGTTTTGTGGTATACATGCATAGCCGTTAGAGGTCTTTGAGACAATGACAGGTGCATATGGGCCATATTATTTAGGAGGTTCTGCCACAACCTGATATCCGAAACCCAACGAGTATTTGCTCCATTAGGGGACGGGGATGGGATGATATCTATACCCGCGGGGATCTAAATAGGTAAGAATCCATCCCCAATGGGGATGGCGGGTACAGGGACATTCCCTGTATACCCATCCCTGTTACCCGCTAGAGAACCCGCCATGCGACAATATATGTGTCTATGTATATCATATATGAAATAGGCATAGTTAACATATGATGGCCCAAGCCTAGTTAGGCTCATATAAAAGGGATGCTAACCCTAATTTACATAGAACTCCTCCATCCCTATCCCTTTCAGTAGCTACACCTGCACTGCTCCTGTCCCGAAGCCTGACTCCATATTCCCATCACCCTCATCCCTCTCCACTGTCACACCCCAAAATTTCTAATTTTGGGTTGTGCACAGGAAACACTAAATAAAATAAATAATTTCAATATTTGAATAAATTTATTAGATAAGTTAAGTTGCTGCTAATTTAAATATAGAAAATTATGGTTTTAAACTTTTCATATTAATTTGATAATGTGGTGTTTGTGTGATGCTTGTCTTTGGGGTTGGTGAGTGCTATTATATTCAAAATACCATAGGATGACGTTTGCTTCTCACCGGAAAACTTTTTTGGTATTTTCTGGATTTAAAATTTAGTTAACATGTGTGTTTATGATTATAATTTAGTAGTATCGATGTTTATCATGTCACACAATTATTAATTTATTGATTAAAATATAATTTAATTAATAATTAATTAGTGGTTTTATAATTAAAAGCAACCTAGGGTTATAATTTCGCTCTTGATGTGTTGCGACCATGTCAACATAAACTATATGTTAGGAATGATGTTTAACCTATTACATGTTTATGAAATTAATCCTATTAATTTGACTAATGATTACGCAAGTTTGTCTCTAAATGGAAGCAACATAGGATAATCTCGATCTTTTTATAATTACTTAAATATGTATTTGTTAATTTGTCTAGTTTAAACATGATTCATATAAAGTCATAATACATGTAATTTTATTAATATTTATACAATGTCTTTTTAATTAAAAGTAATTTAGGTTTTATATCTGGTCTTTTATAAGCAAATGTTAACTTGATCGATAGCAATTTGAATATTCTTTACTAGTTATAACTTGGTTAGTACCAAAATTAATGTCTCTTTATTAATTATAATTTGTTTCTATAATTCTAAAACTAGTTTAGACGCTCACTTGTTTACTCTCTTTTCATAAAAGAAATGTGTTTGCTTATATGCTTATGAATAATATATGGCTAGATTTAACTTGGTATATTAATAATATAAGTTTATCGCGTAGGTCCTTTGTAATTAAGCATGAATGACGTATCTAATAGCAACTTGAATATGTTTTAAATTATGATTTGCTTAGCTCAAGCACGATATATATCATAAACTCGTCTTAGTGTTCACTGGGTACATTGTTTAGCAAGTTAAAGTTTAACTAGCATGATGTCAAATTGTATATGAATAAATGTGATCTGCTTCAACACGTATCGTGTACCAATTGAATAGATGTTCTCACCTGTTCTTTTATTTTGATAAGTTAAAGTTTGCTTTGATTGAATGATATATGCATGTTAATATTTAAAATATGATTAGTTTAATTTGACTCTTCTAAAATAAAAAGATATGATAATGACTAATCTGAATTGTAGTTCTCATGATTTTATTTAACTAAAATATCCTTTAATTGATTGTTTTCTTTTATAGTATAGAACTCCCGATAGTCGTTTCTTTTTAATGATAGTTTTGTTATTGGCGTGATCGTAGTAGTTAGCTTTCTTTTAGTACGTTGTTTTCTCTTGTGTGGTGTATTGTTCTTAGTTGTACCTATTTGTTTGCTTGTATGCCTATTAGTGTGCTGGGTTGCTATGATCTACGAGTAGAAGAAAGACTATCTGTGAGCGTCGAAGATCCGAAGGTGAAGACCAGAAGCTGAGTGCCAGAAGTTGCAAATGAAAGATTAAGTTGAGGCTTTTCAGAGCAAGTTGCTTTGGGCATAAAGCAAGTTCTAAGGCAAGTATAGCATGTGATTTCCTTGTTGTCCTATTCACATTAAGCAAATAATATCATTATGCATATATTCCTTGTTAAGGATGACTTAGTGTTGATCTTATTCCTTGATACCTATTATATTGCATAGAGTAGTATTGCTAGTGCTTAACATGAACTATGATTATGTAATTTGACTAATGGAATATGCAATAAACATTAAAAGATGACTTTTATTACTGTTAAAGGGTACTAGAGCATGGGGATATTTGGTGCTCTTGTTACTCTCCATAAGGACTTATCTGTAAGCGAAAACACGGGACTTACAGTACAACTATGAGGGCTATAATGGTTCTGGCTTTAGTCAAGTATGAGGACCTTTTCTAGCTTGTTAGTGGTATTCCTTTTTGGCGTAAGAATGGCTTGATGAATCGGGTATAGTGCGGCCTCTGTCCTTATGTGTATAGGCTGCATGTTATTGTGCCATTTGGAAGGGGGGCTCTACGTTTGTTTGCCGAGTGAAATCTAATGACCCTAACTTATTAGACGAACCTTTGAAAGACTTCATAGTGAACCCTACCGACCTTCCTTGGAAGTGGGTCAAGAGGCTGATCACCTCGGGCGAAAGGGTAAATCATGACTCACAGTGAAAGTGTACAACCTCTGCAGAGTGTAAAACTATTATAACAGCCGAGCTCACGGTCACGAGTGGCCTTGGACTCTTACGGAATAGATGATCACGAATAACTATAAATGTGTTTTTGCTATTCATTATTTATCTTTACATTGATCATATGTTTATTATGGGAACCTGATGCTACTCATATGATAAAACTATGATAATTAAAAGCTAAATGCAGTAAACCAGTGTCTATCCTTTTGAGCCTCATGAACCCCATAATATATTTGCTGTGTTCGACATGGACTCACTCTTGCTATTTCCCCACACTCCAGTGTGTAGTAAGGTGCTGCTTAGAAGAAGGATGAAATTGTAGTGGAGTTTCCAGAAGTCTTTTCAGAAGTGCTTGGCATATGGAGCCACCAGTCAGCCGTCCCTGTGATGTTGGAGCCTGAAGAAAAGATTAGTGACAGTTCCACGACACTCTGATAGTTGTAAGTGTTAATATAGTATGTTTCCCACTTTATATAAACATTGTTTTGATATTTTTCATTCTGACATATGTGTGGATTTCCTGGGCACACATATGATTAGCCTGGTTTTGTTCTTTAGAAAACCGGGTGTGACATCCACTTTCCCATCGCCCTCACCACTCTCTAGTCTCCACTTCACTATGACACTACTTGGTTGTTCATGGAGCGCGGACCCAGCTGCTGTCGTCGCTCGCTGCCATGGACGTTGCCCGGTGAAGCCCTTCTTCCTCCTTGACAAATTAACCCGTCATTTGTAGTGTTCCTCTACTGACCCCGTCCCTCCTCAAGGCACGCCGCCACTACTAAACCACCACCACCGCCAGATCTGGTGATCACCGACCTCCTGCTATCAGATCCGGTCATCACCAACGAAGCTGCAGTCGCATCCAAGGAGTTGGTGGATGCTCCATTTGCACCAGCAACTAAGAAGAAGAAAGCTCCCCCTGCACCTGCTACCGAGAAGGAAAAAGCTCCCCCGGCATCATTGACCAAAGCCACATTCATAGCTGGTGATCCCAAGCAGCTTCCCCGACCACCACAGGCAAAAGGTTCTGACCCCAAGCGCCGCTGCTTGAAGATATTAGCAGCCGAGAAGCCTGGCCGCAAAAAATCTCCAGGGTCAGTACTCAGATCTGAAGCTTTTAAACTTGATGGTGATGAATATTATTTGTCTCGTTATTATGTGCAAGTTTAGTGGTAGAAGTTATCAATTAAGTATTTTGCAGTAGCTTATGTTTGAAACTGGTGTTACCAATTCAGTAGATCTAAAGCTTTTTATGAACTGTTGTTGTGCTTTTATTATTGGGTAGTAATTAAATATTTATGTGGTTAACTATAGGCACAAAAAATGTCAGAATCTACTGCAAACAGCAGCCAAGCTCCTACGTCTCAGGGCTCTTAGCCAGAGTCTGAATCGCATCTAGAATCTATCAACGAATCAGAAGCAATTGAAATAGATGATGAAGAAGAAGAGATTGAAATAGAACCATCAGAAATGGAAGATGGTTCTGAGGTTGGGTCAAAGAGAAAGCTCACATCTGTTGTTTGGAAGGAGTTCAAGAGAATTAGATGGCATGGCAAAATAAAGGCAAAAATACATTTACTACAGCAGCAAGCTTGGAGGAGAAACAAGGGATGGGACTAAGCACCTTCACGTTCACTTGAAGTCATGCACTCTTAGGAAGATTAAGTTGGGAGGAAAAAAGACACTGTCTCAAACATCATTGAGGTTTGGTACCACAGATGCAGGGATGGTTTCTATAGAGAACTACACCTTTGATCAAGACATAGCTAGAAAAGAACTTGCTGCTATGATTGTGCTACATGAGTATCCCTTGAGCATGGTTGACCATGCTAGTTTTAAAAGATTTGTACGTGCACTCTAACCCTTGTTCAAGATTGGCACCAGAAACACATTAAGGTATGTATAGTGTGACTTTGTACATACTTTTGTATGTAGTGTGCTTATGCCAATTACAATCTGCTTTCTAATCTTTTGTGCATATATTTCATTATTTTAGGAAGTACATCCTTAAACAGTATGAAGGAAAGAAGAAGAAAGCCATTCATTATATGGCTAGAATCAAGTCTAAGGTGGCAATCACTAGTGACATGTGGACTTCTGATAACCAGAAAAGAGGATACATGGCTATCACTGCACACTTTATTGATGAAACTTGGACTCTAAGAAACATTATCATGAGGTGAGCCTAATGATTTCTTTTACATGCTGTAATTTATAGTTTTTTGGCATGTTGTATTTACAGTTTTTTTTGACACGCTATAATTTATAGATTTTTTGACATGCTGCTCATAAAGTTTGTTGGATTTTTACAGGTTTATTTATATGCCAAGTCCACACACTCATGAAGTCATTGGTGATGAATTGTATGACTCCCTTGTTAAATGGAATATTGATGAGAAGGTATCAACCATCACGCTTGACAATTGCAGTTCAAATGATGCAACAATTCTTTACCTTGTTAGAAAGATTGACAAAACTAAGCTTATGGCTGATGAAAAGTTTTTACACATGTGTTGTTGTGCTCATATCCTTAATCTGATTATTAAGGATGGACTAGAAAAACTAAAAGATGCCACTGAAAACTTTTGTGATAGCGTAGCTTACTGGACAACCACACCAAAAATGGTAGAGAAATTTGAGGAGATAGCTAAGTATGCAAATGTTAAAATTGAGAAGAAGATTGCACTGGATTGTAAGACAAGATGGAATTCAAGTTACATAATAATTAGTACTGCATTGCCGTGTAGATAGGCAATATACTTGCTGCCCCACTGAGGAAGAATTTCAGTTTGCTGCTGATGTGACTGCAAGGCTTAAATTATTTAACGACATTTTTGTCCTATTCTCTGGAACTGACTATGTGACTGCAAACATGTTCTTCTACAAGATTTGTGAGGTTAGAAGTAAAATTAGGGAATGGTCATCTTGTGGTAACCCATTGATAGAAGAAATGTCTGATAACATGGAAGCCAAGTTTAGAAAATATTGGACAGAAATTCAAGGTCTGATGGGCATTGCCACCCTTCTTGGCCCTAGATTTAAACATCACATACTTCTATATACTACTTTGAAGTGTTGCAAGTGACAAACTCTGATGAAGAGGTTGCTAAAGTGAAGGACACATTGAGTGATTTGATGCTAGAGTATCACATAGATGAGGGTGTAGGTACAAGTAGCAGTAGCATCAAACCCACAGTGGAGAACTCAGGATTCCTGTCATCCTTCAGTGCACGTGTTGCAAGTTCATAGCCATCAGCATTGAGGTTTAAATCTGAACTGGATCGATACTTAGAAGATGATATGGTGGACATATAGACCGAAGGCTTCAATGTTTTGGACTAGTGGAAGGTTGTAGGAACACACTATCCTACTTTGAGGATGATAGCTAGGGATATTTTTCTAATTCCAATTACAATTGTTGCTTCAGAATATGTGTTCAGCACTAGCGGGAGAGTACTTAGTTGTCACGCCCAAACACAAAATTTGGATGCAAACCATATGTGTAGAACATATAGAATAAATTGTAAAGAGGAAGTATCATACTCAGTGCCTTATTACAATAGCGAATCATAGTTCATTATATAAATAAAAACATCTCAAAGTCTCAAGATCTGATAAGTAAACTAAACAACTCCATGGGCGTCTTCATCACCACAGGATCTGGTCGACTGGTTGACCCCAACCTAGTTGTCCTCATAGTACATCGTAGTCATTGTCATCTGTACCCATCCGAGATTTTTATCCAAGTAATGAAAATAAACAAGCATAAGTACATCTCAAACTTAACAAGTAAATATGGGGTTCATGAGGCTCAAAAGGTAGACACTGGTTTAACTACGATTTGCTTTTAATGAGTTACACCTATCATTAATTAAGATTGATTATGCTTAGGCTCCAAATAACCCCGGTAATATCATGAATAAATAATCAATATGAATCATCATCATTTAATGAGCATCATTAAATTATCATCAGCAACAATTCATTTATTTCATGAGTTTTCTGGGCCGCCCGTGACCGTGGGCACGGCTGTTATAATAGTTTATTAAACTCTGCGCACAGGTGTACACTTTCACTGTGAGTCATGATTTACCCTTTCGTCCGAGGTGATCAGCCTCTTAGCCCACTTCCAAGGAAGGACGACAGGGTTCACTATAAATCCTTTCAAAAGCTCGTCTAACATGTTAGGGTCGCTAGGTTTCAGTGGCAAGTAGCTATAGATCTCCCCTTCCCAAATGGCACAATGACACGCAGCCTATACACATAGGGACAGGAGCCAAACTATACCCGAGTTGGCAGACCCCTTTTGCTCCCTTTCGGGTAACCTCTAACATGCTAGAAAAAGGTCTTCATACTTTACTAAAGCCAGAGCCATGTGGCCCTCACAGTTGTACTGTAGGTCCCAGCTTTTACCGATGAATAAGTCCTTATGGAGGGCCAAGAGCATCATGATAGGAAAAAGCTCTCTCGCCCTAAGTTCATATTTCTCAAAAGCAAGTTTTAATGTTTGTTGCATATAATTATCAATCATTATTTAGATCTAGTATAATTAAGTTGGGCGCTAGCAACTACCCATATGCAAGAGTAAACCCATCGGTAACAAGGTACAAGGTAATCAAAACTAGGATGTCCTTACTTTGCTCCATATTGACACATGCATATGTCTAATTAAATCATGAATAGGACAACAAGGAATATCCCATATTATACTTGCCTTGCTCGTAGAACTCCTGCTAGTCTGGATTATCACAGTAGTAGATCTCGTCACCGGTGTAGCAATTATCGTCTACTCGAACCACAATCAACAACACGCATTCCAAGATCATCCATGCAAGGCAAACAAGACTAGATTAGAACAGTACACCAACAGAGAGAAATCTGTATAAAAGGTTTACAAAACTATTCTACACGTTGCTACGATCACACAGATATAAAGATCACGAAAAACGGAGTTGAAACGCGAAAGTTATGAATTTACTAAGATTTCCTATAGATAAATAATTACTATAATACAAACCTGAAATTTAAATATTACAAACCTACTGTACAACAGCAGTAACATGTAGAGCTCACGAATACGAACCTAACGGAATTTGAACGGGTCAAAACAGAGTTAAAATGAGCATTTTATGGCTAAAACAAAATCAGTGGCAAACTTGTAAATAAAGGAAAAACGTATTCTTGAATTTACCGAGATCAACTACGCTTTCAAAAGAAGAAAATGTATTTAGGATTTATGTTTTGGACTGCGGGTTTGATTCCAGAAATCCCCGGGGTCCTTTTAACAAAATTACCCCCAAAGGGGTATCGGCGATCTGGACCGTCGGATCGGATCCGAACGAACCCGATTAAAAGAGGGAGAAAGGGGGCAGCGCACTAGCTGGAGAAGAAAGCCGCATGGCGGCGCGCCATTGCCGGCGACGAGCAAGCTCGTCGGCACAAGTGAATAGGGCCCTAGGGCCATGGTTTGGCTCGGGACCGGTACCAAACGAAAGAGGGGACAATGGGGAGTCTCACCGCATAGACGAAGGAGGTGGGAAGGGATCAACGACGGCGGGCGAGTGAAAATGGCGGCCAGCTTAACCTCTGCAATATTGGCGAGGTACTGCGAGTTAACCAAAGGCCAAAAGAAGGAGAAAAAGGGCACGGGGCGCTTCCTACCGTGCTGCGGAGCTCGGCAGCAAGCCGCAACAGGCAGTGGTCGATGAAACGGAGGATCCCGAGCTTGGTGCTCGAGCTAGGGTTTCGGAGGGAATGGTGAGCTCGTTACGGTGAGTTGGGGTGAGAAAAGAGCATGGAGGTGAGCGTGACTAGCTTTATAGGCGACGGAATTCACATCCAAAAGGAAGAAAACGAGTGGATTGCTCGATCCCCGGCCGTGGTGGCAAAAGAGGAAGGCTCCTCTAGTTGCGGCGGGAGGTAGGAGACTGCGGGGTGGCGGGCCCACGCGTCAACGGCTGAGGATGGTGGGCTCCGTACGTCAGCGACCAAGCAGGGCGGGAGCGCGCGCTGGCTTGGCCTGTGGGCCGGCCCAAGAAGGGGCGAGCGGGCCAACTTGGCCGGGCCGAGGGAAAGGAGGGGCAGCGCCCACTTGGGCCTGCGGGAGCAAGGGGGTGGCGGCTGGTTGGGCCAGCAGCCAAGAACCAAGGAAGAGGGGAAAAATAAAGGATTCCTTTTTCTTTTATGAAACAATTTTGTAAATTCATTTTCAAGAGATTTTGAACTCCTTTTTGAATTCTGCCAAAACCGGTCACCACATAAATAAATATGCAACAGCATGTATGCATCAACACATGTCTAACCTTATATTTGATTTTAAATTCATAAAAATTATTATTTCCCCTATGTTAAATGCCCAAAAATAAACATATATAACTCAAATTTTCATCTATTTGAAACTATGCACAATTTTGGGTGTTACATTAGTGAGCATTGCAGTAGGCTTACTTCTCAGATGTTGGAGGCTCTGATGTGTTCACAAGATTGGATTAGAAATAAATACAAAGGTCTATTTGTTGACCAATTTACATTTTCTTTCTCATGCATTTTAATGTTTTATTGTAAAAAATAGGAATGTAAAATTATCTTTTGTACAGGAGTCCTCACTGATGAAGGTAAACCTGCTAGCTTCTGGTCTTGTCTCAATGAAGTTCAAGAGGGGCTTCAGGTAATTGTTCTGGACTAAAAACATTCCATTTCTACTTTTTTCTTCATTGTTTCAAGATTGCCTACTTAACTCATTTCTCATGCTTATGCAGGAGCTGAAACTCTGAATCCATCGCTCCAAGCTTCACTAGATGCTTCCCTTCGGCAAGATCAACAATCAAGCTAGCGTGCAATTGCAAGTGCATTTTGTTATGTGCTCACACAACCCAACCACTAACTATTTATGTAATAGTCTAGTTTGTAATGTGTGATAACACTGCGGTATTGTGTTGCTACTTAGAACTTGATGCCTACTAGCTGTTGCTATGACTGAGTGACTATGCCTATGTATTTTGGTGTCGAATTGTTGATGCCTTGATGGGATGGAACATGGTAGTGGATGTGTAATCTGTTAGGCTACTAGACATTGAACTTGTTATCAATCAGTTAAGACTTTATGCTACATTGAATCTCTATTTATTTTGCATTTTTAAACTAGAAGTGTTGTCCTACTGGACATTTTGTTGTGTTATTGTAGCATGTAATGTTGATTATACATGGGTGTGTACTCGGGTACGGGTACCCGGTGGGTATGAAATCTTCGGTTGGGGACAGGGACGGGGAAAATCTATCCCCGCAAGCGGGAATGGCGATGGGGACGAGATAGATTTTAGATCATGGGGATGATAACGTTCTGCCAATACCCATCGGGGACGTACCTATTGCCATCTTTAGTCCATACAAACCTGTGACATGGCAGGGTTCCAGTGTTGATGAATCTTGAATGTTCAAGCACCCTGGGTTCTTCAATGTGTTTCTTCTTGTCTTGCCAAAAGGTCAAAAGGGCATCTGTTGTCTTGTCTTATTCTACAATTCAACAGAATAGGGGTAATCCTACTAAAGCTAGTGGTATGTTAACAATTTAAATCTTTACGCCAATTGTTTCTCTGGCGATGGCGCCAAAAAGTGCTTGTTGGTATTTATTAACGCAAATAGAATATGAAGGATTCTGCAAGCGCACAAAATACCATTGTAGCATTTTATCGGGAATATTCCAGGTATCGTTATTTATATTTTACCACAGGGAAATAATAGAGTAAAGATTTCTTGGGTAACGGCTAAGGAGTAACATACTGTTGGCATTTCTTGACGCAATCATCAAGTGAGGAGGTTTTAAGTCCATCACCGGTAATGGCACTAGAAATACCTGACTGGCATTCCTAAACATTATTACTCAGGGATGTATTTCTCTAGCCTTGGCGCTCATACTAGGGGTTTATAGTTGCAAGGTAATGACATTTTAGAAATATTGGGTTGGCATTCCTAACCGTCACTACTCAGGAATGTATTCCCTCAACACTAACGCTGTTGGCGATCGTTATTGACACATTTATACCACCAACATAAGTCCAAAAAGGAGAGAAACATACACCTCTACACACATATACCTTTGCTACTAACATGTTTCCACTTGTACCGGTAGAATTAACATTTTACAGAAGCATACACCGAAAACAAGTGAAACAGGGCAGGAAAGGCGCTTTCTGGAATGCGTAAAAGCTAAACAAGAGAAGAAGCTCAATTCTAGAACACAAACCAGGCAAGCCCACCACACCACAGTTATCTAGGCCCAGAGCACGGTCCACAGGACGAAGTGGAGGCCGAGGGGGCCCGGCCCAGGCGTGGGCGCACCCCCCGTGCCGCCTCTCCAACCCAGCTCGTTCATGGCGGTGCAATAAAGGTTGAGAGCTGGAGGTGCAGTGTGGATTCGGAGAATATTCCCCTCCACCACATGTCCAAGCCCCTATATAAGAGAGGGGGAGGGGCTCTCTCACACACACACACCTCACTACACATCACACTCTCACTTGAGCTCCTCCTCTCCACTCTCTAGGTTAGAATTAGTCTAGTAGAAGTAGTAGAGGAGTAGAGAAGCTACCTTGGAGGGCTTGGCTCCTTGGAGAAGAATTGGTGAGAATAAAGAGTTATCTTTTCTCCAAATAGCCATGTCTTCATCTTATGAATATAGTTTGTGCTATGAACTAGAGAATAGTCATGTTGATATATTAATGATATATGAACTAGAATATAGTCCCTATGTCATGTTCATATCATACTTGGCTCAATGCTTTATCGTTCATACCATGTTCATGAATAGATTTAGACTTATGTTGAGGTGGTGGATCATCATGCTTTCAAGTACACCCAAGTCCTTTACCTATTGATCCATAGGGTCGAGGACCCGGGGGGATATATAGGGGCAGGTGAATGCATTTCATGTCCCACGGTTGAGGGGTAGGCGGTAGGTGGTGACAACCATGTCCATCCTTCGTAACCCTCCACGTTTGGCCATGGTGTAGGAGTATGTAAATTGTCACATGAGGTTGCTGCCAAACCAGTACTTGGTGGCCTCCTGATCCATCTCACATAGGCTTAGCTCTAACACATGTACATGTATGATTATTTTGCTCATAGCATATAACTATATTAACATATAGCTACTCCTCATAGAACATTATTTTATTCTTTATTCATTCTTCCTCTCCCCCAGAGTGGAGTGTCAGATGTGTATGTGTGTGTCCACTATCTATACTATGACTGTTTACCCCTGTATGCTCATCTGGTTAGTTATGCACATATGTCTATCTTGCTCATATCCATAGTAGAACTCTTACTCCCATGCCTTCCTTCAGGAAAATATAAATAACAATACCCTAATAATACTTCTAGGTGAAATGCTACAATGATAGATCCGTGCGCTTGTAGATAACCTCTATAAATATTATGAACTATTGGTTGACATTCCTGAGTATTGTTGCTAGGATAAACTAGTTCTAGTAGTGGTGCTAGGGAATGCCAATAGGCATTTCTGATACCGTTACCATGGGTGGGCCTAAACCCCCATTCTTGGTGATTGTGTTAAGAAATGCCAACAAGCATTTCTAGCGCCGTTGCCAGGGATAGATTCTATCTCTATTCTTCGTAGTGATGCTAAGAAATGCCAATAGGCGCCTATGCGTGTTGGGAGTTACAGTCACTGGGTAATGGTACTTAGGAACACAAATCATGATAGTCCTAAACTATTTACAGACCAAAATCTACAAGCATATGAAACTATCATTGTAGCATTTCACCTAGGAGTATTCCAAGGTATCGTTATTTATATTTTCCTAAAGTAGGGCAAGGTGTTTGTATCTAGCAATGATATAGACATGATTACATGCTTGCATGATGGACCAAAGCATATGATAGACGTAAAATTGGTATAACAAGGATAGTGGACACACATCAGGGCCAACCTCAAGGATAAAAAGAAAACAAAGAATAAAAGAATATTTCTAAGTGGAGCAGGCATTGTTCCAATATAGTCGTGTAAAGAACAGTTAATGATCATATAAGTTACATGATTAGAGCTAGGGCTAAGTGTAAAATAGGTCGGGAGGCCACTGAGTACTGGTCTGCTAGCAACCTCATGTGACAATTTAGATTCCTACACCCCAGACGAATGTGGGGGATTACAAGGGACAGACAGGGCTATCACCACCTGTCGCCTACCCCTCAATCATGAAAAGGGAAATGTATTCACCCGTCCCTCCATACCCAAGCACCATGCTTTCGTACTAGAAACTACCCAAGTGCCCTCGGGTCCCTGACCCTACGGATCGATTGGTAAAGGACTTGGGCACACCCGAAGGCATGATGAACCGCCATCTTAACTTAGCTCTAATTCTACTCATATAAATTATATGAATGTTGAAGAACAAAGATGAACATGTCAAGATCATAGCATACAAACTATAGGCTAGTTCATATATCATGATTATAACATGATCAAGATTGTACTCTAGTTCATATGCACTACTATATGATGAATATAATTGCATCAACTTGGAAGAACTCTTTATAGAAGTATACATACCAAGTAGCACTTCTTCCAAGGAGACAAGCTCTCCTTGCTAGCTTTGCCTTGCTCAAATGACTAAGACTAAAACTATGAAAAGAATACAAGTGAGGTGGTGTGAGGTGAAACTCCAAATGATGTGTATTGAGAGGAGAGCCCTAGGCCGTGTTTTATAGTGTGTGTATGACAGTTTGGCGCTGGTAAAAGGGGAAACCATCGGGAACTGCCTCCACACACCGGCATACAACCGCCACTGAAGAGTGGGGCCAAGAGGAGGCGATGGGGGTCGGCCGCACCTAGGAGGGCCCTCCTCGCTACCGCCTTCGCCTAGTCAGTCCTCTAGTGGGCCTGGGCCTCCCCTGTAGTGGTGTCTTGGCCCAGTTGTGTAGAATTGTTGGGCTTCTCCTTCTCCTCTCCTTTGTGCATTCCAGGAATACGAATTCTGCACTGCGCTTTCTTCTTTATTTTGTGTATTTCCACCTGTTTATGGTGTTTGTCCTATGAAACATGTTTTCTCGAGAAACAAGTGAAACTAGGTCAAAGTGTATGCATATGTGTTAAAAGTTTATTCATTTCTCCTATTTTGGACTATCATTGGCGGTTCTAAATGTGCAATAGTGACTACCAACAAATCTCCCAAGCTTAACCTTTGATCGTCCCGAGCAAATAGCTAAGTACTTGGTTGTTGATCAGGAGTTGCTACAATGACGAATATAATTCACAAGTGCCATGCCTATAACAAAGTATCCCATCATAATTTAAATAAGTTGGCATTTTATCCCCCCTTTACCTTGATCCATTGTGGGGCTTTTAGCTTTTTCAAGTTCTTGGGCGGTTGCAAGATAGAACGGTTATAATAGAATCACTAATCATTCGCTCTTTGATTGACTTTCTATCCAAAGGTTTTATGAATTTTGTAAAATAATTGTAAGTTCCTCAAATGATTCACTCGATCACTCAATGTGTATGGTATTGTTTGATGATTATTAAAAAATAATCATGTGTGACAAAACGAATATGAGAATATATTTCGTTGGTGCATATTATTGACACGTTTACAAGCATACCAGATTTACCATGGTTGAGCCTATGACGCATGGGCCCCACCTCTCAAAATTATTTATAGAAGGTAATAAATTTCACATGTCGTTAGAAATAAAGGAGATATTCTATTGGAGCTTAATGGAGATAGAGTTTTGCTTCATTACGGGAGATACTCCTTGGAGATAGAATCATGCATGCAGTTAGAAATCGTATTCTAATCTAATCTAATCACGTTTGCTTGACTGAGGGGCAAACGTCAGGCCTCCTACCTTCCCTATATAAATCGGCAACCTGGTCAACATAGGGGCCCTTCTTTTCAGCAGCATCTCACGCACACATACGCATCCACGCAACACGCCAACACCTTGCTGCCCATCTCGCCAGAAGTCATCACACGCGTTCCTGCCTTGCTCTAGCGACGCCGCCTCCAGACGCCGATTCGCTTCAGCTGTGACTATGTCCTCCGGTTCAGCCGTCGTGTTTCCTGGTGAGCAGATGATTTAGATTACCAGCAAGTGCATATAAGCGGCAATGCTCTTTCAATATATTACTGTGCTGAGTCTAGCAACTTGACGACATCAGAACCCTCGCCGCGCGAGGACGTCGTCGAGTTACCGGTGACTAAAAAAATCAAGACACGCAAGACGGGAACGCCCCGCTCGTCGCGGCGTATGAGATGGGAAACCCGTGCTCGTCGCGATGACAAACATCAAGATGAGCGAGATGGGAACGCCCCGCTCGTCGCAGCGCACGAGATGGGAAAACCCCTCTCGTCACAGCGCGCGAGATGGGAAAACCCCGCTCGTCGCGATGATCAAAGACACGCGAGACAGAAAAACTCCGCTTGTCTCAATGAAGCCCGCGCGAGATGGGAAAACCCTGTTCATCGTGATGATGAAAGACGTGCGAGACGGAAAAACCCGCTCGTGGTGACAAAGACCGCACGAAACGGGAGAATGCCCCGCTCGACGCGATGACGATGATTACACCGTATGAGTCAGGAATTACTCGCTCATCTGCTCCTTTGATTTGGTTCCATTCTCATTAATGACAAGCTATGTGTTGCGGGCCTTATGTAAATTGCTACTAAAATTTCTAAAAGAAGTCTCACGGGCATATATGTGTGCGCGATATACTTCTGGGAATTTTTCCATGCGTGGCTGTGACCGGCATATTACTTTACTAATAGTGAGCTTCAGAGCTTTAGCTGTTCTAGTGTTCGTGTTTACTATTGTGCAATGCTAGAAGACTATTATTCAGCTAGCAAGCATCATCTAAATGCTATGTCAATGCTGCAAGTCGCGGCATATAATTTATCATATGTTTAGTACCGATGAGGCTAGATGGAACTCTGGCCAGGTGCCGATGAGACAAGGTTACTAATCCATCCACACGTCCCAATTAACGGGATCGGACACATCGTTGTTGGGCACCGACGAGGCAAAGGCAACTCACACACGTCCGTGTTAATGAAGGCCGGCGTACATGACTAGGCACCGACAAGGCGAAAGTCATCCCCATCATCAACAATTAATTCCGTTTACTCTGACGTGGCAATGGCGATGTCACGACCGAGCTTCGGCGATATAAAGTCACTCATTGTTACTATGTCATATATCGCATATGGCTGATGATGATCAAATCAATACTTTACGACCATAAAGCGTAGCTTAATCGGAGGTTTTCCACAAGCTCGTCTTACGGATGTAATTAACTGGATGCGCCCAACAGGCCCCGGGAATCGGCGAACTACGTAATTTTCCTACAAGTCAGACCTCTCCTTAAGCATGACGCTGAAGACGGAAGAAGACGTTTTTTCGTTGATCATGTATTTTGTATATTCAAGAAAGAATTAATGAAATATGTGGTTCTCGAATGTGTGCATGTGTCTATCTTGCATTACATTATTTTATTTATATGCCTGTCTCTCCTGTCCGTAACTTCCAAGAAGCAAAGCCATTCGCACGAACTGGTGGCAGGTCTAAGTACCAAGGCCCTGGTCGTTATGGTCATGCTCCTGAATCTTCTCAACAAGCTGGTAGAAGGCACTAAGCCGCTAGCTATCGTCCTCAAAATGAACAGAAGAGACTAGCACCACGGAGGGATTACCCTCCACGCCCGTTTCATCACTCGAGACAGGCTCCATTGCCCCCTTGCTGGAATTCATGGGCACGCCAAGATTGGCAACCAAGAGATTTTGAAAGAAACCGATATCGTGCTAAAGAGCAACAACATGAGCATGTTACAGGTATACCACCCGCACAACAAAGGCACGCTTCGCGAGAGGAGCCGCGCCCGAAGGCCGCACCTACACAGGTGGCGTCTTCGTCAGGTCCTCAAGTGAACTCATCATTATTGCCGACTCTGGCAATTCCACCTATAGCTTCACGGCCTCCTATGACTAATCAACGCAAACGTGAAAACCGTAGGAGGAATCGACGTGCCATGTACCAAGAGCTTCAAGATCTAGTACTTGGCAGCGTGCATGTTCGGGTTCGCCCCGAAGGGCAAGTTCACCCTTTCTATGACAAGATTGCACTCCGCCTCTCGCCTACTTTACTCTAAAATGAGAGATACAAATATCTCATGGATCGCCTTGTGCCAAGACCACGACAACTACAAGGGGAGGAAAGCCCAAGTGCAGCCAAAGAAGAGAGCCCTTCGCTCCAACCCTCCACAAAGGGACCCTTGGAGGAATCAAAGCAAAACGATATCACTATGAAAAAGCTCCATAAAGATGTCTCGCAAATGAATACGCACTCACCATCTCCAATGAAGGGGACCGAGCAAGCTGTGTTGACTGCTCCCCAATCAGGAGAGCAGTCCAAAAAAATGCAGATGGAAGATAGGGAGCAGGGTTCTACCTCCCCTATTCATGTGGCCACATGTGGCACTATGACCGCATATTCTGAACATGAAGATGACCTAACATGGGTGCCTCCACAAGTTACTCATGATTTCTCGTATCCTTCAGATGAAGAGATTGTGCCTAACCCCAAAGCAACCTTTTTTAATGGGTTGCTCCCAAAAGTACGCCGCGGGTTCAAAGGATCCGATAATCGAGAACGGGAAGACATGTCATCTCCATGCTTCCCTATTACTTTTGGTGGCTCCAAGTCTGAGGGAGAATTATCCCCACGTGCTTACAATGACTTGCGATCACAACTCCCTCAAAATCCTGCCTCTTTAGAGAGGGTGGCATGGCGTTCGGGTACCTTAACTCGCTTAAAAGGCATTGCTACGCAAAAAATTGAAGGCACTATGACTCCAGTTGATCGAGACATCAAAGATGGAGAGTTGGATGGCGAATCCATCATATCTCTGGAGCCGCATATGAGTTCTCCTTGTTATTCTGAACTTGCTCATTCTATAGCTTCAGATGAGGAGAGTGAAGATGAAGTTCAGAACACCGTCCCGGTGCACATGGTCACAGATGAAACTCAAAAGCAAGGTGATCCAGTTGATCCCAATGGGAAGGATGATACATGCCATGCTGCATAGTCAGATCCCAAAAATAAAGATAAGACACTTCTTGAGGATCCACAATATGGAATGCCCCGGCACCTTTGGCCGGGGACGAGTGACCAGGGAGCCCATGACGGGTCGGTTGATGAGAAGTTGCGTATTCAGCAGCAGTAAATAAATAATTTGTCCCTGAAATTTGATCAACTTTTTGAGATCCTGACGGGTACTGGGCAGGGGGTACCCCGAACTCCGAAGGTTGCGGTTGACCCACAAATAGAGAGCTAGAAGATGCAGGGCACGCGCCCAAAACTAATAATGAGTTGCCCAAACCTCCGTCCCAATTACTGTTCGCCTCACAGGGTGCGATAGCTAATGTTGCACCTCCCCCGAACACTTTGAAGAATTTTCACACTATCATTGAAGACCTAATAAATAAGAAGATGAGACAAGTGAATGCTGATCAATCCCCGCAATCGTCCGATTATGAGCTTGATAAGCCTTATGAGGTGTGGCATGATTTAGTGTCATTCCCAGCTGGCTGGAATCCACCAAAGTTTCGTCAATTCGACGGAATGGGAGACGCACGGGAACACTTGTCATACTTTGAGGCAATGTGCGGCGACACTGCTCGTAGCCCGTCTCTCTTGTTACGACAATTTTCCGGCTCATTAACAGGTGCAGCCTTTCATTGGTATAGTCGCTTGCCAGTTGGCACCATACCCGACTGGAAAACCATGAAGGAGCTATTCAAGGCGCACTTTGTATCAATGAAGAAAGATTTCTCAATAATTGAGTTAGCGCAAGTTCGCCAAAGACGTGATGAAAAAATTGATGACTACATAGTCCGTTTTCGTAACACCTATGTACACCTTGCACGCGAGATGGATCCCGAAGATGCAATTGAGATGTGCGTCTACGGCATGCAACAACACTGGTCACTTGAAGTATCTCGGCGTGAGCCCAAAACATTTAGTGCGCTCAGCTCAGCGGTGGCGGCAACAAAATTGGAGTTCGAAAAATCGCCTCAAATTATGGAACTCTACAAGAATGCTAGCACTTCCGATAATGTCAAGAGGTTTAATTCAACCTTCAAGAATAATAATAATAATAATGGTGGCAAACAGAAGGCTCCAGCCAAGACTAACACAGCAAGAGTAGAAGCCTCGATGCATCAAAGGAGTGTGCATGTATTGGGCATGCAAAATAATAATAATGGGGGCAAGACAAGACCATCTATTCAAGAGCTCCTTCGAAAGCAATACATTTTTCGTCGAGAGGTGGTGAAGGCTTTCTTCCAACCGGTTATGGAGCATGAGTACCTCACCCTACCTGATCCTAAGAGGCCGAAACAAGTTAAGATGGTGGACAATCCTTTGTATTGCCCCTACCATCGGTATGTTGGGCATGTCATTGAAGATTGTGTCGCTTTTAAAGAATGGCTACAAAGGGTCATTGACGAAAAGAGGTTGGCCATCCCACCTGATGCTGTCAATCCAGATTTTCATGTGGTAAATACGATAACTGTGAAGATGGACAGTGCAAATAAAAGTGATGATGACTGGGTTCCACTGGCTCAGGTTGAGCATCGATTAGAAAATTTGGAGCTCCCTCAAGAAATAACTGGGCAAAATCCCAATACTTGGCAAACAGTTGCATGTCACAAACTATTGCCAAGACATATGCATCAACGTGATTCAGGATGTAGAATTTTACATTCTATAGATGTGCCTTCGTATAGGTGGCATGACCCGAGTCGTCGTCGTATGCTGCCCAGATTTGTGCCTAAGTCGCAAGGAAATGAATCATTCCCCTGACGAGGCCGAACTTTGCCTACGCTAGGACAGTTCATACCCCGTAATTGGGGACAACAACCTAAAGCTGCAAACAATGAACAACAGGGTAAAAAGGAGGGTACTGTAATGCATCCACAGTCCGATACGGCTCCATGTAATGTGGTCCTTAAATATAATGACACAACCAGTTCTGAAGCAGATGACACACTTACACCTCGTGAGCACCAAATGCTTATGGATGAAGGGTCATCAGAATGTTCTGAAGTAGAAGTTAACATGAATTTGCGGAGCGGGAAGAATTGGCCGGAGCTTCAAAAGCCTCAGCCAAAAAGGGGTGCCAAGGAAGATGCTCCTCGTACAAAGGATGTGACCGCTCAAGAAAACACACAAGATACTCCAGTCAATAGTGGGGGAGAGTCTCATAAAATTGATTACAATGTTGTAGCACACCTAAAGCGCATCCCAGTACTGTTGACCATCTATGACGCATTGCTATTAATTCTAGAGCTGCGTCAAGCCCTCATCAAAGCACTAGAAGCTCCAGAAGTCTATGAAGTCACTATGGCTAAACACCGGCTTCTTTGCAATGCAAGTGAAGTCAATGAAATCACCTTTTTAGAGGAAGATAAGTTGGTGTAGGATGATAATCATAATCACCCACTTTACATCGAGGGAAATATAGGCACCGCCCATTTGCGTCGAGTGCTCATTGATCCTGGCTCCACGGTGAATATTTTGCCAGTTCAATAACCAGGGAACTTCAGCCCTGGGTTCTATCACCGTGAAGATTCAAATGTCCACTTTCAGCTTTAAGGTGCGATTCTTTGTTATTGAAGCAAATACATCATACTCGGCACTCTTGGGTAGACCATGGATACATAAATACCAAGTAGTCCCCTCGACGCTCCACCAATGCCTAAAATTCCTTGATAATAAAGGAATGCAGCACCGGATCGCTGCTAATGAGTCCCATTATACCGTTCATGAGTCGCATCATGCCGACGCAAAATATTATTTTTTAGGCGGGGAGTTAAGTAAACATCAGGGGCGTGTCGCACCAGCTGCTGACATAATTAATACCCCTGGCTCGACTGCATCTTCTGAGCGAGATGCCTTCGGCACCCCACATTCTGGCAAAAGAAATCAACGGAAAGAACAAGCTAGAAGGCACGGGAAATCTCTTATGGTTACACCGTCCAGTAACACTCAGAATGCTCTATCAGCACCAAGTTCAGGAGCTTCAGCTACGCCTAAACTCTTGAGGTCTGTTCCAAGACCCCAGCTGACTCTCGGGGCTGAAGTAAAAGATCCTTCAATGATAAAGTCATTAAAATCCGATGACTTGACCCATCTTAATTCTGCAGGTGCTCGAGGAGTCCCTAAGCTTCTCACATCAAAAAATGACATGCCGCCTCCCTTGATGGTACGCACTAATATCATAGAGAAGGGAACCACGGTTCCTCCAGAAGGGATGGCGCGCAAAAGAGTGGCAGAAATAGAGGATCAACGGAAGGCCAGGCTGAAACAGCCTCCATCAATGTACACGTCCGTAACGACGCCATTAGATGTGTGGCTGGTTCCTGGTCAAGCAGGCTACAAACCTCCTATGCTTTTCTACAAAGCACCACACGCATTGCCTTGTGATTTTGTCATTAAATTACTGAAAGCCTGTTTAGAAACAGAAGAAACTGCTACTACTACAAAAGCCGAACCAAGGATGGTTCGCTTACTTGAGAGGTCTGGGATTAATCTCCGACAAAATTGCACGCTACAACCACCACCCGCCATATGCGTAGAGTGGTGGGAGGAGACAGAAAAGATTGCTAAGAAGCCTCAAAAGAGGACATATCAGACTCAACCAAAATATGGTTTGGGTTATGTTCACTCGGATTCGGCAGAAAGTGAAGGAGATAAAAATAATGATCCACGACGAGTGATGTGTAGTATGACGTCCGTCATCCTAGATAAAAATGATATGGATGATGCAACCTCCGGCAAGAAGGATTATAGCCCATACTCTACACCTCACCAACCACGTTCCTTCCAAGCTGCTGCTAATGCTCATCAAGGGCTGAGAGATGAACAATACCTTCAGAATCGAGTCTACGAAAAAATGAATGTGGAACAAGATGAAGTTCTTGGTGCTGCTCCCGCTCCTCAACAACTCAAAGATGGTGGCCAGTTGACTGTTTACGAGCTAGTCGAGATCAACCTTGGAACTGACGATGACCCACGCCCCACTTTTGTGAGCGCAACCCTCACATTAGAGGAACGTGAAAGTTATCGAACCTTCCTAATGGAGTTCCGGGACTGTTTTGCATGGAGCTACAAAGAGATGCCTGGGCTTGACCCTCGTGTCGCCACTCACAAGCTTGCCATCGACCCTCGGTTTCGGCCAGTCAAGCAGCAACCTCGTCGTGTCTGTCCCAAGCTGTAGAATGATATAATTGCTGAGGTTGATAAATTAATTGCTGCGGGCTTTATAAAAGAGGCACAGTATCCCCGTTGGTTATCCAGCATTGTTGCTGTTGAGAAAAAGAATGGCCAGCTTTGGATTTGCGTTGATTTTCGCAATCTGAACCGTGCTTGTCCTAAGGATGATTTTCCAATTCCCATCACAGAGATGGTAGTCGATGCTACCACAGGCTATGGTGCCTTGTCCTTCACGGATGGTTTGTCAGGTTATAACCAAATTAAGATGGACCCACAAGATGCGTTTGATACGGCATTTTGAACGCCCAAAGGGAATTTCTACTACACTGTCATGACATTTGGTTTAAAAAATGCGGGCACGACTTATCAACGTGCTATGACTGTGGCCTTTGACGGCCTCATCCACAAGACAGTCGAGTGTTACATTGATGATCTGGTCGTGAAAACAAAAGATCGGCAAAATCATCAGGATGATCTCCGTATTGTCTTCAATAGGCTACGGAAGTATCAACTAAAAATGAATCCGCTTAAATGTGCCTTTGCGGTGCAATTAGGTATGTTCTTAGGCTTTATTGTTCGCCATCGAGGCATCGAAATTGAGCCAACAAAAATTAAGGCTATTTTTTATTTGCCGACCCCTCAAAATTTGGGTGACCTTAAGTTTTTGCAGGGTCACCTCACGTATATTCGACGCTTCATATCTAATCTCTCGGGGTGCACTCAACCATTTTCAAGGTTAATGAAAAAGGGTGTGTCATTCCATTGGGACGAGCAATGCCAAAATGCACTCGACAACCTTAAAAGGTATTTGCTTAACCCTCCTGTCCTAGTGGCGCCCGTAAGACGACGCCCACTAATTCTTTATATTGCTACGTAGCCCTCTTCGGTGGGCGCGCTGCTCGCACAGCATAATGATGAAGGAAAGGAGGTAGCTTGTTACTATTTGAGCCACACCATGGTAGGTGCCGAACATAACTACTCACCTATAGAGAAGTTGTGCTCGGCCCTCGTCCTCGCGCTGAAGAAGTTAAGGCACTACATGCTGGCGCACCAAATTCAGCTCATAGCAAGGGCGGACCTGGTAAGGTACGTGCTAAACCAACCGGCCCTAATGGGACGTCTTGGTAAATGGGCTGTGTTTATGATGGAATTTGATATTACTTATGTCCCACAAAAAACAATTAAAGGCCAAGCTTTGGCTGATTTTCTTGCAGCACACCCAGTGCCAGATGATTCGCCACTAGTGATTGATTTAGCTGATGAAGAGGTATTTTCAGTTGGTGTCGAATCACCATGGGAATTATACTTTGATGGTGCATCTCATGCCGAAACAAATCCTGATGGCATGCTCAGCAAAAGAGCTGGAGCCGGACTCGTATTCAAGACGCCGCAAGGCGAGACCTTCTACCACTCCTTCTCCCTCCTTAAAGAAGAGTGTTCAAATAATGAAGCTGAATATGAGGCTCTCATCTTTGGCCTCTTACTTGCACTTTCTATGGATATTCAGAATTTGCATGCATATGGTGACTCTCAACTTGTTGTTCGCCAAATTAACGATATTTATGAGGTACGCAAACCTGAGTTGATGCCACGTTATATGGCAGCACGCAAGCTCATGGAGAAATTTCAAAATATTCAAGTTTTACATGTTCCGCGAGGTAGAAATGCCTCAGCTGATGCATTGGATAAACTTGCAGCAGCGCTTGTCCTCCCAAGTGGCAAGCCCGCTCAAATAAAAATAGAAGAAAGATGGCTACTCCCTGCTGTCCTAGAACTCGTCCCTGATGATTATGAAGTCAACCAGGTAACAGCAATGATTGTGGAACAAGATGATTGGCGGAAGCCATTCGTTGATTATTTTAATCGCGGCACTTGGCCGGATGATCTGGTGGAAAGACGTCGCCTGCATCAGTGCCTACCATCATATATCTACAAGGCCGGGATCTTGTACCGACGATCGTTTGGCCAAGAAATACTTCACGGTGTGTCTCGAGAAAAGAAGCTGATCAGATATTACAAGAGATGCACCATGGAGTGTGCGGTGGCCATCAAGGTGGTGCCAAGATGTATCATAAAATCAGGTTGGCTGGATACTATTGGCCAAAAATCATGGCCGATTGCCTCAAAACTGCTAAGACTTGTCACAACTGTCAAATTCATGGTGACTTCAAGCATCAACCACCGGTTCCGCTTCACCCTACTGTTCCTCATGGCCATTCAATGCGTGGGGAATTGATGTTATTGGTTCCATCGAGCATCCCTCATCTAAGGGGCATCACTACATTCTGGCCGCAACTGACTACTTTTCCAAGTGGGCTGAGGCCATACCTCTACGAGAAGTGAAGACAGACAACGTCATCAACTTCCTGGAGTGACATATTATATATCGTTTTCGGGTTCCGCGGAGTATTACATCCGACAATGCTACGGCGTTCACATCCACTAAGATGCAAAGGTTTATCACAAAGTATAACATTGCGTGGAATTATTCCATGGGATATTATCCTCAAGCTAATGGACTTGCTGAGGCGTTCAATAAGACCCTTGAAAAAATACTTAAAAAGACAGTAACGAAATATAAAAGAGATTGGCATGATCGTCTCTTCGAGGCCTTATGGGCGTATCGAGTTACTACTCGTACTCCGACACAAGCAACGCCGTACTCCCTCGTTTATGGAAGTGAGGCGGTCTTGCCACTTGAAGTGCAGCTCCCATCATTACGAGTGGCTGTCCAAGATGGACTCACGAACGATGAACAGATCCGGCTTCGCTTTCAGGAGCTGGATGCTTTGGAGGAGGGTCGTCTCAACGCACTCCAAAATTTAGAGCTATATCGCCAGAACATGGTGAGAGCCTATGATAAACTTGTCAAGCAGCGAGTTTTCCGCAAAGGCGAACTTGTGCTTGTTCTTCGACGCCCTATCGTCGTTACACACAGGATGAAAGGGAAATTTGAGCCCAAGTGGGAAGGGCCATTTGTCATTGAGCAAGTCTATGCCGGTGGTGCATATCAGCTGATAGATTACCAAGGACTCCGTCCTATGCCGCCCATCAATGGCAGATATTTGAAGAAATATTTCGCGTGACCAACGGTCATGCGATCCTCGCCCCTTTTGTTGTTTTATTTATTTATTTATTTATTTATTTATTTTTGTTAAAGAAAAAACAACATGTTTTCTCTCATTATAGAAAATGTGTTTTAAACTGAATGGACATCACGTCCAACAACAAAAGGCTTTCTCCTATATATATCATCAAGCTCAATCCTCTCGTGGCTGTCATTTAAGGCGTGTCCCTAGTCAGGGAATGTCCCAACCAACTTAAGTTTGGGATAAAGCGATCTCAACACAAGCACATGGTTGGCACCAATAAGGAATAAAAGTGGGTGGACGAATTTCAATTCGCGCTGACCCTGGAAGTCGTGGGTTCGCCATATCCTTCACCTACGTCCAATTAAAAGGGAATACCAAGCCTCTAGGGAGACTATAGGGAAAAGAGCATGAAAGGGCTACCTGACTCGACAAAAGTCCAGATCAAGTGTGAAGCCACATGCCACCCTAAGAGGTGATAACAAGGGCCAAAAAAAGCCTGCGAGGAATATTAGCTATACAAAGATGAAGAGCTACCCTCTGAATTCATTGAAGACAAAGTCCAAGAAGCAAAACAAAAAGAGAAAAAAAAAGAGACGCAGTCAAAAGTCTCAAATCTCTCAATAGTCAGATGAAGCCAAGATATCAAGTGAAGCAAAGGAAGGAGGAGGGTAGCTATTCATCATCCTCGGCAAAAGTAAAGGCAAAAAAATCGCCTCAACTAGTTTTCTCCAGACCAATTCAAAAAAAAATATAGCCGTATCCTATACTCCCTACTGGACAAAGGTAAAAGGTGTAAGGCACATGACTGAAGGGAGGCTCAGAGAGGGTTCTTCTGACCCTGAGAGGTCCTAATGAAGTGCTAATCTTTTAACACGGTTATCACGAGGAAACTGAACCTCATATGAAAGTTGTGTTGTTGACTTCCTTATGTCAAAATACATCCTTGAATGACGTCGCTGGAAGATGCTTCATAGCTTGGTGACTCATGGAAAAGCCGACATTTTTTTTAAAAAAAAGGAAAAAAATGATCAGCAAGTCATCATTTTTTTTCTTTCTTCCCTCTCCTTTTGAGAACAACATCCTCGTCCCTTGAAATACAAGAGGAACTCAAGGCATATCTATATTGATGCCCACCGCGGCTTATGTGCCAAGATGGCTCAATACCCACAAATTGGCCTTTATAACTATATGGCTGGATTATATTCTGGCAGTGCATCTATGAATTTTCGGATGTATGCTATTTATTTAGGAGCAGTGAAACAAGTCAGTGCGACGATTGTGGAGCTGTGATAAATTTCATCAAGAATTCAATATTCTATTGGTGGTCACCAGTATGTTTGGTCGAGAATTCAGGATATGGTGCTTTTGAGCTCATAGGCCTCAAGAAGAAATAGAAACGGAGCCCGACTACAATTATGGTCAGGTACATCAAAATTATATTTCCCCGAGTCAAATCTCTGCTGCTTCGCACATAAACTCGACTCGGCGGGTGGCATTTGTTTGATGATTATTAAAAAATAATCATGTGTGACAAAACGAATATGAGAATATATTTCTTTGGTGCATATTATTGACACGTTTACAAGCATACTAGATTTACCATGGTTGAGCCTATGACGCATGGGCCCCACCTCTCAAAATTATTTATAGAAGGTAATAAATTTCACATGTCGTTAGAAATAAAGGAGATATTCTATTGGAGCTTGCTGGAGATAGAGTTTTGCTTCATTACGGGAGATACTCCTTGGAGATAGAATCATGCATGCAGTTAGAAATCGTATTCTAATCTAATCTAATCTAATCATGTTTGCTTGGCTGAGGGGCAAACGTCAGGCCTCCTACCTTCCCTATATAAATCGGCAGCCTGGCCAACATAGGGGCCCTTCTTTTCAGCAGCATCTCACGCACGCATACGCATCCACGCAACACGCCAACACCTTGCTGCCCATCTCGCCAGAAGTCATCACACGCGTTCCTGCCTTGCTCTAGCGCCGCCGCCTCCAGACGCCGATTCGCTTCAGCTGTGACTATGTCCTCCGGTTCAGCCGTCGTGTTTCCTGGTGAGCAGCTGATTTAGATGTACCAGCATGTGCATATAAGCGGCAATGCTCTTTCAATATATTACTGTGCTGAGTCTAGCAACTTGACGACATCAGAACCCTCGCCGCGCGAGGCCGTCGTTGAGTTACCAGTGACTAAAAAAATCAAGACACGCGAGACGGGAACGCCCCGCTGATCGCAGCACACGAGACGGGAAACCTCGCTCGTCGTGATAACAAACATCAAGATGCGCGAGACGGAAACGCCCCGCTGGTCGCAGCGCGCGAGATGGGAAAACCCCGCTCGTCGTGATGATGAAAGACACGCGAGACGGAAAAACTCCGCTTGTCTCAATGAAACCCGCGCGAGATGGGAAAACCCTGCTCGTTGTGATGATGAAAGACGTGCGAGACGGAAAAACCCCGCTCGTGGTGACAAAGACCGCGCAAAACGGGAGAATGCCCCGCTCGACGCCATGACGATGATTACGCCGTATGAGTCAGGAATTGCCCGCTCATCTGCTCCTTTGATTTGGTTCCATTCTCATTAATGACAAGCTATGTGTTGCGGGCCTTATGTAAATTGCTACTGAAATTTCTAAAAGAAGTCTCACGGGCATATATGTGTGCGCCATATACTTCTGGGAATTTTTCCATGCGTGGCTGTGACCGGCATATTACTTTATTAATAGTGAGCTTCAGAGCTTCAGCTGTTCTAGTGTTCGTGTTTACTATTGTGCAATGCTAGAAGACTATTATTCAGCTAGCAAGCATCATCTAAATGCTATGTCAATGCTGCAAGTCGCGGCATATAATTTATCATATATTTAGTACCGATGAGGCTAGACGGAACTCTGGTCAGGTGCCGACGAGACGAGGTTACTAATCCATCCACACGTCCTAATTAATGGGATCGGACACATCGTTGCTGGGCACCGACGAGGCAAAGGCAACTCACACGCGTCTGTGTTAATGAAGGCCGGCGTACATGCCTGGGCACCGACGAGGCGAAAGTCATCCCCTTCATCAACAAATAATTCCATTTACTCTGATGTGGTAATGGCGATGTCACGACTGAGCTTCGGCGATATAAAGCCACTCATTGTTACTATGCCATATATCGCATATGGCTGATGATGATCAAATCAATACTTGACGACCATAAAGCGCAGCTTAATTGGAGGTTTTCCGCAAGCTCGTCTTGCGGATGTAATTAACTGGATGCGCCCAACAAGCCCCGGGAATCGGCGAACTACGCAATTTTCCTACAAGTCAGACCTCTCCTTAAGCATGACGCTGAAGACGGAAGAAGACGTTTTTACGTTGATCATGTATTTTGTATATTCAAGAAAGAATTAATGAAATATGTGGTTCTTGAATGTGTGCATGTGTCTATCTTGCATTACATTATTTTATTTATATGTCTTCATTCGGTTTTCGACCAAACAGGTACCTCACCAAAGGCATTTGGATTTTGCCTTCTTTTCGTAGCCTACCACTAAAAGCTTTGAGTGGAGTTTTGGGTAGGTATGAAAGTGGGCATAATTGCATCACATATGTTGCTAAGTCAAAAACTGGACCACAAGGAGATGCAAGTGATACACTTAGATCAAGATGTGCAAGTGTGTGGAATTTTTCATAATTGTCCTAATTCTAAATATTTTTTGTACTCCTTGAATCATGAATCTCTCTTTTGGATGGATGTCTTTTATTTGAAAGTATGGGCTATCTTATTTCTTTCTTTTCTTTTTCTCTTTTTTTGGGCGGCATCTAAGTACCCATTGTTTTATTATTTGGACACTTGGCCATTTTTTTAGCATAGCTCATATCTTTCTTTTTGGCATATGAAGCTTTTGGAGAGAGAGACATCATGATAAAGTGAATGGAGTAATTATATTGGTGGACGAAAAATGCATGTTGTGCGTAACTCTCAGTGTAAGAGTTAGCAGTTATTTGTGGGTGTATGTGTGTCTCAATCATGGGTGTATGACAAGAATCTCAACTTAGGTCTGAACAATTTGACAAAGCTCAATGCTCAAACAAGTAGCATATGACTAAGGGTTTGAATTTGAATCATGTCATATGGCCTTGGTAGATATTTCATAATCATTGATGAACTTTTGATTTTAGTATTTTGAAAATAAAATCTCCGGATGTCAAGTCTCTCTTGGAACAAAATCATAGCAAATTCTATTTGTATCATATCATATCTCGCAATAACTTAGGAAAGGAGCATGCTTTTGCAACCCATAAGTTTTCAAGTTTTCAGGATGAGACATTTTTAGCCAACAAACTTAAATCTTATGGAATACTAAGTTATAATCTAGGCACAGATGAATTATAGACAGAGCAACTATTTATTATTTCAACATAGGAGAAACTAAACATTTCTTTAGACACATATGAGAGTGAAATTCATATTTTTGGTATTTTCTAATTTTTAAATTTTTTTATATGCTAACAAATAAATGCGGAAAATAAAATGCGGAAAAATAAAACTAAGATACAAGGTACTTCTACAGGGGTCCTCCCCCAAGCTAGCTCATGGACTCAGTCTGGAGTTGTACCCTATGGACCGCCAGTAGGCCCACTACGCCTCTTGTTGCTATCGCAGCAGCGTGTTGATGTTTGTGAACTGCTGCTGCTGCTGTTGATACCATTGGGTTGCCTGTTGCTACCACTGGGCTGTATTATGCACATGAGTGGTTAGTGTATTTTGAATCTCCCTAGTTTGAATTTCCAACCCTCCGAGGCGGGTGTTGATGTTGTCCAACTCTCGACGAGTCAAAGTGGACTGTCGTGGTTGGACAGGTGGTGGTAACCTGTTAGAGTCAGAGGATTGAGTGTGCTGCCCATTCTATCCGGATCCTTCGGCCTCGTGCCAACCCGATCCGCCAGCCTCTTGTGGGTGCGGGGCGTATCCCTAGCCAGGCTGATACCCTGGGGTAAACTCAGGTGTATGCATGGCAGGGAGCCATCCGACATGTGCGTCTGAGGCACGGATGGTGTCGGTGTGGGCGATGGCTGTTGTGAACTGCCAGCTTTGTTCATTGTCCTGCTCCGTGTAGACCTGCGAGAAGCTGAACTCCTGTGTGCTTCCCCTTGCTCAACAAGAATGAGATCCCTTGCTCAACAAGAATGAGATTAGTGCCAGGGACTTAAACAAATGAAGATCCAGGTTAGGTAATGGGATCTCGTTCGTATACCCTGGGAAATAAAACACAAGATTCCCTTCATTATCTTTTTTAAAATGGTGCCCTTGCATCAAGAAATGCTCGTCAACTTTGATGCGTGGAGTGGTGATATATATCACATTTTGTCCATCCAACGCATCAACGCTAGCGGCAAGTCGAGTTACAAGGAATGTGCAAGATATAGGAGTGGAAGCCTTGATTGTGTCTATTCCAGTGACAAAACATTTCTTTCACAGGAGCAACTTTAGTCTTTTTAAGAATGGCATAGAGCAGTTGCAATTCAGCATGATGAGCATAATGAATGTCATCCCTAGCGAACAAAGTCATGGCAATCCAACGATGCATGAACCTCAAAGTAGGATGATGTGTATTCATATTATGAGGCTGAAACTTGCCAACTACATCTTAATTTGAAATTAATTTCCAAAATGTGTGACGATGAAAGCCTTTGACAGAATAATTTAAATCAATTGAGCACTTTGAATTGAAGCCTAAGTGAATAGCTAGATTCTTCCATGTAAGAAAATATTCCTTCCCAAAAAGATAGAAAGTAATCCTGTTATCCACTTCTTTCAAAGAGCATAGAAATTGGATGGTTAGGATATGAGAGCCTTGCTCGTCGATGGGAGAAACTCTCTCCCATCCTACTGCCTTCCAAATGGTGGTGAATTCGGTGTCCATACCTATCTTGCCAAGGAGATTAGGGTCGAATGCCGACATGTGGATGAACTCACGGTTCTTGACATGGTTGTACGCTTGCATCTCCCAGTCACCCTACAAGTTGAGGTATGGAGCATCGGCATCTTCTACTCTTTGCTCTTGTTCTTGCTCTTCCGTTGGCTCCGTTTCTTCATCTTCATGCATCGGGCTTCCTTCGGGCTTGGAGTGGTGCCGGCTTGAGCTTCCGTGGGAGCGACTTGAGCTCACTCCCGCGACCTTCTTGAGTGCACCGGAGAGCCTTCTCCCGAGCCCGCTCATGGCAAACAAGACAATAACAAAACACACAAATGGGTTTTGTTAGTGAAAAATAAATCGAACAACCCATGAGCTAGGGGGAGTGTAGGAATTTCCTGCAGAGTTTCCTTGCATTCAAGCTTTATGAAAAAATATTTTGCAAGTGATGGAGCAAATGAGAGTGAGAGGGAGTGAAAATGTGAGAGTGTGGGCTAGGGGGAGCCTCAGCCCGAGCTCTCAGCTTTATAGCCTGAGCACCAACGGTAGGAGGCAGAGAGCAATGGCTCCTGGCCGTTGGAGAAGCAAGAGGGCCACTGGCGCTGGGCAGGGTGCAGCCGCACCAAGGGTGCGCCTACACCCTAGGTGGGCCCGCTCTGCCCCCCTTTGGCCAGTAGCTCCCAACTGCTATTTTGAAATTGTGATCGTTGGTGCCTCCCTCAGTTTAGAAAAAATTGCATTGTTTTTCATTTTTTCACAAAACTTTTATTATAATTTGATTTTCATAAATATTTTTAAAAATAAGAAATGGTAAAATAAAAATCTAAACTACCAGAAAATGATTTTTATTTTATTTTCTAAAAAAGTTTATTTTGAAGCAAGTTTTAAAATTTGAATTTTCACGTTTTTGAACTTTTGAATTTTTAAAGATAAATACTTATTTACCTTTGACAAGGGCTCAACATTTAAAGTCCGTTGGCAAGACTTCTTCCCCTCAATGCTCTATAGCTGCATGAACAAACTCAGGGGAATTCTCGAGTTGCCCCAGGATTTTCCCCGTGTTGTTGATAGGAATAGCGGTAGCAATTTGAGCAATTTATGTTTCTATCATTTTGTTAAAACTTAGTTGATTCTTTATAGAGAAAGACAATGTTTCAAGTTTTGAATTAATGTTTTCAAACATTTTATCATTAAACATTAATTTCTTATTAATATTTTCATTAATTTTAGCCTGGCCGAATGCTAGGTCTTTCAAGGAGGGTTGATTTGAATTGAAATTTGAGTTGAAATTATTACCTCCTTGCGGGCGGGACTGATTGTTCCACCCATTATTACCTTGTTGTTGGTGGAACCCGTTATTAATATACGAGGCTTCCTCACGGGTCTCGGGGCAGTTGTTCCCCGAGTGGCCAACATCTCCACAGACCTCACACGTCATGTGTGAGTCCATGGCCTAGACGGTGCTTGTTATAGTCTCTTTCTCAGCGGCATGATCATCCAGTCTTTTCATTACAAGATCTAATTTTGCTACAAGCAAGTTCGCCTCCTTCATGGTATGCATGCCTTTTTGTGTTTTGTGTTCCTCCCCCAGCTTTGGTTAGCCACCATCTTTTCAATGAGTGCAGTGGCAATGTCGATGGTGAGGGAGAGGAATGCTCCTTCAGCAGCGGCATCTATGTGCCCCTTTGACATGTCCATGAGGCCCTCATAGAAGTTCTAGAGCACGAGCCAATCTTCATCCCATGGTGGGGGCAAGCCCAGACATAGTCCTGGAGCCTTTCCTATGCCTCAGGGATGGACTCGAGTGATGTTTGCTGGAAGTGCGTGATCTTCCCCCTTAGAGCACTGGTTTTGCTCATGGGGAAGAATTTGGTGAGAAATGCAGTGGAACATTTGTCCCACGTGTTGACAGCTTCCTTGTTCTGGTAAAACCACTGTTTTGCCTTCCCCGCAAGGGAGAAGGAAAACAGGCAGAGCTTGATGCTAGTTGGTGAGACGTCTTTGATGAAGATGGTGTCGCATAGCTCAAGGAAGTGCTGAAGATGAGCACTTGCTTCCTCACTTGGCAAACCACAGAACTAGTTTGCCTGCACCATCATGATGAGGCCAGTCCGGAGCTCGAAGTTTCTGGTCCCAGTGTTGACAGTGGGCCCAACGGGCACAATGGCAACAGCGGGGGTGGAGTAGTCGTTAAGTGACTTGGCCATGGTGATAGTAGCAGATGGTACGAGGGTGAATGATTCGACTGCTGGTGGAGTAGCAGAAGAAGAAGAGGCGTGAGACCTATTTTTCCTTACGAGTGCCTTCAGATTATCAAGGTAGTTGTTCGGTAGGTCAAAACCACTCATACCGTATCCTGTTTTCATTCCACCAAAAAGAGGAAGAAAACAAGCAGAGTTAGCCTACATAAACTATGGCTACCACTACATGCATGTGATCATTGCTTATGCCATGCTTGATGTTTCATTTTGAACCTATGCCCTCCCCAGCAATGGTGCCAGAAATGCTTGTTAGCATTTCTTAACGTGATCACCAAGTGAGGAGGTTTTAAGTCCATCACCGGTAACGGCACTAAAAATACCCGACTAGCATTCCTAAACATCATTACTCAGGAATGTAGTTTCCTAGCATTGGCACTCATACTAGGGGTTTACAGTTGCAAGGTAATGACATTTTAGAAATACCGGGTTGGCATTCCTAACCATCACTACTTAGGAATGCATTCCCTCAGCACTGGTGCCTATGTGTGTTGGGAGTTACAGTCACTGGGTAATGGTACTTAGGAACACTAATCATGACAGTCCTAATATGTTTATAGACCAAAATCCATAAGCGTATAGCACTATCATTGTAGCATTTCACCTAGGAGTATTCCAAGGTTTTGTTATTTATATTTCCCAAAGGAGGGCAAGGTGTATGTATCTAGCAATGACATAAACATGATTACATGCTTGCATGATGGACCAAAGCATATGGCAGGGGTAAAATTGGTATAACAAGAATAGTGGACACACATCTGGGCCAACCTCAAGGATAAAAAGAAAACAAAGAATAAAAGAATATTCCTAAGTGGAGCAGGCATTGTTCTAATATAGTCGTGCAAAGAATAGTTAATGATCAAACAAGCTACATGATTAGAGTTAGGGCTAAGTGTAAGATAGGTCAGGAGGCCACTGAGTATTGGTCTGCCAGCAACCTCATATAACGATTTAGACTCCTACACCCTAGATGAACATGGGGGATTACAAGGAACGGATAGGGCTATCACCACCTACCGCCTACCCCTCAACCGTGGAAAGGGAAATGTATTCACCCGTCCCTCCATCCCAAGCACCATGCTTGCGTATGTAGAAACTACCCAAGTCTCCCCGGGTCCTCGACCCTACGGATCGACAAGGACTTGGGCACACCGGAAGGCATGATGAACCGCCATCTCAACTTAGCTCTAATTCTACTCATAAAAATTATATTAAAGTTGAAGAACAAAGATGAACATGTCAAGATAATAGTGTACAAACTATAGGCTAGTTCATATATCATGATTATAACATGATCAAGACTGTACTCTAGTTCATATGCACTACTATATGATGAATATGAGAGCATGAACTTGGAAGAACTCTTTATAGAAGTATTCATACCAAGTAGCACTTCTTCCAAGGAGACAAGCTTTCCTTGCTAACTTTGCCTTGCTCAAATGACTAAGACTAAAACTATGAAAAGAATACAAGTGAGGTGGTGTAAGGTGAAGCTCCAAATGATGTGTATTGAGAGGAGAGCCCTAGGCCTTGTTTTATAGTGTGTGTATGATGGTTTGGCGCTGGTAAAAGGGGAAACCACTGGAAACTGCCTTCACGCACCACCATACAACTGCAACTAAAGAGTGGGGCCAGGTGGAGGCGATGGGGTGCGGCCACACTTTGGTTGTGCCCCCACCTAGGTGGGCCCACCTCGCGACCACCTTCGCCTGGTCGGTTCTCTGGTGGGCCTGAGCCTCCCCTGCGACGGTGTCTTGGCCCAGTTGTGTAGAATTGTTGGGCTTCTCCTTCTCCTCTCCTTTGCGCATTCCTAGAATATGAATTCTGCACTGTGCTTTCTTCTTTATTTTGTGTATTTTCACTTATTTTCGGTGTTTGTCCTGAGAAACATGTTTTCTCGAGAAACAAGTGAAACTAGGTCAAAGTGTATGCATATGTGTTAAAAGTTTATTCATTTCTCCTGTTTTGGACTATAATTGGTGTTCTAAATGTGCAATAGTGGCCGCCAACACAACCAACATAGCTAGAGCAAGGGATAAATATAATGATAGGAGTTAAGCATAATGACACTCGGGGGATAAATCTATAAGATAATGTAAACTAGTCAACTCGGGAGAACAACGGGTGAGGTAGATTCTTGTGACATTCTTATTACATGGTCAAAGTATATATATACATCCAACAAAGCTAAGACTAACTCTACTCTTGTGCACTTCGGGACATCGCTTAGATGGTAGAGCACCCACAATAGATAACTTTACTGACGCGACAACGGTCCTACAATTTACAAACCTGTTCAATTCGGCATGGACTACAAAGGATAGACGGGACTGTCACCACCCGCTGCTCCCACACAACCAGAGAACAGGGTGTACTCCCAGGCAAAGCATCGTATAAGCACCATGCTTACACGAGACTCGGCTACTTAGGCCAATCGATAAACTATAGCAGGCTAAGCGCTCTATGAACCCGCAAACAAAAATAAAGATAAGCTTAACTAAGCAAGATATATATTTAAAGTAAGCATAGCCATGTAGATAACAATATGATAAATTGATTATAAGCCTTACAAGATGTAGAAGTGAAGATACAAGGCTTTGCTGAGCCTCCCAGATGAGATCCAGAACTTGCACATGAGCCCAACTCAACCCTCACTCCCGAGCTACTAATCTACTACATTGGAGAGCTCTAGACCTAATCCTCCTAGTGTGTGTTGATCTGAATGAGGGATATGAATTAGGGCTTTAGGGATGGCTCTAGGGAGGGGGTAGGGGCTGCTATATATGGGGGCATCTGGCACCCTCCCCCTCTTAGTTAGCCTCATTCGTACTAAACTTTCCATCATATCTCATTAAAATACACATAGGCCTTTATGGGCCAAATTCTGAATTAGGCCCAATTAATCCTACAGCTCATGATGTAGAGTTTTTCTTTTATTTATGAAATATATACCTTTTCATTCTGAGCTCCAAATATAGCAAATAATATATCTATTTTGATCAACTCGACGAGCTCTTCACAATGATGCACTCCAATTCAACATTTGAGATAGTTTTGTTCTGTGAAAAAATAAATATCCTGCGAGACAAGTGAGAGCACCAAAACTCATGGAACATGTTAGAATCAAACCTTATAACTACGTTTGGTGATGGAATTAAGTATATATGCAAGTTATGTTGACGGTTTATAATTGACATTAACAATCGTCAACAATTTCAAAAAGGCCTTTGACAAATTAGAACATCAGGTCATCCTAGAAGTGATGAAACATAAAGGTTTCTCAAAGAAATGGTTAAACTGGATTAGCAATATCCTAAACTCAGGCCCTTCATCGGTCCTTCTAAATGGTATTCTAGGGAAAAGTTTCACCTGCAACAGAGGGGTTAGATAGGGTGAACCCCTCTCTCCACTTCTTTTTGTTCTTGCTGCAGATCTCCTCAAAACAGTGATTAACAAGGCCTAACATACTAGTGTGCTTAAGCATCCCCTTAGTGATCATTTTGATGGAGATTTTCCTATTCTACAGTATGCTGATGATACCTTACTCATTCTCCCTAGAGATGCTAAGACCCTTTTCAATCTCAAAGGTCTCCTAAGATCATTTTCAGACTCCATAGGGCTAATGTGAACTTTAACAAATCTTTTTGGTGCCCATAAACATCTTAGGTGACAGAACAACTCACTTGGCCAATACTTTTGGATGCAAGATTGGTAGCATGCCCTTCACTTATTTGGGGTTCCTCTGGGTTCCACAAAACCTTCTTTGCAAGAATATGTCCCCTCTTAACCAAGATTGAAAGGAGACTCTCTGGAATTAACAAGTTTCTCTCTTATAATGGAAGCCTCATTCTTGTGAATTCTATTTTATTAGCCTTACCAACTTTTTATATGTGCTATCTAAAGCTCCATCCCCAGGTTGTTAAACAAATTGATATCTATAGACAACACTACATGTGGAGCAATGGTGACATAAACAAAAAAGGTAAATGTCTTGCAGCTTGGGAAACTGCATGTAAACCTAAGAACCAAGGAGGCCTGGGAATTATTGATATAAGCAATCAAAATAATGCCCTTCTGATGAAGTATTTGGAGAAATTCTACAATAAAGCAGACATTCCATGGGTCTCTCACTGGGGCTAAATTCTATTCAAATACCCAGACCCCCGCTCATGCAAGAAGCCCTATGGGATCCTTTTGGTGGGAAGATATCATGAAGCTTTTTGATAGTTTTTAGAGTTTTGCTACTAGCAGTCCTCACAGAGGCACACCACACTCTTTTTGTCTGATTGCTGGTATAGGGAAGCTCTCAAAGACTCCTATCCCCAACTTTTCTCATTCACCAAGAAACCAAAATGGTCCATAAGATTTTTTATTGAACAAGAAGTTGATAGGATTTTTAGCCTTCCTTTATCAGTACAGGTTGCTGAACAATTGGAAGAAGTAGAGGCAATTCTGACAGAAAGAACATGGGATGAGCATACTAATGATATATGGAATTACTCCTGGAGACCCTCGAAATACAGTAGTAATAAAGCATATCTTATCCTTAATGGAAACACATAAGCATCACCATTATTTCCCTGGTTGTGGAGTTCAAGCAATTTGGGCAAGCACAAGTTCTTCTTTTGGTTGCTTCTTAGAGACAGGCTAAATACAAGAAACTTCTTAAGGAGAAAAACATGGTTTTAGATGATTATACTTGTGTCTTATGCAATACAGGCCATGAAGAGACCAGTTTCCATATCTTTTTTGAATACTCTTTCAGTTAAGAATGTTGGGACTCTATTCCTATAGTTTGGGATCTCAATCTGCCCCACTTGATATGGTGATAGAAGCATGAAGTAACTTTGTAATTCTGTGTTTAGAGAAATCTTCATTACTACTTGTTGGGTGATTTGAACAATAAGAAACAAAGTCATATTTGACCAAGGTCAAGTTAACATCAATGATTGGAAAAGAGAGTTCAAAGAAAAGCTTGGCTTAGTGTGTACCAAAGCCAAACCAAGCAGACATGGCCCAATTAGTTTATGGAGAGATAGCATTTATATTTAAGGCATTTTTTCTTTTGGGCCTAGCTGCCTTGTACTCCTATTTTTTGTACATAAACCATTCTTTCCTTTAATGAGAAAAGCAAAAAAAGGTGGGGGGCTCCCCTACCAGTTCGGTAAAAAAACAAGTTATTCATTGTATGGTTGATGTTGGATTGAAGCAAGATGTGGCTTGATAAGGTGAAGATAGCAAGGAAAGGTTTTTGAGGTACTAAGAAAGGGTGAAGTGCAAGCAACGGCTTGGTGGCCGAATGAAGGACCTAACTAATTAGGATGAAGAAGAGAGTACTTGCATTTAGTTAAGGTACAAATCAATACAAGCTATGATAGTCATGTTGATGTGAAGGATCAAATCATATATGAATGTGATTTAAAGCCTATGGATGGAATTCAAATTAGAAGTGGTTCAAGTCACATGCTCAAGGTTGACACATGCTCAAAGTATGAAGTGATGAGCTCAAGTATGCAAGATCAATGTGGGAAGCAATTGATGGATGAAAGCTCAAGTTGAGGTTAAGTTAGTTTTTGAAAAGGATTAGGCAAGCCTAGAGGGGGTTGAATACACTTGTTTAAAATTTAAACTCAATGTAGCGGTTAGTACAGGCACGGCACTACCGTACTTGCGCGCGGAACTTCTGCTGCGCGGAAATTCAGTGTACAACTGCGGCACTTTCGCGGATCAGAGTAACTCGAAACCACAATTTGAAAACTAATAAAGGAAAAGTAGATCGAGTGAAATACTAGTGTTCCTGGTAGTGTAGTTAGGTCCTATTCACCACTTCTCCAAGGTTAGAAGCTCTTGTCAAAGTAGATCAAGAGCAAACCCTAGAATCACAACCAACACAAGTATAGCACGAAGAAAACAGCAAGAACACAAGGACAAGGTGTTTATCCCGTGGTTTAGCTCACCACAAAGGCTTGCCTACTCCACGTTGTTGAGAAAGCCACCAAGGCTTGGGTGTTATGGAACCCTATCATCTTCTCAAGTTAAGAGAGAAATTCTCTAGCTTGAGAGTTCTTACTAGATTTTTGGAGAGTGTACAAACTTCCCATAGCACCCATAAGAGGTTGTAGTGCTTTAACAGGCAATGCCTAGCCAGCTAGGAGCCCTTTCTTAAAGAGTAACAAATGCAAGATGCCAGCTTGAACATGAACCAAGTGCTCTAGGAGTTGAAGCTCAAGATGGCAAGCTCTTTTGTGAATTCTCTGGAGACTAATCTCTCAAGGAATCACTAGGGATTGATGGGGAGAGATTTGATGCACTTCAATGGCTTAGAGAGAGCTTGTCTGCTGGCTGGTGTGAATGAACGTGTCAACTAACCATTGGGAGGAAGAAGAAAGGGTATAAATACCCCCTGCCTCCCATCTAGCCAATAAGTCACAGAAGTTCCGCGGAATACGTGGCAGTTCCACGGTGTGACTGTGCTCATATTTATGCGGTACTTCCGCGCAAGCCCGGAACAGAAATTAGGAGTTAAGCTTTGGCAGGCTTGGTTAGATTGTGAGGAAACATGCAAGGTGGGTTATGGTTGAGCACTTGGTTGCACATTAAAGCATGCATTTGGCATCCCCTTGATAGTACGATGGTTCCTATACTCAATTTCAAAATATAAAATAAATTTAAACCTCCATAGAGTCAGCCACCGCAACCTTTTGTAATTGGGCGCTCCACCAAGACAATGTAGTATCCTCACTAAGTATTTCTTTCTTGTCAACTCGATAAATCTTATTAGTCCTCAAATTATGTGGTCATCATCACTAAAACCCACACTAAAGCTTGATTGCACTTACAATCTCCCCCTTTTTGGTAATTGATGACAACAAAATTTGAGCTTACAAATAAATGAAATATAAACTAAGATTTTCGATCTATGGGTATAGAGACTCCCCGTAAATATGTGAAGCAAGATTTGAATTTTTGAATTGGCTTGAAAGGCCAATGTTTCACACATTGAGATAAGTGATGACCCCCCTATATCCATGCTTTTGCCGGGTGCTGCACGCTATGTCATATAAAATAATCATATGCAGATGGCAATTATGCACTTCAAAAAGATTCTGAACATGCCATGCGCAGCACTTTCGCAAGTGCACGCGGCACTGTTGCAGCATTTTGCGACACTGCCGCAGAAATGACACTTAGTGAAAAAGAAACAAGCACCACACTAATTCATGTAGCTCCAGCAAATCAATTTCATCACCTGAGTCATCTGTACAACACTTCAAATTAAATGCATCTTTGTGTAGATTAACAGCGACTTCAGGAGAGACACATTGCCTATCAAACTCCATGTGTTTTAAAAGATTTACCGACTTACAAATTTTATTATCCGAGGATCCTAAAAAGACACCCACGTTGCTAGGGGTTGTTTGGTTCTGACCCTAGCAAAGGTGCCTGGGCCAGGCAGCTCCCCAGGCCATCGATTTTGAGCACCTGGTGGTCGACGAATGGACCTGCCTGGGCGAGCACCCCTAGGCCACGCTTCAAACCAAACAATCCCCTAGTATTCTTAATAATTCTACTATCAGGAAAAAATAAAAAAGGATGTCTCAATAGTACCTTTCTTGTCTCGAGTATCCGGGTTCTTAGGTGCCTTGAGTTTAGATGCTTTTTTTGTTGTTGAATGTTGGTCTGTTACTGATGATTTAGGTGTGAGGGAGGGGTGAGGGGTAGGCACTTTTATCTGTTGTATGTGTCCCTGGTGACTTGTTCACGGAATTATCATCTAGTGCTGATGTCACGGAATTATCACCTAGTGTTGATGTCACGGAATTGCTTGTTGCCGAAGGAGAATATGTCAGCGCCCCTTGTTTGTGCCAACGACGCGGTCCAAATAATCCAAATCAATAGCGGAAACATCGAAGCCAATTGTGGGAAGGAGCACCATTGCCTGCAAATTACTCCGACCAGGATGTACTAATTGTAGTTTTCCTATGCAGAGAACGAGCTGTGCTGTTTGTCTTATTATGTATATGGCATAGCGCTATAACATCTAGCTGTATATGGTAGCGCAGCTTCATTTCGTGCATATATATAGTAGTGTACACATATGTATATGTGCTCACCCAAGAGTTATTCAGCTCCAAAAATAGACGAGGAGGCAAGAGCAAATTAAATGCATCTTTGTATAGATCAACTGCAGGCCCCGTTCGCTTGGCTGATAAGCCATGGATGAAAGTATTGGTCGCTGATTTGTTATAAGAGCAAAACACTGCTGAATGGCTGCATGATTTGGCTGATAAGCTCAAGGAACAGGGCGGGCGACTTTGGGAATATTGCCTATCAAACTCCTTGTGTTTTAAAAGATTTACCGACTTACAAATTTTATTATCCGAGGATCCTAAAAAGACACCCACGTTGCTAGGGGCTGTTTGGTTTTGACCCTGGCGAAGGTGCCTGGGCCAGGCAGCTCCCCAGGCCATCGATTTTGAGCACCTGGTGGTCGACGAATGGACCTACCTGGGTGAGCACCCCTAGGCTACGTTACCCCGATATGCCAAGGTAGGGACGTATCCCGTATCGGATACGTATCCGATACCGATACATATCGGATACGTGACGGATACGTATCCGATAAGTATCGGGAAAAAAATAATTCCAAAAAAAATCTGATACTTCCTCTGATACGTATCCACACGATTTGATGAATGACGATACGTATCCGCCTTCCGCCATGGATGCCTGGCTGCACGAGCGCCGCCGCCTGACGCGCCTCTGCCCACTTTCACGCGCGAGGCTAACAGCACCTCCCGCCCAGAAGCACAGCGGCACTAAGTGCCGCCGCCCACTCGGATGCACAGCGGCACGAGTGCTGCCGCCCAACGTGCGGCTTTCTGCCAGTACGCTCGAGCGCCGATGGCGCAGCCCGCCCAACGCCTCCCTCCTGGCTGCCCGCCTGCCTCGGCAGCCGCGGCGACCTCCAGCACTTCCTGGTGGCGATTCAGTGGAGACTTTCGGTGATCTTCCCTTCTTAATTTCTTTCTTCCCCTCTTGATCTAGTCACTCGCAGCAGGCAGATCCGCCAAGGCAGGCACGCGTGGGGGCGGCGCGGACGTCGGACAACGGTGGGGGGAGGAGGTAACATCGACGGGGGCGGGGGCGGGAGTGGCGGCGGCCGGTGGGGAAGGAGGCAGCGGTGCGGGCAAGATGGCGGACGCGAGCAGAGGAGTTCGGTCTTCCGGAGGGGGAGAGAAAGAGGAGGAGGGGGTAGGAGAGGAGGGGATAAGGTGTCTGTGGGGGTTACAGGCTTACAAGATGAGACTTGGGCTTTTAACTGGGCCTTCTTCTCCTCTTTCTCTCTAATATTGACCTGTTATCTCCTAATTTTTTCTTTTCTTTTAAGTATATATGCAAGCATGAATGCATTTTATTAATTTTCTAGATTTGAGACTACTATATTTGAGAGTTGAAGAGACTTCAGACCTGCTGTTAGTTAATTGCGATGTTTTATTGTTATCAATTTTGAATTCAGACCTGCATTATTATTATTATTATTATTATTATTATTATTATTATTATTATTATTATTATTATTATTATTATTATTATTATTATTATTATTATTATTATTATTATTATTATTATTATTATTATTATTATTATTATTATTATTATTATTATTATTATAATATTTTTTAAATAGTAAACGTATCCACGTATCGAGTTTTTTGAGAAATTGTTGTATCCGCGTATCTGTATCCTTCTGATACCGATACACGTATCCGTATCCGTGCAACTTAGCCCCTAGGCCACGCTTCAAACCAAACAATCCCCTAGTATTCTTAATAATTCTACTATCAGAAAAAATAGAAAAGGATGTCTCAATAGTACCTTTCTTGTCTCGAGTATCCGGGTTCTTAGGTGCCTTGAGTTTAGATATATTTTTTTTGTTGAATGTTGGTCTGTTACTGATGATTTAGGTGTGAGGGAGGGGTGAGGGGTAGGCACTTTTATCTGTTGTATGTGTCCCTGGTGACTTGTTCACGGAATTATCATCTAGTGCTGATGTCACGGAATTATCACCTAGTGTTGATGTCACGGAATTGCTTGTTGCCGAAGGAGAATATGTCAGCGCCCCTTGTTTGTGCCAACGACGCGGTCCAAATAATCCAAATCAATAGCGGAAACATCGAAGCCAATTGTGGCAAGGAGCACCATTGCCTGCAAATTACTCCGACCAGGATGTACAAATTGTAGTTTTCCTATGCAGAGAACGAGCTGTGCTGTTTGTCTTATTATGTATATGGCATAGCCCTATAACATCGCTGTATATGGTAGCGCAGCTTCATTTCGTGCATATATATAAGTAGTGTACATATATGTATATGTGCTCACCCAAGTGTAATTCAGCTCCAAAAAGAGACGAGGAGGCAAGAGCAAAAAAAATGGTCGCAGTCGACTCTCCCTACCTTAAACTGATGCCGTCCTTTCGGTTTTGCTACTTGCTGCTGTCAACATTACTGTACTTGCCTCGTTATTCTACCTCACTTTCCTTCGACTTCGATTTCTCCCAACCGGGAGGTTATAACGCCGCAAACTTCAGCTTCGACGGCGATGCATACTTCGACTCCCAGGTGATCGAGCTAACAAGGAATGACAGGAACCAAGGCTTGGACAACAGCGTAGGCCGGGCGTCGTACGCTCAGCCTGTGCCCATCTGGGACGAGGATTCCGGCGAGGTCGCGAGCTTCACCGCCACGTTCTCCATCAAAATCCTCCGAGACGACATAAACAACATCACCGCTGGCGATGGTATGGCCTTCTTCCTCGGGCATTACCCGTCGAGCATCCCTACCACGAGCGCTGGCGGTAATCTCGGCCTCTTCAGCGAGGGCGAAAACAGCACGAACGCGACGGGGGACAATAGGGTCGTGGCAGTCGAATTCGACACGTTCAATAACACAAACTACGACGACCCCAGTGACAACCACATAGGAATCGACATCAACTCCCTCATCTCAAAGGTGTACACGGATACCAGCGTCCCTGGAAAGAACCTAACGTCGGGCCTCGTGATGAGCTGCCAGGTGAGCTACGGCAACAGCACAAAGCGTCTCACTGCTGACCTCCAGATTGGCGACGCAACCTACCACGTCGAGACTAGTGCTGACCTCAGGTTACTCTTATCGAGCATGGTGGCAATTGGCTTATCGGGGGCTACTGGTGCGGCTGTCGAGCTACACCAGGTTCTGGCATGGTCATTTAACTCCACACTGGATAGAGCCCCTGCTCCACCTGCACCTGCACCGTCATTTACACCTCCATCATCAGCTTCACCTTCACCTGATGATAATGGTAATCGTCGTGGAGGTTTCTCCTCCAAGGTCCCATGGAAGATAGTTGGAGCAGTAATCGGAGTAGTTGTGGTAGCGGTAGCTGCCTTGTGTCCTCTCCTAGTATCAGTATGTCTGCGGAGGAAGCCGTGGCCGTGTGCAGGAAAGAAGCCAGCTTCAGATGACAAACTAGATGATGAGCAACCAGAACCACCAACTAGTTTAGACAAGGCTCCTACTAACATTCCCAGGCCTTTCAGTTACCGTGAGCTGGCCAAGGCGACAAACAACTTTTCGGTGCAAACTAATAAGCTCGGGGAAGGGGGCTACGCCGTTGTTTACAAGGGCCAACTGAAGAACCCAGACCGATTTGTGGCCATAAAAAACTTCAAACTAGGAAAATCTGCCACTGAAAGGAGGAAGGCATTCGAAGATGAAATCAAGGTTATTAGCCAAGTCAGGCAAAGGCACCTGGTTGAGTTAGTAGGCTGGTGTATTGACGAAGAAAAGGATATCGTGTCACTTGTTTACGAGCTTGTTTCAGAAGGTAGCCTCCATGAACATTTGCACAAGGGAAGGAGTTGGTTGCCATGGTCCAGAAGGTATGTACGTACTTAGCTAGTTTTCTTATCTTATTCTTGAGCTGACACTGACATTCCTTCTTCCATTTATAGCAGAACATAACCTTTGATTATTCTCCTTTCTTTTGTTCAATTAATTGGAGGTACTTTACATCAATAATTTACCGGTGCTTTGTTTGGTTGTTGCTTATATAATAGGTATCAAATCATCCTCGACCTCGGGTGTGCTCTACGGTATCTACACGGAGAATGCACGGGCTGCATCTTACATGGTGACATATCAGCATCTAACATATTGCTTGATTCACATGTTGCCAAGTTGGCTGACTTCGGGTTGGCGAGGTTGACGGACCATGCGATCGAGCTGAAAACGACATGTAATGTAGCCGGAACGCCAGGCTACATAGACCCAGCTTTTATAAACATTGGGAAGCGGAGCAGGGAGTCCGATGTCTATGGCTTTGGCATTATTCTACTAGAGACAGTCACCGGCCGGAGCCCTGCTGCTTCTGCCGCCGATCCCACTGCCGTCTCCCCTTTGCTAAAATGGGTATGGGGGATAAAGTCCTTGAAGCAGCGGAGCCGAGGCTCAGGCATGACTCTACGAGAGATGAACAAGGACAGATGGAGCGCGTGATACAGGTCGCGCTCTGGTGCGCACACACCGATCCAACTCAGAGACCATCCATCAAAGAAGCCATGAGGGCCTTGGAGTCCACGAACGTGGCGATCCCTCCTTTGCCACTGCCGGGATTCATGCATGGGCCATCAAATCTTGCTGCTGATGACGTGTCATGTGAGACCTCAGCCAGCGTTGTCTCATCGGCTGCAAGCCGGGCTTAGCTTTCATCTTGCTTGCATATTTGCTTTCCGAAGAATAATCCTTCTTAACTCTCACATAGGGTACAAGTTTAACTGTCTGCACAACTTTGTTCTACCATCAAACGTTATTAATTAATGTTCTCTTCTCCCTGCGTCGCTTACTCCTCCAAGTAGTTGTCCTATCCAGTGAGCCGCTTCTTCGGTGAAGTGCATCTGAGATGAGATTATTGTGCCTTTTCAATGTTCCAACCAGATGTGTACTTTTTGTTCATATATGTCATTGCACTTGCTCTAGGCATGGTTGTCATTTGGTGCATATTTGCCACGTACTGTACTTGTTGTAGCCACGAGTCTCATTATTTAAGCATATTAAATGACTGAAATGGCGACCAGAGGAAGAGTGTTGTTGAATGGGAGCAAATTATATTAGTTAATAGAGGGCTAAACCATAGGATCACTGATCTAATTATATGAATATTATCTAATCTTAGATGGATTGTAAGACTACATAGCCGGGAGATGGGTAGTCTGCCATCGATAGTGGAAGCAGAGGTCATCGAGTGAAGTAGACGAGATCCGTTAAAACCTCTGCCTCCTTTGGACGCCGGCGAGGAAGCAAACACGTCGTGACGGGTGGTGTCGGCGACAAGAGGAGGTCGGTGCCGGTGGTGGCCTTTCCGTCATTGCATCACCTTGGTGATCGGATCTTAGGTGTTAAGCCAGCTTTCCCTAGAACATTGGTTCCTCATCTGGGTACTGTCCTCCTATTGGTAGTGTATGATGAGGAGCCACAACCTTCGGTTTTGAGGGTACCGCCCTTGATCACGGAATATACGGGAGTCACGCACTCCCCTTGATTCGATTAGTCTAGGAACAAATGGGCACTGGCCCATTCCAACCAAAAGCCCAAGGTCACTTTTCCAATATTCTCCTCTTTGATGAAAAGGCAACAACATAAGTCCACAGTAGAATAGCACACAGAGATAATGTGTGTTGCCACAGTCAGGGAAACGCTACTGCAACAACAATACCTGATGTGTACCAATCCACCTCGATAGGATATCATATAATCCTAATGGGAGTTGGTTTTCTAATTGCGCTCCAGTACCTAGAATCAAAGGTTTTCCATAAATCCATGTGACAAATATGTAGGATATACGATGGAAGCCTTAGAGGATCCATGACATTTAATTTGTATTCATATGCATAATTTTAATTGTTTGATCTTAGGTTCTATCTTTCATAACTTGATACTTTATGTCAATGTGTTTGGCATCTACACTACTTATTGTTACATGTATAGGAAAAACTGCATCTCGATGATTGCAATATAGGGGTATGGATAATAGGTTGTTAACCACTTAAAACCGGGAATAATGTTCTTATGCCATACGACTTCCCCTACAGCTTTAACATCCTATCACTAATGCTTATTATGAGCCTTTAAAATAAATGGCTCTACATGCAAGTGTGATAATATAAAATTTAATGTGGACATCTTAGTACCAACACATCCTGAAAAATTTGTGTTTGATTCATTAATAACTCCAAGTTTTCAGACTCCTTATGTGCAAACATGCAATGCTTAGTTTCTTATATGCATCATAAGCATTCTTAACAGTCTCCCAGGGGTCCAATCCTAGGTTTGACTCATTTCTGCCAAATATCCCGATACATAAGGTAAGACAGGATGAGTGCGTACATAATGCTCCGAACAGCTGAAGCACAAGCATTTAACTTTAACTGATTAGTTTATATTTATTTTATGCCCTTAGCATAAGTAAAAGCAATAGGATAATAGTTAACTTAAGCCACATCTCTCAAGTACTACATCATTTATGTCGACTTTTGAGATAGACTTAACATACTTGGACCCATCTAGGCCAAATTAGTGCAAAACAGAAGAGGCTATACCCAGATCTTTATGTCAAAATTAGATGAGAGGGGTCATTTAGCATTATGCAACATATACTGATGAACTCATGGCTCCTCAAGTCAGTTCATCTATTATTTCTGAAAAGAATAAGTGCAATAATTCAACTCCAATTGACTTGTTGGGCAATAATATGAAAGATCTTTCTTTTATCAAGTTTGGCTCATTTCATTTTGAAGTGAAGCAAAACATCATGAAGGATAGGGTTTTGTTGCATTCTTGTTTTCCTTGTGAAATATATATTATTCATAGCACTTGTATCACCAAGATCGACTATTGTGAATCAAGGCCCTTGTTCTAGATCTTGTTCGCTTGTGATGACTAGTCCTTTCGAATCAAGACTTGAACCTCATACCAGATTGATATACCTCATATATATTTGTAATTTCAGATTGCGTTCTTCATGTTCTTGCTTGTGTTCTCAATTTGCTTGCAATGAAAAGCCTTCTAGGAAAGATTAATCGCTTTGTGCATGGTTTATAACCAACGTGTAACACCCCAGGTGTTTAGCTCCTTAATTGCATTGCATTTGCATGAGCATAAGCAAGCATCATTTATTTCATGCATAAGCTTATAATATGTTTATATTCATGTGAAGTAAAAAGTGAGTAGTGTGCAACACACAAGTACCTTATGTGCAATTTCCTTGGTGAGATATGTCAACCACTTTAGTGTAACATAATTAGCAAGTGTTGTGCAACACACTCATGCAACATGTGCAACATGAGTTTGCAACATTTGGGTGATAGTGTTGAATTACTTGTGCCAAAGTATGTGACACTAGGAATTTTGTGCAACCAATATGTAGAGTGGCTAATTAGGTCTTATAACACCTTAATTACATTTAGGGTAAGTAGTGGAGCAATGTTCATGTTGACCAAAATTACCAAATTGCCCTTCCAAATGTTGTTGACTAAGTTGGAACCCTAGAGTGATCTGGTTTGACCAATTAAAAAGTCCAGCTTAGAAATCTTGCATGGAGGAGCACCCTTAAGCAAAGTTGTAGAGAATTTCATAAGGAACAAAAGTTCTAATATGGCCATCTCATGAAAATGATTAGAACATGCTCAAAAATGGCCCACAAGTCAGTATTAGGGGCTGTTTTGGGACTTAGCAAATTTTGGCTAAGTGTGAAGCTGAAAACCGTTTCACTGTACCTCACTTTGGCAACTTGTAACTCACAAACTAGGCCGAACCAGTCTTTGAGCCAATTGACAAAGTTGTTGTCCACACATAGCTCTACAATATTGTCAATATCACCATCACCTAGTTCTAAATGGTTTATGAGATGTGGTGTCTTGAAAATAGGGTTTCAGTCGGGTTCACTCACTGAAAACACGTTTCAGTTTCCAAGTACACCACTTTGGAGCTCTGTGGTTTCAAATCCAGGCCGAACTAGTCCAAACTCCAATTGACAAACTTGTAGCCCTCATGTAGCTCTACAAAATTGGTGTAATCATCTTCGACTAACTCGAGCTGGTTTAGGAGATATTCTTCGTTGAAATCACGCTGTCAGTCATCGAATGACAGTCTTCATTCAGTCAAACCTGACTTCGTTGTCTGTCGTGGCCGACCGGAGGCAGGACCGCGGCGACGCGTGGGGGCTCGGTGGCGGCCATGCGCCGGCCGTGGTCCCACTGGTCAGTCCACCGAACCTTCAAGGCCGCCACGCCGCACCGGAGCTGCCCCTATTTCCTCTCCCTCCCTCATTCGGCTTCGACACAAAGAAAACTGAGCCGCCATTGCTGCCCCACTCCGGCGAGCTCGTGCGCGCTCACCACCCGCACCGCAGCCCACCAAAACTTGTCCACTGCTCCGCCTTGTAACCCCCTCCATCCTCCACCTTGCCGTCGGGGTCAATTGCGCAGGGGTAAGACAGCATTGCCATCTCTACCACCGTCCGCCTCGGGCATTTCTCGCCGGAGCGCCACCGTCGTCGTGGCCGTGCTCCTCTAGGACCCCACAGTTTTCTTTCTCTGGCCTTGTGAGTCCGCCTTGAGCCACTGGTGCTCATGGGACCGACCGTTTGGGTCGCGCCGCCGTCTAGTCGCCGGAGCCGGCCAAACCGCGGCCGTGAGCCGCCATGCTCGCCGCCATCCCCCCATAGTCGCAGCAATTGCTCCAATTAGTAGCACCCCTAGGTTCGCATGGATGAGGCGAACGTGCCTGTGTCCTTGGTCTCGCCAGAGCTGCCGCCGGCGGCGAGCTTGTCGTCGACCGTTTTCCTCCCCCGCCTTCGTCTCGCTGACAACTGGGACCCGCTCGTCAGAGCGCGCGCGCGGGCGGGACGGCCGAGCAGGCCGCGCGCGCACGTCGTGGGCCGCGCCTTTCCGGGTCGGCCCAGTATAAAATGAGATCTTTTTCATTTTTATTTATCTTTGCTACAGAATTTTGGTTAAGTTTGGAAAATATAGATCTAGGGTTTTACTTGCTCAAAAATCATGAGATAAATTTTGTTAGGATCTACATGATGTGTAGTATTTTAGAAAAATATAAATTGGACATGTGATGTTTGTTTTCTGGGATATTTAAATAGGTCCTTGAAATGTGTTTTAAATCACATGCAAACTTGTTTAAATTATATCTTGAGTTTCAGTGTTCGAAAAATTATGAAATTTGGTGAGTAGGCTAATTTATACTTGCTCTAGCTTTGGTAAAAATTTGGGCAATAGTGCTTAAGTACTTTTCAAGTTATAATGTTATCTTGTTATTCTAGGAAATAGTTAAATGAATTTTTGTAATTTTTCTACATGTGCAATGTTCATATAATTTTGTGGAGAATGTCTTGGTACCCTAGTGTGTCCAAGAAAATTAAGAAATCTGTTGTTTGACACTTTTTACTATGCTTTATTATTTATACAAAAATCAGCCTTTTTGGCTTGTGAATTTTGTTCAGAGTTCCTCTGATTAAATTGAGTTCAAATTTTTACAGTAGTCTCTTTTTGGGTCAGAGAGTCCCCTGTAATTTTTGTAGAATTTTAGGAGCAGTTTACATATATGTTTAAAATTCCACTTAATTACTTAAGTAAATTAAGAAATGGGTTTAAATAAATATTCTAGGTGGGCACACCTTACTTTCTGGTGTTTTTGTGACATTTGTGAACTTGTAGTAGTATTAGTTTGGTCTTAGAGAATGTTTGCCACATCAATGAATATTTAATCTTTGCAATTTTAGGTTTTCTGGACAGCTGATAGTATTTCTAGGTTTGACCTTGGATAAAGATGGTTGCTGGAAAACTTGTAAATACCAAAGTTGTAGTAAAATTTGTAAATGAGCTTGTGTCAAAATTTGGGAGCATTTGGCTTAGTAGTTTAGGAGTTATTGCTGTTTAAAGTGACAGTCCAGAATTGACTGCTCTCTGTTTAGAGAGAACAGATTCTGGAACTTTGGAATTTCGATTAGGTAAATTTTGGAATTTAGTGTTGTGATCTGAAAATATTTTGGGGTACATTTCTTAAGCTTTCCAGATTGTCTTAGATCATATCTTTAGGAGTTGGGATTCTCCAGTTATGTTAGAATCTTTGAGCTGCTGTCCAGAATAACTTACTGTGGTAACCTAAATAATATTACTCTTGTGCGTTAGGTGTTAGGGCCTTAACCGAAGAGGAACAACTATATCTTAGGTTGGGTAGATTAGGTAAGTACTTCTCCTCCAGAGAAGAGATTTGCACGTACTAATAAAGTAACTTGATTAGATTATTATTTTATTTCTGAAATGCATTTCATTCCGAGCATGTTGCACCTTTATGCATCCATGATAATTATTGTGCATTTATGCAATAGTTGTACCGGAGAGGGTAACTCTCCTCGAATTCGAGCCTGTAATTCCGGAGGAGGACCAGGAGCAGCAGGAGCCCGAGGATCCAGCAGGCGAAGGAGTGCCCACAGACGACCTTCCTGAGTGCCCAGACCACCGGCCCTCGACCTTTCTGAAAGGCAAGCCCCGGTGCATGCTGAACCTACTGATTTATAAATTAATCTTGAGTACTTTTAATTGTTTACTGCATTAAGTTGTAGGAGTTATATGAAAACACTTGTTGCATTATACCTGTCCTTGTCCAGATATCGTACTTAATCCTATATTAGGTTTAGGCACGTGTCAATGCTTAGCCCTGCTTAGTACGGTAGAAGTCGGGTGATTTCCGGTCATCTGCGAGATGTAGGAAGGAGTCACGAGTGGCTTTATGGCTATCGTGGATGGAACCATGCTTAAAAATGAAATTTGAGACCGGGCGGGAGTTCGATAGTACAGCCGCAAGACACTTCACGTCTTGGGTGTGGAGCTATGCCCGTCTGAGTCGTTTAAGGACCGATTCGCTGTACGTCCTTGAGTCATGTTGAACGCAGTCTAACACTTAGTTGGCCGGATAAGCCGTTCCGACCGCGAAGCCGAGTAATGTGGTTCAGGCCGGGAATCGAATGGTAGGTTGCTTCTTGGAGGAGAGAAAGGATGTGCTTGGGGACATTGGCGTGAGACCAAGGGGGGGTTAGAGTCCCTATCACCTGGCAGAGTGTCGCCCTTGGGGTTGTGACATCATTCGGACCCGCGATTCCTGAATCATATGAAAAGGTGGCTTGTGCGACCCTGGCAGAGGCCTACGCGGTGAGTGTTAGAAATACCCCTCCAGCTGGATAGGAATTCGATTCGAATCGCCGTCGCTCCCGGTTAGTGAGCACTTGACTTGAGCAGCGGCAACGTAGATCTCATTAAATGAACTGGTGGTTAAGGGAATGATACAATGTTGCCACAATTCATACCTGCTCTGGATATAATGATGATAATTGTTTGATTATAATCAAGTGCATGTTTAGTACAGGTGCTAAGATAGACGACAGGTAAATGCTAAAAATAACTGCTAGTACAGGCTATAAGAGTTTAAATTACTTATGCCTTTATGCAAAATGTTATGTCAGCTAGCCTCTTGTGTAAGCCTTGCATAATCCTTGGTGTCACCTTATTTCTGGTTTTTGACGGGTAAGTCTAGCTGAGTACATTCCAGTACTCAGGGTTTATTCCCTCCTGTTGCAGATGTTATGCTCTATCAAGGCTTCTGCAAAAGTTGTCTCCACCCTGCGGGTGAAGAAGACTAGATCACTTGGGCGTGATCATCTTTATGTACTTTCCTCATGCTTTTGTGGGTTGATGATCATCAAGACTGGCAGTAGATAACAAGTGGTGTGTGTTATGCTTCCGCTACTTTATAAACTTGGTTTGTAATAATTGCGACTCCGTTTATGTAAACTTATTTCAGAACTACTTGTGAAATGTAACGTATGATGTTGTATGTTGAATGATGCGATCCTGGTTGTAAGCAGGTTGGTTTGAAATCCTTCGTGGTTTCGATTGACTACCGGGATTATATGGGCTCAAGTTCGAAAATTTGAGCGCTTCGGTGCTTGTTTTTGTACTTGTGCTCTTATAATTTGGTCGGTTCTGTTACAGCTGGTACCAGAGCATAATTCAACATTAAAAACATCTTACGAGTATTTAAAAACAAAAATAATTGATTATGAAAAGGGTTAAAACACTAAAAATTATTTTTAGGTATGCCAGTGATCACATCCCTTAGCCCAAATAAGGACTCTTAGGTGGCTTATTATAAAGACTAACTTGGGGGCCTTGTTTGTTTTTGTTTCGTCATCCATACGGTGTGATATTGTATGGATGCCATCCACTTGGGTGGTAATGTATGGATCAATTGCCTCGACGCTCTGGTAAGTGTGAGTTGTGAGAGCATGATCGTCCAACCGGCGATCTAGGGGAGAGTAGTTTTGGTGACTTGCATACTTACATGTTTAAACCATGTAATTACGTAAGCACTTAAATGTGGGAACCTTTATATCGGTTAGCTTTGATATTGAAGTATATACATCTGGGGATGTGTATATGGAAAGTATTTAAATTACTGCTTTCTTGTGTGCTTTTATTGGGAAACTGTTGGGCTGAAATGAGATTTTTTCTGCAGGTACACTAACAGCGTAACGAGTAGACCGATAGTTTCGCTTATATGAGAGAACGTATGTATGCCACCGCCTAGCATTAGAACTTTAGGTTTCTACTAAGGTGAGAGGACGTACGGAACGTGCATGCATCATGTTTAATTATATCATACATATCATTTACTCTCTCCTTAAAAATTTCAGTACTCCCGACTAAAGTAAATTTCGTATCCCCTAAATGATCCTCACTTTAAGTCGTATCTTATCTGTTGCTACAGATGGCACGTACCAAGAGGACCGCTCGTAAGTCCACTGGGGGCAGGGCACCGCGACACCAGCTCGCTCCACGAGAGCCCCGCCCTGAGCCTACTGAGGTGGAAAGGCTGAGGGCAGAGTTGGCTGAAGTGACGGCTGCCAGGAATGCAGCGCGTCAGCAACTGGAGCAAGTGATTCGTGATCGTGACCAGGAAACCCTTGCAGTCCAGAGGTTGACAGTAGCAAACCGCAACTGTCAACGCATGTTGGTCCGTGTCATGAACCAGAGGGATGAAGCCTGGCACGAGGAGAACGTTCTGAGAGCTCGTCAGTTTGAGCTCGAGCAACAGTTGGAGAATGCTGAAGAATATAATGACAATCTTCATGAAGAAGTGCACCGCCTGAACAACCAGCTAAATCCTCTGCTGCCTAGAAATATCAACGCAGATGAGGACATGGGTTCGGGAATCTTCATGGCTGAAAATGATGATGAAGTGGAGGTCAACGGACCCCAAGATGTCGAACCAGAAGAAGAACCAGAAGAAGAAGAAGATGAGGAGTTAGAGCCTGTTAGTGATGAGGACGGCGGGGAGATCCTTGACACCGACTCTGAGGACGGTGCTTAGAGTAGTTATCACGTAGCTATGATGTTAGGATCGTCTTTTGTGCCCTCCCTGTGTTGGAGCGAGGCTTTGTAATAACTTGACTTTTCAGATGTAAGGTCGAACTCTATGTTTTCTGGATGTTTAGTTGGAACCTGTTAATTTCGATCGCAATTGGATGTCTTATTGTGTTGCTTTCGATGATGGTGTCACGATTAGTACCCTTCGGTGCCGCGACAAACCGAGGGCCTCCTATGGCGCGCGACATAAGGCTGTGCTGCTTGGCACGCGCTGGTATCGAGGTGGCTAGTCATGATCCACCATGGAACTCTACCGTAGAGAAGTCTCTTTGTGATCAGTTTGAAGTAGCCTTTCCCAGTCAACTAAACACTTTGAAACTGAATCCAAGTACCGGGCAAAAGATCAAAAATCACGTAAATTTTAATGTAAACGGTTCAGTAACTGTTGTGCTCCTCGTGTGTGAGCCTTTATCAAAGAACATCTTGTTGGATTCTCTCGCATGATTGCGCCATTTGATCCGCTTGAATGGATTGTGCGGTTGTGATGAATTATTGTGCCAAGAGTATTTTGAGAAGTCTATTTCATGAAGTCAGTTTGACATATTTACAATAATTTATCTACAAATTTCCCACATCGTCAGTGCTCATTGGCTATGCATTTTGTAGATGTCGTACAATCTTCGTCGGGGTCGTGGCAATGAGGATGAGGAACAGCCACCCCCTCCGCCACCACCTACCCCGACTGAGCTGATGCAGACAGTGGTCGAAGGGCAGCGCATGTTGGCAGATGCTATGCGCTAGCTGGCTAACCGGGAAGCTCGTCCTGGCCGCCAGGGCCCAGAACCCAATCAATACAGTGATTTCAAGGACTTTCTTGATACTAAGCCCCCGCTCTTTAAGGAGGCGGAGGAACCACTACAAGCTGATGAATGGTTGAACACTATTGAGCAAAAGTTTCATCTGCTTCGCTTGACTGATGAGCTAAAGACTGAATATGCTTCTCATCAATTGCATGGTCCAGCGGGTATTTGGTGGAGTCACTATCGTTCCACACTGCCTGCAAATGTCCCGATTGCTTGGGACCAGTTCAAGGCTGCATTCCGTGGGAACTATATTCCTCCAGGTCTTATGGCTATCAAACACACAGAATTCATGAGGCTGTCGCAGGGAAATAAAAGCTTGACCGAATATCTACAATCTTTCAACAACCTGGCAAGGTATGCCACTGAGTTTGTGGATACCGACAACAACAACAACAACAACATAGCCTTTTGTCCCAAGCAAGTTGGGGTAGGCTAGAGATGAAACCCAAAAGAGACGAGAAACAGGGAGACACATAAAGGGACATAAAGGGCACAAGACAAAAGATGTCACGGTTCAGGCACGTTGATTGCTAATCTCCAAGCGCTCCTGTCCATAGCTAAATCCTTGGGGATATTCCACTCCTTAAGATCTCTCTTAACGGACTCCGCCTATGTTGACTGGAAGACTTTCTTAAGTCGTCTCAACATAGCCGGTCCCAAGCCCGGGTAAAGGAGGAGGGTGTGTTAAGGTCTGGCAAACCAACAGTAAAAAAACAGCCACTCTCATGGATTTGAAACCCACAAGAGATTCGTTGGGGCGAGTTTGTGGATACCGATTCTAAGAAAATTGCTAGCTTTAAAAGAGGCCTAGGCCCGAAGCTGATGAAGACTATGGGCACTAGCAAGTGCACTACTTTCAATGAATTTATCAGTGATGCTCTGACTCAAGAGAACAACAATGCTATCTATTCTGCCTCTAAGAGCCGCAAAAGGGCCATTGAGGCGAGTGCTTCACAGTCTCGAGCTCCAGCTGCCCCGAGGGCTCTTCCTCGCCCTCCTGCCACAACTGCTAAGTTCCGTCCTCCACAAAAGAAGGCGCCAGTGAAGACTGGGTTTTGGTAAGGCATATACAGTGGCTCTGCCAAAAAGTAGTTTGAGCCAAGGCAGCTCCAGTGTCCCTCCTAGCAACATGCCTTGCTGGAACTGCAACAAGCCAGGCCATTGGTCTAGGAATTGTCCTTACCCCAAGAAGAATGTCAACCAAGGTGGCCGTCAGGGGCACGCTCATTATAACAGTATCAAGGAAATTCCATCTGGTGAGGTTGTCACTGCTGGTAAGTTCCTAGTTGATCAACACCCTGCAGTGATACTTTTTGATTCAGGTGCTTCACATTCCTTTATCAGTCCTAAGTTTGCATCAGAATTTGCACACAAATTGCATAATGTTGAAGGTGGGGGTTATTGTATTAGCACAGCAAGTGGGAATATTTCCACAAATAAAGTAGTGGGGAATCTTGAGCTTGAGATAGAAGGGCGAAAGTACTCGCTTGCCTTAGTGGTTTTGCCGGGCTTAGGCATCGATGTTATTTTGGGTATGAATTGGATGAGTCAGAATGGGGTACTCATTGATACATCCACTCGGGTAGTTATGCTCAGAGACCCTACAGATCAAAAGGGTTTTCTGGTACAACTTCCCAGAAAAGTTGATTTGTCTAGGGAAGGTCATGCTGTGCAAGCAAAGGCGTTGGCTGAAATTCCGGTAGTAAGTGAGTTTCCGGACGTTTTTCCCGATGATTTGCTGGGGCTCCCTCCGGATCGGGATGTGGAGTTTAAAATTGAGTTGTTGCCTGGCACGGCTCCCATCTCTAGGAGACCCTATAGGATGCCTCCGAATGAACTAGCTGAACTTAAGGTGCAATTGAATAAACTTTTGAAGAAAGGGTTGATTCGTCCTAGTTCATCGCCGTGGGGATGTCCTGCTATCTTTGTAAAGAAGAAGGATCAGTCGTTGTGGATGTGCGTAGATTATAGACCTCTCAATGCAGTCACTGTCAAAAATAAGTACCCTCTACCACGTATCGACATCTTGTTCGATCAGTTGTCTAAAGCTAAAGTTTTCTCCAAGATCGATCTAAGATCTGGCTACCATCAAATTAAAATCCGCCCGAAAGATGTTCCAAAGACAGCCTTTTCTACCAGATACGGTCTTTATGAGTATCTTGTTATGTCTTTCGGCTTGACAAATACCCCCGCACACTTCATGTACTTGATGAATTCGGTGTTTATGCCTGAATTGGACAAGTTTGTGGTGGTATTTATTGATGACATCCTGGTATATTCTGTGAATGAGGAGGATCACGCTGAACATCTGCGTATAGTCCTCACAAGACTGCGTGAACATCAACTTTATGCAAAGTTCAGTAAGTGCGAATTCTGGCTTCGAGAAGTACCTTTCCTTGGGCATGTGTTGTCTGATGGAGGAATTATGGTGGATCCCGCCAAGGTACAGGAAGTACTGAACTGGAAGGCTCCTATCTCGGTTCACGAGGTCCGGAGTTTTCTTGGTTTGGCTGGCTATTATCGTCGCTTCATCCCGGATTTCTCCAAAATAGCCAAGCCAATGACTCGGTTACTGCAAAAAGATACCAGGTTTGTCTAGACTCCTGAGTGTGATGCGGCTTTTCACCAACTGCGAACCCTCCTAACCTCAGCTCCGGTTTTGGCACAACCGGATATCAAGAAACCATTTGATGTTTATTGTGATGCCTCAGGCATAGGTTTGGGAGGTGTGTTGATGCAGGAAGGCCGAGTAATTGCATATACCTCTCGACAACTTCGGAAGCATGAGGCGAATTATCCAACGTATGACTTAGAACTCGCCGCAGTTGTTCATGCTTTGAAAGCCTGGTGACACTATCTGTTGGGCAATGTTTGCAATATCTACACAGACCACAAAAGCCTCAAATACATCTTCACCCAACCCGAGTTAAATATGCGTCAACGAAGATGGCTCGAGTTGATTAAGGATTATAACCTTCAAGTGCACTATCATCCTGGCAAGGCAAATGTGGTTGCGGATGCTTTAAGCCGTAAGTCTCATTATCATTCCTTAGTTGAAACTGATTTTCATCGATCTCACCTTCTACATCCAGCAGTCTTGTACAACATCACTGTCAGTTGTACTCTCAAAAGCAGAATTATTGAGCTCCAAATGACTGACACTGGTATATTCCACATCAAGCGTAAGATGAAAGAGCAAGAAACTACACAGTTCAGGGTAGATGAAGAGGGTGTACTATGGTTCAAGGATAGGTTAGTTGTGCCTAAGGACCGGGAGCTTCGAAATGATATTATGTCTGAAGAACACTCCTCTAAGTTGTCTATCCATCCTGGTAGCAATAAGATGTATTATGATTTGAAGCCATACTATTGGTGGACCAAGATGCGGAAAGAAATAGCTGCATATGTGGCTAGGTGTGACACCTGCTGTAGAGTTAAAGCTGTGCATATGAAAGCTGGGTTGCTTCAACCACTTTCTATCCCAGGTTGGAAATGGGAAGAGATAAGTATGGATTTCATTGTCGGTCTTCCTCCTACTGTCAAAAATCATAACTCTATCTGGGTAATTGTGGATCGTTTGACCAAATCAGCTCACTTCATTCCAGTTAGAGTGGACTATCGTCCCACTGACTATGCTGAGTTGTACTTCAATCAGATCATCCGGCTTCATGGGATACCTCGTACTATCATATCTGACCGTGGTCCCCAGTTCACCGCTCGCTTTTGGGAGCACTTGCATCACCTTCTGGGAACCAAGTTAGTGAGAAGCTCTGCTTATCACCCCCAGACGTCTGGTCAGACGGAACGGGTTAACCAAATCTTGGAAGATCTGTTGCGGGCATGTGTCATTTCATCCAAGGGTTCTTGGGAAAAATGGTTACCTCTAGCCGAGTTTTCGTACAATAATAGTTATCAAGAGAGTATTAAGATGGCTCCATTCGAAGCTTTGTACGGTCGTAAGTGTAGAACTCCACTAAACTGGGTAGAAGCTGGTGAAAGGAGATTTTATGGTATTGCTTTTGTTGAGGAAGCTGAGGAACAAGTCCGTACCATCCAAAAACATATGGCTGCAGCCCAAGCTAGACAGAAAAGTTACGCTGATCGTCGTAGAAAACCACTCGAGTTTGAAGTTGGAGACTTCGTGTATCTGAAAGTTTCTCCAATGAAGAGTGTCCAACGTTTTGGTGTTAAGCGGAAACTTGCGCCAAGATACGTGGGTCCTTTCTAGATCATAGGCAAGAGTGGAGCTGTTGCGTACAAAATCCAGTTACCTCCTGAAATGAGTGCCATATTCAACGTCTTCCATGTATCACAGCTCAAAAAGTGTCTTCGAGTTCCTGAGGAAAGAGTCCCTTTAGGAGATATCAGGCTGGAATCCGATCTAACTTACGAAGAAAAGCCAGTCCGAGTGATCGATACTCAGGAACGAGTGACTAGAAGCAAAGTGGTTAAGTGGTATAAAGTAATGTGGAGTAATCAGGGTAGTGAAAGTGACGCTACATGGGAACGGGAGGACTATTTGCGGGATGGTTATAAGGAATTCTATGAAAAATGGTACGCTTTCCAAATCTCGGGACGAGATTTTTATAAGGGGGGAGGGCTGTAACACCCCAGGTGTTTAGCTCCTTAATTGCATTGCATTTGCATGAGCATAAGCAAGCATCATTCATTTCATGCATAAGCTTATAATATGTTTATATTCATGTGAAGTAAAAAGTGAGTAGTGTGCAACACACAAGTACCTTATGTGCAATTTCCTTGGTGAGATATGTCAACCACTTTAGTGTAACATAATTAGCAAGTGTTGTGCAACACACTCATGCAACATGTGCAACATGAGTTTGCAACATTTGGGTGATAGTGTTGAATTACTTGTGCCAAAGTATGTGACACTAGGAATTTTGTGCAACCAATGTGTAGAGTGGCTAATTAGGTCTTATAACACCTTAATTACATTTAGGGTAAGTAGTGGAGCAATGTTCATGTTGACCAAAATTACCAAATTGCCCTTCCAAATGTTGTTGACTAAGTTGGAACCCTAGAGTGATCTGGTTTGACCAATTAAAAAGTCCAGCTTAGAAATCTTGCATGGAGGAGCACCCTTAAGCAAAGTTGTAGAGAATTTCATAAGGAACAAAAGTTCTAATATGGCCATATCATGAAAATGATCAGAACATGCTCAAAAATGGCCCACAAGTCAGTATTAGGGGCTGTTTTGGGACTTAGCAAATTTTTGGCTAAGTGTGAAGCTGAAAACCGTTTCACTGTACCTCACTTTGGCAACTTGTAACTCACAAACTAGGCCGAACCAGTCTTTGAGCCAATTGACAAAGTTGTTGTCCACACATAGCTCTACAACATTATCAATATCACCATCACCTAGTTCTAAATGGTTTAGGAGATGTGGTGTCTTGAAAATAGGGTTTCAGTCGGGTTCACTCACTGAAAACACGTTTCAGTTTCCAAGTACACCACTTTGGAGCTCTGTGGTTTCAAATCCAGGCCGAACCAGTCTAAACTCCAATTGACAAACTTGTAGCCCTCATGTAGCTCTACAAAATTGGTGTAATCATCTTCGACTAACTCGAGCTGGTTTAGGAGATATTCTTCGTTGAAATCACGCTGTCAGTCATCGAATGACAGTCTTCATTCAGTCAAACCCGACTTCGTTGTTTGTCGTGGCCGACCGGAGGCAGGACCGCGGCGACGCGTGGGGGCTCGGTGGCGGCCATGCGCCGGCCATGGTCCCACTGGTCAGTCCACCGAACCTTCAAGGCCGCCACGCCGCACCGGAGCTGCCCCTATTTCCTCTCCCTTCCTCATTCGGCTTCGACACAAAGAAAACTGAGCCGCCATTGCCGCCCCACTCCGGCGAGCTCGTGCGCGCTCACCACCGCACCGTAGCCCACCAAAACTCGTCCACTGCTCCGCCTTGTAACCCCCTCCATCCTCCACCTTACCGTCGGGGTCAATCGGGCATTTCTCGCCGGAGCGCCACCGTCGTCGTGGCCGTGCTCCTCTAGGACCCCACAGTTTTCTTTCTCTGGCCTTGTGAGTCTGCCTTGAGCCACTGGTGCTCATGGGACTGACCGTTTGGGTCGCGCCGCCGTCTAGTCGCCGGAGCCGGCCAAACCGCGGCCGTGAGCCGCCATGCTCGCCGCCATCCCCCATAGTCGCAGCAATTGCTCCAATTAGTAGCACCCCTAGGTTCGCATGGATGAGGCGAACGTGCCTGTGTCCTTGGTCTCGCCGGAGCTGCCGCCGGCGGCGAGCTTGCCGTCGACCGTTTTCCTCCCCCGCCTTCGTCTCGCTGACAAGTGGGGCCCGCTCGTCAGAGCGCGCGCGGGCGGGACGGCCGAGCAGGCCGCGCGCGCACGTCGTGGGCCGCGTCTTTCCGGGCCGGCCCAGTATAAAATGAGATCTTTTTCATTTTTATTTATCTTTGCTACAGAATTTTGGTTAAGTTTGGAAAATGTAGATCTAGGGTTTTACTTGCTCAAAAATCATGAGATAAATTTTGTTAGGATCTACATGATGTGTAGTATTTTAGAAAAATATAAATTGGACATGTGATGTTTGTTTTCTGGGATATTTAAATAGGTCCTTGAAATGTGTTTTAAATCACATGCAAACTTGTTTAAATTATATCTTGAGTTTCAGTGTTCCAAAAATTATGAAATTTGGTGAGTAGGCTAATTTATACTTGCTCTAACTTTGGTAAAAATTTGGGCAATAGTGCTTAAGTACTTTTCAAGTTATAATGTTATCTTTTTATTCTAGGAAATAGTTAAATGAATTTTTGTAATTTTTCTACATGTGCAATGTTCATATAAATTTTTGGAGAATGTCTTGGTACCCTAGTGTGTCCAATAAAATTAAGAAATCTGTTGTTTGATACTTTTTACTATGCTTTATTATTTATACAAAAATCAGCCTTTTTGGCTTGTGAATTTTGTTCAGAGAGTTCCTGTGATTAAATTGAGTTCAAATTTTTACAGTAGTCTCTTTTTGGCTCAGATAGTCCCCTGTAATTTTTGTAGAATTTTAGGAGCAGTTTACATATATGTTTAAAATTCCACTTAATTACTTAAGTAAATTAAGAAATGGGTTTAAATAAATATTCTAGGTGGGCACACCTTACTTTCTGGTGTTTTTGTGACATTTGTGAACTTATAGTAGTATTAGTTTGGTTTTAGAGAATGTTTGCCACATCAATAAATATTTAATCTTTGCAATTTTAGGTTTTCTGGACAGCTGATAGTTTTTCTAGGTTTGACCTTGGATAAAGGTGGTTGCTGGAAAACTTGTAAATACCAAAGTTGTAGTAAAATTTGTAAATGAGCTTGTGTCAAAATTTGGAAGCATTTGGCTTAGTAGTTTGGGAGTTATTGCTGTTTAAAATGCCAGTCCAGAATTGACTGCTCTTTGTTTAGAGAGAACAGATTCTGGAACTTTGGAATTTCGATTAGGTAAACTTTGGAATTTAGTGTTATGATCTGAAAACATTTTGGGGTACATTTCTTAAGCTTTTCAGATTGTCTTAGATCATATCTTTAGGAGTTGGGATTCTCCAGTTATGTTAGAATCTTTGAGCTGCTGTCCAGAATAACTTACTGTGGTAACCTAAGTAATATTACTCTTGTGTGTTAGGTGTTAGGGCCTTAACCGAAGAGGAATAACTATATATTAGGTTGGGTAGATTAGGTAAGTACTTCTCCTCCGGAGAAGAGATTTGCACGTACTAATAAAGTAACTTGATTAGATTATTATTTTATTTCTGAAATGCATTTCATTCCGAGCATGTTGCACCTTTATGCATCCATGATAATTATTGTGCATTCATGCAATAGGTGTACCGGAGGGGGTAACTCTCCTCGAATTCGAGCCTGTAATTCCGGAGGAGGACCAGGAGCAGCAGGAGCCCGAGGATCCAGCAGGCGAAGGAGTGCCCGCAGACGACCTTCCTGAGTGCCCAGACCACCGACCCTCGACCTTTCTGAAAGGCAAGCCCCGGTGCATGCTGAACCTACTGATTTATAAATTAATCTTGAGTACTTTTAATTGTTTACTGCATTAAGTTGTAGGAGTTATATGAAAACACTTGTTGCATTATACCTGTCCTTGTCTAGATATCGTACTTAATCCTATATTAGGTTTAGGCACGTGTCAATGCTTAGCCCTGCTTAGTACGGTAGAAGTCGGGTGATTTCCGGTCATCCGTGAGATGTAGGAAGGAGTCACGAGTGGCTTTATGGCTATCGTGGATGGAACCATGCTTAAAAATGAAATTTGAGACCGGGCGGGAGTTCGATAGTACAGCCGCAAGACACTTCACGTCTTGGGTGTGGAGCTATGCCCGTCTGAGTCATTTAAGGACCGATTTGCTGTACGTCCTTGAGTCATGTTGAACGCAGTCTAACACTTAGTTGGTCGGATAAGCCGTTCCGACCGCGAAGCCGAGTAATGTGGTTCAGGCCGGGAATCGAATGTTAGGTTGCTTCTTGGAGGAGAGAAAGGATCTGCTTGGGGACATTGGCGTGAGACCAAGGGGGGTTAGAGTCCCTATCACCTGGCAGAGTGTCGCCCTTGGGGTCGCGACATCATTCGGACCCGCGATTCCTGAATCATATGAAAAGGTGGCTTGTGCGACCCTGGCAGGGGCCTGCGCGGTGAGTGTTAGAAATACCCCTCCAGCTGGATAGGAATTCGATTCGAATCGCCGTCGCTCCCGGTTAGTGAGCACTTGACTTGAGCAGCGGCAACGTAGATCTCATTAAATGAACTGGTGGTTAAGGGAATGATACAATGTTGCCACAATTCATACCTGCTCTGGATATAATGATGATAATTGTTTGATTATAATCAAGTGCATGTTTAGTACAGGTGCTAAGATAGACGACAGGTAAATGCTAAAAATAACTGCTAGTACAGGCTATAAGAGTTTAAATTACTTATGCCTTTATGCAAAATGTTATGTCAGCTAGCCTCTTGTGTAAGCCTTGCATAATCCTTGGTGTCACCTTATTTCTGGTTTTCGACGGGTAAGTCTAGCTGAGTACATTCCAGTACTCAGGGTTTATTCCCTCCTGTTGCAGATGTTATGCTCTATCAAGGCTTCTGTAAAACTTGTCTCCACCCCGCGGGTGAAGAAGACTAGATCACTTGGGCGTGATCATCTTTATATACTTTCCTCATGCTTTTGTGGGTTGATGATCATCAAGACTGGCAGTAGATAACAACTGGTGTGTGTTATGCTTCCGCTACTTTATAAACTTGGTTTGTAATAATTGCGACTCCGTTTATGTAAACTTATTTTAGAACTACTTGTGAAATATAACGTATGATGTTGTATGTTGAATGATGCGATCCTGGTTGTAAGCAGGTTGGTTTGAAATCCTTCGTGGTTTCGATTGACTACCGGGATTATATGGGCTCAAGTTCGAAAATTTGAGCGCTTCGGTGCTTGTTTTTGTACTTGTGCTCTTATAATTTGGTCGGTTCTGTTACACAACGGAGCTATGGTGTAACAGTTGTGGGGGTCCAAATCAAACATGGTTTGAAGCCTAGATCATGAACATCGAGTTCTCCACCAATCAAATCTACCGTACCTATTGTTGCTTGCTAGTAAAATTACCATCCATATAAAGTAATAGAATCACACACTAGCTCTCCTTGATCTTAGCGTATATAAAGCTATAAGCTTTAGGTTCACTAAAACCACATAATTAATCTTAGAGTACCATTGTCTATATGCTTACTTATGTTTGTAAGTGTTAGGTTGCATTCCACATGTCACTTGTTTTCCATGACTAAATTTCACAGTTTAGCCATGTATATGTTTTTATGCACGTTACTAGTAGGGAGTGTTGATATCCATATAATGCAACTCCAAACCATAATGAGTGGCAAACAAGCATGATGACAATTCTATAAACCATCTACAAAACTCATAGGAACCTTTTACTGTGAGCCTTGCCTTGAACTTTTTCACCTTCCTTTTGAAATCACAAGTTATTCAGTAGTCCAATCTATAGTCTACTGTGTTGATCCCATTAGGGATTTCTACTAAGTCCAGACTTCATTAGAGCTCATATACTTTAACTCACCCTTTCATGGACTTAATGCATTTATGTGAGTATTTTCATTATGGCTCCATAAGTAGTATGGGAACATGTACCTTTTCATGTCTCAAATGTCTAACTAATGCCAGTGACATAGTCATCATTAATGGTAGATTTCTACACCACTGTGAACTAAACAAGTCAGTCTCAGTAGTCAGTTTCATGGCGTTGTTTCTAAGACTGCCATGTCACACGAAATGAAGTAAAACTTGGATGAAACTGTAACAGAACCGACCAAATTATAAGAGCACAAGTGCGAAAACAAGCACCGAAGCGTTCAAATTTTTAAACTTGAGCCCATATAATCCCGGTAGTCAATCGAAACCACGAAGGATTTCAAACCAACTCGCTTACAACCAGGATCGCAACATTCAACATACAACATCATACGTTACATTTCACAAGTAGTGCTGAAATAAGTTTACACAAACGGAGTAGCAATTATTACAAACCAAGTTTGAAAGTAGCGGAAGCATAACACACACACTAGTTAATTAAATACTGCCAGTCTGGATGATCGACAACCCGCAAAAGCATGAGGAAAGTACATAAAGACGATCACGCCCTTGTGATCTAGTCATCATCACCCGCAGGGTGGAGACACGTCTTGCAGAATCCCTGATAAAGCATGTCATCTGCAACAGGAGGGAATAAACCCTGAGTACTGGAATATACTCAGCTAGACTTACCCGTCGAAAACCAGAAATAAGATGACACCAAGGATTATGCAAGGCTTACACAAGAGGCTAGCTAACATAACATTTTTGCATAAAGGCATAAGTAATTGAAACTCTGATAACCTGTACTAGCAGTTATTTTTAGCATTTACCTGTCATCTATCTTAGCACCTGTACTAAACATGCACTTGATTATAATCAAACAACATTATTATTATATTCATAGCAGGTATATCATTATGGCAACATTGTATCATTCCCTTAACCACCAGTTCATTTAATGAGTTCTACGTTGCCGCTGCTCAAGTCAAGTGCTCACTAACCGGGAGCGACGGCGATTCGAATCGAATTCCTATCCAGCTGGAGGGGTATTTCTAACACTCACCGAGTCACGCCCGGCGAAGGCTGCTCAGGTCATCTTTTGTACAGTTCAGGAATCGCGGGCCCGAATAATGTCGCGTCCCCAAGGGCGACACTCTGCCAGGTGATAGGGACTCTAACCCCCCCTTGGTCTCACGCCAATGTCCCCAAGCACATCCTTTCTCTCCTCCAAGATGCAACCTACCATTCGATTCCCGGCCTGAACCATACTACTCGACTTCACGGTCGGAACGACTTATCCGGCCAACTAAGTGTTAGACTGCGTTCAACATGACTCAAGGACGTACAGCGAATCGGTCCTTAAATGACTCAGACGGGCATAGCTCCACACCCAAGACGTGAAGTGTCTTGCGGCTGTACTATCGAACTCCCGCCCGGTCTCAATTTCATTTTAAGGCATGGTTCCATCCACGATAGCCATAAAGCCACTCGTGACTCCTTCCTACATCTCGCGGATGACCGAAAATCACCCGACTTCTACCGAACTAAGCAGGGCTAAGCATTGACACGTGCCTAACCTAATATAGGATTAAGTACGATATCTGGACAAGGACAGGTATAATGCAACAAGTGTTTTCATATAACTCCTACAACTTAATGCAGTAAACAATTAAAAGTACTCAAGATTAATTTATAAAACAGTAGGTTCAGCATGCACCGGGGCTTGCCTTTCAGAAAAGTTGAAGGCCGGTGGTCAGGGCACTCCGGCAAGTCTTCAGCGGCGTCTCCTTCGCCTGCTGGATCCTCGGGCTCCTGCTGCTCCTGGTTCTCCTCCGGAATCACAGGCTCGAATTCGAGGAGTGTCACCCCCTCCGGTGCACCTATTGCATGAATGCACAATAAATATAATGGATGCATAAATGGGTGCAACATGCTCGGAATGAAATGCATTTCAGAATAAAATACTCTATTCAAGTTATTTTATTAGTACGTGCAAATCTCTTCTCCAGTAGAGAAGTACTCACCTAATCTACTTAACCTAAGATAAAGCTGCTCATCCTCAGTTAAGGCCCTAACACCTAACAATTACAAAAGTAGCATGTCTTAGGATATTACACCATATCAATCAGCAAAACAACACAGTAAGCATTCTGGACAGCAGCCACTTGTTTTTATCACAACTGGAGATTTACAATTCCAAAAGATATGATCTAAGACAATCTGGAAAGCCTAAGAAATGCACTACAATTCATTTTCAGACCTCAACTCCAAACTCCTAAGTTTTCCATGTCAAACTTCACAAGTTCCAGAATCTGTCCTCTCAAAACAGAGAGTAGCAGATTTTGAACTGCCACTTTCAACAATAGTAACTCTCAAACTACTAAGCCAAATGCTTCCAAATTTTGACACAAGCTAGTTCATCAAGTTTACTCCAACTTTGGTATTTACAAGTTTTTCCAGCAACCAATTTTATCAAAGCCAAATTTAGAATTACTACTAGTTGTCCAGAAAACCTAAAATTACAAAGGTTAAATATTTATTGATGTGACCAACATTCTCTAAGACCAAACTAATACTACTACAAGTTCACAAATGTCACAAAAACACCAGAAAGTAAGGTGTGCCCACCTAGAATATTTATTTATACTCATTTCTTATTTTACTTAATTAATTAGGTGGAATTTTAAACATATATGTAAACTGCTCCCAAAATTCTACAAAAATTACAGGGGACTCTCTGACCCAAATAGAGACCACAGTAAAAATTTGAACAAGTTTTATTCACAGAAACTCCCTACACAAAATTCACAAGCTAATAAGGCTGATTTTTGCATAAATAGGAAACCCTATTGAAAAGTGTCAAACAACAGATTTCATATTTTTCTTAGACACTTTAAGATACCAAGACATTCTCCAAAAATTTATAAGAACATTGCACATGTAGAAAAATTACTAAAATTCCTTTAAGCATTTCCTAAAATAACAAGATAGCATTATAACTTGAAAAGTACTTAAGCACTGATGCCCAAATTTTTACCAGAGCTAGGGCTAGCATAGAGTAACCTACCCACCAAATTTTATGATTTATGGAACACTACAGCTCAAGTTATAAATTTAACAAATTTGCATGCATTCCAAAACACATTTAAAGGATCTATTAAATTCTCCTAGAAATTAAACATCACATTCCAGATTTATATTTTTCTAAAATACTACACATCATGTAGACCCTAACAAAGTTTATCTCATGATTTTTGGATCATTAAAATCCTAGATCTATATTTTTCCAACTTGTACAAAAATCAGTGACAAAATAATAAAAATGAATTTTATTTCGGATGAACTGGGCCGGCCCGGAAAACTCGGCCCACACTTGCGCGCGCGCGGCCCGCTCAGTGCTCCCGCCCGCGCACGACACTGACGGGCGGGCCCCCGCGGTCAGTGACCGGAGACAGGGGAGGCGGAGGCCCGCGAGCTCCGACGAGCTCGAGCTCGCCGGAGAAGAGCTCGCTCGGCCAATCGAACACCGCCTCGTGTTCTCCGTCACCCGGTGCGTCGATTGGTGCTTGTGGAATGGATGGGGATGGGGTGGAAGGGGCTTGTCACCGCGAGCGGCAGCTGGTGATGTCCGGTGGCGGCGCACCGTCGCCGGTGAGGATGCACGGTGCGGTCTAGGCTCAGTACGAGCTTCACCGAAGCTAGGCGGATCCATTTTGCTAGGAAGGGAAGATGGAGAGAGACCCGAAGCACCCCGACCACGGTGAGGTCCCATGGCGGGCTCCGGCGACCTCTCGGAGACGGGGAAGAAAGCAATGCGGCTCACCTTGAGTCAAATCGCGGGCTTCGGTGGGTCGAGGGGATGGAGGGTGGTGAGGCGGAGGGAGTGGCGAGGTCTGGCAGTCGGTGATGCGGTGTAGCTCGCGCTTGAGCTCGCCGGAGAAGAACGGCAATGGCGGCTCGGTTTCGGTGTTCTTGGCAACTGGAAGAGAGGGGGCGGAGGAATGGAGGCCGGCTCGCGCGTCGTGGCGTCTTGAAGGCGTCGCGGCCTGACTGGTGGGGCCAGGGCCGGCGTACGGGCGCCACCGCGCCTCCACGCGTCGACGACGGCCTGCGGCCGGTCGGCCACTCTCCCGGCTGATGAAACTGAATCGGTGAATGGTGACAGCGATGACCGACTGACAGAGCGACTTCCACGATGATTATCTCCCAAACCGGTTCGAATTAGTTGAAGATGATTACACCAATTTTGTAGAGCTACATGAGGTCTACAAGTTTGTCAATTGGAGTTTGGGCTGGTTCGACCTAGATTTGAAACTACAGAGCTCCAAAGTGGTGCCCCTTGAAACTGAAATGCAGTTTCAGAGATCAACGCCGACTGAAACCCTAACTTCTTGACACTATATCTCCTAAACTATTGAGAACCAGGTGATGGTGATATTGACAATGTTGTAGAGCTATGTGTGGACAACAACTTTGTCAATTGTCTCAAAGGCTGGTTTGGCCTGGTTTGTGAGTTACAAGTTGCTAAAGTGAGGTACAGTGAAACTGAAAAGTCCAATTTCCAGACTTAGAATTTTTCTAAGTGTTGATCACCACTCAAGCTGACTTGTGGGCCATTTTTGAGCATGCTCTGGTCATTTTAATGAGATGGCCATATTAGAACTTTTGTTCCTCATGAAATTCTCTACAACTTTACTTAAGGTTGCTTCTCCATGCAAGATTTCTAAGCTGGACTTTTTAACTGGTCAAACTAGAGCCTTCTAGGGTCAAATGGTGGTCAACTTCTCTTGGAGGGCAATTTTGTAATTTTGGTCAACATGAACCTTATTCCAAATGTTACCCTAAGTATAACTAAGGTGTTGTAGGTCATGATTGGCTACCTTACCTTTTTGTTACACCAACTATCAAATACTTCATGAAATAATTCGAATAAACCCCAGAACAATCACATGTGTTGCATCACATAAAATAACAAACATGAATGATGCATGCTTATGCTTATGCCATGCAAATGCAATGCAATTAAGGACTAAACACTTGAAGTGTTACAGCCCTCCCCCCTTATAAAAATCTCGTCCCGAGATTTGGAAAGCGTACCATTTTTCATAGAATTCTTTATAACCATCCCGCAAATAATCCTCCCGTTCCCACGTAGCATCACTCTCACTTCCCTGATTACTCCACATCACTTTGTACCACTTAACCACTTTACTTCTAGTTACTCGTTCCTGAGTATCGATCACTCGGACTGGCTTTTCTTCATAGGTTAGGTCGGATTCCAGTCTGATATCACCTAAAGGAACTTGTTCCTCAGGAACCCGAAGACACTTTTTAAGCTGAGATACATGGAAAACGTTGAATATGGCTCTCATCTCAGGAGGCAACTGGATTTTGTACGCAACAGCTCCACTCTTGCCTATGATCTGGAAAGGACCCACGTATCTTGGTGCAAGTTTCCGCTTAACACCAAAACGTTGGACACTCTTCATTGGAGAAACTTTCAAATAAACGAAGTCTCCAACTTCAAATTCGAGTGGTTTTCTACGATGATCCGCATAGCTTTTCTGTCTCGCTTGTGCTGCAGCCATGTGTTTCTGGATGGTACGGACTTGTTCCTCGGCTTCCTGGACAAAATCAATGCCATAATACCTTCTTTCCCCAGCTTCTACCCAGTTTAGTGGAGTTCGACACTTTCGACCGTACAAAGCTTCGAATGGGGCCATCTTAATACTCTCTTGATAACTGTTATTGTACGAGAATTCGGCTAAAGGTAACCATTTTTCCCAAGAACCCTTGGATGAAATGACGCATGCTCGCAACAGATCTTCCAAGATTTGGTTAACTCGTTCTGTCTGACCCGATGTCTGGGGGTGATAAGCAGAGCTTCTCACTAACTTGGTTCCCAGAAGGTGATGCAAATGCTCCCAAAAGCGAGCAGTGAACTAGGGACCACGGTCAGAGACGATAGTACGAGGTATCCCATGAAGCCGGACTATCTGATTGAAGTACAACTCAGCATAGTCAGTGGGACGATAGTCCACTCTCACTGGAATGAAGTGAGCTGATTTGGTCAAACGATCCACAATTACCCAGATAGAGTTATGATTTTTGACAGTAGGAGGAAGTCTGACAATGAAATCCATACTTATCTCTTCCCATTTCCAGCCTGGAATGGAAAGTGGCTGAAGTAGCCCAGCTTTCATGTGCACAGCTTTAACTCTGCAACAGGTGTCACATCTAGCAACATATGCTGCTATCTCTTTCTCCATCTTGGTCCACCAATAAAGGGGTTTCAAATCATAATACATCTTATTACTACCCGGATGGATGGACAACTTGAACGAATGTGCTTCGGACAGGATTTGATCTCTAAGCTCTCGGTCCTTAGGTACCACTAACCTATCCTTAAACCACAGCACACCTTCGTCATCTAACCTGAAATGCTTAGTCTCTCCTTCATTCATCTTCCGTTTTATGTGAAAGATACCCGGATCAGTCTTTTGGAGCTCAATGATTCTATTTCTGAGAGTACCACTGACAGTGATGTTGTACAGGACTGCCGGATGTAACAGGCGAGATTGGTAAAAATCAGTTTCAATTAAGGAATGGCAATGAGACTTACGGCTTAAAGCGTCCGCAACCACATTTGCCTTGCCTGGGTGATAGTGTACTTGAAGATTATAATCTTTAATCAACTCGAGCCATCTTCTCTGACGCATATTTAGCTCGGGTTGAGTGAAGATGTATTTGAGGCTTTTATGATCGGTGTAGATATTGCAGACATTTCCCAGCAGATAATGCCGCCATACTTTCAAAGCATGAACAACTGCAGCCAGTTCTAAGTCATGCGTTGGATAATTCACCTCATGCTTCCGAAGTTGTCGGGAAGTATATGCAATTACTCGGCCTTCCTGCATCAAAACACCTCCCAAACCTATGCCTGAGGCATCATAGTAAACATCAAAAGGTTTCTCGATATCCGGTTGTGCCAAAACCGGAGCCGAGGTTAGGAGGGTTCGTAGTTGGTGAAAAGCCGCATCACACTCAGGAGTCCAGACAAACCTGGTGTCTTTTTGCAGCAACCGAGTCATGGGTTTGGCTATTTTGGAGAAATCCGGGATGAAGCGACGATAATAGCTAGCCAACCCAAGGAAACTTCGGACCTCGTGAACCGAGATAGGAGCCTTCCATTTCAGTACTTCCTGTACCTTGGCGGGGTCCACCATAATTCCTCCATCGGACAACACATGCCCAAGGAAAGGTACTTCTCGAAACCAGAATTCGCACTTACTGAACTTTGCATATAGTTGATGTTCACGCAGTCTTGTGAGGACTATACGCAAATGTTCAGCGTGATCCTCCTCATTCACAGAATATACCAGGATGTCATCAATAAATATCACCACAAACTTGTCCAATTCAGGCATAAACACCGAATTCATCAAGTACATGAAGTGTGCGGGGGCATTTGTCAAGCCGAAAGACATAACAAGATACTCATAAAGACCGTATCTGGTAGAAAAGGCTGTCTTTGGAACATCTTCCGGGCGAATTTTAATTTGATGGTAGCCCGATCTTAGATCGATCTTGGAGAAAACTTTAGCTTTAGACAACTGATCGAACAAGATGTCGATTCGCGGTAGAGGGTACTTATTTTTTACAGTGACTGCATTGAGAGGTCTATAATCTACGCACATCCGCAACGACTGATCCTTCTTCTTTACAAAGATAGCAGGACATCCCCACGGCGATGAGCTAGGACGAATCAACCCTTTCTTCAAAAGTTCATTCAATTGCACCTTAAGTTCAGCTAGTTCAATTGGAGGCATCCTATAGGGTCTCCTAGAGATGGGTGCGGTGCCAGGCAACAACTCGATTTTAAACTCCACATCCTGATCCGGAGGGAGTCCCGGCAAATCATCGGGAAAAACGTCCGGAAATTCATTTACTACGGAAATTTCAGCCAACGCCTTTGCTTGCACAGCATGAATTTCCCCCGACAATTCAACCTTTCTGGGAAGTTGTACTAGAAAACCTTTTTGATCTGTAGGATCTCTGAGCATAACTACCCGAGCGGATGTGTCAATGAGTACCCCATTCTGACTCATCCAATTCATGCCCAAGATAACATCTATGTCTAAACCAGGTAAAACCAATAGGGCAAGCGAATAACTTCGCCCTTCTATCTCAAACTCAAGGTTCCCCACTACTTTGTTTGTGGAAATATTCCCACTTGCAGCACTAATACAATAACCCACACCTTCAACAGTATGCAACTTGTGTGCAAATTTGGATGCAAACTTAGGACTGATAAAGGAATGCGAAGCACCTGAATCAAAAAGCACCACTGCGGGGTGTTGGTCAACTAGAAACTTACCAGCGGTGACCACCTCACCAGATGGAATTTCCTCAATGCTGTTATAATGGGCGTGACCTTGACGGCCACCTTGGTTGACATTCTTCTTAGGGTAAGGACAATTCCTGGACCAATGGCCTGGCTTGTTGCAGTTCCAGCAAGGCATATTGCTAGGAGGAACACTAGAGCTGCTCTGTCCAGAAGTCCCCTTTGGCAGAGCGACGGTATAAGCCTTACGGAACCCCGTTTTTGCAGCAGGCTTCTTCTGCGGCGGACGGAACTTTGTATTCTGAGCAGGTGGGCGAGGGGAAGACCTCGGTGCCGCTGAGGCCCTTGACTGAGAAGCACTTGCCTCAAGGGCCCTTTTATGGCTCTTAGAGGCAGAATAAATAGTATTGTTGTTCTCCTGGGTCAAAGCATCGCTGATTAAATCATTGAAAGTAGTACATTTGCTAGTGCCCATAGTTTTCATCAGTTTTGGGCCGAGGCCCCTTTTGAAGCTAGCAATCTTTTTGGCATCGGTATCCACAAACTCTGTGGCATACCTTGCCAGGTTGTTGAAGGACTGCAAGTATTCAGTCAGGCTTTTGTTTCCTTGCGACAGCCTCATAAACTCTGTGTGCTTGATTGCCATAAGACCGGGAGGGATATAATTTCCCCAGAATGCCGCCTTAAACTGATCCCAAGCAATTGGGACATTGGCAGGCAGTGTGGAACGATAGTGGCTCCACCAAATGCCCGCCGGACCATGCAACTGATGGGAAGCATACTCAGTTTTCAGCTCATCAGTCAGGCGTAGCAGACGAAACTTTTGTTCAATGGTATTCAACCACTCGTCAGCCTGCAGTGGTTCTTTCGCTTCCTTAAAGAGCGGGGGCTTTGTATCCAGAAAGTCCTTGAAATCGCTGTACTGATTTGGCTCTGGGCCCTGGCGGCCAGGACGAGCTTCCCGGTTAGCCAGCTGGCGCATAGCATCTGCCAACATGCGCTGCCCTTCGACCACTGTCTGCATCAGCTCAGCCGGAGTAGGTGGTGGCGGAGGGGGCGGCTGTTCCTCCTCCTCATTTCCACGACCCCGGCGTAGATTGTACGACATCTGCAAAAGGCATAGCCAATGAGCACTGACGATGTGGGAAATTTTGTAGATGAATTATTGCGAAATGTCAAAGTGACTGTATGAATAGATTTCTCATAATGATTAAGGCACAATAATTCATCACATCCGCACAATCCATTCTAGCGCATCATTTGACGAGATCATATTTGGCAATCCAACAAGATGCTCTTTGATAAAGGCTCACTCACAGGGAGCACAACAGTTACCGGACCGTTTACGTTGCTATCTACGTGATTTTTGATCTTTTGCACGGTACTTGGATTCGATCTCAAGATTTTTAGTTGACTGGGAAAGACTACTTCAAGCTGACCACAAAGAGACTTCTCAATGAAGAGTTCCATGGTGGATCATGACTAGCCACCTCGATACCTGCGCGTGCCAAGCAGCACAGCCTTATGTCGCGCGCCATAGGAGGCCCTCGGTTTCGTCGCGGCACCGAAGGGTGCTAATCGTGACACCATCATCGAACGCAACATAATAAGACATCAAGTTGTGATCGAAATTAACAGGTTCAAACTACATTCAGGAAACATACGGTTCAACCTTACATCCCAAAGTCAAGTTATTACAAGGCCTCACTCCTTCACAGGGAGGGCACAAAAGACGATCCTAACATTATAGGCACGTGATGACTACTCTAAGCATCATCCTCCGAGTCAGTGTCAAGGATCTCCCCGCCGTCCTCATCACTGACGGGCTCTAACTCCTCGTCTTCTTCTTCTTGCTCTTCCTCTGGTGCTTCTGCAGGTGGGGCATCCTGTGGTCCATCAACCTCCACTTCATCATCATCCTCAGCCATGAAGATTCCCGAACCCATGTCCTCATCGGCGTTGTTGTTTCGAGGCAGCAGGGGATTAAGCTCGTTGTTCAGGCGGTGCACTTCTTCATGAAGATTATCATTGTATTCTTCAGCGTTCTCCAACTGTTGCTCGAGCTCAAACTGACGAGCTCTCAGAACGTTCTCCTCGTGCCAGGCTTCATCCCTCTGTTCCATCACACGGACCAACATGCGTTGACAGTTGCGGTTTGCCACTGTCAACCTCTGGACTGCAAGCGTTTCTTGATCACGATCATGAATCACTTGTTCCAGTTGTTGCCGTGCTGCATCCCTAGCAGCAGTCACCTCTGCCAGCTCTGCCCTCAGCCTTTCCACCTCAGTAGGCTCAGGGCGGGGCTCACGTGGAGCGAGCTGGTGACGCGGTGCCCTGCCCCCAGTGGACTTACGAGCGGTCCTCTTGGTACGTGCCATCTGTAGCAACAAGATAAGATACGACTTAAAGTGAGGATCATTTAGGGGATACGAAATTTACTTTAGTCGGGAGTACAGAAATTTTTAAGGAGGGAGTAAATGATATGTATGATATAATTAAACATGATGCATGCACGTTTCGTACGCCCTCTCACCTTAGTAGAAACCTAAAGTTCTAACGCTAGGCGGTGGCATACATACGTTCTCTCATATAAGCGAAACTATCGGTCTACTCGTTACGCTGTTAGTGTACCTGCAGAAAATTTCATTGCAGCCCAACAATTCCCAATATATGCACACAAGAAAGCAGTAAATTAAATACTTTCCATATACACATCCCCAGATGTATATACTTCAGTATCAAAGCTACCCGATAATAAGGTTCCCACAATTAAGTGCTTACATAATTACATGGTTTAAACACGTAAGTATGCAAGTCACCAAAACTACTCTCCCCTAGATCGCCGGTTGGACGATCATGCTCTCACAACTCACACTTACCAGAGCGTCGAGGCACTTGATCCATACATTACCACCCAAGTGGATGGCATCCATACAATATCACGCCGTATGGACGACGAAACAGAAACAAACAAGGCCCCCAAGTTAGTCTTTATAATAAGCCACCCAAGAGTCCTTATTTGGGCTAAGGGATGTGATCACTGGCATACCTATAAAATAATTTTTAGAGTTTAACCCTTTTCGCAAACAAATACTTTTGTTTTTTAATTACTCGTAAGATATGTTTAATGTTGAATTATGCTCCGGTACCAGCTGTAACAGAACCGACCAAATTATAAGAGCACAAGCGCGAAAACAAGCACCGAAGCGTTCAAATTTTTAAACTTGAGCCCATATAATCCCGGTAGTCAATCGAAACCACGAAGGATTTCAAACCAACTCGCTTACAACCAGGATCGCAACATTCAACATACAACATCATACGTTACATTTCACAAGTAGTGCTGAAATAAGTTTACACAAACGGAGTAGCAATTATTACAAACCAAGTTTGAAAGTAGCGGAAGCATAACACACACACTAGTTAATTAAATACTGCCAGTCTGGATGATCGACAACCCGCAAAAGCATGAGGAAAGTACATAAAGACGATCACCAGTTCATCTATCTTAGCACCTGTACTAAACATGCACTTGATTATAATCAAACAACATTATTATTATATTCATAGCAGGTATATCATTATGGCAACATTGTATCATTCCCTTAACCACCAGTTCATTTAATGAGTTCTATGTTGCCGCTGCTCAAGTCAAGTGCTCACTAACCGGGAGCGACGGCGATTCGAATCGAATTCCTATCCAGCTAGAGGGGTATTTCTAACACTCACTGAGTCACGCCCGACGAAGGCTGCTCAGGTCATCTTTTGTACAGTTCAGGAATCGCGGGCCCGAATAATGTCACGTCCCCAAGGGCGACACTCTGCCAGGTGATAGGGACTCTAACCCCCCCTTGGTCTCACGCCAATGTCCCCAAGCACATCCTTTCTCTCCTCCAAGATGCAACCTACCATTCAATTCCCGGCCTGAACCATACTACTCGACTTCGCGGTCGGAACGACTTATCCGGCCAACTAAGTGTTAGACTGCGTTCAACATGACTCAAGGACGTACAGCGAATCGGTCCTTAAACGACTCAGACGGGCATAGCTCCACACCCAAGACGTGAAGTGTCTTGCGGCTGTACTATCGAACTCCCGCCCGGTCTCAATTTCATTTTAAGGCATAGTTCCATCCACGATAGCCATAAAGCCACTCGTGACTCCTTCCTACATCTCGTGAATGACCGGAAATCACCCGACTTCTACCGAACTAAGCAGGGCTAAGCATTGACACGTGCCTAACCTAATATAGGATTAAGTACGATATCTGGACAAGGACAGGTATAATGCAACAAGTGTTTTCATATAACTCCTACAACTTAATGCAGTAAATAATTAAAAGTACTCAAGATTAATTTATAAAACAGTAGGTTCAGCATGCACCGGGGCTTGCCTTTCAGAAAAGTTGAAGGCCGGTGGTCAGGGCACTCCGGCAAGTCTTCAGCGGCGTCTCCTTCGCCTGGTGGATCCTCGGGCTCCTACTGCTCCTGGTTCTCCTCCGGAATCACAGGCTCGAATTCGAGGAGTGTCACCCCCTCCGGTGCACCTATTGCATGAATGCACAATAAATATAATGGATGCATAAATGGGTGCAACATGCTCGGAATGAAATGCATTTCAGAATAAAATACTCTATTCAAGTTATTTTATTAGTACGTGCAAATCTCTTCTCCAGTAGAGAAGTACTCACCTAATCTACTTAACCTAAGATAAAGCTGCTCATCCTCAGTTAAGGCCCTAACACCTAACAATTACAAAAGTAGCATGTCTTAGGATATTACACCATATCAATCAGCAAAACAACACAGTAAGCATTCTGGACAGCAGCCACTTGTTTTTATCACAACTGGAGATTTACAATTCCAAAAGATATGATCTAAGACAATCTGGAAAGCCTAAGAAATGCACTACAATTCATTTTCAGACCTCAACTCCAAACTCCTAAGTTTTCCATGTCAAACTTCACAAGTTCCAGAATCTGTCCTCTCAAAACAGAGAGTAGCAGATTTTGAACTGCCACTTTCAACAATAGTAACTCTCAAACTACTAAGCCAAATGCTTCCAAATTTTGACACAAGCTAGTTCATCAAGTTTACTCCAACTTTGGTATTTACAAGTTTTTCCAGCAACCAATTTTATCAAAGCCAAATTTAGAATTACTACTAGCTGTCCAGAAAACCTAAAATTACAAAGGTTAAATATTTATTGATGTGACCAACATTCTCTAAGACCAAACTAATACTACTACAAGTTCACAAATATCACAAAAACACCAGAAAGTAAGGTGTGCCCACCTAGAATATTTATTTATACTCATTTCTTATTTTACTTAATTAATTAGGTGGAATTTTAAACATATATGTAAACTGCTCCCAAAATTCTACAAAAATTACAGGGGACTCTCTGACCCAAAAAGAGACCACAGTAAAAAATTTGAATAAGTTTTATTCACAGAAACTCTCTACACAAAATTCACAAGCTAATAAGGCTGATTTTTGCATAAATAGGAAACCCTATTGAAAAGTATCAAACAACAGATTTCATATTTTTCTTAGACACTTTAAGATACCAAGACATTCTCCAAAAATTTATAAGAACATTGCACATGTAGAAAAATTACTAAAATTCCTTTAAGCATTTCCTAAAATAACAAGATAGCATTATAACTTGAAAAGTACTTAAGCACTGATGCCCAAATTTTTACCAGAGCTAGGGCTAGCATAGAGTAACCTACCCACCAAATTTTAAGATTTATGGAACACTACAGCTCAAGTTATAAATTTAACAAATTTGCATGCATTCCAAAACACATTTAAAGGATCTATTAAATTCTCCTAGAAATTAAACATCACATTCCAGATTTATATTTTTCTAAAATACTACACATCATGTAGACCCTAACAAAGTTTATCTCATGATTTTTGGATCATTAAAATCCTAGATCTATATTTTTCCAACTTGTATAAAAATCAGTGACAAAATAATAAAAATGAATTTCATTTCGGATGAACTGGGCCGGCCTGGAAAACTCGGCACACACTTGCGCGCGCACGGCCCGCTCAGCGCTCCCGCCCGCGCGCGACACTGACGGGCGGGCCCCCGCGGTCAGTGACCGGAGACAGGGGAGGCGGAGGCCCACGAGCTCCGACGAGCTCGAGCTCGCCGGAGAAGAGCTCGCTCGGCCAATCGAGCACCGCCTCGTGTTCTCCGTCACCCGGTGCGTCGATTGGTGCTTGTGGAATGGATGGGGATGGGGTGGAAGGGGCTTGTCACCGCGAGCGGCGGCCGGTGATGTCCGGTGGCGGCGCACCGTCGCCGGTGAGGATGCACGGTGCGGTCTAGGCTCGGTACGAGCTTCACCGAAGCTAGGCGGATCCATTTTGCTAGGAAGGGAAGATGGAGAGAGACCCGAAGCACCCCGACCACGGTGAGGTCCCATGGCGGGCTCCGGTGACCTCTCGGAGACGGGGAAGAAAGCAATGCGGCTCACCTTGAGTCAAATCGCGGGCTTCGGTGGGTCGAGGGGATGGAGGGTGGTGAGGCGGAGGGAGTGGCGAGGTCTGGCAGTCGGTGATGCGGTGTAGCTCGCGCTTGAGCTCGCCGGAGAAGAACGGCAATGGCGGCTCGGTTTCGGTGTTCTTGGCAACTGGAAGAGAGGGGGCGGAGGAATGGAGGCCGGCTCGCGCGTCGTGGCGTCTTGAAGGCGTCGCGGCCTGACTGGTGGGGCCAGGGCCGGCGTACGGGCGCCACCGCGCCTCCACGCGTCGACGACGGCCTGCGGCCGGTCGGCCACTCTCCCGGCTGATGAAACTGAATCGGTGAATGGTGACAGCGATGATCGACTGACAGAGCGACTTCCACGATGATTATCTCCCAAACCGGTTCGAATTAGTTGAAGATGATTACACCAATTTTGTAGAGCTACATGAGGTCTACAAGTTTGTCAATTGGAGTTTGGGCTGGTTCGGCCTTGATTTGAAACTACAGAGCTCCAAAGTGGTGCCCCTTGAAACTGAAATGCAGTTTCAGAGATCAACGCCGACTGAAACCCTAACTTCTTGACACTATATCTCCTAAACTATTGAGAACCAGGTGATGGTGATATTGATAATGTTGTAGAGCTATGTGTGGACAACAACTTTGTCAATTGGCTCAAAGGCTGGTTTGGCCTGGTTTGTGAGTTACAAGTTGCTAAAGTGAGGTACAGTGAAACTGAAAAGTCCAATTTCCAGACTTAGAATTTTTCTAAGTGTTGATCACTACTCAAGCTGACTTATGGGCCATTTTTGAGTATGCTCTGGTCATTTTCATGAGATGGCCATATTAGAACTTTTGTTCCTCATGAAATTCTCTACAACTTTACTTAAGGTTGCTTCTCCATGCAAGATTTCTAAGCTGGACTTTTTAACTGGTCAAACTAGAGCCTTCTAGGGTCAAATGGTGGTCAACTTCTCTTGGAGGGCAATTTTGTAATTTTGGTCAACATGAACCTTGTTCCAAATGTTACCCTAAGTATAACTAAGGTGTTGTAGGTCATGATTGGCTACCTTACCTTTTTGTTACACCAACTATCAAATACTTCATGAAATAATTCGAATAAACCCCAGAACAATCACATGTGTTGCATCACATAAAATAACAAACATGAATGATGCATGCTTATGCTTATGCCATGCAAATGCAATGCAATTAAGGACTAAACACTTGAAGTGTTACAGAAACACCCACCTCAATGGAGAGTTTCATTCTATGATTTCATAGGCATTTAATTTCATGACTCATAGAGAGTTGGTAATCATGTCAAGGGGAGTCATTTCTTCTCTCTCTTCTTAAATACACTGCCATGTCATCAAGAATGTCTATGTGGCAACCTATTTAATGCAAATGAAACTCATTTAAAACTCCCACTGAGACTGGCCTTAGTCATCACAGGGGTCTATACAGGCCATAGAGGTTTAATATCATAACTACCTCGCCATTAGGCACTATAATATCGATCTAGTACTCATAATTGAATGCTTAACTTGAGAACTTTAAATAGCAAATGCAGTCCCATGTCTTTTAGTTGGGGAGTAAAGTTCCTTTGGATTTATGATAGTAATTCATAAGCCCAGATTTCTTCAAGATCAATGTCTTAGTTTCTAAGCTCCCACTAATTCTGATTTCCTAACACAACCTGTGGTACAACTTTATTGGCTTAGTACTTTATGTGAATTGAATGACTTAGCGTTCGCTAAGCAACCCATACGCATGCTTAATGCAGCTACCATTAATACCATAACTTCTACAAACTCATTGGTAATATGAAACAATTAAACATGTGAACCATATGCAGAAGGGCATAATTACATTCCTTAGCTCCATATTATGTTGAGGTTTGCTATGAGTTGTAACACCCTAGGTGTTTGGTGCCCATAGTTGCACCTGCATTTCATAAGCATGAGCATCATTCCATTCATTTATGCATTTGTTTGGCTTGCAACATGAGTGTGCAACATACTCTATTAAGTGTGTTTCAAACTTGGTAGCTTATTAAGTGTGTTGCAACATGTATATGCAACATGGGTGTCTCATACGTTGAAACATGGCAATGTTGGTAGTATAACATGATAAGATTACTTGTTGCAACAAGAGCTTGAAACATATGCAAAATGGTGTTGCAATATTTTAGTTGAAATACTTGTTTTGTTTGTTTCAACCTATGTGACATTTGAAAGTTGGTGTAACCAATGAGTACAGTGGTTAATTATGTCCTATAATGCCTTAATTACATTTAGGGTAATTAGTGGAACAATTTTCATGTTGATGGCTTGTAGTAATTATGCACCTAGGTGCTGTTTTTCATGCTAATTAGTGAAGTAATGAAAACTGAACCCTCAGAATCTCCAGCTTAGAAACAAAATCAGTTCAAGTACATATTAACAAAGTTGTAGTAAATTTTGTAAGCTTCAACTTTGTGAATTGGCTCACTTCATGATTCAGCCTCTAAGCTAGTCAAATTCTCACTTTTCTGTGCTGCTGATTTTCTGTCGTCTCACAAAAACAGATTCTGTTCTTTGCTCTGTAACTCCCAAACTATGCTGATTTAGGTTTAGCTCATATTTATGAAATTGTAGAGAATTTTATGAGATACAATTTTGTTAATTGGCTCATCTCGTGATTCAGGCTGGTTTGAGAGCTACAGGGCTTGAAAGCTGCTGCTGTTCTGAAGATGCCCATGTTTCAATGTTGCAACGCTCTGTTGCATGTGTTGCAGTTCAGACCGAGGAGGGGGGGAGAAATGGCCGACCGTCAGACCGTGACCGCCACGTGGGCACGTGGTGGCGCCCGTACGCCAGCCGCGGGCCCACCGGTCAGGCCACGAGGTCCTCAAGGCCGCCACGAAGCCGACGCTCGCCCCTCACTCCATTCCATTCCTTCTTCCTCCCTCTGTCCTCGCCAAAGCGGGCGACCGAGCCGCTGCCGTTGCCATGAGCTCCGCCGCCATCGCACACACTCACCATTGCACCCCCATCCGCCAGATCATGTCCACGGGGGCGCCACCATTCCCTCTACCTCCTCTACCCCTTTGTCTAGCAAATCGAGCCAAGGTAAGGGCCTATTGGCCGATTCCGCCGCTGCAACCATGGGAAGCACATCGCCGGAGTTGGGATGCTCCATGGCCGGGGTGGCTAGAGCCCTTCTCGACCTCTCTTTTCTACCTCGTTAGCTTCACCTTTGGTCACTGGTGCTCCTGCCGTGATTGAGGGAGGCAATGGGGTGTCGCGGTTGGCCGGCGTAGCGCCGCCCGCTCACCATCGTCCGCCACTACCGCGGCCAGCCCTCCCCAAGCCGGTAGAGTTCAGGTTAGTGGGCTCAGACGATGCGGGGGGTCATGGGGAGCATGTAGGGGTCGTTGCATCGCCGGCGATGCCGCCGTCGGCGAGAGCGAGCTCGTCGGAGCTCGGCGTCGTTCGCTCCTCTGCTCTCTATCCCTCTGGCCAGCGGGCCCGGCCTGTCAGCAGGCGCGGGCGGGATAGCCATCACGGGCCGCGCGCGCTGGTGGGCCGTGTCGGCCGGGTGAAGCCGCGCGCGGGATAACGGGCCGCGCGTTGGGTAGTCGGCCGAGTAGTCAGTTTAGGATTTTGATTTTGTATTTTCTTTATTTATTTCACAGATTTGGTTGCCATATTATGAATTTCATATCTAAAGCAATATAGATCCAAATGAGGTGATTCCAATTGTGTTTAGTTCTAGATAAAGTGTAGTATTTAGGAAAAATATCAAATGCATATGTGTTGTTTAGATTCTGGAAGATGAAAATAGATATTTGAAATGTGTTTTAAAATAGATGCAAACTTATTAATTTGATAACTTGAGTTCCATTGCTCGAAAAATTATGAAATTTGGTGGGTGTGCTATTTCATGTCTAAGCTAGCTCTGGTAAAAATTTAGATGCTATTACTTGAATAGTTTTCAAGTTATGTTATTGTCATTTTATATTAGGAGATACTTGAATGAATTTTCATAATTTTTCTATATGTGCAATGCTCATGAAATTTTATGGGGAGTGTCCTGGTACCCTAAGGTGGCTAAGAAAAATATTGTTTCTGTTTTGTGACACATTTCTTCATGATTTGTTAATTATGCAAAAATCAGCCTTTCTGGCTTGTAAATTTTGTGTAGGGAGTTTCTTTAAATAACTTTGGCTCAAATTTTTACAGTATACTTCTAGTAGGGTATAAAGTTCCCTGTAATTTTTGTAGAATTTTCTGAGCAGTTTGCATATAAGTTTAATTTCTCACTTAATTATTTAATTAAATTAAGAAAGGGATTAAAATAAATGACTTGGGTGAATATACCTTACTTTTTGGTGGTTTCATGTCATGGTGACCTAGTAGTGTCATTAGTTTGGTCATAAGGGTAGTTTGACACATGAGTAAATATTTAATTTTCACATTTCTAGGTTCTCTGGACAGCTGGTAGCATTTTTGGGTTTAGACCTTAAAAAATATGTTTGCTGAGAATCTTGTGAATACCAAAGTGGTAGTAAACTTGTTAAACTAGCTTGTGTCAAAAATTAGTGGCATTTGGCTCAGTAGTTTAGGAGTTACAGTTGTTTGAAGTGACTGTCCAGAAATGACTGCTCTCTGTTTAGAGAGGGCAGAGTTCTGGGACTTTGGGAATTCGACTAGGTAAACTTAGAAATCAAGTCTTAAGGTCTGAAAATGAATTGTAGAGCATGTTATAAGCTTTCCAGATTATCTTGTATCATATCATTTGAATTTTTATATCTCTAGTTATGGTTAAAACACCAAACTGCTGTCTAGATTTATGTGTTGCTGGAATGAATTAGAATCGTGATAAGTCTAAATAATGTTGTTCTTGTTGATTGTTTAGGTGTTAGGTCCTTAACTGAGGAAGAACAACTATACATTAGATTGAGTAGACTGGGTAAGCACTTCTCTACCAGAGAAGAAATATGCACATGTTATAAAGTGATTTGAATAGAGCACTAGTGTTACTGCAGTTTACATTTGCATTCTCTACGCATATTGCATTCCTTATTGTGTATCCATGAGATTCATTTGTGCATTCATGCAATAGGTGTTCCGGAGGGGGTGACACTCCTGGAATTCGAGGGAGCTCTTCCGGAAGAGGATCAGGAGCAGCCGGGAGAACCCGAAGAGTCAGCCAGCGAAGGAAGCGCCGTTGACGAGCTACCTAAGTGCTCGGACCATCGCCCTTCTTCTTCCCTGAAAGGCAAGCCCTGGTGCATGCTGACCCAAATCTTTTTACATATATATACCTTGAGTACTTTTACTTGTTTACTGTATTAAGTTGTAGGAGTTGGGGGAAAACACTTGTTGCATTATATATATCCTTGTCCAGATATAGAACTTGAATCCCAATTAAAGTTTAGGCACGTGTTAATTCTTAGCCTTGCTTAGTGCGGTAGAAGTCGAATGATTTCCGGTCATCCGCGAGATTTAGGTGAAGTGGGTCACGAGTGGCTATGTTGGCTATCATGGATGGAACCATGCTTAAAATTAATTTGAGACCGGACGGGAGTTCGATATTGCAGCCGCAAGACACTTCACGTCTTGGGAGCGAAGCTATGCCCATCTGAGTCATTTAAGGACCGATTCGTTATACGTCCTTAAGTCATGTTGAACGCAGTCTAACACTTAGTTGGCCAGATAAGCCGTTCCGACCGCGAATCTGAGTAATACAGTTCAGGCCGGGAATCAAAGGGTAGGTCGCATCTTAGAGGAAGTAAGGATGTGCTTGGGGACATTAGCGTAAGACCGAGGGGGGTAAGAGTTCCTATCACCTAGCAGAGTGTTGCCCTTAGGGATGCGCCATCAGTCGAACCCGCGATTCCTAAATTGTACCAAAGGTGACCTGAGCAGCCTTCGCTAGGCGTGTCTTGGTGAGTGTTAGAAGTACCCCTCCAGCTGGATAGAAATTCGATTTGAATCATCGTCGCTCCCGGTTAGTGAGCACTTGACTTGAGAAGCGGCAACGTAGATCTCATTAATTGAACATATGGTTAATTGGATGATGAAGTACATGTTGCCTCAAATTTATACCTGCTATGGTTATTAGTATTTTCTTAATCATCAAATGATTGTTTAGTACAGGTGCTAAGATAGATAAGTTAATGCTAAAAATAACTGCTAGTACAGGTTAAAAGAGTTACTTATACTTATGCTTTTTCACAAAACATAATGTCAGCCAGCTCCACTTTAAGAAAGTTTTGCATGATCCTTGGTGTCTTTTATTTTCCGTTCGACGAGTAAGTCTAGCTGAGTACATTCTCGTACTCAGGGTTTATTCTCTCCTGTTGCAGATGACATGCTATATCAGGGCCTCTGCAAGAATTGCCTCCACCCAGCGGGTGATGAGGACTAGATCACTCGGACGTGATCGTCTTTTAGTTTACTTCCTTTAATGCTTTTGTGGGATGATGATCTGTAAGACTAGCAATGGTATTTGAACTATGTGTGTGTGTTTATGTTTCCGCTACTTTATAAACTTGGTTTGTAATAATTGCGATTCCGTGGTGTTGTAAGTTTATTTCTGAACTATTTGTGAAATGTAACATGTGATGCGTTTATGTTGAATGATGTGATCTTGGTTGTAAGCGAGTTGGTTTGAAATCTTTCGTGATTTCGATTGACTACCGGGATTATATGGGCTCAAGTTCGAAAATTTGAGCATTTCGGGCGCTTGTTTTTGTACTTGTGCTCTTATAATTTGGTCGGTTCTGTTACATGAGTCATATACAGAGTAGATATGCCAATTAATGAATATGGCAATAGAACCAAAAGTTTGTCTATTCTCTCACAATACTCCCCTTGTTGATCTAAAACTTACGCACCTTAATATTAAGTTATGTTGATTTCTCATATCAGCCTTTATTATAAAGTGCTTCAGACTGTTCACTTAATGGAGAGATTTATCCATGATGAGAGTCAACATTAATTAAGGTAGTAAATAAACTTATAAGTCTACCAATGCCACAAGGAAAGGAACTAAAAGAATCAAGGTTTATGACTTCTAAAGGCTCATATTCTCTCAATTATTTGTCATAACTTCCCTTAATACAAGGTTGGAGTAAGAGAAGTTTTAAATTAAGCCTGATACATGAAGTATCTCAGCTCAAATGAGACACTCTATTTCTCCCCTTTGAAATGTGGCTTAATCAATAAATGTCATAATTTTGATCAGGGTCTCATTGGTCATACTTCTCTTTATCATTAGCATAACACATAATCATCATAGAATAATCATTCATGGACAATATGTAAACAATGACTCACTTCAAGAAATAAAATAATATCATTTTTACATTTAATTCAATAATCTATGGTCCCCAAGGGTACAAACATAATCAACTAATAAAGAAATTCAACTAATGTTCCTTTCATGCCATTCATGCAGACACATAGATTACATTATTTGAGAAGACATAAACTAATTGCAGTAGAGAGTATGATGGCCTCAACTTTGATACCTTCATCTATTTTAGTTTGTCGGATTCGGAGTGGGGCAAATAATATACGGATGTGGATGCGAATGTGGATTTTTTGGATGTTGAAAGTGGTGCGGATATGGAGCAGAATTTGAAAGGATATATATTATTTAAATAGTCGAGTAATATGTATATACGTAGAGAATGAAATGCTTGTCAATAATTAAATTTGTAAAGAGCCAATAGTAGTCGATAATCATGCATTGTATTCCATGTTGTGGCTATGACACCGACACAATTAACACTTAACAAGGTACCCTCACTCACAAATGATAAGTTATTATCCAATATGTAATAACAGCCAGCAAGAACTCAGTTCAATTAAAATTCAAAACGTCAGACAACGTCATCACAAAATAAGAGTTCTCAACTAACAAACTTTTTTAAAAAAAAATCCTAAATTCCTCTAGGTTTTAGTGTAGGAAGAGAAAATATTGGATATCCTATACTGAACATTGGATAATCTGTACAGAATTTGTGGATATCCATATTCGCTGGATTTTGTTGATTCCATATCCTACCCTGCATCCACGCACAATTGGATTTGGATTATCCATATCAACGTAGATATTAAAAGTTCTTCTCCAAATCCCTAAAATTCGAATTCGCATCGGATCGGAGTGAAGAATTATCCGCACCTCTCTCACCCCTATATACAGATGCACTCCGTAGAGATCAACTAAGGCTATTCGCACTCATGGACCTCTATATTCATCCTCTATACGTCCTAGTCAACAAGATTCTCTTCTCTATACTCAATTCTCCCGCACTCATCCATCCTCTATATCATCCTCTATCCACTCTATCCACTGTGAGATCTACTTGTCACTTTATCTAAATATATACATGTGTGATCTAGTTTTGAAGGATTTATTGAAACAAATTTAATGGTGCAATCGAAATTTAATTTGGATTTTTGGTTTATGAGTTATAGCATGTTTCCCTTTGTTTACCTAGTGGGGCCCGCCACTACCCACTATAGAGTAAGCACTGTACTACTCTAAATATAGAGTGAGAGAAATGATAGAGTATCGTTTTAGAGTACCCAGTGCAGCAGTTTTTACTATATATTCATATTATAAAGCTTTAGAGTATCCTTTAGAGTATCTCAATACGGGTAGTCTAATGAGGCGACACAACACACATTTGGAAGCTTCGCAGCAATGGCGGGAGAGGATGCCGTCTTGTTGCATTGTGGAACGAGGAGGGCGGGTACGGTGGCTGGGGACCGCGCTGATGAGCAGCAAACGGGGCTATCCTGGACAGTGGACACAGCCTTGGAGCCGGCTGCTGATGTCGAGGTGACGGCTGCAGCCTGCGCGACAGCAGTGACGCCGTGACGGCAGCCGCCTCTGAATCATCCAAAAGCTTGCCCATGGATTAAACGGGTAATACCCTCTCCGTACTTGTAATTGTAAGCAAATGCTTAACCCATACCTTATCCAAATAGAATGGATATGGATTTGGGCATGGACCTTGGGTACTCAGGGGCGGAGCTACAGGGTGGTCCCTGTAGGCTGCGTTCCACCCTGTGCTCAACCCATCCAAGGCACATAGGATGATCTGGCAGAGTTCAAAGTTTTGATGCTTGCTTTCTGCCTTCAGTCCGTCGTCCCTATTGCGAGTTCATGTCAGATTTCGCACAATCACATAGCGTCGCGCCCCTTACTATTCTTTCCCGCGCAGCCGTGCTGTGTCCTGTCCCTGTGCGCATGCGGTGCAGCTATGCAGCGACGCTGCGATGGCAGCAGTAGCGGGCGCGACATGTCCTGTCCCAACAGTTGCATCTGAATTCTGGGATAAAGACTCCAACTGCTGACCGCTGTTAAGCCAAAGCCAATTAACATGTTGCTTAATCTCCTTTAATCACGTACTCATGTTTCTCTTTTTTCCTTTCAGCTTCTCCACTTTCTCCCCTAGCAACTAGCTGTGTTTAGTTCCTCCAAACTTCCTGAAATTTGCACTATGCAAAAAGAAGATTTCCCGTCACATCAAACTTGCGGTATATGCATGAAGTACTAAATGTAGACGAAATCAAAAACTAATTGCACAGTTTGGTTGTACTTTACGAGACGAATGTTTTGATCCTAATTAGTCAACGGTTGGACAATTATTACCAAATTCAAACGAAATGCTACAGTTGCGCTACAGTAATTTCCGCACTCCCAACTTTGAAAACTAAACACAGCCAGCAAAATAGGAGCTAGGATTGGTGATCAGCGATCCATGATCGGCACGAACAGAAAAAGTGCCCAAGACACATAATATGCAAAAATTTTAGGGCTTTGGATTATTGGAGGATTTTTTTTGGTGGAGGGCAGAATTATTTTAAGAAGTTCATATGTTCTCTTTAGTCTTTACCTTAATTATATTGTGTTTTGTAATTCATATACTAGTGTACTGATATATATGTTATGTTTATAGTGGTTAAAATTTTTTAAACAATAGACCACCATACCTACAAATCCTAGCTACGCCACTGTGGGTACTTGCTGGCAACATTAGTACCAGCTGATCACTTGATTCTCAATTACACTAATGCGAAGAATGACAACTCCCCACTTGTATGTAGCCTTGTATGACTTTAGTATTTGCCAGTACGGATCATAAATAGCCGCTAAAGCATGGCATCGATACCGTCTTTCACCGTTTCGATCATTTGCTCGCCCTCTCCTAACGAGAAGTGCAGCCGCTAGTCGACGTGTGGCTACCAGTGGACGTCTCCCCGAAAGACAGATCGCTGTAACCACCGTCTCCTCCCATGGTCACTGTATGAATCGTGTCGCCGCTGTACATCTGCGGCCGCAGCACCGGCAACTTCACCACATCCGCCGTGGACTGCAGGAAGTGCATGGCACGCGCGATGGACGGCCGTTCGCTACGGTCGGGGTGAGCGCACCAGAGCCCCACGACCAGCGCGCGCTCCATCTGCTGCCTCCGCTCCTCCGCCTCGCCGTCATCGTCCTCCCTCATCAGGCTCAACAACCTCTCGTCCACCGCCTCGGCGATGGCATTCCTCCTGTACAGGCGCCACACCCACCTCGCCAGCACGAAGAGCTCGTCGCTGTCGTCGGGCTCCTCCACCGGGCGCCGGCCGGTGACGAGCTCCAGGAGGACGACGCCGAAGCTGTAGACGTCCGACACGGCGCTGGGGCGGCGCGTGTTGACGAGCTCAGGGTCGATGTAGCCCGCGGTGCCCAGGACCACCTTCGTCGTGGCAGGCCTGACGCCGTGGTCGATCAGCCTCGCCAGGCCAAAGTCGCCCAGCTTGGCGTCCAGCGAGGAATCCAGCATGATGTTGCTCGGCTTGATGTCGCCGTGCACTACACACTGCTCCCACTCCGCGTGGAGGTAACGCAGCGCGGACCCCAGGCCGATGATGATCTTGTACCTGTTGGTAGAAGATGATAAGGTTTGTATGTATTAAACACTTTCGTTACCGATACCCACACCATCCTAAAGCATGAATCTTAGTTAGGTTTCATGTCTATTGGGAAACCAGGCAAAATAATCTTACCCATTTTTCAAAAATAAATAATATATTTTTATAAATTTTCAGACAAATTAAGGACTCATCTTCTTTTAATTTCTTTTCTGGAGAATATCTCTTGGATTCGGTAGTTATTGTTTATATGCACTCATTATTAGCTTCTGCATTATGAGACAGTGTCCTATGTTTTTTTATAGAACGTTATATTTTTGACAAATTATAAACTTTTGAAATTTATTTATCAGAGATGAAAGGAGTATGTCTTAGTAATTGGAAAAAAAAACTTTGTATGAGCTATTTATCTGGATATAATATTTATCTAGATATATATATATAGTAAAAAGCTATATATGTATCTAAAAAATCAGAATGAGCTATTGAGATGATAGGAAGGGCATGCATTTGATACTTCAACAGTATGAGCTATTGAATGTTGAGGAATTTCCAGCACAATCATTATTCGTATAGGAGAACAATTAAGGCTTTGTTCTTCGACAGTTCCATGTAAACAAGTAATGCAGCAAAAAAAAATCATTAGTCGATCATACCTTTGCGGCCAGGTAAGCAACCTCGTGTTTTTATACATGTGCCTGTCAAGGCTGCCCTCCGACACGAGTTCGTAGACGATGAGGAGACCTTTGCAGCTGTCACACCAACCTATCAACTGCACGAGATTGCGGTGCCTCAGCCGGCTGATGATCTTCACCTCGGCCTCGAACTCCTTCCTCCCCTGCACGGACGACTCCGAGAACTTCTTTATGGCCACACGGCGGTCCTGGCCGTCGATCTTGAGGCAGCCCTGGTAGACGTGGCCGAAGCCGCCTTTCCCCAGTTTCATCTCTTCCGAGAAATTGCTCGTCGCGGCCTTGAGTTCGCTATAATGGTACCTCTTTGGGCGGACGCCTTTCTCAAACTCAGCCTCGCCGTCGTGCTCATCGTCTAGTTCGCCGCCGCCGCCGCCGCCGGATGCTTCCTTGGATTTCTTCCAAATCCTCAGTTTCCGCCTCAGAACAAACCCAATTAAAGCGCATATAACCACAAACACAGCTGCAGCAGCAGATACTGCTATCGTGCTGCTATGCGCCTTGGAATGCCTTCTGGAGGTGATGGCTTGAGAGGGCACAGGTGCAGGTGCTTCCCCCGGTGACATGGCGAGAGAAGAGTTGAAGGACCACGACAGGAGCTGGTGCGCCTCGACGTTTCTGCCGGTGGCAGCAGAGAAGCCGACGGCCACCATCTGGGGCAAGCTTCTCCTCATGTCGACGTTGGCGCTGACACGGTACCGTGCCCCGTTCATCCGCAGGGTGACGGACAGTGTCTCCGTGCTGTTGTCGTAGGCGACCTCGGCGGCCAAGGTCTCACCGGACTTGATGCTCTTGTTGGGCGAGATGGAATCAGCAGAGAAGATGGAGTTGACGTCGATGCCGACGTGGTTGCCGTCCACCTCCCCCCACTCGGCGTTCTGGAACGTGTCGAACTCGACCGCCACGACGCGGTCGTCGCCACTGGCGTTCCTGTTGGTGCTGTCGTTGAAGAGGCCCAGGTTCCCGCCGAAGCTGCCGGGGGGCGGCAACCCGGACGGGTGGTGCGCGAGGAAGAACGCCATCCCGTCGGCGCTCGGCTCCGGCGAGTCCTGCCGAGCCGGCTTGATCCGGAAGGTGAAGGAGGTGGTGAAGCTGGCGAGCTCGCCGGTGGTGCCGTCCCAGAGGGGCATCGGCGGCGTGTACGTCAGCCGGCCGACGCTGTGGTTGTTGCGGTCGCCCATGACGTTCTTGGTCAGCTCGATGGCGTTCTCGGTGCTGTGGAAGTAGGCGTCGCCGGAGCAGGCCAGCTCTGCGTTCTGGGCGGTGCATGTGGAGTCGGGGTCTGAGAAGTTGAAGTGGAAGGAAAGCGAGGCGGCGAGGGGGACGTGGATGGAGGACAGCAGGTAGAAGAGGCAGCACAGCGTGGACAGAAGGCAGCGAGAGCTTGTCACCGCCATTGTTGGAGCTTGGTCGCAGCAGGGAGAGCTGCTAGGCTTGGTAGGAAAATTGTTGCACAGAGACACTCATGCTGACCAGGTCTGCAGGTGTCTCCATAGGAGCAGGACTAGGATGCAGCATTGTGGCTTACCATGGAGTGTCCAGCGGGAGCCCTGGACACATTAGCCATTCTTCCTTAGAAGTTGTCTATGGAGTACATCTCGTATCGTCCAAAGTAAAGCTCTGTTGTGTTCTGGAAGCAAGCATAGTAGCCGGCCTGGATTGAAGTGATATCCAGCTATTTATCAGGCCATTTGGCTGGTTTGGGATTTCGAGGAGGACTAAATAGGTGTGTGCAGGTGAGCACCAGAGCGGCCATACAAACGAGACAAATGAACACGGCCAAACTGAAAATGGACAGGTTGTTGATGGACTCCAAACGGAGGAATGCGATGGGAAGATCGGGTTCAGAATTCCGAAGAGTGGTGTGAGCTAGCCATTCGGGAGAGAATCCTTCTGCTTTCACCTGATGGGCTGCGGAGGAAGAGTCCAGGTGTCCGGCCCAAAACTGGTAAGCCTAGCGCATTCGTGGCCGTGTGTGCGTGGCTACAGTAATGGCCTAGGCTAACCCCGTTTGTAACCAAACTCGGTTGGTAAGGCCTCACAAGTCATCACTCATTACTGTCATTAGTAGGACGAACGGACAGGATACCGTCCTATATTGTTACTCTCTCTTGGTAAAAGAAATCGTTTTGATAGCGACACGGTCTCCTAAGCATAACTTTGACTTCTTATTTTTATAGAAATATTTATTGAAAAGTGATATATGGATATTTTTATAAAAGTATTTTTCAAGATAAATCTATTCAAATGGTTTTCACATTTCCAAACACACCAACCTGGAGGGAGTACTGTTTTTGTCTCGACCGATTTTGTATTTACGGTAAAAAAAAATAGTAACAGGACGCAAACTGAAACGACCAGACCGAGAACAGAAACGGGATTTCATCCGTATGTACAGTATACCATTTTTTTACCAGGAATAATCTAGTATTCATGGTATTTTCAGTTTAATTGTAGAGTCTGTATTGGGGTAGCTTTATTTGTTGTATTGGGCTATGTACTAGTGAATCTAGATAGCTTCAAAGTTTCTAGCTAATTACTGTTCTTTGTAGCTTTATGTAAATTACAGATTTGGATGGAATTACTTTGTGTCTCTAAGAACAAAAAAATTATGTACAATGAGTTAAATACCCCTCTCACTTACAATATTTTGTGTTTATGTGTACGAGAATTGTAATCCTCGTCATGAACAGATTGGCACTGCACATATCATGAAATATTTGCGCCATGGAGAGATTCATCAGCAACAAAAATGGTTGATGATAGTCATGATCCTATCTCAGCTGATGAATCAAGCCGGTCAACCAAAAGAAGGGCTAAGGTTTGGGATTATGTTGACTCATTAGATGGCAGAGACAAGGTTATTTGTAAATATTGTAAACTCCACTTATATTCTATACCGAGGAGATGCAATTCTCATCTAAATAGGCATATTGGTTTCCATTGTCAAAACATTACACAAAAGGACATAGATAGGTTCTTAGCAATCTTGAAGTCACCAACGGAGAACAAACTATATTTGACCCTATTGTCTTCTGAAGTTTGATAGCCAAGTATTTTGTTAGAGCAGATATTGCAGTTCATAAGGCAGATGATCCAAGTTTGATGGAACTATTGAACCATTGGATATTGTGAGTGTGAAAAATAGAGCAATATGCGAGTTTGGCGATGCTTTAGGAGGTATGTTACTCATGTGTTGAATATCATGGTTCAATCCTCACAAAAAAAATAATATCATGGTTCAATTAGCCTTGAAGGTCATTCCAAATGCAGTTGCTAGATCGTGAGACATTATCAAAATTGTAACATCTACACAATTTCTTATACAAATCTTCAATTTAGTTGTTCAAACATCAGGACTCAAAAGTAAGCCAAAGTTGTACTAAATGTTCAACATCATTGAAATCCAACATATGACATGTTGAACAAAGCATTGAGGTATAAGCAATAGATATACAATAGAGTAGCATCATGAATCTCCTTCAAAAGATTATTGGGAAAAGCAGAAGTTCTCCATGTTTTTTAAAGAGTTTAGTAAGGCAACAAAAGCTTTCTTTGCATACATGCATCCTACAACTCAATTGTTTCTGAAGGTGGTGATGGTCATTTGAGTTGTTCTACCTGATGAAACCTGGAGCTCCAATGAATTGATTAACGAGTTGGACAATCCAATGAATGCCAAGTTTGCAAAGTATTAGGCTAATCCTAATATTATTCTTCTTATTGTTGTTATGCTTGATCCATCCTCAAAAGCAAACATCGTCAGATTCTATTTTCCACACTGTTGGGGATAATGTCAAAGCTAAAATGAGAGAGATGAGACAATACATGGGCAACTATTATTTGGACTATGAAAAAGGTCATAAGGAGACACAGTTTGCCCTTGTTTATATTCCATTTTATGAGCGTACTCTAAGTGAGGCTACACATGAGTCTGATTTAAGTTGTTCACAAAAAAGCTAGATAGAATTTGCGTCCCAAAACTCAAGTGCTCATGCAGAAAGATCATAGTTGGATTCATACTTAGAGGATCATAGAGTGTTTGTGAGGGAATATAAGAAATTCAATGTTCTCGCATGGTGAGGTTGTCCAACTGAATTAGACGGTTGGTTGCTGAACTCACAAGTAGTGAGAGGAGCGAAGGAGAAATTGAGAGGTGGATCTTTGTAAACAATGATATTCTGGAGACCTCATTCATGTGGAGCACTAATTATAGTGCTAAAATTACAACTCATGGACCAAAATGCCCTCTTACCGACCCTAGATTCCAAGCATATTCCCATTCAAGTGAGGCATTTTGGTTCTTTTGGTTTACAAGAATATAAGTTGGAATTGTCATCCTTGAGGCTAACAATATCACATCCATTTAGCACCTTCAGTAGTCTCCCTCTGACTTCACTAGGCTTCGCCCTTACGTCACATGCAAACGTATCCTCACCGCCACCTCTTGGCTCTTGGCGTTGTCTGGGCCTCCTATTCATTCCCGGAGAACCCTCTGAGGTTCTAAAGGTGTCTTCATGTTTCAAAGATGGCTTCGCATATGAAGACAACTTCATGCCTTGGTTCTTTTGTCTGCACGCTTCTTGTGAAATGCTAAATCGATCTTGTGATTTTGCTTAGTGAATAGACACCTACGATAAAGTGATGAGGGAGTGGGGAGCGAAGGGTTCTAGCCCCAATATGTGGAAAAAGATTTCTAATGTGTTCCCAATCTTGCCTCTGATGGCTTGAGATTTTTTAGCTATTCTTGTGAGTATTGTGTCATCAGTGTTAGCTTTTAGTGCAAATGGAAGGATTTAGGAAAAAATACATCCCTTGCTCCTGAAACACTTGAAGCGACTATTGGAAGCATTGGTTTAATGGGTTCAATGACGATAAGGAAGGTTAATTTGTTGCCTCTAAACTTCAACTTTGTTGCACATGAACTGCGTAACAACTATTTTTCTTGTTCATCAATGCAGGTGACCTGCTGACCAGACAACACATGTTTACTTTGAACAATGAGGAAGATGGCTAAGGCTACAAGCATGTGATATTTTTCTTGTCCAGTAGGTATTTTACCTATTTACCTACTATTCGTGATAGTTCGGTGTTTTGAATTTTACTGTTTTGGTCATTCATCAGCCTTATGAGTAAAAGAAAACGCCTTCTAATCTAAATATCTAGCTACCGTAGTTTGGTAGTTTGAGTTTCATTGCATATGTAGTAGTTGCAACTCAAACTGAATATGGAAATATTTGACATTTAAGTAATCCAACTATTCAGAAAGTTTAGATTTGTCATTCATGCAATCATGTTGTTGCAAATCGTAAAACAAAATTAGTACCACACAAAGTAGCTTAGCCTTGCCATCTCTTCATGTTGTCGAGCCATTGTCAGTAGCTTTTGCTAATGGGCGGTGCTCAATTCTATTGCTTACACTGTAATGGTGTTTGTGGGTTTAACTCTTAAAACTTAAGTTGTTCACACTGTCATGGTGTTTGTGGGTTCAACTATTGCAAACTTTTGATGACGAATTGTTGAGCTACTATACATCTTATGTAGATGTTATTTCTTTCTCAGTTGATTATTTCTTTTAGATCCGAGACAACTTGCAAGTTAGGTTTGATTAGCTCTTTCTTTCTTTCTCTTTACACACGGCATGGCTATCTTTTCTCCATGCTTTCTTTATCTCTGCTTGCTAATTTGCTTACATGCAATGGCACTTCGACCATGAAATATGATTTTTGCCACTACACACCATTTATTAGCTTTTGACTTAACTATTGCTTTAGATCCAATAAGTTGTTGCAAGAAAAATGTATATTGTCGATACATGTATCGTCAATACATGAACAACATGCTTTGTTTAGTTTTTTTAAATACATGTGGTCATGTGTTAACTCCTGTATTCAGTTTTGCTGGTTACTGATAAAACTTGTATGTATCATTAGGAAGGAAAAAAGGCAAATTTTGCTACAGGACATCCAACTTCAATGAAATTGTCTAATTCACACCACACACGTTTTTGTAATGGTACTGAGCATATTTCGATGTTGGCGATGTGAATTGGCCAATTTCATTGAAATTGGATGTCCTGCAGCAAAATTTGATAAGAAAAAAATGCTGAATTCAGGAAGCAGGTAAATAAAGTTTGAGTGATGCTGTTGGCTATAGGAATGCTTGGTATATTGAGTCCAGTTTTAATTAGCACTATTCTTGAGAAAAAAAATACGTATAAATTACTGCATGTTTTCATGACTTGTTTGGAGACGTGTAATGTGTTTGGAGTTCTACTTTTATCACTTAAACTGTCAACTCTTCAGCCCTTATTTTCTTGTTTGCCGTTTCCTTTTCAATTTAATACTCGCTAGTGCGCTTTTCGCCTCCTGGCCTGCTGCTGCTGCACACAGGCCGTGCTCGTTTGTCGTTTGTGTTGCTTTATTTTAATTATTTTAATGCTCAACACTGCCGATGGACTGAACTCCCACTTGCTTTGCTGTGCTCCTAAGCCAACAGCCAGCCCACAAATTGAGGTCCATAATCAGCCCATGGATCTTAATAGGATTATGAATGGAGCAGGATTACCTTTAGCAAATCTGAAGTTGGATTGGATTTAGCTAGTGAGCAATGGATTGAATAGGATAAGGGTCATTCCTTATAAATATTAAAGGCTGAAGTGAGGGTTAGGATTGGATTACAATCCATTATTAGGCCTAAGTGGAGCATGAGCTGGCAGATCAATACTTTTACTTTTTTTTGAGACGAATGAAAAATTATATTAAATTATAACTGAGAACATCATCAATACTTTTACTTGTGATAGCGGACTCTTATGTAGCAATGCAATTCTGGTTCAAGTTCTCGATTACAGCTCGTTTCCATTTTATTCCCACTTTTAATTATACATTTCTGTATACTTGTATCTCAGTCTCGCTTCTACTACAGACTAGTGATATCTTTCTATCACTACCAGTAAAGAAATATGGTAACAGAAACGAAAGAGAATGTTTCCTGCATGTTTCTGTTCATTTTTATCCCAAATCATCAGCTATTAGAACTTGAACCAGAAACAAGTGTTGGAGCGGAAAGACGAGTGACACATATGGAAAGCATCTTAGAACTAAAACTAGCCTCTCCAATCACCAACTCAACCAGGCGCCAGACATCGGACACTTTTTAGACTGTTTGACACCGATCTCAACTTGGGAACGCTCCATACGCAAGGCAAATCTGCCTAGGAGCAAAGCAAACAGGCCCTTACCCTTAATCTAACAAGGGCAAGAACAGCGGAGATTTCGATTCCATGCTGCCCGTTCCACACGGCAATTTACCTGTCCCAATCAGCGCACTGAACACGCCGCGTGGGAAAAGCATCGACACGACCATCTCGATGATTTTGCACCGGTAACGGTGATTGGGCGATGGCGTGTGGAAACTGCAAACGAAACAGACGACGCGCGCGATGGGCACTGTGCTCGAGTCAGCTCCCATCATCGTCTTTTGTACGTGTCAAGTGGTTTAACAATCACAGGCGGCATTTGCTTACTCGCCTAGCTTACGCACTGACCGTGGCGCTTAGGGCGTCCGCAGCGGTGCTATTGATTTCAATAGCTGCTACAGGACCGAACCAAATGTGCACTCATATTCATGTGAAGTAATATGCACATGTCAGCGTTTGCTTTACCCGGCTCCGCGCTAGCGCCGAACAAGTCGCTAGCGTTTCACTTTTTTCTCGTTTTCTCCCCGCCACGTCAGTCCAAGCCTCCCACCGAGCCTAATCAGCTGGCGATTTGATGATTGTTAGGGACGCCCTTATGCGCTATCCCAGACCCTTAATCAAATGCACCCGCACATGAGAGATCTCACCATCAGATTGAATATAGTATCTATCCAGACTATTTTTTTGAGTGAGGGAGGACAGGCACGCAAATTTCAATTTATCTCAACTCCATCCCTACTAGATAATTGGTTTCCGCTCCTGCACTGCTTCAGATCCACGGATCACTGGTGGATCTAAACCTGACATTACTGTTAAAACCTGACAAACAGATAAACAGTAATAAATCGAAAGATATCACTTTCAGATCAAGACAAGACTCGGGAGTGATAATATAAGATGATGGTAACTACCGCGGCAAGATATCACTTTAACCCGACGGTGACTTTCAATTTTCTATTTTTTGTTGATATATTTTATCATTACATTTAAATTTTTTTTCCAAAACGGTAAAACCGAATTTCATTACCCGAGAGCAACGAAATTACAAGAGTTCGATAACAGTAACAACCCAACCCCAAAACGTAACATACATGCCGACAGCCACATTGGAATGAACACAGAGGGTTCAAACCAACGGGTAAACCTGACAGACGAACCCCTCCTCGCGCAAAACAAAAACTCCAAAAACCGTTCAACACAGCCCGCAGACACCAAGTCCCCGATTAGTCTAAATTTATTACATGCCCGTTGGCAAAACATACTGCCAGCGCACAGGCTGCGATCGGTCCTCTAACGAAGCCACCTTTCCCCTTCTGAAGGTCGAAGTATCATATCACTACCAGGCGATTATCTCCTCCATCCACGCTCTCATGTTGGTGAAAATGAAGCGCCGTAGCCTTGAGGACCTCCGCTCCATGTTCCATCTGCGTCGAGACTGCGTCCTTCTGCAAACCTGCCCAGTAGGTTAACATGGAGCAAATTAGGCAAATGATCTCAGTGGGAGTTTTGACTCTTTTTCCTTCAAAGCATATGCTGTTTCTTATTTTCCAAATTGACCAGCAAACTGCTGCCAACCCAACAAAGAACACACGTTTTCCACCAGGCAAGTGCCGATTGATCCAAATCCAGTACTGAGAAAAAGAACTCGGTCTTACAGTTGCCCCAAGTATGTAGGCCATAATGCTCCAAACATATTTCATCACAGGGCATTCAAACATCAAATGATTGACAGATTTTGTGTCTTGACAGAATGTACACGCAGGGCTACCTCTCCATTTTCTCTTGAGCAAATTGTCTTTGGTCAGAATAGAATCTTGCAAAGTCAGCCACATAAATATTTTGACCTTAAGAGGTATCTTAGCTTTCCAAAGCTGTTTGTTCCCATCCCCTTCATCATTCGTGAACAAATGTTTGTACATTGATTTTACAGAGAAATTACCAGATTTCTCCCATTTCCAAGTTACCCCATCAGCCTTTTCATTAGTCTTATATCTGAAAAGCATATCATGTAACTCTCGCAGCTGATTCTGTAATTCTTCTGAGAGCCATCTTCTGAAAAAGAGTCTCCAACTACGACAGCAAATAGTATGCACAGAGCATTTTTTATCAAAACAAATATCATATAAGTTGGGAAATCTATCTTTCAAAGGAATAGACCCACACCAAGTATCATGCCAAAAATCAATCCTCTTTCCATTTCCAAGCCGCATTATTCTCCCTTTAACATATATGTGTTTTATTTTGACCAAATCATTCCACACAGGGGAATTAGATGGCTTTTGGGTAATCTGAGAAATCCAATTGTTTTTCAAATATTTCCTTTTAACAATTTCTTGCCAAACCCCTTCTTCATGTTCCAACTTCCACCACCATTTGCATAAAAGACTTCTATTCATTTTTTTCAAGTCTTTGATACCTAAACCACCATTCTTTTTTGGCTTTGTAATAATTTTCCATTTCACCAAATGATATTTCTTTTTCATCCCTCTCCTTGCCAAAAAAATCTCTTCCTGATTTTATCAATTTTTCAATAACAGTACCAGGGAGTAGGTACATGGACATGGCATAAGTTGGCATACTACTTAGACAAGAATTGAGCAAAATGGTCCTTCCACCAATGGACAAGGAACTACCTTGCCACCCATCCAACCTTTTCATGATTTTTTCATTGAGTGGCAACCAATCCGCAACATGGAGCCTGGAGCGCGAGACAGGGACTCCTAAATATTTTATTGGCCATTTACCCGTTGAACAGTTGAAAGTATCAGCATATTCCATAGTTTTATTTATGTCTTGGCTAATCATGATGATTTCACTTTTGCTAAAATTAATTTTAAGACCAGACATGATTTCATACCAGTACAGCAGGTATTTTAAATTAGTAGCTTGCTCTTTGCTATCCTGGATACATAAGATGGTATCGTCGGCATACTGTAAAATAGCTTAATTTTAAGACCAGACATGATTTCATACCAGTACAGCAGGTATTTTAAATTAGTAGCTTGCTCTTTGCTATCCTGGATACATAAGATGGTATCGTCGGCATACTGTAAAATAGCTATTCCATTTTCAACGTATTCAGGCACCAAGCCAGTTATGAGTTTGTTCTTTTGAGCACTATTCATCATTTTGGCTAGAGTGTCAGCCGCAATATTAAACAGAAAAGGAGACAAAGGATCTCCTTGTCTCACCCCTTTCCCAGTAGAGAAATAGGGTCCTTGAGTATTATTCACCTTAACACTAAGGGTTCCAGTAGTCACAATATCTTTTATCCATCTACACCAAAGGTTATGAAAACCCCTCTGCTCCAAACATTTGAACAGAAAATTCCAATTGATTTTGTCATAAGCTTTTTCGAAGTCAAGCTTAAGAATTATGCCATCTTTCTTTTTAATTCTGGTATCATGCAAGATTTCATGCAGCGCCATCACTCCATCCATAATGTTTCTGTTTTTGATAAATCCAGATTGGCATTTATTAATGATCTTTCCCATAATTTTTTCCAATCTCAACATAATTGTTTTTGTAAAAATCTTGAACACCACATTAAGCAGACAAATCGGTATGTATTGTTGAATTCTATTGGCGTCCTTTATTTTTGGTAGTAAAGTAATGACACCATAATTAAAACGGCCAATATCCAGATTATTCTGATGGAAATCCTTAAACAGGGTCAGGAGGTCCCTGTTAATGATGTTCCAACAACTCTGATAGAATTCAATGGGCAAATGATCAGGCCAGGAGCAGTATTTTTCTCCATCGAAAAAACTGCAAATTTGATTTCATCCATATCAAAATCCTTAGTCAACTCCTTATTTTCTTCCTCAGAAATTTTCTCCCCAGGATCCCAACAATTTTGGATCAACATGAATATTTGAATTGTTCGAAGGGCCAAAGAGATTCTTATAATAATGAGTGGCGTGTTCAGAAATCAACTCATCACCTTCTATATTCCCATTATCCCCTTGAAGACAGAAAATGGTGTTTTTCCTCTTTTTTCCATTAGCAATCCTATGGAAATATGTTGTATTGTTGTCACCTTTTAGTAACCAATTTGAGTTTGATCTTCTATGCCAGTAACTTTCCTCCTCCTCCAGAAATTTCACTAGTTCTTTCTGGATAAACACCTTCCTCTCTAGCAAATTGGATGGTAAACTATCCTCTTCCTCCAGAATCTCTAATTTCTCTAACTCCTCTCGCAAGAGCTTCTTGTATTTTCTATTGTGACCTTTAATACTCTGACCCCAGCCTTTAAGAAATTTTTTGATTCTATTAACTTTAATGCACCATCGTTCAATGTTACTTTTTGCTATTACTTTCTTGTTCCAAATCTCACTCATTTTAGGAATGAAATCAGGATGATTGATCCAAGAATTTTCAAAGTTGAAAGACTTTGAATTCTTGCTTTGACTCAACTCTCTGCTATATATGATGGGGTTATGATCAAAAGTATATCTGGGTAACTTTTTAATGTTGCATAAAGGGAATTCCTGCTCCCAGCTACTAGAGATGAAGACTCTATCCAATTTTTCCAATGTAGGATCATTTCGATTGTTACTCCAAGTGTATTTCCCCCCCTTGCAGAGCCAAGTCTCTGAGCTCATACAAATTGATAATCCTATTGAAAATGTCAGAGAATCTATTTTGTGTGAAGTTTTTATTTTTATCTTCACTAAATCTTAGAATGTTGAAATCCCCACCAATCAACATTGGATATTTACATTTTAGGCACATAATTGCAAGTTCACTTAGAAATTGATCTTTAAATTCATCTTGAGCAGGCCCATAGACATTCACAAGAGAAAGGTTTTTATTCAGCATTTTGTCATGAATATTAGCAACAATGGTGTATTCGCCACTCTCAAAATTTTCCAAGTCAAATCTTTCAGTTCTAATGCCACTAAGCATTCCTCCAGATTTCCCTTTAGAAGGGATCCAGAACCACTTGAAATTCTTCTGACTATCAAGAGTTCTAAAGAATTTCTTATTAAAATTTTTCCTCATTGTTTCCTGAATACATATGAAGTCAGCCTTATATTCCCCAATAAGATCTTTAGTAAAAGTACTCAAACCTTTTTTATAGGCCCCTCTGCAATTCCAAATGAGACCTATCATTTGTAAACCTTTTTGATTGTTTTCCTATCCCTGAGATTAAATCTAGGGCTATCATTACATTTAAATAGATGTTACTATCTAATGTTTTACATTTAATATTAATGTATCATGTATATCTTACTGTTATCAAGATTATACTACAATTACAATGAGTTGCTGCTGCTGCTGCTCACCGTTCGCACGCTGCTGCTCGCCGTTCGCACGCTGGTTTAGCGGTTGCCTTCGCTTGCTCGCCATGGAATCCGGTGGCGCAGATGCTGCTCGCCGTGGGGTCCCGCGGCGTGGGTGCGCCTCGCCGCATAGTCCGACGGCGCAGGAGTTCGCCGCGGAGGAGTTCGCTGCGGAGGAGTCGGAGGAGATCGCACCGGACTCGCAGATGGAGATGGACCTGATACCGGATTCGCAGATGGCGCCCGACTCCATCGCGCCGGACTCCAAGATCGCGCCTGACTCCATCGTCGCGCAGGACTCCGTCAATGGACTCAACTCCGTCGAGGCGCCACTGGTGGTGCCGGACTCCGAGAACCTGTTGCTGTCCGTCGGGGGGCTGGACTCTGTCGACCCGCTGCAGTCCGTCGAGGTACTGGACTCCATCATCGCGTAGGACTCCGTCGACATGGTGCCGGAATCCTTGCCGCCGGGCGCTTTTGTATGTGGTTCATGTCATCTCGTCCATGAGGACCGTGAAGCATGGAACCGTGTGCACTCGCGGTTCTATCCATGCCCTCGCTGTGGTCTCATCCACGCGGACTACTCTATCAACGCCATGCTCGGCCGCATCAAGTTGGACTGCGAGCTTTTCATCGAGCAGTACAAGTGGCTGCTGCCAGGAAAGGATGACGTGAAAGCATGGTAAGATAACTAAGATTGTTTCATGCAGCATTAGTAGCATTGGCTAAATTTAGTTCTAATTAACCTCGGCTAAATTACAAGGAGTACACGCAGCATTACAAGGAGTACATGCAGCATTACAAGGACTTAAGCTAACTAGCATCATTCTTATTGTTTCATGCAGCAAGAATAGCCTTGGCTTCATCTAGCAAAGATGCATCGCAAGGGATAGAAGTTGGCAGCCGATCTTGTCTTTCTAATGTTTCTTTTCTCATGTGAGGTATCTTGAACTTGTTGCAACCTTTCACTTTCATAGCTTCAATGAGGACACTTTGAAGTGTTACAAACATTCTGTTTGCTTTGTGTGCCGAGTACTCCATGAATGCCTACAAAACAATTGCGCAAGAAATGAATGAATGAATGAGCAAATTAGTTGTTGAAGAAAACATTGAAACATGTGTGAACAAATTGATCAAATTACCTCTAGAGTGGCGCCTAATCAAACCTTTTTTCAAATACTTTTGAATCTTCCATTTGCTCATGTTAAGCTTGCTATACACATCCTCTATAGTCATTCTTTCCTTTAGAGGGATGTTGCGCAATGCTTCTAAATCAATAGGGATTGCCTTACGGCCAACTTTACCCTTCTTTAGACTAGAAACCACAACCGGAACATTGTTTGCAAGTTGTGTTTTACCTCGCTTCCAAAGACGCTGAACTGACCGAATGTTAAGGCCAAATTGATGTGCAACAATTGTAGTATCTTTGTTGCCTAGTTTGCCATTGTTGCTTCTAGCCAACAAAGCTTGTTTTCGGAGCTCTTCAGCCATTTGTTTCTTTCGGTTGGGTTCTTGAACTTGCTCTTCCATGGTAGCCTCCACTGCGTGTTCTGTTGAAACGAAAACAAACATTAGTTGCCGGCAGCATGTTCGGTTAAAAGAAAACAAGCACATTTACTAATAGCCTGGACACGGCATGTTCTACCAGTGCAAAAAAAAAAAAAAAAGCACTTCTATTAATGCTAGCTGTGCATACTGTGAAAAAAAAATAGGCACGGCATGTTCAACAAAAAAATACTAGCTGTGCATACTAGCTTACCGGGCAGGTTTTGTAGATAATCGAAATCAACCGCACCAAACTCGTCTAGTGGCAAGTTAAAATCAAACCCTGTCAAAAAAAGAAGAAAGAAAATGAGAAACGTTACCGCACGTTGTTTAAAGTGGAAAGAACGAACTGAGAAAAAAATACTTTGCATGCGGCTGCTGTGTTAATCATAAAAGGAAAGAACATTACCGTTGTTGTTGTTATCCTCTAATATTGGCTCGTTGAGATCCAAGGGAAGGTTGCCGTCGTCATCTTCTATACGAACGTTAAGATCAAACGCAGGGAAGGTTGCCATTACGCCGTACGGAGAAGTGGAAGGAGCACAGAACAAGCTAAGCCATGTCGTACTAGATTGACAAGAGAGGCGCCGTTGTACTAGATGAATAAGCAAGCAAGCAGGCGTAGGAGGAAACAAGCAAGCAAGCTGATGCGTTTAAGTAAAGCAGCAACGAGAGTAGTCCAAGCGTCCAGACGAGCGCCAACAGCAAAAAAAAAAAAAAAAACAGATTAGCGCCAAACTACGAATGCGTAATTCAGCAAACGAAAACTGAGCACCAACGAAAAAATGAAGCAAATGCACGCGCGGACACATTCAAAATCAGCTGCAAACGCTCCCAGACGAGCGCCAACAGAAAAAAACGCAGCCAAACGCAAAAAAATAAGCCACACGCACCCGCAAAGTGCCATGCAGAGGGGCCAGCATCCATGCAAAATCACCTGAACCAAAAATATGGGTGGGGAGAGGGATTCGAACCCTGCCCGCATCCCCCCACACGCCTCGGGACGCTCCCACCTGACCAACCGAGCTCCAATAGAATGTTGTCTAGGAGACACCCGCAGCCATATTCAATAAGGGAAAACTAGGAAGATTACACCATATTTAATGACTCATTGGTAATCGCAATCATGTCCTAAACGACATGTATTCCCTATACGGAGGGAGTATATGAACATCTCTGATTGTGTAACCGAGCACATCATTTGTAAAGTCAGAAGCAGGTAACATAGATGCTAATTTATAGGGTGACATTGTATTTTTCATATTAGTAGAGTGGATAAACTTTTCTTAAACAAAATGAGAATCATATGGATATTGTTATCAATGGTGATCTACTAAATTAAAGGCTAGATGCTTTTCATTGCCATAATGAATTTAATTTTTAAGATTTATCTTGTTACCCTAGATATTGTTTGGTTTGAGGAGCAGCTCCGTCCGGCATCAGTACGTGCGGCATGGTGTCGTCCGACGGTTTCTGGAAGAATCAATCAATTCTGCTTTTATGCTAGTATTTTTTTTTTTTTGAGGAAATGCTTTTATGCTAGTAGAATGTACGCTCTGGTGACGGACGGACTGGGTTCGTGAAGCAAACCAAACAACGCAATTAGGCTTGGACGTAGGATCGGATGCCTCCGCATGCTGTGACTCCGTGAACCCAACACGCGCTGAAAAAGGACCCGATTATTCGGTCGTGAGCCCTTGATCTGGGCTAGGGCATAGATAGAATTAGGTAAGATAAAATTGATTGGAAAGCCCAAAATTAGACCAAAGCAATTACGTCTGCTAGAATAACAAAAAAAAAAAAGCGCAGTCTAGAACGCCCGTGGCTTAGGTTGCACACAGTTTGCCACCAGTTGCTCAATAAAGGTCAAAACTACCGAACTCCCGTCACAATCGTCATTGTCGTAAACTCAAGACGTCGATAATTCAAACACTTGGTACCCGACTGTCGAGGCAACGATGACCGACTAACTTTTGCAGTTGCCTACCTCCACAGAGAGCAGGACGACGTGCATTATCAAGCCGATCAATCTACCGACAAGCTAGCATTTTTATACTTTACGCAGCGGCAGCGAGCACACGCATGGCTGCTAGCAGGTCGGCGGCGATGACCATGAGCTCCACAACACGCCTCGTCGTCATCTCGCTGGTCTACTTGATGGTCCGTGGCACCAGCCGTGGTGCCCTCCGCGCGTCCTGCCTCTCCTTCGACTTCGACTTCTCCAACGCCTCCACGTTCAGCCTCGCGGACTTCACGACCGCGGGCGCCGCCGCATTCCACGGCCAACTCTTCGACCTCACGGCGAACGCGTACAGGGCTGGCCTCTCCTTCAGCGTGGGCAGGGTAGCGTACGCGCACCCGGTGCCGCTTCGGGACAAGGCGACGGGGCAGGTGGCCAGCTTCAGCACCGCCTTCTCCTTCGCCATCAACATCACCGACATGAACAACAAGGGCGACGGCATGGCCTTCTTCCTCGGCCACTACCCGTCGGCGCTGCCGCCCAACTCGGAGGGCGGCGCCCTTGGGCTTTGCAGGCCAGACTACTGCCTCAACCGGACCGTCGTCGGCCTTGGCCAGGACAGGGACAGTAGGTTCGTGGCCGTGGAGTTCGACACGTTCAACGACAGCTGGGATCCGCACGTGACCTACGACCACATGGGCATCGACGTGAACTCGATCGTGTCCGTGGCCACCATCACGCTGCCGAGCTTCAGCCTGAACGGGCAGATGAGCGCGCGGGTGGATTACAACGGCAGCACCAGCGTGATGGACGTCGAGCTGAGGTTCGATCGCAGCCCCAAGTTCGGCGACGCGACACCGACCTTCAACGTCAGTGCCAAGGTTGATCTCGGCACGGCGCTGCCGGAGCGGGTGGCCATCGGGTTCTCGGCGGCAACTGGCTCGTCCATTGAGCTGCACCAGCTGCTCTCTTGGTCCTTCAGATTGGTAGCTCCTTGGAGCCCACCCGGCCCAGACTCGACTAAAGGTGGTTCTCTTAAACGCAACTGATATATCATTGTTACTGATGATGCAACAACGTACTGTATTACACTTACGCATGCATCATCAACCATCTTATGTGATATATGTAGGTGATTCGAATTCCAGAACCGGACTAAAAGTTGCTCTCGGAGTTACCAGCTCCATATCCGTCATTCTCTGCCTAGCAGTTGTTGCCCTGCTCCGCGCACTACGAAGGAAACACCTGGAGTTGGCTGAGATACAGCTAGAATCGGAAGCTCGAGGCAAGCTCATGGACGAGGAGTTTGAGAAGGGCTCAGGGCCCAAGAGGTTCGAGTACGGCCAACTCTCGGTCGCAACCAACGGCTTCTCTGAGGAGGAGAAGCTCGGCGAAGGCGGCTTCGGCGCGGTTTACAGAGGATTTCTGAGAGAGCTAGACCTCCACGTCGCCATCAAGAGAGTGTCGAGAGGTTCAGAGCAAGGGAGGAAAGAGTACGCCTCAGAGGTGAAGATCATAAGCCGGCTGCGGCATCGGAACCTTGTGCAGCTCATCGGGTGGTGCCACCAGGGCAGGGAGCTACTGCTGGTGTATGAACTGATGAGCAACGGCAGCCTCGACACCCATCTCTACGACCCAGTCGTTCTCCTAACATGGCCTGTCAGGTAAGAGTAAGACCAAGCAAAGCCAGCTATAGCATAGCAGGGTAAAATCTTGATGTCCTGCTGACTGCTGTATGTGCAGGTTCAAGATCGTGCTGGAGTTGGCGTCTGCGCTCTTGTACCTTCACCAGGAGTGGGAGCAGTGCGTGGTGCACAGGGACGTCAAGCCCAGCAACATCATGCTGGACGCCTCCTTCGGCGCCAAGCTGGGCGACTTCGGCCTCGCGAGGCTCGTCGACCACGGCCGCGGCTCCCACACCACCAACCTGGCGGGCACCCTGGGCTACATGGACCCGGAGTGCCTCGTCACCGGCCGCGCGGGTCCGGAGTCCGACGTGTACAGCTTCGGCGTCGTGCTCCTCGAGATCGCCTGCGGCCGCCCGCCCGTGGTGCTCGACCAGGAGCACCAGGACCAGGGCAGGACGCGCCTCGTGGAATGGGTCTGGGGCCTGTATGGGAGAGGGTCCGTTCTTGAAGCCGCCGACGAGCGGATGGGCGGCGAGTTCGACCACGGCGAGATGGAGCGGGTGATGGTCGTCGGGCTGGGGTGCGCCCATCCAGACCCCGGCCTGCGGCCTTCCATCAGGCAGGCTGTGAGCATGCTTCAGTGTGAGGTGACGCTGCCAACGCTGCCTGAGAAGATGCCCACTCCCAAGTACACCTGACTCGGTGACTCAGTGCCGTCCGACTCGCTACCCGCTAACGAAATGTCCACCCCGAGCCCGAGCCCCAAGTACAAATGTGTATGTATAGTTTGCAGTGTCGTGCTTCAAGGGGTCAAGAGAAATAGTTCAACGTCAACTGTGACATCGAGCGTGTTAGACAGAAATAAGGATGAAATTAGAGTTCCTATCTATTTTGTATATGGCCATAAGAGACACTAACGTGATTGATTGTAGATTTGGCAAAGGCTTAAGGGCTTGTTCGGTTAGGGCTGGTTCTGGGTGGGAATCAATCCTGGTGAGCACTGCTTATATAAGTTAGGCAAGCAATCCTGACTGGAATGTTTCCAGGGCACCAATCCCTGTCAAACGAACGCAGCCTAACTTGGCCCGTTACTCTTACCCGTAATACGGTAGGGCCTGTTTTGAATGAAAGTATTTCCAGAAATTAATTAGAGAACCATTAGCTGCTCACCTAGCTAGGTGGGAACTGGGAACATAAGCCAAAGAGCCAAAACCAGCCCAGTAAGGAAAGAATGGAACAAACAACGAAGGACAGTACTTGTTGGGAGGAAAAAGGAAAGAATGGAACGAAGTACAGTACTTGGGAGGGACAATGAACATACCAATAAAAGACACCAAATACTCTCTCCGTTCTAAATTATAAGACGTTTTGGCTTTTTCTAGACTCATAGCTTTTGCTATGCACATATATGTATGTTATGTCTTAGATACATAGCAAATGCTTTGAATCTAGAAATATCAAAACGTCTTATAATTTGGGACATGGGAAGTAGCATATAACTCTGCAAAAACCCATACAACAATCAAAGGACTCAAAAAAAATGCAAGGAACAAAAAATAAATTTGCAAATAAAAAAACAGGAATTGAAAGAGTGAATAAAATTTTCTGATGTAACACAGAATAACCCGTGCAGGAATTTTACCAAATGGAACTTATAACAACATTTATATCAGCACTAAAATATATTAACACCATTGTCACCGCTTCACTACTACTTCAAACTGTATTTCAGACGATACATTACCAAGTATTTGAAGTATCCTTATTTTGAGGTCAAGATACTCTACCTTAGAAAGCAAGCATATTTAACCCTCTTGAATACACTCGGCCCCCATGTGAGCAGTGGCGGACCCAGCCGTGTTTTGGGTAGTCCCAGGACTACACCAGATTCCCGGCGACCAAGGTAACGGAGCACTGTAGCGAGAACTGTAGCGTACTGTGGAGCACTGTTCCTATACTGTATGCCTACCCAATAAAATGATTCTGGGTCCGCCACTGCATGTGAGCGCTAAAAAAGTGTGATAATCCTATCAGAGGTAGGCACCACATGAATGTCTTCACCAGCACCAGACATTAGCCTGGATAAAGTTCCAACAAGAGTTGTGATTACTTCTGGAACTACAAGATGTTGAAAAATAACCACTATTGTGCAGTCATTATTATGGTGGTCTTTTGTGAGATTTATAGGTATCTTTCTTCGCCTTATGTTGTAGATTATTACAATTTATATGGCATGAAAATATAGCTAAAATACTTCATCAGAATCTCTAGAGAACAGTCATGAAAACATTCACATGCAGAATAAGAACCAGATAACAAGAAAGAAATATGTAGTGGCATGCAAACAGAGAGGTACCCACTACCCAGAGAAGTCAGTGATGTGAGCTATATTTTATCAGAAATATTGGATATGATGGGTAACAATTAATGATGCATCCTGAGAACTCCTTAAGGTAATTGGTACCAACTACCACAATCTCTGGGAATAGTTCTACCGGACATGTGAAAATGGTGTGGAGATTTTTCATAAAGTACTTCAATAGTATCATAATTGTATTGAAATAAATAAAATAAATAAGCACAAACACAAAGTTGTGTTTTGAGAGATCCTGTGTTGGTTTCTAAATCAGTAATTTAGTGACCAGATGCTGTAATTACCAACAAATTAGATTGATAGAACCCAAGACCAAGACTAAGCATGTACTAATAGAGAATGGCTTCTAAACACAGTTATCCGACAGGGTTAAAGGTCAAGCAAATGCAAAGTACGAGGGAGAAAAAAATGATATAAGTGATGAGCAAAGATGGAAGGACAACATTAAAATTCGCAAATATACCACAAAGGACATCAGATTTGAAGGATGGGAAGTCAGATGTACAACTGGCTCTGCTATCAGCCATGCTGTAATTTCAACAATTCGATTTCAGTAAGAAAACAATGGCTATATCTAGTCACATTCATATTGCCATTTTAGCCCACACGATTCATGAATCCATACTTCATACTTGGACATAGATGTTTCACATTTTTTTACATGCCCTCTAAAGTTTCCTAAAAAACAATTGTGACCTGATTGTATTGTGGGTGTGCAAAATCCAGAAGAATCCCAGAAATTTCCTATAGCAATCCCCCAAATATTTCTCAGCACAAACACCTCTTAGATGAAGCAAACATAGTATGCATGACCTACAGATTTCGATTTTATCTTGTTATAAATTCTTATTTTCATTTTGGAATATTTTCATCTGTACCACGGAACGATACTGTATTAGGTACAGTTCTCCAAATTGATCAACAGCAGCCATTTCAACAGAAAATAGTGCAGGACAGTGTTCTTAAGGTGCCACCTTAGGTGACAAGGTGTCCACGCGGTCCTGGGCGTCTACGTCAACAAAGAGGGGAGGGAGAAAGGGAACAAGCAGCAGAAGCCTACACATCCCTGGCAGCTCTGCCACTGGTGGCCGATGCAAACATCTGCCTGTTCAGCAGCGGCGGTGACTGATCTGGAAAGGGAGTGGCAACTACGGCTAATCTGGAATGGGGGAGCAGCGGTGGTGATTCCACTCGAGGGGCAAGGAAGCAACGGGGAGGAGAGGCTAATGGCTGGTATAGAGAGGGCATTGAGAGCACCTGAGGTTATAGACTGCTTAATTCACTATGGGAGGGGAGGGAGGGCTGCTTGGTGGGCTGGGCCAGTCTCCTTCCCATTCTCCTTCCCGTTTTCTCCTATTTTTCTTCCATCCTTCTCTGCTGTTAGTTTGGTGTTGCTAGACTGGTACGGAATCACCTCACCTTGCAGGTGCCTAGGCATTGCCTAGGTGTTGTGAGGGGGGGGGGGGGGGGGGGGGGGGGGGGGGTGTTCACAACTCACTTCACCACCCTGAGACCACAGCTCACCTCACTACCTTAAGAACACTGCTACAGCACAAACTCAGAACAAATCTTTAGTTAAATACCACACATTGTCATGCTCAAAACTGTCACTTGTAGGTATAAACTGGTATAGGATATAGGGTCAAACTATATAGTGTATGCGGATGAAGGCATGCAATTCATTGCTACTAGTACTTAGATTAGGAGTTTAGGACACTGGTAGGTATAGAATGGATGAGTACGTAGATTGAAGTATTTAGTATATGTGGATGAAGGAATAATTCATTGCTACTTGTATTCAGATCAGGGCACTGACGACAGACAACAGATCAATCAGGGACAGCAAATAATATATAACAGCAGGCTAATATTATTCATTACTCCTGATCCCGTTCTTATGAAAGCAATGGCAAAATATAACATATGACAATGTTTAACCCAGTAGTAAACAAGTGCACTGATATGAGCTGGAACTATTTCAACACTGCAATTTCTGTGAGAAGCAGCAAAGGCCAGATCAGGTCACGTGACTAGATCTTGACATTTTAGCTCATCATGTTAGGCACACTTGGCCTCACAATTCTATGTGAAAAAATTAGGACGTGAATTGGATATAGATTTGTATTTGAATCCTACTCCCTCATTTCCAATTATAGGTCACATTAGTTTTGTTCTAAGTCAAACTTCTCTAGCTTTGACCAAGTTTATACTCCCTCGGTTTCAAACTGTAAGTCGTTTTAGCTATGTCCTAAATCAAACTTCTCTATCTTTGACCAAGTTTATAGTCACAACATCAAACTAGATTCATTAGATTAGATACACAATGAAATATATTTGATAATGTTTTTATTTGATACACCATGAGATATATTTGATACAACATGAAATGTAGATGTTAATAATTTTTCCTATAAACTAGTTAGACAAGCTTGACCTGGGACAAAGCCAAAACTATTTACAGTTTGAAATGGATGGAGTAGAACATTGCACCAACATTTACATATGAAATTAGTTTCATTAAGTTCTCCATAAAATGTCTTGATACTGCATTTATTTGAACCCATAGATGTTAATACATTTTTTTAGAAAAAACTGGTCAAAGTTAGAGAAGTTTGACTTAGGACAAAGCTAAAGTGAACTATGGTTTTGAACAGAGAGAGCAAGTTTGTACTAATTTGAATTAGTACCAAAAATCCCTAGAGCGCAGCCCCAAATAAACAATCTCAAAGGCATTACAAAAATGGAATCTTGTTATCCAGGGCTCAGCTTGCTGCTTGTGTTGATATCCTAAAAGCAAGACAGCGCATGCCATATTTCTGGATGTGCACAGGCACTTGTTGAACCATATTAATAAGAAACATTTCAGCATAACCAGCAGCAAGGGTCTTAGATGCACGGTCTAGAGAATCTGATTTATTCTTGTTCTAAATATTGCATTTAATGGAACAGAACAAGACCTTACTAGGTTACACTTCTCCAAATTGATCAGAAGTTAATTTCAACATCATAGAGAAAATATCTGATTCACAGATGTACGCTCAGAACAAAACACCATGAAAATATTGCACATTATCCTTTGCTCCAAATGTCATCAGATATGCTGAACAGGTGCACGATTATTTTATCATGTGATGTAAACAAGGCACCATGGCATCATCCCTTTTGAAAGAAAACAGGATATAACAAAGAGCAGGCAGCTAAGAGCCATATACCTATGTATGCGATCCGTGTACACTCTCGAGTGACCATTTGTCATGAAAGATGCCTCAGTGTTGTGACCACTCGATGCTCTTGAGGTCAATGCCAGCCTTGGCCATCTCATAGAGTGGGCTCATGTCACGGAGCTTCTTCACCTGATGCACAGTAAGCTCAATTGCTCTGTCCACCTCTTCCTCAGTGGTAAACCGACCGATGCCAAAACGAATAGAAGTGTGCGCCATATCCTCCTCCACTCCAAGTGCCCGCAGCACATATGAGGGCTCCAAGCTGGCACTAGTGCAGGCACTACCGCTTGACACAGCCACCTCCTTCAGACCCATCAGTAAGCTCTCCCCTTCGACATACGCAAATGACAAATTGAGGTTGCCTGGGTAACGGTGCTCCATGCTTCCATTGATGACAATATCATCGACCTGCGCACGTATGCCATCAAGCAGCCTCTGCTGCAGAGCACTGACACGCCTGTGGTCATAATCCATCTCTTGAGCAGCAATCTCACAGGCAGCCCCAAATCCAACAACAAGCGGCGTGGGCACAGTCCCACTGCGGATGCCACGCTCCTGCCCACCACCGCTCATCTGCGGTTCCACCCTGATGCGCGGGCGGCGGCGAAGGTAGAGGGCCCCCACGCCCTTGGGCCCGTAAATCTTGTGGCCGGACAGGGACATGAGCCCAATCCCCATCCTGTTGACATCGATCGGGATCTTCCCCAGCGCCTGAGCAGCATCAGTGTGGAACGGCACGCCTTTCTCCTTGCAGATGCGCCCAATCTCCTCGAGCGGCTGGACGACGCCGATCTCGTTGTTGACGGCCATGACGGACACCAGCCCGGTGTCCGGGCGGATGGCGTCCTCGAGGTGCGCGAGGTCGACGAGCCCGTCCTTGCGCACGGGGAGGTAGGTGACCTCGAATCCCTCCTGCTGCAGGTACCTGCAGGAGTCGAGCACGCACTTGTGCTCGGTCTGCGTGGTGATGACGTGGCGGCGGCGCTCGCGGTAGAAGCGCATGACGCCCTTGACGGCGATGTTGTTGCACTCGGTGGCGCCCGAGGTGAAGAAGATCTCACGCGGGTCGGCGCCGACGAGGGAGGCGACGCGGGCGCGGGCGTCCTCGACGGCGGCGTCGGACTCCCAGCCGTAGAGGTGGGTACGGGAGTGAGGGTTCCCGTAGCGGGAGAGGTAGAAGGGGAGCATGGCGTCGAGGACGCGCGGGTCCACGGGCGTCGTCGCCTGCATGTCCATGTACAAAGGGCGGCCCGAGATGCGCACGCCCTTGACGGTGATGGCCTCCTCGTCATCCTCCGAGGCCACCGCCGCAGGTGCGGCGGCCGTGGAGAGAGCGCGAGCGGGGATGGGGGCGCCGCGGCGGAGGAAGAGCGGGAGGAGGCGGCGGGAGAGGGCCATGTCGTGGGGTGGCGACCGGCGACGAGGGGTTAGGGTTCAGGGGAGGTTTAGAGGTTGGGGGCGCCGCCGCTGAGCTCCCGTTTTGGCGGAGGGGCGATTTGGGAATTGCTGATGAGAAGGGGAAGGTGGGGAGTGGGGACTGCAGTCTGCAGAGGAAGGAGCGGAGGAGGATATGGACGAGCACGAACACGCACGACGCGCCGCTGGCGCCGCCGCGCAGTGAGAGAAAGGGAAGTGGGTCACGCAACGGCGGCTCATACGTGGGCTGAGCCTACAGGTGTTAAGATGTTGGGCCCAGGTTTGGGTCGCTTTGTGACCACAATCGTCTTGGAAGTCCTTAGTAAGCGGGGACAGCCATCTCAAACAAATATTCCATCCGTCAAAAAAAAAACTGCAATCAAAGAGTTCAAAGTTTTTCCCACAAAAAGATGCTCACATATAGGTAGTAGGGCTAGGTATGAGGAGGCTGCCGCCACCTCATGCTGCCATTTCTCATGTAGACGCCCTCTGATCCGTTTTCCGTAAAATAATTTAGATGTCATATATCTAGGGATGAAAACGGATCGGATACGGACGAATATCACTGATATTATATTCGCCCCTACATATACCTATGAAAATATTTGCCTTCTCCTCCACTCGTTACGGCAATAGCTGCTGCATCCTCAGTCGTCCGCCGCACCCGCACCTTGTACCATGGAATGCTCCTACTCCCGCATCATCTCCTGCCCCATTGAAGCTACTTCACCAATAGAGAAGAATCCCCAGGACAACCCTATCCAGGCCTAGATCCAGCCACATCCACCCTCATATCTCCTTCCGCTTTCAAATTTCCCTTCCAGCTCTCGTACTCGTTCTCTTCGATGGCGGCAGCTCGGAGTGGTGGGCGAGCGCGCCCTGTGGCGCGGTGCGCAAGTAGGCGGCGACGGTGACCCCGCGCGGAGCAAGCACGCGTAAGCGGCGGCCCGACACGATGGGCAAGCGTGTGCAGCGATGGTGGGCGCGGTAGCTCGGAGCATGCACCTGGCGACGTTGGCGGTGGGGGAGCAGAAGCGGCTTGGGTCTTGTCGCATGGCGATCTGGTTGTTCGGGAAACTTCCTTCCTAAAGTTTTTTTTCTTATAGGCGGGCTCCAGTGAAGACTGAGTATAGCACAAACCACTTTGTATAAGGGTACTTTCATCATTTTGCTGGAGCCTTGGTTTCTCCCCCCGTGTCCCAAAATTGCAGTTCTTATGGGACGGCAGGAGTAAGTTACAACCTACTAGCTACCTAGGGTGGTGCCGCAACTACACAAAAGCTCCAAAAATATTATATGGGAAAAAACAGCATGAATAAAACATTAAGGACGTGGCTAATGCATGGTTGTGCTTGCGTTAGGCGCACCGCACGGCCATACCTTCCTTGTGCCTCCTTACTCGCGTCGCCCCCTTTTCCTTCTTCCTCTTCACCGGTACCTTCTCCCTCTCCGGCGACCCTCACCCCCGCCGCTGTCCACCGCCCCCGCCATAGCAAGCTAGGGTTTCGTAGGAGCTTCGCAGCAGCCGTCTTCTCCCCCCTCTTGTCGGAGCTCCACCATGGTCATGGAGCTTCCCCGCCCCGACTTGGCCCAGTTGCCTCCATCGCCGCCTGGACCCTAACCGTCGTCCAGGCACCCCACTGCCTGGCCAGCCTTCCTCCCCCAAACTCCATCTCTTCTAAGCCTACCAGAGTTGGGAAAGAAGGGGCTAGCGCGGGTACGGGCGCGAGCGCGGAGGAGGAGTACATACCTCATCGGAGCTGAACATGCCACCGCCGCCAGAACCCTAACAGTGGGAAGGAGGTGGGGCGCGGGCATAGGGAGGAGGTTGCCACTGAAGAGGAGGTCGCCGAGGCGGAGGCCACTGGAGATCTGAGAGAGAGGGAGGGAGGGAGGGAGGGAGGAAGAGAGGTGGAAGAGAGCGAGCGGGCGGGCGCTTCTGAGTGGGCGTGTGGCTGGGCGGGCGTACGGCCGTTTAACACCTACACGCCCGGATATAAGACAATGCCAAACATTAACACTCCTGTCCAAATGCTTGCACACTAGTAACCACTAATAAGTTACAGTCTACCTGACGCCTTATCATGGGATAGTGTATACCGTAAAAAAAACAGTAAGCAGAAAACATTTAACACCAGCTACTTTGGTCCAAATTCTCGCACACTGTTAACCACCAACAGCATTAATTCACAAAATTGGTATACTCCCTCCATACTGGTAAAAAATGACGTTTAGGACAGCATTTAGCGTACCAAGGAGTGATTAATTAGGGTAGAGTTTTTCCTGTCTACCCCTATTAAATATGGTTGCGGGTGCATTCTTTATGAGAAAGTTCCTCAGCTCAAATGGCTAGTGCAGGGAGGCTTGAGTTCAGAGTTGCTGAGTTCGATTCTTGGCAGTCGGAATTTTTTTGTTGCTGCCTCTCGCGGCGTGTATTTTGCATGGCGCGCGCTGAGGCTCGTTAGCAGCGTTCGTTTTTTGCTTTTTTTTTTTTTTGGCCTGGCGCGTGACGGAGGCTTGCATGGCGCTGTTTTCTCCTTGATGAGGAGCGGCGAGCGCGCGGCGTGCGCGAGCAGCGACAGGCGAGCGCGCGGCGTGCGCGAGCAGCGACAGGCGAGCGCGCAGTGTGCGGCGAGCGGCGAGCGGCGTGCGCACGCAGCGAGCACAGGAGGCTAAAGATAACGAGCGCGGACGACGAACGATAGGCGAGCGGCCGCGGTGCAGTTGGGAATCGCGGCGCGGAGTAACTACGCATGGAGGCGATCGAAGAGGCAAGGGTAAACATGTCCACATTAGCGGTGCGGCTCCAGAACGTCGTTTTTATCGCAATCAAGGGAAGGTGCCAGGACGTCGTTTATTTCCTATACGGAGGGAGTATCTATAGAACTCACTACAAACTATAAACTAAACCTTCTGTAAAACAAAATACTTGAACTTTTTATGCTGCTAATCAAAACTAACTGACGCCAAAACTCGCTATATATAGCTGATCATACCCAACAACTCCATAATTAATTTGGGCGTTCACGATAGTCGTGGCCTCTTGAACCGGTTCTGCACATGGTCTAGTAAAGACGGGACCTTCTTCATCAGGTCGATGTACTCGTTGGTTACCGCCACCGCCTTGAATTTTTCACCATCCGCAAGGAAATCGAGGCACCTGGACTTGAGCTTCAGGCATGCGCGCTCTTCGGCAAACTGCAAGCTTGACAGCACCGTATCTGTGGTGACGCTAGCGCATAGTATCTCCTCGCACGTCTGTTTGAGGGTGTCCAGCCCGTATTTGTCGGCAGCAACGTGTAGATTCTGGCACTCCGACATGGGCCAAGCAGTCTCGGCAGGCAGCAAGCCATGGTACATGTAATGGAGCATGGATTTGAAGGTGGATGCCTTCATGTCTTGGACCTGGATGGCGATCGGCGAGCTCGCCTGCTGGACTTCAGCCGTTTGACCGAAGAGCTCCGCCCTCAACACCGGAGAGCGCGCCGCGAGCACGAGGCGGTGCGCCCTGAAAGTCTCCCCGTCGACTTGGAAGGAGACATCGGTGAGATCGGAGGCCTTGTGAATATCATGCTCTAGTCTGGACGGAGTCGGCAACGGGACCGGCGGCCAGAATTTGGGGACCGCCACCGTACAAATCGCAGTGAAGTGGTCGTCCACGACGCATTTTGCCTCAACGTCAACCCTCTTTGCGATCAAAGAGATGCCTTCTTTGCAGCAATCTGTGGTAACAGGTTCTCGTTTCACTTTCCCCATGCCATCCTTGCAATCTGTGGTGACGGGTTCTCGTCTGACGATGCCTTCGTTGCAGCTGCAATCTGTGGTGACGGTTTCTCGTCTCACCGTTACAGGAGGAGGTGTCAGACCGGTCCTAGCCGGCAGATCAATATGCGCCACCAGGAGCTTATGCCTGTGCGGATGGTGCTGGTCATCCGTGCGAGTGATCACCACAGCTATCTTGATGTGGCCACTCGAGTGCCAATTCGGCCAGTACGTCGCGGTGCACGTGAAGCCGGCAGCGGCAGGGATGGAGACGTCAATGTTGATGCACTCGTCGCCGGAGAGATGCTTAGTGGCCGAGTTGTTTACTCTGAGATTGAAGGACTTGGACTCCCGGGAGGGGAAGACAGTGCATGCTTTCTGTTCGGCCATGAGAGATAGCTTCGTCGATGCGGCGGGACAAGTGCGACTTCGCTAGAGTCTAGAGAGGGTTGAGGGAGGGAATAGTACGCCGGCAAACGGGGGAGGAGGCAGACTTTTAACTGATGCTGCATCTGCACACATGGAAATTATATCCAACTGCAAATTCAGAATAGGACAAGGCCTCTTTTTTTTGTTTATGATTATGGATGGAAGCAGATCATCATAGGAGACGGAGAGACAGGCTGCTCATGTTTTAAAAGGAAACAAACTCTACGGCTTTTTTTAGAAGGAAACTAGCTTTTTTATAAGACGGAATCATATTCAATCATGCAATCAGGTCTCGTGAGCTAGATGGAAACGCTCTAATCAAAGGGAAAGAAATTCTATGCGATGGTGCCGCACCTGTCCCGATTATCACCGCGTGGCATCCTGGCCCCATCGCACGTTTTCGGTCGATCAACCAGCCGGGAAGTCAGGGTTGCGGTCGATCAACCAACAGTTGCAACATGCATCCTGGCCCCATTGCCACGCCACCATGGCCATCGGCCGACGGCTTGCCGGAATCGCCCCCCCCCCCCCCCCCCCCCCCCCCCCCCCCCCCACCCAACTCTGTGCCGTTGCATCATGCGAAGAAGGATGAAAACCACTGTAAGAGTATGTTTCAAGTTTTTCAGATGTTTTAGTGGCACGTTGTATGCGTTGTATATCGATGTTGCAAAAGTGCATCGGGATGTTGCCCATGTTGTAATGGCTATACACGTATGTTTTAAGTGTATGTTCCAAATGCTTCAACTGTTTCAAATGTATATTACAAGTGTTTTGTCTAGATATTGCAAAAGTAGATCTCGACGTTGCATATACAAATGTTGCAAGCATATGTTTTAAGTGTTTTCAGGTGTTTCATATGTATATTTGCAAGTGTTTCATCTGAACGTTGGATATGTTTGCAATGGTTTTCAAATGTTTTTCAAGTGTTTTCGCAACCATTTTCAGATGCTTGTTTTTGTATGTTGCAACTATTGCATCTGAATATTTTAAAAGTAAATCAGGTATTGCACATAGGATGCACGTGAGAATCGGCTAGCAGCGCGGGCAACGTGCTGAGCGGTGTGAGCGACGTCTGGGACGGCGCGGATCCACTAGTGGTGCACTCGCTAGCGAGCCTAACGCACTAGTCGCTCGCTCGCTCCCTGTGTGGGCACTGTTCGGACGCTAGCTCTTGGGCGCTAGCAAGTCCGCTCTGAAAAAGCTAGTGACGCTCACATAAATCTTCTAGAGCATAATAGTAATAGCACAAGACTAGAAACCTAAATGTACCTGTTAGCAAAACTTTTAACGCTATAAATATGGACTCCACGATCGGTCGATCCTGTCGGATCGCTCTCTGATTACACCAAATATATCCTCCCTCCTCATCAGTGTCATGATCTTACTTTCGCTGAATGATAGCCGACAAATAGATGTTAGGAGGAGTAATCCATTAGCCCTTCACACCACTAGTCGTGGTCTCTTGCACCTGTCCCGTACTTCGGCTAGCAAAGACGGGAGCTTGGTCATCAAATCAAGGTACTCCTGAGTTGCAGCCACCTCTTGGAAATTTCCAGGAACCGTAAGGAAATCAAGGCACTTGGCCTTCAGTTTAGGGCGTGTTTTCTCTTCCGCGAACTCCATGATCGATAACACCGTGGATGTCTTGATGCCGGCGAACATCATCTCCTCGCACGTCTCTTTCAGCTTGTCCAATCCATACATATCGGCAGCTACAAACAGATGCTGAAACTCCGTCATTTCAGCGGCATCGCCCATCCCGGCTGCAGCCGGCGGCAGCACATTGTGGTACATGTAATAGAGCATGCATCCAAAGGTGTTCGGCCTCGTGTTCTCGATAGTAACAGGGCTGCTTGCCCTGCTTTCAACCATCTCGCCGAACAGCATTGCCTTGAACACCGGCGAGCAAGCGGCGAGAACAAGGCGGTGCGCTTTGATAGTGTGTCCTCCTACTTGGAAGGAGACATCGCTGAGATCTGGCATGGTGAATATGACGCTTCCTAGATTGCAAGGAACGGGAAGATCCAGTGGCGGCCAGTCTCTTAGGATGGTCACCGTGCAAATTGCGGTGAAGTGGTCGTCTACGAGACAATCCTTCTCGACTTCATCTCTGTTTACGTAGAGGATGGTTCCTGCAAAACAATCTCCCGTGACGGTTTCAGGCTCCTGTCTCCCCTTGCGAACCGGCAGCCCGTCCCTGTTCCGAAGCTCTATGCTTGCCGCAGCCACCTTGGGAGCTTGGACCCTCTGTTGGCTCAGCATGCTGGTGATGACGATGGAGAGTTTGATGAAGCCTTCCCAGCGGGGCCAGCATCGTGCGGTGACCCTGAATCCGTTGACTAACGTGAGGACCTTCTCGACACACTTGCCGGCGGCGAGATTCTTGGTCGCCGAGTGGCTCACCCGGAAGTGGAAGCCCTGTACGTCCCGAGTTCTGTAGATGTCGCATGCTCTGGGTTCGGCGGCCATGATGCTTCTTCAAGCGGCGGCGGCGGCGGCGGCTGCGAGGGCGGGTGGCACGGAGGAGGATGAGCGTGAGGGTACGGGGCGTGTCGGATCGACAATATATGCATGCATGGGTACGAAAAAATTTCGGTAGGTAGGGACTGTGTGTACTCATGGCAATCGTGGACACGTCCATCCCATACGGAAAAAACTCGGTAGGACTGCACTCATCCATGGCAACCGTGGACACGTTTGGATTTACGCTACATGTCCATAAGTAGTATCTAATCTAACATATATAACTGCTATATAAATTCAGAGAAAAAATAGCTGGTGTTGTAAAACAAATAGACTCTAAAAGGAGGACTTTTACTAAATTCTTAGGTCTTAGCCATATAATATATACGTTGGAGCTCTGTAATGTTCATCATTAAGAGACAGAGAGAGAAACATCCTAATCGCTCACAACATATTTATTTATAATATGTTCTCAGCAAGACAAGCTCTACGTCGACACGATTGTTGAAGCCACCAACAGTCTACTCCCTTCGTCCCAAAATAAAAGTTATTCTCGCTTTCTGATAAGTCAATTTTTTAAAACTTTAACCAATTATATATATACTAGAAAATATGTCCGTGTGTTGCAACGGGAAAACAATTATTATGTTGTCGATGGCACAAGTGCAGCTGCACAGTGAAGCCTTGTGTGAGCATAGTGGCCACGACAGCACGAGCACCTAGTGTCATCAGACTTTGCCAGGCAACCTAAGACGGCGGTGTGCCAACCACCGAGAATACATAGGCTAACATTGCGCAACAATGTGATGGGAGCACGACACCCTTGTGCGTGTGGATCTAGACGGTCACGGTTGACCGAGTGTGTAACTCTTACGATATCCTTAACGATCGAGAAGAGCGGCGTGCATGGGAGATTTAATTGTTCCATTAGTGTACAAGATGACACAATAGTTTATGGAGGTCAGCATGATAAGGAGTAGTTGGATCACGTGATGGTCCTGCCTTGTCTTATCGTTATCGTTCTCCTGCATCCTCGATTTTAAGGACTACCATTCTTATATGGGTCATAGGTATATGACAATCCATTGCACACGTGCTAATGAGATTCTAGAGGTGGAACAGGTTAGGACCTGGGAGAGGGAGCCGAACGAAGTTACCTCTGTGTGCGACACAAAGACAAAACCGATGATAAAAACATTGATTACGAAGTAGATACATGAATGTAACTCGAGTAAAACATTTAATGGAAGCAACAAATTAGTGGCGAAGATATATGTTCGAAACAAAGATACTCATTAAAAAAGAAATATGACCAGGTGTTTGATGGATTTTTTGTTAGATTAAAATCCATGTGTACACATGTATTAATGTGTACCATCGAGCACATAATAAAAGAGAAAAAATACACACGGAAATACATGCGGAGACATATGTGTTTTCCCGTGTACACATGTAGGAGAAAAAAGCTAATAACAATTGGGTGAGCGTCTACGTGCTATAGGCGCATGTATGCATGTAGGTATAGTTTTCCAAACGGGCCGTCCGGCACAGCACGGGCACGGGCACGGCGAGGCACGGCACGGCGAGGCACGGGCACGGGTGGCACGGCGGCCCGCCGTGCCGTGCCTGATAGTGCCGCCGTGCCCAAATCTCGGCCCAGGCACAGCCCTATCAGGGCATAACCGTGCCGTGCCGTGCCACCAGGCACGGCAGCACACCAGTGCCCGTGCCGGCCCAGACACTAAGTCACAATTACATTACCAGAAGTCCAGCATCACAGATTTATATCACAGTTCACATCTTCACATAATCAAGCTAAGTTGCTAACCAGATTACCAGAATCAACTGCACAAGATCATTTTCATGTCTAACTGAGCAGAAAATGAGAAAAGCAATCAATCACAGATCAACACACAAAGAAGATAAGCAAATGGAAATATATTGGAGCTTAGTGCAATGGCTGTCTCATTAAAAACCTACCTAGGTAAAACTCACCCTTGTGAGAAACCCTAGGCAGGAAAAGAGTACAGCCAAGCTCCAAAATAGTTCAAAGTCCTTACATCATTGTTCATCTGTCCAAGTTCATATTACAGACCCATTATGCTAAAGAATGAAGACAGATTATAATCTAGCTATAGGTCTTCAAAAGCTTCATCAAGTTCCTCGACGGCTGCAGTTCTACAAAAGAAGAAGACAGTTAGCATTAGGAAACTAGAAAAGTATTAAGAGTTTGGGGATTAGGTTTAGTGATGTACGGTGTACCTTGGCGGCCGGAGCACTAATCAAGATAGAGTTCTTCAAATGCTTCTTCAAGCTCCTTGTCCTCCACATTGTGTTGCAGCCTTGCCTCCGACAACTCCTAGTCCTTGATGCAGGTGAGCCACTCCACCGTCTCCGGCTTCAGTCTCCTCCGCCGCTCCTCGATGATCCTGCCAGTCATACTAAATGTAGATTCTAAAGATATGGTAGACACAGGAACAGTTAAAACATCTTTAGCCATGATGGACAGCACTGGATATGTTAGTTTGTGCTCATGCACCATCTCAAGATGTCAAATGAATCATCCAACTAGCTAACAGTGTCACAGTCCAAGTATGAGACAAGTTCAGAAGCATTAGAAGCTGTAGAAGTAGCAGCATGCAGCAAAGCAGTAGCAGATGTATCTCTAGACAGATTAAGAGTAGAATGCAGCAGTGAAGTACCCCCACCAGAAGAACTAGAATCATCATCATATATTTCATCCCAGGTATACCTTTTCTTACCAGATAGGTTTTGAGGGACTGTCCTCCTCAACCTAAGAACTCCATATTTCTCCTCATATTTATTGTAAACATCAGTAAGCCTAGCTCTAGTGCCAACCTGGTAAGCACTGTAATCTGTACTGGCAAGGTTCATCAACTTCCTCATCACTTTTGAAAATCCCTTCATTTTAGCTCTAGGGTCCAAGATGAATGCAAAAGAATAGAGCAAAGGTATGTCCCTCCAATATTTATTATATTTTTCTACCATAGGTTGAACCACATTTCTCAGGTGAATGTCATTACCATAATTTTTCAGCTGTATAGCAATCTTAACCAGATAATGAAGCATAAGTGGAGATGTAGGATAGTAAACACCAGACAAGGCAACAGTAGCATCATAGAACAATTCAAGAAACTTAAATACTTTTTCAGCAACAGCTCAATGTTCATCAGTTAGATGCAACTCACCTTCCTCACCTCTAGGATAGTTGGCATGTATGAAAGTAGTGAAAGGATCTTTGTGAGGAAACAAAGTCTTAAGCATGAGATATGGCATGCACAACGCTGATGCAAGAACATCGTAGTAACAGCAGTTTCAGGATGTCTTGGATCATCTACAGGAACCTCAAGACCAAGATATTTAGATAAAATAGGTCTAAGCATACGCATGACAGAAACATTAGATGAAGCATTGTCCAAAGTAACAGCAAACACTTTTTCAAGCACACCATATTCACCAAGAACAGATGCAACTCTATCAGCAATGTTCTGTCCATTATGGGAACAATCAATAAGCACAAGACCAAGAACCCTCTTCTCTAGTTGCCAATCAGGGTTTATGTAATGAGCAACAACACTAAGATAATCCTCTTTGGCTTTGCCAGACCAAATATCAGAGGTAAGCCACACACAATTAACAGAATCAGAAGCAAGTACCTCAACAAGCTTACTCTTTCTATCAGAAAACATTTTGGCTAAGTCTCTAGTTGTGGTTTGTGTAGAGACAGCCTGAAACTTAGGATTATGAGCATTATTAATGTATTCCTCAAATGCAGCAAATTCACCAAAGCTGATAGGAACATCTACCCTAGCAAGCAATCTACACAGTTCAGTACGAGCACGCATAGGACAGTAATCCCAATTACGCATAGAACCATCAGGATTAAAAGAAATCTAAGACTGACTAAACCCCCTAGTTTTATCTCGCCTCTTAGCACATTTATCCATGTGACGACGGAGGTGGCCAGTGCCACCTGCAGATCTACCAGAGTACTGTTTTTTGCAATGGATGCAGACAACGCCATACCTGATCTTCTTACCTTTGGGACCCATTTTGAAGAGCTTCTGGAAATCTTGCCACACATCGGAGGTAGAGGGGCGTGATACCTGGTCCTGGTCGTCGTCGGCATTCTCACCGTCTTCTTCTCCACCACCACCTTCGTCACCATCAAGGTCGATGGGGTCCTCTGCGCCAGCTCCACCAGGTACAGCTCCATGGCCGAAGAGCTCTTCTATCTCTTCGTCGCCCATGTCGTCGTCGTCGTCATCACCAGGGAGGTCGCGGACCCTCTCCATCTCATCAGCCATGGCAGTGACACTAGCCTCCACCATGTCCTCAGAGACAGAGGGAGGCCGGGCCGGCATCCTCACTGGCCCTAGCCTCAAACGACTGCCAACCAAAACCCAAAAAAAGAAGAAGAAAGAGGTCAGATCGGAGAAGAAGAAGAAGTCAGATCGAAGAAGTTAGGGTTAGGGTTTCTTACCTCGCATTCGCCGGCGACGTAGAACGAGCAGCTCTGACTCCTCCGAGCAGCAGCGGATCGGCAGATCTGTAGAAGACAAGACAAGATTTAGAGAAGAAGAAGCAAGATGATTGGATGAAGGAGCTGCCGGAGGGCGAGATGTAGAGGAGGGGACGACGGCGAGCCGCCGCCGCCCTCACCCCTGGGAGTCGCCGTTCGCCACGGCCGACGGAGAGCAGGAGAGCAGACGCGAGTCTCAGCGGCGGGGGGAGTGGGAAATGAACTAGGGTTTCAGTGGGGAGGGAGAGTGGAGTGTGGCCAGCAGGCGGCAGCAGCTTATATACAACGCTTCACAATGGTAGGATCCAACGGTCGAAATCAACTAGGGTTCCAAATCAGACGGCTGCCGATTCAGATGCCGTGCCGATGCCGGGCCAGGCCACTTCCCGTGCCGTGCTCGTGCTGGGCCATGGGCCGAATTCCAGGCCCAGGCACGGGCACGGGGACGGGATGTGCCAGGCATGGGGACGGGGGCATGCGAGCCGGGCCGTGCTTTCTCGGGCCGTGCTCGAGTCAGCCCATCGTGCCCGGCCCATTTGGAAAACTATACATGTAGGGATGCTCGCAACATGCAAATAGGAGAAGCTAAGAGATGCAGTCCTAATGCGTGTGTGCGCCCGTATACATCCAGGACTGGCTGTAGAGTTTGTACGGTCCGTGTCATGTATTTCTGTAAGATCGTACGTTAGTTGAGTCTACGAGACACCAGCGCAGCGGGTCTAGAACCTTCTGGAACCTTGACCAGATGCACATGCGGCACGGCACGGCTCGTCGAGTACTCCAAAATGTTCTAGAAGGCCTGGCCTTTGGTGTATAATATGGCAAGCAGATATGTATGTTGACCACCGTGCAGCGTACGTTTATTGGCCGCAAGCCATGGAACCAAGTACATGTACGTATTTTCGATGGTTCACGTTATGCAATGGAATCCCATATAGCAATGTCCACATGTCATGGACTACATGGGAGAACTACCAGGTGGGTTCAGTCTAGATGGAGCAATCGCGTACATATACGTGCGGCCAGGAAATATCTCGGCTAATTAACGAGTCAAGTCCGGTCTTTTGAGTCAAGAAGTCAACGTATGTAGTACTTGACTCATGTTTTTAAAATAGACGTATTTAAGACTGAATCTTAGTTTAGGAGGAGCCTTACATCTTACATGTAATCTTGATTTAGTAGATGTCTTACATCTTACATATAGGTGGAAAAAAAAATTTGGCGAAAATTTTGCCTCTTTATTATTGCCCGTGCGTTGCTATGGGATAGAGTTGTGTAGTTGGGAACCGCCTGATATTTTTTCTTCCTTGTCGGCGCCGACCCCACCCATGCTCTCGTTTGTGCACACTGTCTCACGCACCCCTCAGTCGCCACCTCACTCCATTGGTCTTCTAGCACCCACGGTTGGTAGTTGACACAGGATCACTACCCCTACCAACCTCCCACGCCGCCCTACCCTAACCACAGGGCTCTTGTCGACTACTCCGGCACGACGCCCCCGCCGTCAACCTTGCGCAAACTACCATCTCCCACCGCCCCGACGAGCGGTGCCCACGTCGTCTCGCCCACCATCACCTCCATGTTGCGACCATCAACCCAAACCCTCTTGTACATTTGTCTCTTAGTGAAATCTCTCCTGGAACCATGATCCTCGGTGCTAGGTGGCTCTTCTTCCTCTCCCGGGGCACAAATGCATGACCGATCACGTGTCTGAGTTTGCACTGGGGAAAATCTGCTAGCAATTGTGCCCGTGCGTTGCTAAATGCGAGCCGTGGTTACTTTTATAAGCACGCATCATGAGTCCAGACTCTCGTATGAGACACTGAGGGCGTGAGCGTATTTGGAAAGTAAAAAAATAGGCTCATAATATATTTATTATTTATTATTTTTGTTTATAAGAAAATGTGGGAGATAAAAAAAAGAAATGCAAGTTATGTTGTATGAGCACGGACCATAAATCCGGACTCGGCACATGGAGATAAGACGGTTAGTCGTTTCATATATAGATAGATCAAAATTTCTATGGCAGGTTATTTTCTATAATCATATTTAGACTTATAAAAAAATATTAACAACGGCGTTACGTACTATCTTGGTTTTCATGTCCATCATACCATGTACGGTCAAATCATGATCGGCCAAAACATCTTGCAAGCGGACTTTAGTCCAACAACTTTTTTTTTGTCAACGTCCAAAATAAAATAGAACTCCAATCTGGTTACGCCTTGGCTCATGAAAATTAGATACGAGGACTTGAGTCCAAGAAAAATAATAGTGCATGTTAACGTAGAGGTCGTACTTGACTCATGTTCCTAAAATAGACGTATTTGAGATTGAATCTTGGTTTAGGAGGAGTCTTACATGTAATCTTGGTTTAGGAGGAGTCTTACATCTTACATGTAAGTAAAAAAAAATTGGCGGAAATTTTGCATCTTTATTATTATATATATATATTAGGTATAGAAAAGAATAATAATATTTATAATACATAATTAGTATCATTAGATAGATCGTTGAATATACTATCATAATAAATTTATTTGGCGATACAAATGTTGCACGCATTTTCTACAAATCTAGTCAAAGTTGAAAAATTTTGACTAGCCCGCATCCCATAACGTCATCTATTCTGAGAAGGAGAGAATAGATGCTAATGTTGTCCATATGACGTCCCTGCCATAAAACAAATGGGATAGAGTAAATTGCATCGTAGGTCCTTAAATTTTTGGTCGATTCCCGTATGTGTCAAACTAAAACTGCTACCATTTGAGTCTTTGATCTATTGGTTCCGTACACCAATGGTCTAAAACACGACACGCGTGCGCCAGGAGCCGACATGGACGTGGAGACTGGACGCGGGCCCATTGCTGACTTTGCAAAAAAAGCGTTCCTCCATTACTTTGTCTCACGGGGGGCTCTGACGCCGGCGAGGTCGGCGTCGAACCTACCGGCTACCGCCCTCGTCGGAGGGGCCGCCTGCTCGTGTGCTCGCGTGCTTCGGGTGCCGAGGCGGCCAACGGGAGCACCTCGATGACGTCTCTTTCCCCACTCTTTGGTCAAGCGTCGCGACGCGCTGGTGGCGGCAAGGGAACGCGCAGCGTAGCAGCCGCGGCGGCACCGGCGACTGCCTCCTAGCCCTCCCGCTGTCCCGTTCCTCAGCCACCTCCACCTGCTACCGCGCCGACGCCTATGGAGGCGGGTCCCCGACTCCCCGTCGCCTGTCCATGGTGGCGCCTACGGGAGCTCCTCGACGCCCGCGTATAGGGACTCCCCACTCACACGGCGGCATCGGGACCTCATGGCCGATGCCATTCGTCCCCATGGACCCCACAGCTTCGGCACCTGCGACCGCGAGTAAGCCGGTGGAATACATACTAGTCTACTACATCATGACGCATCCATGCATGCACAGTTCGGTCAGCTACTGGAGGTCGCACCCGATGGAGATCTGGTCGAAGATCGGCGGCCGGTCCCGAGCACATCGTCGTCGTCGTCATCGATGGGGACGATGGGCCACTTCTTCGGCGCGACGGCGGGCAGGCGGGCAGCGTGGGCAGGGCGAACATGAGTATCCAGGACGTGTTGGCCAATACGCGGGCGGACGACACAGGCGTGCTGCTGCGCGAGGGCGCCGCCGCGCTGCTCAACTCGATGACCCGCACTGGCTTCCTCTACACGATGGAGAAGGCGCTGTTCACGACGTTCGCGTTCGCACTTGTGGGCTACTGGGCTGCACTTCTAGTGCTTCTACTAGGACAGGATCATCGATGGTGGACGATAGCTCAGCACTTGAGCAAAGGAGAGTGCGGAGAGAGACAACGGGCTTAGGAGTGAGACAGTAACGGAGCAGGGGTTTTTTGCAAAGTCCACAATGGGCCCACGTCCAGTCTCCACGGTGGCATGTCCACGTTGGCTCCCGACGCACGCGTGGCTTATTTTGGACCGTTGGTGCACGGGACAAATAGATCAAGGACCAAAATGATAGCATTTTTAGTTTGAGGACTTAGACGGGAATCGACTAAAAGTTTAAGGACCTGCGATGGTATTTACTCAATGGGATATATCTATTGATAGCATGCATTGTCGTTATCAAGCATGTAGATTTATGATAACACGCTATATAGGACATATCTATTGATAACTATCCAACAAGTAACTGTAGTATATCAATTGTCATCACATAATATAAATGGTACCAATTATTCAAATCATGGTTAAGTTTGAATTCCAGCCTCTGAGCTGGAAAATCGTTTTTCTAAGTGTACTGCTTGATTTTTTTAGGGACGTGTACTGCTTGATCGGCCACGCGAAGGCTAGTATAGCAATGTCTCTAAATACAATTTGTTGAGAATATTCCTATATTCCTAATGATCAATTAAGAAGATGCTTAGTAACTGCTAATTGCAGTTCCCGTTCTCCGTTTTCTCTGCGATCATGGGAGCGAGGCCTGAACGTGGGAGCGGGCTCTCCCGCCCGCTCACCCCTGGAACCGCCCAATGGACATGTACATATAAATACTTTTACTGTTCATCAATAAAGGATTTACATCATTCGCACTATCCATTTTCTACTGTTCCAAAATACGCTCAACACGTTATCAGCGTTCTACCGCTGAGCGAGAAGGCCTGGAGCAGTTCGTGATCCTAGAGGCGAGTTCGTGACCTTGGTGGGTTCGTGATCCAGGTGACGTCGAGTTCATCGGAAAGGAAAGCGAAAGATCAAGGTATACCACCATGCCTCCGATGCCGTACGTTCCTTCGGCGCAACTTGTTCTTCGCCTCGTCTTCATGGTCTACTACCAAGCCTGTCGGAACGGCGTCCCGTTCGACTCCGACGGCAACCGCGACTCGCTTCTGCGGGCACTGCGGAATCTCCTGGGTGAGACCCGTGGTGCTGGTGGAGGAGGTGATGCCGCGCAGGGTTCTCGCCGTCGCCGGCGACGTGGTCGGCGTGCTTCCGTTCCCCTGGCGGTATCGCCTCAACCGTCGGTGGTTGTGCCCGCGTCCTGGAGTCCCGGTCAGGGGGTGGCGCCATACCATCCCCCGTGGCCAGACATGGCGGGGTCCTCCAACTGGGTACCGGTGGCGTTCGCCGCCATGCCACCGGCCGCCGGTCCTTCGTCTCCGTCGACACCTCCACCGAGTGCGGTGCCGGCGGCATCAACTCCACCGGCAATGGGGTCGGCTAATGCAGCCGGGACCCCACCACCGATTGGACCTGCTGCGGCCGCAACTCCGTCGCCGTCGACTCCTCGGCCCCTTGCGACCATTGCGGCGCGTTGGGCCGCACCACCTCTTCGCCTCTTCGCCAGGGACGCCGGCGAGATCCTCGATCCGGCCCTGGCTGCTCCGTCTCCACCGTCTCCGTCCACTCCTCCGGCTATCAACATCGCCAACACGGCAAGCAGTCCGACCCTCCGGCGTACCTGGGTCTCGGTGCCACACGGCCCGTCTGCGCGCGCGCAAGCGAGTCCTCGCGCGAACGGCCGCGTCCCGGCGCTCGAGAACGGGCACGCCAGCCCACGCGGGAGGGGTGGTGGTGGCGCTTCCTCCTCGGAGGGACGCGCCCCTCCCTCCGCTTGAAGCTGTGACCGGAGGAGGAAGGGGAAGCTGCAGGCTGCCGGCTCGGTCGATGCGCCTGAGTTGGGGCGGCGGCTTGGCCCCTTCCTCGATCTGCGCCGGTGCTCATCACCAGGTGTAGAGGACACGGCGGCGGTGGGGTACCAGGTGGTGATGGAGCGGACGCCGAAGTGGATCGAGCGGAGGCGGTGTGACTACATCAGCGGCAGCACCACTTGTTTCTTATTTGTTCGTAGAATCCACCACTTGTTTTCTGGTAGAAGATGGTAGAAGACACCAGCAGGCTGGCCTACATGCTGCTTTTGCAGTCATACGTGTACTGCATGGGCCGACTAACTAGCTTTGCTTGTTGCCAATAGTTATCTATTTCATTTACTGCTGTATTTAGTTTGTTAACTATATTGTTAATTGTTAATCTCGCAATACTGTTCATCAGTGTATTAGTCTAAAATACTGTACTGTTTTTAGACCCCTGATGTATCCATGTACTTGTACAAATGTGTTTATCTACATTGTACTTATGCAATTTCGGATTCTAATATAGAGTGCTAGTATGTTCGTGTTATTTTATGAGCACTTACATACTTATTCCGTTATTGCGATAATTTTGTCACATACTCCATCATTAGTACTGTTATTATTTTCAGTAATTTTTATTACTGTTGAACTGCTGCAATTAATTTATTTGCATAACTTAATTATTTTGGGATGACTACCTATAAAATGTTTCCCAAAGTAAAAAAATTAAGACTAAGGAAATTGATGGCTTACACTATTATAGTGATTACCATGATTTAATCATTAATTTGAATTATATATGGTGTAGTAGAGTTCTTAGCATTGGCTGCGTTTAATCCAAGATTGGGTTATTCGGCCTAGAGACCGTGCTAAGGCAGCAAATTATTTGCCTACTATTAAGATCTACTCTATGTCTTATGGCATTTGAGATTATCTAACCATATATACAAATTAATGAGAGTTATATTTGAGGTTTACATGATCATTTGTCTACCTAGATTTGTCTTAAACCATGATAAGCTATGTCATTTAAATTAATTTGTATTTTATTACAACATTTATTTACCATTATGATTATAATTTACCATGAGTAAGTTTATTAAATCAAATGGTCCTACTTTGTAGGCTATGGCCATGACTAAGGAGTTCGATGAACTTGCCTTAGATGGTCACAATTACCCTACTTGGGCATCGGATATCAAAATTAACTTTGTATCCCGTGGACTTTTGGCACACATAAATGAACCCGTTGATGGGGTAGTGCTAGATGAACAAAAGAAGTACGGGGCCTTAATGTTATTAAGGTTCTATATTCATAAGGATCTCAAACAAGAGTACCTTATGGAGGAGAATCCTCGTGCATTGTGGCTTGCTCTTAAAGAGCGTTATGAGCAGCAAAAGGAACTCATATGGCCTGAGGCTAGTCATGAGTGGAACCATTTGCGCTTGCAGGACTTTAAGTCCATTGCTGATTATAATCATGTTGTTCATAAGATTTGCTCTAAGTTGAAATTCTGTGAGAAAGAGCCAACGGATGCTGATAAGATAGAGAAAACTCTATCTACCATGCTTCCCACTGACTGAGTCTTACAGCAGCAATATCGGGCTAGTAACTACACTGCGTATTCTCAACTTATTCATACATTAACTCAGGCTGAGAAACATGATGAGCTTCTTATGAAGAATCACCATAAGCGTCCAGTTGGGGCAACACCTCTACCTGAAGTCCATAATGTACAGAATAATGTTAAGAATAAAAAGTTCAAGGGAGCTACTTCTGGTGGTCCTAAGAACAAGCCTACTAAGAGCAAATTCAACAAAAAGCAAAAGTCAAATGCTAATAACAAGCAAAAGGGTGATGCTAAGTCCAAGAATGACAATAAATGTCATAGGTGTGGGACTTACTCACACTTTGCTAAGGATTGTCGTACTCCTAAGCACTTGGTTGCACTTTACCAAAAGTCCTTAAAGGAAGCAAAGCAAGGAAAAGCAAATGAACCAAAATATGAAGCACATTTCAATCTTGCTTCTAAGGCTACAAAGGAAGTGGGTTGTTCAAGTAAGGTTCTTGTGGAAGTAAAGAACAACGATGCTCAACAAGTTGAGAACCTTCCAGGAAAGGATGACATGATCATGGAGTTTGCTTCCAATGACATGTTTGGAGATTTTGCCTAAAAATCTCGATCCATGGTTGATATCTAATTATTGTGTTAGGGATTCAAGTATGTTGTAATAAATTAAGTTGTGCAAACTCTATGTGACTTGAGTTTTGCAAACTTGTTAGTGATGGGAGTATTGTGAACGCATATGTATTGTAATGTCAGACTCATATGTTGGTATTGTAATACAGTTAAGTTGTGTATGTATTTCTATATGTTCAATAAGAGTTTTTAATTGCATTCTTATTTTACTATAGATGTCTTTCGAAGTCAATCCAATGGAGGAATTATGTCTTATAGATAGTGGAACCACAAACACTATTCTTAGGGAGATAAAATATTTCCAGACTCTTAAGAAAAGAGAAGGAAATATTATGACTATTTCAGGTCGTGATACTTTAATAGTTGGTTCCGGCAAGGCAACTATTATTCTCCCTATGGGTACGCAATTAACGATAGAGGATGCTTTATTGTTTCCAGAATCGACTCGTACTCTTTTAAGCTATAAAGATATCCGTAAGAATGATCTTCATGTGGAAACATATGTAGATAATAAAGAAGAATTCATTCTCTTTACCAAACTTACTGGATGTGGCAAACAAGTTTGTGAGAAAATTCCCTCCCTCCAATCAGGATTGTACTATACATACATAAAACCCATATCTCATGTTACATATAAGGTAATTTTTCAAAATGTTAATTCATTCCAAACATGGCATGATAGATTAGGTCATCCTGGAATTGGAATGATGAGAAAAATTATATGCAATTCAATTGGTCATAATTTGCATAAAGCAAAGTTCTCTCAATCTTCGGATTTTATATGCACCGCGTGTGCTACTGGAAAATTGATTTTGAGGCCTTCACCTCTTAAAATCAAAGCTGAACCACTAAAATTCCTTGAAAGAATTCAAGGGGATATTTGTGGACCGATTCAGCCTACATGTGGACCATTTAGATATTTTATGGTGTTGATAGATGCATCTACTAGATGGTCTCATACGTGTCTTTTATCGACACGAAACCATGCTTTCGCTAAAATAATGTCTCAACTAATACAGTTGAAAGCACATTATCCTGAACATAGAATTCAATCGATTCGAATGGACAATGCTGCTGAGTTTTCATCACATGCCTTCAATGATTATTGTATGGCATTGGGAATTCGGGTCCAGCATTCAGTACCTTATGTCCACACTCAAAATGGTTTGGCTGAATCATTGATAAAGAGAATTAAACTCATTGCTAGACCAATGTTGATGAATTGCAAATTGCCTACTTCGTGTTGGGGTCATGCAGTACTACACGCTGCAGAATTGATCCAACTACGACCAACTGCATATCATGATAATTCCCCCTTACAATTAGTGCGTGGAAATCCTCCAAGTATTTCCCATTTGCGTAAGTTTGGGTGCGCTATATATGTACCCATCTCACCACCACAGCGGACAGCTATGGGGCCACACAGAAAACTGGGGATCTATGTGGGATTTAAATCTCCGTCGATCATTAAGTATATAGAACCTCTCACCGGGGATCTATTTACGGCCCGGTTCGCTGATTGTATTTTTAATGAGGATCATTTCCCGGCATTAGGGGGAGAATTGTACCAAAAAGATGAATGCCGAGAAATTAATTGGAATGCGGAAGGTATTTCATTTAATGATCCGCGCACTATGGAAACTGAACTTCAGGTTCAAAGACTTATTGATTTGCAAAATATTGCAAACAATCTGCCAGATGCGTTTACTAACTACAAAGGTGTTGTTAAATCTTTCTATCCTGCAAGGAATGTGCCAGAAAGAGTGGAGGTACCAAATAAAACCACTCAAATTGTCCCTCTTGGAAGCAAGAGGGGAAGAGGCAATTCCAAGGTGCAAGATAAGAAACAAAAGAAAGTAGTAAACAAAGATCAACTTTCCGTTGATGTACACCTAGTGAATAATCAATATCTTTTGGAAAGATTTGATTTGATACCCAGCCCTCTCTTATGCATAAATACAGAGCCTGGGACATCGGAAGACCCTGAATCAATTGTTTTGGGAAATCATGATGATCTAAGGGTAGATGAAATTGCCATCAATTATATAGAGACCGAAGAGTCCTATGATCGTAAAGCTACAATTGTCGACATTTACTTCTCTGAACAAATTGCTGAGATCCTCCAAAATGATCCAGATCCAAAATCCATGGTAGAGTGCAAAAAGCGCTCGGACTGGAATAAGTGGAAGGATGCAATAGAAGCAGAGATAGCCTCGCTTTCAAAAAGGGAAGTGTTTTCGGCCGTATTGCCAACACCTCCTGGTGTCCATCCTATTGGATACAAATGGGTTTTCGTCCGGAAACGGAATGAAAATAATGAAGTGGTGAGATATAAAGCAAGGCTAGTAGCACAGGGCTTCACGCAAAGGCCCGGCGTTGATTTCAATGAAACTTATTCTCCAGTAATGAGTGGCATAACATTCCGATATTTAATATCCTTGGCAGTACAAAATCGTCTATCTATGCAGTTGATGGACGTGGTGACCGCATATTTGTATGGGTCATTGGATTCTGAGATATACATGAAAGTTCCTGATGGAATCAGTATACCATATCCTGAAGCTAATCGCAACATGTTTTGTGTTAAGTTGCAGAAGTCATTATATGGCTTGAAACAATCGGGCCGAATGTGGTACAATCGGTTAAGTGAATTCCTTACACATAAGGGATACACAAATAATGATGACTGCCCATGTGTCTTCATCAAGAAATCCCAAACGGGTTTTTGTATAGTGTCTATATACGTTGATGATATTAATATCATTGGTAATGAGCATGACATTAATGAAGCACGTCATCATTTGAAGGCGGAGTTTGAAATGAAAGATTTGGGTCAAACCAAATTTTGCTTAGGCTTGCAACTTGAGTATTTTTCATCTGGGATTTTTGTATACCAAGCTGCCTATATCCAGAAAATGTTGGAGAAATTCAATATGGATAAAGCGTACTCATGTAAGACCCCCATGGTTGTTAGATCTTTGGATGTAGAGAAAGATCCTTTCAGACCAAGGGAGGAAGGTGAAAAGATTTTAGGACCTGAGGTTCCTTATCTTAGTGCTGTTGGAGCACTTATGTACCTTGCTAATAGTACCCGGCCGGATATTGCTTTTGCAGTCAATTTATTAGCAAGACATAGTGCAGCACCCACCAAGCGTCATTGGGTTGGGGTTAAGACCATTTTAGGTATCTTAACGGCACAAGAGATCTTGGATTATTTTACAGGAAGAATCAAGATCAAAATTTATTGGGGTATACGGATGCTGGCTATTTATCAGATCCCCATAATGCCAAATCCCAAACTGGTTTTGTATTTTTAAATGGTGGAACAGCTATTTCTTGGAAATCATCTAAGCAGACTTTAGTGTCTACATCCACCAACCATTCTGAGATTATTGCATTATATGAAGCATCACGTGAGTGTGTATGGCTTCGCAGAATGGTAGACCACATATTGAAATCATGTGGAATTGGTGTACTTGATACACCGACAATTATCTTTGAGGATAATGCTGCTTGTGTTGTGCAAATGGAGTCAGGTTATATCAAGAATAATATAACAAAGCATATTACTCCCAAATTATTTTATCCCCATGAGTTGCAAAAGAACGGGGAAATTGAGATTCTGCAAACTAAGTCATGTGACAATCTTGCTGATTTATTCACTAAGTCTCTACCATATTCTATGTTTCACAAATATGTTGAAGGAATTGGTATGATAAGACTTAGAGATTTGCAGAAATCCGGGGGAGTATCTCTTGATAAATGATCCATTTTCATGTCATATTGCACCCTTTTCTTTGTATGAGTTTTACTTTTAAAGGTTTCTCATATGAAGTTTTTAACGAGGCAATATCAGCATTATTTATGTCATATCATCTGATTTTCCCACTGGGGTTTTATAGGAGATGATATACTAAGACATTGTTAACTGATTATCATGGTGTTTTTCCTTTATTTTTCCCATTGGGTTTTTAAGGAGTTTTATCCTGATATATCAATGCATTCCTAAGTTTTTTCCCACAGGGTTTTTCTAAGGATTATTGATGGTGTAAATTATGATGAACATTAAAGTCTCCAGAAGTTAATTGATCAGGGGGAGTGTTGAGAATATTCCTATATTCCTAATGATCAATTAAGAAGATGCTTAGTAACTGCTAATTGCAGTTCCCGTTCTCCGTTTTCTCTGCGATCATGGGAGCGAGGCCTGAACGTGGGAGCGGGCTCTCCCGCCCGCTCACCCCTGGAACCGCCCAATGGACATGTACATATAAATACTTTTACTGTTCATCAATAAAGGATTTACATCATTCGCACTATCCATTTTCTACTGTTCCAAAATACGCTCAACACAATTCCTGCACCAAATGCGGGCTAACGGATAAGGCCACGTCGTCCGCAAACCCTCCAGCCGTCAGAGCAAGCCAAAACGTGATATGGACCGTCCGATCGTTAAGCCGTCAACCCAGCCGGTCGCGAATCCTTGCGAACCCTCTCGCGGGCGACTCCTCGGTCTGTCCGTGGCGCGTTTCATGCCAGCGCGGGCAGGGTGCGGGCCCGTGCTTGGCACGCGTCAGTGCGGCCCTCGCACAGTCGCACCTACGAGATTTTCCCCTTCTTCCCCACGGGAGCAGAGCAAAGGACACGCTCGGCACTGCTGATTCCAGCCAGGGGAAGAGCGGCCGGTGGTGATGGAGCCTACCCAAGGCCCTCGCGCACCCTCGTGACCACGGGCGCCGCCGGTTGCGCTCGCGCAGTTTGGCGACGGCGGTAACCGGTGAGGAGAAGGTCGCTCGCGGGCGACCCCCGCACCTTCCTCCTCCTCCCGGCACGGGTGGAGGCCGGGGTGCTGGCGCGGCGGCCCTGGCCGCTCCGGTCCAGGCCATCCCGGCGTCGGAGGAGGCCCCAGCGACCCTGTCAGCTCTCGCCTGAAGCGCACGCCCCGGATCCCCTCGCTTCGGTCGCTTCCGCTACCTCGGGTCCTCGGCGGCTGCGCTTCCTCTCCCTCTTCTTGCCGGCCACCTTTCTCATTGTCTCCATGTCGGCCGCCGCCAGACCTTTGTCGAGACGACGCAGCATTGGCCCAGGGTGCGAGATGCTGGATCCATCAGTCTGCGCCCGCCTTGAGCTGAGTCGTTCCTCCATGGCTAGCCGCAATTGATGTTGGCATGGGTTGCGTCGACGATGGCGGTGGCTAAGTGGCGTCGTTCTCGGCTGGATGAACGCCGTCGTGATTTACAGCCAAAACCCATGGCGTCCGTACGTCGCTCTCCCGCAGCAATGGACTACCGCTCCCCTTCTCCAGGCAATGAGGCAACCGCCAAGGTGAGGCCCAGGTTTGCCTCCGTCCCATGCTGTGATTTATCCCTCTCCTCTCCTATTGCTTAGGATTATTCTCCTCGTATGGACGATCTGACTTCTTATAGATCTTTATTGTAATTCTATTAGAAAGCATTTGTATTCAAATATTTTTAGGAAGGAGAAGGGAGACGAAATGATTAGTTAGCTCCTAGATGTGCATTGATTGAGTAGGAGAGATTTCGTAGTTCTGAATTATGCAGTGCTCAATGTTATCATTCTGAAACAATTTCTAACCTTAAGGCCAAACATGCGTAATCTGAATCTGGTTTGGGATTTGTAATGGTATTTTTTGGTTACGCTACCATTTTATCAAAATAGAATTTGTACCAATGCTACATTTCATTCACTCTTGAAATTGCTTTTATTCACTATGCTATAAGATAAAACAGGAAAAATAAGAAAAGCGGTGTATGCAATAAGGTATTCTTTTCTATGCATTTGGCAAAGGAAATATTCAGGCTTTCAGCACATCTAAACTACCCTATAATTAATTGAGCAACTTTGTTAGCCCATGTTGCAGTAACTCCTATCACAAGATCGTATCTTTTTTCATGGTTCTTGGGTCCAAATCTGTTTAACCGTGGCGTTCCTTTCCACTCTTCAGGAAGAGTAGAAGGGACGAAAAGACGACATCGTTGTCAAGCAGCTGGCCCATGACAAGGTTAGGATGCGTGCTAGCTGTTCTTGTGCTCTGGCATTTCTTGGAGGCTTTAGTTTGATCGGGTGTTGCTTCCATTATTTAGGAAATTTGCCACCTGCTTGGCGAGCAAAGCGCAACCTGAATGTCAACCGATCAAAATTGATTCAGCACCTGGAGTTGATCAACATAAAGAATCAATCGCGATGCCACCGTTGATATCGACGCAGAACTCTACAAGCTGGTCCACAATAGTGATAGTGGCATCGACATTGTATTTGCACTTCTGATTGTGCTCTTGCTCAGAAAGGTATGGGTTTACAAAGAAAATAAAGCGGTTCGTTGTCTGACAATGCTTATCTTATTCCTTTTTTGGTAGATAATCTCAAATCATGAATTTTGAATTTTTGGATGAATATCTCGAATATGCAGATGTTTTATATATAATGTGCTTATAAGAATGAACAAGTTCCTTGCAAAACTAAATAAATTAGATCAGAAACTTGTAAGGATCATTCAACTTCAGACAAGAATCTTAACTGCAGTATGGCATAATGTGGAAATGCATGCCTAGCGTTGATTAGTATCTTTTATGCACTTTAAGCAACTAATCCAAAGAAAAAAAATGTCAATATGTTTTCAATCGAGTGATGCTATCATAGCACATTAGTTCACCTCACAGCCTCAATTGTCATGTCCAACACATTGGAAAGTTATGCTACGCTAAAATTATCACTGCATAATACTTGTACGATTGGACTGACAAACAAAATAAATCTTCAATCAGTGTTGTTAGCTCCAACTTCGAGGCCCATCATCAAGAAATTATAGAAAAGGGGATATAAAGCTACCTCGCGATAAACCTCCCTACATCTTGCATACACATAGGTAATAGCTTAGACATCTATTCCTTTTATTTTGTGCTTATACTGATTCATATGGATTCTGAACTGGCAAGAAAGAGCTCTTGCAGGACAACCTACCGTGCTTCCCTGGGTCAAACCCTGGACAGCAAAAGCACCCTCTTTACCAGTAAATTCCAACAGCGAGGCTAGGTCAGGGTCCATCACATATCTGAAGGTAATAACCTATTTCCTTCCCAGCAGTACAAATAGAACAATGGTAACAGAAGCTCGTTTACATCTCTTATATAAGAGAAAAAATGTGCACGAAGACCTACCAAAATTTAACCCAATTGGAACTCAACTCATCTTTATTTGAAACCTTCTAATTTTCTAAACCAACAAGTGAAAAATAAAAAGGTAAATAAGTAATAAAAAAAGTATCTCTGGCTGGACCAGGTTATAGCTTAAGGTCCATCATCACTTTTGGTTCCACATGATATTAGCAAAGTTCACTTGCACATGAGACAAATGTATCACACTTATCCTATTCTCCAGTCTCCATAGTTCTGATTGAGTAAACATAAATAATGCTGCCCATAATCGAAAAGTCAGTATAGGCATACAACAACAAAAAAAAAAGGCATGTTCTGATTTTTTTTCCCTTTTACACACTTGCAGCGACTATTCAACAAGCAGGAACATGGAAATAGAAGACAGACTTGGAATAGAAGGGTTATATAGCCATTGCATGCTAGCACCACCCCTGTTTCATTCTTGGTTTTTTATAATGTCTGTTTCATTCTTATTGGACTACACGAGCTAAGCTCGTATTTTTTTAATTTATTCTAGAATTTAATGGTGCTATCTTTGCAGTGGCAGGCGATGTGCCGTTCGATAACAAGGCACCTATAGTGACTTCGTCAATCTCAAGATTTGTCGGTCTAACTCAATCCTTCAGAAGTGCTTATACTCAGGAATGAAGCGAGTATGTTCATAGAGATGAGTATACACTTAACGTGCCTGTGGTGGCTTCATAGATCTTAAGATAGTTCTTTGAATGGGCTCATAAGGATAAAGTATGCATAAATAATGTTGTTTATAGAGGTGAATCTACGTTTATAATGTATTTATACGGGTGAATATAAGCTCATATTATGACTTATGGGTGTTTGGTTTTTGAAAACGTAAAAAAAAAGATTAAGACATGCAATGCGGTGAGAAGAAGACAAGAAAAGAACGGTTTGTCTTCCTTGCTCTCTCGAGCGAGCGCATGACCGACCACCCGTTAGGCCGTAAACCCGCGCTACGCGCGACCTCGCTTTGGACCACCCAACACACCCAGCTCAACTTGCAGGCGGGGCGGGCTCTTACCGCAAGCCGCACGCTCGTCCCGCAAACTTCGGCTTCGTGGCTATTGTGGACCAGCCACAATTTTTTTTGTGGCCCAATGTCTTTTAACCCGCGAAGCCCGTTGGACGAAAGACAGCCCGCAAGAATCCGCAAGAACCCGCACTGTTGCGTCACCATCAACAATTGCACCTCCCGAACCCTACACAGATCAAACTTGCGAAAACTGATTGGCCGCCACTTTTTTCAACATATAATTTCTGGCCACCATTTAAATCTCGCCTCAAATGTTTGTTGAATCCCACACGTCCAGCAACTGAATGCTCATCTACATTTCTTGGACACTGCTTGCTCCATGGACCTCGAGCGTGGTGGCAGCAAGATGCCGCCGCCTCTGAACCGGCTGTCGCTGCGACGATGGCGTCGACCTGCTGCGATAAGCGCCCACAGCTCAGGGACAAGCTCGTCGCGCTGCAGCCGGTGGTGCTGCGCGCAGCGGTGACCCTGGCCACGGCGGCAGCGGCCGCGGTAATGGCGCTCAATGCCCAATCCTACACCGCCGTGGTCGCCATCGTCGGCACCAGACCGTTCACGGCCAAGTTCAGGGACATGCCTGCATTCATGTAGTCCTCGCTCTTGGAATTCACTATTCAGGCTTGCCATGCCATGACATGCATGTTCCTGCCGGTCGAATCATCGGTGTCTGATTTCGTCGTGTGCCATACGCGTTGATGCATTGTTTGTTTGATCTGTGCAGGTACATGATCATCCTGGTTGTGGACGTGTGAACGTTAGTGGGCTTGAAACGTTTGTCCGCCAGTCCATTGAACGTTCGCGGCAATAGCCTCGTGGCTGGCGGACTCCCGCGTACCCCGCTTTATAGCTGGGTGGCCAGCTTAGTGCCGGACTGTCCACACCCCGCCCCGCGTGCAAGTTGACACCCAGCCCATCAAACAAACAGCGAGACGACGCGGATATTCTTTTTTTCCTCCTCACAACAAAACACCGCCACGCCGGCACCACCTTAAGATCCGATCTCCCCCGCTCCTCCCCCCATTCTCCCCCGCCTCCCCGTCCCAAATCAGCACCACCCAAGGCCCCATCCGGGCCACGGCCGCGCAATGCCGCCCTCCGTCGACGCAATGCCGACCCCCGGAGACGCCGCGGGCGCCGGCGACGTGCGCATGATCTCCTCCAAGGAGCTCCGCGCGCACGCGTCCGCCGACGACCTCTGGATCTCCATCTCCGGCGACGTGTACGACGTCACGCCCTGGCTCCCCCACCACCCGGGCGGTGACCTCCCGCTCATCACCCTCGCGGGGCAGGACGCCACCGACGCCTTCGCCGCCTACCACCCGCCCTCGGCGCGCCCGCTCCTCCGCCGCTTCTTCGTCGGTCGCCTCTCCGACTACACCGTCTCCCCCGCGTCCGCCGACTACCGCCGCCTCCTCGCGCAGCTCTCCTCCGCGGGCCTCTTCGAACGCGTCGGCCCCACCCCCAAGGTCCAGCTCGTCTTGATGGCCGTCCTCTTCTACGCCGCGCTCTACCTCGTCCTCGCCTGCGCCAGCGCCTGGGCGCACCTCCTCGCGGGAGGGCTCATCGGCTTCGTCTGGATCCAGTCCGGCTGGATGGGCCACGACTCGGGCCACCATCGCATCACGGGCCACCCGGTCCTCGACCGCGTCGTGCAGGTGCTCTCCGGGAACTGCCTCACCGGCCTCAGCATCGCCTGGTGGAAATGCAACCACAACACGCACCACCTCGCCTGCAACAGCCTGGACCATGACCCGGACCTCCAGCACATGCCGCTCTTCGCCGTCTCCCCCAAGCTGTTCGGCAACATATGGTCCTACTTCTACCAGCGGACCCTGGCGTTCGACGCCGCCTCCAAATTCCTCATCAGCTACCAGCACTGGACCTTCTACCCGGTAATGTGCATCGCCAGGATAAATCTTCTTGTGCAGTCCGCTCTCTTCGTTCTCACTGAGAAGAGGGTACCGCAGCGGTTGCTTGAGATCGCCGGGGTCGCCGCATTCTGGGCTTGGTACCCGTTGCTGGTGGCTTCCCTGCCGAATTGGTGGGAGAGGGTCGCCTTTGTGCTTTTCAGCTTTACCATTTGCGGGATTCAGCACGTCCAATTCTGCCTGAACCACTTCTCGTCCGATGTGTATGTCGGGCCACCCAAGGGCAATGACTGGTTTGAGAAGCAGACGGCAGGCACGCTCGACATCCTGTGCCCTCCGTGGATGGATTGGTTCCATGGTGGTCTGCAATTCCAGATTGAGCACCATCTGTTTCCCCGCCTGCCTCGGTGCCACCTTCGGAAGGTCGCGCCGGCCGTGCGTGACCTTTGCAAGAAGCATGGGCTGACTTATTCTGCAGCCTCATTCTGGGGCGCAAATGTGCTTACATGGAAGACACTCAGGGCTGCTGCCTTGCAGGCCAGGAGCGCCACAAGTGGTGCCGCTCCCAAGAATTTGGTCTGGGAGGCTTTGAACACCCATGGATAAATGGGATGAGGCTTTGAACACCCATGGATAAATGGGATGAGGATATATGAACTGAAGGCAGCTTCTGGTGTTCAGCTTTGTGCCCATGCAGATTGTCTGATTGCTTCCCAGTTGTTTAGAGATATTGATCATTTAACCCGTCTGAGTCGGGTTGGAATTTTCGTGTTGACAAGTGACTGTCTTTCCAGTTGAAGAGTTCATGCTTCAATTGTCTGGTTGTTTGCCGGCTGTTCTGCTCTCCCTATCATGGTAACTATATTATGATCCTTGCTTTAAGTCATGAACCTCTGTTTTAAGATTATGTCCATTCGATTTTGCTTGCATTGTCAAGATTGTGGATGCTTGATGTTCATGTTGTAAGCTTAATGAACGGCTGGTAATATTGTGTGGTACCCCTGTATTCTCAGTTGCTGTGGCAGCTTGACTTTCTCTTTGAAAAACTAGTATGTTTATGACAAGCAGTGATCAATTTATCCATATTCCTACAGCATTGCCATTTTCTGCTTTGTTCATGACCCTTTTTTTTTATCCTGTCTTTGTATTCACTTATGCATTACTCTAAATGGAAGTTTGAGGTAACTGATAGTGATCCGGTCATACAGCTACTCTTCATGATTTCTATTTCTGACGGTTTGTTGAGTGCTTCATGCTAAAATCAGTTTTTTCTTATACCGGCTGTGTTGTGAAGTTTATCAGATTCACTTACTCAGCTAACCTTCTCAATCTTCGTATATGCATAAGCAAGCCAGGCAGCCACCATACTGCATACTGCTACCTTTACGCAGTAAGAAACCTGGACATGATATGTACAGATGTGCATTGTGGTTTTTTTTTTCAATCGCATACTGTACCTGTCCAGTGTCCAGACCAGCCTGCATTGCATTGCTGTAATGCTGTGGCGGTGTGGCCTGTGGCCTGTGGGAAACCCGTACAGCTCGTGATCGTGTCCGGTTCCTGAGGTAGCCCCCCTTGGTTTCTGGATCTTGGACCATCCCCTGTCTGCCCTTTGAGCCTTGATTGTTCAATTGTGGTTCAGAGATGCAGCACATGTAACATGTCCTGGCATACCCAGGGCCCCTGTCTCTTTGTGTAACAGAAATAGCTTTATGGCATGTACGTAGGGCTCCATGTCTTGCTGTCAAGCTAGAATAGCTCTTTACCAGGTAAGCGTACGTTGTGCCTGAGAGAGATGGAGGGAGGAAGCCATGCATCTTGGTCTATCTAATAGAATTTTTTGTGTGAACGTTGTGATAAAACTGTTAACTTGTTCAAAATTAGGGCCTGTTTGGATGGACGTCCATCTCATCCCCAGGCGTGGCGTCAGATGCCTGGGAACGCTGCCTGCGCTAGGTGACTCCTGGGAACGCCCTTAGTATGTGGGGAAAAAAGAACTGGGCTCACATGCTAGTAGCTGAGAAATGGAATATCTGCTATCGACACTGAATGGTCGTGCTCCATGGAACAGGGGAATGCAGCTTCATCAGATGGCGATTGGCGATACCATGCGTCCATGCCGGCTTCCCTACGGAAGCTGACGACCGAATAGATGGCAACGCACGCCACCATGTTGATGGAACCATGCGCATCGGCATTTCTTCTTTTGCAGAAACAACAAACGGGTAGCTAGTATTCTTATCATAGAAGCGTTCAACATCACAATGTTTCAGTGGAACAAGCTTCTTTCTCCCTTCGGTTAGCGTCGATACCATTGCCATGGACTACTTGCTGCCGCGCCACGCAAAGGCCACAGGCAGAAGCCAGGAAACCACACGTCCACACCACACGATCATCCGATCGATGCTGCCTGCGACCGGGCTGGTGCTGTGCTGCCAAGAGCATCCACACTTGTGTGTCGATGCCTCTCCGGCTTTGCTGCTGCAGGCAGGCAGAGCCATTCATCGTATTCTATTCTATCGGGACGGGAGGCAAAATATCTTCTCGCCGGATGCCTCGACCTCGAGAACCAAACTTGGGAGGATCGATCACGTCCACTTGCTCCCTAATCTTTGCAAGAATCTTTAGCCTTTTTATCATGCCCTTGGGAGGACACAGAGCATCCTATCCTACACCGACGACGGCGACGAGGCAGTGGCTGTACTTGTAAAGATTCCCAGGTGACTCAGCTCGTGATCTGCCACTACTTGCTATTTCTAGTTTTTACACATTGTGATTCGATCTACTTACACATAATCTTAGGGCACACGCAATAGTAAGAGCTAGTTACTAGCTCTAAGCCAACATCTACAATAGTGTTAACTTTTATAATGACTCTTAGTATGATTATTAGACTCATATAAGACTCTCACATGATCTTAAAATATACGTAAGAGCCTATCTATTGATCAAGAACTAGCTTTTCTCTCTTTTCTATAAAAATATAAAAAAATGCTTAGAGATAGCTATAAAGTCATTGTTGGAGCTGCCCATACTATATCATTCACAGTTTGCCAATTACCATGACCCATGGTGGCTTGGCTCTGCTAGTCATCTTTTTTTTTCTTCTTCTTCTTTGTTGACCAAAGCTTTTTTTACATATAATAAAATTGGTACAGATTGATGGTGAACGGAAAAAAGACGCAGAGAAAATGCAGTACTCCATTGCTGCTTGATATATAGTACGTCCCGATAACTAGCTCAGCAATAGTATAGTATTAGGTTCCTGTTTCATGATCGAGAACGCAAGGAAAAAAATTGGGTTTCTATCTAACTAAAAAAGGGGAGACGTTTCCCTTTGAAAATTGTCCATCACATTGAAACAACGTACTCCTAACAAGTATTGTGCAAATAGGATTTATTTGAATCCTTGATTGCAATGGTTTAATCGACAGAAGAGCAAGTCCAAATACGAAGAATGAAAGACGGTCTACGTGGGCACCATAATTGGCTACAGGGTGAAGCTCCAAGATACCTAGTGCGCCACCTTTTCAAGCTTGTGCTCCGTAGGAGCAGGACGTTTCGCCAGGAGCTACAAAATGGTAATTGGATCTGATCGCTCAGGACGCGAATCACAACATCTGTGTAGATACAGGAATTTCTCGCCCTCTGGGGCTCCAGGCTCCAGGATGTGCAGCTGACGCCAGAAGTGCAAGACTCCATAGTTTGGAGATGGATAACTGACAGAAACTACTACACACGTTCGGCGAACGGGATATAGTTCTGAGGTTTGCATCACAAGTTCCAGGTTGATCTCATTTGGAGAGAAAGGGCGGAAAATAAATGCAAAGTGCAGATAATAATGCATGACAAAATCCTCACGTCCGACAACCTACAAAAGAGAGGGTGGCCATATCAAGAGCATTGCGTCTTGTGTAATGGACACTACTTCAGGAAACTTAACCAAGCCGGGTGAAATGGCTTAAAATAAAAAAAAACACAAAAAAGGAAAACCCATGGACAGGCCCACTGAGCCCATCCATGGGCCGCCGCCGTCGCGTATGCTCCACCGACGGATCTGGCCGCTGCTCGTCGGATCCGGTCGCCTGCTTGTTGGATTCGGCCGCTGCTCGTCGGATCTGGTCGCCTGCTCGCCGGATCCGGCCGTCGCGTGCCAGAGGAGAGAGGGCGCTGCCGGAGGGAGGAGAGAGCACCGCCACCGGATCTTCGCCACCAGATCCGGCCATGCCGTGGAGGAGGAGCTGCTCATGCCGGATCTGCGAGAAGGAGGCGCCAAATCCACGGTGGTTGAGGTGGTGGCGCCGGATCCACCGCTGGGGAAGGCCGCCACGTGCTCGTGACCCGCGAGACGTCTCCATGCCCCCGTGCCGCTGCCGGGCGGCCCCACGCTTACCGCCCCTGCACCAGTCACCGGGAGGCGCCTGACCCCACGCTCGCCGCCCCGCGCGCGCATGGAGAAGAGGGGAGGGAGGAGCACGGGGAAAGGGGAGGGAGGGAGGAGCACGTGGAGGAGAGGGGAGGGAGGGAGGAGCATGGCGCTTGCTGCCCCCGCGGTCACATGGAGTGAGGGGCTGCGGCTGAGGGGGTAAGGGAGAGACTGAGGGAGTGACTTTAGGTTTATGATTTCGTTTAAATATTGGTGATGATAATGAGCTGGTGTGGGCTAGTGGGTTGGGCCTGATTTACCGAGGTGGTTATTTTACAATGCCCGCCTTTACTAAGATGATTATTTTACAATGCCCGCCTAGGTTAATACTGATTAACCAAGGTGATTATTTTACAATGCCGGTCTTGATTAATGTATTAACCGAGGCGGTTGCTGCCCTGCTGCCCTGCCTCGAATAACCGTGGCGGGCAACCAGGTGTAAGGTCCAAATGGCTAGAGCGGGGGAGGTGAATAGCCCATTTAAAATTTCTACAAGAATTACTTAACTACAAGTTAGTACGAAAGGTGGCGAAGCAAAATCACTAGCTCTAACTAATTAAGCAAGCCACCTACATAAGTCTAGTACAAGGCTATCCACTAAACACAACAACAACTACAAGCTAGATAGAGGAAGTAATGCGAGAGAAGAGTTTCGAGTGATTATACCGCCGTGTAGAGAAAAGAAATACCAATCAATCAATCATACAATAGAAAACCTCGGGAAGAGAATGACACAAGAATTTATCCCGAGGTTCACTTGCTTTCCGGCAAGCTACTCCCCGTTGTGGCGATACACCCACTTGTCGGTTCGCGAGCTAATCGACTATCAAGAGTCGAGCCCTCGGCGGGCACCGCACAACCGCACACAAGATGGGGATCCTCCAAGCCACGAGCTCCACTAGAGTATCCAATTTGCGAACTCCCACGGGAAAGAATCAAGAACCCCTTACAACACTTGGTGAGGGCTCCAACAATCTCCAATTGCGAGCTCAATCACCTCCGCTACTCCAAGCCGTCTACCGTGTCGGGAAACACGGAAGAATAACAAGAAATCTGCAGCAACTCGAAGATCAAGTGCCTCTAGAATGCAACTCTCAAGCAATGCACTTGAATCTCACTCAATCTCACTCAAGATGTGCAACCAATCAAAGAGATGAGTGAAGGGGTTGTTCTTTAGCTCAAAGGATGTCTCTAAGTCTCAAAATGTGCAAGAGATACCCTCAAACCCCGGACACCTTCTATTTATAGCGAAAGGGTACGCAGCTAGCCGTTACTGGACGACGCAGTTCAAAACATGCTGACCGGACGCGCCGGTCAGGGTGACCGGACGCGTCCGGTCACTACAGGACAAGCGTGAATAGTGCGCATCAGAAGTTACCGTTGTTATGACCGGACGCGCCGCACCCCGCGTCCAGTCGGAGTCCAGTAAGCTCCCAGCATGACCGGACGCGTCCGATCGTACGTGACCAGACACGCCACGCGTCCGATCATCACTCCGCTGCGCTCTGCCCCTCTAGACGTCTGACCGGACGCGCCGGTTCTGTGAGGGACCGGACGCGCCGGTCGCACGCTCTTTTCTTCTGTGCTCAGGAGAACTGACTGGACGCGCTGGTCAGGCCAGACCAGCGTCCGGTCACAAACCCTCGCGCCTGACAACTGCTGAGAACTGACCGGACGCGTCCGGTCAAACCGCGACCGTGTCCGGTGCAGCGTCCGGTCACCACAGTGACCGCCGTTCGCCTCCGTTTCTTTTCCAACTTCTGACGTAGTAGAAAAATGCATTTCACTTTCCCAAAAAGCGCCGAATCCCGCCTCGCAAGCTCGGCGGGAGGGAGAGAGGAACCCAAACCCCTCTCTACCGCTTAAACTCCACCGCCTTCGCAAAAGTGCTAACACCACTAAGTGTACACCACCATGTGCATGTGTGTTAGCATTTCACAAAAATTTTCTAAGGCGTTATGTTAGCTCTTTACTAGATCCTAATGCATATGCTCAAGACAATGATCTAGTGGCACTTGATTCTCGAGCTAACCGTGATTGCCCCTCTTGATAGTTGGCTATGTATCATAAACCCGGTCAATCACTTATCTACTCATCTTAGACCGGCAAAAGGAAAACCCTATGGTTATACCTTTGCCTTGCGCTCTTAGATCCTTCTCTTCCACTTGATCATCATGTCCATCATATTATGTGCATCTCCACCATGATCATCATTTCATGTCCATGCACCATCTCTTTGTGATCTTGTGGCCACCATTCCTTGCCACATACACCTTCATCACATGTGTTGCTTATGCCTAACTCAAAACACTTAACACATGACATTAGCAACTTGGTGTCATTAATTACCAAAACCAAACTTGGGCTTTCACCAGGCCGCCCGCCTCCGAGCCCCAAACTGAAACGCTGCGGAAAAGATTTTCTGTAGCAGTGGGACCTTTGGAGACAGGGTTGCATCTATCTCTGCTATGCCCCTTTGCTAGAGTTGTTTGGAGTCGGGTGTTATCCTAGGAAAATTTTGATGTGCAGCTGCCCCGAACAAGATCGTCTGTGCCATGCTAATTGGTGGGAGGATGCGACGACCAAGGTGCCAAAGCAAGAATGCAGAACATTTAATGGAATGTTTATTTACATTGTGTGGAACCTGTAGAAGGAAAGGAACATGAGGATTTTTAAAAATGAGCACAAAACGTGGGCACAAGTCGTCTCATTGGCCAAGGAAGATATTGTTCAAAGGCGTAGGACCATATGTATTGCAGGGTAAAACAATAAATGTGTGAGCGGTAGCTATTTGTGTTTGGTCATAGGATCAATGTGTTTGGCACCATGGGTGTTCTTATATATAAACCATTTTTTCATCTTAATTGAGTGCCAGAGCTCGTTTACTTTTTTTTAAAAAAGAAATAAATAAAGACGGTCTACGAGTTCGTTCTCATCCGATTTGACTAGCAGATCACCAATTGATTAGCAGGTCACCGAAGTTGGAACTAAAGACGCTATGATGTCGTTCTCATTGGATTTGATTAGCAGATCACTGAAGTTGGAATAAAGACGCTATGGTATCCTTCTCATTGGATTTGGTTATCAGATCACCGAAGTTGGATCTTTTTTTTTTGCGACTACCGAAGTTGGATCTTAAGAGGCTACGATAGCATCTTATTATTCTATCACGCATGAGGTCAAAACACATATAAACTAGGAAAACATCAGGTACGATATATGCAACAAAGTCGTTGTAGTATAGCAGTGAGTATTCCCGCCTGTCATGCGGGCGACACGGGTTCGATCCCCGGCAACGGCGTTTTTTTATTCCTTTTGTTTTTTTTTGAGAAAAACCGGGATTGAATTTCATATAAAAGTTTTGGTGGTTACAACCCAAATCTTACAAGCACACCTTTGAAAGAGAAAAAGATTACAACTCGGTACTTGTAAGCTACTCCCGGTTGGCCTCGCCGCCAGCGGCCAGAGCTGACTGCCCGAAACCGTCCTCCTCTCCGGCGAAGGAACACAGTTTCTTGATGCCATCTTGTGTAGCACGTCGAAGACGTGCTTTAGAACCGCTGAACGACCCGGCTGGAAAAGATGGCCGTCGGCCATCGCATCACCGGATACCGAGGAAACTGACACCACAAGGAGCAGAAACCCCAGCACACCAGACGACGAAGAACCCCGAAAGGTAGCTGAACCACCAAAGAAGGTGGTAAACCAAAACCAACCCGGTTTCTCATCGAGTTGGGAACTAAAAACACCAGGACCCCTCCAAACATCCGGCAGCATACTGTAGTTTGCAAGACCAGTCTCACCGGTGATGCCATGGGCTCCGACAGTAGAAAGAAACATCAAGAAGATTCGGTCACCAACGCATAAGGTAACAACAATGACATGCCCGTCGGGACCGAATCCTCCGCACAAAAAACCATCGCCAAGCACCATGCACATCCCAGCAACAACCAAATCCCACTCACCATAGAAGCTCGCCGGAAAAGATGAGGGGAAGGCAAAAGACGAGACTGACCGGATCCAGAACGGAATCGCAGATCCGGCGAGCTCGTACTCCTCACTGGTACGGTCGGCAGCAGCGAAGTTGGAGAAGCCAACGTAGATGTTGAAGACGACCTTCGCACATCCACGCCGTCGCCCGCTGGAGTCGCCGCCCAGGAAGACGAACCCACGCCGCTCCACCGGCATGGGAAACCCTAACCCTAACTTATTCCTAAAAAGAAGAGGTATGTACAAATCCTCCGTCGATTCGACCAGCCCCCCTCCTCCTCCGACGCCGGCGAGGGCGATGGAGGCGAGGACGACGGCGAATCGACGGGGGAACGCGAAATCGCCCCCGGTCGCCGCTTTCAACTGTAGAGCAAGAAGGGACGAGAGTATCTGAGAGGATTGTTGGAGTGGTTCTTTTATTCCTTTTGTGTGCGCCTTCGATACATGCACTCTATTATGGGCCTCTAATCGTAAATGGGCTTCTGAGAGTGCTCTGTTGGGTCTGAACGGAAAAAAAGCCCTGCATCTGCATGACTGCATTTGGTATTTTCGTGGCCTTTCACCGCTCTGCCTTTCACCTTCATGCACTAAAATGTACACCTTTAATCTTTATTGAGTACTTTTGAAAGATCAAATCAACAGTTCTCGAGATTGATGAAATCAACGCAAACGTCTCACTGGACTTTGGTCCTGAGTTTTTTGTGGCCTGAATCCAAGCTAAAACTCAGGGTCCTTGGCATAATAAAAGTTCATGATGGTAACTTTTAGCAACTAATGAGACTAAGTACAACAACCGAGGACAAGTCTTCAGGCTAACCAAAACGATCTGTTCGACAGTTCACAAAATCATTATTTAGATCAACTTGTGTACGATGCATTCTGTTCTGTAACAGATTTATTCTCAATTAAGAATTTACAAATTACAGTAAGAAGGAAAGGAAGCGACGCTGCTTGCTTGGCCTTGTAGGGAGTCACGCCTCACGGAGTCCCTCGCTTGCACGAACTCAGCTAGCGGCAGATAAGGGTTATCGACGAATCGCAAAGCAGACTAACGTCGGAAATATGAGGCTTGGCGACTTGGGACCAGTTTGGACGAGGGCCGGGACTAAATTTAGTCACCCCTTTTAGTCCTCTTTTATATAGTCTCTAAAGACCTAAACAGGGCGATTAAATGAGTGACTAAACTAATAGTCTATTAATCCTTTGGGGGTGACTAAAGGGGACTAAACCAGCCAAAAGCCACCCGTGCCCTCATTAATGCACTGGGGGGGGGGGGCAGGGCGCCCGCGGCCGGCGCGCCCGTACCCCTGTGCTTGCAATTGTCGCGCCCGCACCCCCACGTGCCTGCGGCTTTGCCGTCGTTCGGGTGGGGGGAGGGGCACCGCCTACGGCCTGCGTATCCGGGATGGGGAGGGTGTCACCGGATCCATGAGGTGGGGGAGGGCGCCACCGGTGTTGAAGTCGGGGGGCACCGTCGGTGGGAAAGGAGGACCCGCGGTCGCGAGAGTGCGGGAAGGAGCTGCCGAGGATGGGTGAAGAAGCCGCCGGGATGAGGAAAGGAGTTGGACTAGGGGTGTTTTGGCCTTTATACAGTAGCTTCAATGGTCATTAGTCCCTCCACTCAAATAGGGTAAGGACTAAAGCTTAGTCTTGGGACTAAACTTTGGACTAAACTTTAGTCCATGGACTAATGGATCCAAACAGACCCCTACTTGATATGGCGCGGCTTAGGTAACATCAATTGGCGACGCGTCTTAGTGCTAGGTTGCTGCCTTCTTAACTTCATAGGCTTTGAGGCTTGAGAGGGGTGCCTTCGCTTCGGGGACCTAGAGCCACCACCCCAATCCTAGGACTAGCCCTATGTCTCGCTATTGATTGGCATATGGCCACTGAAATAGAGTCAAAAGTTTTGAATAAAAACATAGAAAAATACAAGCACCCACATGTCTGTAGAGGGGTACCTTGGTTTTGGGGACCTAGAGCGACTGGTCCACCCTAAGCTTAGCCCTGTGTCTTGCTATCAATGGGCATACACACACCACTAGAAAATGGCACCATTAATCTCTTGAATGAATGTAGAAAAATGAAAGCACCTCTGTCAAAGTCTTGGAAACTCTTCACTAGATAGGTTCCACCATAAGTTACCTAACCAGTTAAGATATGCGACATCGAAACTGAATCATAGAGAAGAGGACATTGCTGGTTGTTGGCAACATCAGGTGGCATGAGCATTCACACAAAATGCCCCTAGCCATAGATCTACGACATGTTTGGTTGGGAGTAACTGAAAGGAGCGAATGAGAGTTTGGAGGTAGGAGTTTAGAAATCTTTTGTTTATTTTGTGCGAGTGGGAGTTTAGGTGGGAAGGAGAATGAGAATTTAGAGGGCCAACTCCCACTATCAATTCCTTGGGGAGTGGTGAGTTGTGCTCTCAAGGAAAGATAAATACATCCTCATCGTCCATCATGACTTATCGTATTTCCCACTCCAGACCCCTATATCAAACAGGGGTTATGAATTCCCTTTTCAACTCTCTCTCTTATTTCTCCCCATGAACCAAAAAAGTGATTGGGACTAAAAGTCAAATTCCCACTTTAACTCCTTCGGTCAACTCCCACCATTGATTCACATGCCTCTTCCCATGTAGTTGCCAAACACACCTCTACTATTTATCATTCCAAAAAAACCCTTGTATTTCACATAATAAAATCTCAATCTTCCTCAACTTTGGAAATGAGAATGCTTAATGATGGGCAATAATACAAATAAAGGGAAGAGTTATTGTTAGTGAGAAGGATCGGAGTATATGCACCTAACAAGGTTATACAGATTGCTCCAAAAAAACAAGGTTATACGGAAGATCAAAGATGGCATAGAGTGATCTCTAGTGGTCTAAAAGAGAAACAATATTCAATCACAGTCCCCAGGTTAAACTACAGTTGGAGTATTTCAGAAAATATCCATTTACCTTAACAAGTCAAACAAATGATTATTGCGTATGTGGAGTGTCCCATTAAGGGTGTTTTTGGTTTAAGGGCAAAGTTTTATAGGGATATGACCATCCATGAATTTATGGATAAGTTTATCTGTGTTTTCTTTTGGTTGGACAAATGAGATGAGCTTTTTGTCTATTTGCTCGGATGGATGAGACAAGAATAGTTAACTAATTGTATTTATTATTTAAAAATAATGATAACTAACTATACAATAATTAATATGCACTAACACAAATAAACTACTACAATCATAACGTGCACTAATAATTCTTAGCACTTATCAAGAAATAATCTTGTCATCATAATTATTAAGTAATAATATAACATATTAATAATTCTTAATTTACTTACTAATGATAAAAATTAGAAAACATGGATGAGCCCTCTTGATAGTGTTTTTTGGTGTCAAGGATTTCCAACATTTAAGAATATCCCTATCCAGCTCCCTATTGAACTAAACAGCTTTGTCCATAAATGTCTATATCCCATCTAGGGATATCCATCCAACCAAACGGACACATATGTCAAATTATCAATTAAGGGAAATATGCAGACCACCCCCACAAATAAAACACCAGTTCACAACGTGGGATGTCTGAGGAAGCAAAATTAATTTATTCAGCACATCATGGCCCATTCTTTACCGCAATACTGTGAAAGCGGTCCTATCATTTGGCATACTATTCCGGTGAAGGTGGTATCACTCCGGTGGTTGCCGAGGAAGAGAGGACACCACTGGATAAGGAGCTGCCAGAGACACCGCTCTCGCCCTCAGCGAAGCTCGGTGGTGCCACCTGCCTGTACATCTGCGACGAGAGTGCCGGCAGCCTCGCGTCCTCCGACTGCAGCACGTGCACTGCCTGCGCCATGGACGGCCGCTCTGCCGGGTCGGGGTGCGCGCACCAGAGCCCCACGACAAGGCCGCGCTCCATCTGCCGCTCGCTGGCGTCGTCGTCCCTCGTGCTCAGTCGCGTGTCCGCAGCCTCGAGGGTCAGGTCCTGGCTGTAGAGGCTCCACACCCACTTCGGCAATCTGAACGAGGGCTCCAGCCGGTTCACTGGCTGCCGGCCTGAGACGATCTCTAGCAGGACGACGCCAAAGCTGTAGACATCCGACTGGGTGCTCCGCTGGAACGTGCTGACGAACTCCGGATCAATGTACCCCACAGTGCCTTGCACGAGCCCCGTCGTTTGCGGACCCGTGCCGTGGTCAACCAATCGGGCAAGACCGAAGTCCCAGCTTAGCATTGTGCGACGAATCCAGCATTATGTTGCTTGGTTTGATGTCACCATGGACGACGCACTGCTCCCAATCCAGGTGCAGGTAGCGTAATGCTGACCCTAATCCTAGAATGATATTGTACCTGTCAATTAATGAACACAAATTAACAGATTACATTAATATGGTACTAGAACTGTAGGAGGTAGGGGTGCTGTCTTTCCGGAAAAGATATTTTAACCACAAATTGTAAGTCTAGCCACGTAACAGAAGATGTTTTATTGGATAAGTCAAAGCGTCTTATAATTTGAAATAGAGCATATAATATTCCGAGTGGCCAAGGATCCAAAGCTTTGATGCCACTACCGCAGCCACTGCCACTCAACGAATTTTATTGATCAGTTGTTTCCATGTTCAAAACTTCAATTTAAAGGAGAAGAATTGTTTCATGGTTTTAACTTACCGTGGATCTTAAATAAAATAATAAGGTTGGACCAATACTTCCCTAAATGATAAACTAACAATGGACAAATTTTGACAATAGAAGAAAAGTGGCAGCTACCATTTGCTTAGTCAAGTGAAAAAATTGTAACACAAAACATTTGTTGCTTCATGTACATGGAATTGGATTTACCTTTTCTAAGATAATGTGAAAAATGTTGAAGCAAATACTCTGACCAAACTTAGAATGGTAGTTGAATCACAATTCTAAACATATGTTTAGGTTGACATTTGAGTCACCATAAAAATGTTAAAAATGTATTATGTTGGTTAAATATTTTTGAATCAGTGAACACTTCTTTGGCAATTGGAAAAGTTAAGAATGTAATATGCGTATATCAAGAAAATATTGATATTGATCCAATAAAAAAAATTAAGGCAACATTTCGTGCAAAAATGTTGAATAGCAACATATATCAAATCAAGATAAAAAGGATACTTCTTGAAAATTGTAAGGAAAATGGCACATAGAAAGGACCATTAGTAGTTTTGGTGGTTCATTGACAACATGACCATTTGGACTAATAATAGTGGCTAGTACACATGGTTTGGTTCAAACAGATGCAAGGATAGACATGGACTTAGGCAACATGAAGACTAAGTGGTTCAAACTGTGCTTATGCATGGTTGTTAAAAAAAACTCAGTCTATGTGATATGTATTCTAAGTAATGTATTTAATACTACCAGATGTTCATACATAGGGAACGATGCAATTGTAGGTTATTTGAAAGATAGGTAGATCAGAAATATGCTCAAAAGTAAATATATAGTAAATAGTTAAACCAGTTTACTCATCGTACCTCTCTGGCCATGTTAACAACCTCTCGTTGTCGTGGATATGCTCATCTAGGCTCCCTTGTGACACCAGTTCGTAGACGAGCAAGAGGCCTTCGGGGCTGTCGCACCATCCCAACAGCAGCACAAGGTTGCGATGCCTCAGCGGCTGAGGTTTCTAACTAACTTACGTGACAACGTGCACGAAACTTTACCAAATTTTGACCATATCCTCCACATGTGCTCCAAAGACGTTTCGCTAAGTTTCGTGATTTTCGAACTTTGTTTGCTTTTTTTTTAATTTAATAGCACTTCACGCGCAACTTGGTCGCCGTGTTCCGTGCGCTAGATGTTCGATATTTCATGCGTGCTCCAGGATACGGCCTTAACATACGCTAAGTAATGCGAATATCAATTTTCGAACCGTCCAATTCGGAGATTCGATGCACCTACAGTTCAAACACGCGTTTATCGGAGAAATTCAATTAAATCAAATAAACTAACGATAAATAGTAAAAAGATTTTAAAAAGTACCAAAACTTAACATATACTTTTAAATAATGTGTAATGCATGACAAAAAAAGTCTGAAACAAAAAACAAAAAAAAGAAAATTATTTGCCGAGCGCCAAATGTCAGCGCTCGGCAAAGAGGTGCCTTTGCAGAGCGCAAAGTTTAGCACTCGGCAAAGAGCCACCTTTGCCGAGCGCCTTACGCAGGGCGCTCGACAAAGGCACCTCTTTGCCGAGCGCTGACATTTGGCGCTCGGCAAAGAATTTTTTTTTCTTTCAAACATTTTTTTGCATGAATGACACATTATTTAAAAAAACAAATTAAAAAACAAATTCAAAATAACAGAAAAGTCTTTGCCGAGCGCCTCCGATCTGGCGCTCGGCAAAGTAAATTCAAAAAAACAAATTAAAAAAAACGAAAAATTCTTTGCCGAGCGCCTCCGATCTGGCGCTCGGCAAAGGAGTGTACAGTACTTAAACGAATAAAAAAAACAAATTCACAAAAACAAATTTAAAAAAAACGAAAAATTCTTTGCCTAGCGCCCACGATCTGGCGCTCGGCAAAGGCACCTCTTTGCCGAGCGCCAGATCGCGGGCGCTAAGCAAAGGGCGTCTCCTTATTTACATGAGCTGGCCAAAATTGAAAAAAATCACTTCGCAGTCGCGCCCGTCCGCCGCCGCGCCCGGCCGGCGCCCCCCCGCGCCGCTGCAGCGCCGTGCGCCCGGCCGCCGCCGCGCCGCGTGCCGCGCTCGGCCGCGGCCGCCGCCGCGCCACGTGCCCGCGCCCGGCCGGCCCGCGCCCCCGCCCCCCGCGCCGCGTCAAGCGCCGCGCCGTGTGCCCCGACCGCCGCCGCGCCTCGTGCCCGCGCCCGGCCGGCCCCCGCCCCCGCGCCACGTCAAGCGCCGCGCCGTGCGCTCGGCCGCCGCCGCGCCTCGTGCCGCGCCCGGCCGGCCCCCGCCCCGCCCCCCGCGCCGCGTGCCGCGCCCGGCCAACCGCCACCGCCGCCCCGCGCCGCGGCCGGCCACCTTCGCCGCGCCCGGCCAACCGCCCCCGCCCTGGCCCCGGCTCGCGCCCGCGCCGGCCTTGCACACCCCGACCGCTACCCCGTGTCGGCCGCCGCACCCCGCGTCGTCCGCCACAGGTACGTCTAGTTTGACGTAGTAGGAGTAGTAGGCATAGTAGTAGTGGTAGTTGGAGTAGTAGGAGTAGGAGTAGTAGTAGGCGAAGTCGTGGTAGGCAATGTGGTAGTAGTAGGATTAGTAGTAGGTGTAGTAGTAGTTGGAGTAGTAGTAGTAGTAATTGTAGGTGTAGTAGGTAGTAGTAGTAGAAGGGTTAGGACTAGTAGTAGACGTAGTAGTAGTGGTAGTGTGAGTAGTGGTAGTACTAGTAGTGGTTATACTAATAGTGTTAATACTTGCATATATTCTTCTGCATGGATTGGAAATACATATGTGCTAGTCGGCCATCGTGCCGGTGATGTATTTGTAGTTGTCGGCCATCGTGCCGTCTTTTTTTGCAGGTTTGGTAACCTCCCCGTACAGGGGAGGTGCTGCCGAAATTTTTCGTTCTCACTAATTGGTTTTTTTTTTCTAGGAGGGCTCCCATTGGAGGATAGCTAAAGGAGCACGACTCAGCACTGCCCCGCTAGCCTGTCTTCACCGGCACCTACGGTATGACCCCTCTTTCCGTCACATGTGGACGTAGGTCGCATTACCCAGTTAGGCGTCTCCCGTCCGAAACGGATACGGTTGGAAGTATGCGATCTTATGTATAACCATATCTGTTTTGGATTGTCCACTTTTTTTGGATAGCCCGCGGATGCATAGACGAGGTTAGTTTCTATGGTCTGCTCTGATCCGAGACAGGGTTTCGGCCTCACCTTCGTGTTGTTCTCCGAATACACACTCTCCCCGCCGGGACGTGTATCTGGAGAACAGCAGGGAGGTGCTGCTGAAATTCTGTCTTGGCTCGGAGTAGCCCATGGAAACTAACCTCGTCTACGCATCCGCAGGTGGGATTAGGACCTATCCTTACCTATTAGATGGTAGGAACACGAAGTAGATGCACTTGATGTTTATGTTTATCTTTGATATGCATGTTAGAGGATGGATGACAGTGAGTGGATGTATGCAGGATACACAAGTAAGCATGATTTTAGCATTGAATGGGGGCAGAAGACGGAGGCTTTCTTGGAAGGTGCATTCGGCAGTGGTGTGAATAGAGCGCGATTGGCGAAGTGTCCCTGTATCAAGTGTGCAAATAGGAAATGGCAAAACTAGGAGACCATGGCTAAACATCTTCAGTTGAATGGCTTTGTGCCGGGCTATACCCGGTGGGTACACCATGTTGAAGCGCATCGGTTGAGAGAGGAGGTCGTGCGGCCTCGCCTCGAGCATGTCGATGATGGTGGCGGGGTTTTAGACATGTTAGATGACTTCGCGCAAGCACAGATCCCCGATGGATGTGCGGAGGAGGCGGAGGCATCCGCAAAGGCGTTCTATGACATGATGGCTTCGGCACAGAAACCCCTTCATGATCGCACGACGGTTTGTCAGCTCGATGTCGTTGGACGCGTGATGGCATTTAAGACCGAGATCAACATGAGTCGGCAACACTTCAGTGGCATGTTGGCCTTGATTGCTAGCCTGCTTCCGGAGGGCCACGTGTTGCCAAAGAGCCTGTACGAGTGCCAGAAACTCCTTGATGGACTCAAGATGCCGAACGAGCAGATACATTGTTGTCCGAACGGGTGTGTCCTCTTCAGGAAAGATCTTGAGCAGGAGAAGTATTGTCCGAAGTGCAAAGCCTCCTGGTACCTGGAGGTAGACTCTGGTGGAGGCCACAAGGAACAGCTTATCGTCCCAATGAAAATCCTACGGTACCTCCCTTTCTTGCCGAGGATCCAACGGCTATACATGAGCGAGGAGCATGCTAAGCAGATGACATGGCACAAACTGGGGAAACGATACAATCCCGACAAGATGGTGCATCCATCCGATGGTGAAGCATGGCAACACCGGCGGCTTCGGCCGAGCTTGGGTACGTCATCATGTTTGTAACTGTTGCCATGCTTTAATGTAACTAGGCAAAGACTACTAACAAACTTCTCTTCGTTCTCGCAGTCGGCGGCGCACGGTGGCCAGCCATGCTCCTACTTCGCCGCATATACCATGTCACACAAGGGCAAGGCGACGTCCGACGTCTCCTTCAACCCGGAGGACCCGCCCGAGGTGTACACAAGTGAGAGCGCCTACAAGAAAGTCACCGAGTACCATGAGGCGGCGAGGACGATGTATGGGTCGGATTATGATCCAACGACTGACAACATCGATGCGCGCCTCGTCATGTGTCTTGGAAAGGGAAAGCAGCATGGGCGCTACTGGATGGCCAACAGCGTGATCGACAGCGCCACTACTCCCACTCTCTCCCAGATTCGAGCACAGACCACGAGTGGCTCCGGACTCCCGCCGATACGCGAGCGGCCGGCCTATGGAGAGGCCCAGGTCGAGGCACTACAGGTTAGTTTTTGTTTACTCGTCGTGCATTACACGAGGATTTTCTTGTCGCTTCACTAACATTACCTTTGCAACAATGTATAGGCTCAGGTGGAAACTTCGAACAAGAGGGCCGACGAGATGGAGGCGGTTGTGGCTTCAGAGCAGGCGGCGCGACTGGCAAGTGACCAGAGGATGTCGGACGTGCTGGCGTTTCTGCAGAGTTCTCTGGGTGTTACTTTGCCACCCAGCTTGATGGGTCCACCTCAGCCTCATCCCGTCGTTCCTCCCTTCGTTGCTCTCAACACTACTCCGGTGAGTAATATATATCATACATGCATGTTATTTAGCTATTTAACTTTGTCTCATGCAATCGCTGCTCCTGTGTGTAGCCTTAGTCGGCGGGTTCGAACCACGTGCCGAACGAGCATGGGGGACCGTTGCCGCCGTCACATGGGTGGCCCGGGTACCAACCTCCACCGCCGCCTCAGTGAGTAACGTCGAAGTTGTTGTCACGTATTCCTTCTCTTGGTGATGGACCTAGACTTGTTGTGTTGAACTTCATGTCATGGACTTAGACTTGTTGGGTTGAACTTCATGAACATCAAGTTGTTGTAATGGACTTTATCGCCGAATAAGTGATGCTATTATGAGATATATGTGCTATTGTGATGTATATGGTGACGGTGGTGACAGAAGCGATGAAATTGTGATATAAATGGTGTTATTTGTGTTCATGGTGATATCCATTTGATGTATATATATATGATATGTTGTGTTTGCAGCGATAGAAAGCAAAAAAAAAAAACAAAATCTGGGTTCCAGATTTGCCTAGCGCAGCGCTAGGCAAAGAGCCTTTGCCGAGCGCTTTTTGGCGTGGCGCTCGGCAAAGCTGCCATATTTAGCTATGTAAAACGGTAGTTTACCCAGCTTTGCCGAGGCGCTAGGCAAAGAATTTTTTTAAAATAAAATTGTTTCTCTTTGTCGAGCGCCAGGTGGGAGGTGCTAGGCAAAGAATTTTTTTTAAAAAAATTCAGTGTGCTCTTTGCTGAGCGCCAGGCTAGAAGCGCTAGGCAAAGATTTTTTTTTAAAAAATCAGTTTGCTCTTTGCCGAGCGCCAGACTGGAGGCGCTAGGCAAAGATTTTTTTTTTAAAAAAATTGTTTCTTTTTGCCGAGCGCCAGCCGGGAGGCGCTAGGCAAAGAATTTTTTTAAAAAAATCGGTGTGGTCTTTGCCGAGCGCCAGGCTGGAAGCGCTAGGCAAAGAATTTTTTTAAAATAAAATTGTTTCTCTTTGCCGAGCGCCAGGTGGGAGGCGCTAGGCAAAGAATTTTTTTTTAAAAAGTCAGTGTGCTCTTTGCCGAGCGCCAGGTTAGAAGCGCTAGGCAAAGATTTTTTTTTTTAAAAAATCAGTTTGCTCTTTGCCGAGCTCCAGGCTGGAGGCGCTAGGCAAAGAATTTTTTTTAAAAAAAATCAGTTTGCACTTTGCCGAGCGTCTTATTGGAGGCGTTCGGCAAAGAAAACGTCACGCCGTGACTACAGCCGTGACCGTCGCTTTTCTTTGCCGAGTGCCGCCTAGGTGCTCGGCAAAGGCTTTGCCGAGCGCCCGATAAAAAACGCTCGGCAAAGGAGGCTTTGCCGAGCATTTCGTTGCCGGGACCCCTTTGCCGAGCATTGCGCTCGGCAAAGCCTTTGCCGAGCGCAATTCGACCTTTGCCGAGCGTCTAAAGCGCTAGGCAAAGCCGCAGTCTGCAGTAGTGGGTCCTCGGTGATCTTAAAGGAGAAGGCAGTGCTGAAGCTCGTTACCTCGCCGGTGGCAGCGTCCCAGAGAGGCACCGGGGCCGGGTACCACACCCGACCAAGGCTGTCGACTCTTCCAATCAAGCGGTCATTCCTTGTCAGCTCGATCATGGAGTTGCTGAAGAACGCGCCGCCCTCACACACGAGCTTGTTGCCGCAGGGGTCTCCGGTCTTGGAAAAGTTGAAGCTGAATGAAAGCGAGGAAGCACAAGGGAGGTGGACGCAAATCACTACTAACAAGGAATAGAGGCACAGGTAGAAAGCGAGGAGAAAGGGTGAAAAGCTCGTGGCGGCCATTGTCGTTGGAGCTCTTGGTAATGGGAAGAATCTCACGCCATTGGGAAGGAAGGCTTTGCCTTTTTGCTAGACTCCTTTCACTAGATTGGAGTCAAGGTCTCGCACTCTGTTCATTAACTTACAACAATGCAAGTTGAACTGTAATAAACAAAGTGTAACGTGGCATGTTGTCCGGTTGTCCCTCTTGTCCTTTATAATTTCATTCCCACTGTGTTATTTTTTAATTCTCGGATGAAGTTAGCAATTCTAATATTTGTTTTTAAAAAATTGAACTGCAGTTCTTCGTGAGCGGGAAGCCATTCATTTCAGAAAATGTTCATTTACCTCAAGTTAAGTGTCCAAGAAAATGATTGCATGAGAACTCGCCATCACTTAACCATTATGCAAAGGGCTTTGCTGCGGTGCCCCAAATGATTATGGGTCATTCATTTATTTTGATCGGACAGTCACGATGAATGCAATAGATGAAATGTATATTCATTTTTTATTTTATAAAATAGGATAAATAAAGAAAGTTTTAGAATAGAATTTTTTTTTCTAGATTTGATTGATGCATGCATGATTTCTAACTGATATAGTAAATCTTTTTTTATTTATAACTTTGTACTTGATATATTTTGATTACCATATTATTTTGTATGTAACTTTATACTCTTGATTTTACATGTGTTAGGATTTGCATGTGTACGTGATTAGCGTATGTGGTTAGCCTGTGTAGCGTGTGTGTAGGCAGCTAGCCTGGTTAGCCTGTGTATGTAGCGTGTGTGTGGTGAGCGTGTGTGTACGTGGTTAGGCTGGTTAGCGTGTGTGTACGTTAAGCCCGTGTGTGGTGAGCTTGTCCATGCATGCATGTTAGATGAGTGGTTAGCATGTGCACGGTTAAAGTGTGTCTACGCGGCTAGCTAGTGTGCACGTGGTTAGCGTGTCTATACATGATGATGCAGATAGTGTTAGCGTGTCCATGCATGTTTGATGAGCTTGGGTAACATGAGTGGATAATGTGTTAGTGCAGGTAACGTTTTATTGTTCGTAACTTTTGGATCCGATAAGTCTTTTGATTCATATAACGTGTCATGTCATGTACGTATAATCCACTAATAAAATTGATTATATTAGCCAACATTTCAACATGCCACAATTTAGTAACATGTGTAATAAAAGTCAAAATTAATGTGATGAGCTATGATACGACTTGTTTAACGGTTTATACTGGCCCCGTTTGGATTTTATGCTCTAAAGTTTAGCTACTAAACTTTAGGCCACTTTAACTCTTGAGCCTATAAACAATAGGTCTAAAGTATTGTCTAAAGTTTAGCTAATCTTGCAAAAACTTTAGATCGCACATGTAAGCTAAAATGGTCTAAAGTTTTAGCCCTTAACTTTGCCAACTAAACTTAGATCAAAGAATCCAAACAGGCCATTAGTTAGCATGACATGTTTCTTACGTGACTTTTGTGTAATGTTTACTTCCTGTTGAAAGAAAAATATAATTGTAGGTTTAGGACAAGTCAAACTTTCTTAAGTTTGATCAAGTTTATACAAAGTAATATGAATAATTATATGTTGAAATATATTTAATATAAAAACATATTTTATAGTTATTATGATGATACTTACTCAACGTCATAAGTATAAATTTGATCAAGTTTGAATTTATTTGACTCCACAAGAAGTGACAATATTTTTTCTTGATGGAGGGGAATCGAATATGTGTGAAGTCGAATTTGGATAGCACCATTTATTTGATTTTAATTCAAATTCATACGAAAATTATCATTGCAATAGGCCTAAGATAACGTCTCAAATTTTCGCTTAGAAGGCCAGGGCCGTCCCTGCGGGCGTGCAGCTAGGGCGACGGCAGGGCCTCCAGTTCTGTTCTCATATGCCTCCAATTTTCTAGTACTGTAACTCATATAGCTAAGCAGATTTAGTTTCGTTGGCCCAAAACAGGATCGCCCACTAGCAAGCTTAATAAAAAAATGGTTTTCTGGCCGGCCGCATGGCATCGTTTTGTCTCTCGAGTCCTGCGATCCCAAACTTGTCCATCTCCTATCGGCCACGTATCGCGACTTGCGAGTGACAGCAACGGCGAGGCACCGAGGCGACGCCCTGAAGGTTGAAGCTAATACTAATCATTCATATTTCTTTTTTTTTTCAATTCATTCACAGTGAACTATAGCGAGCAGGGGATCGGTATCTAAATTTTGTTCTTTTCATCTAGACTCGCCTAGTAGACTAGTATTTGAAGATTCAAGGCATATCTTCTGCAAATTGGTCTAAAAATTTTGAATCGGGGTTGGCAAAAGTGTAAGAAAAAACAAATAATAAAGATTTTTTTTTCTAGACTAATAGACCTAATTTTTTAGTTTTGTACAAGGCCTCATATCTCCTCGGGACGGCCCTGAGAAGGTCCATCTATCCCTATAATAATAAAGAGGCAAGCAAAATTTCAAGCCATTTTTTCGTCTGGCCCATTCAATTTGCTCAACTGTCTCACATGCTCGGCCCACTCGCTGGAAAAAGCGCACCCGACTGCTTCTTCCTCCCTTGAGATTTGCTTGGCTGCTCCGTTTATTTTATAGACCAGACACTGGTTTCTTCCGTGTTCCATCAGGAATCAAAATCAAAAATCAAAATCAAAATCAAAATAGAAATTGAATCGAATTTAATCTTAAATCCAACTATGAAAACCTAATATTGCAAGGATAGAGAGCATGGATCGGATCAGAACATAGCTCTATCAAGCGAGCATGGATCAGATCATAACAGAGCTCTATCTTTTATATAGCACAAATATATACCATCATATATAATCCACCAAGATAACCAAGGAATAAACATCAGATAGACATGCAAAAAGAGAGAGGAAGTCAAAGCCGAGCCAGCAACGGCGAACTCTCCGAGGCCAAGCTTCATGGCTTGCGAGAATCACGTTTCGTGGTATCTTTCATGGATTCGAGCACAAGAACACAGTCTAGAAGAGAAATTTTCTCTCTGGTTAATTTCGTTCGCCTCCTCTTCTCGGGTAGAGGATGAGCGTCGGCTCCCCAGTGCTTTGAAGTCAGGTCCCACGCTGCTTGCAAGAATAAAGACCGGACCAAGTTAATTTTTTTTAAAAAAAATAAAAAATGGGGAAAACAGAGAAAGGTAGAGCAAGAAGATGACGGAGCTGGTCATAAGAGGGGCACGCACCTGGCACAGGCAGATCCAATCCCACAGATCGAGCTTGTAGAGGTCGACCTCCGCCACCTTCCTCAGAGGTGTTGCACCCACAAGCTCCACCGGGAGCTGCTTGGCTTGCCTCCAACCAAATGGGGGTAACTCCACCGGCTCCTTGCGTGAAGCCACAGAAAACGCGCTATGGAAGAGCACGGAAGAGCTGAACAAATCAACTTCGACCGGCTCCTTAGGCGCGGCGTGGCCCCTCAGCAGTGCCTGGCTATGCAATTAAGGATTTATATAAGAAAACTCGATCCGCGGTGCGTAGACAGCCCCGGGTATTCCGGCTTACAAAAAAAATCTTCTCATTTTCATGTTTGAATAAAAAGCTAAAGATAGCAGATGGTGATGCCAATTAAAGCCCTCAATTTTCGATACATTAGCCACAGGTGGTAGCTACCAACAAACTCCTCAGAGGTAGGGGCCAAAATTGCACCATTATGCACGGAAAGTCTAGTAAAGTGAACCTCGTCGGCCTCCCTTGGTATCCTTTCCTCCATGTATTTGAATGTGATGGCTGTATCACCCTTTTGTTTATAAAGATAAAACAATATAGGGTCCGCATGTTATCTACTAATTTCAATCTTCTCTCCTTTATCAAATAAACCTAAGATACAGTACACATCCTAAGTGGAAATAGGAACCACATGGCCGCGTAAATTGAAGGTCCTATCCATTTCATTGAATTTTCCGGCGAGAGACTCCACTAGCATGCGTTGAATAGGCATGGACGGTATACTAAGCAGGCCGCCTAATCTTATTTTTCTTAGGATACACTTTCGTTCATCTGTCAAATTCCTGCACGGTGCCGCAAATTTTCCCGGCGTACAAACGGTTTAAACCTGGTTGTCAATCATATAAAAAACACATCAAAATTAAACTATTCTCTTCAAACCTTACACAATGTATACTATGCCATAGGAAAAATACCATTTTATAGCAGCTAAGGCCCACACTTCACCAACTTCAATAATCTGAATTCAATTGTGATAATAAAAAATAATGAGCAATGTAAGTACTCGATCATGATACGGAGAGCAGCAATAATAAACAAATGCCAACATTCAGTGAGGGCCACAAGCAATAGGAGTTGGGAGTGGAGCGCATACCGATCTAGTTGCAGGTATACGGAGAACCAGCACCATCGTCCTCGGAGAGGCCAGCTGCAGAACGTGAGGGAAGGACGAGATGGCTATCTCAGAAGTACGAACGCAAATGCATGATTGAACACAAAACTCCAATGTTTTTACCGGCTTGCAGTGGTGGCGTAGGTGGCGATGGAAACCTGGGGATCGGTCCTGTGACCACCGCTTGTTCGGCGACATTGCCAAAGCAGCATCTTCCGTGATTGAAGGAACAAGGAAGGGGATCTGATTCAGAGATTTGGGGGAAGAATCGGATCGAGACGACTCACGGGGAAGAGGCGCGCACCTGGCTGAAAGGGAGTGAGGATGGCCGGATCGGCGGCGGCGCGCGAGGAGGACCAGCGTGCACCCGACGCCATCCCGCCCGCTTGACCCGTGCACACGCCGTCGGGATCCTGCGGTGCGGCGTGGGCGGAGAGGGAAAGAATCGTTTATGTATCTGCCATCATCAGGGGAATCGGCATGCATGTGGGGAATCGGTAGGCATGTCTTTGAATTTCCCTCCCATCACTAGGGGATGCTGAGGTTTTATTTTATTTTCCTGGATTTTTTAATGTATTAAGTAATTCATCAAATGTGAAAAATCAATGACTCAGATTAATATGAGATATTACATCCTTAGAGGTAAAAGTTGTACCTTAGCATTGCCTTAAAGTTTTTAGAACACCTTCGGTGCTTCTTGAAATCATATATGGCAAAATTGGAAGTTGTTTTGCATCAAATGCATTATAGTTCACTTTAATTTTGTTCGAAGACAAACTTTCTTAACTTTGACATTTTTTTAATAAAAACTACCAAATAAAGGCACCATACGAAGATATATTTCATGATGCATTTAATGAAACTAATTGTATTTTCTTTTCCCTAGTAGGAAGTTAAACTTTAGATGAACCGGTGAGTACTGGTAGCGGATTCATTTAATGAAACTAATTGTACATATGTTGTAAATGTTGGTGCCTTTTCATATGTAATCTTGGTCAGAGGTGAAGAAGTTTAACTACTTGAAACAAATTAATTTGAAACGTAGTGGGTAAATGATAGTGTGTCCAGCAACATCTTTTAGTGTAATGGCCTAGAAATAGTATGATAGGTTCGTAGTTTAACATGGCACATGATGATGCATTGTGCGCGTGCGTCATACAAAGACCACAACTCCACAAGGGATGTGAGCCATGCATATACATACATGATGTGACTCATTTTCAACACCAATCGGAGGAAAATTGCGAAGAGGGATGTACCTACTGATGTTGTAGTACCTCGGGCGGGGGAATGGGCAGCAGGTAACGGGATTGGAGTGGAACTAGGAAGGCAACAAGAAGGGGAGATCTAAGAGGAATTAAGGTGAATTTGGTAGAGATCGAAAAGGAATAGAGGTAAATTTGGTAGATACATAAATAACACCAAAAATATACCCTCTCTCTCTCTACACACACTATGAGACATGTACTGTAGCTATTACAGTGAGCTTGGTCCGATACGTTCCTGCAAATATCTATCTATAAGCAGCTATTCATGTGTTGGGCTTCCTGGGCAGCTTGCTTACTCCTGGCCCGTCAACGGCATCCATCTTCGCCGATTTTAAGGGTCCGGCGGCGCCGGTGACTACTCCAGGAAATTTTTGGCATCAACGAAGTTTCTCTAGGATGGATTGGGACAACCGTGTCAATCCATCCTAGAGATGCGTCCAGCCTAGGGCACTAGGTAATTAATGAAACATGGCTGGCTTGCTCTTTGATGCATCATTTTGTTCATGTAAATCTGGAAAGTTTGGTTTCAAGTATTATCACTAAATGGTATATTTGCTTTTCTTGGAAATAGAAGCTCAATACCTATGATTCTTTATTTCTGTGAAAATTGATTAGCATTGATCGGGCAGCTTATAACTTTCTGGATAGGCAAGGCATAATCGCAGGGTAACTAATAATGTTTTATATCTCAATGCATGGTATGAACCAATCAATTAGAAAACAAATAACAATTGGTCTTATACATAAAGGCATGTTGCTTCCTCTAAATTGCGTTGCGGGAGTCTGTCCGTTCTTGAGTTCAATGAACAGATCAGAGAGTTGCGGAGGGAGCAGATTGTTTGGTGATGGTTGAGGTATGCACACCCACGTTGCATAATAAGACATTGACTAGTTTAGTAGGAGGGAGAAGTACAGTAGATGAAGTAATTTGTTTTTCTCAGACTCCGTCTTCTCATGAAACACCTAGCTAACTAATACGAGATGTTTGCAAAGTCTAATGTTGTCCATGAAACTCGAATGGAATCAGAACAATTTTTTTTTCTCACACAGACAGACTCCATCTCATTTTTGCCCAGGCTGAAATTTCGAAGAACTGATTAAAGGGATTCAGCATCATACATCTGTGTGCAGGTCTTGTGGCACTGCGGGTTGCTTGGTTCCACTGCAGAGTGCAGAGTGCACTTATCCGGTTTACTCTGCTGTCACAGGGTCAATGAGGATTATCAATTTGTAGATTTTCGTAGGGGAGAAATACTGTCTTTTGTTGGTTTGTTCGTTTTCTCTTTGCTCAACATTGTCATGAAATTATGTGAAGGTTTCATGAAAATTATTGTGACTGCTAAGTGCCAACGTAAACCATGATGATTAAGGTACAAGCAATGCAAGCACGTGATGAATCAAATTATTGTAGTTTTGAGGACATAAATACTGAACATGGTATCATTCAACCGTGCAAGTCCTGTTTTAGCAAAACATCAGTGCCCGGCAACGCATGGGCATAGACCTAGCAGAAAAGAAAAGTTCAGATGCTTCGGTTCGCGCTACTGCTACTGTAGAGATGCCATTAGGTACTTTTTTTTGTTTTGCGGGAAGGTTCTTTTTCTTCGATATCAATACAAGCCGCCGCCGGAGTTGGCAGATTACAGGTCGCAAGAAAAAAAAAGAGCCGGCAGATTATATTAAGGAAACTGTTGCGCTGTTTTTAACATCTGAAACGATTGCTTCTCCCTCTTCAATGCTTGATGAAGGCTTTCAAGTGAAGCCGATGAAGTTAACCTGGAGTTGCAGACTGGTTCTGCTTGCCCTGGCTCAAAGCGTTAACTGAAGATTGAATGTCTGACGAACTGAATGAAGAGTTGGTAATGCAGTTGAGTTGACTGACACAACATGCATCAGCAAAACCAAATGCTGAAATGCATGAGTGCTAATTCTCCACTTATCCTCAAGGACTCCATCCAGCGGAACACATGCACATACCAACCTGTCACTTCACTTTCACTAACTCAGTGCGGTGGTGGTACAACACATACTACACTCAAAAGCCCAAATACAAGGAAACAAGCACACCTGACGCCAGAAACTATCATTCCACGTTCAGAAACTTGGCAATGAGGATCAAATAAATTCAGAGCCAAACACGTCCTCACAATCCTGCTGCTTTACCATGTCATACAGTTGACCACAAGTGTGTCTCGTGTTCCACAAGGGAAATACATTGACATGAGTTCCCAAAGTCAATTCAAAGGGAATAGTAGGACAATAATACCATCCAGCACAGACCTAGACAGTGGCGGGCCCAGCTCTATTCAATGCTATTCAGTTGAATACCTAAATTTTTTGACAAAAAATTTTATACGTATAGTACATATACATGTCTATATATAAAAAATAAAAATACAGTGATCTTTGTATAGGCAAATAAGTCTAATTCTCACTCGGTTTCCTCTCCCACCGATGGCCCAATGAGGCTGAGCGGCCCATTTTCACTTCCGGAGGCCCAAAATCGCGCTCCCACCTCCTTCCTCCTGTCTTACTCTCGCACGCAGGGTCGCAGGCTCGCTCTCGCTCGTTCTTTCCCCCAATTCCCCGAACCGACGAACCCTAGCGAGCGACTGGCGTTGAGCGGCAGCAGCTGGCGGGCACGGGCGACGGCAGACCACGAGCGTCGGGCGAGCGGCACAGCGCACAGCGCACAGGCAGGCCGGCAGGGGCACCAACCGTTTGAATACCCAGGCATAAAATCCTGCGCCCGCCACTGGACCTAGAGACTCCCACAAGGACGACAGTAACAGCCTACCCTGACTGAAAAGCATGCAGACAAGTAGTGAATACTAATATATATAGCAGCTCCTTTGCCTTCAGGGATTCACTCCAACGAGTAGCAAGGTCAACATGAAAACAGGCCAAGTGTTCCACGTAACAACAATAGCAGAGGCATTTCCCACTTCTCACCCAGATCCGCATATGTACTACCCAATGAAAGCCTAAGTGGTCTAGGAATAGTATAATGCTGTATGTTCACCAAGCTCTGGTCAAAAAAAAAAAAAAAACTCGGCCTGCGGACGGGTAGACAGCCCCCGCGACTTTGCGCATAGGTAGAAGACCTCTCACGCAAACCGAGAAAACCCCCGAACCCCTGCCCCGCCCACACACAGAGCCTGCATCCCCGTGAGAGGGCCGGGCCACTCCTGTGCTTTGAGACGCGGGACAGACGAGGGAGTTTTTTTACCACCGCCGACCAAAATTCGCCCATCACAGGACAGTCCCAATAGGGACCCGAACTTGGTCACGGGGCACGTGGACCGAAAATTCGCTCCCCGAAGGGATCGAACTCTGGCCGGCAAGCAGCCACACCTGGCGCTCAGCCACCCGAGCTAACGCACCGACAAAGATTTTCAGCAATGTATTTACTGTGGCTGCCGCAAAAAGAAGTCAATCCAATCTTGTTCACTGCGTCTGCTTCATAAGATGACTGAGAGTTTTGTCACAAGAGTTCGGAACTAGTCCTTGAGAATGCATCGCTTGAAAGAAGTGGCAAAAGAACAGTGGGTAGTAACGACCAAATATATGCATTATCTGATAGTACTTGAACAATATGACTGGTGGTTGAGATGCCGTATCCAAAGAATGGCTCTCAACCAAGTGTTGGTCATCATTCCTGATATTTGTTACCAATGAGGCCCCTTCACTTTTGTAAGAGAGACGCATATCACTGAGCACGATCTTAAAAATAGCACGGTCTGTCCAGGATCAGGCAGTCCAGCCGTCACTGCAGGGGTCAGCCTAGCGACTGCAGCGGCATGAGCAATTTTACGGTCATTGTGCACAAGTTTCCACAGAGTTGGATCAGCGGTCACGGCTCTATCAAATTGACCCAACTCACTCAATTTGAAATTTTGTATCTGTTTATTCTTATGTTTGCTATGATTCATAACAGCCTCAAGGTGCACATTCTGCTCTGCTTTGAATTTTCAGTAGAACTCATTAAAATCACAGTAGGGAATCGCAACAATTATCTTCTAAAACTTTGTTGGCTCCATCTTCTCGAGCTACAGGAAGTCCATGTAAAGTTGCTCAAACTGGGCAGTGCATCCACCTCCGTTTTGAGGGAGGGATGCTGCTTAACAACTTCAACAAGTGCAGGAGTATAATCTTCAAGCAAACCAAGAAGATGTTTGATACTTCTGGAAATCAGAAGCAGGTGTCACATTGAAGATGGAAGAGCGAATCATTTTAGCAACACTAGCAGCATCTTTATTTTGACCATCATCAGTCAACACCTCAAGCACATCCTATTTATCAAGCAAAGCTCTCATATTGCCGTTGCATGTTAACAGAAGATCATTTTCAGGAATATTTCCTCCAAAGAACCAATACAACTGATGGAAATACAACATAAACTGCACTAGTTCATCTGTGGAGACCCGACATATGTCAATAGACATGACAACTTATGGATACATCTTGAGAGAGTGGAGAGGCTAGCTCACTACTCACTCTATCTCCCAACTATACTGGCACTACTACATCTTGAGAGAGTGGAGAGGCTCCTTCCTTGTGGTGTGTGTGAATGAGAGGGAGTGGGGGGTATTTATAGTCCTAGGGGAGGAATAGGAGCCTCTTAATATGCCTTGTCATCAATCCATGTGCTTTCCATCCTCCACCCTTGGATCAAACCATCATAAGATCAATGGCTAAGAGCATTTGAGCATGTGCTTATTTGCATGGAGGCATGCAAATGGCAATGGAGAGAGGGGGGAGGTCGACCCACCTAAGGGGGGTCGACCCCTCCTATGGCAGGTGGGTCATCCTCCTCCTTATAGAAGGTGGCCCACATGTCATGGAGTGAGATGGAGCTTGGTTGGGTAGGTCGGTCGACCCCCTTCTCTGGCTTGTGGGCCCTCCGATCTTGTAGGGTGCTTGGTCCATTGTCATGGTGAAGTGTAGGAAGTGTTGTCACATTGATTTCCTTCCTTGTGGGCCCATGGATCCATGTGACTTGATCTTCCACCCTTGAGAAGAAACACAAGTTGTATCCAAGGGTGGGGATTGACTTTGGAGACCTTCACATGGATCATGGTCACCTTGGAGGGCTGGTGGGCCCTGGTGGACCGGGGTCGGTCGACCCCCTTGGTGGGTCTAGGGGTTCATATTCCTCCATTTGACAATGTACTTCATGAAAAAGCTCAAGTATAGGTGGAGCTATTTATTGGATAAAATATGCTCATGAAATGCTTATCTTCCTTCTAATCTGAGGCTGTCAAGGACAATGTTTTGGGTATGTGAAAATGTGTCATAATTACCATAAACAGCAGAGGTGGATAATTATTTTATAATTTATAATAGATCCAATGGGTATTATTGACGATGATGATTCACTACTACACTTGCACCTTTCACAGCCACGTCGTAACCCCCATCGTAGTCTAATTTCGGCCTCGGCAGTAAGCTATCGGCAGTGATAGTCATAGTCAACACCATCGCTATCTAAGACCATCTGCGGTATACACTCACACCGCCGTTTTGGCTTATGATCCGTCTGTGATAAGGTCCTTACTTCCGTCACATTGGAGCACGACCCCGCTGGTAGGTATACACTAACACCGCTGTGTTGGCTTATGATCCGTCCGTGATCAGGTCATTGTTTCCATCGCATTGGAGCATGACCCGCCTGTGTTGGTGTACACTAACACCGCCGTGTTGGCTTATGATCCATCCGTGATTAAGTCATTGTTTCCGTCACGTTATACCATGGCACGCTTGTGTGTGTACACTAACACCGCTGTTTTGACCAATGACTGGATCATAGTCATCTTGTAATTCTGTCACCGTCGCTTTGGCACCCGACACGTCTGTGTCGAGGTGGACTTCACCGTCACTTCAGCATATGAACCGTCTGGTCATTGGTAATGGTTACCATCATATTGCAGTACGATTTGTGCGGTGATACACTATTGACCCCTGCCACATGAGACAAATAGCGGTGGTGTTGTCCGTCTACTTCACCAACGGCGAGTGTTACGGCAGTGATGACAAAACAGACAACGACCCTTACATCCGACGGTGGCAGAATTACATCTGGTTTTCATAATTTATTTACTAATTCAGATGTGCCTTAATAACTTACTGAACACACACCATACAGATATAATCATTACACACCATTCATCATGTCCACAACGAAGAGTACTTTTTATAATAAGAAGCGACACTAACATAACAACTATATCAACTCAAGAATTAACACAAGTGGTATATAGATAGGAGAATAATGGTTCTGCTCCCTACAGACTTACATAATGAAAACGAGGTAGATATGTTCTGCTCCTTCAGATTGGCACTCCTACTTGCAAGACAAAGCTTCCTTAAGCTTGGTAGCCAGTGCACCATGGAACCCCTCTTCTTTCTCTCTTAGCCATTGCAGGAAAATCGTTCAAAAACACTCAGACTCCACAACCTGCACAAAGCAGTAGCATTAATAATATTTAACATACAATTATTTTAGTTACCAAGGCAAAATTGGACTGTATATAGAATGAAAACAACTCCCTACCTGAAGAAAGAACATCATATGCAACTTTACTGCTCTCCTACTAACTCCATGAATAAGGGAACATAAGGAAGATAGTGAGGTCCCTCTGGACATAGCCTCTAGATAGGTCTATGATACCGCATGACCTAGGTAGGGAGGACAAGAACTTTTCTGAGGTTCATGTCATATGCGATCAGTTTTTTATCCTTGCCAACAAGGAAAATCAAATTCTATTCCAGGTGAACTGCAGTCACTCTGTAGTCCGCATCGCAAACATCGTAACCAAATTGAATATTGTCCTGTCCAAATATCTCCAGCGTAGTCACTGTATGCTTCCGTGTCCAGTTATCAGTACCATAGTCTTCTAGGATCCAGAATGACAGCTGATACTTCCTGAACATACTAGCAGTATATAAACACAACTGACCCTGAGCTTCATGGATGGAGATTGATTCACCACGTGGCCTACGATTTTTTCTCCATGTCTTTTCCTACATATCAACAACTATCTGGAACAACTCCAGCCAGTGCATAGAACCATTAAGGAACACACTTGTCGAATATGTGCATACAACACCCTCGCCTCATTCAGATTTCTTAAACATCCATGCTGTACTCTTAGATGAGTAGATGCTCACACCTACAGACTGTCATGCCCTCTTCTTCCCATATTCAATCACATGGAAGTGCGAGGAGACTGTTGGATCGAACCTCAAACGAGCTAAACCAAAAGAATTGTTGTTATCTGGCAGTAACCACCATTTGTTAGTCATCGGATTGCAGACAACATAGCGAAACCCAATGCACCAGCAAAGGATGAACCCATGGCAGCAATCTAGGACCACAACATCCTAAATAGGGAAGGGCAAGAAGGTCAAGGAGGGGTATTCACCATTGATGCTGGTGAAGCTGCGTTTGCCTTTCCAGCTGCGATGGCGATAATCTAAGGCAGCTCCTTACGATACTTGGATTTAGAGATGAGGCGGTTCCAGGAGCGACAAACACACTTGCAGCCGCACAAGGAGCGGGCAATGAGGTGTTGGAGGATGAGGATGAAGACATGGTCTGTGAGGATGGCCACTTCGTTCCTCTTGTTGGGGGCCTCCTCCTCCATCTTGAGTTCTTGACTAGGATCTGGCGGAGCAAGGCTAGCGATGGAAGCGGTGGCGCTATCGCTTGAATCAGAGAAGGAGCGCCTGCGGAGATTGGATCATTAGCTCCTTAGTAAACAGATGGAAGCTTGCTTTGTACTCAGATGAGTGAAGAGGGGAAAATCTAAGAAAGATGGAGGGAAGTGCGAAAGCATTACCATTGCCTTTGGATCTTGTGGGATTGAGCTAGAGCGGCCATGGCGGTGATGAGTACCAGCGTAGTCACCAGTGGATCTGTGCGGGCCTTTGCTAGTGAGGCGTATCGACGTGGGGTACTAGCTTATCGGTGGTGAGTGGCGGCTTGCACCCCACTAAGTAGGGGCAGTCACGTAGTTCAGCACTAGGGAGCAAGGAGCAGTGATGAGGAACAAAAGCTATGGGCGAGGAGAAAGACACAGGGTAGGGAGCGTGCTTTGTAAGCAACCATTTCAGATGCGGGAATGGAAATTGTGCATAACTTTGTAAAAACGCATGGGACTCCACGTGCGGGCTTGGAAATTGATGAAAGTGTTACCATCCAGACCATATGTATGTAGGCACGGTGAAGGCTACCGGCAGTGGTGAATGGGTCATACGAAGATGTTTCAGGAGCCACCGCACCATTGTCGCCTTGGACGGTGGCGACTGCTGCCTGGTTGAGGGTGTTGTTGACGGTAGTTAACATTCATCATAAACCATCAATATAATTTGCATAAATGGCTAAAATGGATCACCAATGTAGACTTAGGGGTTTTAACTAACAAATTCCACGAGTTTTGGTGAATCTGTGCTTCCAGCAGGATTTAATCAGAAAACTACCAAGGAGGACCAATTCATCAAAGGAAATCATGGAATTCTGTCGCGTAACCGATGTGGGAAGACTCTAGAAGACTCCAGGAGGCTCTCCATTGAAGCGAAGCCCAAGCCACTGACAAGTGGGGCCGATCGGCCCCACCTACAGGTCGATCGACCCCTAGGGGTCCCACCTGTCAGCCCCGTTGCTATGTCGGTTCTCCACTGCCTCCTAGGATGCATTTACACCGTTTATTCAAGTCAGTTTGATCCGAGGGCTCAGGATTGACACCCTGACCTATATATACCTGCCTGCACCCCCTAGGGCATTATGCCAAGTTAGATCCTGAGAGCTGAGAAGCTAGAAACCCTAATTCATATGTCCACTAGGATCTAGAGCTAGCAATCAAGAGAAGATTAGTTCTCCATAGGATCTAGTCTTGTATTAGAGATAGTGAGATAGAGAGAGGGAAAAGTTTCAATGGAGTCCCGACCTATCGGTGCTCTCTCTAGGGCTTGCACCCTGGTGGAGTCAAGTTCTTCTTGAGCTTGCTTCTGAGATTTCTCTAGTAATCGACTTCTAATTCAAGTAAGCATCTTGTTCATATTGTTCTTTAGGTTTGTGACTCTCTTTTGAGTACTTTAATCCTTGTTGCTTCTGGGTTAAAGTAGTATTCGTAGTGTAAGCATGGTGCTTAGATTCGGTTACTTGTGGATGTACCCTATTTTTCAGATCGGTGGTAGCTCGCGAGGGTGACTCTTATAGCCTCGTTGAATCCTCTGTAGTCCACCTCCCGTTAGTAGGCCTAGCAGGACCTTGTTACTATAGGAAACATACTCTATTTGTGTTTTCTCTAGTAATATCCCTAGAATTGAACAACAGAAAATAGCTTACCGAAGTTAGAACTAGAAGACCTTAGCAGTCTCCTCTGCACTCCTATTATCTAGCCTTGAATGTGAAGTTGGGTTAAGTTAGATTTGGTTATTTTCACACACGTTTCCTCAAGTTTGATATAAAACTGGTTACTCTTGGTAAAGTGCTACATTGGTATATTATCCGTGCGCTTGTGGATTATTCTGTGTGCATTAATTTATACCAACAAGCATTTGTGGCACCATTGCCGAGGAAACGGTTGCTGAGTTAACTTCAAACCTAGCTTAACTTTGTATCATTATTCTTTTATCTTTTCTTTTTATTTTTACCATGGATTTAGAATCCACCACCATCTATCAATATGGTGCACCCACAAGCGCACACCTACAGCCACAAGAGTCATCAAAACCTATCCTAACATCTAGCTATGAGCTGCGCCCATGTTTAATTAGCATGGTTTAGGATCAACCCTTTTCGGGCAAAGATGATGAAAACCCCCTATTTTCACCTAAATGAGTTTGAGTAGACCTGTACATGCCTACACATTGCGGGCATGTCAGACAAAACCTTACGATGGAAGTTTTTTCCTTTCTCTTTGACGGGAAAAGCTAAACGTTGGTATAATCTCACCATAGGGAGTAGACAAGGAGATTGGAAAGCCCTGTGTTCTAGCTTTTGCTTGTAATTCTTTTTCATCTCTAGGGTAGTCAGACTTCGTTCAAAGGTTCTATCTTTTAAACAAAAGAGAAAAGAATCTCTAGACATGGCATCAGAATGCTTTAATACTCTCATTAATATTGGCCCTGACCTTGCCATTCAAGTCCCCATTCTTCTTCAACACTTTTACATGGGTCTTGATAGAAAAACCTCAAAGCTTCTTAATATGGCCTTAGGAGGCTCGTTCTTGCATGTCTCCGCCAATTCAGGGAGAAGCATTCTTACAAAAATCTTAGAGAATATCCTTGAAGAAGTAGAAGAGAAGCCATTAGAGGAAGAATCCCAGATAGCTGAACCCGAATCTTTGCCAGACCCATCACAAGCTTTAGCTGTCCCAGATCCTGAACCACCAGAAGAGGAGGAAACTTTAATTTCAGATTTTAGCTTGAATTCGAGGATGAACTTTTTGACGAATATGGAAACACCTCGAATTATCATATGATGAGGAGACCCCAGAAGTCTAGGAAATCATCTTATGAAGAACCTTTAGACCCTTCTGAGAAAGCTTTCCTTAAAAAATTATGATAGAGCTAGTATCCATTATAAGCAATGAATGACTAGTAGAATCAGAGCTTTCCTCTGATATGATTCATTTAGATTTACCTTCTATAACAATTACTTGCCAAATTAATAAAGCTCCTTTTGATGCTCTTTATAATCCAGTTGTGGGTGTAAATATCATGTCTGCATCTTTTGCTCATGATTTATTGAAATACATGCCATTAACCCCGACAACAAAGTTATTGAAAAGTCTTTTAGGACACATTCTCCCAAGTTTAGGGATATTGTATGTCCTTCCTATCAAGGTAAAAGGAACTAAAGTTTATTTGAGCTTCTATATCTTTGATATCATAGAGTTCGACCTATTGATAGGACAACCAATTGAAAGACTTATTCAGGAAGGACAAACAGGGAAGTTGAATATAAGACTTGGGAAAAACTTTAAGCTTTCTATACCCATTACTCATTCTCTAAATGCTGAGACTGAGCCAATTCTCGAGGAAGACCCATTGGAATAGGTTAAGACTTTATCTCTTGATAACTTGATCGAACCCAACCTTGAAGATGATGCCTAGTTCTTCATCGATGAGGAAGAAGAAAATCCTTTGGAGACTGAACCTTTAGATGAATTGCTAGAACCACCTAAGCCCACCATTGAGCTTAAATCCCTAGCCTTCTGGTCTTAGATATGCTTTTCTCAATAATGATCAGGATTTCCCTGTGATTATAAGTGATAAACTCTCTTAGGAAGAATTCCTATGCTTGCTAACTGTCCTAGAAAAACATCATTCTGCTTTTGGCTATTCGCTCTAAGACCTTAAGGGAATCAGCTTTGCTCTTTGCACCCATCGCATCCCTACAGATCCTAACTCTATACCTTCTAGGGAGACACAACGTAGGCTTAATAATACGATGAGAGAGGTAGTTAAGAAAAAGGTTGTTGACATTTCTTACATCACTATGTACTAAGTTGTCATCCCTAGCATGATGCTCAAAATGCTGGTAATTATAACTACACTTGAAAACTCTAAATAATATTAAACATAAGTATCCGCAAGCGCACAGATAAATCACCTATTGTAGCATTCTACCCAGAGTATTCCGAGTATCGTTATTTATTTTAATCCCAAAGAAAGGACCAAGAGGCAAATGTTTATATGACTAAATAAATGTGCAGACCTATGATAAACCAACCACTCTTATGCTTTAGCAGGGGTAAGTCAAGTAAAAGATAAATAAATGATAAATGAATGTAGCATGATAATGGTATTCCAGAGATAGAAAACAGAGATTCACTAAAGGTAGTATGACTAATCTCGAGATTTGGTTAGAGTAAAGAATTCCTAAGTTATTCCTAAACACTAAGTCTTGCTACTCACTCTAGCATATATATCTTCATCCATTAGTAAAACTGAATCAAAGCAAAATTATAAGGAACATCTACTAGGGAGAATTAGAAATAGAATCTTCTTATGCTTCGAGACCGGGCTCTACCATGTCATCTATATACAGGGGATAGACTACAAAGGACTCAACCAAGCTGTCACCTTAACGATCTACCACACGTCCCGGCACATAGTCGACATTCATAGGGAATTTCATATCTAAGCACCACGCTTACATAATCAAAGCTACCTAACTCTCGCGCGAACTGAATTAGGTACTCTACGAACATATGCAAATGCAAATCATCAAATAATACTATATCCAATATATAACTAGAGCAAACTAAGAACATAATAAAGAGGAATATATTATTGAAATAGAACAAAGTATTAAATGAGATACAGAGGCAAATTACCAATCTCCAGACAAACAGATCCGAAATCCTGAGCAATCGCCCAACTCTACTTGAACCTTGCTAGAAAGCCTATACTAAGAAATTGAAGAACTAGAGCTCTCTCTATCTAATCTCTAGAAACCCTAATATTTGGACTACTATTAACTTATGATCAGGTGCTTTAGGGGGGTTAGGGCCTGTATTTATAGTCCTGAGGAAGAACCATCAGCCCTTGGATCAAACCGACTTCACGTTTGGTGGAGATGCATCGTAAGAGGTGGTAGAGGAATACTCTAGAAGGGCGTGGAAGAATCCCACAGGAAGCCAGGTGGCATGGTGGTGGGGCCGGCTGGCCCCACCTAGCAGCTACTAGTCCTCCACTTCGGTCCCGTGCCTTCTGGTGTCTTCTGGAGTCTTTTGGTGCATATTTCGTCGTAGTTAAGTTTCGTTCCTTTTTGATAATTCAATCCTTATTTTTATTCTTTCTAGAATATCCCTGCTAAAAATAATAATTCACCAAAACTCATGGAAATTGTCAGTAATAACCCCTAAGTTTCTATTGGTGACCATTTCTATACACAATATTGACGGTTTATGATGGATGATAGCTACCATCAAAATCTGGTGATGGATGTTTGCTTTGAATTTGATGATGCATGCTTAAAATATTTTAATATTCTTAAGAAAGCACTCATCTCTACACCAATTATCCAACCCCCTGATTGGTCGCCACCTTTTGAAATTATGTGTGATGCTAGTGAATATCCTGTGGGGGCAATTTTGGAACAAATAAAAGATAAAAAAACATCATGGAATTACTTATGCTAGCAAAACTCTGACAGGACCTCAACTTAATTATGCAGCAACTGAAAAAGAACTCTTGGCTGTTGTTTTTGCTATTGATAAGTTTAGATCTTACTTAGTACGGGCTAAGGTGATTGTTTATACTGATCATTGTTGACATTTCTTAGCACCAATACTAAAAATAGAATTACTCCTACTAATAGCAATGGCGCCAGAAATAATATGGTAATTATTAACTTGTCACTGTTACAGTAGCCACCTATCAATTAACCTTCATCTCTAATATTAAACTAGGTTGTCATCTAGTGAAGAACTTAGAAATGTTTCTTGGTTCTATCTAGCATTACTACACGAATAACACTAAACAGGAATCTATTATTTCATGTGACTAAAACAAATATAAAGATAAGAATGAAAAGAATTTTTCAAGCAGACAGATAATTGTACCACTATAGTATTTTACCTAGAGTATTACCAGGTTGTCGATTTATAATTCTACCACTGGGAAGGTATGACTATGAATACAATAGTATTGATAATTTATGAATATGCATGAGAGAATGAACTAATATCATATACTCTACTCAAAACAGGGATAAGTCATAAGATAATAAATAAAGATATATAAATAATAAGTACTTGATCAATCATCATGATATATAAATAGTAACTCAGAGCACTCTAGTTAAGCAATAGGTTAAGTCCAATTAGAATATTAGAAAGATAATTCCTAAGTAGTCTTACTAACATGTCAAATGCTTAGTCTAATTAATTATATCTAGTGATCGTGGCCAAATTATGCCACATAAGGAACATCAACTTAGGAAAGTTAGAAACAGAGTCCTCCTCTCCTTCGAGACCAGGTTCTACCAACATCAATATATACGAGGGATGGACTGCAAAGGACTCAACACAGCTGTCACCTACGCGATCTACCACATGTCCCGGCACATAAGGGCATCCGCAGATAAACAAATATCTAAGCGCCACGCTCACATAATGTCTATCACTCACCCATGGTCCTGTAGGGTGAGCGCTATACAATCTTATGCATGGTTTCTATAATCTAGCTACACCGAATATAAAACTAGAGCAAACAATGAACATTGCTTTCAATAACACAAATGATATAAAGCTTAATGTTGACATAAACATAGTAGCAACGAAACTATCTCAATGAAATAAAGAAATAGAGTAAAGTACAAGAGATATACAAAACCACGCTCTTGCCAACGTCGAGAATCCAAGCGTTGCTTGATCTCTCTCTAGACCTAATCTAACTAGCCTAACTCTAATCTAGACGAACTTTGAGGAACTAGGGTTGGCACTGGATGAATTGATCTTCAACTGAATAGCTTGATGACTTGATGCTTCAGGGGGGGTGCAGGGGTCTTTATATAGCCCTGGGGGTTGAACGTAAGCCCTTGGATCAAACCGACTTCGACGTAGGGTGGAGATGCATCCTAGGAGGTGGTGGAGGAATACTCCAGAAGCTCATGGAGGAATCCCCTAGCAGTGGGTCAGGTGGCACAAGGGTGGGGCCGGCTAGCCCCACCTGGTGGTGTCTCATCCTTCCATTCGTTCCCGTGTCTTCTGGTGTCTTCTATAGTCTTTTAGTGTATCCTTCGTCGCGATCAAGTTTTGTCTTTTTTTCTCAATTATGTCCCCCTTCCTATATTTTTCTGGAATAATCCTGCGGAAAATAGAGGTTCACCAAACCACATGGAATTTGTTAGTTTAAACTCTAGACCTATGTATATTCTTGTACTTGAACCATTTCTCTTGTTTATTCACATATAAAATGTTGACATTATCCACCGTCAACAAGCTCCCCCAAGCTTACCCTTTACTAGTCCCTTAGCAAAGCCAAACTTAGCAAACTTGGAAAAGAACTTGAACATCTTGAGATATATAGAAAAATATTGAGATAACTCCTAGAATGTACACATGCATTCAAACAAAAATTCTACTCCGGATTCTGATTTAACTTTCAAACTTACTCATATTACCTTTAACCATGGAGCTTCTTAGCCTTTACTTGGGTCTTGAGTAATTGAAAGACATAACAATCAAGTCAAGCACTATGTCTCTAACTCTTCACCCAACCATTATTCTAGAGTTTTGCAGGTTTTCAAAATAAAACTCAGAGCTTCAATTGTATGACACTCTCAAATCTCTCAATATATGTGGTATTTGTGGATCCTCACCAAGGCATTAATGATATTATGCCTTTCTCTTCTACAACTAAAGCTTATGTGGAGCTCATAGGAGTGGAGAAAACAAAAACAGAGCATACTTGCAATTCATATATTGTAAAGTCAAACAATAAATCCAAAGAGAGTTAAGTCATACAATCAAATCAAGATGTGCATGTGTATGAAATATGGTGGATATATGATAGGTGTAATGGTGGCTAATCCTAATTCTACTACTGCTCCTTGAAAACATACATCTCTTGATAAAAATTGAAGAACACTTTGCAAAGAAAATATGGGCTATCTTATTCATCCCTTTCTTTTTTTTTCAGGCGGGCATCAGAGTACCCATTGTTTTATTCTCTTGGACACTTGTCTATTTTTTCATACTTTTTTCTTCTCTTCTTCTTTTCAATACTTTTGCATAGCCACATGCGTCTTTCTATAACAAAACTTTGGAGAGATAATAACAAGAACTTTGAGAATTTATTTGGCGGTTGTCCTATAGGGTATATTTTTGGGTGTTTACTCTTAGTGTAAGAGCAAAACATTTTCAAGTGGATCTAGATGAAAAAATGAGTGCGCCTACTCCCAGTGTTGGAATAGTGCATATGTGGATGGTATGTACGTGATCTTGATTTTAAGAGCATGACAAACCTCTTCTAAGGCATCAACAAAGCTTGACCAAACTCAATGCAAAGCAAACAACATATAAGTGGAAGGTTTCCTATTCTAATCATATTTGACTTTGATAGGAATTCAAACTCGGTCATACAAGAGCTCATCATATAAGTTTTAAAGTTTTCAAAAGATAAATATCCAGAACTCTAGTGTCATTAGGAATAAGATAAATAGCAGCTCAAACTTTCTTATATCATATCCCTTAATTCCCTAGACTTAACTCAAGCATATACTCCCACAAATTTTAGGTTCAGAGCAAATTCTTTTATCAAATCAAAACTCGGGAGAATTCAAATATGAATGCTAGGTACTAAAAAGGATTTATAGGTGACCTCTATTCATTGTTTCTATTGTCAACATTTTATGACTCTCAAAACAGGAAAAATCTAAACACACTCTTTGTTTTATTTTCAAAGTTTAAGATCACACCTTAATATGTATTACTAGCTAGAACAATTTTTATTTGGTTTTAAATTGTTATTCATCTTTTTATTTCTTTTAACTAGATAGAAAACAAACTCAAACATAATAACTAAACAGGAAAGAAATACTTAGCTTGATACACTGGGGAATGCTCCTCCCCCAAGTGTTGTCATGGTTGAAAATTGAGAAATCTTTAGAGCGAGCTCGTCAGTGGCAGTCCTTCTTATTCTGATAGAGTGTAGCGTCTACCACCAAATAAACTTACTTAAAGTGACATCCTGCAAAATATACTCCAACAAGAACACCAAAAACTCAAAGATTTGTTATGACAAGGGGTTAGTGGTCAGCTGTTGAGCAATTAACTGATCTTATTGCTTAAGATAGATTCATAAATTGATAGAACTTTGACAGGATGTTGACTTTCATCTTTTTGTGATTTTCTGTTTATAATGCAAAAATAAATACGTATGCAATATATTTTTATTTTTATACCACCACGGTGAATAACCCTTCAGGATCACCATAAGTTACTCACATGGGGCTTCTGCTTTTATGGTGCAATGATGAAATAAATATTTTTATTTTCCTTTTATATGCAAAGACAGATGAAAACATTATGAAATATTTTTATTTACTTTTCTAACATAAAATGCTAAAGTAGAAATAATCTAAATGTAATGCTAGAGCAGAAAAGTAAATATGCTAATAGAAAAAATAATTTATGCAATGTAAATATGGATAATTACTATTATTACCTTATGGTAAGGGTACGGAATTTAATAGTCCTCCGGATAGGACTAGGTAGGAGTAAATACTTACTGTTTAGGTGCATCATCTGATCCTGAAGAAGAATTAGATGCTTGCTCTTCTTATGGCATTGATATTGATGTTGTCTTCTTTCTCCATACCTGAGTGGTCTGTGTACCATAATCTGGCTGTGTAGCTTCTTCATTAATAGGCACCTCAATTTTCTTGTCTTGAGTTTCCCATTTATTCCAGTGGTCTTCATGCCTTGATACTTCTCCTGGGTAATCTGCACATCCATCCTTCAAGGGCTGGGTTGCTTGATGGCAGGATCGACGTCTCCTCCTATTACGGTTCTTCTTAGGCTATTCATAATTAGTATAACTATTAAAGTGATAGCGTACCTTTCCATCTGGGAATTGGAAGTGGACTTGTCCAGATCCAATATAGATGATAGCGTTGGTGGTGTTGAGGAACAATCTTCTCAAGATAATAGGGGTCTCTTTGCCTTGTACTCCCATGTCTAGGACTATGAAATCAGCAGGAACATAACGATCTTAGATTTGTACAATGACATCCTTCGCTATTCTCTCCGGGAACCAAATTGATTGGTCTGCCATCTACAACTGCATATATGTAGGATATAAGGGTTCATTACCAAATAAATATTCATATGTTACCTTTGAAATTATGTTGACACCTGATCCAATATCGCAGAAGGTCTTATGGAAAAATTTCTAATTGATTAAACATTCAATTGTCGGTACTTCAGGATCATCCTTCTTGGCTAGGAATGGTGGAGCGAGCAAACCTTCATACTATGATTGGATTGTGTTGATCATCTTGATAGTCTCTTCTTGTGCCTGGCTAGCCTTGTTCTTCCTCCAGCTTCTAGGATTCTTCTTCTTCTCTTTGATCATCACTGGTTCATCTCTCTTGTATGGCGCATAAGGTCGTGCAGGTGTGTGCATCATCCAGCTCTTGAATGAGAACTTCTCATTCTCCTTAATAGTGAAAACAATCTTGGCATGCTCCACATAAATGATGGCCTTCGTGGTGCATAGGAATGGTCGGCCTAAAATGATCAGTGATTTCTCATCTCCTCCTGTGTCCACAACCACAAAGTCTATAGGAACATATGATTGTCCCACTCTGATGATAGCATCTTCAAGAACTCTCTCAGGGTAGCACAGTGTCTGATCTGCAAGCTACAAACGCATGTTTGTGTACAATAAAGGATCTCTAAAAATCTTATCATAAATTACCTTAGGCATGATGTTGACACTTGCGCCGAAATCGTAAATAGCTTCCTAGAAAATGTGACATCCTATAGAGATAGGAATGACTGGTCTCCCTAGATCGCCTTTCTTGTCGGGAAGTGTGTAATCAATCCACTTCACTTTCGGTGGTTCGATGTAATAATTGGCTGCATTGTAAATATCGACAAGATTTGTAGTTTCTAAATCTTCCAGCTGGCCCGGAATCTTACCTTTTTCCAATGGAGGAACAACAGCTACTAGCTGAACTAATTGTTATTCTATCATTTTATTAAAGCTATGTTGATTCTTAATGGCAGAAGCAAAGGCATCCATTCTAGTGCTTATAGTTTCTAAAGTTTTACCAGTAGAAGCTACCTTTCTAGTCATTTGATCTAACAATCTATATTGACCATCAATTACATCTCTCAATGGTGGTTGATTTGAAACATTATAATTATTACCTTGAAAGTTACCTTGATAGTTACCTTGGTAGTTTGGCCTCTGTTACTGATTCCATCCTTGATTTTGCTGAGGACGATAGTTGTTGTTGTTGTTGTTGATGTAGTTCACTTACTCTTGAAGTTCAGGGCAGTTGCTCCCTGAATGTTCAGTGTCTCCATACTCTTCACAAGTAATGCGAGAATCATGAATGTGCATGACTTCTTTCTTCTCACCCATTTGATCTTCGAGCCTCTTGATCAACAGATCTACCTTGGCAGTCATCATGTCTGCCTCTTTGAGTTGATGCATACCTCCTCCTCTCTTACGTGGTTGAACATGTTCTTCATTCCAGCTCTGATTGGAAGCCATCTTCTCAACAAGTGATGTTGCATCTGTAAGGTTGAGTGACAAGAATGCACCTCTAGCAGCAGCATCAATGGTCTCACGGGTGCTAGTGTTTAGCCCATAATAGAAAGTCTACAGTAATAGCCAATTCTCCATCCCATGATGAGGACATTCTACAATGTAATCTTGAAAGCGTTCCTAAACTTCGAGGATTGATTCATCATGTTGTTGTTGAAAGCTTAAAATTTTTCCACGCAGAGTATTGGTCTTGCCTATGGGAAAGAACTTGGCCAGGAAAGCAGTTGAGCAGATATTTCATGTAGTGTGTTTCTCTCTATTTGCATAGAACCACTGCTTAGCTTTCCTCAATAGTGAAAATAGAAAAAGGCGGAGTAAAATAGCATCTCTAGGTACTCCCTTGATAGTGAAGGTGCTGCAGATCTCTAGAAAGTGTTGTAAATGTGCACTTGCATCTTCATGAGCCTTTCCACAAAACTGATCACCTTTCACCATAGTAATGAGTGCAGGCTTGAGCTCAAATCCATTATCTCCAACATTGACTTATGGTCTAGTATGAATATTTGCTGTTGTCGAAGCAGAGAATTTATAGAGACTCTTCTGTGCCATAGCCTCAAACTCTGGCGTCAAACTTCTTCTGATTTAGTGATCTTCCAACTCAGGAGCAAGAACCTTCTTGAGTTTAGCTTTAGTCTTCTTGAGTAATGCTTCTGACTCGTCAACAAAGTTCTCTGGAAGATTACACATACATTACCCTGCATAAGATACACAAGTAGACAAAACAAGGGTAAGCCTGTTATGAGCAGAGATCAATGGTCATTTTTTTCTTAGCAGTTACATAAAATTATCAATACTTCCTAAGTTAAATACCTTCCCCGGCAACGGCGCCAAAAATGCTTGTTGGCATTTCTTAGCACCACTACTAAAAATAGAATTACTCCTATTAATAGCAATGGCGCCAGAAATGATATGGTAATTATTAACTTGTCACTGTTACAGTAGCCACCTATCAATTAACCTTCATCTCTAATATTAAACTAGGTTGTCATCCCTAGTGAGGAACTTAGAAATATTTGTTGGTTCTATCTAGCATTACTACAAGAATAACACTAAACAGGAATCTATTATTTCATGTGACTAAAAAGAATACAAAGATAAGAATGAAAAGAATTCTGCAAGCGGACAGATAATTATACCATTGTAGCATTTTGCCAAGAGTATTGCCAGGTTGTTGATTTATAATTCTACCACTAGGAAGGTATGAATATGAATACAATAGTATTGATAATTTATGAATATGCATGAGAGAATGAACCAATATCATATACTCTACTCAAAATAGGGATAAGTCAAAAGATAATAAGTAAAGATATATAAATGATAAGTACTCGATCAATCATCATGATAAATAAATAGTAACTCAGAGCACTCTGTTAAGCAATAGGTTAAGTCCAATTAGAATATTAGAAAGATAATTCCTAAGTAGTCTTACTAACATGTCAAATGCTTAGTCTAATTAATTATATCTAGTGATCATGACCAAATTATGCCACATAAAGAATATCAACTTAGGAAAGTTGGAAACAGAGTCCTCCTCTCCTTCGAGACTGGGTTCTAACAACATCAATGTATATGGGGGATGGACTGCAGAGGACTCAATGCAGTTGTCACCTACACGATCTACCACATGTCCCGGCATATAAGGGCATCCACAAATAAACAAATATCTAAGCGCCACGCTCACATAATGTCTATCACTCACCCATGGTCCTGTAGGGTGAGCGCTATACGATCTTATGCATGGTTTTCATAATCTAGCTACACCGAATATAAAACTAGAGCAAACAATGAACATTGCTTTCAATAACACAAATGATATAAAGCTTAATGTTGACATAAACATAGTAGCAACGATACAATCTTAGTGAAATAAAGAAATAGAGTAAAGTACAAGAGATATACGGAACCACGCTCTTGCCAACGTCGGGAATCCAAGCGTTGGTTGATCTCCCTCTAGAACTAATCTAACTAGCCTAACTCTAATCTAGACAAACTCTAAGGAACTAGGGTTGGCTCTAGATGAATTGATTTTCAACTAAATAGCTTGATGACTTGATGCTTCAGGGGGTGCAGTGGTCCTTATATAGCCCTAGGGGTTGAACGTAAGCCCTTGGATCAAACCGACTTCGACGTAGGGTGGAGATGCATCCTAGGAGGCGGTAGAGGAATACTCCAGAAGCTCATGGAGGAATCCCCTCACAGTGGGTAGGGCGGCACAAGGGTGGGGCCGGCCGGCCCCACCTGGCGGCGTCTCATCCTCCCGTTCGTTCCCGTGCCTTCTGGTGTCTTTTATAGTCTTCTTGTGTATCCTTCGTCGCGATCAAGTTTCATCCTTTTTCTCAATTAGGTCCCCCTTCCTATATTTTTCTAGAATAATCCTATGGAAAACAAAGGTTCACCAAAACTTATGGAATTTGTCAGTTTAAATCCTAGACATATGTATATTCTTGTACTTGAACTATTTCTCTTGTTTATTCACATATAAACTGTTGACGTTATCCACCGTCAACAATCATGCTGCTTTGAAATACCTTCTCACTAAGAAAGATGCTAAACCTAGACTCATAAGATGGATTTTGTTACTCCAAGAATTTGATTTAGAAATAAAAGATAAAAAGGGAGTAGAAATTTTTTTTGTGGATCACTTATCCAGAATGCAGTTTGAGAATCCACAGGAACTGCCCATCAATGATTCGCTTCGGGACGACATGCTCTTCAAGGTCTCGAAATCGGACCCTTGGTGCGCGAACATTATAAATTTTATGGTTGCAGGTTATGTACCACCAGGGGAGAACAAAAGGAAGCTCATCTATGAAAGTTGTCTCCACATATGGGATGAACCATACCTCTTCAGAGTCTGCTCTGATGGCTTACTTAGAAGATGTGTATAGGTAGAAGAAGGCATCAAGATCATAGAACGATACCACTCATCACCATATGGAGGACATTATGGTGCATTCTGCACTCATTTGAAGATCTGGCAAAGTGGATTCTTTTGGCCAACCATGTATGAAGACACGCTGGAGATGTGGAGCGTGTTAGAAGCACGGGAATATCAATTCAAGAGATGCCATGCCACTCACGAACAACCTCCAGATTGAGCTTTTCGATGTCTAGAGAATCAACTACATGGGACCATTTCCAAAGTCAAAGAACTGTGAATACATCTTGGTGGCAGTTGACTATATCTCTAAGTGGGTTGAAGCCATGCCATGCAGAGCTATTGATGCTACAAACTCTAAGAAGATGTTTGAAGAGACAATATTTCTAAGATTTAGAGTTCCAAGAATGGTGATTAGTTATGGAGGAACTCACTTGACTAACAAGAACTTTCACAACTACTTGACAAAACATGGAATCCATCACAATATCTCTACTCCATACCACCCTCAGACAAGTGGCCAGGCAGAAACATCAAACAAACAAATCAAGAACATTCTGCAGAAGATGGTCAACGAGATAGGGACTACATGGAAGGATCAACTACCCGATGCACTATGGGCTTACAGAATGGCCTATAAAACATTGTTGGGCATGTCACCATATCAATTGGTCTATGGGAAGACTTGCCATCTACCTGTTTAGCTAGAATGAAAGGCTCACTAGGCCATCAAGCGATGGAACATGGACTTTGAAGCCGTAGGAACTAAGAGGAAAATGCAACTCTCTGAGCTTGATGAACTAAGAGGACTTTGAAGCACATCAAGGTGATAAGCACTTCATCGCATGGAGCAGTAACACTTTAAAATGATGAAAGTATGTTATTCAAAGTAAATGACCACTGTCTCAAGACCTTTCTAGAACCTAAAAAATCACCTGAGAATTTGAATGAGGTAGATTTTCTGATTTTGCCATAGATTTACACTTGTGCCATCCTCTTTATGTTTTGTAATGCGAAAATATAATTTTTGGGATTAGATAGGGATAAGAAACCGACATAATAAAAATCACCGTGAGTCACCACCATGTGGGGCCAACCGGCCCCACCTCTATGCCGGCTGGCCCACCTGTCTGTCTCCTTGTGAGCGGGCAACTCTCTCGTGTCTTCTAGATCCTTCCTCTCCAAAATCCTGCAATTTTTTTTGACGCATTTGGTTTTTCCTCGTTACGAGACCTCCTATGGATAGATCTTGACCCCTGCTGCAAGTTGTTCCCCCCTATATAAACGAGCCCCTGCCTGCCTTCGTAACCATCCATCAAAGCCTCCTCTTTCCAACAGTAGCAAAGCTCTCCTCCTCTCTAGTTCCCATGGCCAACAAAGAGATCATCCCCTACAGTTTTGATCCAAAGAAGAAGCTCGATGCGCTTGTGCTGTCTGTCGTTCCTCCAAAGGTTACCCCCATTTGCTCAAGCCAATCCTACTTTGCCCAAGCCATCCTCATCCACTGATCGCTCCATCGCCGCCACATCCACTTCTTGAAGGCAAGCCACAAGAACCTCGTCTAGATGTCCTGAAGCTAATCAAGGTGATGAAGGAGATCAACCTCCTTCCTCTGAAGGGACATGAAGTGTTGACTAAAGTGAAGACCAATAAGTTTGGAGATGTCACATGTGCGAAATATAAATCGGTCACCCCTCATACAACCATTGATGGAGTCCAGGCTATGCCGGATCAGGTCAAGGTTGTTCCCCAATGGAGAGGAAAAGGAAGGTGCCATCACCACCTATCCCAGAGGTTGAGAAGCGTCCAAGAACGACCATTGCCCTCTTAGAGAAAAAGATTGAAGATCTCCCCAATGTTATCTATACCTTAGAGCAAAGGATCGATGAGGAACACATCTACCGCAAGAGCCTACAACATGATCTTAATGCTTTAAATCATTTTGTTGTTAAGATGAGGAAGTGAGAATTTGGTAGTTAATAATAAGGCACGAGTGGTTAGGTCAAGTGTTTAAAGATAGTATGTTTAGGTTTGCCACTTAGCTCAGATTGTTAGAACAGTTGAAAGTTTATGTTAGCTAGACAAAAGTTTGTGCTTAGTTTGTGCTTGTGTAATAAAGGGCCTCGTATATATTAATGGAGTCATGTATGATTACCCTCTCTCTATTTTTGGACATGTATTTGTCTCCACATGTTGTGCATAAAGGTATACAGGAAAAACAAGTGTGGGGAGACACACCACGATAGCAAGACGAAATTTGACCATGAAAATTCGGCCCCATATGTTCTATTTTCACATGTTATACTTTTTGTCTCGAACCAAATTGAAAATCCTTTGATAGAACAACTTAAAACCTAAGAAAAGATTATTTCAGTCATGACTAAAGAATAGACTCACATAATACTCTTCCTAGAAGTCTTGCTACTATTGGAAACTTATTATTAGGGATCCCATGTTACTTAAGTTGTTGTGGAATGAGATATAGTAGAATAATGAGAACTTGATTCTTGATGTCTCGTTATTGGAGAATTTTATTTCAAAAAGTTAAAAAGAAAAGCTACACCTCTGCTTTGTGGTAAGCGATGTCCCACTAAAGCTGAACATGATATGATAGACTAGGAAACCTTCTACATATACTACTTGTCATGGTGTTGAGTTTGGTCAAACCTTATGACCCTTGTTGAGAAACTAATCATGCTCTCATGATTAAGATCACATACACTCCACATATATTCATTGCTCCTACACTAGGAGTACACAAAAATATGTTTTCCATCCACCCAAAAATGTTCTACTCCTGCATTGGGAATAGACACAAAAATATGTTTGATAGGATAAATGCTCCAAGTTCTTGAAATGTCTCTCTTGAAAAGTTTCAATTTTAGAAAAAGAAGCATGGGCTATGCAAAAGTTATTCATAAGAAAAAAGAGTATTTTAAAAATGGACAAGTGTCCGAGATATCTAAAACAATGGGTACTCAGATGCTGGCCTGAAAAAAAAGAAAGAGATGAATAAGATAGCCCATGTTTGCTTACAAAGTATTTTCAAGTTTCAATCAAGAGAGATATGTTTAAAGGGGCATAGTAGAATTAGGTTAGCCACCATATACGTATCCACACACACATGCACATCTTGACCTAAGAGTATGATATTTTTCTCCTCGGATCCTTGTATTGACTTTACAATATATTCATCCCTACCTAAGCTCCACATAAGCTTTTTAGAAGTAGGCAAAAAACAAGGCAAAGTTATCATTGCCATGGTGAGGATCCAAAAATACCACATATATAGAGTGATTTGAGAGAACCACAAAAGAAGAAGGTAAGCTATGTTTTGTTTTTTGAAATCTTAAATTATTTCTCTAATTGACTTGACTGAAGGAAGATGGTGATCTATTTCAAGCTGTTCCATTCTTCAACCGCCCAAAGTTTCATGGTAGATACTTTGAATCCTACAGAGCATGTATGACTAGAAATGGTTTTATGTTGATGTCTTGTCCCAAGGTTATGTTTTGAGTAATCCATCCATTTATCGAGGACGAGTAAAAGCCTAAGTGTGGGGGAGTTTGTTGACGGTAGTTAACATTCACCATAAGCTATCAATATAATTTGCATAAATGGCTAAAATGGATCATAAATGTAGACTTAGGGGTTTTAACTGACAAATTTCACGAGTGTTGGTGAATCTATGTTTCCAGCAAGATTTAATCAGAAAACTACTAAGGAGGACCTATTCGTCAAAGGAAATCATGGAATTCCGCCGCATAACCGACGTGGGAAGGCTCTAGGAGGCTCTCCATTGAATCGAAGCCCGAGCCACTGACAAGTGGGGCCGGTCGGCCCCACCTACAGGCCGACCGATCCCTAGGGGTCCCACTTGTTAGCCCCATTGCTATGTTGGTTCTCCACTGCCTCCTAGGATGCATCTACACCGTTTATTCAAGTCGGTTTGATTCGAGGGCTCAGGATTGATGCCCCGACCTATATATACCTGCCTGCACCCCCTAAGGCATTATGCCAAGTTAGATCCTAAGAGCTGAGAAGCTAGAAACCCTAATTCATATGTCCACCAGGATCTAGAGCTAGCAATCAAGAGAAGATTAGTTCTCCATAGGATCTAGTCTTGTATTAGAGATAGTGAGATAGAGTGAGAGGGAAGAGTTTCAATGGAGTCTCATCCTATCGGTGCTCTCTCTAGGGCTTGCACCCTAGTGGAGTCAAGTTCTTCTTGAGCTTGCTTCTGAGATTTCTCTAGTAATCGACTTCTAATTCAAGTAAGCATCTTGTTCATATTGTTCTTTAGGTTTGTGACTCTCTTTTGAGTACTTTAATCCTTGTTGCTTCTGGGTTAAAGTAGTATTCATAGTGTAAGCGTGGTGCTTAGACTCGGTTACTTGTGGATGTAGCCTATTTTCTAGATCGGTGGTAGCTCGCGAGGGTGACTCTTATAGCCTCGTTGAATCCTCTATAGTCCACCTCCCGTTAGTAGGCCTAGCAGGACCTTGTTACTATAGAAAACATACTCTGTTTGTGTTTTCTCTAGTAATATCCCTAGAACTAAATAGTAGAAGACAAAGCTTATCAAAGTTAGAACTAGAAGACCTTATCAGTCTCCTCTACACTCCTATTATCTGGCCTTGATTGTGAAGTTGGGTTAAGTTTGATTTAGTTATTCTCACAAACATTTCCTCGAGTTTGATATAAAACTGGGTACTCCTGATGAAGTGCTACAACAGTATATTATCCATGCGCTTGCGGATTATTCTGTGTACATTAATTTATACCAATAGGCATCAATTGTTCTACCCGATTGTAAGCCGTCACTCGTTCTACCTGATCGTAACTAGAAAAATGTTAGATTAAGTACGAAATAAAGTAGAACTGAGTGCAACATTCAACAGTAAATCTTGAGATCTCATTAATGTCTTATACCATACATACAATCTATGGGTCCAGGAAATATGGCATTACAATGATCCTCATAACTTGTTTTTCTTTGGATAAGGGTCATTTGCATCTATCTCCTTAATACGTTTAATCAATGATTGATCTAGATGCAATAACATTCTTCCATTTGCATCTATCTCCTTAAGCCATACCCGACTAAATAGGAGAATAGAGATGGGGAATAGCATCGTGAAACTTCCCTTAACATCCCCCTAGGAGCAGTGGTAGGAAGAGAAGCCGAGCAACGAGGATATCTATTGCCATATCTGGATTGCATTTGTGAGCTAGAACTGCTCTGGCTCACAAATGCAATCCAAATGATGCTCGGGCCCTTGCTAATGAAAGGTCTCCATGGTTTCAATTCCACACTCTTCTCCCATAACTTAAGATGACTTATAATAGAGTATATGTACAATGGTTGTCCTTTTATGTTGTCTCATAGTAACTCACAATTCCTTAATTAATGCATAGAATAAAAATAGGAATGTGTGTTGCAGGCTTGGAAATTGACACGAAAGTGTTACCATCCACACCGTCTGTAGGCGGTGGTGAAGGCTACCGGCGGTAGTGAATGGGTCTTTCGAAGATGTTAGCACCTAACAATGATGGCCATGTCATATAGTGTCATACGTGTCAAAGGTGCATAAATGGTACATCCATCATGGCCGCGGATGTGGGCTAAAAGTAGACGACGAGGTCCTCTCGATCACCAAAGGATGACCATGGTGGGAACCCCGGCTCTGGCCCACGCAGGCCCCCAAGCCAAAGACACTGCTCCACTATCTCTCCCACATGCAGGCGCCACCGCGTAGATGGCGACGACCATTGCTTGGTTGAGGGCATCAAAGTGGTGGTTGTTTTCCACTGACAACTAGGCAGTGACGCGGGTGTTGTCATTGGCATCCTAGCAATGGAGGATCGCCTCTGCCATCTATTGGGCTAGGTCATCATTGGCCCATGCAACTCCGCCGCCTCAGCCTGCGTGGCATCAAGCTGCTCCTCGACGGCTGAAAAAGGTGACAAGAAAACCCTACAACTAAACACATGATGTCGCATTGCATGAAGTGAAAGAGCAAGATCGTGCCCAATATGACTTACCAATGAGCCACGCCTAGGCCTTAGTGGCCGCATCCTTCGCTGTGGCCGTTTTGTGCTCCGATGCGACAATCACCGTCTGCATGGCGTTGAGGCAAAGCTGCAACGATGGGTTGTTCTACGCATGGATTTGGTGGGTGGTTGGCCTTGCTAGTCACATCGTGGCTTAATGGTGCCCACCCACGAGCAGTCGTGCACCATGAAACGCGGTGAAAGTTCTATGTTTGGTGCTGGTAATTAGTGACAATGCCTAAGTACTAATCCTATGCCTAAGTTGTATATAGCATATGAGGATTAGTACATTCCAAGGTTGGTGGCAAGATGGACATGGTAATCATGATGACCACACTTGGATTTGGATGCAACCCTACGTGATCAAGGCAAAGGTATATGCTTAAGGGTTGTGTTTTAGTATCCAAGACACCTAGTGGGTGTGGTTACATTATAGGATAGATAGCCGTACTATAAAGAGGGGAATGATGCGGCTATTGAACTCCTAAGTTCCTCTAGGTGTGCATTTCATAATCATATGCTTTTGGATAGAACTAATAACACCTCGAAAAATGATTGTGAAAATACTAACACACTCACACATGACGTGATCACTTGGTGGTGTTAGCACATTTGCGATGGCATTGTCACATGTTATTTCATGAGCTAAAACTTGTGCTAAAGTGTCACACATACTTGGTCTAGCTCATATGTGAAAGGGCGAATCAAACGGAGGCGAACGGAGGTCACAGAGGTGACCGGACGCTGGACCGGACGCGGTCTCTGTTTGACCAGACGCGTCCGGTCAGTGTTCAGCGTCTGCGCGTGTCTTAGCTTTTTGATCGGACGCGCAGCGTGTCCTGTCATAGTCGATCAGATGTGTCCGGTCGGTCTGGGTGCTTACTGGACTCCAACCGAACGTGGGCACTATGGCGTCCGATGTGACTTGTAGTGCGTCCGGTCACTGTTTCGTTGGAACGCGGTCTCTGCTTGACCAGCACGTGCGGTCCGTTACGAGACCAGCGCGTCCGGTCAAGCCCAGCACGTCCGATCAGTTATGGGATCGGCGCGTCCGATCGAGCTCCACGGTGCGACCAGCACGTCCGGACAGCGCGACTTCAGCTGTTTCGAGTGCCTAATGGCTCTATTCGAAGGGGTACGTCTATAAATACTCATTGGCTGGCTCAAAGCTCAATCTCTTGCACTCTTTGACATACTTGTGAGCACTTTGAGCTAAGCAACTCCCCTTCCACTCATCTCTCTTGCTTCTTTGCATATTCGAAGTGAGATTGAGTGATCCAAGTGCATTTTGCATTGTGAGATTGCATCTAGTTGGCACTCGGTGGTTGATTTGCTGCGGGATTCTTGTTTCTCTAGATGGTTGCCGCCACCTAGATGGCTTGGAGTAGCTTGGAGGTGTTGGCAAGAGTTGGTTATTGTTCTTGGCCACCACCGGTGACTGTGAGGGGTTTGTGCCTACCTCGGCGAAGCGCCAAAGGCAACATTAGTGGATTGCTCGTGTCATTTGCAACCTTTTGCCATTTGGTAGGTTCTTGTGGTGCCTTTTGAGAGGCTCGGTGTGAGACCGATTATCCACCGAACCACGTGGTGAAGAGGGACACAATGGGGACTAGCGTGCTGGCAAGCACATGAACCTCAGGATAAATCTTCATGTCATCACTCTTATTGTGATTAATCGATCCCGATGGTTGTGTATTGTGGAATTCATCTCTTGATCATATTGATTGGTTGGCTCAATACTTTGCCCCTCGGTGATACCTTTCTAACTCTCTCTTGTATTATTTTCTTAGTTACTTTGCTAGCTTGTTAGTATAGCTCTTAGCCTGTGTAGCTAGTTAGTTTTAGTTGTAGCTAAGTTGTGTGGTTTGACTTGTGCGGTTGAGTGCAAATCTACTAGAATTGTGAATTGGATAGGTGGCTTGCAAACACCCCATAGGCTAAGCAAAACTCGCATCTCGCTATTTGTTATATTGATAAACTTGTTTAGCTTGTCTTTGTAGAATTTTTAAAAAGTCTATTCACCCCCCTCTAGCCATCAAGACCTTTCACATGGTATCGGAGCCGTGGTCACCGTTTGCAAGGCTTAACAACCTCGGTGTGAGATGGCTCAAGTTGTCTTCAACCATGTCGGGGGCAAGCCTCCATTCTTTGATGGTGTCTCATCTTTTGATCATTGAAAAAGAAAGATGAAGCGATATCTTGGGTCCATTCATGAGAAGGTTTGGGATGTGACATGTAATGACTATGCTATTATTGATCCCGACAACCTCACCAAGAATGACCGCATCAACAACCAATGCAACACTATGGCTCTCAACACTCTCTACAATGGGATTGATGCAAAGGTTTTTGAGCAAATCAAGGATCTTGAGATGGCAAGTGAAGTGTGGACAAGATTAGAGGAAACATATGAGGGCACTTCAATGGTAAAGAGTGCCAAGCTCTATATGCTCAAGGACAAGTTTGCAAGCTTTAAGATGAAGGATGATGAATCTATACCGGAGATGTTCTATAGACTATAAGTTATTATCAATGATCTCAAGAGCCTAGGAGAAGATGTCAAGGACAAGGACTTCTCACACAAGTTCTTGATGAACTTACCTAAGAAGTTTGCTATCTTGAGGAAGATGATCCAAAGAGAGGGTTTGGACAAGGTGACTCCAAACCAAGTGCTTGGAGATGTCATGACCGATGCTCAATATGATGATGATGAAGATGAAGATGAGAAGAAGGAGATCAAGGTCAAGCAAGAGAAGACCACCGCATTCAAGGCGTCTTCTTCCAAGGGTAAGAGCAAGGTTGTTGTTGATGATGATCCATTTGATGATGAGACCATGGCCCTTCTAGTGCAAAAGATGGGTCGCTTCATGAAGAAGAGAGGCTATGGTGCAAGGAAGAGAAGAGACCACATGAAATGTAGAGAGATGCTATGCTACAATTGCAAGAGCCCCGATCATGTGGTAGCCGATTACCCCTATGAAGACAAGAGGTTTCTTGATGGGGAGTTAAAGATGAAGAAGAACAAGAAAGACAAGAAAGAGAAGAAAGAACAGAAGAGCTTCACTATCAACAAGAAGAAGAAGGGTGGTGGTTATGTGGTCACTTGGGATAGTGATGACTCCAATGATGATGATGAAGAGAGCTCAAGTGATGATGAGAAACCCATTCGGAGAGCTATTGCAAGCATCGCCCTCTCCAACAAGCCTTCACTCTTCGACACTACATCGACATGCCTTATGGCAAAGCCCACCAAGGTACAACATGATGATAGTAATGATGATTCTTGTGATAGTGATGGTTGTAGGAGTGATGATGATGAGGATGAGGACTACTCCAAGAATGATCTATTGGGCATAATAGATCAAATGAGCAAGGGCTACAAGAGGACCACCAAGAGATGCAAAATCTTGGAGCAAGAGCTCATTGCCAAGAGCAATGAAAATGATGCCTTGATAGAGGAGCTTGTTGCTCTCAAAAAAAGTAAGGAGTGTAAAGGAATTGAACAAGAGCTCAAAGCTCTTAGGAAATCCTTTGATGAGCTAGAGGCCTCTCATGATTGTCTAAAGGAAGACCACGAGGACCTTGAAGTTGCTCACACTAGGCTTAAGGAAGCCCACTCCACTCTACTTGATCTCATCAAGGAAAAGGACCTCAAGTTGGAGAAGTTCATGAAGGAAGCTAAGGAGGAGCAAGTGATTGTCACTTGTGATATTGTACTAACATGTGATATTATTGATGATTCTTTATTTGTTGGTCCTACTAATGCTTCATGTAGCTCATCATCATCCACCACAACCAACTCTATCTCAACTACTAGTGATTCATCACTTGTGGTTGAGAATGAGACTCTCAAGAAAGAGGTGGATGATCTCACCCGTGCATTAGGCAATGCCTATGGTGGGGATGCCCGCTCACTAAAATGCTTGGGTAGCCAAAGGTTCTCTATTAACAAAGAGGGTTTGGGCTATACTCCCAAGAAGGGCAAGGCGGCCTTTGCTACTCTAAAGCCTCACATTGTGAAGGGCAATGATCATTATTGCAATAGATTCAAGCAAGTTGGGCATCTAGAGATTAATTGTAATAATATGAATAAGAACAACAACAAGTTTCATGCTAAAATGGATTACATTCCTTTTGATTCTTGTTATGTTCTTACCAAGGGTGAGAAGGTGTGCAAGCTAAGTTTGTTGGTACACCAATTGTGGGTCCAAAGAAGAAGGCCATTTGGGTACCAAAGAGCTTAGTTACTAACCTCCAAGGACCCAAACAAGTATGGGTACCTAAAAGACATTAATTTGTTTTGTAGGTAAATTACAAGGCCGGAGGAAGGCATTGGGTGCTTGATAGTGGGTGCTCTCAACATATGACCGGTGATTCAAGAATGTTCAACTCTCTCAAATCAAATGATAGTGGCATTGATAGTATCACATTTGGTGACAATAGCAAGGGTGATGTGAAGGCTCTTGCAAGTATTGCAATCTCAAATGATCATAGCATTTCCAATGTGCTCTTAGTTGAAAAGTTGAACTTCAATCTTCTCTCGGTTGCTCAATTGTGTGATCTTGGTTTTAAGTGCATATTTGGTGTTGATGATGTGGAGATAGTTAGTGTTGATGGCTCTAATTTGATTTTCAAGGGTTTTAGATATGAGAATCTATACTTGGTTGATTTCAATGCTAGTGACACACAACTTTCAACATGCTTGCTCACCAAATCAAGTATGGGTTGGTTATGGCATAGAAGACTTGGTCATGTTGGCATGAAGCAATTGAATAAGTTAGTGAAGCATGACTTAGTTAGAGGCTTGAAGGATATCACATTTGAGAAGGATAAGCTATGTAGTGCATGTCAAGCCGGAAAGCAAGTGGGCAACACTCATACATTGAAGAGCATTATGAGTACTTCCAAGGCATTTGAGTTGTTGCACATGGATCTATTTGGGCCAACTGCATACACAAGCATTGGTGGCAACAAGTATGGGTTTATGATTGTGGATGATTTCACTAGATATACATGGGTATTCTTTCTTTTGGAGAAGAGTGATGTATTTGACATATTCAAGAAGTTTATCAAGAGAGTGCAAAATGAGTTTGAGACCACAATCAAGAAAGTAAGAAGTGACAATAAAAGTGAGTTTAAAAACACAAGAGTTGATGAGCTATGTGATGAGCTTGGAATCAAGCATCAATTTTTGGCCAAGTATACACCTCAATCTAATGGCCTAGTTGAGAGAAAGAATAGAACCTTGATTGATATAGCAAGATCAATGTTGAATGAGTATAATATGAGTCATTCATTTTGGGCCGAAGCAATCAACACGGCTTGCTTCTATAGCAACCGTCTATATTACCATAAGTTCTTAGAGAAGACACCATATGAGATCTTGAATGGAAGAAAGCCCAACATTGCATACTTTCGGGTATTTGGTTGCAAATACTATATCTTGAAGAAAGGCACTAGATTGAGCAAGTTTGAAAAGAAATGTGATGAAGGCTTCCTACTTGGTTACTCAAGTTCAAGCAAAGCTTATAGAGTTTGGAATTTGGCTAGTGGACAACTTGAAGAAGTACATGATGTTGAGTTTGATGAAACAAATGACTCTCAAGATGAAGAAGAAAACTTGGATGATGTGAGAGGAACTCAATTGAGTAATGCTATGAAAGAGATGGACATTGGTGACATTAGACCAAAGCAAGTAATTGATGTGGATGATGACAAAGACCAAGTGCTCCAAAGTCCAATTACACAAGCTAGTGGTTCTCTAATGCAAAATCAAGCTAGTACATCATCTCAAGTGCAACAAGATCAACAAATGGCTAGTTCATCATCTCCAACTCATGATCAACATAAACATCCAAGCAATCAAGTCCAAGTGCTTCAACCAACTAACATTGCAAGAGACCATCCATTGGATTCCATCATTGGTGACATACAAAGGGGAGTTCAAACTAGATCAAGATTGGCATCATTTTGTGCTCACTCTTCTTTTGTGTCAATGGAAGAACCTAAGGACATTGATAAAAGCATTGAGAGATCCGGATTAGGTAAATGCAATGCATGAAGAGCTCAACAACTTCAAGAGAAATGAAGTATGGGAACTAGTTGAGAGGCCTAAGGATCACAATGTCATTGGAACAAGATGGGTCTTTCGCAACAAGCAAGATCAAGATGGAATAGTAGTAAGGAACAAAGTAAGACTAGTGGCTCAAGGTTACACACAAATAGAGGGTCTTGACTTTGGTGAAACTTATGCCCCAGTTGCAAGATTGAAAGCAATTAGGATTCTACTTGCCTATGCTTATGCTCACAATATCAAGCTATATCAAATGGATGTGAAGAGTGCATTTCTCAATGGGTACATTCAAGAGGAGGTGTATGTGGAGCAACCTCCCAGTTTTGAAGATGACAAGAAACCCAACCATGTATACAAGTTAAGGAAGGCTTTGTATGGATTGAAGCAAGAACCTAGAGCATGGTATGAAAGATTATGAGATTTCTTGCTATCCAAAGGATTTGTCATAGGCAAAGTGGATACTACTCTATTCACCAAGAAGATTGGGAAAGACTTGTTTGTGTTGTAAATCTATGTTGACAATATCATCTTTGGTTCAACCAACAAAGATTTTTGTGATGAGTTTGGAAGCATGATGGCCAAAGAGTTTGAAATGTCAATGATCGGTGAGCTTAGTTTCTTTCTTGGACTTCAAATCAAACAAATGAAGGAAGGAACATTTGTGAGCCAAACCAAGTACATCAAAGATATGCTCAAGAAGTTTGGCATGAAAGATGCAAAGGGCATTACAACTCCAATGGGCACTAGTGGAAGCTTGGATAGTGACAAGAATGACAACATGATAGATCAAAAGCTATATAGATCAATGATTGGTAGCCTACTCTATGTGATGGCATCAAGGCCCGATGTAATGTTTATGTCACACCCTAAAAATTTGAAAAGAAGAAAAATAGGAAAAATATGATTTTTATATATTTTAGTGAGCATGCAAATTTAGAATAAGAATAATTTTTATAAATTTAAAATCAAATATAAGAGTAGAAACATGATTGTGCACTCATGCTGTTGCATTTAAATTTTTGTGATGAGTGGTTTGATTTAAATTCAAATTAGGTTTCAAAATCAATTGAAAATGCTTTGAAATAAAAGAAAAGGAATTCTTTCGGTTTGGCCCAGCTCAGCCCGCCAGCACCGCCTCAGCCTGCCTTGCCGCGGCCCGCTCACTCCTGCGCCTCGCTCCCGCATGGGCCGAGCCCAAGTCACGGCCCGACAGCCCGTCACCGCGCGCGCGCGCTCGCGTCCCGCAGCGGCCGCGTTCTTTCCGCCCTGAGCCGCTGACATGTGGGTCCCGATTGTCAGTGTCTCTTCTCACCTTTCCTTCTTCTTCCTCCGGCGTTTTCCATCGACGAACGCCGCCTTCCCTCTCTTCCCCGATCCGAATCAATCTCCAAATCTCCCTCCTTTCCATAACCGGAGATGCCCACGGGCTATAAAACGAGACCCTCACCTCTCCGCCCTCATCCCGTCTTATCGGTAGCCGCTTTGGTGCTCGGGAGCTAGGTCACCGCGAGCTCGAGTTCCATCGTCCGCCGCCTTGCCGAGCTAGTCGCCGCCCTCCGGTTGCTCTCCAGCTTCGTTCTCGCGCGGGGTAAGGTCGCGATGATGCGCTCTTTCTTTTGGTACTTTCGGTTTGGCGTTTGGTGCCCTAGAATGACGTAGCAGCGAGTTCCAGGCACGCCGGCCATGGCGCCACCGCAGGAAACCGCTTCGGCATGTTCTCGGCCCTCGTATTTGCACCCCATTGACTTCGCGAGACCCTGTGCTACGCGTAGGTGCCCTCGGATCGGTCTAGGATGGCCGAAATCACCGTACCGGTGACCACCGACGGGCTCGGACCATCGGCGACAATGGCGCCGCCGTCATGAGCCTCTTCCCCGGTGGCCTGCTGCCCTTAACTCGCCACAGCCGTTAGATCCACGCTGGATGGACGAGATCGCGTACCTCTTCGGCTTTAAGTAACCGGTCCACCATGGACCCGTAGACACTGCCTACGGCGCCAGCGCACCGCGTCCACCGCACGCGTGGCACACCGCGCCAACAGCGTGCTGCCACGTGGCTGCCTGGTCAGCAGCCGAGTCAATCCAGCAGTCAGCCGTGCCTATTTTACAAAATAGCCCCTCGGTTTCCAATGAATCAACCCGCAGTCCTAAAACGTAAAGCTCAGAGTACGCTTTGATCGGTTGAAAACGTATTTCGTTTCGGTAAATGAAAAATACGCTTTCTGATATTTACAGTTTTGCCATTCAGATTGTTTTAGTTGTAGAATTTCCGTTTTAACTCCGATTTGATCCATTAAAATTGCGTAAGATTCATATTTGCGAGCTCTACATGATGATAGAACTATACAGTAGGTTTGAGATAATTTATTTTCGAGTTTATATTAAAGTAATTATTTATCTATAGGAAATCTTAGAAAATTCATAATTTTTACGTTTTAAATCCAAATTTCGTGATCTTTATGTCTATGTGATCGTAGTAATGTGTAGAAGAGTTTTACAAACTTGTTATACTGTTAGTGCTACTGTTGGTTAGGTTTTCTATCTTTAAGTTCCGATGTGAGATTTAATCTATTACTTTAATAAAGTAGATCTTGTTTAAATCATATCTTCTACGTTTTAGATCCGTTTTAGCTCATTCGAGTTGCGTTAGATTCATAGCAACGAGATCTACGCGTTAGTGACAGTATTTGCCATATTACTAATTCTGAAATTTTATGGTTTAAATCATATCTTGATTAATAATTATGCAACTGGGTTTTATAAATAAAATATGATTTGTTTTACTTTAGTTTCATAATTTGAATCTAAATTTGACTTAATTCCATATATAGTATCTATAAAATATCTTATATATGTTATTATATAATTAAAACACATGAAACTAATAGTTTTATATTTTCTTCTATGAGCAAATCTTTCGGTAGATGTATCTTTTCAACCGTAGCTTCGATTAGAGTGTTTTTCGCGCCTAGCCTGTGTGTTCATAGCAATGCGTAGAACCTCTTTAAAATCTTTTCACATATTGTTTCATATGTTTGGTGTACTGTTCTAATTTAGATCTATTGTTTGCTTCGTGTATGATTGCTCGATGTGTGTGTGGTGATTTATTGATCAAGTCCAGTCGGTGAGATATACGTGGTTATCAAGAAGAAGAAGAAGAACGTTGAAGATTTAAAGCTTACCGAAGGATCAGTGTTTAAGGCAAGTATAGCATGGGATTATCCTTGTTTCCTATTCACCTTTAATATACTTAATTCATGTGCATGTGTCTACCTTGTTACCATTAAGGATATCCTAGTTTTTGTATCTTGTACCTTGACACCTATGGGATATTGCATTGGATAGTATTTATGCTAGTGCTCAAGATAAATAACCATGATCTGTAACTTGACTAATGGTATATGCAATAAACGTTTAAAAGATGCTTTATAGAAACATGGCTCAAGAGGGCTAGAGCATATTTGGTTGTTTTTATGGTGCTCTAGTTTCTCTCCTTAAGGACTTATCTGTAAGCGAACATCCGGGACTTACAGTACAACTGTGAGGGATATATGGCTCTGGCTTTAGTCAAGTATGAGGACCTTTTCTAGCTTGTTAGAGGTTACCCTTATGGCGCAAATGGGGTGAAGCAGACCGTGGATCCCTGCGTGGTGTATCACACGGACTGACTTCGGAAACCTAGCGGCCCTAACTTGTTAGACGAACCTTTGAAAGGCTTCATAGTGAACCCTGCCTGCTCACCTTGGGAGTGTTTTGGGGATTGGCCGCCTCGGGCATATGGGTAATCACGACTCACAGTGAAAGTGTACAACCTCTGCAGAGTGTGAAACTGGTATATCAGCCGTGCTCACGGTCACGAGTGGCCTTGGACCCTTACAGAATAAATGATGAACACTGATGATAATGATAATACTGATGATATTAAAGCTCACTAATGATTATTATTTCTTGCTATACATTATTCTTGTTTACATGATCATGAGGTTATTTGGGATTATGTTAAACTTGTTGCTACTCAACTGCTAAAAAGATGACTCACTAAAAGCTATTGCAGTAAACCCGTGTCAAACCTTTTGAGCCTCATGAACCCCATGTTATATTTGTTGAGTTCGACATGGACTCACTCTTGCTATTTCCCCACATCTCAGGAAGGGTACCAGACTGTTAGATTCTGGAATTGTTAGGCTTGTGATCAACCAGTTAGTTTGATCCTGGAGTGAAGGTTGCACCCGGTGTTCAGAGTTGTCTTTCCGCTGTGTTATTCTTTAAGGTATACTTTATACTATTGTGTTATGTATATTAAGCATTTGTCTTTTGATATTACACTTATCTGTGGCTATATGTGAGATTTGTCTTCTTTATTTCACATATGGTGTATGTCTGGTTTTGTCCTTAAAACCGGGTGTGACAGATTGGTATCAAAGCAATGCTGACTGTAGGACGCAAGCCTAGTTAGAACTGGACGTTTAGCATGTTCTCATTGTTGCCTATTTCTTGCTTCTCTTTAACTTTGTTATTTTCTCAAAGTTATGCTTAATTCTATCCCCGTTCTGTTATAAAAACCTTGTCTCTATTTTGAACCTTTTCTCCTTGTCTATTAGACGGCTCGTGACGAGAAGACTGTGGATTTCAGAGGTTAAGAGGACTGAATTGTGTCGCTCTTGCTCACTTTTGACAAGAAACCATTAGCGATGCAAAACCAATTACTAGAAGAAATGGCTCAACATGGGAATTCTCAACGATGCTTATCTCAAGGTCAAGCCAACATATCCAAGGGGTCAGAGAAGATACAAGTAGCAGAAGCTTGGAAGAATATGAAATCCGATAAAGATGTTGATAATAAGGCATTTGGGGAGCAGGAACAATGTCACTGTTGTAAGCATTATGGTTTTCCCTGTCTTCGAAACGAGTCTAATAAGGGGAAAGTCAAGGTGGATCCAAATTTTGAGATCAACATGGACAAGAAGAGAAAGGCAATCTCATTAGAACCACTTGTGGAAAGCAATCAGCAAGCGAGTTCTACTACATTGTCACATGCAGCCCTGATCCCCTGTCAAACAAATCCAAACCCTGAAGAGTTAGAAGCCCCTTCCGCTAAAACTACTCCCCATGAAGTAGTCATAGATGGGTGGACAATTACCTATAAGGAGTATCAACCCCGAAAGGCCAAACAAGCTAGGAAACAAACCAAAGGGACGAAGGTGAACTTTTATGGCCAGCAGGATAGCAGCATACCAAACAACAGTTCCTTGGAGTATGACATCACAAAAGATCTAGCTAAGAGAAAGTGTTATCATTGCCAGCAGGAAGGACATTATGTCAAATCTTGCCCACAGAAGAATCCACAACAGTGAGACCCAGGACAGGATGTCCAAAAGGAGCATGTGCAGGGAAATAAATTAAAAAGAAATTACATCCATGGAAGGTTGAAACATGTGGATATTTCCACCATTCTCGGAGCTAAGGAGGTCGTGTTTGGATCAATTCCCGTAAGTTCAGGAAATGCCAAGGTTTTGTTTGACCCCAGTGCCTCACATTCGTTCATATCTAGACAATATGTAAATGATCATAACATACTTATGCTTCCAAGGGGGAAAACAGTTATGGTTGAAACTCCAAGAGGTGAAATAAAGGCAGACCGTGTATGCCCAAAAGTTAGTCTTGACATAAAGGGGGTAAATTTTAAGGTAAACCTCATTGTTTTGGAATTAATGGGCATTGATGTTATCCTTGGAATAGACTGATTATCTACTTGTAAAGGAGTGATTGAGTATGCCCAATGTTCAGTGTTTCTAACTACACTTTTAGGAGAAAGGATTGAGTATGAGGGTATTAAATCTACACCTGAGGGATACCAGGTTGACCCATCTTAAGGTATGAGTTATAAGAATGGTAAAGAGAGATGCAGAGATTCAGATGTCCATATAAAGCAATAAGGAATGTAAGAGACGTTATCTACTCTGGAAGCTGCTACAATCACACCATATTTAAGGAATAGGAGTTATGTCCCGTGTAATAAAACCGTTAGTAGCCAAGTTGAGTCGTCTTAATGTGTGGCTAATGAACATTTAAGTGTTTAGTTGCTTTGTGCTTATGTTTATGCTTGAGTTAGAATTTTGTAATGAGTGGAATGATCTCGTGGGTTTTGACCATGATTTCATTTAGTTTATATGTATAAGGTATAAGGATTAATGAAATAAATAGCTGAGTTTTGGTTATCTCCTGCTTTCTATATCTTGTCTTTCGGAGCAGCCTGTCTTTATCAACTTATATCTCTGTTCTTGAAAGACCAAAAATCATGAGAGAATTCTGGACAAGAGTGGACTTCAACATCTCTCTCTAAATGCAAGAACTACCCTCATAGCTATTTTGGATTGGGAGATACAAAAATCACAAGACGATGCAACTGTGCTGTCTGAAATCTGGAACATAATCTGTTATGTGTTGTTTTCGGTCAAGTTAGCTGCAGAATCTGGAAGAGTGTTCTATAAGAAAGTTGTAGAGAATTTTATAAGCTTTCCATCGGTATAAACTACAGTTTCATTGGATTAACAAAATGAGAGTAACAGCTGTTTTACTGCACTGCTGATTTTCTGCTCGTGAGAAATTTCAGATTTCTTGTTCTTACCCATACACAAGAGTATTATTGGGATGTCAGAACACTTTTATGCTAAGTAGCTCATCTAGAAAAGGGTTCAAAGCTACCTTATTTGGTGTCCCTTATTTTAAGGGGGGTAGCCAATGTAAAGAAGGATTACTAAGATTGAACTCTTTAGTTGGAAGTATTGGTTAGTCTCCATGATTAAGTTGCCACTCTTGAGCAAAAATGTTCTGTGAACAAGGTTGATAATTTTGGATCCATGGAGACGAGAATTGTCCTTTTGGATAGTTCATGATTATGATCATCTATACTTGCTCGTGTTTCTGATGTTGGTCACTTGATGACAGGAAGTGTAGTGTCTCATGACTCAGGAGCCCTATATGACGTCTCGCACTGATATGTGGGAAAAGGTTGATGTTTCTGCCATTGAAGGATGTTATGGGTATGATGAAGCCGAGCACTATCAAAATAACAATGTTGAAGAGCAAGTTGGGAGTGAACTAAGTCAGAATCCACGACAACGAAAGCGAAAAAGGAAAGCCCATAAGAAGCCTGCTCAAGGAAGCAAAGCGCAGCAAAACTATGTCAATGGAAGACTGAGCAATGTGGATATGGATAAAATTCATGGAGTTACCAAAGTAGTGGGAGGTTATATTCAAGTAAGCTCAGTACAAGTTTTTGCTTTATTTGACCCTAGTGCTTCGCATTCTTTCATTTCCGTCGACATGGTAGAGACGTGCAAGATGGTGAAGTGTCCAATGAGGAGGCCTTTGCTAGTTCAAACCCCAGTGGGAGAAATGCAGACAGATCAGATATGCCCGAATGTCAGTCTTATCATAAACAAAGAAAACTTCACCGCGACACTCATTGTGTTGGAGTCACTTAAAATTCACGTGGTTCTTGGTAATGGATGGCTCTGTGCATACAAAGGAGTGATTCATGGTACTCGGTGCACAATGCTCTTAACAACACCGTCAGGAAAAAGAATTGAGTATCAAGGTGGTCGACTTTTACCTGAGAAAGATGAGAATGATCAATTAGAAGATAGGTACACCAAGGATAGCAAAGTGGACCATGAGTTTACTGAAGTCATAGCAGAGGAACAAATAACTTTGGAGGAGCTCAATAGGAGAGATGCTCATGCTTAGGCAGATTAGTTAGTCAGGATATGAGAAATTGTCTCATGACTCTGAGCGAAAAGAGTAATTTGGAAAATGAGGATCAAATAAAGACAAAGTGTCATTATCTCTTTTGTCATCATTTTCCGAATCTCGGGACGAGATTCATTTTAAGGGGGGTAGAATTGTCACACCCTAAAAATTTGAAAAGAAGAAAAATAGGAAAAATATGATTTTTATATATTTTAGTGAGCATGCAAATTTAGAATAAGAATAATTTTTATAAATTTAAAATCAAATATAAGAGTAGAAACATGATTGTGCACTCATGCTGTTGCATTTAAATTTTTGTGATGAGTGGTTTGATTTAAATTCAAATTAGGTTTCAAAATCAATTGAAAATGCTTTGAAATAAAAGAAAAGGAATTCTTTCGGTTTGGCCCAGCTCAGCCCGCCAGCACCGCCTCAGCCTGCCTTGCCGCGGCCCGCTCACTCCTGCGCCTCGCTCCCGCATGGGCCGAGCCCAAGTCACGGCCCGACAGCCCGTCACCGCGCGCGCGCGCTCGCGTCCCGCAGCGGCCGCGTTCTTTCCGCCCTGAGCCGCTGACATGTGGGTCCCGATTGTCAGTGTCTCTTCTCACCTTTCCTTCTTCTTCCTCCGGCGTTTTCCATCGACGAACGCCGCCTTCCCTCTCTTCCCCGATCCGAATCGATCTCCAAATCTCCCTCCTTTCCATAACCGGAGATGCCCACGGGCTATAAAACGAGACCCTCACCTCTCCGCCCTCATCCCGTCTTATCGGTAGCCGCTTTGGTGCTCGGGAGCTAGGTCACCGCGAGCTCGAGTTCCATCGTCCGCCGCCTTGCCGAGCTAGTCGCCGCCCTCCGGTTGCTCTCCAGCTTCGTTCTCGCGCGGGGTAAGGTCGCGATGATGCGCTCTTTCTTTTGGTACTTTCGGTTTGGCGTTTGGTGCCCTAGAATGACGTAGCAGCGAGTTCCAGGCACACCGGCCATGGCGCCACCGCAGGAAGCCGCTTCGGCATGTTCTCGGCCCTCGTATTTGCACCCCATTGACTTCGCGAGACCCTGTGCTACGCGTAGGTGCCCTCGGATCGGTCTAGGATGGCCGAAATCACCGTACCGGTGACCACCGACGGGCTCGGACCATCGGCGACAATGGCGCCGCCGTCATGAGCCTCTTCCCCGGCGGCCTGCTGCCCTTAACTCGCCACAGCCGTTAGATCCACGCTGGATGGACGAGATCGCGTACCTCTTCGGCTTTAAGTAACCGGTCCACCATGGACCCGTAGACACTGCCTACGGCGCCAGCGCACCGCGTCCACCGCACGCGTGGCACACCGCGCCAACAGCGTGCTGCCACGTGGCTGCCTGGTCAGCAGCCGAGTCAATCCAGCAGTCAGCCGTGCCTATTTTACAAAATAGCCCCTCGGTTTCCAATGAATCAACCCGCAGTCCTAAAACGTAAAGCTCAGAGTACGCTTTGATCGGTTAAAAACGTATTTCGTTTCGGTAAATGAAAAATACGCTTTCTGATATTTACAGTTTTGCCATTCAGATTGTTTTAGTTGTAGAATTTCCGTTTTAACTCCGATTTGATCCATTAAAATTGCGTTAGATTCATATTTGCGAGCTCTACATGATGATAGAACTATACAATAGGTTTGAGATAATTTATTTTCGAGTTTATATTAAAGTAATTATTTATCTATAGGAAATCTTAGAAAATTCATAATTTTTACGTTTTAAATCCAAATTTCGTGATCTTTATGTATATGTGATCGTAGTAATGTGTAGAAGAGTTTTACAAACTTGTTATACTGTTAGTGCTACTGTTGGTTAGGTTTTCTATCTTTAAGTTCCGATGTGAGATTTAATCTATTACTTTAATAAATTAGATCTTGTTTAAATCATATCTTCTACGTTTTAGATCCGTTTTAGCTCATTCGAGTTGCGTTAGATTCATAGCAACGAGATCTACGCGTTAGTGACAGTATTTGCCATATTACTAATTCTGAAATTTTATGGTTTAAATCATATCTTGATTAATAATTATGCAACTGGGTTTTATAAATAAAATATGATTTGTTTTACTTTAGTTTCATAATTTGAATCTAAATTTGACTTAATTCCATATATAGTATCTATAAAATATCTTATATATGTTATTATATAATTAAAACACATGAAACTAATAGTTTTATATTTTCTTCTATGAGCAAATCTTTCGGTAGATGTATCTTTTCAACCGTAGCTTCGATTAGAGTGTTTTTCGCGCCTAGCCTGTGTGTTCATAGCAATGCGTAGAACCTCTTTAAAATCTTTTCACATATTGTTTCATATGTTTGGTGTACTGTTCTAATTTAGATCTATTGTTTGCTTCGTGTATGATTGCTCGATGTGTGTGTGGTGATTTATTGATCAAGTCCAGTCGGTGAGATATACGTGGTTATCAAGAAGAAGAAGAAGAACGTTGAAGATTTAAAGCTTACCGAAGGATCAGTGTTTAAGGCAAGTATAGCATGGGATTATCCTTGTTTCCTATTCACCTTTAATATACTTAATTCATGTGCATGTGTCTACCTTGTTACCATTAAGGATATCCTAGTTTTTGTATCTTGTACCTTGACACCTATGGGATATTGCATTGGATAGTATTTATGCTAGTGCTCAAGATAAATAACCATGATCTGTAACTTGACTAATGGTATATGCAATAAACGTTTAAAAGATGCTTTATAGAAACATGGCTCAAGAGGGCTAGAGCATATTTGGTTGTTTTTATGGTGCTCTAGTTTCTCTCCTTAAGGACTTATCTGTAAGCGAACATCCGGGACTTACAGTACAACTGTGAGGGATATATGGCTCTGGCTTTAGTCAAGTATGAGGACCTTTTCTAGCTTGTTAGAGGTTACCCTTGTGGCGCAAATGGGGTGAAGCAGACCGTGGATCCCTGCGTGGTGTATCACACGGACTGACTTCGGAAACCTAGCGGCCCTAACTTGTTAGACGAACCTTTGAAAGGCTTCATAGTGAACCCTGCCTGCTCACCTTGGGAGTGTTTTGGGGATTGGCCGCCTCGGGCATATGGGTAATCACGACTCACAGTGAAAGTGTACAACCTCTGCAGAGTGTGAAACTGGTATATCAGCCGTGCTCACGGTCACGAGTGGCCTTGGACCCTTACAGAATAAATGATGAACACTGATGATAATGATAATACTGATGATATTAAAGCTCACTAATGATTATTATTTCTTGCTATACATTATTCTTGTTTACATGATCATGAGGTTATTTGGGATTATGTTAAACTTGTTGCTACTCAACTGCTAAAAAGATGACTCACTAAAAGCTATTGCAGTAAACCCGTGTCAAACCTTTTGAGCCTCATGAACCCCATGTTATATTTGTTGAGTTCGACATGGACTCACTCTTGCTATTTCCCCACATCTCAGGAAGGGTACCAGACTGTTAGATTCTGGAATTGTTAGGCTTGTGATCAACCAGTTAGTTTGATCCTGGAGTGAAGGTTGCACCCGGTATTCAGAGTTGTCTTTCCGCTGTGTTATTCTTTAAGGTATACTTTATACTATTGTGTTATGTATATTAAGCATTTGTCTTTTGATATTACACTTATCTGTGGCTATATGTGAGATTTGTCTTCTTTATTTCACATATGGTGTATGTCTGGTTTTGTCCTTAAAACCGGGTGTGACAGTTTAGTATATGTATGTGTGCAAGATTTCAAGCCTCACCAAGAGAAAGTCATTTGAAGGCAACAAAGAGAATATTGAGGTACTTAAAGCATACACAAGATGTTGGATTATGGTATCCCAAAGGTGCAAGCTTTGAGCTAGTTGGATATTCGGATTCCGACTATGCCGGTGACAAAGTGGAGAGAAAGAGCACCTCCGAGACTTGTCAATTGTTGGAAAGATCACTTGTCTCATGGTCATCCAAGAAGCTAAATAGTATTACACTATCTACCGCCAAGGCTGAATACATCGCCGTGGGTAGTTGTTGTGCACAAATCTTGTGGATGAAGGCAACATTGAAGGATTTTGGAATCAATTTTAAGAATGTGCCATTGCTATGTGACAATGAAAGTGCCGTGAAGCTAACAAATAATCCGGTTCAACATCAAAGAACAAAGCATATTGATGTTCGCCATCACTTTATTAGAGATCATCAACAAAAGGGTGACATTGCTATTGAGAGTGTAGGCACCGAAGATCAACTAGCCGATCTATTCACCAAGCCACTTGATGAGAAAAGATTTCACAAGCTCAAGAATTAGTTGAACATACTTGACTTCTCCAACATGAGTTGATGCACCCCATATATGACATGCCTCTCCTCCAAGACAAAGCAAGGTACAATTGGTTGACATATCATACATTCTATGCTAAGGACTTGTTTAGTGCATCTAGTCATAATTTACATGTTCTAGTCTCATTCATGAAAATCAAATGAATTTGAAGTTTATATGGTGCCACTATTGTTTCCATGACTTGTATGATCTAGTGGTGGCATATAACTTGTTTAAGTAGCTTGTGATCCTAAGTATTTAATCTAGATCACTTGTCTAAATATTTGCTTCAACATGGTGCATGATAACCCTTCTAGTGAGGTGTAAAGAAGCTTGTCCTTGGATCAAACCGAAGCATTTTATTCATGCAAGCAATCTAGGTTGAATCACAAACTTTATCCTGACCCCATAACATGATATGATATTCTATCTAAAATTGGTCCCTTGTGGTCATTGGTGCCAAAGGGGGAGAAAATGTTGTTCACAAAGATAGATTCTAAAGGGGGAGAAAACCTAAAGGGGAGAATTGATAAAAGAAGGGGATCAACTAAAATTTTGAGCACACAAGTAGGGGGAGCAAGCTCTTAAACATGAATGTTGCATTTCCATGTGCACTTCATATGTATGATGCATAGTTATGCATTTCTTTTTCTCCGATACATTGCTTGTGTGGTGACTTGCTAGTATAATTTGAATGGTATATTGAGGTACTAGCATGAATAGGAAGTAGTTAGATTTTTTCTTGCTTCATGTTTTTTCAAAGTGGTACTAGATCCTTGCTTATAATGTTGATCTCACGAGGTTTCTAGTTATGTTTGTGCTTTTCCAAGTGGTATCTAACTACACAAGGTGCTAAGATGGTGTTTATCGCTACTCCGATGGTATCACGCTTCAAAGGTCTATAATCTAAAACACTTAGCACCTATTGATAGTCAATGCTCCTATATTTTTTCCTATCTAAGTATGTATGTTTCCTATATCCAAACATATAGCATACATGTAGGGGGAGCCATTGCTATCAATTTGAATTCATGATCACTTGTCCATAATTCTTACACATGGTAATATACTTGGACAATGTGACATGTGCTCAATTAAAATTTCATCATAATATCTTTGTGAAAGGGTTGTCACCAATTACCAACAATGGAGAGATTGAAAGCTCTATGTTTGGTGTTGGTAATTAGTGACAATACCTAAGTACTAATCCTATGCCTAAGTTGTATATAGCATATGAGGATTAGTACATTCCAACGTTGGTGGCAAGATGGACATGGTGATCATGATGGCCACACTTGAATTTGGACGCAACCCTACGTGATCAAGGCAAAGGTATATGCTTAAGGGTTGTGTTTTAGTAACCAAGACACCTAGTGGGTGTGGTTACATTATAGGATAGATAGCCGTACTATAAAGAGGGGAATGACGCGGCTATTGAACTCCTAAGTGCCTCTAGGTGTGCATTTCATAATCATATGCTTTTGGATAGAACTAATAACACCTCAAAAAATGATTGTGAAAATGCTAACACACTCACACATGACGTGATCACTTGATGGTGTTAGCACATTTGCGATGGCATTGTCACATGTTATTTCACGAGCTAAAACTTGTGCTAAAGTGTCACACATACTTGGTCTAGCTCATATGTGAAAGGGCGAATCAAATGGAGGCAAACGGAGGTCACAGAGGTGACCGGACCCTAGACCAGACGCTGTCTCTGTTTGACCGGACGCGTCCGGTCAGTGTTCAGCGTCTGCGCGTGTCTCAGCTTTTTGATCGGACGCGCAGCGTGTCCGGTCACAGTCAACCGGACGCATCCGGTCAGTCTGGGTGCTTACTAGACTCCAACCGGACACGGGGCATTGTGGCATCTGGTGCGACTTGTAGCACGTCCGATCACTGTTTCGTTGGAACACGGTCTCTACTTGACCAGCGCGTCCGATCTATTACGAGACCAGCGCGTCCGGTCAAGCCCAACGCATCTGGTCAGTTATGGGATCGGCGCGTCCGGTCGAGCTACGCGGTGCGACTAGCGCGTCTGGTCAGTTTGACCAGCACGTCCGGTCAGCGCGACTTCAGCTGTTTCAAGTGCCTAACAGCTCTATCCGAAGGGGTACGTCTATAAATACTCGTTGGCCAGCTCAAAGCTCAATCTCTTGCACTCTTTGACATACTTGTGAGCACTTTGAGCTAAGCAACTCCCCTCCCACTCATCTCTCTTGCTTCTTTGCATATTCAAAGTGAGATTGAGTGATCCAAGTGCATTTTGCATTGTGAGATTGCATCTAGTTGGCACTCGGTGGTTGATTTGCTGCGGGATTCTTGTTTCTCTTGGTGGTTGCCGCCACCTAGACAGCTTGGAGTAGCTTGGAGGCGTTGTCAAGAGTTGGTGATTGTTCTTGGCCACCTCCGGTGATTGTGAGGGGTTTGTGCCTACCTCGGCGAAGCACCAAAGGCAACGTTAGTGGATTGCTCATGTCATTTGTAACCTTTTGCCATTTGGTAGGTTCTTGTGGTGCCTTTTGAGAGACTTGGTGTGAGACCGATTATCCACTGAACCACGTGGTGAAGAGGGACACAACGGGGACTAGCGTGCCAGCAAGCACATGAACCTTGGGATAAATCTTCGTGTCATCACTCTTATTGTGATTAATCGATCCCGGTGATTGTGTATTGTGGAATTCATCTCTTGATCATATTGATTGGTTGGCTCAATACTTCGCCCCTCGGTGATACCTTTCTAACTCTCTCTTGTATTATTTTCTTAGTTACCTTGCTAGCTTGTTAGTATAGCTCTTAGCCTGTGTAGCTAGTTAGCTTTAGTTGTAGCTAAGTTGTGTGGTTTGACTTGTGCGGTTGAGTGCAAATCTACTAGAATTGTGAATTGGATAGGTGGCTTGCAAACACCCCGTAGGCTAAGCAAAACTCGCATCTCGCTATTTGTTATATTGATAAACTTGTTTAGCTTGTCTTTGTAGAATTTTTGAAAAGGCTATTCACCCCCCTCTAGCCATCAAGACCTTTCACGTGGGCACGTAAATCAAAATGTTATAGAAAAGATGGGAATGCGTAAGGCTTACTTGGTTCACGCCAATGCATGGGCAACCGTCGCTTCGCCTTTCCTCCAATCGCTTTACCTGCTTAGGTGTCCATCGTGGTTATAAATACGCTAGAGTGGTACGGTGAGGGAGGCATTTGCCTTAGGTCGTCTGCTCCGCCACTTCCTCATTCTCGTTCTTGCACACTTGCAGCCTCTTCTCCGCCCGCCGAGATGGATCACGGCAAGTGTCCTCGAGAGGAGTCACTGGAGGCCGGAGGGCTACCGCCATGTCCGCGAGCCTACTTGCGCGGGCAAGGGTAAGTTTTCGAGCAATGTTTTGAGATTACAATTGACCTGCACTGATCAGTGATGTTTCTAGGGCTGTTTACCATGCCACATCCCGAGGGGCCACCAGTGCCCCCTGTGCCATGACCCCACCGACGGCGAGGTCGAGTTCATACTCCTCGTCGTTGTCTTCCTTAGATGACCGGTGGGAGTTTTGTGAGCTCATTCGTGCGGTGGACGAGGCCCGCCAGCGCTACTCCGATGCCATTCGTGAGGTGGGTCAGCAGCACGCTACCTCGACACAGTTGGGGTGGCACTCGCCGCCTTAGAGTGGAAGACTGCCACTGCACAGGTAGCGACCGTTGATGCCCAGGCCCCTATCGTGGGTGAGGGTTCTCTCCATCTTGTCGTTCTATCTGATATCCGCAACTTCTGATCTTCTCATCGTCTTGTTGCCAGCGCTGGAGGAGCAGCTGGTGACCTCTTGCCATGAGATGGAGGAAGCTCGCCTTCAGAGTTTCTCCTGATGGAGGACCGCGAGTAGGCTGTGGTGGCGGCAATTCGGCAGCGAGCCAACGTCGCCCATGCCACCATGCAGCTTCGCACCGGCTAGGACTTCTGTCGGGTGGAGCCCAGGTTCCCAGGTCACGCCGGGCAAGCAGAGCGGGCCGAGCTGGTCAGTGACTTCGCCGCCACCATGGCCGCCATTGTGGCCACTGTGAATGTGGAGGACATCCTCCGCGGCGGTGGCCAAGGGACTTAGGTTGTACCTAGGGCCTTTTTTATAAAGAAATCTTCTCAGCTCGTGTTTCTTGATTTCTTTTTCTTTTGTGCATCGCCGTCTTGCCGTGCTTGCTGATGATTTGATTGTTCGAATGCTGTAGTCACGTGAACTTGCCTAGGGATCGACCCACGAGGCTTAGCCTAGTGCAACTCCATTTTTGTGACCGAAGTGTTGTAGGATAGATCTGGCGGCATTGCGCCCTCCGTTGACCTCTTTTCTTTAGGTCAACCTGCCCGAGGGGAATGGCCTAAAGTTTGGGTATGACTCCATGGAACGGAGCACCAGATGGCCGCATTGCCACTCATGATAGTCCCATTGCATCATAGGTCTCGGCGTAGAGGAGGTTGAGACCGCTCCCGCCATCCATGAGGACACGAGACAAGCGGGTCTTTCCGGTGATTGGGTCAACGACAAGGGGAAAACGTCCTGGCTGCGGAATGTTGTCGAAGTGATCCTTTCTATCAAAAGTGATCACAGTCTCCGACCATTTCAGTAAAGCTAGGATAGCATCACCTAGGGTGGCCACATTAACCTCAATGTCCGTGAGCTTTTGCCGACGTTTGGACTTGTGGGCCGCCGGCCCACCAATGATCATGAGGCACCCTTTTGGGTCAGGATACGTAACCCTTTTATCGAAGGATGTATAGGAGAGCTAGGCGTCCATTGGATTTCCCTACGATTGCACCAAGCAAGGCAGGAGTTAAGGAGAGGCCACATCTCCCACGATCTTAGTAGAGCTCGCTACTCCCAAAAACGGTGTTGGAAGTTGGACAGAGAAAATTGACTACACCACGCATCTCATCTGAAGGGTCTCATCCACCCGGTCGCCCGCCGCTGGAGTAGAATAAAAATAGGAATGTGAGTACCACAATGACATGAGGCAACATTTCGTTAAAAAGTAAATCTTTATTCATAAGTCTAGTAGGTTACATTTGAAAGGTTACAATAACAAAGATGTGTATCGAAGACTACTGGGTGTATAATAACAAAGACCTATCGAGTACATAAAACAACCTATACTCAACTACGCCATCACAAAACTTCCACTAACATCACCCAAGAAGGGGCATGACATGGAGTTTGAAATGACAGAGTTGTAGTCATAGGCTGCTTCGATGAAGAGAGCCGATGCAACACTCACCTCGCAAAGCTTCCACTTCCATCCCCCTGTGTAGGCAAGGGTTGCAACGGAAAGCATGAGGAGATCTGCCCGTGTGTTCGACTCCTCCACGAAAACAGAAGAGAGGATCACCCTCGGATGTACCAAAGGTGGTGATCCTCCTTATATCTTCGCAAAACTTCCACTAGCATCGAGGACAAGCAGCCATTGCTGCACCCCAAACGCGAAAGAAAGCCAATCTTCAAGGCCTTATTCCATCGTCAGTGCTGCCGCCTTAGAAGTTGAAGAACGAGCACCATGGCGATGAAGATGGATGACAGGCTCAAAAGCTTCTTTTCACTAAAACTAAAGGCGGTTCTTGGAGGAAGAAGGTATGTGGAATGAGCACAATTGATGGGAAACTAGCTTACCTTGGCTTAAGTAGCCCCACCTCAAGACGCTCGTGGGGAAGGCAACAGTCAAGATCTATGACATCCGCAGCCACCCATGCGATTCACAGGCGATAGAGCGGTGAACACGATGTGGTTCAGATTCCTGGCAATTTGATTCTCTACCACATTTCATCCTCATCTAAAACTAGACTTAATGACAACATGTACTCAAGTGTATGATACGACATGAGCAGGGAAGGCAACAGTCAAGGTCCATGACATCAACGGCCACCCACGCGAGTGACACAGGTGACGGAGCAGGGCAGATGGCGCGGACCATTTGATTCCCTACCACACTTGAGGTGCATCTATAATGCGGGTGCATTGTAGTGCTTCTGAGGTGTTATTTTTGTGTAGTATTTTGGAGTGCCCTCATCAGCATTCCCTATGCACCCATAACATTAGAAATCAATATAAGTATTCTACTACTATAGTGCTTCTTCCTTCTTCATTGTCATGCAGGCCTTCCTCCTCTCAGAGTAGGGCGATGTCATACTAATGCTGAATCATCATGTGAAATGGCGACGGGAGCTATAACATCACCATAACGTACTGTTCACGCCAGAGAAATAAACCAATTTGGAAACACAACAAATTAAGATGGCACACTAGTTTAGCTGCAATAATGACAACATCCATCCTAGATGAAATTAACATGGTCATAGACAATCAAACAACATTGGTCCATTTGAACATGTCGTGACACAGAGATACATCAAATGGAGTTTTATTCACTATTCTGCTAATGATTTCAAGAAAAAGAACATGGAACATAAGAAAGAAAGTAAGGTCTACTCATGAACCGTGCTAGGACTTTACGTCTACCATAGCTACGGTCGACACTAGTAGGGATGACATAAACTTTTCTTCGGTCTATGTCATACGCGATGATTGTTCTTTCCGCCCCAACAAAGAAAACCAAATTTCATTCTAGGTGAACTATAATCGCTGTGTAGGGTGAATCATAATCCATGTAACCAAATTTAATATTAGTCTTTCCAAACACCTTCAGTGTGCTGACAGTATGCTTCAATGTCCATTTATTAGTAGCATAGTCTTCAAGGATCCAGACTGAAAGCTAGGACATATTGTTACAACTAACACCACCAATAGTACATACACACAAGTGACCCTGAGCTTGATGGATGGAGGGTAGAGTACCACAAGGCCTAGAAATTTTCCTCCATGTCTTTCCCTCCATATCCACAACAAGTATCAGAGAGTATCCCATAACGTGTAGACAACCGCTAAGAAACACACTTGCTGATCTTGAACGTATCACATCATTAATGTCCTGGTCCCATTCAGATTCCTGATAGATCCATGCTGCAGTTTGAGATGAGTAGATCTCCACACCTAGGCACTCAATGTCCTCCTCCACAAATTCAATCACATGGAAGTGTGAGGAGGCTGTCGGATCGAACCCCAATCGAGCTTGACCAACAACATGGATGCTAGGCGGCAGTACTCGCAAATTCTTGGTTGCCGGATTGCAGATGACATAGTAGAATCTAGCAGCCTCAACACACAAGCATAGGACGAGGCCATTGCAGCAATCTAAGGTAGCTACTTTGTCAATGGGGAAGGGCAAGGACACATCGGTGCGTTCATCGGTGATGCTAGTGAAGTTTCGCTCGCCTTTCTCGCCGTCGTAGAAGAAGCCAGCCACAGTCTGGGGCAGCACCTTACGGTTGTTCGAGATGAGGCGGTTCCAGGAGCGACAGACACATTTGTAGCACACCAAGGAGCAGGTGGGGAGCGGTAGAGGATCTCTAGAACAACATCCTCTGTGAGGCTAGCCAGTGCGTTCCTATTATTGGGGGCCGCCTCCATTTTGAAGAGCCAGCGATCGTCATTATGGAGTAGGATGAGAGCTTCCTTAGTAGTGAGATCACTAAAGAGGAAAATAATCCGACAAAGATCCATCAGTGTAGTGAAAAAGCATTACCCTTACCTTTGGATCTAGCGGCGGCGCGGCGTGAGGCGTGCAATGGTTCACACAAATTGCGAGAGGAACAATGCACCGGCCGTGTGGGAGGTGGCAGTGGCGCTGCGCGAGATGTGCAATGGTTCACATAAACTAGAAGAGAGGAACAATACGCCAACCTTGAAGATGAAGAAGTGGAATGGTAATGCAATTGTGTTGTGGGTAGTTGAGAAAAAACTCACTCAATTTACTACCGCCGGTAGATCAAATGGTCGTGTAGGGCCGGTGGCCAGAAAGCCTATCCAGTCGGCTCAGCTTTTCATGTGACGAAAAAAATACCACTGCCGCATCTATTGTTAACCTGTGGGTGGTAGAAGACTTAACTGCCGGTTTCCTTCCTCAGGAGGCCTCGCTATCGGTGCAATCGGCGGTGGAAGCATAACACAGTCGCTTCTATCGCTATGGCAGTGAAAGTGGTGATAGTGATAAATCAATCTGTAGTAGTGATTAGAGTCTAACAAACTAAAGGTTAGATATTTCTGATTATTGTGAGAATTCTTAGAATTTTTTTCTAACGCATTTGGTGAGAAATAATGTGTACCTCCATTGGGGTCTCTAATTAGTAATAGCTTCCAATGGCTATTATTAGCAACAATGACTAGAGTCTACCAAATTAAAGGTCGGATATTTTTCATTACTGCGAGAATTTTTAGGATTTATTTTTTTCTTAGCATGTTTGATGAGAATTAACATATACATTAGGGTCTCTAATTAGTAATAGTAAGATTTTGGCTAAGGATGTATTTGGAATGACTCCTCCCCAAGGAGTCCTCTAAACAACTTCTACTGCTAAACCCTTTGGTAAAGCTCATCAACAGGCTTAAACCCGCTAGCTACGTACATTCCTCTGGTTGTCTGGTGGGATAATAATTTTAGTGGAACGTGCTCCAACACGTGTGACCTTAAAAATTGTCTTAAATTGAGTCGGATAGTTTAAACTAATCAGAACGGTCTAGCTCCCGGACGTCCGAATGGACGCCCGCGGTCCGTGGCAACTCTGTTCTGTGTGCCCACGTGGGACCGCTGCGCCACGCTATGTTTCGCACGCCCATGTGGGACCGTCCCACTTGCTTCGTTCCGCGCGCGCGTGTGAACCGTCCGTGCCTGCTCCATTTTGTAGACACACACGGGAGTTTAAAACAGATCGAATTTTGCAACCTCCCGATCTAATTTTGCAACATTCAGATAAAAATACTTGCAACATACGACTAAGAAACGGATGCAATATCTAGAACATACACTTGCAATATACGTGTATAGCCACTGCAACATATGTAATATCCCAATCTACTTTTGCAACATTCAGATAAAACACTTGCAACGTTTCTCTGAAAACAGATGAAACACTTGGAATATACACTTGCAACATACGTGGATAGCCATGGCAACATATGCAACATCTGATATACTTTTGCAATATCCAGATGAAACACCTGCAACATGCATACGAAACGCTTGAAACACTTGCAAAATGCATTAGGGTCTTAAAACATCCACGCAGCGATAATTTTAAAGGGGATTATCCCATACTACAATATGTTGATGACACCCTCCCTCATCCTACTAGGTGATGCAAGAATCCTGTTCAATCTCAAAGCCTTTCTCTGACACTACTGGTTTACATGTGAATTTCAATAAAATGTTTCCTGGTGCCCATTAATATACCTGAAGCTAGAACACTTCATTTGGCCAACACTTTTGGATGCAAGGTTGGGAACATGCCATTCACTTATCTGGGACTACCTTTGGGCACAACAAAACTATCCTTACAGAAATTCAGCCCTCTCCTAACCAGAGTTGAGAGAAGACTCTCTATCATCAGTAAATTTCTATCCTATAATGGTAGACTAATACTTATAAATATAGTTCTCTCTACTCTTCCAACCTTTTACATGTGTTGCTTGAAGCTTCCTCCCCAAGTCTCCAAATAGATAGATATTTACAGAAAACAATGCCAGTGGAGTAATGGTGACATAAACAGAAAAGGCAAATGCCTTGCAGTATGGGAAACAACTTGTAAGCCCAAGAATCAAGGAGGTTTGAGTATAATTGATATAATAAGCCAAAATAATGCTATTCTTATGAAACACCTGGATAAATTCTACAATAAGGTAGATATTCCTTGGGTGACTCTAACTTAGTCCAGGTTTTACTCCAACACTCGAATACCTCCACATGCTTCTGGCCCTGTTGGCTATTTCTGGTGGAAAGACATCACGAAACTATTTGATAAGTTTTAGAGCTTTGCCTCTTGCAGCCCACACAGAGGCAACATAACACTTTTTTGGTCTGATTGCTAGACAGGAGAAGCTCTCAAAGATACTTATCCCCATCTATTCTCCTTCACCAAGAAGCCAAAATGCTCCTTCAGATTTTTTCTGAATCAAGAAACCAGCAGAATCTCTAGTCTTCCTCTTTCTACTCAAGCTACAGCACAATTGGAAGAGCTACGGGCCCTACTGCTAGAAAGAGTGTGGGATGAAAGTACCAATGATACTTGGAATTACTCTTGGGGGCCATCTAGGTTCAGTAGCAAGAAGGCCTATAACATCCTCATTGGAAATACAGAAGTATCACCCCTCTTCCCTTGGCTTTGGACCTCAAGCAATTTAGGCAAGCACAAATTTTTCTTTTGGCTGCTTCTCAGAGACAGACTAAATACAAGAAACTTACTGAGGAGAAAGAACATGGACTTAGAAGATTACAGCTAACCTTGCAGGCGGGGCGGGTCGTGGACAGTCCGCCAGCCACTAAGCTAGCCACCAAGCTATTAAGTGGGCTATGCGAGAGTCCGCCAGCCGCAAGGCAATCGCCGCGAACAGCCAGTGGGGCTAGCAGGTAAGCCCACTAACGTCCGCAAGCGTCCATGGAACCACCTGCCCGCCTGCCCGCTGGTCTGGCAGGAACCACCTGCCCGCCTGCCCCGCGAAGTAGGACGGCGGCAGCTACTGAAGAGGACGGCGATGTCCTTGGAGTTGAGCGACTTGACGTTGAAGAAGGTCTTCACGTCCACGATGTTGGAGTCCGGCGGCGACAGGTCATTCTTGACGTACTCGGCCACGGTAACGTTGCCGTCGTGCCGCCCGGTCTCCACGTCGTACCACGGCCAAATCCATGGATGCAATGCATGCGAGCCTAGAGCTGGAAGAGTTCAGCTCTCTACGTATATGCTTGCTTACCTACATGAAGCAGTAGTGGTAGTGTATCCGAGCAGCGGCCGCCGCCGCTCCCTCCACATCAAGAACCGGCGGGGAGCAGTGACGCATCGACAGACGACAGATGCCAAAGCAGCCACAGGGTGCAGGAGGACGACCGCGAGCGCGACAGCGACGAGTGAGGCGACTACCCTAGGACGACAGGGTGGTCGACGGGCAGTACAAGCGCGAGGCGGAGCTCGGCAGAAGAAGGGGGTGGCGACGGCTACGCTACCACGCTAGACCATCGTGGAGAGACAGAGTGAATGCGGGTTCTCGCGGGTCTTGTGAGTTTGTCCTCTTGTCCAGTGGGCTTTGCGGAGTGGACAATATTGAGCTGCAAATACTTTGCTGCTGAGCCACATGGGGCACAAAAAGCATTCTTGCGGGGCGGCTATGCAGGCTCGTAGAAGAACCCGCCCCGCCTGCAATCTGAATTACAGCTGTGTCCTCTGCAATACAGGCTGTGAAGAAACAAGTTTTCATCTATTTTTTGAGTGTCCCTTCAGTCAGGATTGCTGGAATACTATTCCCATTAATTGGAATCTAAATCTGCCCCCTCTTGATATGGTTATAGAAGTCTGAAGTGATTTTCGGAACCCCTTGTTCATAGAAATCTTTATTATAGCCTGCTGGATAATTTGGACAACAAGAAACAGGGTCATCTTTGATCATGGTCAGATTAACATCAACATTTGGAGGGGAGAGTTCAAAAAGGAATGTGGTTTAACTACAAGCAAGGGAATCAACTCTTATTGCCGTAAAGGGAAAATATCCCCTTTCCTTTATATATAGTCTGCCAAGGAACAGTTTGTGCTAAAGCCAAGTCGAGCAGACAAACCCCCTTAGTTTTTGAGAGATAGCTACATTGTATAACTTGTTTTTTCTTTTTTGGGCCTACCTAGTTGCCTTGTATTCCCCTGTTTGTAAATACCATTCTTTTATTTAATAAAAGAGCAAAAAAAAAGGTAACAGACTCCCCTGCCATTTCGGTCAAAAAAAAAATCTGTCTGTTGTTATGTATCATAATATGATAATAAACATAAACAATATCCACGAGGTGACTGACAAAAGAACAAGGGCTCTGAAGGATATTGAGAGAGACAGAGCTCGAGCAGCCCGAGTTTATAACGTGAAAGTGAAAAGCAAGTCTTTTCCAGTTGGAGAACTATTCTGCCACTTGGGATGGAAAGATTGAGGCCCCCATTAATCCTCTCAATTTTGGAGCTATTTAAGTCAAACTATCTTAATGTTCAAAAGAGTATCAAAACTTATGATATCAAATTAATTATATTCAACTGATCTTAACTAAGTTAATTGGATCCATTACTGAGTTGAAAAATATAATCTCAACTGAATTATGTTGATGGAATCGAGTTCGAGCTTATGCAACGGATCTGATCTGATCAATAATATCCTATCGCGCATATAATCTATGAGAAAATATGATCAAGAAATTAGAAATTGAGGATAAGACAGTTCTAGGTGACAAGCAACATGAAATCGACACATGAACAGCAAAAAGAAAAAGAAACGTACACGCTCCCACATTTATTAATGTGAAAAAAATGAAGAAGTGATGAATCTCAACGGCCGTACTTCACAGTATCCTTGATTTAAAGGTACATCCATTTTCGTTTAGGCCTTGTTTGGTTTGTAAAAGAAAAATTTTTAAGTATTACATCGGATGTTTCATGGGATGTTGGAGGAGGTTTTCGGATACTAATAAAAAAAACTAATTACATAACTCATTTGGAAACCACGAGACGAATCTTTTAAGCCTAATTAGTCTATAGTTAGCCTTAAGTGCTACAGTAACACACGTGTTAATGATGGCTTACTTAGGCTTAATACTTGTGGTTTCCAACCAAACTATGCAATTAGTGTTTTTTTTCTATATTTAGTACTCTATGTACGTGTCCAAATATTCGATGTGACGGGGTAAAAAATTTTTAGACGGAAGCTAAACACAACCTTAGCAGCTACCTATGCTGGTTGTCTCTCCGTGGGCTAATATTTTTAATGGAACGTGCTCGAACACGTGTGACGTTAAAATTTGTCTGAAATTTAGAGTCAGATAGTACGTACACACTGATAGGTGGAGGCGGGAGAGAGAAGCAACCCCGGCTGCCCAGGCTCAGGAGAGCACAATGAGAGGAACGATGTTCACCGGCGGAGACCTCCGGTGGTGGATGCTGACCATCTTGTTCCTATTCTGCCGCTTGTGGTCTCCTTCGTCCCCATCCTTGATTGCTGCCGCGGAGGAGCGCGTCGTCACCCATCTCCCCGGCTTCCAGGGACCCCTCCCCTTCCAGCTCCGAACAGGGTAACCGTTAATCTCTTGGATTTCTATCGACGTGATTAGCTATAGCTCACCGGCCGGCGGGCGTACAGGTACGTCGAGGTGGACGAGCACAGTGGCGCCCGCCTCTTCTACTACTTCACCCCATCCGAGGGCTCCCCCGCCGACGACCCGGTCATGCTCTGGCTTAGCGGCGGCCCCGGATGCACTTCCTTCACCGGCCTCGTCTACCAGAATGGTGCGTATGGTCGCCTCCTCCTACTGATGATCGTGATCCATCCATCAGGCTAATTCAGAAAGGCACAACACACTCTGCTACTGACTTTGGCGAGGCCAAAATGTGCACTGGCAACTTTGGTACCTCCTCTTCTCACATAGGACATGCTTATGCTTCATTGGATGTAGTTTTTTTTTTAAAAAAAATACTCCCACTCCTCTAAGGGCTGTAGAAAATCTCAACAAGTCTAGTTAAAAAAAATAAAATATGGCTCGATTTATTTTTAGAATTCATTTGTAAAAGTATGCTTCATTTGTAAAATAATTTCCAGGCCCTCTCAGTTTCGACATTGACAGCTACATGGGTGGCCTGCCTAGGCTGTTGTACAGACCGGAGACCTGGACCAAGGTTAAACTATTTAAATGCACTCTCTTATTTGGCAGAATATGGAGCGTCTCATTGGATTGGATTTGAATCGGTCTAACTAATAGCATGGTAATCCAGGTGAGCAATATCATTTTTCTTGATTCCCCGGTTGGAGCTGGATTTTCATACTCTGTCAAAGAGCAAGGATACAATTCAAGTGACACCAAAGCTGTCAACCATATTCTCATCTTTCTCAAGAAGGTTCTATCCCTGCTTCTCAAATTTCAATCCCATGTGCCTCTATATATTGGTGCTAAACATAAACTGGGTTATGCTTGTCGCAATAAAAACTTCAGTAAGCAAAGATGTCGAATTGTAAGTTGTGTTTTCTCTCTTTCTTTCTCAATTACTTTGCAGTGGTTTGACGAGCACCCAGAGTTCTTGTCAAATCCACTTTACATTGGCGGTGATTCATACGCTGGTATGATTGTGCCTACCGTCACCTCTGAAATTGCTAAGGGTAACATATCCCTCCTCAATTTCAGTTTATGTTCCCTCTTTTTCCTTACATGCATACATTTTTAGGTAAAGTTTATTTTTCAAACTCCAAATTGCATGTTAATCCGATTTTCAACTCTGAATTATGAAACCGGGTAATAGACACCATTCATCAACTACCGAAATCAGGCAAATTTGGTTCTTAATCTAGTTTTAAATGTGGTTTTCTATTTTCTAAAATAATAAAAATTTGGTTTGATCACTAAAAATTCAAAATAAATTTTGTATTAAATCAGATAAAAATGAAATTAGTATACTAATTTAAATCTTATCTAACTGTTGGTGCTCTATTTAGAGTTTTTTGTATCTTATTTGTTTTAAATACATAATGGACATGACTACAAGCAATAAAGCAATAGCAACAGAAATAAATCAGTTCTGAATAACTATATATAGATCATAAATAGGTGGATAACATTTTTAGAAAAAATGGTACTAGTTTCATATTTTCCCGATTTAAAATGTAAAACCACCTTTGAACCTAGAAAAGAACTGAATTACACGATTTCATATGCTTAAGGTTGAAAATCGACTACCGTGCAAGTTGGGTTGAAAAATATATACTTTACCTTTTTCCTGTCCTATGAACAATCTGATTTTGCACCATGATGCCTTTGTCTTTTCCAGGTAATGGTGTTGGAAGTGCACCAGCTCTGAATCTAAAGGTTTGAAAATTAGACTTTAAGATATAGACGAATACTATGGTTACCAGACTCCTCTGGCTCCCAAGTGGCTATCCTATATTCCTATTTTTGCAGGACAGAATTCCCCTATTAATTTTGCTTGTAATATTCAGGGGTACCTCGTCGGCAATCCGTTCACAGATTTTTCAAACTTTGATGAGCCATCAAAAGTTCCATTCGCTCATAGGATGGGTCTCATATCTGACCAAATGTATGAGGTAAGAAGGTAGTTTAATTATAGACATTAAATATTCTGGTTGTAACCTGCATGCTTTTCTTTGTTGCTGTGTATGCACTGAATATTTCAAGAGTGACTATAAAGGGCTATCCATATTAATGATGTTGGCTTATTTGCAATTTTCAGGCATACAAGAAGAGTTGCCGTGCAGGTGGCAGCACGCACCAAAACATTCAGTGCAGAAACAGTCTTAATGCCATAGATGAGGCATGACCGCTAACAGATTGTTTTCTTACATTTTCCTATGAAAATCACTTGTTGAGTGGCACAATTGATAAACGATTGACACACATTTTCTTCTATTTGTGTAGTGTGTCAGGGATATATCTGAGTTTCACGTTCTGGAGCCCAACTGTGCTTATGCAAGCCCTCACCAATACAATGTTCTCAAGCTGAAGACGAGTTCAGGTGTTCAGAAGATGCAGCAGCTACTATACTCCACTACAGAAGGGCTTCACTTGTCTGAGATTTCTACACAGTGCAGAGTTAGTGCCTAGATGAGGTTTTAATTTCTTTAGCAGTACACCATTGTTTGCGTGACATTTCACATCATACCATTGTTTGCAGACAATGCTCTATACACTGTCCAGATTATGGGCAAACAATGTCACAGTTAGGGAGGCTCTTGGGATTCACAAGGTACGAAAGCCTGAAGCTGATGCTGAACAACCTGTTTCTGCATGCTTCCGAACATTATCATGGGCCAAGATCATGCCAGATTTATTAGTAACTCGCTACTGGCATGATTTTAAGTTGTTTTGAACACTACTTGTTTGTGCGCCCTTTGTTCCCTTTACATGGAGTGTTAGCCCAATCTAATTCATTATGTTTTGTAAAGATAAAGTGGTTATAAAACTATCTGGTATAATTATGCTCTACAATGCAGGGAACAGTTCCCCTATGGTTAAGATGCAACAAGGGCATTACGTATTTGAAAGATATTCAAAGTTCAGTGAAGTACCATTTGGATGTGACCACTAAGGGCTACAGAAGTCTAGTTTACAGTGGTGATCATGACATGGTTGTACCTTATATTGGCACACAATCCTGGAATAGGTCCCTTAATTTCTCTGTTGTGGATGACTGGAGACCATGGTATGTAGATGAGCAAGTTGCAGGGTAAGTCAATCTTTTTCCCCTGCATGTTAAGAGTACATTTTACTGGTGCCCAAGAAGAACTCAGATATGCAACTATCACCCTCAAAAAAAAAAATGCAACAGTCAGTCTGACATTAGATATATATATGTTATGTGCAGATATACAACGTTGTACTCAAATAACCTCACATTTGCAACGGTGAAGGTAAGAACGTTGGATGTTCCTAATTTCATCTAAACTTCCAACTAAGTGCTCATTTTCTTGGTTTGCTATATCAAATGCCATGGTTGCTGCTGTATGATACATTGTGTAGTTAAGAAGAGCCATACTGACCATATATAGCTTAGAGAAAGAAATCATACCGACCAATTTGGTTTTTGCAGGGTGCTGGGCATACTGCTCCAGAGTACATGCCAAGACAATGCCTTGCTATGCTTTCAAGGTGGCTTGCTGGTTTTCCCCTTTGATTGCTGCATCGAGTTGCATTGCAAAATAATTTTAGAGAACCTTTGCAAGGGTTCTGTGTCCTAAAGAACTGTAACTTCTGTATAAACATGTGCTCGGGAAGCAGTTCTCCTGACCGACAGATGAGCCCCGTTGTTCACGGGTCCATACGTCAGTGACTAAGTCACGGGGATTTTGCATCAGAGGGTCCTCGTCCGCATTCGGGCAACACTGTACCGTTCATACTCCACATCTGTATTTGGAACACTCTGGACTACGCAGGAGTTGGGGAGGCTGCCTGGGCCGGTCACGTCCAGACGCCCGCGCGGCTGAAACCCCCCCCCCCCCCCACCCTCCTGTCTCACGCCTGCCCGTCCACGTCTCGCCTGTTACGCCCGCTCACAAGCACGTGGGGCCCGCCCCACGCCAGTGGGGACCATCTCCGCCTGCGCTCACTTTCCATACCTAACACTAAGGCGAGACAGCAGAAAGGCGAGGAAGGAGATACAACACCCGGTCTAGTTTTGAAATATCTAGATGCAACAATTGCAACATACGTCTGAAAACAAATGATATATTTGAAATATGCGTGTGAAACACTTGCAAAAACACCTAAAAAATACTTGAAACCATTGTAAACATACGCAACACTCTAGCTAAAACATTTGCATCATATGTATGAAAACATATGCAATATCCAGATAAACAAACTTGCAACATTCGTTGAAAAAAACAGATGCAACATTGAGAACAGGAGTTTGAAACATACGTGTACAACCACTGCAACATATGCAATATCCCGATCTACTTTTGCAACATTCGTATGAGACAACTGCAACATACAAATAAAACATCTAAAACACTTGAAATATACGTTTGCAACATGGGGAAGGTCGGTGCCAGTCGATTCCAGCCGGCGGTGAGCTACGGTGCACAAGCACCACTGGCACCTAGCACTAGCTAGTGCACGAGCACCACCACCGGCCAGCGCCACCAGCATAGGGCTTGGCTCGGTCGGCAGGGCGGCGCATGCGACGGGGGAGCGGGCGGCGCATGCGACAGGAGGGGCCAGAGGTGCGCGCGGCAGCAATGAGACGGAGTAGCAGCCGCGATGGGCGGACGACGTGGTGGAGGCCGTCGCTACGCAACAACGGTGGAAGCGGCCGATATGTTCGGAACACTCTGGGCTACGCAGGAGTTAGTGAGGCTGCCTGGGCCGGTCCGCAGGTCCATTAAGCGGCGGCCGGATGCCCGGGTGTAAGTATTTCCGATATATATACGGGCTATGTATGTATTCTTTGCATCTACGGATTTGCATAAGAAAAAAATAAAGACAATACAGCAGCCGTTTCATACACCCTGTTTCATTCTTCTGCTAGCATTCTAGCAGGCAAAGTGGAAACCTCGGAAGTGTGGTATGCAGTGTCTGCAGATGAATCCTCTAAACCAGAGTCCTCTCCTGACAAATCCAAATCGCCATAAGCTATTTCTTCAAGGTAACGTACGGAGGCAGTAGCAGGACTACGCATCTCTGCAAGGATGGGAAGCTCGGCATCCTGACGTCGCAGGAGATCCATGGCCTGTGCGATCAGCGGTCGCTGGCTCTGGTCATGATGCGTGCACCAAAGGCCCGCGGCGAGCACTCGCCTCATCTGTTGTTCATCAAACTTTTTTTTTTCAAAAACGTGCATTGCACGTGCTGCATTAAGAGAAGTTAGAGTAACGATACACATCTCCGGCGGCTTGACGGTGAGTTGCCATAGGCCAACATCGGGTGGAACACAAACAATAATCACCAGCTCAAACGGTGGTGCTTAGGTAGTTGTACTAAGTGAGGAAACTATTGTGCGACTAAGGCGACACACACGGCTGTTCAAGCCTCGTGCATCCCAGACGACAAGTCCAGCCTCGCCATGGTCCGCGTCCAGCGGACATCGCGCATGGGGAAGAGCTCACGCAGCGCTTCCCGCTTTGAGGACGAGACTGGATTCCCGAACGTTTCGTGGAACTTGGTGGAGAATGTGGCGTCTGGTGTAGTGGTCACCACGTGATCAGGTCTCCCAGCCCACTTGTTCAGCATGACACGTCGGGCCTGCTTCTCCGGTTGAGGATCGCGGAAGGCCGATTTGGCGGCCAGACGGTCGCTGCGACGTGGGATCCAGTCGTCATCGACGGCCCTTGCAGTTCGGGCACGAGGCGGAGTCTTGATCAGAGGCTCATGTAACGGTAGCCTCATGGAGTCGATAAAGGCTGCTACCGAAGCTGCTGTAGGCACGGCAGCAACAGGCGCGGGAGCTGTAGGCGGTTCGGCAGCTTCCTCTCCATCCACTCCCGGCGCCTCAGCATCCGCGAAGCTGAGATAGACCATATGTGGCGGCGAATGGGTGTCCGCCAGCGCTACCTGGGCCTCCAGAGAGGTAGCTGTCGAGGTAGACTGGCGCAGCACTGGAGCGCCTGTTGACCAAGTCACGACGAGGGAGGCAGCAACCACATCGATCATCGGGTCTGGAGGCGCGACCGACGACCGAGCAGCAAGCTCTGCCTCCCACACCATCGGGTCCGGCGCGGACTCAATGCAGTACGTTCGGTCAGGCACGACGATCTCCGCCTCAGCAGCACCACCGGGATCGTGCCAACCGCCAGCATTGTTCATCAAACTCACCATTCAGCCGCCGATCTGCCGCTCCAAGAACGGTGTTCTTGTGGTACATGTCACGGACCCAGTTAACAAGCAGCACTGGAGTCCTTGCGTTTGGTTGTTGTGCGGCGGTCGGCCGCCGGCCGCAGGCGAGCTCCAGAAGGACGACACCGAAGCTGAAGACGTCGGCCTCCGCGCTCGGCCTCCCGTTGTTGACGAACTCTGGATCCATGTAGCCTGGCGTCCCTGCGACGACCTGCGTGGTGCACGAGTCGGTCCCGTGGTCCACGAGCCTCGCCAGGCCGAAATCCCCGAGCTTGGCGTTGCAGGATGTGTCGAGCAAGATGTTGGCAGGCTTGATGTCCCCGTGCAGCACGCACTGCTCGCACTCCGTGTGCAGGTACAGTATCGCCGAACCCATGCCGAGCGCAATCTTGTACCTGTTAGCACAAATTCAAGATAAACTCATGAACATATAAAGTATTGATGGAAATCTGAGATGTGATTACGTGATCAATAATTCACTGAACGAGTTTGAGCACATGTCTGTCCAAGCTAGTAGCCTCTGAGGATCATGGAGATGCTTGTCGAGGCTGCCATTGGGCACCAACTCATAGACAAGCATAAGGCCTCCCGCCTCACCGGACCATCCGAGCAGCTGGACAATGTTCCGGTGCCTCAGCCTTGTCATGACCTTCACCTCGGCCTGAAACTCCCTCGTCCCCTGCGCCTGCACGGACGATGATAGCACCTTGATGGCCACGTGACGCTCCTGATCAGCGAGGAAGCCGCGGTATACTGGGCCGAAGCCTCCTCTGCCAATCTTTTCCGCCTCCGCGAACCCATGAGTCGCGGCGGTGAGCTCACGGCGGCTGTAGCGTCTAGGCGCCGTCGCGCCGAGGGGCAGAGTTCAATCTGGTGGATGAGCTTCTCGTCTATTTCCAACTTGTTGCGCATGCACCAGAGCACGAGTCCTGCGACGGTGCAAAGCATGCCAAACAAAGCCAAAGCCGCCGCAGCAGCGGCTGCTCTACTAACCACGCCCACGCGTGGCTCTTCGAGCAAGACCTGTTGTCGTCGGCGACGGCGACGAATGAGGTTTCTCTTGGTAGAGCAGCCCTGAGACTGAGAGCCCAACAGTTTTCTGTGTCCTCCAGCAAAGGTCACGGGCGGTAGCGTTGTGTGCCTCCCCATGCTTCTACGCCGAGGAAATGCTCCCCACTCTGAACTCTGATTCCCAACTACGACGAATCGACGGCAGCAAAAAACAACAGGTGCTCGTAACGGATGGCTGTAGGTATGTGGTTCTTGAATGTTGGGGAACATCACGCTACTTGCATAATTACTAGAAAGGGCATCATCAAGGGAGGATAGGTTGAAGCCAAATGGGTAAGAGGAAACTAACTCTTGAACTCCAGGTGCTCCACCGTAGTAGATCACCGCCGGTTCCAGCGGCAGCGACGACGGCCGATGAATCCTAGGATTCACATCCCTGTAGTTCCAAGGACGGCACACCGACTGATTGCCTTCGCCGGGAAGGGAGACTAGTACCAGTAGTAGCGGCGGTGAACCGGTGATGTTGACGACGCCGGAGCCACCGCAACTGCCAACAGGCGTAAGAGAAGGGAGGTGCCCGGCAAGCCAGCCGGAGCCCAGGTCGTGGACACACCTCCCTGTGGAGCTCTCCATGAGCCTTGTTTCTGGTGCCGTCAGCGTGTTCAGAACGAGAGTGAAGATCACAACTGTTGCTGCTGAGGTTGCCTGTGGCGCCATTGGGAGTCGTACGTGGTGAACGAATTTCCCTGCAAGGTAACGACTGACTACGTGTGCCGTGTGTTCTCAGACGGGATGCTCCTCAAGACAATGCCGAAGGTGTCCAGCGACATCTGAACGGTGGAATGGTCCAGCCCAATCTGTGCACCCATTTCGCCATCGTTTTGACCATTCTGCACCCATTTCGGCCTTTCATTTCCCGTGGCCACCGAGGGACCTGGCTGCATGCTTCCATAAACCCGTTGATGTGGACTTTGACGATTTTGTTTACTGCAACTGTTTTCAGATTGTTTCGGCTTTGACAAGCTGTTTTTTTTCCTGAACCCAGTCGCGGCCCAAAATAGAAGGCGAAACTATGGAGATTATTTTGCTGCGCTCCGTCAACCTCTTCAAAGGCCCGCTGTCCGATCTTGTCATCAAGGTGCTGGTGGCACTCATTGGCCTCAATAGACCAGCCATGTCAGGGGCAGATCGTGACATAATGCTTCTTTGCATCATTTGCACTGGACGAGGACTCTTTCACGCCATGTCAAGCTAAGTTGTTATAGAGGGGACTAAACGATGACACGAGGCGAGACTCAATACATGATCTTATCAGAGATACCATAAGCACCATTGTCTGCTTGTAGGAAACCAAGGCTTGATAACCAAGGCTTGATGGGAGGCATGTTAGGGCCTTTGGCTATTGTTCACCATGGGAAGTCAGAGATGCTCTTTGTTGCTTCTGATAAGCTCGGCAATAAGAACATGTAGTGGGCGTAGTTGGTTTGTGTGCTACATTTTTAAGTGGATTGCCGTCGGTTAATCATCGGGGCTATTATGTTATGGTTTTAGTGGGTTTTTCTGTTTATTAATCTATGGATTTGTAAGGTTTTTAGATCTAGTTTACTTTTATAAATAGATCAATTCTTATTGTTTTTAAAAGACAGATGTAGGAACTTGTGACGCCTAAGAGGGGTGGGGGGGGTGAATTAGGCAACTTAGAAAAAAACTACTTTAAACTGTGGGCTCTAATTCCACCTTAGCAAAACATATGCAAGAAAGTAATCTATCTAAATGTCCAACTATGGTTTTGCTAATGTGTTGCTATCTTTACCGTAAAAGAGTCTTGCAACCTAGATTCCAATCCTATCAACTAGCCTATCAACTAAGCTAGAAAAGTAAAGCACACAACCTAGGTAACAATGTAAATGCAAAAGGTAAGGATGAGGTAGAGATACAAACTCCCGTCGACGACTGGTATTTTTACCAAGGTATCGAGAAGCGCTCAAGCTTCCCCTAGTCCTCGTTGGAGCCCCTTGCAAGGGCCAAGCTCCCAGTCGGGTAACTCTATGGATAGCCCCGGGCCTTCCCCACACTCAAGTGGGTCTCCGGTGTGCCTTTTGGCCAGCTTCTCCAGACCGCTCCCGGCCGTTTTCACTATCAAGCTTCCAGCCAAACCGCTACGGGCCTTGTTCCCTTCGGTACACGGTGGCGCCTACACCACAAACACGGTTAGTGTGGTTTCGCAAGACTACAAGCCCCTTCGATGTACAATAATGGTGCGCGCAAGCACCGAGTGGTAAGAGGTGTGCAAACCTCACTAAACACTAGGCCTAAACCTGAGCAAATGCATATGAGCAGGTCTAACTAACCTAAGCACTTCGTAAAGCACCTATGCTAATCACCAAGTGATCTTTAAACTCTGTGCATGTGGAGAGCACCAAAGTGGTGTAGCAACACCCTAATATCCTTCCCTTGCTCCCTCACCCTTCAAATGGCTGGTTGGAGTCATATATATAGGCCACAAGTGGAGATATAGCCGTTGGGGCCGAGCTCCATATTTCTATGTGGGCACTGGACACGGCGGTGCCAGCCACGTCAGCTAGCCGTTGGTTACTGACAACCGACTGTTAGGGTACTGTTCAGACGGTGCACCGCCACCCTAAGGGTGGTGACCAGGGCGGTGCCTGAGTCCCCCTTCTTTGCTCTCTGGAATTTTAGGGCGGTGGCACCACCACCCCTTGTCCGGTGCACCGTCACCCCATGGTGGTGACTAGGGCGGTGCACACGGTGCTGTCCGGTGCCCCCCCTCTTTTTCAGCTGTAGCAGCCCGTCTCTGGTGGCACCGTCACCCCTAGGGCGGTGCCCACTCAGCCACCGTTTGTTCCGTTTCTTCGCGTGGCTTTGTTCGGGCTTCGACATCTTCTTGTCTTGGACTCCTTGCTTCACTTCTAGGCTGTCAACACCTCCTCCAATGTCTTCTTTTGAGTGTTGATCATTTTCTTCATGATTTAAACTTCAGGTGTGCTGCTGCATGTGTGGCCGTGTGATCGCTTGACTAATGGACACGGTGAGGCATCAATACATCAATCACGTGGTGTGGTTTTAACTGAAAACACTGTAGAAGTGTACTGTAGCTGGAGCTGACGTGGCTTGGAGCTGCATGAAAGTCGTGTGTAGCTGTGGCGGATCCAGAAATACCTCAAAGGAAGTGCCAAAAATAGTGTATTGGTATTTTAGGCTGTATTGGGTAGGGCTAAATATATATTTTTCATGGGCTAATTTTGGACTGGACAATAGAGGTAGTATAGGGGTTTTTGGGCTGCGCCCCGAGTTGCAGCCTAGGCAGCCTAGGGCCTAGATCCGCCTCTGGTGTGTAGTGAGTAAGAACGTCCCCACCAGTCTAGCTTAATGCTAAGTAAATAAATTTTTTATTCATTGAATACATTATTAATGCAACTGCGTTGTATAGGTCATGGTGTCTAAGTGCTTTTGAATGATTTTTCTGCAATGACTAAGGGAGGAATAAGAGGGGTTCCACGATGCACTCGCTACCAATATGAAGGAAGCTTTTCCTTAGAAACAGAGTGCCACATAGGAGCGAAGCATATTTACCTCGTTTTCGCTATGTAAGTCTATAGAGAGCAGTGCAATTTATGTACCGCTTGTGTTAGTGCATCAGTTCACACAGTTATTATGTTAGTGTGGATTGTTATTATAAAAAGTCCTATTATTTGTGGATATGATGATGGATGTAACGATTATATCTGTATGGTGTGTTCAGTAAGCTATTAAGGCCCAGCTACATTAGTAAATACGTTTGCAATTTTGTCACTATTGGATGTAAGCGTCGTTGGTTATTTTGTCATCACCACCACCGCATACCAGTTGGTGAAAAGTGAATTACCACCGAATCGTTTAGTCACCTGAACTAGAGGATCATCCTATGCGGATTGTAATGCAAGGTGATGGTGATCATGACCTTTGAAGAAACAGTTCATACACCCAAACGACGGCGATGTTGACCATGACACGGACACGCCGGACATCAAAGCGACGGTGAATGTGCATTGCACACAGTCGGGTCGTTGTCCAATGCGACGGTGATCATGACCATTACACAGGTGGTTCGGACGCCCAAACAACAATGCTGTTCACCTTGACATAGACATATCGGACGTGAAGGCGACGGTGATTATCACGATTATAGTCAGAGCATTGACCAATGTGGCGGTGTTGAGGAGCCATCACCGTCGGTTCTGAACCGACCGTGATGACTTCGACTGTCACCATCGACCGTTTACTATCGAGGCCGAAAACCGACTGCGATGGGGGCTTCTGAGTCGACCATGATAGGTCTGCTATTGTAGTATCTGCAACCAAGCGTCGGCGTTCAGCTTCTTGGCAATCTGCCTGATACCGCTCCATCTCCTCCTTGCGATGACAGGCGCAGTTTCGCAGTGCTTGCCTCTACTTGTTCTTCTTTTCCCTAGTAGCCTTCTGTGCTTCTGACTCATTGGGCGGTGTAGAAACATCGGCAGAGATATTTGACAGAGTCTCATCTCATGAGTTAACGTCAGGAGCTTGCGCCATGGCGGGCAATGGTGGTTGCCGCATCACGAAAACTTCTCGGTATGGCTAATGGTGCTGTTGGTTCCCGATTCTCCTGTCGAGGTGCTGGAAAGAATCTCAGTAGAGCCCCCTTCATCGGTCGGGAGCACGTTGCCAACTTGGAACGGTAGTTGCCCCATCATGCCAATGAGGCGAGAGGGATCTGACGTGCCGAAAGCAGGCCTATCTCTAGGCCAATGAACTATGTTGCCTTCTGCCGTGGCGGAAAGCACCAAGCCCTGTCGAGCGCCTGTCAAAGTAGTGATTTCTTGATCCGAATGCATCAGTTTTGATATCGACTCCTGATAGACAGAAGCTGAGTTTCTGAGTCCGAGTTGGAAATGACTCGGGTCTTTGGTGCGGACACCTTGACTTGGCCCCGAGTCGGACAGGGTGGCTATCTTCGAGTGGGGGTCTTGCTTCCTTGATATCTCCCGAGTCCGAGTTGAATCGAAAATCGAGATATTGCCAAATTTCTCGATGAGAGGTTCTAGTGTTGCTGCATGAGCTGCTGGAGTAGCTTGGACCCTGGGATCTCCGTGAGACGACTTTGGAGCTTGCCACAGTCATCCACCGTGCAGATCCAGGAGCCGAAACCCCGCCGGAAAAGCATGATGTCAAGGTCCGTCGAGCTCTCGATCGCGAAGTCGCTGAAAGCCCCTACCTGGTGCGCCAGCTCGGTGTTTTGTGACTGGCAACTCGTCATGGGGCTACCCGGGATGATGATTCGTGGGCTTTGACGTACGCTGAACATACTGGTTTAGACCGCTAAATAGCGTAATACCTTACGTTCAGTTAGACGTGTTGCCTTGCGTTGGATTGGTTTGTATGATTGATGTGTACAAGGGTTATGCGCCTGCCTCCCTTTATATAGTCCAGAGGCTGTGTTGCCTTGCGTTGGATTGGGTTGCATGATTGATGTGTTCAAAGGGTATGCGCCTGCCTCTCTTTATATAGTCTAGAGGCAGGGCGTATTGATCTAGTCCTAGTCAGTTACAATATGAGAGTTTTAGTTCTATTACAAAAACTAACTTTCCTTATAGTCCGACTAGGTCGGTCGTCCTTGATAGTTTGGAATACACGCCACCTTGTCTCGTGTCTTCAAGTAGACTGTGGACCAGCCCAGGCCCCTATTAGGTAGTCGACCCCATAGGGAACCCCTAGGATCCTGGTCCGTCATCTATGTTTGGAAGGACAGACTATAAACTGGCTCTTACCATCTTAAACTTCTAAGGTGGTTCTAAACCAACCAGTTATAACCACACATGGGTCACGTGCGCCAACTACTATATGCTATTAATGGACTGAGATGTTACATTATCTAAGATAACGACCATAATTTATGGTCATAGATTATAATATAGCTTGGAATGAACTATTAGTGTCATTGGTATGGCATCACCACCTTGTTCTAATCCTTTAGTCATGTGTTAACTGTCTTGGATAATCACCGCCACCATTTTAGGTGCTCGGAAGTCTTCATGTGTATGTTACTTGATATATATGAGGAAGGATATATATTGAAAGCTCCCCTACAGAATGAGGAAAGGCCAAAAACAAAAAAAAAACAAAGACAGCAATAGTTTCAAGCAATCCCAAAAACACTCAAATCCATTTCATCACTTGTCAATCAATCGTCACAAATAAACTGAGATTCTTATCAACTTAGGGGGTGTTTAAATGGGATTGTTCCATAAACTTCACTGATGGAGTAACTCCATAAAAATCTGGAGCTTGTGGAGTATCTCTTTACATGCTCTCACAACTCTTATCTTTTTTTCCTTAAGTAGAGTTGTGTGGAGCTGAACCTGTTTGGCTAAAAAAAACATGAAGCAGAGCTGAAAAGTATAGAGTAGAGCAGTCCCAAAAACACCCTCTTAGGCCCTTAGTTTTGCAAAATGAATTCTTGTCTTCTGCAAGAGAAACCCTATGCTACCCCAGTCCCCGGGTGAAACTACAGTTCGTGAGCGGGAAGCCATTCATTTCACAAAATGTTCATTTACTGCTCAATCAAATGATTGGAAGAGAATGTCCCATTACTTAACCATTATGCAAATGCATACACAGTAGTAGCAACAAAATGACGCACAGAAAAATCTCTTAAAAGGAAAAGATGTAGACAATGCACAAGTAAAAACATCGGTTAATATGCATACGGGATGTCCCATAGAGCAGGCTTAAATTATTCAACAGATCATCGTGCACGGTCTGATCATTTGGCATACTATTCCGGTGAAAGTGTCACTCCGGTGGTTGCCGAGGAAGAGCGGGCACCCCTGGCCCTGGATAAGGAGCTACCACGCCAAAGCTCGGTGGCACCACCTGCCTGTACATATGCGGCGAGAGTGCCGGCAGCCTCGCGTCCTCCGACTGCAGCTCGTGCATCACCTGCGCCATGGACGGCCGCTCCACCGGGTCAGGGTGCGCGCACCAGAGCCCTACGACAAGGGCGCGCTCTATCTGCCGCTCGCTGGCACCGTCACCCGTCCTCAGCCGCGCGTCCGCCGCCTCGAGGATCAGGTTCTGGTTGTGAAGACCCAACACCCACTTAGGCAGCATGAAGGCCGGTTCCTGCCGGTTGACGGGCAGTCGCCCTGAGATGATCTCGAGCAGGACAATGCCAAAGCTGTAGACGTCCGATTCATTGCTCCGCCGGCGCATGTTAACGAACTCCGGATCCATGTAACCCGCACTGCCTCGTATGATCGACGTCGTTTGCGGACCGATGCCGTGGTCCACGAGCCGTGCGAGACCAAAGTCTCCCAGCTTGGTGTTGTATGACGAGTCGAGCATTATGTTGCTCGGCTTGATGTCACCATGCACGACGCATTGCTCCCAATCCAGGTGCAGGTAGCGAAGCGCTGAACCCAAACCTAAAATGATCTTGTACCTATATCAATTAAAAGTTTAAAACACAAATTTGCTGATCAATAACTTCACAAAAAATATGTCTTTTTAGCACAAAACCACGTGTTCATTAAGAGGAGGCAGAAAATAAGATAGGACCCTCTGAGAACCCACTATTAGTTTGGACAGTCAGTAGAGGTGGTTATGCACTTATAATCACACTCAGCAGGGACTAATTAAACATAGTTTTGACTAGCAAATGTGTCCGTGCGTTGCAACAGAGCCCAATACGCATAGAAATCAGACTATGTATCATCACTAAACGCTAGTTGTTCTAACTCGTATAAACACATGTCATGAGTCCGGGTCATAAGGACACGAAGAGCGTGACCCAATACGTTTTGGAATCGAGCTCCGCATTGACCATTGCTAGGCGCGAGTTGAGCATGGATCATAAGTCCGGGTTACATTCGAGACACCGAAGACATGAGTGCAGTTTGAAAAGTAAGAAAAGTGAGATGGAAGAAACTCTCTATTGTCTGGGTAGTTAGGAGTAGGTGGAGAAAAAAAAGAAATTTTGGCTCTTTAATATTAGGTATATAATTGATATGAATACAGATATATATTTAAAGTCTTGGGCGTCTCACAAATGTGGTTTTATTAGCAATGTGCTTCTTGACAGCAAGATGCTTGTGATTATTTCATTAATCCCAATTTTCTCATCATAGACTATCTCATAGGCCAGGTATGGTGTGCCATGTTCGTACATGCTTCCATAGAAAATTTATGATAGGACACACGGCCTTTTGTTAATAATAATGAAGTGGGAGACGCTATATTTCAGGTGCCTGAAATCTACCAACTTTTCAGGCGACATATCCCAGCCTTCAAATCTGCATCCAACAGTCACATTCCGTTGTAGTTGTTTCTGTACGCAGCCATTCTTAACGGGTCCGCGAAAATAAACCCGTTAGGGACATCAGGTGTTACTGGGCCCGCCAAACCTTAACGGGCGCATGATTCGAGACCCGCTAACTGAATTGGTGCTCATTTGGGCCAGAATTGAACTATTGGCTCAGTAAACAATACAAGCTTACTGACAAAATAACAACTCTGCCACTGCAGAAAAAAAACTCTACCACAAATCAAAATTAACTGAGTACAATTTCTATTCTACTGTGCATGCATCGCTGACTAAACCTCCTTCTAAGACTGCACACACACCATAGCAAGGCCTTCTCTACATCTGAACTCATACTACTACACTAGTTGATCTGCGGTAGCCTTCCAACCTCCTTTGCATATGAGTCTTCACTACAACTCTCTTTTTCCGTCACACCTGCACCTATCAGAGCCAGCTCTTCCTCTACCACTGCAGGAACAAAAGGGACGAATCCTCAATACCGTCAAATGGAAAATGGTAAACAAAATTGAAACTTATAGGTGACAAGAATGGATATTGCACATGTTAAATACCATAATTGCAGTAACTCAAATGTGCAATTGTCTACTAATAGATGTGCAATCTAGAAATAGATACTAACCAGTACGATCCAAAGCAGGAGCTGCTGTTTCAGCCAATAGGTTTCCTTTTGAATGATAGAGAATTGTTTTTGGCTCTGAAACTAGCAAATCAGCACCGGAAACAAATTTCACTTTGTCTTTGGACTGAAAATAAATAGAAAAAAATGGTTGTCAACTATCACATGATCACACCAGCAAGTAAATCACTACACTGCTTGCAGCTAGAGTTCAAACCACACACGGCAGCAGCAGCAACAACAACGCTGCCGTTCTCAACCCCGCTCCAACCATCACCTGGTCACTAGTCGTCTACCGCGGCAGCGAAAAAGTGACGGCACACACGCCAAATGCAACTCAAAAACCATGAAATCCTAAACAACCAAATCCTAATTATAAATAATGAAGTTATTTATTAGCTTCTGAAGCATACGCTTCCCCACCAGCAAATAATGGGAGATACTATGTGAGCGGCCAAATTTAGGATAACAAACAGTTGAAAATAATTTGGATACTTTCTGGACAGCAAATGTTAGCCTCACAATCAGAAGACGCAAACAGACTGTAATCTACTTTAAACCCTGCTTCAAGTACTTAGGCAGGCATTACCACAACAACTACTCTGGTAATTTGAAGCAACTGATGCCTACATTACAAGTAACTACATCACATCACACATTGGAAATATGTCGTCTTATCAGCAGATGAGCACTATAGAGTATAGACAGAAGTACTTCAATGCACGACAAATCATTAGCATATTTCAATGGCCTAATTTAAATGCAGGAAACTTGGAACAGCAGTCACCAAGACGACAACACTTTGGATTTACATTTAACAGTTGTAGTACCTTCAGAAACTCTTGGGGCATAGCCATCGCTGTATGACCTGGGGAGAAGCAGGGTGTTGGCATGCGGCAAGCAAACCATGGCCATCAAATGCAGCACAGACAACACCTCGTACCAAGCATCTGAAATGGCGTCTCCTGAGATGGAAAAAAAGAGAGCTGAATTTACATAGCTGGTTTGGAGTAACAAAAATAGCAGCAAGTTCACGAAATTCAAGGATGGACATACATACCTCGGCATTATCATCTTGGTTACTCTGCACTTTGTGCCTCAAGACACTGCCTGCATGTTTAGCAGACTGAGTGATCCAGAACAACAAAATTGTGAACCAAAACAAAAACAACCAAACCACCACATTATTGCTACTGTTCCTCACCTTCTTTTACTAGTCCTAGCAGAACTAGCAGAACTGCCTCAAGACGCTGCCTGCATGATGAATTCACTACGGCATCAGGAACAAATCACAATAAACAGAAATGAAATATATTGGCATAAATCACAAATAATAATTTTTTTTCTATGGAAGGACAAGGACAAAAAAATGTTGTCCGCGCTGGCACAAATCACAAATCACAATAAACAGAAATGAAATGTGTTGGCACAAATCACAAATAACAATTTCTTTTCTATGAAAAGACAAGGACAATGTCTGTGCTGGCACAAATCACAAATCACAATAAACAGAAATGAAATGTGTTGGCACAAATCACAGATAACAATTAAAAGAGTTAGACAGATAACCTGCAGACACCATGAAAAAGTATGGGAAAACTTAGCTACCGCAACATTAAAAGGGTTAGGCATAGCAATTTTCCATTTATCTTAAGAGAGTACTGACTTCCTGATTCATGCATATCAAGAATTTCTACTACAATGTGAAACCATTAACCATCAACAATCAGTGGAGAAATTGACAAAACAAGAGAAACTGAAAGCAACTTAACTCATCTCCTGCGTGTCTCTGCTGTTTGTAACTGGTTTGTTTTCATTATACTCAAGAATGATGTGCTTCAACAAGCTGTTAGGAATGTCCTTCACAATGTGCCACTTGACAGGAAACCAACCAGTCCACTTGTCCTGCTGCAAGTATTCAACTGTCTTATTAAAATCAACTCGACCCACCATCTCAGCCAGACCAATAAACTATCCACTGGTGTTAACCTGAAAAATCAAGGAAGACAAATAGATACCTTTCGCTCACTGTCAGTTTTCTAAAGCAAATAGGGTTCACAGGAAAGATGCAGTGTGGTCATGAGAACCTAGTGAGGCAGTGAAACCAAAGCTACATTCACCATCAACACCTACTGCTACTGGGAAATGAAGCAGACATGCACAACACTGGTAAAGCCAGCAAGGATGACTTGTTTATTCGTATTAACAAAGATAGATGACAAACTAGGACACAACCATAAAATCATGACTAATATAGAATGACAAACTAGCTCTAGCACAAATCACAAGTAACAATTTAGTAACAACAAGGCAAACGGTTCAACAACAGCATATTGCATATGCTTAGAACTAAAATTGTAGTGACTGATACTTGCAATTTACATTATAGCAAACTGCAATTATGTAACTGAATATTTAAATTGTTTGGTTTACTGACTCTTTAAGTTGTCTGATGATCAGAAATAGTTCTTTGGTATCACTAAAGTACAACTGGCATAAGCCATAAGTGCTCCTGTAGCAGTGTCATTGACAGAAAACCACCTAATAAAACAAGCTATAGGTGGAAAATGGTGCTTCTGGGGTTTGTATTATATTGATGTGCAAAGACAAGGACAAAAATGAGATGTGTGTTGGCACAAATCAGAATTAACAAAGTTCATGAAGTGATAGCATAAATCACAAGAGACAATTTTTTTCTATGAAAGGACAAGAGCAAAAACTTGGCTTGGGCAAGCACAAACCACGATAAACAAAGGAAATGGTGAGTTAGCACAAATCATAAGAGACAATTTTTTTTCTATGAAAGGACAAGGACAAAAACTTGGTGTGGGCAGGCACAAATCACAATAAACAGATGAAAAGGCGTGTTAGCAAAAATCACAAGAAATTTTTTTTCTATGAAAGGACAAGGACAAAAAAGAGGTGTGTTGCCACAAATCACAATTAACAGTATCTCTGAGGAATACTCTATATTTTTGTTACCTATCCCGTCCATGATACTTGGATAAAAGGAACCATGACAACGTCACCAAATAGAGCGTGCTAATATAGTTACACTGTTACATTGTTACAGAGATAATATTAAGAGTTTAGCTTTGCATTGCACTCTTAGTTTTCACCACCATTATCAGTGCCATCTTCCTCTTAATTGAACTAGACTAGAAGTATGCTAACTGTGCCATTTTCACCGCCATTTGAAATTTTACTTTGAGGGAGACTGATCAGTTCACCACAAAACTCTGGACTATGTTAGCATAAAGATAAATCCGATTCTATAGACAACGATTAGGTTTGTGCTGAGCCCTCACAAGGAGGGCTTCTAACCATCTAAGCACGGAGCTAGAGTCATTTTTTATACAGAAACAAAGCAATGAAAAGTGGCTTCGACCGAGGGCTCTAGCTACGGCACTGGAGCCGTGCCAAATGCACCAATATACTGCAACAAACTGCGTAAACAAACAAGGCGGTGTCATGCACCTATGCACAAAGACAACTCTGAACTGTAATCAGGCATCACAGTCTGATTCTATTTCGGCCACCGACCCAACAATCTGACCTAACCGTGCTAGCTTTCATATATATATATATATATATATATATATATATATATATATATATATATATATATATATATATATATATATATATATATATATATATATATATATATGATCTCAAGAATAATTCAGCTACCAGAAATTGGTCGTAAAGCCATGTATGTTTCTGAATAACAATAACAGAAAATACAGTAGTAGCTCTAGTTCACAAGGCGAACAAACGAAGGAGAAAAGATGAAATTAAATCAAGCATCCAGATCTGTATCTATCTAGTTTCAGCTGTAGAGATTCATCATATCATATTTTATAGCTCTTTTTTTACATCCAAATTTATTAAACTTACAAAACAAACAAACAAGGAAGGAACAACGTGCTTATTAGTATTTGGATTAGTTTCTTACTGTAGATGTCCGTGATGGCCTCCATGGCCTTCTGCTTTGTCCTGTCGTTGGTCATGGTGGGAATCCAGAGCACCACCTTCTGCTGGCACCGACGAGATTATTCCCATTTGTACTATAGTTTAAGTAGACACAGAAACCATAGGTGTCATTTACCTCTATTAGGCATTGAAGTGTAAGATTCCGATAATAAGCCCTAGGGAAGAACTTCAGTAATGTCTCCAACTAAATAAAAATAAGAAAAAAGGTAAGGCCCAACGTTTTCGTAGACACAGTTCACATAAGGGCTGTTGAACCTACATACACCATATGGGCTGCGGGCTCCTGCTTCAGTTCTTGCACCACCTACAGAAGTTCAACAATTATGTTGACTTTCTGATTGCTTGCTCCTTTCTATGTCTAGAATGTTGAGAGCCAATCTGTAGAATAGACAACAAATTCAAGTCACAAAAGAACAAGCACATCAAGATCTACAGATCAGCAGGTTACAGACAAACAAAAATGAAAATAGTGGAAGTTCTGACAGTTGGTAAAGCTTTACAATTACAGATTTCCTAGTCTGTGTCGCTTGAAGTTTTTGTTAAATAAAGAACAGTCACTGAACTAGTATTACAAACTAAAATGAAAAACAAGGTTTAGCATTTCATCTGACTCAAGGGTGTTAATTAACCATTATCTAGAAACATCCACATACAAGGAAATAAATTCACCAGCCTCCGGCACCAACACTCCAAGGAGCAACAACTCTCTGAATCAAATAGCCTGACAACTCTATTATGGGGGTTAGTACAAAGCTGCAACCACATGTTATGGGAGCTTTCCCTAAACAGGTCTGTAGTATCTACTAGCTGCAAACCCAGAAAATCAGCAAGACAAAGATTAAAGAATAAAAAGTAGCTCAAGTTAGATAATAGCTGCCATCATCATTCAAACCAAATATTTTTTTTTAAAAAAAGACTAGATAGCTTCAAACTACAGTATGCCTCTGATTTTCAAATAAAAAACAGACAACTGTATTCAGTACAACATGCTAGCGGGGTCATTTATGCCACAAAAACTGGCAACATACACCTCCGACAGCATTCTTCAGTAGGGCAAATTAACTAACTAATCCTCCTTCCCGGAATTCTGAATGCACATGCTACATTTCTCATCTTCATCTTTGCCATTTACAGGAAAAAAAACACTACGCACTAATCTAATCTGCATCTCACCCTGCTGGAAGCTGCAAATCCAGGCAGGTTTCTGCTAGCACTTCATTAATACTACTACTCCTAGAAGTGGCAGATCCAGATTTGCCTCCCAAGACCTTCCGGATGCCATCTCCATCCTTGTCACTTTCCTGGAATAACCGAGCTTCTCAACAGGACAAAATTGAAGAGATCAGGAGATATCCAGCGAAATGTATGGACCCAGCGCTCGACACGACAAAACTGAACAGATCGGGAGATATCGGCGAAATGGACGGACCCAACGTCGTTCGGTACACCAGACTTGAAATGGACGATCCCTTACTAGAAACCATAGCTCAGATCACTAAGAATTGCACGAACAAGCAGCCAAAACCTGGGGGCGGGGCGCAAATCACATAGGCGAGGACAGGACACCAAACCTGTATCCCGGGGGAGGGGGACGTGCGAAAGCAGCTCTCGAGCGCCGGGACTGGCGGACGCGAGCGAGGCTTCGATTCGGCGAGGGGGAGACGACGCACCGCGACGGGGCGGGACGGCGAGTTCGCCGGAAGAATCGCCGCAATGCCGCACACTGAGAAAATCGCCTCCCTTCCTCCCTTTCTTGGATAGGAGACGGTTTGAGTAAACAGTGTGCAAAGAGGAATATCAGTCCCGGTCCATTCAGTGTTAGCGGGTAGTGGATCACGCCCAGACGGCCGGACCCAATACGAAGCAACCACAGAGCGCACGGAGCTTGACAAGGCGTCGCCTGAAGCAAACACAAAATTTCAGGCGACTGTGCTATAGGAATTGTGTAATGAAGTAGTAATTTTATGACAATCAACCTAAAGTCCTAAACCACGGAACACAAGTTGAACAAAACTAATGCAAGCGTAACGTGAGATAGTGGGTTCAACTGATCATCACCAAATTAAAGGACGACTAGATTACTCCCACTATTATCTACTAATCATCACCTAATTATTAATGGGATGACTAGAACTACACTGATTTCTTATTTCAAGTGGCCGGATGCAAGAAGAGTACGTACATTTTGCCTCATTATTAGATTTAGATCCATATATCAGCAATGTTTTGAAAACTTGGTCCCCCCAAAAAAAAGTTTACAAAACTTGAAAGGTAATGTAATAGTATTTGTGCATGCTACGAACGAATCAAAGGTAGATCAATTAAATGCTGAAATGAAATTTAGCCAGTTTGTTCATCGTACCTGTCAGGCCAAGTTAACAGCCTCTCGTTGTTGTGGACGTGCTCATCTAGGCTCCCATGTGGAACAAGCTCGTAGACGAGCAAGAGCCCTTTGGGGCTGTCACACCAACCCAAGAGCTGCACAAGGTTGCGATGCCTGAGTCGGCTTATGATCTTCACTTCGGCCTCGAACTCCTTTCTCCCCTGACAAGAGGACGACGATAACCTCTTGATGGCCACCAGCAGCTGGCCGTTGTGCTCGTCGCTCAGGAGGCGGCCCTTGTACACACTGCCGAAACCTCCTTCTCCGAGCTTGTTCGCCTCTGCAAAGTTGTCGGTTGCGGCGGCGAGCTCGTGGTACAGGTACCTTCTTGGCCCGATCATCCCCATCTCGAAGTCAGCATTGCCGTTTGCCTCGCCCGTTCTTCTGGGTTTCCGCCACAGCCATACGAGGAGGCCCACTATTGCAAAGACCGACACAGACGCTATAGGAATTAGTACCTTGGGTAGCAGTTTCGTCGAGGGCTCCGAGTTGGCGGCTGGTGGTGGTGGAGTTGGTGCAGCCGGCGTGGCCATCGGAGTCGGAGTCGCCATTTCTGCTTGAAGCGTCGATCTGAACGACCATGACAATATCCGGTGCTGGTCGAAGCAGTCACCGGTCCCCGCGGAGAAGCCGACAGCCACCTCCTCCGGTAACTCTTTCCTCAGATCCACGGCGGCGCTCACACGGTATAAAGTGTGGCCGATCCAGAGATCAGCGGCTAACAACTTGCTCGAGTTGTCGTAGTGCACCGTGGCATTCATTCGTATACCGGATGTGAGGTTGTTGCTGTTCGTCTCCGGCGAGCTCGTGTTCGTGTAGCTCACCGACTTGATGGAGTTGACGTCGATGCCAACGTGCTGGCTGCTGCTGTCCCATTCATTCTGGACTGTATCAAACTCGACGGCGACGACCCGATTATCACCTGTCACCGGCGTCACGTCTATGGCGCTGCCACTATTTCTGAGAGGGAAAAGGCTCAATAACCCGGCACCATATGTGCCTCTCAGGACACTGTCCCGCGTGTAACACGCGAGAAAGAAGGCCATCCCGTCGCCGCCGCACGGGCTGTCCCTGATCTGCATGATCTCAAAGGAGAAGGTGGTGGTGAAGCTTGCTACCTCACCGGTGACGGCGTTCCAGAGAGGCACTGCCGTCGCATACCACACCACGCCTCGGCTGTAGCTGATAGGTTTTGTCAGCTCGATGATGGTGGTGTTGCGGAAGGCAACGTCGCCGCTGCACACGAGGTCACCACCACACGGGTCTCCTGTCTTGGAAAAGTCGAGGCTGAATGAAAGTGAGGAAGCACAAGGGAAATGTACGCAAATCATGAAGCAGTAGAGGCACAGGAAAGCGAGACACGAGCTCATGGCAGCCATCGAGTTGGGAACTTCTTTCCCGCTTATATTGTGTTGTTAGTGAAAAAAACTGAAAGAAACGGACCAAATGATACTCCACTGTCCACTACACAACGACAAAGACTCGCCGGTGCAAAGATTAAACACACCCGGCACTGAAGGAAAACAGCAGAAAGAGAGTAAGCTCCAGCACTCGGCACCCCAACTTAATAAGAACGACTCTAAGAACCGAAGATTAAACACTGCTAACTTTGTGTGTTGGAGCTACTTGGCACGACTAATTTTGTGCTGGAGCTTGACAGGAATAATGGGTGGCTCAAGAAGATCCAGTGAAACAATACCACCGCTAGATGGCTAGCTATGCTATGCTTTTTATTGTCCGTGAAGCCAACTCCGTAAGTCAAGGTCGTCTCCAACTGTGTTTTTGTTAATTGAGAAATGAAATTTCGAGCTGCGTGCTGTCCTGTTGTCGTCATCATCATATCATATATTCTATATATAGTTGTGGTTGCTTCCTTCCTGGCAATAACGTTGTCAGCTGGCGATGCACAAGTGATCCTGGCACTGGATTTCACTAGTACATTAAGGTTAACAAAGACGGTCAAAGGAGATTAACGGAGTCAAGCATCTCACCTCCTCCACGTCACCCTTGGTTGGATCAAGGCAGGACGATCCTCCTCTTCACCTTAGACATTCTGAGGGCCGTGCGGCAATGCCTTGGCGGGTGTGAGGCCACCTTTTTCGGGTTTGCGTGCGCTGGAGACAGAGAGGAGGGAGGAGGAGGCAGAGGAGGGAGCCAACGGGAGGGAGAGAAGGTGGCAGTGGGAGGCACGGAGGAGGCTCCAAGTCCAAAGACGACGATGGGAACTGACCCGAGCACAGTGCCCATCGCGCGCGTCGTCTGTTTCGTTTGCAGTTTCCACACGCCATCGTGGTCGGGTCGATGCTTTCCAACGCGGCGTGGCGTGTGGAACGGGCAGCAGCATGGAAAATCTCCGCTGTTCTTGTCCTTGTTCGATCAAGGTTTTAACTAATATAAGATCGAATATTAAAATCATCTACCACTTCCTTAGAGATAAATAATAGACAAAATATATATTTATTCAATTTTTAATTTTGTAAATAGTATAAATAAGGAAAGTTTTTGATAAAAAACTTTTTTAGATCTAGTTAATGCAGACGTATTCTATTGAATATGGAAAATCTTTTTTTGCGAATAGAATATGCATGGCAAATCTTTTAAATTTCTAGTTTTAGACGTGACATAATTTGATTAGCATAGACTACAGAAAAAGCTAGTGCACATGACATGATATGATTAGTACATAACCTTTTGTTCTACCGTATGTGAAAGGTAAACGTTGTAGTGTGTTTAATTTCCTTACGTCCCATATTGATATTAGCTACGCACTCGTCACTCACTCCCTTGCTCCCCACACTCCCTCCTTCACTCTCTCTAGTTCTCCATTTTCTCACTCTAGCCACCCATTCAGGAGCTTAAGCAGAAGGAGAAGGAGAAGGATTGGAGGTCATCCACAACAAAGGGAAAATTAGATCCATACAATTGAAAGATCCTGACTTTGGAAAAATACCATTAAAAGATTCATCTTTAGAGAAATAGCATTGAAAGGTTGCTCCGCTGTTGATTTCTACCATTCTATTAACTTGCCATTGATTTGCTCAACTTGTTCGTAAGAAAAAAGAACACAGAACTCGCAGGAAAGATGCCATGACCAAATCTGTGGCCATCGGCAGTCGGCACCGCCGCTGCTCGCGTTCAGTCCGGCCCGCGCTGCAGTTCACAGCCACGGCCCATGGCCTATGGAGCTGCTCCCCTCTCCTTCACAACAGTAAGCTCGTCACGCCATCTCGACGGTGAGTGTCTTAGACTCTCCTCCACCTTTCCCAAGCCGTGCCCCTTCCTCTCCTGTCTGTACTGAACTGCTCTCGAGCTTCAGAGCCGCAACCATGGCCACCAATGGTGCTCGATAGTCGATACTCCCCTGCTTTCCCTCCCTCCCCCACGCTGGGAACCCCCGAAATCGAAACCCCTCATCCTCCTATCTCTCCCTGTACCCTCGGATTTAGGAATGGTAGCCCAAAAAATTGGATTTTAACGAAGCTCCAGTAAGCGCCATGGTGAGCACGGCGGCGCTCATGTCGATGGTCGTCGTCATCGACTCAGCCCAGGCTACACTGAATGGCAAATCAACAGCAAGTTAACAGAATCATAGAAATCAATAACGGAGCAACCTTTCAATGCTATTTCTCTAAAGCTGAATCTTTTGATGGTATTTTTCCAAAGTCAGGATCTTTTAATGGTATGGATCTAATTTTCCCACAACAAAAATGACTATGGAGATTGAAAGGACTGAGAAGCCGCCTAGAGGGGAGGGTGAATAGGCATTCCTGAAAAATATAGTTTTAAAAACAGTTACAGGACCTAATGTTGGGTCTAGACATGAAATCTGGTCTGCACCAGATCTGGCCTAGACCAATGTCGGTCCGGATCAGATGTCCAATATTGGTGATGGGAAGAACTCAACTCGGGAGAAATTTCGCCTATTTAATCGATTCTACCTGTTGTCAAGAGTTGTTGGAGGTGTGGTGAGATGATTACTCCAAAGATCTACAACCACAAACACAAGAACAAGTAGATTAGGGCAAATCCCCCAAAAGTCAACTTGCACAATAAGAACACAAGAATATGTAATAAGAACTGAAAGATAAACAAACCAAAGTGAAGACACGAGGATTTGTTTTCCGAAGTTCGAGCTTCCACATGACCATACGTCTCTATTGAGGAAGCTGTGAGTGACCCACCAAGGTCTACTCTACCTAGGTCTCTTTCAACTACTTTCCTCAATCCACTAAGCTTGATATCTTCCCATGCGAAGGTGAGATCGGGACTTGACAAACTTGCCATGGCACACCACAACCTTGGTTGCTCGTCGATGACTCCTAGCCATCTAGGAGCCAACTCCAAGAGTAACAAATGATTCAAGAATGATTGACGAAGCTCAACAAGTGCTCAAGAATGGGATTGCTTCAAACACTCAATCTCTCAATCGAACTCTCTAGATTTCTCACAAATTGCCACAAGCCTCACAAAGGGGGAGAGGGGAGAGCTTCTTTGGCCTCTAAAAGATGTTTCTTAGGTTCAAGAAGAGCAACCACAAGAAGAGGGGGTGATGGAGTTTAAATAATAGCTCTATCAAATCTGACCGTTATAATGCTAAAACGACCATTTCTGGACATCCGGTCAGGACCAAACATCCGTAAAACTAGATCTAGAGCAAAGTTAGCTGTCTGCGCAGAACTAGGCATCCGGTCAGGCAAATTGGACATCCAAAAATTGTTGTGAGGTTCAGAAAAATGAAATTTTGAATAAGTCCTGAACATCCGGAAAGTGCTATCAGCCTTGGAAAATAAGAACTCGGTTATTTTTTCGGACAACCGGTCAGGACTGGATGTTCGTTAAAACGTCCATAACTTTTAGCTTTAAACTCTGATTTTGATGATCTTGGACATTCCGAAAAGCTCATCTGGAGGGTTATCCATCCCAACAAAGAACAATCCCCAAGTTCAAAATGTGCAAGTGTTATGACATGTGTTTCTTTCATGTTAGCACTTGGGTTTCAGTTAGTTTGAGCACTTGAGACTTATCAAACTATTTATGTTGTATCTATTCATATTTCTTAATGCATACACAAATAATCTGCAAATACACGGAATTACCGTTGTAGCATTTCACCTGGAAGTATTCAGGGTATCGTATTTTTCTGAGGAACAGATGTGTAAGAGTCTCTTAGCTAGTTCACCTAAGGTAACAAGAAGAAAGATAACTCTATTAGCGAGGTTTCCTAGGGATAGAGATCCTAAGTTAAGATAGATTTGCCACTAAAGACTTGCTTCGAGCATTGGATAACACTTGGTCTGCCAAGTGTTGCCAAGTTACGGCTTTACGCCGTATCCGAACATGGGGGATTACGATGGACGGCCAGGGCTGTCACCACTTGCCGCCTACCCCTCAACCAGAGGATACGTGGCAAATGAAGGTAGCCTCTAGCCTAGACACCATGTCTACGCTATCGACTACTACTCTAGTGCTGTACAGGGTTATCCATCTTTATCAGGAGCCCTCTACTACAGTATCCGCCACGAGGACGGACGCCGAACCCGTAAGTAAATAGTAAACAAGACTACTTAAAGTAGAACTCACCATCAAAGATAAACACGAACCATTGCACTCCAAGTAGCACTAGGTCTGTCGAGGTACAAGTTAAGAGGGAGCCGACATTCCTAGCATTCCTTCCGCTATAAATGTAGGTAGCTGACAATCCCGGTACTTCTCCAACTCTTTCTCTTCCTCACTCACTCCCTAAACTAGTCTAGCTAGAGACCTAAGATATGAATGAAGCTCTTCTGTCTACTTGCTACATTGTGTCTCTCTTGTGTTTTCTCTTCCAAGTGTTGATGAATGATTGAATGTGAGAGGATGTCCTCCTTTTTATAGCTCAAGTAGGACGGTTTGGAGGAGATAAATTGGGAAACAACCACAAAACGCCTCTAGGAGCATTGATGGCACCGCCTGCCAAAGGTGGGCCCGAGGGGCGCCAGTGGTAGTGCGGCCGCACCTAGGGTGCGCCCGCACCCTGGCTGGGCCGCACCTAGGGTGCGCCCGCACCCTGGCTGGGCCGCCTCGGCACCGCCTTCGCCAGGTGGGTCACTTGATGAGCCTGGAGTGTAGCCACGTCGGTATTCTACCCAAATTTGATGATTGGTTGGGGCTTCTTTGTATTCCTTGGCATAAAATCAGCTTTACGCTTTGTCTGAAGGCGCACTTTGATCATATTTTATATGTATTCCATGTTTATGCCCTAAACACTTTGAACACTTTGTCGAGGTACAAGTTAAGAGGTATGTATGGAATTGAGAACTTTTGTAATGGTGGGTTCGGAGTTGTCTTATGCAACAGCGTGGACTGGCCACGATTCTACTATGAAACCATGGTACAGGGTAAATTGAATCCAATCAATTGACAAACGACGACTCGGAAGAGCGAGTGGTGACGGTAGTCGCCGAAGAGCGGACGCCGCTGGAGAAGGAGCTTTCAGAGGCTCCGCCATCACCCGCAGTAAAGCTCGTCGCCGCAGCCATCCTGTACATCTGAGATGGAAGTTCTGGAAACTTGTTCTCCGACTGCAGGATGTACATGGCGTCCGCAACCGATGGCCGCTGCTCGGCCTCGCGGAGCGTGCACCAGAGCCCCACGACCAGCGCGCTCCATCTGCCGCTCCGCCGCCTCGTCGCCCGTCCTCAGGCGCGCGTTAGCCGCGTCGAGGATCTTGCCATGGCTGTACAGGCTCTCAACCCACTTCACCAGCATGAAGGATGGGTCACACCGGCTCACGGGGGGTCTCCCGGAGACGATCTCAAGCAGGACGATGCCGAAGCTGTAGATGTCCGACTGGGTGCTCCGCCGGCTCGTGTTGACGAACTCCGGGTCTATGTACCCCATGGTGCCCTTGACCTGCGTAGTCTGCGGGGCGGTGCCATGGTCGCCGAGGCGAGCCAGCCCGAAGTCTCCGAGCTTAGTGTTGTAGGAGGAGTCCAGCATTATGTTGCTCGGCTTGATGTCTCCGTGCACGACACATTGCTCCCACTCTCGGTGGAGGTAGCGCAGTGCTGATCCTAATCCCACAATGATCTTGTACCTATTGATAATGAGTACAAAAGTCAACAGGTTAATTAAGTTGTCCTTTCAAGCAAATTTAAGCCACAACAGAAGGGAGAAATGTTACAATTAATAATAAAGGAAACTAGAGATCATTCATCGTATATGCGTACCTCCAGGGAAAAAAATATCGGCCGGTAGAATCCGAAATTTCCGAGATATCCCGTTTACCGGCTAGGTCCGAAATTTTTCCTCTATCGTCCGAAATTTTCATATTTTTAAAATTTTGTCATCCAAATAGACGCCAAAGCCCACCCAATACTCTAACCTTAATCCATGTTTAATTTTCTGTCTCCTTCTCTTTTAAGTTCAAGTTGCCACCGCCGCAACACACTCAGCACGCTCCAGCCATGTTACTGCCCTCCTCATTGAATAAGCAATTGATAATATGTTTTATTTAGTTTTTTATGTTAGATTGCTATGCGCTTTCCTGAACAAAATGAGTCATTTTTTGTCTAAATTTCTTCCGAAATTTTATTTCTATCGCCGATAAATTTTCGATATATCCGATATTTCCGTTTATCGGTGACCACCGAGATTTTTAAAATACCGGTACAGAAAACCTTGCGTACCTCTCGGCCCAGGTTAACACACTGTCGGTGTTATAGATGTGTTTATCTAGGCTGCCTTCTGGCACGAGCTCGTAGACAAGCAAGAGACCTTTGCGGCTGTCACACCAGCCCAAGAGCTGCACAAGGTTGCGATGCCTCAGTCGGCCTATAATCTTCACCTCGGCCTCTAACTCCTTCCTGCTCTGAGACGACTCCGGCGAGAACTTCTCGATGGCTACCACCTGCTCGCTGCCGTCGCCGTCTATGTCGCTTCTCGGGAGGCGGCCCTTGTACACGCTACCAAAACCTCCTCGCCCGAGCATATTCTCATGCACGAAGTCGTCTGTGGCGGCGGCTAGGTCAGGGTAGCGGAATCGTCTCGGCCCAGCTACGCCTCTCTCGAAGTCAGCATCGCCACGTTGCTCGTCGGACTCACTGTCCGTGCCTACGTTTGCGTTTCTTCTGCCCCTTTGCCACGCCCACAGGAGGAGACCCACAATTATTGCACAGACAGAAACAGCAAGAACAGGAACCAGTACCTTGTACACCAATTTCGCAGATGGCTCCGGTGTAATTTCTGGAGCTGCAACTGGCTGAGGTGCCGGTGCAGGCGCTATACTCTTCTGTCCAAGTGTAGAATCGAACGACCACGACAGTACTCGGTGCAGCTCGGCGGACGAGCCGGTGGCCGTAGACAAGCCGACGGCCACCTGCTCCGGCAAGACTGACTTTAGGTCAATGGTACTATTGACGTAGTATGGGGTACCGTCGATTTCCAGATCAACGGCTAACAGCTTCGTCATGTTGTCGTAGCTGACGGTGGCGGTCATCCTGAGGTTGGAGGTGAGGTTCTTGCCGTCGGTGTACGTGCTCGTGGAGGCCACCGAGCTGATGGAGTTGACGTCGATGCCGACGTGCTGGGGGCTGGTGTCCCATGTGTTCTGGTACGTGTCGAACTCGACGGCGACCACCCGATCGTCACCCGTGGCGTTGAAGAGGTTGCTATCGTTGAAGAGGCCGAGCCTCGCCGCCCCCAATGGTGTTGTTCAGGACGCCGCCGTCGTCCGAGTAACGCGCGAGGAAGAAGGCCATCCCGTCACCGGTGTTGAGGCTCCCGTCGGGGTTCATGTGGGTCCCATCCGTCTTGATCAGAAAGGAGAAGACGCTGCTGAAGCTTGCCAGCTCGCCGGTGGCCGCGTCCCAGAGCGGCACCGGGTTAGCGTACCACACCCGGCCTTGTTCAGCTCGATCACGGAGTTTGCGAAGTAGGCGTCGCCAACGCACTTGAGCGCCTTGTCGCAGGGGTTCACCTCGCCGGGGCTGGAAAAGTTGAAGTCCAAGGAAATTGCCGGGGCACAAGGTACCACGTGTATGCAAAGCACAAAAAACTGTAGAGGCCATTGTTGGAGCTTGGGAAGAATGCTTAGTGGAGGAGAACGGCAATAGCGCGTACAGCCACACTCTGCCTTATACTACTGGCTTGGCTAGATGTGCCGCACTGCCGCTTGACTTGGAGTCAAATAAGTCTTCAGTTTTGGAATTGATTTTCCTGTTGTTCACACCTTGGCGTGTTGGTTGGTTTTCGAAAGTGTTTCCTCCTCGGCGTACGTTGAGGGCAAACACGAAGTGGGAGGACCTACAACTGCAATTCCGAGTTCATCTTTAATTTCACCATCTCTGATAAGACGTGCTTGAAGACCGGTGACTTGACCCGCCAAGTTCATCGTCCCTAAGACTACCCGCAGTGGGTACTCTAAAGGATACTCTAAAGCTTTAGAGTATGAATATAGAGTAAAAACTGCTGCACTTGGTACTCTAAAACGATACTCTATCCTTTCTCTCACTCTATATTTAGAGTAGTACAGTGCTTACTCTATAGTGTGCAGTGGCGGGCCCCACTAGCTAAACAAAGGAAAAATGCTATAACTCACAAACCAAAAATCCAAATTAAATTTCGATTGCACCATTAAATTTGTCTCAATAAATCCTTCAAAACTAGATCACACATGGATATATTTAGATAAAGTGACAAGTGGGTCCCACAGTGGATAGAGGATGGTATAAAGGATGGATGGGTGCGGGAGAATTGAGTATAGAGGAGAGAATCTTGCTGACTAGGACGTATAGAGAATGAATATAGAGGTCCATGAGTATGAATAGCCTAAAGACCGCCGTCATGTTCTCCAGCAGTTGGCCTGTTTGGTTGCTACTGTATACCAATTAATAATACGGAACGGCTAGTGCCCGGACATCCGAACGGACGCCCCGCGGCTGCCTTGTTTCCCCTTGGGCTGGTGACGACACAGAGGATGGGTGGGACACGCAACAGTGCGCAAAGAATAGGAGCACGCATGTTTTGGACGGAGCGTTTGGGCACGGGTCTCCGTGGCAAAGTGGAGCTCGCCGGCGACATAGAGCTCTGCAGCGCGCAGAAGGTGGCACCACACGGAGTTAGGCAATAATGTGCAGAGGGTAGAATGGGACGCAGCGATGGGGCAAAGAACGGGAGGGGGAGGGAAGCGGCTGCACACAGACGGCAGGGTGGGCACGCGGCGACGACGCAGAGGACATGTGGGGGCGGCGTGCAGATGATGTTGGCTTTCGCACAGACGCCATTGAGGCCTACCGCTACAACATCGGCGATGTACTAATGAAACATGCTCCGATTACAATTAAAACATGTAAAATATCATTGCTACAACATCGGCGATATACTTTTGAAACATGCCCAGATTACTATTGAAACATGTATAATATCTTTGTTGTAGCATCCGTAAACACAACACCTGGAACATGTGCCTGAAGCACCTGCAACATGCTAACGAAACAATTGAAACATAGACTTGCAACATTGGCTTTCAGAGCAACATCTCTTTGCAACATAACATTTGCAACATGCGTCTAAAGCACCTACAACATGCGCTCAAAATACCTGAAACATTCGAAACATAAGCTTGCAACATAGGCTTTTAAGAGCAACATCTCCTTCTGCTCGGGCGAATGGAGGCTCATCGATACACAGAGCTTGACGACGGTGCGTGGAGCTTGTCGGTGGCATGGATGTCGGTGGCATGGAGCCCGACAATGGTGCGAGAAGCTCGCCGATGGCACGGATCTCAGCAGCGTGGAGCTCGTTAGCAACGTGGATCTCACACGACGTGGAGCTCACCGGCAACGTGGAGCTCGACAGCACGCAGAAGATGACGCTGCACGAGCTGCACGAAGCTAGGCGACGACGCGCAAAGGGCAGGGTAGGGCGGACATGACGACGCAGAGGACGGGTGGGAGTGGAGGTGATGGCAAGCAGAGGAGGGGTGGAGCGCGGCGACAATGCGGAGGACAGGTGGGGGCGGCAGTAGCGGCGCTCAGATGACACGCGTATTTCGGAACAGAGCTCGGGCCGCATCACTATCGATTATATTAATGGATTAACCACACATTTCCACCAAAAATTGCAGCAGGCACAAAAAAGTGGCGACTATGCCGGCCTCACACTTTTATATATCGGAATCAGGTGCCACAGTTCAGTAAGATGATGATGATATGAAGGGCATGTGACTTAGGGGTTGTTTGGTTCCACTTGTTTTTTTTAACATCTATACATGACGACGCAGAGGACGGGTGGGGGTGGAGGTGATGGCAAGCAGAGGAGGGGTGGAGCGCGGCGACAACGCGGAGGACAGGTGGGGGCGGCGGTAGCAGCGCTCAGATGACACGCGTATTTCGGAACAGAGCTCGGGCCGCATCACTATCGATTATATTAATGGATTAATCACACATTTCCACCAAAAATTGCAGCAGCCACAAAAAAGTGGCGACAATGCCGGCCTCACACTTTTATATATCGGAATCAGGTGCCACAGTTTAGTAAGATGATGATGATATGAAGGGCATGTGACTTAGGGGGTTGTTTGGTTCCACTTGTTTTTTTAAGCATCTATACATGACGACGCAGAGGACGGGTGGGGGTGGAGGTGATGGCAAGCAGAGGAGGGGTGGAGCGCGGCGACAACGCGGAGGACAGGTGGGGGCGGCGGTAGCGGCGCTCAGATGACACGCGTATTTCGGAACAGAGCTCGGGCCGCATCACTATCGATTATATTAATAGATTAACCACACATTTCCACCAAAAATTGCGGCAGCCACAAAAAAGTGGCGACTATGCCGGCCTCACACTTTTATATATCAGAATCAGGTGCCACAGTTCAGTAAGACGATGATGATATGAAGGGCATGTGACTTAGGG